>CM046818.1:12687679-15087679 GCA_025617385.1 Murraya koenigii
GTCTATCGTCTGTTCAAATTCGGGAGAATCATTAATAAGAATTAGATTGTGAATCTTATTTATCCAAAGCGTTATTATCTTATTTTTTATATAAGTTGTATTTAGGACTGGGGGTGAAAAGAATTTTTTGGTTCTTCCGCGATAAGGTCCGTTTAATAAAGGATCATATGTTTTAGGTAAGTATTTTTTTTTAGTCTTATCATTACACAATTTAGTCTTTTTTTCGAGTATATCCCGAATAAGAGACCCTTTATCTAAACCCTCAAGTCGATTTCTAAAATCCCTGCTTATGCTTAAGTTCTTACTTTTTTGGTTGTTAGTGTAATTCCAATGTGTAGAAAATTCGTCAGAGGATAGTTTTTCGGTATTTTTCGAATATACCGAATCAGTATAGCTATCCTTCTTCTGACACAGCAACGTAATTTCAATTGGTATCGAAGGGCAGTGTTAGAAAATTTCTTTCTTATTTTCTTCTTGCTAGTCGATGTATAACTATGTACTATTCATACTATTTAATAGAAAATTCCTAAAATTTCTGTAGTATGCGGGTTCTTTTGTCTCCAGTTCCATGCTTGTCTTCGGACTCGAAATTCAAAATCAAGTAAAATGCGAATCCTACGGATTGTTTTCTAATAATTCATGATGAAGATTATCATATTTCCCCATTTCAATTCGATATGAGATCTACAAATCTCCTTTCCGAAGATGTAGAATTTTTTGTTGTAATTCTCCTCTTTTTTTTCAAAGAATTGGTTAGGTGTCCAAAACAAATAACAGCGGGAGATAGGATTCGATAAAAATAACGAACGCAAAACTGCCTAAAATAATTCTAATAATCTAGATTTGTAATGCCAGCGTTGTTGTATTAGACCCAATGGTTCTTTCTTGACCTACCTACAACGCGTGGGCTTTATCCTTTATATATAATCCTGAACTGGCTGCTGCTTGTGAAGTATGGAAGTCGATCAAATTTGAATTTGAGGCAATGGATACAATTTGAGGTAGTGGATACTTTGTAATCCAGTAATTAACATTTGGTTTATTAGTTGAATTTCAATTAAACTCGGCCCAATCTTTTACTAAAAGGATTGAGCCGAACCCAACGATTCTATTGTAGATGTTTTGGATAGCTACATATTTCTCTAGATATCCAAGATCTTAAATACAAAATATAAGACCAAACGAAACTCTTTCTATTATTGCGTTGGATCCACAATTAATCCTAGGGGCTCTTAGGGTTGGTGTATTCTTTTCTATTCCGCAGTTCCATCCCAAGTATCACAACTTCTTCTACCCATCCTATATATTGTCCAATAGAAATAGAAAGGTTGTAGTTTTCTGCCCTTCGATCTTCATTTGGCTCTTCATAAATAAGATCAAACATTATGATCAATGGTTGAATTGGAGATCTTTGTATTTCAAAATTGTGTAAATAGCGGAGGGGCGGATGTAGCCAAGTGGATCAAGGCAGTGGATTGTGAATCCACCATGCGCGGGTTCAATTCCCGTCGTTCGCCCATATCTTTTAGCAGTAGGTCCCTCGTTTACTTCGGCTTTAATAATGAATAAACTTCCTTCGTTGAAACCCAGATTGTGAATACCATTTGCTGCTGCAGAATAAACCAATTTTAAAATGGGATAACATGCTCGATAAGGCATGAGTTCGAGTATCATAAGGGTTTCCAATGATTCGTTATTGGAGCAGATAGCAACAACCATTTAATCCGACATGCGTATTTTTGATTTTCCAATAGATTTACATCTTTATCTTTCATTAATGGAAATTTTTTGATGTAGTTAGTAATAGCTCTGGTGGTTCGCTGTTCAAGAATTCTTGTTTAAGCAGTTCATACCATCCATACATAGTGTTTTGATATAAGATTTCAATTCTTCTATGTTTCAGCAGTAGCATATTGTTCCATGGAGCTAAGGTCCAAAATATGGAAGAAACAGGTGTTTCCACGACTCTACCACCCAGTCAATTCTCTTCCACTTAATCCCTATTTCATGGCCACATATCTTTCCGGCTAAGTAATGGGAAACCTTTCTCCTGTTACATGAATCCAATTTTCATTTCATTTCACAGGATTCAGCCAATTGTCTTGATCGTGGGATATCATTGAGAAATAGGAATCCGTGTTATCAAAAGAGTTTCTGCCATTATTTCTAGTATGGAATGAGTCAATCATCCACTTCGGTATCTTATTGAACAAAAATGGTGATATTCTTCCTCCATTGATCAAGAATTTCAATTTTTGGGAAGTATTATGATCATCCAATAAGAAGGGTTTCAATTTTTTCAAATGAACGATTTAAAGACTTATTATTGATTCTAACAACTGATTGCAGAGTTGATCATTCGGACCTTTCAATTCATAGATGTGGATCTCGGACCTATAAATGGGGATATTCCGAAACTCACAAAGAAAAAGAAGTGAGTTAGACAAAAGAAAAGAAACTTGGACAAAAAGAAAGGAAGTGGCTTAGACAAATCTTTTTGTCGATAACTTGAACCAATCAATCGAATATTGATTAATACGTAATCGATCGAACACTACTTGAAAACGGCTCTTCTGACCTCATTTTACGAGATCCAATTCTTTGTTCAGTAGGAAAGACAAAAGAAAGTATAAAAGAAAAGGGTTTCGTTTTAGATTATGGCTGTTCCGTACACGTTTGCTTTGGTCCAACAGGTCGAGAATGCTCATTGAATGAGCAATTCAATATCAATAAGAGATCTCGGATCGAATCTTAGTCATAGAGATTCATTCCCCATTGATCTTCTTGTTCTATTTTAGTTTCTACTATATAATTTTCTTGATTTATCTGAAACATATATATTTTTTCTTGCAAATTATCCATTTCAATTTGATTTATTATTTCTTTCCAATTCATTAGGTAGCCCTATATTTTTTTACTGCTAATAAGGCTTCTTTCGAAACTAATTCCTTTTTAGAAAATATGTATGCTTCATAATCTGTTGTTCCACAATTAAATTGTATTACTACAATTTTATAATTATATGAAAGTTTTGTTTCATTATTTATATGAATTATTTTTGTTATTCCAAAATCTTTTAACAATATTTCATGATATTTTTCCATATTATTGCCATATGTCCAAGATCTCCTTCTCTTCGCATCAAACATTAACATCTTTATAAACCTTTACGACCAAAAGATAAAAATTTGGAATTATTACCTCTATCCTTTATTGTATAAAAGGAATTTTCCTATACACCGATAGAGTAACCTTCTGCCTAAATGACCTCGTCCTTAACTCCCACAACACGCCTTCACCTTCAGCTAACACGGGAACACTGGACAGTCTTCTAAGGCTTCACTGTATCCCTTGGCGTCTTGGAATTTCCTTATATCCAATATTAGATATAGGTTTCCTTTTTCTTTCTTATGGGGTTATCTGGTTTATTAGGATGATATGTTTATCTAGGTTGAGATTGGAGAAAAGATTTATTTTTGCATTGGTGTTGTTGCGAATTGTAGGAAAGATGAATGTAAGACTTTGAATTGCTCTGATGGGCTTCGGATCTGCTCCTTAATCTGATTTATTCCTCTTTATATAGAGGGTATAATGAGGGTACAGTATTAATGCTTATCTTTTACTCTTTACAGGTGTATGGATAAGGGAAAAGATAATGACTTCTTATCTTTCTCCTTTAAAGGTGTATGGTAGGAGAAAAGATAGATACAACTAATGCCCGACATATTCACATGGGCTGAATTAATGGCCGACAACTTTATGTGGTGGCCTTACAAAGTCAAAAAGTTTTTGTTACATTATTACAAAATGACAAATATATAAAGTAAAGATTACATTATTTATTGCTGCAGATACAAACGACAGAACTTCTTTTTCCTACTTTATATCCATCAGTCTGCATGCCTGCTGTAAAGTAGCTGTGCTTGATGAAAATCTCATTGTTGTTATCTCGTGTATAAAGTCTAGTAGTATCTCAGATGGTGACTCTCCACCTTCTACTGTCAGCAAGATGTAATTATTGAATTTTATTATTGTCCTGTATTTTCTATTTACAGGTCTTTAGCTATGCTCCAGATGGCCTTTATTCCTCGAGCTCTTCTGGTTCTTATCCAAGCTTTATTGAATTGTGGGGTTGTTGTATATTCTGTTCCTACTTCAAGCTGAAAATTTCTGGTAACATGGCCTACTGTAATCATGTAGAAGGTCTGGTCTTCTATGTTGTTTGTATATTCAGGACTTATGGTGTAGAATTTAAGGTATATTTGTCTCTTTTTGGCAAAATTAAAGACTTCTTTTATAAGGAGTTCATCAAAACTGGCTAGCTCCTTTAGGTTTATGTCAGAATATATCATGTCAAGAAATCCATACCTTGCTATCTTTCCGACAAGGACTGGATCTGCATCTTTTATTGCTATCATTCGAGGATAGACATTTTTCCCTGGTGATTTATGGATGGTGTTCTTGTATGAACAAATGGAGTATATCCATGTGGTTACCTGTTTATATTCTTCTTCTTTTGGATTTAAAGGGAGATTATCATTTTCTGAGACAAAGGAATTTATGTTGACAGTCCTTTTATTGTCTTTACCTGTTGCATAGATGGTTATGGTTTTATTTTTCTGGATTATTGGATCGCTGATTGGATCTAAATTTATTGGATCGTTGAGTGGATCCTGTTTTATTGGGCCTCTTGTAGAGTCCTGATTTATTGGATCACTAATAGGATCCTGTGAAATGGGTCCACTGTTGCTTCCAGCATTTATTGGATTTATTTGGAGTCTACAGATCAGACTGTTCCAAGAAGAAATCAGCCTGTCTACTCCATCATTATGTGTTTCAAATATTTCCCTTAGACAATCTATGACGTCTAGGGCTTCAGTAGCATCAGCTTTCAGCTAATTTATTTCAGCATTTATTTTGGAGATTTTTTCCTCCATTGTTTATGATTCTTCAGCAAATTTTATGTTCCTGAATAAAAAATCTGCAAAATAATTGTCAGATCCTTTAATATAATAAACTTTAAAAGTATATAATGATAAAAATACTTCCCATCTATGAATTCTTCTATACTGGGGCTCATTGGGTAATTTATTGAATATTAATGATTTAACTTGAGTATTATCAGTTTCTACAGTAAATTCTTTGGCAATTAAGAATAATGAGAACTTTTTAATTCCTTTTAATATTGCTAATAATTCTTTTTCATGTGTTGTATAATTTTGTTCTGCTGAATTTAATATTCCACTTGTGTATCTACATATTTCATTTAAATCAGTTTTTAGTATTGCTACCCAGTATAAGACACTAGCATCTGTCTGTAAAATTAAATTATCTGTTGGTTCTGGTAATCTTAGTTTAAGTAAATTTTTACATTCTTCTTTTAGTTGTTTAACTGTGTTTGTATGTTATTCTTTCCGTCCTTGAAGATTATTTTTCTTTAACAGTTTTTGTAAAGGATTTCTTTTCTTAGCTAAATTATCTATAAATCATTCTGCATAGTTTAAACATCCTAAGAATTTTTGTATTTGTTTTTTGTTTTCTAATTTATCAGGAAACTGTTTTATTTTTTTAGTTATATGAGATTGTAATTTTATGTATGTATTATTAAGTATCATTCCTAAGAATTCTATTTCATTTTGACATATTTTTGCTTTTTTCTCACTTAATACTATTCCTTTTTCTTTACATGTTTGTGCAAAGTCTTTTAAATGTTCAATACGTTCGTTATATGTTTTTGAACTTATTAAAATATCATCTACATAAACTATTAAATATGTTTTATTTCTTAATAGATCATCCATTCTTTTTTGATATATTTGTGGTGCATTTTTTAATCCAAATGGCATAACTAACCATTCGTAATATCCTTGAGGTGTACTAAAGGCTGTATATTTTATACTATCTTCTTCCATTTTTATTTGTCAAAATCCTGATTTACAATCAAATTTAGAATAATATGTATTTCTTTTTACTAAATTTATTAATACTTCTTTCTTTGGTAAAAAATATCCATCAAATTTAGTGTATTTATTTAATTCTTTATAATTTATAACCATTCTATCTTTTCCTCTAACTTGTTCACTATGTTTCATTACCATAAAGGCTGGGCTTGAATGAGGACTAAAACTTTGTCTTATTAAATTTAAATTCAATAATTCTTTTAGTTGTTTTTTAAATTCTGTGATATCTTCTTGGGTATATACCATTGGTCTTACTCTAATGGTTACGGGTTCTATTAATTCTATTTTAGCTCTTAAATTTTTAGGGTTCCATAAAGCTAAAGGGTTCTCATGATATACTTCTTGTAATTGTTTCTTAATTTCATCTATAGATATTAAATTATTTTGTAATTTTTGTTTATCAAAAAAGATCTTATAAGTATAATCACCACGTTCAGCGGCAACTCTGTAAGGTTTAAAGATACGAGGCAGGCGAAGTATATACCCACATGGGGTCTTAAGATTGATATTATATAAAGTTTGTTGATAACTTTGGAATTGACTAAGGAAATCATTTCCTAAGAGTAAATCCTGTTTTAAAGTATTATATTGTATAATATGTTTTAGTAATATTATTTTATTTCCAAGAATAATTGGAACTTGTGATTTATAATACAATAAAGGTGCATGATTATTTGTTATTCCTATAAGTTTTATTCCTGAACCTGAGAATTTATTCCATTCTTTTAGTAAAAATGATTTTCCTAATGTAATTTCACTCCATGTGTCTATTACTGCACATGTAGTTATATTAGTTTCAGGAAATGTTAATTCTATGTAAGTACCTAAAGGGAATTTTATAGTATTCATTTATTCATTTCTCCACATTGCTATTTTAGGGCAAAATTCTGTTATTTCACTATCCATTTTTATATATATTCCTTCAGAAGTAATATTATAATTTATGTGTTTTAAGAAACTCATTCCTAATATTATATCATATATTTCATTCTGAGCAAATCTTGAGTCTATAAAACATGGTATTCTAAATAATAATCTTCCTATATATGTTGGTACAGTTACTTTTTTTGTACAAACTCGTAAATTTCCATTGATGTCTTTATATTTATATTCATTAATTGTATTATGTTCTGTTAATCCTTTATTTTTTAATATATTTAAGTGATTATGACTTGAACCTGTATCTATTAATATTTTTGGACCTTTTATAAATTATATTCCATTAAAATATTTTCCCATTATTACTAAGCTTCCATTAGATGTATTATCAAGTATTAATATTTCTTTGTATGCATTATAGTTTGGTTGTTTTTCTTTAATTTTGATTCCTTTAATAAGTTGCTTATCACCAAATTGAATTGGTACCATTTGATTTTTAATATCTTCCTCTAATTCAGGCTTATCATATTTTATATCTAGATTATAGGTTGTAGGTAAATTAGGGATTTGTAATATTGATTCTATACTTTGTCCTAAATTTTGAAATTCTTTTCCTATTTCTATATAAGGTTTATTACTATATATTTCTCCATAATTACTATTACAGAAAGAATATAAGGCAGAATAATAAAATGTCATAATTTTATTTTTAGGTTTCATTATATCTTTTCTCTTTAATTCAAAATGTAAACTTAGAGTATCATTTATATTTTTATCTTTTATATGGACACAATATCTAGGGTAACATGTAAATAAGAATTTTTTATAACATAAATTTTCTTCTATAGTTCCTAAATGTGCTAATTCAGGGTCTATGAATCTCTGATCATGTAAACTAAGTATTATAGGAGAATTTATTCCTTCTCTAAATAAAGATTTTACTAATATTTGTATTCCAGCTAAATATACATATTGTATTATATCTCTAATCCTATCGCTTTTGATTTTATTTAAAGTGGCTTCTATGCCTCTTGAATTTAATAAACTTAGTTTAATATTTCCTCTACTTTGTGTTATATCTATAGCTTTTTCTTGTTCTTGGTATTCATGAATAATTATATTATTTCTTTTAAAAAATTGTTGTATATTTCTTAAAATTGTATTATCTAGATTTCTTAAATTTAAAGATATTCTTGAAATCTCTTTTTAATTTTTTCTGATTTAATTGTACAATTAATTGATATCCATCTCTATTTTCTTGTTGTTCTATTTCGTTATCTACTTCTATATCTTCTATGTTTTCTATTTCAGAATTCTGATTCTGAATTTTCTAAAGAACTTGTACTAATAGATTCTGTATCACTATAACTTTCATATATTTCAATATTGAAACAATTTATGTTTTCATTATCAGATAATAATTCTAAATCTGGTTTTATTTCTTTATATTCTATTTCTGCTATTCTGACATTTTTCTGTTTACATTCAGGGCTTATATGTCCTTTTTGTCCACAATTCCAACATCTACATTCTTTGTGGTCTTTTTTGATTTCTCTATTATGTTTTCTTTTATAATATCTTCTATAAGGTTTTCTTTTAAATGTTTTATTTTTCCAATATTTTCTGTAGTGTTTTTTATATCTCCTTTTGTTTTTATATTTACCTTTATTTCCTTTTCTATGTTTTTTATAATATGGTTTACATCCCCATTGATTTGGTACATCTACTTGATCACAACAAATCATCATGGTATTTTTTGCTTTTTATATAATTATCTTTTAATTTTCTTATGACAAATTCTACTCTAGATCGTAACGTATTTGGTATCAATTTTTCTATTTCTGTTGATCTGTATGAATTCCATTCTTTAATAAAGTATTCCATGGTGATGGTAATTTATTTATATACATATCATAATAAATTTTTTGATCATCATTACTGTAAAATTATTTATAATAATATTTCTGAAATTCACATGTATAATTTTTTATATTACATAAATTGCATATTTGAAGATTCATTAAATGTTGTCTTGCTAAAAGTTTTTCTTTTTGTATTTCTTGTTGTTTAAGATCTTCTTAATTTTCTCCTAAAAATTCATCTCTTATATAATTTGTAAATTTATCTAATCCTTCACTAATTCCTTTTCTAAATTCTTGTTTAGTTGCTAATCTTATTAAGGTTTTTGTTTCATCAGTTATTTCATCCCACCAATTTTGTACATTACCAATAAAACTCATTATTAGTAATTCTATCCATAGATCAAATTTTTCTTCTGTATTCTGTGCATCCCAATCATTATTTTGTTTATTAAATAAAAATATTATTTTCATATCATTTGACTAACTTGTTAATGTTTTACTTGGGTCTTTTCTGCAGTCTATATCTAATTTACTTCCCATAGGTTTAATGGGTTCATTTTCAGTTTTATATTCAGGTATATATTCTCCTGGATACATTTTATAATAAGATTTTTTAGATGCTATTATCTGATTATGTGCTCTTGTTCCTTTATCAGTGATTACTATATTAGGATTTTCGGTTTTTATACTTGGTTCAGTAGGTGGTGCTTCAACATTCATATTTACATCAAATCCTATTGTTTCTAGGTCTAAATCTTCTAATGATAATTTATCAAATTGTTCTTCTAAATTATCCATTATTCACTACTACTTGAACTTGATTCTTTAGGTTCATCAATTTTTATTCCTTTTTGTTTTATATCAGTTTTTTCTTTTGATTTATTTTTTGGTGTGCTTTCTTTTGATCTTTTTATTGTTTCTTGTAATTGTCTTTGATATATTTCTTCTCTTCTTAATATTTCTGGCATAACAGTAGTTCTTATTCTTTCATCAAATAATCCTTTGACTACTTCTCCAAATTGTATTTTTTTCTTATGTCTGATTGATTCTTTTAATTCTTTTTATGCTTCTAAAATTGTTGATTTCTTTTCTAACTTAGTTTTTATTTCAAAAACTTCAATCTTCATAAGCTTAATTTCTTCTATTATTGTTTTAATATGTATTATCATTTGTTTATTTAATTCGTTAATTTCTGCAATATTTTTATCCATTTTGTATTTTTCTAGTTTTCCTAGATTTATTGATATATTCATAGGAAGGGTGTTTTAGTTATTTTAGTATGTTTTGGCTAGTTTTGAAAGAAATAAATTTGAAGGATTATTTTCTAAAATTACAAGATTTTTGTGGTTATTATTATAGATTTCCCGCTACTTGATACCCACTCTTTACAGAATACTGTCCATGTTTATCATAATGCTACATATATTGATCCTGCTGGGAGGTTCGGTGCAGACATATTTGTGCTAGATTTCTCATTAATTATTAGGGCAATTTAAAAAAACCTTCTGAAGAAGGCAATGATTTTCAATTAATATTATTGCCATGCCCAGCCTTTTAATTCTTATTCTACTTTTATTTTGTCTCTCTTTGGTTGAGGCTACATTTAAATCATATTTCACAAAAGTTGGTTTTTTAAATTAATTAAAGCATGTACGCTTCTGTGTTGCTATACACTTCAGTTCCATGAATTTATGTGTCTTTGGTCTTAAGCTTTAAATTTATGTAATTTGGGCGATTTTTATGAAACAGATTGATAACTTTCTTATTAGAAGTAGTATTTATGTTTATGAGTTCCATTTATCATTTATTAAAATCTTTTTTCTTTTTTTTCTTTACTTTTAATTTCTTCTCAATGGATGCCTGAACTTTAACAATTTCCACCTAATGTACTGATTGTTCTTGTTAGAATAAAGTTAGTTAGGCTAGTTTTTTGAGAAATTTGCAATATGATGATGCAAATAGAATTCTCGTGAAACATTTTAATGTTATGATTAAATCTCAAGTGCATTAACCCTTTTATCTGTATCAGATCGTCGTGAAGACAGAGAGTATCTAGCTGATCATATGGGATCAATGTCATAACAACTGCTTAGGTATGTGAATCACTTGTTTCATGAAGACAGATGGTATCCAGCTGATTATGTGGGATCTAAGAAAATAATGTCTTCTTAGCCAAAAATATTTTCAAAAGAAAAAAATCAGGCGCATTCATTTTTTTTATGACGGTATTGTGTGCTTGTTCAGTTTTGATGAGTCCTCATGGAAAAGAGCAACTGAATTGCTTTCGGAAGTTGCCATTCATGGTGAAGATATCCGTTTATATATATAGTTACTTTCCCTTTATTCTTTGTAATGACATAGATTGGTAATGATGGTGAGATTTATTTGCAATAAGACTTGATGAGAAATTAGATGTACTCACACATGCGAAATTTGTTGGTTGCTAGTAGATATTAAAGAGTTGTGAGAATTTTGATGTAAAAGCTAATTGGCATTTTGTTGAAAGTTTAATGGTCGTTAGAGCTTTTGTAGAGCTATGTTTTTGTATATGAAAACATTTGTGGAAAAAAAAAATTGTAAAGAATTTTATAGGAAATTAGAATTAAAATAGGGGTTTGAAATAGTTTTAAAATTGCCATGTTTATTTTTTTTAATAATCAACAACAAAGATTACGGTTATTTAAAAATAGCTGTCATTAAATGTAGTGTTCAATAACAATGATGACAGTTCTTTTTTAAAATCATCATAAATGTTTTAATATTTAATGATGATTCTTACAATAAACTTTCATAAAAAATGACACATTTAATTATGGTTTTTCATATGGACCGTCATAAAAAATTAATGAAAATGTACATTTAATGACAATTATTTAAATAACTGTCATTAAATATGTACATTTAATTACGATTATTTATACATGGTGACTACAAATAATGAAGGTTATGAAAAATAATCGTCATTGAAAGTATATATTTAAAACTATATATTTAATGACGGTTATTGAACTGTCATAAAAAGTGTATCCCTTCTAATACATTGCCTAAAATGACGATTTTAAAATTATTATCTTATGTTGTTTAAAACCATTATTATTGACCAATTTTGTAGTAGTGACAGTTTAAATAATTTTCATCATCTACATAGTCTTAGAGCCTATGTAAGGAGAATTGAAGAAATTATGTTTAAGTTAAAGGAGAGCATATCTCTCATGCTCTACACATCCTTCACTACTCAAAAACACCTTTCTAATATTAACAAGAAAACAAACATCATTATTATTTTTGAACTACCCATTATATCTTTAATTAATCACCCTGCACACAGTCTCTCTCTGCTTATGCAACCACAAGGAGGAGCATTATGTTATGTAATATTATCTCAAAACTTTTTAAAATTATGATGTACCCTAAAATTTTATAAAAATTTTCAAAAGCACTATTTTTAGAATTTTAACCTAATGCTTATTAAATTCAAAGTTATCAAAATTTTTTAATTTAATCTAATATCTGAAAAATACTCAAACCTACAAAATAATTATCTTATAAATATAAAATTTTTGGTTTATGAAAAATGATTTCTTATGAAATAAACACTTTGAACTTCTCAAATACTAAACCATACATATATGGGCTTTACAAGAATTTGTCACATTAGTAACTTTATTGAGCTCAACTTCATTCTTGATCGAGCCGTTGTTCGTTGAATATCTTCAACTTGATTTACCTATATAAATATTATCTTTCAAAAACTAGTAAAAGACGTGAACTACAATATTAACCAAATTAATTAAGACACATGTTTATTATCATCAAAATTATAATATGTGTAGCCCTTTAAGCTAACAATCTCCCCATTTTTTAGAATAACAAACATCTCATATATTTTGACATTTATACTTACCCTAATATATGGCATTCATGCTTTAAAATATATATCAATATAAGCTCCCCCTAAATACATGATCTATAACAATTATAAACTCCCTTTAAATATTTCAAAATCATGCATTAATACCCTCAAAATACATGTTACTTGTCTCTATGAATTCAAAATATATGACTTCTCCCCCTTCATCATCAAAATCACTACCAAATCATGCTAAGACCACAATGGTTAATAAAAAAAATATAAAAATTAAACATTTAATTAACCAAATATTGAAAGTATGCAAGAATCCAGAAAACATCATCAAAGTACAAAGTATCCAAATAGGAAACAACATCCAAGCAAAATATCCAAATAGCAAGCAAGAATCCTCAAACCATAGTTAAGAAAAAAAATAACATATGCATATGAGAATGTAGGTGCATAATAAAATAAAGGATGAAAGATGCTAGGGAGGTGGCTGAGAAGATGAAGAGAATGGTGGTGGAAATAAAAAATATGCTCAAACACCTAAATATAGATTTTTAAAATTTTGAGTGAAATGGTTTGGATGATTGATTTCAGTAAGAGAATGAGTGAAAAGTAAAGAAATTTTGAGAGGAAATAGAGAGGAATCATGGGTTAGAGAGAAAGTGATGAGTAGTTGAAGAAAGTGTGAAAAATGAAGGAGAAATGGGGTTAAACCTGCTCTCAAGTTTGGCCAACTTTGGAGGGCATAATTTTCGCTACAAATGTATGTTTTAGACGTATAATATACCGTTTTAAAGCTTGCAACGAGACGAACAAAACCTAATACAAACAAAGCCATTTTAATGTATAAAACATATTCAAAAGATCATAAATTCAAACATATAAATCATCTATCATTTATATACATCACACAATCATGAAACATGTAAGTATTCAAAAATTGAGAATTCAATAATAACACTCATTTATCATGCTTAGACATTAGATAATCATTAAGAATCATAAATTAATCAATTTTAATATTCTCAATAACATGATTAGAAATGTTAATGTGAAAATTTTATCATCCCAAATTCATGCCAAATTTTTAAAAAATTGTTCTCGCAAAGAAGTTTTGTAAAAAATAAATATCGAAAGGTTGTTTTTCCGTAGTGATAGATTCCAATGCAATGTCTTCCTTTTGAACATGATTTCTAATGTTATACCTTAATCTAGGAATGTCTCAAAGATATTTTAATGCATAAAAGATGACAATAGACAAATAAGATGATGAAATTAAAGATTATATAATCATTAAAATCAAACAAATCCATCATGATAAGTTAGCATGCTATCATCATATATATTCATCCATTATGATAGAGCACTCAAAGTTATACAAAATGATAATTCAATTATGTAAACATAATCAATAAAAAAAATGCACAATGAGATAATCAATGATAAAAAAATCTAAATCACAATGATAATATAATCATCTAAGCATACATACATACTTTCACAATTTTAAGATGTTATTCATCCATTATGATCTGCTCAACATAATCAATAGCAAGATAATTTTACCCATAATATGCTAATGCACTTAATGTCATAATATCACAAGATAAGTATAAAACATTTATTAAGAATAAATTAAATGATCATGACTTATAATCAATAAAGTAAGAATTGCTACCAAAACAATTAAATTATCTTGCCTCATCATTTTCTTCTTACATCATGATCAAGTGACTTCCTACATAAGTTTTCATTAAGGAACTCTTCATCATTCCTTGAATGTGATACCTGCAAAAATATTTAAGTGGTGCCTATTGGTACCCAAACATTCTTAGGCCCTTGATTGTTAGCGATGGTTCCTTTGGGTACCCAAACACATTTTACTCTATAATATGCATTTCTTTTAACTAGACATCTATACTTTATGTGATCATTTTGATTGCAATAATGATATACAACTTGATCATTAATAGAGGTACTCTTCACAAAGTAATTCTTATAATGCTTTTGTTTCAAATTTAGCTTTTAGTCAATACCTCCCTTGTCAAACACACATTTTTGTGAACCAAATAAGTTATCTAACATTTTTTACCTATTTGTAAATTTTAAGACAAGATCATTAAGTTCATTATTCCTTTTCTTGAGCATCTCATTTTTCGTTTTCAAATCATCTACATGTGATTCTATATGCTCATATAATGTGCTAGGTTTCTCATTCGACAAAGTAATTCTATCATGCAATGAATTGTTCTCTAATTATAGGCATGTAATCTTAGCACTTAAAGATTCATTTTTATTTATGAGCTCTACAATTTTCTTTTTAAAACATGTATTCTATTTACTTATTCTTATCTAATTATCATGCAATTCCTTAAAAGCATCATACAATTCATCACAAGAATGAGAATCACTTACCTAATTAATTTTGTTAAATGATTCATCCCCAAATTCCATAAGAGTTAGGTTTGACCATTTCTTGATGTTCTTCATCATCACTTGAATAATCATCAATGTCATCCCATATAGTGACCGTGGCCTTCTTCTTGAGCTTATTCAAAAGAGGGCATTCTGATTGAATGTGTCCAAGTTTCTCACATTCATAGCAAGTGATTGGCTCATTCTTCTCCTTTTGATTCTTATAGTTCCTAAACTTTCTCTGCTCATTAGTTTTCTTGTAAAATTTTCTAATTTTTCACTAACATAGTCATTTCTTCATCATCTAGCTCGCTTTCCTCATCACTCTCAAGTTTTGAAGCTTTCAAGGCAATGTTTTCTTCTTATTCTATTCATCTTATCTTTTGGCTGCCAAGTCTTCTTCATAGGAAATAAGTGAGCCAATCAAATCATTGACAGCTAAGACATATGTTTATTATCATAAAAAATACAATATGCGTAGTCGTTTAAGCTAACATCTGTCCCTCTTTTTCAAGAAAAAGTATACCATAGATGATGTCGCTGCAGCATCATTACTCTTCACTCCACTACAATGATAACACAATTAAAGACAACGCAACACAATTAATGAAAATGACATTACTCTTTATTCTGCAATAATGATTATCCTATTGATGACATTAACAACATATAAGTAGATAATATTTATGTGAAATCATATAATAGTCTTATTAAGGATAATTTCAATACTCTAGTTTATAATGGAGGCAATAGTTATTCTAATATTCCTATTAATGATGAGGAAGGTCACTATAATATTCCTATTAATAATAAAGATAACTGATTTATTTTTTCAATGGCTCATTCGAGGACGAGTTTAGTAGTTGACCCCCCTCATAAGTATTGCTCTAGATTTGTCTTCAAACTTAGTTTCTCTATACTTTGTTAAAAGTTTTAATTCAATAATATTAATATGGTAAATATTTCGTTGAGAAGAATGAATAAATAATAAAATGCAAATTTGTCTTAAGAAGTAAGTTTTATTTCAATATTGCAAGGTCCACAACAACATGTTTTGAGACCCATTATTTTTTGGAATCATATAAATGGCGTTTTCGAGCAATAATATATTCGAATGAGGAGAATGTTCATTAGATGGAGAGGAAATTTGACAATACACACACTTTGATCTAATAAGGTGCCAACTTGTGGTCTTCATCATGTCAAGTAAGGACTGGGGTTGTTAGTTATATTATCCTGAATAAATTGATTTAGGAAAAGTGAACATATACTCTAAATAACATTAGAGCATACATGCAGTAGAAGCATAATGTCTATTTAACATATTAGCAGACATATCGAGCCAAAGAAGTTGCCCCTGAAGTAATATAAGGGAACCCTACAGAGTTATATAACTTACTTCCCAAATACTCTTATATTTTAGCCATAAAAAATAAGTGTACAGTTATTCACCTAAAACCTGGTGGAAATAATAATTTTTTATACTACTTTATGGCTCTTGGATCTTTGTATCAAAGTTTTTATGCAGTGCATCAAGTCAATGATTATTGTAGATGATACTTATCTAAAAGGGTTATATCACAAAATAATGTTTATAGCGACATACTTAAATAAAAATAATCAACTACATTCGTTAGCCATTGGGATCCAAGATTCAAAAAATAATAATATTTAGGAATGTTTTATGATGAACTTACATGGAGTAATTTGGGACAAACCAGAGTTAGTAATTATCTATGATCAATGCACTTCTATAGAGAGAGATACTTTGAAAGTATTTCCCAATACTACTTATGCGTTTGTTTTTACCACGTGAAAGGCAATATGAAGTCAAAATTCAAAATGTTCAAAGCAGTTTGGGTTGAATTTAAGCATGCCTTTATAAAACCAGTAAAAATATATGGACATAAAGAATTCAAAAAACAAGTTGCGGAGTTATGGAAGCTCTACTCTAGTGTGGCTAATTACTTAAAGAATAATGTATAGATATGTGATTTGGCAAAATCTAAGTTCAAAAATAAAAGGTACAATATCCTAACCACTATTATCGTGGAGAGCATAAATTTTTCCAAGAGGGAACTGTGAAAATTTCTTATTACTCATTTGGTTGATAACTTAGAAAAACACTGCAATAATAGTTTTAGGATGGAAAGATTGTGGCTAAATCAATGAGTACTCCTCTAACAACATGGACCGAAAAAATAGTTACTAATAGAAAAACTTGAGCCAAAAGAATTATCGTTCATCCTTTATCTGAATATTAGTTCCAGATTTTGGGCGATGATATTAAGGAAAAGTTAGTTGGCATACATAAGAAGACTTGCTCATGTAAAGTATTTTAATTTGATCACTTGGTTTATGCTCATGCAATTGCTGCTTGTCTAACCATTCGAGTGGAGTACATAAACCTTTGTTCTGATTTTTACACTAAGGAATCACCGGTGATGGGTTGTAGACAACTTGTATGGCCACTTGGCAACTCGACATCTTAAGAAGTTATAAAGGAATCCAAAAGTTGAAGGTTAATATACCAGTGGAGATGCCACCACCTAGTCATTGTCCAAAGCTTAGAATAACTTTTTCAGGTGAGGATGTGAACTAGAGAAATTGCGAAATGTGAGCAGTGCAAAAAACTTGCTATAATCATAAGAAATATAGAAATGTCATTACATGGAATCCAAACTAATAGTATAATTATTTTTTATGTCTTGCATAATTATATATGATAAATTTTTTTATTTATTATTACAAAATAGTTATTTAAATTGGTATAAAATGAATTATAACTAGAAATATCAGTATAACATTTAAACTTATTTACCATGTGATCAACTACAATATAATAACAAAAGTTATATCTATTTAAGTACGTTCCCAAAAAAAATATTTACATTGACGTTCCAAAAATCCATACGCCAACATTCGGATGAATATAATAGGTTACAATCCAATATCACCATTAAATATGTCCACTTCTTCCTAAAGTATTGCCTGTAACTACTACCAAAATTAAGTTTGAGCTTAAACATTAAGTACATCGTAAACATTAACACAAAATGTCACAACCGCCACTACCAAGCTCTGGTTATAACAAACCCTTAACTTTTAAAACTTCCAAGAGTTCACACACCGCAACTTATCTCGGTGTTGTAAAATCAAACATTTGTTAATCATTGAGAAAAAAGGACTTCGAGTAGCTTAAATAAATTCTTGTAGATTTTAAAATCACAAACTTCCGCCATCGATTCATAAATCTACACTTTCTTATTTCGAATATTCACTTGGCTACATCCAATGATCATTATGTAGGTTTCACTGAATACCTACATATGAAAGTTATTGACTTTGTTATATCTAAAATCTTTAAGAAAAAATAAAGTACATTAGATAATGTACCAATACACACCACATCGACATCCATGAATTGTTTTGACATGATGTCATACACCCGTCAATATGGCTATTTAAGTTGTTGCTATATTATAATGAATTGACATCACATTTACCAGCATTGCACTGTTACTTTAAGAATAACTAAATATTATATAAAATAAAAATAAACAAGACCTCCAAACATTAGAAAATAAGAAATTAATTTAACGACTATAAGTTTTGTAAACTCATTACTTAAAAAAAAAAAGTTGTTTATATATATGAAATGCTAAAGTGAGGCATTAGGATAGTGCCTTTGCTTCTCAATAATCAAGCAAAAGTACTCATGGATATGCTATAGAGAAATATGAACATGTTGATCTAAAAAATAAGATTACACAATATGAATTAAACTTTAAGAAATAATGCTTAACAACACTTACTTCATCCCCTAGCTATCCTATTGAAGCATTGCTCAAAAGTATTTAAAAGAAGTTGTGCTACTTTCCAATGGTACGAACCACTACAATTTTGCTAGCAAACCGCTGATCGAGCTCATCAAATAGCCTTAGATCCTCTATTCCTGTAAGTATATTGATATCCACACTTATTCTTTCATCGATTTCACGATCTATTATTTCGAGGGTGGTTAAAGGCTTAGCATTCCTTACTCTCTTGAAATAGTGGATTCAAGTAATGACTATTAAACACATCAGAGCTTGTACAAACATCCAAACTTACTTATGCTAGGAGGTCCCTCATGAGGATTTGCATGCTATCATCACTTAAGTCTCCATAGAAAACTATACAATGACATGGGAGTGTGATTGGATCCTCCCAAAATCTAGCATCTGTTAAGCTTTGGGTATCAAATCTTGGATAGTCTTTTCAAACAATGTTCCACATAGGTTAATAAAATAAACTTGAAATTATAAAACCACCATATATACAAATTAAAATTTTTATAAACAACTGTAATTAAATCAAAATAATAAACTAACAATAATAAATAAAAAGCATATTATAATAAGGCATAAAAGTAGTAAATATAATTAAACAATAAAAATTAAACCGTCAAATCAATCACCATGCTGATAATGTATAATAAATAAAATAAATTAAATTAAACTAAAACAGGGTACTAAATAATATGTTATTGCTTATACTCAGTATTTTGTTTTCTTATAATTATAAGATGCAAATAGAAGTGGGTGGAATTTACAAAAGTGACAAAGTCAATAGTTTACAATAAAATGATTAAAAGGAGAATAACAATTAGGGCGCGCGTTTGGTAACGTTTTTCGTTGGAAGTTTTTTGTTTTTCAAGAATGAAAAACACAACATGTTTGGTCAGCTATTTTTTAATAATTAGTTTAAAAAAACTGTATTCTCGTTCTTCCACTTTTATGATATTCACAAAAGTGAAAAATGATAAAAAATAAAAGAGGAGAAAGTGGTGTACTGACCACACCACCTTTATTAATTTACTATTATTTTATTTCATATTACTTTATCTCTTCAATTTAATTTAACAATTCTACCTTATCTACTTCACTACAATTCCTTACTTCGACCTTTTTTCCTTTACTCGAAAAAATTGTCAACAACCCGTTACTCTTCAACTGCAACCAATATCTTCTTCTTCTTTTTTTCTGAATTTTTTGGTTTTTTTTTTAATGTTCATTAAGATTTTGTTTGATTTTCTATTATATCACATATGAAATTAATATCCCCCCTTTTTAAAAAATTTACATGTGCTTATGTATTTTTATTTTTTAAGCATGTAATTTATTGTACTACAGAAAAATATTTATGTTGCGTTAAATGTTTATTTAAGAGCTATTTATGAATTTATTAATGAATTTTGTGTAATACTAAAAAATACAAATGAATTACTTAAAAGTCTATAATAAATATAATTATAGTATGAACTTTTATTTTGTTAAATGCTAATTAATTCTACATTTATTATTATTTTTTAACTTAATAAATAATGACAAGGTTTTTCTAAAAATTATTAGTGCTGTATGAAATTTGATTTCATTTTGATCAAAATGATAAAAATAAAAGATAAAATGTATAAATAAATTGAAAAAGATTATTTTATAAATAATTATATGACACATTTCATATTTTCAAACAAACAACTAAACGCATTTTTATTATTTTTCTTTTTTTCAGACAAACAACCAAACGTATTTTTATTGTTTTCATTTTCTATGTTGTTTTGAAAACAAACTATGAAATAAATTTTCATTTTTAAAAACTTCACATCAAAAACATCATTCTCCTTCCCTAAAACAAGAGCAAAAATCACTAATTTGAAAACATTACTAAACTTACCCTACGAGATTTGCCATCTCAAAATAGAAAATATTTATCATAGCTTAATCAAATAATTAGAGAAGATACCTCCAAGGATAAGGCAAAAAATATGTTTAAAAGGTTGACCAAATCCACTTTATTTGGATCTTTGAGATCATATCACAACAAAGATAAAACTCACAAATCCAAAAGTTCAAAACCAGTACAATTTTCATATGTGTACCTCCAATCTAAAATTGTAAAAAAAAAAATACAAAAAAACAATTTGGAGAAATATAAACCAAAAAATAAATCACAGATCACAAACTTAAATTAATAAAATAAAATATTTAACCCAATAAAATCTTACAATAAACATTCAATTTATATATTTAAAATATAAAAGACATACTCTCATACACACAACAAAGCAGTAGTACATAGCTTATACTTAGCAATCACATCTAATGTAATCAAAGAAATAGTAGACTGTTGAAAGATCAAGATTAGCCAGGCGCATGCATTCTACAACACATATATAAAATGTCAATTTGGGTAGTGCGTATATTCAAATTTTAGGCACCGAATCCACAAAACAACTTTGACAATTGCAAAGTTTGTTGGAATAGTGCAACTATGCACTCCTATAAATTGAGCTCAGATGTTCATTATTAATCATCCTAAAATTTAGAGCAATCAAGTGAAGAATTGTTGAGAGTGAGCAATTGGAAAGTGTAAGCAATTGAGAAGTATTTCCTTTCAAGTGTATATGAGAGTATTGGGTGTATTTGAGTTTTAGAAAGAGAGATTTCTTTACTCAAAATTGTACTCTAATAATTGTTAGTAAGACATATATTTTTCTCTTGTTCCCATTGATGTAAGTATAATGTTGGAACCACATTAAATCTTGTGTCATTTATTTTTTTATAATTATTCAGTGCGCTTGATTTCACATTTAACACACAACAAGTGGTATTAGAGCTGACGATTTGTACTTCGAGTATATGGTACTATGTACAGATGTGGTAAAAGTAGTCATTTGTACTTGAGAAACAGTCTATTATAAATAGTGTGTATTTATGCATCTCTAGGAAAGTTTTGTCAACAAGACAATAAGAGTTTGAGCAGTTTCAGTTTTAAGTGGACCATTGTGACCCTTCTACTCTCTTGGGAATTTTCTTGGTGTATTCACGGAAAATTAACATCATATAGGTTTTTGAGTATAAATAGTTTGTTAAGAAAATTATAGAAGGTGAAACTTCTAAAATTAGGGAGAGATCTACCTAGACTATTTCAGAAGATATTTTAGGTGGGAGGCAAGACACGTCGCATCGTCATGTAGCAACTATTACGGGAGGCCAAAATATCGATGTTGAAAAGTTTGATGAAAAAATCAGCTTCGACATGTGGAGGGGCGAAGTTATGGATACCCTTACTCAAATCAATCTTGATATTATTTTGAAAAGGTCCATTGGAGGAAAGATTGTCTAAACATTAAAAAAAAAAAAAAAAAAGAGGAAGCAACCACCAGTAGCAAACATGGCACAGAAATATGAAGACTGTGATTATTCACTAAGTATTACGCCTATAACATATATGGCTAGTTCAAGTGAGTAGATACTTGATACCGAAGTAATTTATCATTTATGTCCTATTAGAGAATGGTTTACAGATTTTTGTAATTTGGAATTCGGTGCAATTGTGATATGAAGTTATTAATCTTCTCGCACAATGAGGATAAGAATTATTCGACTCAAAATGTTCGATGGAATGGTCAGAGAATTGAAAGAGGTTAGATATATTTCAGCTTTAAAGAAAAATCTAATTTTTGTGGGTGCTTTGAAAATCAAAGGCTATAAAGTTACAATTGAAAATGGCACAATAAATTCACATATAGGGCAATGGTGATTCTATAAGAGGTTCAACGTCACAATTTATATTAATTGAAGAGAAGTAAAACTGATGAAGCTAATGTTTTCAAGGCACACTGTGACACTACTAAGTTATGGCATGTACGACTAAGATATATTGGAGAAAAGTCTTTTCAAACTCTAATGAGGTATGGATTTTTAAAAGGTACCAAAACTTAATTAAAGTTTTGTGAACATTATGTAGTAGGTAAGAAAACAAGAATCAAGTTTGATACAGCTAATCACGATACTCGTTAAATCCTTGAATATATTAACAATGATGTATGGGGAGTAACTAAGATTGCATCAATTGGTGGAAGCTATTATTTTGGTTCATTTGTTGATGAAATGGAAGAAACCGATGAAGACTCAGACTGGTAGAAAGATCAAAGTATTACGATCTCATAATGGGGGTGAACACACTTCTAATCCATTCTTGCAAGTATGCTAATGTGAGCGTATAAAAAGATATTTCACGTTGAAACATACTCTGCAACAGAACGGTGTAGTTAAGCATATGAATCGTACTTTACTGGAGAAAGTAAGGTGTATATTATCTAATGCCGGTTTAGATAAAAATTTTTGGGCTGAGACTGTGAGCTATGCAATTCACTTAATAAACCAGTTACCTTTTTGCTGCAATTAGATGTAAAACTCCTATAGAGATATGGTCTAAAAAGCATGCATAAGAATATGACTCTATTCGGGTGTTTGGGTGTCCAGCTTATTATCATATAAAAAATGATAAGTTCAATCCTCTTGCAAGAAAGCTATATTTGTGGGATTTAAATGTGGAGTTAAAGGTTTTAAGTTTTGGGATCTTAAAGATAAAATTTTATGTGTAGTAAAGTTGTCATATTTCATGAAACTTCTATATTAAAGGCTTCAAGTTCTCAACACGTAGAGAATAAGACTAATGAGATATTACAGCGGGTAAAGTTTGATAGAACTCCATATGTATCAATTTGTTCTACAGATAAGAGTTCAATTTTGAAGTTAAAAGAGATTGTTTTGGTTAATGTCTCGAAAGAGGAAGAAATAACTAAAGATAAAGATCATGAAAAAAAGACTACAGAAACAATATTGACTCTTAGAGAGTATATGTTTATAAAGAGTAAAATTATTACTTTACACTCTAAGTCTCACTAATATCTCCACTTTTACATATTTTAAGGCCTTTGATCTTTGATTTTATATGTTTGTATGTATTTTTAATACTTTATGTATTTCATTTACAATAAACGAGAAGTCGAGCAGCAGAACAGACAGTATTTTTAAACTCAGAACAGCTGAAAACCTTAGGAAGGCACAAAGGACAAAATCATAATTTTGAGATTTTGGTGGGCTCTGTTGACTTGTTGTTGACTGCTAACGCTGCATTGACTACCGACATGTTGTAGACCAATGATGTGGCATTGACAGATGACATGACAAAAGTTTATTGGATTGAAAAATGAGCTTACAATACATCCAATACATTAAATTATATTTGTTGACTTTTATGCTGGCTGATGACGTGGCAACATATTAGTGGACTGAAAAATGTATGTATCATACATGCATATATATGGAATGACAGCCCTGGGATTGTGGTCCAGTCAATCAGAGAGTGCCACATAGCGCAATCCTAGGCGTCCGAATTATTTTCATCGAATCACCACGATTTACTCATTGTATCTATAAATATGGAGCTCTCCCCCCTAATTTGACGTCTCTTAATCCATTTTTGAGTTTCTGTAACTCCTTCTCCATATTGTATTTTCTATGCGTTTTTGTAAAATTTTTATTTTATCCCTAGTTATAAAATGAGTAGCTAATTTATTTCCAAGCTTTGGTTAAAGGTGAAACCTCAATATGATCTATGGACTTAATTTGGTAAGTTTATTTTTACTTTCTCTAGTTTATATAAATTTTTTGACTTATCGTAGATAGATAGTAATAATCTTACCTAGATATTGCACAGTATACCGGCTTCTTAATGCAAGATTATTATTATTTGGCACGGTGAGTACTTTACACTAGATTTATTAGAGAAAAAACTTCTTCTAATTTATGTGTTAGGTCTTGACTCATTATTTATATAAATTCATCCAGGTTAATAAGTGGATAGTTTTGCCAGCTTGTCGATAGTTACATTATTATTACCTGGCACAACGTGTTCTTAATACCACATTTAACATAAGATTATTTTTTCTGGCACAATGAGCGTTTGATGCCATATTTATTAGAGTTAGGTTTATGATAAGTGAAAATACCCCTCTCATAAATTAATTAGAACTAAAAAATGAATATTAAACTCATGGTAAAATGTTGAGTATGAATCATAAGACCCAAGCACTTTGTTCAATTTTTTCTGCCACTTTAATTTAAATCTTAGGATAAAATAAACTAGAACTTTCAAAACAAGCCCATAAAATAAAGAATAACAATAACTCTACACAATTAAAATTCACCTCCTCGTGGGATCGACACTCATCACCATTAAACTAAACTTCAATAGATTCGTGCGCTTACGAGTTTAATAAAATTTGCATAATAAGTTTTTGGCACCGTTGCTAAGAAGGTAAGTCATTTTAATTTATAGAGTTAATTTTTTTATTGCGTAAATATTTTTTTATATTTTTATTTTTCTTGTAATTTTCTTTTTGCATGGCTGGTTTAACTGCCTATAATTCATATTAATTTCAATTAATTTATTTTGAGTTAATTTATTTTCTTCTAATTTTTGTAATTTGATTTTTATTTATAATTTTTCGTTGATCTTGTTAAACTATATAGCCGGTTTAACCGCCTATTAATTTATTTTAATTTCAGTTAATTTATTTTACTTTACGTGTTTTTTACTTTACATTCATAGCACTTGAATGTATGTTCATAACAAAGTTGTAACAAGTGTGATAAGGTTAGTATCGTAATTTTTCCTCTATTTATTTTTAGTTTTGTTTTTTTACTTTTACTTTGAATGCATGGTCGAATGTCGTTATCACATAATTTAGAACCCATAAACTTTGAGTTAGAAAAAACACGTCACACACAAAAACACTTGAAATTGTTGAAAAAATTGAAATTGATTTGTAATAACAACCACAAGCACAGCAGGAGAGGCCATTTAAGGACTACTTTAGTCCCTTAACTAATTTAAGCATATCATGCATAAGATACCCAAATGCAGCTGCTATGAGTTTTGAGTTAAAACCTAGTGCGCTAAATTGTCTCCCATTATTCTATAGCCTAGAAAATGAAGATCCATACAATCATTTGAATGATTTTCATGCTGTTTGTCAAACTTTTAAAAATGAGAAATTTTTAGATGATGATGTTAAGCTTAGGTTGTTTCCATTTTCGTTAAAAGATAGAGCTCCATCTTGATTTAATACATTACTGCTAATAGTATTACATCATGGGGAACAAATGGTTACTAAATTTTTAAATAAATATTTCCTAGTGCATAAAACTAATGCTATTCATAGAAAAATCTTAGAGTTTACCCAAAAAAAAAAAAGCAACTTTTGGAAGTATAGGAGCAGTTCAATAGACTACTCTTGAAGTGTCCACATCATAGATACGAGAAATAGCACCAATGCCAATACTTTTTGGAGGAACTATTGTCCCATCTGCAAGAACGGCTAATAGTAACAAGTGGAGGAAAGTTGATGTCGAAAAATACATCAGAGATTTGGGATTTCTTTCAACAACAGGCAGATAATTCCCAATAGCAAAACCGATCAGTCAAAAATATGAGAAAATTAAAAGAGTGAATGAAGTTTATATTAGTGAGTCAAGATCATAAATTAAAGAAGTCAAAGAAATAGTTGAAGGACTTTCTGGCCAAATAGTATCTTTGATAGCTGTAAAATCAACAGAGCCACATGATTATAATCAACTTGATCATGACTCATACCTAGATCAAGCCAATACAATTAGTGTGATGGGAAAGCAACCAAATTACAATCCTTACTCCAATACTTATAATCCTAGGTGGAGAAACAATCCCAACTTTTCATGGTCTCAAGGATTCCAATAGAACAGAGCAGCAGTTTCAGCTCCATCAATGCAACTAGTTCCTAAGGCTCCTCAAGTCTCTCAGCAATAATTCAGACCATACAATCAAAACCAAAATTACTCTTAACCTAAATTATGGGAGAAAGCATTCCAAAATTTTAAAAATTGGACTCACTCTACAATAGATTAATAAAATTGCACTATTGCTGAACTACAGAATGAAAGGAGAGTAGGCTTCAATTTACAAGCCTGATCGACTTCAAACCTAGAAAGGATGGTAGGTCAGCTAACTTCTTTAGTTCAAAACTTAACAATAAAGTAATATGAAGAGGTAAAAATTGTGATGACCTTACGAAAAGGCAAAGAAGTTTACAAAATGTGAAGATATTGGTGATAAAGTTGACTCAAGTTGTGCCTATAGATTTTGAGAGTTCATTAAAGGAAAAAGAATAAAGTTGTCCACAAGAGTACATCCTTAAACCTTTTTTCCCTCAGAAATTAGCTAAAGCAAAAAAAATGAAATTCTATAGGTGAGATTATGGAGATATTTAAACAGGTAAGTATTAAAATTCCCTTACTTGATGCTATAAAGCAAGTGCTCTCTTATGCCAAGTTTCTTAAAAATCTTTGCACTAAAAAGAGAAGCATTCATATTCAAAAGAAGGCCTTTGTAACAGAAAACATTAGTTCTATATTCTAACACAAAATTCCTCCAAAAATTAAAGACCGAGGATCTTCTACTATCTCATGTAGTATTGGGAACTACGTATTTGAGAATACTTTGTTAGACTTATGAGCTACTGTAAATCTTTTGTCTTACTCTATATTTATGAAACTTGGATTGAAAGAATTAAACCCAACTCCAGTTGTGTTACAACTTACAGATCTGTATATGAAAATATCTCGTAGTATTGTGAAGAATGTACTTATCCAGGTAGACAAGTTTTATTTTTCTATTGACTTTGTTGTGAATGATAATAAACCAATGCAGGATTCGAATAAGCACATCCCTATTATTCTAGGCCGACATTTCTTGGTAATTGACGATGCCCACATTCAGTGCAGAACTAGAATTATGCAATTGCCATTTGGCAATATGACTATAGAGCTTAATATCGTTAACATTGCCAAACAAACTCATGATGGAGATGATAAAATTGTTTATATGAATTTTATTGAAGAATTAATTAATCATAATCTTTCTTCTAACCTTAGTAATGACCCTTTATAAGAACGGTTAGCTCACTTTGGTTTAGTTTTGTGACCAGATTAATGCCTCACTCAATTTATCACCATTCATAGATATTAATCAATGGAAGTTAAAAGAAGAGAAATTGGCACCATATAAAGAAAATCTCATTCCATCAGAATCATTACCAAAACTTGAGCTTAAATTGTCACCTAACACTTTAGAGTATACATCCTTGGGAGAAGAAAGAACATTGCAAGAAATCTCATCATCATCCTTTGATGACAAACAACTAAATGAAAGTATCATTTGCCCCTGTTATAGTTCAAAAAGGAGGTTCCAACTAGTAGAATTAGATGATATTTATAGCGATGAAATAGCTAAAGATTACAAAAAAGCGAATGAAAGTCTTTCATGACAAACATATCACGATAAAATTTTCTAAATCAGGTTAGAAAGTGTTTTTATTCAATTATCACATGCACCTATCCTTAGGTAAGTTACACTCTCGATGATCTGGCTCATTTATTGTACACACTTTTTTCCACATTAAGTAGTTGAAATTAAAAATTCAAAGAATGATGTCATTTTCAAAGTTAATGGTCAAAAATTAAAGCTATATCTAGAGTACCAACCATGTGACGAAGACATCGAAATAAATTCAAATGACTAACCAAATTTGAATTGAGACTTTCCATTTCTTTTTAGTGATTTAACTTCTTTTTATCACTTTATTTTATTATTCTTTTGTTTGAAATTATTTATCTTCTGCTAAAGTATATTTGATTACCCGTCATATTTTCTTTCATTACTTATAATGAATACCTCAATTAGACAAATCATCTTCGTCCAACTTAAGTGACTTTTATACGTGAAGCGTCATCTAAACGGCTTGCTCCAAGTTTGTCAGTCACATCCTATTTGGGATCTTCGACAACCAATATTAGTATCTAACTTTAAATACTTAGAAAGATAACACAAGGAAATCAAGTAACTTGAGGTAAATTCAATAAAAGGATGTTTATGAGTAGTTGTTTGCTTATACTCAATTTTTTATGTTTTGTGTTTTATTTTCATTTGTTTGTTTTCACGTGTTAGTTGATTTCACAAGACTTTATTTTATTTAAGTGTGCTTTAATTTGTTACCCTGGTTAAGTGGCGGATAATGGTACCCCGTGACAATCAAAGTCAGTTACTTCAGTTTTCCATAATAACTGATATTCTGAGGAGAAGAAATGGATAAAAATGCAATTTTGGCAAAGCTTCATAAACGATTTTCTTCACTTCCTCAAAATGTTCTCCTTACAATCTATAAAGTTCAGTCCCAACGTATACGATTACTTATGAAAAATAACATTCCTTCTGATATCAATTGGTTAATTGAAGCCAAAGTACGATTGGTATATAAGTTACCTCCCAAATTTATTGCATATATGTCTAGTTGCAGTAAAGGAAACAACTCAAAAAAAATGAAGAGCTCGACAACTTCTAGTTGCATGTCATAACTGTGCCAAAATAAAATGTAGTAAAAAGTCGTGTACTTTAATAATGGTGTCTGATAACAGGAAAGACGAAATTCAATTCATTAGGAATGGCTTGAATAAAGAGTCATTGGATAATATCCTTTTGTCTCTTAAATTGCATCCCAATGGAAATGTACAGAGAGCAAGCAACGTATAGTCTCGAGAATCTGACTATAAACGACCTTGTTCGCCATTTTATTAGGAAACTGGATGGAAAGCCTATCCTCGACCCATAGAGGGCATTCAAGCTGTTTCTTGAGATAAAACCAGAGGAAGATGTGAGTTACAATCACAACTACCAGTACATATCCTTTTTATTTATTGTTCTTTAATCATTTGCATTATTGTTTTATCTTTTCATTTTGTTCACTGTTTACTTTTGAATTTAAAGCAATAAACTTCACGCATCATTTAAAAAACGCACCATTTCCTTTACAACTGTGTATCATTATAGTTGTTACCAAGATCTTTAAATATGAGCTTATTTTTTTAAATATTCGTAAGTTATTTTTTTTTTATGATTATCTCAATGGCAGCAACTTCAAATAGATAATTAAAGAATATTTGTATGGTTTTCGGGTTTCACTATAGAAAGTATAAAGAGTTTGTTGAGGCAGCCATAGATTTTGGTCGAGTCCTAGCAAAGGGAAAAATAAACTTGGTATGTAGAAGAGATGATTGAGGGTTATCAAAGCTTCTTACAGAAGCTACTTACAATAGAGGAAGCCAAGTGTTAGGCATCATTCCGAAAGCCTTAAAACCTCTTGTAAACATGCCTGGCCAACCAATTGAGGAGGAGTTAGTTGTCTCCACCATGCAAGAAAGACTATCTAAAATGCTACAATAAGCTGAAGTTTTCATTTTCTTCCCAGGTGCTCTTGCAATTTTAGAGGCACTGCTTACATTTGCATCTTAGGCCAATCTGAACATTCATAAAAAATCCATTGGTTTGTTAAATATTAATAACTTTTATGATAGCTTACTTGCATTTCTTAACCATTCAATAAAAAATCATTTTATTCATTTTACAATAAAAAAATTTTTATTAGTACTCCTACTACTAACGAGTTACTTGATCTTTTACAAGTTTGTAGACCAGAGGTAAATCATAGAACCTCTTCATTGGGTTGATCGACTGATGATGGTAGTAGCAGCAGTAAGAAGTGCAAATTAGATCTAACTCTCCATCTATAAATATTTTCTTTCAAGAAATGAAGAAAGGCAAGAAGACAAAGTCGACGCCAGAATGCCAGGCGGCGTTCCAGCAACTGAAAGAATATATGTTGAGAGCTTCGTTACTGTCGACACCTCGAGCAGGAGAGGTACTGTTTCTATACTTAGCTGTGTCCCAATGGGCAACGAGCTCAGTTCTGGTAAGGGAGGAGTCAGGGGTACAGTACCCTGTTTATTACACGAGCAGAGCTTTGCTAGAAGCTGAGACTCGGTATCCACTCATGGAGAAGTGGGCACTGGCCCTGGTCACAGCGGCCCGAAAGCTGAGGCCTTATTTTTAGGCACATTCAGTAGTGGTTCTAACAAACCAGCCCATCAGGTAAACTTTGTACAAGCCTGAGACTTCTGGAAGGCTGGTAAAATGGTCAGTGGAGCCAAGCGAGTTCGATATTAATTACCAGCCCCGAACAGCCATAAAAGCACAGTCTTTAGCTGACTTCGTGGTCGAGTGCACGGTAAGGGATGAGGAGACAGAAAGCGAGACCCCACCAGGTTCCCAGGCCTCGACCAACACCTGGATAGTCACAGTAGACGGATCTTGTGGAAATCAAGGAGCAGGAGCAGGAGTTGTGCTCCTAAGTCCTGAAGGGGCAGAGATGCAATACGCTGTGAAATTAGAGTTCGAAGTCACCAACAATCAGGCCGAGTACGAAGCTGTAATAGCGGGATTGAAGCTCGCCTCAGTAGTAAAAGCAGAGGAGGTAAAGCTTCGAACAGACTCACAGCTGGTAATAAACCACCTCGACGAGAGCTTTCAGGCGAAGGGGGAGAAAATGGAGGCCTACCTTCGGAAGTTGAAGCAGCTAATGGGGAGTTTCCGAGCTATCAAAGTAGAACAAATCCTAAGGGAGAAGAATTTTCGAGCTGATATGATAGCTCGCATGGCAGCCACATCGGACCCCAAGTTACCAAAGTCTATACCTTTGGAAATGAAGACCTGCTCGAGCATCGAGCAGGAGGACGAGGTGATGAGCTTATCGACGAGCAACACCTGGATGGAGCCGATCATTTCTTACCTCAAGGAAGGGACAGTGCCGGCCGATAAGAAGCAGGCAAGGAAGTTGAGGTGAAAAGCAGCCAAGTACACTCTCATCGAAGGGGTCTTATATAGACGGGGGTACACTCTCCCCTTGCTGCGGTGCTTAGACCAAGAGGAGGCTGATTATGTCCTCTGGGAGATACTCGAGGGAATCTGTGGAAATCATTCTGGCGCTAGGTCATTGGCTTTCAAGGCCTTGAGGCAAGGATACTTTTGGCCCCCCATGCATCAAGATGCTTAGAAGAAGACAAGAAGCTGCAAGAGTTGCCAGAGCTTTGCCAACTACCTAACTCAACCTCCGGAGAACCTTACGGTGATGAGCTCGCCATGGCCGTTTGCTCAATGGGGAATTGATTTGATCGGGCCACTACCGAAGGGGAAAGCGTCTGCCACCCATGCCATAGTCGCAATCGATTATTCCTCATGCATTGGTCACAGATAATGGGAGACAGTTTGACAACAGCAAATTCAGAGATTTCTGCCGAAATCTGGGGATAGAGTTGAAGTTTTGCTCTCCCTCACACCCGCAGGCCAATGGGCAAGTAGAGGCCGCGAATAAAACCATAAAACGCCTCCTCAAGACAAGACTGGGCGAGCAAAAAGGAGCCTGGGTGGACGAGCTGCCTGGTGTCTTGTGGGCTTACAGAACCACACACAAAACGGCCACTGGAGAGACCCCATTCTCCTTGGCGTTTGAGCAGGAAACAGTGGTTCTAGCTGAAATAGGAATGGGGACACATCGGACGGAGCACTTCAATGAGGAGCAAAACAACGAGCAGATGTGTGCAGGTCTGGACTTGCTGGAAGAGAAGAGAGAAAGGGTCGCTGCTAAGATCGCAGAATATCAACAGAGAGTGGCTCGTTATTACATTACAACCGAAATGTGCACATTCGCCAGTTCTAGGTGTGTGACTGGGTACTGAAGAAAGTCAATCAGAGCACGAAGGACCCAAGACAAGGTGTGCTAGGAACAAATTGGGAAGGCCCTTACCGAGTCACTCGATTAGCAGGACTAGGAGCATACCAGCTAGCTCATCCGGATGGACGAGAAGTAAAGAAGTCGTGGAATGCACAACTCTTGGTGAAATACTTCCAGTAAGTTTCCTTGTATTGTGAGTGTTAATGTAAGATTCCTTCCCAAAATGGGATGTGTAAAAAGTATGAATGTATATAAGAATGAGAAAAACATTTATAATGTAAGCTCAAGTCGAAGACCAGAAACACGAAAAAGACGCTTGGGTCAATTGCAGGCTCGAGCAGAAAAAACACAAGAAGAAGCTTGGGCCAATTGCAGGCCCGAGCAGAAGAAGCTTGGGTCAATTGCAGGCCCGAGCAGAAGTTCAAGAAGAACTACTTGGCCAAAAGTCCCAAAGCCTAAGTCTTAGGCGGGACGGTGCCAAGCTTGGGTCAATTGCAGGCCCGAGCAGAAGGCGCTTGGGTCAATTGTAGGCCCGAGCAGAAGCAGCTCACGAAGAACACAAAGGCCAGAAGTCCCAAAGCCTAAGTCCTAGGCGGGACGGTGCCTAACGAGGCTAATTACGAGCAGAGGAAGCTCATGAAAAATGCTAAGGCCAAAAGTCCCAAAGCCTAAGCCCTAGGCGGGACGGTGTCTAGCAGGAGCCAATTGTAGGCTCGAGCAAGAAAAGTGTGAGGAGGTTACATAGTTTAAACTCGAGCAATGACCGAGCTCGAGGTAAACAGGCTCACCAAATAAGGGTCACAGACCATGAGCAAAATGTTGAGCCCAGTAGAATGAGCTCACGAGATAAACATAAGGCTTTCAGCCCAATTCAAAGCAAAACTCTAAACATGCACGAGTTAAACAACATTATACTTGGGCAGAAAATAAAAGAAGAGCCCAACACTTATAAATAATTCTTCTTGACCATGCACACGAAGATAATCTCATAAGTGTGAAACACAAGCTTTATTTATTGGAATGACTACAAGTACAGGAAATGTAAAAAAAAAAAAAAAAGAGAAAAGAGCCTAAGTTTAGACAGCAGGAGGGACGTTGTCAGTAGCAGCAGGCGAGGCATTAGGAGCAGCAACAGTAGTAGGAGAAGCAACAGGAGGAGCGTCAGCTGGAGGATGAGGAACATCTCCAGCAGCAGCGGGAGGAGCATCAGCAAGAGGAGGAGGAACATCTCCAGCAGCAGCAGAGGAAGTTCCAGACTCTTGGGTGGGGCCGTCGTGTATGCGTATGTACTCGGCAACACCCTCCTGGATCTCAGATATGTCGAACTCAGGATGTGCCTTGCCCAAGGCATACACGAGGCAGTCATAACTGAAGTCCGCCCCGCTGTTATACTCAATTGCGAGCTGGACCTTCAAGGTGTCTATTTGCCCTTGGAGACGAGAAGTTTTCCCTTCCAGGGTCTTCTCGTAGGAGGTTCTCTGGGTTCCCAAATCCCTCCGAGCCTCGACCAGCTCCTTGCGGATGTCGGTCAGCTCCCTCTCAAGTTGAGAAACCTTAGAGTCAGCCACCGCTGTCCTCCCTGCAAAGGTGGTATTTTCCTCTTGAAGCTTTGTATTATCCTCCTTCAGCTCCCCGACGGTCTCCTCTAAGCTCCGAATCCTTGCTTGAAGTTCCTCCTGAGATTCTTGAGCTTTGCCCTTGATCCTGGCCACAACTGCTGAGGCACGAAAAGAGAGGCGCTGGGCAGCACTGAACAGCTCGTCGGCGTCAAATCCATCCAGCTTATCAAGGAACCTATCGTCCAGCTCCTCGTCGAAGGTCCTCAGGTAAGGCTCTCTGCGGCCAGTCTGACCTTGCTCCTGAACATCATCAGCTCGAGGGCGAGCCAGAGCCGCGGTCCTACCTCTTCTACGTGGAGGACCCACTTCTGCTCGTCGTGCTTGCTGAGCAGAGGGAACAGTCCGAGGAGGAGGAGGCGGGGCTTCCCTTTCTGCTCGAGTTCTTTTCGAAGTCCCAGCACATTCGGCTATTCCCACGCGCCGGTGCAGCATCTCACGGACCCCAAACATGTCTTCACTTGGAATTAAGTTGGATTCTAAAAAATTTTGGGGTGTCAGCAGCTCCCTGCACGAGCTCGCGTTTGTAAGTGCGGTCTGGACGTTTGCTCGAAACTGTCCCCTAATTGAATAAGAAGCACCCCAGGAGGCTGCAGAAACAACCAAGGCAAAATAGTGAGAACAGATGCAAGCAGGAAAAGTAAAAGCAAAAAAACTCACGGGACAGAATAAACGACCTGGAGTGCAAAAATGCCGAGGAACTGGAGGGACCCCCTCGCTGAGAGGTGCAGCTTGCCCCCATTCTCCCCCAACGAAGAAGAATTTGCTCTTCCAGTTGCCACCAGAGGTTGGGAGATCAGTGATGGGCTTTTTACCCTTCTAGCTGGAGGTAAGATAATACCAACCAGCGTCCTTCGGGCTGCACTTCAACTGGTAAAGGTGCCTGCTTTCCTCTACCGAGGGTTCACCCAGGTCGCAACGCTTCCACAAAACGAATAGTCCGGAAAGGACCCTCCACCCATTCGGGTTCAATCGCCTCGGGGCCAGATGGAACTTGGACAAAACCCGGGCAAAGTAAGGCTGGAGAGGCAGCCTGACCCCCCATTTGAAACATTCCAAGTGCAAGGTCGTGTAGCCTTGGGGGAGACGGCTGAGGATCTCACCCCTGCCTGGCAACCTTAAGTCCACACTTTCGGGTATGTGGTAAGTTTGCCTAAGCCTATCTAAGTTTGAAGGGGTGGTCTCACATCTCATATGGTCGATGGAGTATTCCCCTCTCGCAGGTAATTCTCCCTCTGAACTAGAATCCCTCACAGGAATTATACTAAGGGGCTGTGCTTCACTAGAGGAGGACGAATCCTCCGGCAACATCCTACGGGCTCTACCAGACATTTTTCCTAGAATTCAATCTACCCAGATAGAATTGGAAACCAGGAAGAAGAAGGAACGGAACCGGTGAGAAGAGAGGGAAAAAGGGTGTGTACCTGAACACAGAAAGAGTTTTACACCACCGAAAACTGCCTTAACGCGGAAGAGGAAGATGAAGAAGCACTTACAGATAAATTTTGAGTTTGAACGAAAGTGAGCAAATAGAGGGAACAGTGAAGAGGTTGGGGGTTTTTAAAGAGGAGGACGCGTCTCTTCGACTGGCGGCGTGCGTTTCGAGGGGCACGACCTTTTGGGTAACGTCCCTTCGAATTTTAAACGCACGGTTGGGATCTACCCACGTGTCCCGCATTAAATGCGAAATGATGGAAGTGGGAGACAAGCTGGGAGCGTGGGGAGCGTAAAGGCGCGAATCGGCCCATCATTAATAAGTTTCGGTCTTATCTCATTTCACTCAAAAGACTAGAAGCCGGGGATCGTTGTTTGGGTAATATCGGGCAGGTCTCCTCGAGGCCCTTCTAGCTCGAATAAAATACCCCGAGGTCAACCCAGATCGAGCAGAAGTCCCAACCACTGGCTCGAAGACAATCTCGCTAGACATCAAAGCTGGTCAAGGTCGAGGAATTCAAAGTGGTCCGAGCTCCGAGCTCTCACACCTACTCGAGGTCATCAGGACCGGCCAAGGCTGGACGAGGACGAAGAGCTCAAAAATTGATCGTGGCCCGAGCTCTCCTTCCTGCTCGCTGCAGTTAAGTTCTCGAGTACAACTGGGCTGCGCTGACCACAGGACAATAGAATGTAAAACCTAGCTCGAGACAGCCCGACCCGTTTCCTTAGGATCCCGCACACCTTTTTGATGTCAGATTAGGCCCCACAAGGGAGGGTGGTGGTACTGTTGCCGATGGCCAGTACATGCCCCCACGGTGTCATCATTCCTAGCGCACATGCCCGACATAGTGATCTGGCCACGTGAACTAGGTTAAGGAGACAGCCGCGCATCCCCAGGGAATATTACACCAATCCCAGCTGTCAGAGGGACCCAGACACCACTGACGCGGGAATGGATGCTCTTGGAGAGAAAGGGCGGGAAAAATGAAAAAGGGAGTATAAAAGAAAACGAACGGGTACGTTACAAGGGTTAAAAATATTCATTCACAAGGGTTCTAAAAAAGATATACAGGTTCTTCCTATTCTGATTTCCCTTACCTTGATTCTTTGAAAAAACCATATTTATTCAAAAGGGAGGGCAAAAAAAGATCCCTTTCACCTTTCCGGTCTCTCTGACTAAGGGAGATACCAAAAAGAACACCCGATTACTGACTTGAGCGTCGGAGGGTTTTCGCCGGAACACGCCCGGCTACCCATGACCTTGTTTTCTGTGAGTACAGGTCCGGGAGATCTCCGTTCTGGAAAAGACAGTGGAATAGGACGAAGGAGACAGTCCTGCTCGAGCTCGAGCTAGTCGTGAGCAGAAGGTTCGAGGCACTGTTTTAAGGCACGCGGGAAAACTGCATCAACAGTTGTCATTCATTAATTTCTCTCAAGTTATTATTTTTAGAGTGACTGTTTTTCTTGGTTTAATTTTATTTTAAGAGTGTCACTCTGACCTGTGAAATTTTAAGATTGACATGTCACACTTTAAAATGGTTTAATTAATGTAGCTTTGATAATAGATCATTTTGCATGTATTTACTTGACTAACTCATCTGGATGGTTGATGTATGAATGATATATCTTTAGACTAGAGATAATGCTTATACTTTTATTTGATTATTGTCATTAATCTAATTGAAAAAGTAAACAATAATTGCCTTAAAAAAAATTGTTGAATTTTATTATCGCTTAATTATATGTTTAAATTTTCTTATCTTAATTTGCTAGAGACAAGCAATAAACTAGTTAGGGAGTGTGTTGATCCTACAAAGTATATATTTATAAAGGATAAAATCATCATTTTACATTCCAAGTCTCACTAACATCTTCACCTTTATGTATGTTAAGTCCCTTGATCTTTGATTGTATATGTTTGTGTATATTTTTTTAATACTTTAAGTATTTTAGGGGTATTTTGGTCAATTTCAATAAACAAGAAGTCGGACAGCATTTTTAAACTCAGAATAGCTGAAAATCTTAAGAATGATATAAAGGACAAAATCATAATTTTAAGATTTTGGCGAGGCCTGTTGACGTGGCGTTGACCGCTAACGTGGCATTAACTGCTAACGTGTTGTAGAGTGATAATGTAACATTGACAGATGATGTGGTAAAAGTATATTGGACTGAAAAATGAGCTTACAATACATGCAATGCATTGAATTATACTTGTTGACTTTTGAGTTGACTGATGACGTGGCAGTATATTAGTGGACTGAAAACGTGAGTACCGTACATGCATATATACGGAATGACACCCCTGATCTCGTGTTCCAGCCAATCAGAGAGTGCCACGTGATGCAATCCTAGGCATTTGAAATATTTTCGTCCGATGACCATGATTTACTCGTTGTATCTATAAATAAGGGGCTCTTCGCCCCCTAATTTGACATTCCTTAATCCATTTTATAGCTCTATTTTCAATAATTTCTTCTCTATCTTATATTTTATATATATATTAATAAAATTCTCATTTTACCCCTAGTTATAAAATAAGTAACTAATTTATTTCCAAGATTAGGTTAAAATGATCTATGGGCTTAATTTGGTAAGTTTATTTTAGCTTTCTCTAATTTATTTAAATTATTTTGACTTATCGTAAACAGATAGTAATAATCTTATCAAGATATTGCACGGTATACTGGCTCCCTAGTACAAGATTATTACTATTTGGCACGATGAGCAATTTACACTAGATTTATTAGAGAAAAACATCCCTCTAATTTATGTGGTAGGTCTTGACTTAGTGTTGACATAAAATTCATCTAGGTTAATTAATAGATAGTCTTGCCACCTTGGCGACAGTTATATTATTATTATCTAACACAACGTGTTCTTCATACCATATTTAAAATAAGATTATTTTTCTTGGCACAATGAGTGATTGATATCATATATATTAAAATTAGGTTTATAAGGAGTGAAAATATCCCCTTATAAATTAATTGGAACTAAAAAAAATATTAAGCCCATGGTGAAATTTGAGTGTGAATCCTAAGACCCAAGTACTATATTGCGTTGATCAATTCTCAATTTTTTTCCACTATTTTAATTTCAATCTTAGGATAAAATAAACTAAAAACTTTCACAACAAATCTATTAAATAATAAACAATAATAATAACTCTACATAATTAAAAATCTACCTATTCGTGAAATCGACACTTGTCACCATTAATCTATATTTCAATAGATTCGTGCGCTTGCGACTTCAATAAAATTTGCACGACATTAGATGTTCTTAACCTACACTATATCCTAATAAAAATCCTTGATTTTAGGGAACTATAGTATGAAGTAGAAGCTAATAATATGGGCTGACATGGTGTAGTGATACATAAAAATGAATAAATTGGTTTGACTAGTATTTCATTTAACTTGGGATCATATTATCTTCTAAATTGTAGGCATTATTTTTTGTGAGAGTATGTGATATTATCTTTCATTAATTTCTTTCAAGTTATCATTTTTGGAGTGAATATTTATATTATATCTATTTTCTTTGAGAGTGTCACTCTGACCTGTGAGATTTTAGGGTTGACATGTCACTCTTGAAAGTGGCTAATCTAATTGAAGATGTAAACAAAATTGCCTTAAAAAATAGTCATTTTTTATTTGAATTTTGTTATTGCTTAATTTACTAGGGACTAGTAATCAGCTGGTTGGGGAGATGTTGAGTCATAAACACTATATATTTATAAAGCGTAAAATCATTATTTTACAGTTCAAGTCTCACTAATATCTTCACTTTTATGTATTTTAAGTCCATTGATTTTTTATTATATATATTTGTATGTATTTTTTAATACTTTATGTATTTTAGGGGTATTTTGGTTATTTTATAATAAACAAGAAGTTGGAAGTAAAACGGACAGTATTTTTAAACTCAGAACAGCTGAAAACCTTATGAAGGACATAAAGGAAAAAATTATAATTTTAAGATTTTAGCGGGCCCTCGTTGATGTGGCGTTGACTGTTGACATGGCATTGACTATTGAGGTGTTGTAGAATGATGATGTGACATTGACAGATGACGTGGTAGAAGTCTATTGGACTGAAAAATAAGCTTACAATACATGCAATGCATTAAATTATACTTATTGACTTTTGCATTGACCGATGACGTGATAGTATATTAGTGGACTGAAAAATATGCGTACCATACATGTATATATATGGATTGACAGCCCTGATGTAGTGTTCAACCAATCAGAGAGTGCCACGTGACGCAATCTTGGGTGTCCGAAATATTTTCGTCCAGTAGCCATGACTTACTCGTTCAATCTATAAACAATGGGCTCTACCCCCTAATTTGACATTTCTTAATCCATTTTTGAGCTCTATTTTCAATAATTCCTTCTTCATCTTATATTTTATACGTATTTTAATAAAATTATCATTTTACCTCTAGTTATAAAATGAGTAGCTAATTTATTTCCAAACTTGGGTTAAAGTGAAGCCTCAACATGATTTACAGGCTTAATTTGGTAAGTTTATTTTCACTTTCTCTAATCTCTTTAAATTATTTTGACTCATCGTAGACAGATAGTAATAATCTTGTGAAGATATTACACTAGATTTATTAGAGAAAAATATCCCTCTAATTTATGTGGTAGGTATTGACTCATTGTTGACATAAAACTCTTCCAAGTTAATTAGTGGATAATCTTGCCACCTTGTTGACAGTTATAGTATTATTACCTGGCACAACGTGTTCTTAATACCACACTTATTATAAGAATATTTTTCTTAGTACAATAAGCACTTGATGTCATATTTATTAGAGTTAGGTTTATGCGAAGTATAAATACCCCTTATAAATTAATTAGAACTAAAAAATGAACATTATACTCATGGTAAAATGTTGAGTGTGATTCCTAAGATTCAAGCAGTTTATTCAATTTATTCCCGCCATTTTAATTTAAATCTTGGTATAAAATAAACTAGAACTTTTCACAGTAAGCCCATAAAATAAAAAATAACAATAACTCTATACAATTAAAATCCACATTCTTGTGGAATCAACACTCGTCACCATTAATCTATACTTCAATAGATTCATGTGCTTTCGATTTCAATAAAATTTGCACAACAAACAATGAGGCTAAAAAGAATGATAAAGAAACCCGAATGTCTTGCAAAAGATATAGTGGTAGCCTATGCATTCCAATTATTGATGATGACATCCCCAACACTTTTGGAAAGCATTATACAGTAGTGAAATTAGCCACGGATAAAGAGATGAAGTCTCTCCATCAAAACCAAACTTGGAAACTTGTGAAGTTACCTAAGAGAAAAAAGGCTATTGTCAATAAATGGGTTTACACCAAGAAGTAAGGATCTCTAAATCAATCAACTATCTGATACAAAGCAAGACTTGTAGCAAAAGATTTTACTCAAAAGGAAGATATTAACTACAATGATGTTTTCTCTCCAATCATAAAACATACTTTCATTCATATCCTACTTGCCTTGGTAGCTAAACATTAGTTAGAGATGGCTCAATTGGATATTACATGGAGATTTAGAGGAGAAAATCTATATGACTTAACCTTATGGTTTCAAATTTGCTAGAAAGGAGAAGTAAGTGTGCAGATTGATTAAGTCTTTGTACAAACTGAAACATTCACCAAGGGAATAGTACAAAAGATTTGATCGATTCATACAAGGGCAGAAATTCACCAAAAGTGAACATGATCACTCTGTTTACTTTATGTTGACAATATACTTATAGCTTCGAAGAATAGAGGTGAAATTGAAAAATTAAAAAAGTAGTTGGCTTCTAAGTTCAAGAGAAAGACTTGGGTAATGCACAAAAAATACTTGATATGGAGATTCATAGAGACAAAAATAATGGGAGCGTGTGATTGACTCAAAATCTTATTTGAAGAAAGTGCTAGAAAGATTTGGTATGGATGACAAAACTAAATCAATATGTACTCGTAATTCATATGCTAGTATTGTGGGTAGTCTTATGTATGCTATGATGTGCATAAAGCTTGATATATCTCAAGTCGTCAATATAGTTAGTAGATACATACATAATCCTAGTATAGACCAGTGGCTTGCAGTGAAGTAGATTCTCTAATATCTGTATGGGATAGTTGATGTTAGGTTATTGTTCAAGAATGATTGTGGGCAATAATATGTTGGTTATTGTGATTCTGATTTTGGTGGAGACCTAGATAATCAAATATCAACAACAGGCAACGTATTCACATTGGGTAGAGATCCGGTTAACTGGAGGTCGATTCTACAATCGACAATTGCTCTTTCCACAACGGAAGCAAAGTACATGGCAGCAACAGAGGTTGTAACCTATTAGGAGATTTTGGAGTAATCTAAGAGAACATTGAGGTCTTCTGTGATAACCAAAGTGTAATATTTCTTATGAAGAATCAACATATCATATTCGAACAAAACACACAGATGTAAAATATCATTATGTGAGGAAGTTATCGAGAACATTATTGTGTTATTGAAGAAGATCAATATCAAAGATAACTCATTAGATATATTGACAAAGGTGATCTCTGGTGTTAAGTTTTAACATTGCTTAAAACTAATTTAAATTCTTCGCATGCATTAAGTTTGGAAATTTTGAACTATGGTTGGCTTGATCCCAGATTTTGGGTATATAGACAGTCACAGAGATGTAGCCACTTCGGGAATGAAGGTTTGCTGGTAATCGACTCAAATTTGGACAAATCTTCACCAAGATAGAGCATTAATTAAAAATTAAGATTAGCTAAGGGCATATATTCCACAACACATGCATAAAATATCAATTTGGGTGGTGTATGTATTCAAAGTTTAGGCAACAAATCCACCAAATAACTTTGACAATTGCAAAGTTTGGTGAAATATTGTAGCTAACTCATATTTTCATTATTAATTATCCCAAAATTCAGAGCAATTCAAGTAAAGAATTATTGAGAGTGAGTAATCGAAAAGTGTGAACAATAGAAAGTGTTTGGGTAATATCGGGCAGGTCTCTTCGAGGCCCTTCCAGCTCGAATAAGAGACCCCCGAAGACAGCCTAGCTCGAGCAGAAGTCTAAGACGTCAAAGTTGGTCAAGGTCGAGAGCTGAGCACTCCATTACCTGCTCGAGGTCGTCTCTCAGGTCAAAACTGGTCAAGGTCGAGAGCTGAGCACTCCATTACCTGCTCGAGGTCGTCTCTCAGGTCAAAGCTGGTCAAGGTCGAGAGCTGAGCACTCCATTGCCTGCTCGAGGTCGTCTCTCAGGTCAAAGCTGGTCAAGGTCGAGAACCAGGCACACCTTTCCTGCTCGCAGAGGTTAAGTCCACGAGCACAACTGGACAAGACCCGGCCCAGGGCAGCCCGACCCGTTTTCTCAGAATCCTGGCACATCTTTTAATGTCTGACCAGGGCCCCACATGATATGGTGGTGATACTGTTGCCGATGGCCGGCACATGCCTCCAAGGTGTCATCATTCCTAGCGCACATGCCCGACATAGTGATCTGACCACGTGAATCGGGTTAAGGGGACAGCCGCGCATCCCCAGGGAATATTACACCAACCCCGGCTGTCAGAAGGACCTAGACACCACCAACATGGGAGTGGACAGCCTGGAAATGAAAAGAGCGGGAAAAATGAAGTATAAAAGGAAACGAAGGGGAACGTTACAAGGGTTGGCATTTCTGATTCACAAAGGGTTGAACAAACTGATTCTAAAAGGTGGGAAACTCTGATTTTTCTTATCTGATTTTCTGAGGAAAAAACCATATCTACTCAAAAAGGGAGGGAGAAATAATATCCCTTTCATCTTTCCGGTCTCCCTCACTAAGGGAGATACCAAAAAGAACAACCCGATTACTGACTTGAGCGTCGGAGGGTTTTCGCCGGAACACGCCCGGTGACCCCGACCACATTTTACGTGAGTGCAGTGCAGGAGACCAGTGGAACATGGCGAAAGAGGCAATCCTGCTCGAGATCAAGTTTATCGCGAGCAGAAGGATCGAGGCACTGTTTTAAGCCACGAGCAGAAGGTTTAGACAATCCTGCTCGAGCTGTTTGAAGGCACTGTAGAAGGTTCGAGGCACTGTTCGAAGACACGTGGGAAAAACTACATCAACATCTTTTGGCGCCGTCTGTGGGGATCGGCACAAAAAGCCCGATTTCCTAATACATTCAAGACACACACCGCAACTGATGAGGGGAAACAGCCGAAGAGGGGTAAGTCCAGAGGAGTCAGTAACTTTGAGAGAAGTGGCCAATGAGGCCCAGAATAGGGAGATCCAGGGAAGGATGGATCAGATGGAGAAGCAAATGAAGACTCTGACTTCCCTTTTGCAAGAACTCAGGGAAGGGCAGAGAAAAGTATGTAATGATGTCCCGGAGTCCAGCCGAGGGAATGCTCATGTTCGGGAAAATGTGGGAGACGTAGCCCAAAGACCTAGGGCACCAAATGTTGCAGTGAGGGAAGAAACGAACATGGAGGAAAGGGGGTCTCGTCAGCATTTGCAGGATATAGCCCCAACTTCTCGTGCGGAGGAGTTGGAGGGAGAGGTGCGCAGGTTGGAACAAGTTGTGGAAGATCTTCGAGGGAACGGAAAGAGTCCAAGCTGGCGAATAATGCTGGACAACGAATCTCCACTCTCCGCGGACATCATGGGTGTGACGATCCCACGTGACTTCCGCTTCCCGGATCTAAAATTTTCGGGAAAGAGTGATCCATTAGTGCGCATAGAACGGTTCAACGACATGACAGGGGTGCAAGGACTGTCAGCAGCTCAGAGATGCCGGGCCTTCCCACTCACCCTGGAGGGAAGGGCAAGAGAATGGTACCGCAGACTCCCACGGGGAAGCATCTTGAGCTTTGAGCAGGATGTGTAGGGAGTTCGCAGAGCAATTTCGGGACGCAGTGACCCCTGAGGATGACATGATGGAGCTGTCAGAAGTGAGGCAGAAAGAAGGAGAGTCCCTACGGGAGTTTATCAAAAGATACCATAGATCGGTCAAAGATCTTGGTTCGTTCAACCATCCCCAAGCTCTGAGAGGATTAAAGATCCGAATGGGGAGACCATGGTATAACCTGCGGAGTCCTTCGATCCGTTCGTATTCGGATGCGTATAAGCGGTGAAGCTGGATATGGTAATCGAAGAAGAAAAGCGCTAAGCCGAGGAATGAAGCGGGCCGATGGAGGAAGGAGGAAGAGAAAGGGGTCCTGCCGGGGATACAAGCTCAAGGCGAGAGGGACCGGGTTGCCCCATACAACCCTTACCAGAGAGCACCCCCACCGCAGATGGTTCCCTTGCCATCTCGCAGGTCCCCGGGCTGGGATCATAGAGAGTACAGGCGTCATGATGGTCATACATCCCGCAATCAGCCGCCAATCAGCCGTCCATTGCCACCCCCACCGAGAAATTTCCCAAGGGATAGGGTGATACAAGTGGTGGAACAGAGCCCTACTTATGGACAGTATACGAGGCTGAGGAGCGAGGACTGCTGAGCCCTCCAACACCGATGACCACGCAAGCTAGCAGGCGGAACAGGGGGCAATTCTGTCGTTTTCATGGAGACCACGGCCACTCCACATTACAGTGCCGTGATTTGAAAAACCAAGTGGAGGATCTGGTTAGGAATCGGTACCTGGATGAGTTTGTAGAAGGAGGTCATCCGGTGGTTGAGGATCAGCCTGAAGAAGATGGCCGGGCTTACGGAATAGACGCGGAACCACCGTCCACGAGGGTAGTCTCGGGAGGGCCCCCGATGGCAGAAAGTTCGAATAGGGCCCGGAAAAACTACTGCCGGTATGCCGCAGCCGGACGAGAAGTCCTGTTCAATGCTCCTGCTGCCAAGAAGGCCAAGGTTCGGCAGGTGCCAATTATGTGGACCGACGGAGACGAGGGGGTGCTGTACCCTCACGAGGATGCTCTGGTGGTAAAAGCCAGCGTAGCAAACAAAGAAGTTGATCGCATACTGGTTGACTCGGGGAACTCGGTGGATATCCTCTTCAAATCCACGCTTGAAGATTTAGGAATAACAGGCGCGAGCCTCGAGCAGACGAGCACTTCCTTGAAAGGATTCGGGGGAGGAAAGCTAATGCCTCTAGGAATCATCAAGCTAGCAGTAACCATGGGCTCGAAGCCTTTCGAGAAGAACATGATGCTGGATTTCGTGGTGGTAGATGAAGCCAGCCCGTACCAGGCAATCTTAGGGAGGCCGTTTATGAGGATCAGCCAATGCGTGCTATCCACCCATTACTTAGCCCTTAAGTATCGAGTAAATGGGGCTGTTGGGGTCGTAAAAGGCAGCCAAAGGGTGGCGAGGAGCTGCTACGCCGTAGCTGCCAAAGAAACTATGCAGATTACCTCGCTGGACACGAAGGGGGAATCGAAGAACGGAAGGCAAGAGCCGGCTGAGAAGTTGGAGGAGGTCGAGGTGAGAGCAGGAGACCCCGCGAAGAAAATCCGAATCGGCTCGGGCATTAGTGAGCCGTTGAAGGAAAAGTTGGTGGAATGTCTGCGAGCACACGCAGATGTGTTCGCATGGACGCACGATGATATGCCTGGGATCGACCGAGAAGTGGCATGTCACAAGCTGGCAGTACGAAGAGATGCCAAGCCAGTAAGGCAGAAGAGGAGATGCGTTAACCAGGAGAGGTACGAAGCCATCAACTACGAGGTTGAAAAGCTGCTGAAAGCGGGATTCATACGGGAGGTATCCTACCCCGAATGGATCTCGAATGTGGTGCTGGTGAAGAAAGCAAATGGGAAATGGAGAATGTGTGTTGACTTCACAAATGTGAACAAGGCCTGCCCAAAAGATAGCTTTCCACTACCGAAGATAGACCAATTGGTGGATTCTACGGCAGGGCACGGGCTGTTGAGTTTCATGGATGCATTCTCTGGATATAACCAAATTCCCATGCACCAATCAGATGACAAGTGTACAGCCTTCATCACCAATCAGGGGCTGTACTGCGACAAGGTCATTCCTTTCGGCCTAAAGAATGCAGGGGCGACGTATCAGAGGTTAGTGAATAAGGTCTTCAAGCCACTGATCGGTGGGACTATGGAGGTGTATGTAGATGACATGATCACCAAGTCTAAAGACGTGGAGGAGCATGTAGGGCATCTAACGGAGACCTTCGCACTCTTAAGAAAGTACCAAATGAAGCTAAACCCAGAGAAATATGGTTTTGGAGTGGGTTCGGGAAAATTCTTAGGCTTTATGGTAAGTCGCCGGGGGATCGAGGCCAATCCGGAGAAGATAAGGGCAGTGGTGGAAATGAGGTTCCTGCGACCTCGAGGAGATCTGAGTCGGCCGGCAAACTAGCGTCCCTCAGCGGGTTCGTATCCCGAGCCACGAATAAATCGCAGAGTCTTCTTCCAGGAAATGAAGAAGGCGGGGAAGACAAAGTGGACGCTTGAATCACGAGGTGGCGTTCAGCGGTGAAAGAGTATCTGTTGAAAGCTCATTATTGTCGACACCTCGCGGGAGAGGTCTTGTTCTATACTTGGTCGTGTCCCGATGGGCAGCGAGCTCGGTTACGGTAAGGGAGGAGTCGAGTGCAATGCACTGTTTATTACACGAGCGAGCATTGCTTAGAAGCGAGACCCGGTATCCCCAATGGAGAAGTGGGCACTGGCCACAGTCACGGCGACCGAAGGCGAGGCCTTATTTTCGAGGCACATTCGGTGGTGGTTACGTGACCGACCACTCGAGGCAAACTACTGCACAAGCACTGAGACTTACGGAAGGTTGGTGAAATGGTCGATGGAGTTAAGCGAGTTTGACGCTCAATTACCAACCCGAGCAGCAATAAAAGCACGGTCATTAGGTGACTTCGTGGTCGAGTGCAGCGAGGGATGAGGAGGCGAAGAGCGAGCCCACACGAGTTCCGAGCCTCGGCCAACACTTGGATAGTCACGATAGATGGATCCGTGGAAGTCGGGAGGCGGGAGGCGGGAGTTGTGCTCCTAAGTCCGGAAGAGGCGGAGATGCAATCTGTTGTGAAATTAGAGTTCGAAGTCACCAACAATCGAGGCGAGTCTGAAGGCTGTAATAGCGGGTGAAGCTCGCCTCGATAGTAAGCAGAGGAGGTAAAGCTTGAGCAGGACTCACGGTTGGTAGCGAATCACCTCGGCGAGAGCTTTCGAGCAAAGGGAGAAGATGGACGCCTACCTCGGAAGGTAAGGCGGTAATGGGAATTTCGAGTACGTCGAGGTGGAGCAGATCCCGAGGGGAAGAACTTTCGAGCGGATATGAAGACTTGCTCGAGCATCGGCGGGAGGATAAGGTGATGAGCCTATCAACGAGCAACACCTAGATGGAGCCTATCATTTCTTACCTCAAGGAAGGGACAGTGCCGGCCGATAAGAAGCAGGCAAGGAAATTGAGGTGCAAAGCGGCCAGGTACACTCTCATCGATGGAGTCTTATATGAGCGAGGTACACTCTCCCTTGCTGCGGTGCTTAGACCAAGAGGAGGCTGATTATGTCCTCAAGAGATACACGAGGAGTCTGTGGAAATCATTCAGCGCGAGGTCCTTGGCTTTCAAGGCCTTGAGGCAAGGATATTTTTGGCCTCGCATGCATCAAGATGCTCAAAGAAGACAAGAAGCTGCAAGAGTTGCCAGAGCTTTGCCAACCACTTAACTCAGCCTCCGGAAAACCTTACGGTGATGAATTCGCCATGGTCGTTTGCTCTATGGGGAATTGATTTGATTGGGCCACTGCCGAAGGGGAAAGTATCCGCCACCCATGCCATAGTCGCGATTGACTATTTCACCAAATGGGTCGAAGTGGGAGCCTTGAGCAGCATTACAGAAGGTAAAACCACTGACTTCATTTGGAAGAATGTGATTTGCAGGTATGGGATCCCTCATACGTTAGTCACCGATAATGGGAGGCAGTTTGATAATGGCAAGTTCAGAGACTTTTGTCAGAACCTGCGGATAGAGCTGAAGTTTTGCTCTCCCTCACACCCACAGGCCAATGGGCAAGTAGAGGCCGCGAATAAAACTATAAAACGCCTCTTGAAGACAAGACTGGACGAGCAAAAAGGAGCCTGAGTGGATGAGCTGCCTAGTGTCTTGTGGACTACTGGAACCACACACAAGCAGCCATCTGGAGACCCCATTCTCCTTGGCGTTTGGGCCGCAAGCGATGATTCCGTCGAGATAGGAATGGGGACACACGGACGGAGCACTTCGACGAGGAGCGGAACAACGAGCAGATGTATGCGAGGCTGGACTTGCTTTGGAAGAGAAGAGAGAAGGGTCATTGCTAAGACCTCGGAATACCAACAAAGAGTGGCTCGTTATTACAACCAAAATGTACACATTCGCTGGGTTCGGTGGGTGACTGGATCTTGAGGAAAGTCAACCGAGCACGAAGGACCCGAGGCAAGGTGTACTAGGACCAAATTGGGAAGGCCACTTATCGAGTCACTCGATTAGCGGGACCGAGGAGCATCTGGCTGGCTCATCCGGATGGACGAGAGGTCAAGAGGCAGTGGAGCATACGACTCACGAGGAAGTATTTCCAGTAGGTCTCCTTGTATTGTAAAATGCTAATGTAAGATTTCGTCCCAAAATGGGATATGTAAAAGTATAAATGTATGTAAGAATAAGAAAAGCATTTATAATGTAAGTTCAAAATGAAGACCAGAAGCAAGAAAAACTCATTGGCAAGAAGTCCCAAAGCCTAAGTCTTAGGCGGGACGGTGTCAAGCTTAGGTCAATTGCAGGCCCGAGCAGGAGTAACATCAGAAGAAGCTCCGGTCAATTAAAAGGCCCGAGCAGAAGATTAAGAAGAGCTCCTTGGCAAGAAGTCCCAAAGCCTAAGTCTTAGGCGGAACGGTGGCAAGCTTGGGTCAATTGCAGGCCCGAGCAGGAGTTACAGCAGAAGAACTCCTTCGCCGGAAGTCCCAAAGCCTAAGTTTTAGGCGGGACGGTGCCAAGCTTGGGTCAATTGCAAGCCCGAGCAGGAGTTACAGCAGAAGAGCTCCTTGGCCGGAAGTCCCGAAGCCTAAGTCTTAGGCGGGACGGTGCAAAGCTTGGGTCAATTGCGAGCCCAGCGGGGAGTTACAGCAGAAGAGCTCCTTGGCCGGAAGTCCCAAAGCCTAAGTCTTAGGCGGGACGGTGCCAAGCTTAGGTCAATTGCAGGCCCGAGCAGGAGTTACAGCAGAAGAACTCCTTGGCAAGAAGTCCCAAAGCCTAAGTCTTAGGCGGGACGGTGCCAAGCTTGGGTCAATTGCAGGCCCGAGCACGAGTAGAGATTCAAGAAGGAGTTTGGGTCAATTAAAAGGCCCGAGCAGGAGTTACAGCAGAAGAGCTCCTTGGCCGGAAGTCCCAAAGCCTAAGTCTTAGGCGGGACGGTGCCAAGCTTGGGTCAATTGTAGGCTCGAGCAAGAGTAACATCAGAAGAAGCTCCGGTCAATTAAAAGGCCCGAGCAGAAGCAGCTCGCTAAGAACGCTACGGCCAGAAGTCCCAAAGCCTAAGTCTTAGGCGGGACGGTGCCTAGCGAGGGTCAATTAAAAGGCCCGAGCAGAAGCAGCTCGCGAAGAACGCTACGGCCAGAAGTCCCAAAGTCTAAGTCTTAGGCGGGACGGTGTCTAGCGAGGGTCAATTAAAAGGCCCGAGCAGAAGCAGCTCGCTAAGAACGCTACGGCCAGAAGTCCCAAAGCCTAAGTCTTAGGCGGGATGGTGCCTAGCGAGGGTCAATTAAAAGGCCGGCGAGCGGATTCATGAAGAACGCTACGGCCAGAAGTCCCAAAGCCTAAGTCTTAGGCGGGACAGTGCCTAGCGAGGGTCAATTAAAACGCCCGAACAGAAACAACTCGAGAAAAAGCTTGGGTTAATTGCATGCCCGAGCACAAGCAGCTCGCGAGGAATGCTAGGACCAAAAGTCTCTAAGCCTAAGCTCTAGGCGGGACGATGTCTAGCAAGAGCCAAGTATAGGCTCGAGCAAGTTAAATGAACTTGCAAAATAAACATAAGGCTCTTAGCCTAAGTCAGAGCAAAACTCTGCCATGCACAGGTTAAACAGCACTACACTTGGGCATAAAGGAAAATAGAAAGTCCAACACTTAGAAAATTTTTATTTAACAAGCGTATTCAAAGTCAATTCAACATAGAGGACAAGAGCAAGCGCACACAAGCATTCAATAGAGTTGTTCAACATGTATCTTTTTATTTCATTTGAAATGATTACATATGTAAAAAAAAAAAAAAAAGTCCAAGTCATTCAGTGGCAGGAGGCGAGCGAGCACCGGCAGGGGACGTCATCAGCACCAGCAGGAGGATGGCCAGCATCCGCAAGAGGAGCATCAGCAGGAGCTTTAGCAGGAGGAGCATTGGAAAGAGAATGAGCGAGCTCTCTGACAGCACCTTGGGGCTCGGATGTAGTAGCTTCAGGATTACTCATGTATTCAGCTACATACCCTTCAACCTTGGACATGTCGACTCGGGTATGCCTTGCCAAAAGCATACATGAGGCAGTCAAAACTGGAATCTGCCCCATTATTGTACTCCGTGGCGAGCTGGATCTTCAGAGCATCAATTTGCCCTTGAAGACGAGCAGCTTCCCCCTCAATGAGCTGCTCGTAGTAAGATTTTTGAGTGTCCAGATCCTTCCAAGCATGCTTCAATTCATCATTGGTGTCAGTCAGCTCCCTCTGAAGCTCAGAGGCCTTGGAGTCGGCCACTGCTGTCCTCTCTGCAAAATTTAAATTATCGTCCAGAAGCTTTTGATTCTCCTCCTTCAGCTCAATCACAACCTCCTCCAAGCTCTGAACCTTTGGTCGAAGTTCTTCCTGGGAACTTTGAGCTATCCTATTAAGCCTAGTCGCGGATGCCAAAGCTCGGGAGGAGAGCCGCTGAAAGATACTGAACAGCTCACCAGAATTGCAAGACTCTATCTCATCCAGGAACCTGCTGGTCAATTCCTCATGGTAGGCCCTCAGGTAAGGCTCGGAACAGTCAGGCGGACTCTGCTCCTGCACATTGCCGGTCCGAGGATGAGCTGCAGCAACGGTCCTTTGTCTCCTGCGTGGAGGACCTTCATCTACTCGCTCGGTCTGTCGAGCAGAAGAGGTAGCTCGAGTGGATGGAGGCAGAGCACTCCATTCTGCTCGCGGCCTCTTTGAGGTGCTCGCACCTTCGGCCGTCCCCACACGTCGATGCAACATTTCACGCATCCTGCTGCTCATCTCTTCACTTGATACTAAGTTGGACTCCAAAAAGCTCCGGGGTGTCAACAGCTCCCTGCACGAGCTCGCGTTTGAAAGAACGATGCTGCACGTGCTTGAGGCGACCCCGATCGAATAGAAGCACTCAGGAGACGTAAAAACAACCAAAGCAAAACAATGAGAATAGACGCGAGCAGGAAAACTAAAAGTAAAATCCACAGGGCAGATAAATGACCTGGAGTGCAAAAGTGCCGCAGGACTGGAGGGACCCCCTCGCTATGAAGTGCGGCATGCCCCACTCTCCCCAGCGAAGAAGAATTTGCTCTTCCGGTTGCCACGGAGGTCGGGAGATCGGTGATGGGCTTTTACCCTTGAGTTGGAGGTAAGGTAATACCAACCGAGCATCCTTGGGCTACACTTCAGTGGTAGAGGTGTCTGATTTCCCCTACCGAGGGCTCACCCAGATCACAGCGTTTCCATAAAACAAAGAGTTCGGAAAGGACCCTCCACCCATTCGGGTTCAATTGCCCCGGGGCCAGACGGAACCCAGACAAAACCCGGGCAAAGTAAGGCTAGAGGGGCAGCCTAACCCCCCATTTGAAGCACTCCAAGTAGAAGGTTGTATATCCTTGGGGGGGACGGCTGGGGATCTCACCCCTGCCTGGCAACCTTAGAACTACACTATTGGGTATGTCGTAAGTTTCCCTAAGTCTATTCAACTCCAATTGGGTGGTTTCACATCCTAAGTGATCTATGGGGTATTCCCCACGCTCGGACCTCTGACTGGCCCTTACCCTTTGATGCGGCTGGGTCTCAGCCACGGGTAACTCTCTCTCTGGACTAGAATCCCTCACAGGGATTATGCTAAGGGGTTGTGCCTCACTAGAGGAGGACGAATCCTCCGGCGACATCCTACGTGCTTGTTGGGGATTTGACATTTTTCTAAGGATATAAATTAACGGAGTTCAGCAAGGGAAGAAACAGAGGAGCAGCAGAAAATGGAAGATTGGTTTGTACCTGAACACAAAAGGAAGTGTAGTTGGCCGGAAATCACCTTGACAGAAAGAAGGAGACAAGTAAACGGTGGATAGCAGATTGATTTTTGAATTTGAGTTAAAGTAAGCAAACAGAAGGAACAGTGAAGAAGTTGGGGGTTTTTAAAGAGGAAGACGCGTCCCTTCAACTGGCAGCGTGCGTTTCGAGGGACACGACCTTTTAGGTAACGTCCCTTCGAATTTTAAACGCACGGCTGGGATCAACCCACGTGTCCTGCTTTAAATGCAAAATGACTGAGGTGGGAGACAGCTGGGAAACGTGGGGAAGAGTAAAAGGCCGCGAATTCGGCCCATCATTAATGAGTTTCGGTCTTATCTCATTTCACTCAAAGACTAGAAGCGGGGACCGGTGTTTGGGTAATATCAGGCGGGTCTCTTGAGGCCCTTCCAGCTCGAATAAGAGACCCAGAGGCAGCCTAGCTAGAGCGAAGTCTAAGGCGTCAAAGCCGGTCAAGGTCGAGGTCGAGCACTCCATTACACTGCTCGAGGTCGTCTCTCAGGTCAAAACTGGTCAAGGTCGAGGTCGAGCACTCCATTACACCGCTCGAGGTCGTCTCTCGGGTCAAAGCCGGTCAAGGTCGAGGCTGAGCACTCCATTGCCTACTCGAGGTGCGTCTCTCGGGTCAAAGATGGTCAAGGTCGAGAACCGGGCACACCTTTCACCTTCGCAGGAGGTTAAGTCCACGAGCACAGCTGGACAAGACCCGGCCCAGGCGGCCAGACCCGTTTTCTCGGAATCACGGCACATCTTTTAATGTCGACCGGGCCCCACATGATATGGTGGTGATCTCATTGTCGATGGTGCACGCATGCCTCCAATGTGTCATCATTCCTAGCGCACATGCCCGACATAGTGATCTGGCCACGTGAATCAGGTTAAGGGGACAGCCGCGCATCCCCAGGGAATATTATACCAATCCCAGCTGTCAGAGGGACCCAGACACCACCAACATGGGAGTGGACAGCCTGGAAATGAAAAGAGTGGGAAAAATGAAGTATAAAAGGAAACGAAGGGGAACGTTACAAGGGTTGGCATTTCTGATTCACAAAGGGTTGAACAAACTGATTCTAAAAGGTGGGAAACTCTGATTTCTCTTATCTAATTTTCTGAGGAAAAAACCATATCTACTCAAAAAGGGAGGGCGAAATAATATCCCTTTCATCTTTCCGGTCTCCCTCACTAAGGGAGATACCAAAAAGAACAACCCGATTACTGACTTGAGCGTCGGAGGGTTTTCGCCGGAACACGCCCGGCGACCCGACCGCTTTTACGTGAGTGCAGTCCGGAAGACCCGATGGAGCAGGCGAATAAGGCAATCCTGCTCGAGATCAAGTTTATCGCGAGCAGAAGGATCGAGGCACTGTTTTAAGCCACGAGCAGAAGGTTTAGACAATCTTGCTCGAGCTGTTTGAAGGCATTGTAGAAGGTTCGAGGCACTGTTCGAATGTTCGAGGCACTATTCGAATGTTCGAGGCACTGTTCGAAGACACGCGGGAAAAACTGCATCAACAGAAAGTATTTCCTTTCAAGTGTATGTGAGAGTACTGGGTATATTTGAATTTTGGGAAATAAGATTTTTTACTCAAAATTATACTCTAATAATTATTAGTAATACAATTATTTTTCTTTTACTCTCGTGGACATAAGCATAATTACCTAACTACGTTAAATCTTGCGTCATTTATTTTTCTTTGATTATTCGGTGTGCTTAATTGCGTATTCTGCACATAACATAGACAACCTTTATTGTGAGTAATATAAATATATAACTTATTTAATTTTTCTAGTGTAGCTCAGTCTTTGACTTTTAATGATGAATTGCTTCATAATTTCTTTTATTTTCTTTTGAAGTTAAAGGATTTGAGTTTTGGAGAGCGAGTGAACGAAGATGGGAAGTTACCTTATGAGAATTTAAAATCCAATGTGCAACGTAAGGTTCATTTTAGGGTTAAAGAAGAGAAAATTTTTTATACACATAAAAAGAAGAGAAGATTTTTTATATACACAGAGAGATGAAGAAAATAATAAGAACATTCTAGGCTTCTTTTTAACTTTGGAATTTACATAATTGTCCTTTTTGTTTGAAGTTTTGTCATTTAAGTCTCTAATGGTTAAAACTAGTAAAATTTGACACAACCCAATTACCCGTCATGAATTAAATGTGTATAGATTGTTAAATTTAACATAATAATTAAATAGACCGGACCTACGTCGACACGACTTTTTTTTTTCAAGTTAGATTAGGGTTAAAGTTCTTAACCTATTTATCTAATTAATGAGACAATTATATTTTTTATTCTAAATTAATTTGTATGTTATTGTCATCAAAATTCAAATATATCATTATTTTGCATAAAAAATTTATATAAATTTATAACTTCAATAGTGTAAATATATAAAATATTGGCAAACATATATATATAATTAAAACTTTAATAGTACAAATATATAATATTTTGGTAGATATGTATATTTTATAATATGAATAAATTTATATATATATATATATATATATATATATATATATATATATATATAGTGAGCAAAAATTTTATATAAATTTTATTAAATATATAAATATTAAATTGGATAACTCGTTATTTTCCGTGTTAATTAGGGTATTAATATTTTAATACTATTATTAAATGAGTCATGTTTCAGTCGACTTCAATTTAATACGATCACGAACACGACTCGATGACCTGTTTTGTCGGCTTTATCAATGGCAACCGATCACACGCAAATACTCGTGACTGTGAGCAACGATTTCATCTTTTATCTTTTAATAATAATATTACAGATTTTAAAATAATAAATTAATAATGTACGTGCATATTTTTACAACAAGAGAGGGGGGAAAACAATTATGTAATATTTTTGGAGCTTAAATTTGAGAGGAAAAAAATTTGATGTAGCCTTAATATAATTTTCAATCTTTTTTTTTTTTAATCAGCTAAACTAAAGGACTTAACAACAACCCAAAAGGAAAATAACAATTAGAGATATTATTGAAAAAAACGTATGTTTTAAATTAGAAGTTCAATTTTTTATTTTAGGAACTATAAAAAATACCATTGTGACTTAGAAGTTTATTAAGGATATTAATTTTTTATTTCAAAATTTTAAGATTAAATAAAAAGTAAACAGAAAATGAAAATGAAGAACAAAATACAAGGTGTCTGGGCAAGGAACTGAGTTCATCACCAGCTACAAGAACAAAGAAAGTCTTATTGACAAAACCCAGATTGTCTGTTATGATAACATAATCTAGAACATTAAGATGACACAAATTCTCTGTTATGAGAACACAATCTAGGAAATTAAGATGATTTTGTATAGATCCGGATGCCCACTGCCAAACCCAGAATTGCTAGCGGCACAAGGAATTGGAGAAGCCTGATGATGAACTCTGATGTCTTGTCCTGGTTGTAGTGAGGCTGCTTTGGAGGTGTATACGCCTTCTTCTTTGGGATGGTCGATGCATCAATCTCTCCAATGTAGTACTGGTCCATCATTTCTCTGGCACTCGGACTATGACCCACATCTTCGAAGTCATCTGTGGCATCCTTCCCTGGAAAACATTCAGAAAACCTCAATGATTCTAACTTGTAGGTATGATAATTATACAATGAAAATTTAACTATACGTCGAGCTGCTTGAAGCAGGCTTTAGCGACCTGTTGCAGACAGCAAAACTTCATCACCACCAGGATGGTCTTCCAAGAATTTTGTCACATCATACACCTGTTCAAAAAATTAGATCCACTAATAGATGAAGTGAAAAGAATCAGATGTACAAACACTTTGCTGGAGACACCACCCAAGTTTTGAAACCACATAAACAGCAAGACCTGAAACTTTAGACCTCTCAGTTTATCATGACAAAAATACCAGCTATGTTGCATTCACACATGTTACATAGAAATATTACCATACAAATCTAAACTGGCAGCCAATGACTAGAAAATACAATACAACAAAAGATAAATGCCACAAGACATTAGTCTTCGCAAAGAGGGTTATTTAGCATCGCGAGAAATCATGAAACATCAAACATCAGATATTTCCAGGGAAAAATCTTGAAATGTAAAATAAGTACATTGAACATATGAAAATTCCCTACACTTGGCACCAAAAAGTACATTTTGTTTTCTCTCTTTTTTTTCTTTATTTTAGCTTTCCAAAAAGCACTATAACACTTGAAAACGCCCTGCTTTTTGGAACATATAGCAATTAAATCATTGAGGCACAACAATCTATATTTGACGTTACACATATTACTTGGTATATCAATATGAACATTCATGGTTTTAGCAATTTGGAACATGAATGAAACAATTTTGAAAGAAAGCAAGGAAAATGAAAGTATCATGCTCTTGTGCTTTTCACATTCGATATTTCCTCAAATAGGAATTTAACAATAGTTTCATATCAGGATGATTAAGGGCTCATTTGCAACCAATTTACTTCAGCTTAATATTGAAATCATAGTAGGTAAAGTTTATAGTTAACAAATGTGGATCCCGAGTTTGTACTATGACATTTATTTAAACTAAGTACTCCATTTCACAGCACTTGTGGATTAAAGCTAAAGCATCTCCCAGACATGTTGAAGCAACACCCATATTTAGCAGAAGTAAATACTTGCTATTTACTTGTTAATGGAACAAGAACAGATGACACGTAGACAACACATCAAAAAGGAAGATGTGTGCCTAAACTGTTGCTAAAGAGTCATGAACCTTGGACCACCAGGAAACTCTAGAAGATAATGTGATGCAGGACACAGGGGGCAAGGAACAGTGATTACAGCAAGGAGAAAAGAAGATCAGGTAGGAGAAAGAATTTAGAGAGAAACAATGCAATCATTATCAAATTGATTTAAATGGTCTATATTTCAAGACAAAACACAAGGCCTATTCTGATGACATAGCCGTAAACATAAAGGAAACCAAAATGTACTCCCAGCAAACAACTGAAATAAGAAAAACCAAATTTTGGAAGGGATCAAACTTAAATAAGTAATATCCAATATCTCTAAAAATCAAACATTTCATAAAATAGATAGTAAATAAAATAAATAGAAAAAAATTTTGGTGTTCTTGAATCTGCGTCATAATGTGGAGACAGTATCAAACTCTCAACTGAACCAGCAAACTGTCAGTTCAGAAAAAAATAAAGAAAAATAGAAGAAAAATGAAAACAAAGAAGCTAAAAAGCCTGCGTAGACTGGCAATACATGCTAAGGTCCCCCATTCAAACTATAAACAATACTACACAACAACATCAAAGCCATTTTAAAAAAGTTATTGAATAATTTGAGAATGTGAGCTTAATCATGTAGACTCCTCTGAAAATCAAATCAAATTTGCATTCCATGTTTATGAGTAAGTTATTCTCCAGTGAAGTTTGGTCAAATATGCATATCATGAGCCAAAAGTTAACCTATGTGGCTCAACTTCAAAAATGTAAATAAACAAGTTAACATTTAAAGTCCCTTAAAAATTAAACAAGTAAGTACGTCAGTTTTAGTCTGGATGTAATTTCACTTAATTTTTGATGATTCAATCAACTTTTTGGGCAAAACAGAGGATATCTCTATCCGACTAGACAACCAGGAAATCCCAAATGACCCAATAGATCTGACAAGTCACTAAGGAACCTTCTTTTGTGAACTATGAATTAATTGGGTCATCCTTATGAATATTTTCCATAACTTTATGTCCAACCCATATGGTCAACTTAACACCAAGTTTGCTTACACAAAGTTGTTCACACACAAGAGACAAATAAAGTCTACCTCAAATTACAGAGGAATGGCAGGAAAGGATCCAGATATTGACAATAGTTAAGTAAATTAAAGATCTCATCAATCAAACAGAAGCAACCACAACTAGAAACTGCTAGATAAAAAAATTGTATCAATTCACCGATGCCACCACAGAGCCCAAACACGTGCAAAAGCAAGATGAACTGAAAACATTATCCTGTTAGTATGTGGGCTAAACTCACAATATATACACAAAGGTTAAACAAAAATATGAAAGTAGACCCGATTATATACAATAACATTGTTGTAATAATGCAAATACCATTGTTAACAGAATCGATATGGGAGCCTAAATTTGTAATACAAAGCCATTACAAAACTGAAAATGCCTATTTGACAGTTCCCCAGTAGGCCAATCACTCAAAATTAATCAATTTTGATCCTACATTAATCAGAAGATATAACCAGAAACTACCCAACAGAATCAGATATAAATCTTTAGAGTAACATGCAAGAAAATCAAACTCAGATGAACCTCACTCTCAAATGGGTCGAAGGATTGAACCGCAATGCACATTTTTTCAGATACCCATCAGATCAATCACATGCAGAGAACATGTTTTTCAGATCAAAACCAAAGAAACCAACACAACAATCACAAAAAGGCAGAGCTTGGACTGGGGAAGAAAAGAAAGTGGAAACCTTGCCATTGATGATGAGCCAACAGTCTTTGAGGTTGTTGTGATCAGATACTTCAGCCAAAGTGAAGACCTTGCCATCGCCAGCACCCATTTTATGCTCCCTCTAGCTCTCTTTAGCAATGTATGCAACTGAAGCTGGTAATGATAAAAAGGAAAAGAGATATAAGGATAAAAGGAGATGGGTCTTCTTTGAAACTCAGAAACAAAACTGCGGGCCAACCAACCAAACCAGAGGCTAAGTAAATGTAATGGCGGGCAAAGTGAAATAATTTTTTAGTACGAAGAAAATGGTGATGTCATTTTAATGAATTGGGTAGTTGGTGGGTAGAAGAGGTTAATAGCCTTTGGTGCTCCATTATTTTATGCACAGTGGTTCGTGAATTAAACACATTGTTTATTTTATTATACTTATATTAAGTAACCTTTCAAAAAACTTATTTTTATTCAGTAAACAAAAAATGAAATTATATTTTTCTCGAAAAAAAAAATAGGAAACTACGTTTTATTAAGATAACATTACATATGCATGATATTACTATATAATTGACTATGTATGACATTTATTATTTTGTTATATTTTTATAGTCCAAATTAATGTATAATATGGTTCGGGATTAGGGGGGTCTAGTGAGTATATCTATTATCTAAAAAGTTTATAATAATAAACAAACTCCTAAAATTTATTTGAATAATCACATACACATTTTTTTATTTTAAAAATGGTCACACATACAATTTTTTTTACTATTATGTACTTTGATTATAGTTCTAACCTTTTAAAATAAATAAAAATAGAATACTTAGATAAAAATAATAAATAAAATAATATATAATACAAATTAAAAATTAAAATTAATAACAATAACGTATACATGTCATGCAAATTATTTTTTAGTATCAAGATATTATCAGTATGTGCTAATAGCTTTATTAATACTTAAATCCATTAATCCAAAAGTTTATGCTTTTATAGACCTATATTAAAAAAATATAAAATTATTCTAAATAAAATATATAAAATAGATTTTATAAGTTATTTTGAACACTAAATATAATTCTTTTAGTGTTATTAATCTGTGAAACATTTTTTTAATATTAAATCATATCAAACAGATTAATAGTTTAAATAATTTTTAATATTGAATAAAATAATTTAAAATTTTTATATTATTTTACATATTAGATTATTTGAATATTATATTTGTATATATTATAGATGTTTATTTAAATTTAATTTTTAGCTTGTTATAATTAAAAAGTATAATCATAAAAAAGAATTGGTGGCCCAATTTAGATTGAGATTAAAATTTAATAAATAATTTATTTTATAATTTTTTATAAAAATAATATTTAATAAATCTTGAGGAGACTAGCTAACGCCCCACCATCCTGTGTCTTGATTGGTGGCACAATCCCTTGGGTCTGATTCTTGATCGAAGGAATTGCTTTCAATGACATTTGATCTGCCCTCTTCAAGTTGTCAAATATAGATAAGAGATTCACTTCAAGTTCAAGGCTGGCAGCAAAAGCATAATTGCAATCACAATATATCATTAATCAATGTCTAGTTCTGGAGTTCTAGGTCCTCCAGCTATTAGCGCTGGTAGCTCTCCTTCTGATAATGCATTATAGCCTTTCGTATTTTATAATTTTTTTTATTTTAATAATAATTTTTAAAAGTATATTAAGAATTATTTTTTATAAATAATTTATTAAATAAATAACTATACATTTTTTAAATTTTTATTATAACATTAATATTTTAACAAAGTCTTATTTTTTTAAAAATCTTAATATATAAAAATTAAATATCATATTACCACCATAATCAAATAATGCTCATAATAATTATGTCATTGCACAATTATATAAGGAGGCATGCAAAACATAATCTTCATTTTGATAACCTTAAAAATGATCTTAATTCAATATTTGATAAATAAATAGAAAGAGAATGACACTCAAAAAAAGTATTACAATACCGATGGCTCTGGATCACAAGAATAAAAAATTTAAAGATTATTATGTAGCAAAATTAATGCAAATGCAATGCATATTATTTTTTATTTTATTTAGATTATGTATTAGTATAAATTTTTATCATATTTTATATAACAGAAATTCATTAAATTTTATTTAATTGAGTTTTTGCCACTTTACATAAATTTATGCATTTTAAAAAAGGAAAAAGGCATGTTTATTCAATTTGTTAAACATATTCTAAAAATAATAATGTAATTTAAATTTATGTTTATTTTAGTCATTATATAATAAAACAATATTTTCATAATAAAATTTATTACTCTACTTTTCAACTTCACAGCAACTGTAACAACATACTTTACTAAATATCAAATTATTTTTTTAATCAGTAGCTTATTTTATTTATACAATAGAAATAATTTATTCTATCAGTCACTATAATTCAAAATTGATCATATATAATCATTTATAAAATTAAGAGGATCTATATAATTATTTAAGTAAACTTTAGGGAGGTTGATTCTTCTTTATTTTTAGTACAACCGAGCTCCTTGCAGGTCTTCCAACTCGAGCAATTGGAAGCAAACGCATCGTCACTACGGGCATTCTTTTGAAGCTTAAAAACGAAGTGTTTCATCGAGGCCTAGTTCAAAAACTGTTGGAGACTGGTCGGAATTGCCCTTCTGGGCGGAGCTGGGATCAGCCGAAGCCCTGGGATACGATGTTCTCGTAGAGTCATGAGCAGTAAGATCAATCCTTTTCCAGATGTCCACTACGAGTTACTCCAGCCGGTTATTTATACTAGTAATGGAACTTTGGTTCCCTACCCTTGCTGGTACCTTTCACTCAAAAATTAGAATAAAAAATTAAAGAAATATACTCTAATTATCCTCTTATCTAATAAGATGTTGAAAATCTTACATGATGGAGAAATTTACATAAATAACCAGCCTCAATTTCTAAATTTCACAAATAACCATTCATTTTATATTATATCAAATATAGCCAATCAAAACTTACATTTCCTTAATTACCCTCCATATTTAATTTTTATTTCAGAACTATAAATTTAAAACATCGTTCCTGCAAACTGCCAACCCGTTCCCTAGCCAATCAAAACATCGTTCCTGCAAACTACAAACACCGTTCAATAACTGAAGATCAGAGCTTCTTTACCTAACTACGTGTAAGGTAATATAATTGTATTAAATATTTATATAAGTGTTATGAATTTATGTGTTGTATCATTTGCGAGCTAGGGTTTATATTTTGGTGATTGTCTGACAGTTGGTGAGAGCAGGTGCTGTCTCACTGAGCCCAGTGAGACAGGCAGCCTGTCGCACCCAGCCTGGTGAGACACGTTGCCTGTCGCACCAATACAGGCTGCACCTTGGTGAGACAGCAGAAGCAGCTTGTCACACACTTATTACTTTTAATATATTTTATTTTTTTAGTGATTATGTTTTTAACAGTATAATAAAATTATTTTCTTCAATCATGTCAGGATTAATGAACTTAGTTGTACTTGAACTCTGTTATAATGGTTGGTGGGAGACATCAGCAAATGGTCGGATAGATTATGTGAATGCTAAGAATACAACATTTTTTGTTGGAAAAGATTGTTTGTTTGTTCAGTTTTTATCAAGAATATACAAGGTTTTACAGATAAATTCTAATGAATATAATATCACGTTAAAGACAACATTGAAGTCTAATAACACAACTCATCGTACATGTTCACTACCCATGGACATATGTAATGACGAAATGGTGAAAGTTGTATTACATTTAGCCTCTGATGTGGCCAACATTGGATGTATTCCTATATTTGTTACCACATCTCCTAGAGTTCCAACCCAAGATGTTGAAGATGTTGAGGCACTTGTAGAATCAGTCTCTGTCCTAGATGTTGAAGAAGAGGTATTACCAAGGACAACATCGTTGTAGCAATATTACTCTCCAATCCACGACAATAATGACACTATTGATGATAATGGTATTGCATTGCCCGATGTTAGAGAAGAGATGTTACCAGTAGAAACATCTTTAGAGCAACATGGTGAACCTATTAATAACATGGACAATACAAAAGCAGATGATGTTCGTGTTAATGATAGAGGTGTTGATCTTATTGATACTCCTTCTAACAATGAGAATGAGCGTCAGGATGATATTGCTGCTAATAGTCGGAACAGTCGATCTATTGCTCCAATGGACCGTTCGATGATGACAGTTGTTGACCTTTTTATAAGTCTTGCTCCAGTTATGCCATCAAACTTGCTTGCCCCAGACTTTATTAGAAGTTGTAATTGGGATGATATTAGTGTGGATAAGTTGTTCTCTAAGAAGAATGAGTTAATATTGGAGCTGCGCAAATTTGCCCTTCGGAATAAGTTTGATTTTAAGATTGCAAGGTCCACAACTACACGTTTAGAGGCCCACTGTTCTTCGGAATCATGTAAATGGCGTATTCGAGCAACGAGACCTTCGAACGAGGAAAATGTTTATTGGGTAGTTTGGAGAATTGATAATGTACATACATGTCATAATGAGGTATTATCTGACGGCCGTCATCAAGTAAGGAGCAAGATTGTTGGTCATATTATTGCTGAAAAATATATTCAGGAAAAAAGGATATACACGTCAAATGATATCAGAGTAGACATGCAGCAGGAATATGGTGTCCAGTTAACATATCAGCAAGCATATCGGGCCAGAGAAGTTGGTTTAGAAATTATTCGAGGGAATCCTACAAAGTCATATAACTTACTACCCAAATATTCTCATGTTTTGAAGGCCGCAAATGAGGGTACAGTTACTCACCTTGAACGAGATGCAGATGGTAATTTCTTATACTACTTTGGAGCTCTTGGATCTTCCATCAAGGGTTTTAAACAGTATATTAGACCGGTGATTGCGGTAAATGGTACTCATCTAAAGGGTCTATATCGGGGAAGTATGTTTGTTGCAACCTTCTTAGATGGAAACAATCAATTGTATCCGTTAGCCATTGGAGTTTTGGATTCAGAGAATAATAATGCTTGGGAATGGTTTATGATGAAGTTACATGAAGTGATTGGTGATATGCTAGACTTAGTATTTACCTCTGATCGATGCACTTCCATCAAGAGAGCCGTTCTTAAAGTATTCCGTTATGCTGCTCATGGCATTTGTTTTTACCATGTGAAAGGTACTATCAAAGCAAAATTCAAGATGTCCCGAGCTGTTTGGGATGATTTCGAGCCGATCTTTATAAAAGCCGCAAAAGCATATGGGCACGAAGAATTTAGAAAACAACTTTAGGCTCTGTGGATGCTCCATTCCAGTGCAACTGATTACTTGGAGAATAATGTGGGGATATGTAATTGGGCAAGGTCTGAGTTCGAAAGCATGAGATATAGTATTCTTACCACGAACATCGCGGAAAGCGTGAACTCTTTTATGAGGGAACCGCGAAAATTTTCGGTTACTCATCTTATTGATCATTTTAGGAAAACAATGCAGCAATGGTTTTATGATAGAAAACTTATGGCTGAATCGATGAATACTCGGCTAACAACTTGGGCAAATGAAATAGTCGCTGAGAGGAGATCTCGGGCAGAAATGATGATGGTCCGTCCTGTGTCTCCACATCGATTTCATGTTTTGGGTGGTGGTGTTAATGAGGGATTAGTTGACATAAAAAAAAAAAACTTGCACATGTAGAGTATTCGATTTAGATCAGCTCGTTTGCGCGCATGCAATTGCTGCTTGTTTAACTGTCCGAGTGGATTACATAAGCCTTTGTTCTGAATTTTATACCAAGGAATCATTGGTAAAGGCTTATGCACAACCAGTGGAGCCAGTTGGTGATGTAATCGATTGGGAAGTGCCAGATGAAATTCAAGAGATGCAAGTTTATCCACCAGTAGAAGCACCACCACCCGGTCGTCGTAAAGAGCTGAGAATACCCTCTGCCGGTGAGGATGTAAATCGAAGAACTGTGAAATGTGGGCGGTGCAACGAATCGGGTCATAACCGTAAACAATTTAAAAATCATATTGTATCAAACCAAAATTAGTTGCATTCTTCTAAGTAATATTGTACTGAGGATTTAATTTTTTTTTATATTGCATAATATATATATTGGTAAAACAATTTATTCAATGTTATTTTTTATATTGAATACAATAGTTTATAACATAATATCACTATTAAATATGTTTATAGCAATCTTTTTCCTAAAATACATCCCATGACTGCTGTTGAAATCGAACCTAAGTCCAAACATTAAATACATAGTAAACATCAATAAAAAAACACCACAATCACCACTACCAGGCTCTTGTTGTGGGACACCTTTAACTGCAACGACTTTCCAGTATTCAGCACGCTGTAGGTCATGTTGAATAGTGTAGAATCCAACATGGTCTAGCCATCGAGGGAATATGACTTCGAATGCCCTAAATTGATCTTTGTACGTTTTATCGTCGCGGAATGTAAGCAATGAGTCATAAATCCATACTTTTTTATTACGAAAGTCTACTCTGTCTAGTACCCAATGATCACCGCCAAGGTTAACTAGAATGAAAACCTACACATAAAAATATTGTTCTTTTTCAGTATTTCTTATACCCAAATTAACACAGTAAAAAATAAAAATTTTATATTCACATACCATATCCACATCTGTCTGCAAAATAAAAGAGTGCAATTTTTATTGCATCAATGTTGTCCATAGCGTCGAAGTCTAAGTTACCAAACCTTTCGTCGAACTCGCCGAGATTTAAATTGCGAAACAGACCATCAAAATACGTATTAAGCAGCCTATGATTCTTTTTTATCATTTTCGGTACACTGTCTTCACCCCAACAAAGTCCCGTAACTAAACACCACTCTCCAATTGATAAGAGTATCAAATGCTCACCAATTTCAAACCACAACTGATTTATCTCATTACAGGCCACTTGTCTTAGCAACAAATTATGCATAATAACACTACTGAATGGAAAGCTTCGACACTCCAAGAAATGGCCAAATATATCCTTTTTGAATAATTGCAACTGTCGTTTTGTTAACTTACCTTCAATAGCTTTTACGACTGTATCTAACTTATACATACTTGTAATACGCCCAGGAAAATAAGCAGCGTAAGGTATCTGCATCATGCTTGGTACATACGCAGAATCTGCCATATTTCTGTTACAAATATAACATTATTAAATTACAATTATATAATTTAAAAATTTTAAAAAAATTCTATCATAAAATTTCAGAAAATATTACAGGTGCGACAGGTACACCATCGCACCAAATTACAGAAATTACAACCCCATAATTTGGTGCAACATGCAGCCCGTCGCACAAGTTTTGTGCGACGGCCTGCATGTCGTACCAAATTACAGAATCTGAAACTAGTACCGTCGCATCAAATTCCAGAATCTGAAACTGGTACCGTCGCATCAAATTCCAGAATCTGGGATTCTGGAATTTGGTACCGTCGCACCAGATTTGGTGCGATGGCTGCATGTCATCGCGTGGTGCCGGCAGCACCGCGTCGATGGCAGCCCGAAATTCATTAAAAAAAAAAAAACTTACAGATTACGCTTGTTTTCCGGTGTCTTTGATCGTCGTCTCAGAACTTGAGAAACTATTGCGAGAATTTTGGCTAGTGACGAAACAGGGGTATCTTTGTCCGAAAAATTAGAATTTAGCTAATTATGATAGGAAAAATGCAGAAAGATTATTTGTAAAAAATATAAAATAAAGCTGGTTAATTATATAAATTTGCCTACATGATGAGACCCATTCTAGTGTGTCACGATTAGCTATACCTAAAAAAGAAAGCGAAATGTAAATGTAATGATTACTAAATATGCTTTGTAAAGTCTGGAGCCACCTAAACCTAACAGTGGACCAAAAGGTGATGAAATTTGGTAGCTATTTAGTTATCAGTCATGCTTGGGCATGACATATATATTTTCCTCAATTTAAATTAATTTTTTAAAGCTTAAAATTTAAGGGAAAATGTTCATGTAGCAGCAGTGAAAGCATATATATAGAAAGAGAGAGAGAGGGAGTAATACATACACTTCCATGAGTCTGAAATTAACGCGAAAGAGTTTTGGGTGAAGTAGAACTCTTATATTATTTTATTTTTAGCAATAATATTTAGGGATTTTGAATGGAAATTTCACACGAAAGAGTTTTCATGCACACAATCTTTACTAGGTCCTGCAGCGGCTATATGTTAGGTCATCTACTCAGTTCAATTCAAGGTAACAAATATTCGCGTTCTAAAAAATAAATAAATAAATAAATATAGACATCCTAAATTTTATTCTAAATAATAATAAAAAGTTACAAAGATTAGGGTCTTTAATTTTTTAACAATTAGGGTAAAATTGAGATAGACACATTTAAACAGACTTTATCTAAATAATGATAAATGCATAAACTAATAATAATGATTTTAAGTATAAATGAATAAATCAGTCGCCTAAAATTTTATATTTTGAGTATTTTTTTAATAAATTTCTAATTGATAAAATTATTTTAAGTACGTATGCTAAGAAAGTCTATATATATTTGGTAACCTTAGTATTAAAGAGATATAATTAATAATATTATCTAGTTATTAATTCATTTATTATTAGTCTTTTCAAGAAAACTAGATAAATTTTTTATTCAAATTTCATTAAAAAAAAACTTAATTATTTAACATTTGAATCTTTGACTTTTAGTATTCCTTTTAATTTTTATTAAAAGCCTTATAATCTCACAAATCAATGGATGAAAAAATTTTCTTGATGTCTTATCTAACAAAGAAAATAATTTTATTTATTGATTTATTTAAAAATAAAAAAGTATTTTTTGAAATGCAAAATCCATATCTATTATCTTATCATCAATTCATCATCTCAACTTTTTATGTAAAACATTTCTAAATATTCTATTTAAAATAGGATTTTTATTATTTATTTATTTATTTATTTCTGCAATGATTCTAATAAAAGTCCAAATGATATCTTCTTCACTATTTTTTTAGATTTTATTTTTGAAATTTTTTTAAATCTTCCAAATTACTGTTGACATTCAAGAATTAAATATGGAATGAATTTTTAATCTTTTATGTTTCCTTAAGTATTGAAGTTGTAAAAAAAAAAATTCACTTAAGCCCCAAATACTCTAAAGTCCGCGTTGATAAACTTATGTATAAATTTTTATTATTTCAAATTAATGTGGTAACATTATATTATTGCAACTGACTCAGTATGTGATAATTACATCATTTACATGCAATTGTTTGGTGATGGCTTTGACAATAATGGTGTTTCAGCGGTATTTGATTTGATTATTTCAACAAAAGAAAATGTAATAATACGACCCTTCTTAATAAGTATGTTAAAAAAGTGGAATTTATCATGTTAATAATGTGAAATTTATTAAATGATTACAAAAAATATTATAGTCCATCATTTTATTATTATATTTTCATAAAATTTATAATTTAACTACATATTTGTTATTATCGTCTTTTAATCAATAAAATACTAATTTTACCCTTGAAAGAAAATTATGCAATTAGAGGTATCAAATGTTAAAGTTATAGGTTTGTGGGAATTATTTTTAGCTAGTTTACATTTTAAATTTTTAATATTGTAATGTTTTGCATTTTTTTTTTAGCTAGTTATTTTATTGATCAACTAACTGATCAATTAATGATGTTAATGGAAATATAGTAAAATAATAAGTTTTGTAAAGATATAATAATAAAATTATATGTTACAATACTTCTTCTAATCATGTGATATGCTACATTTTTTAAAATAGGGAATGCTAATAACCCTAAAATTTGTTGTAAATATAGTGGATTCAGCATTTTATAAAATTATTATAATGTCCACCCCACCAACTATATATATATATATATATATATATATATATATATATATATATATATATATATATATATATATATATATATATATATATATATATATATATACAATTCTCAAAAAATAAATAATAAGAATACAAGGAAAAGCCTGAAGCTCTTCTCCTAGAGCTCCTCTCATTATTAATTATGTCCTTTCTTTATATATATTATTTGTTTATTTTATAAGATGTTATCTACATGAATAGGTTTTGATATAGCATTGTAGTATATCAAAATGAAGCTCCCGACAAGCTGAGCATTCTGCCACCAAAATCATCTAGATTGAAGCTCAAACGAATAGACAAACAACACAAAAAATCTCTGATTTTGGGGGAGAAATGTAGTAAAATAATAAGTTTTATAAAAATATAGTAATAAAATGATGTATTACAATACTTCTTCCAAACATTTCATATGCTGCATTTCTTAAAATAGTGAGTGTTAATAACCCTAAAATTTGTAGTAAATATAGTGGATTCACCATTTTATAAAATTATTATAATGTCCACCTCAACAACCATATACATATATAGCAATTCTCAAAAAATAAATAATAAGAATACAAGGGAAAAGCCTGAAGCTCTTTTCCTAGAGCTCCTCTCATTATTAATTTTGTCATTTCTTTATATATTATTTGTTTATTTCTTTATATATTTTGATATAGCACTGTAATATATTAGAACGAAGCTCTCGACGAGCTGAGCATTCTGCCAGCAAAATCATCTCGATCGGAGCTCAAACGAATAAACAAACACCACCAGAAATCTCTGGTTTTGAGGGAGAGATTTGGGACAAACGAGTCGGATTAAACCCGAACTCGACCCAGTCTTTGTTTCATATTCCAGCTACATCATTGGCCATAGAAGGTATCGGTTGAATCCCTAAGTGCTACTAGTCATCCCCACGCCGTCATTACCACCAAAAGACGGCTAGAAGACCGCCGTACAAAGCTCGAAAAGCCACAGCCAAAAATGATCTCAATCGGTGCAATTTTACTGGATTTCAGTTACCCGTCACCTAGGTTTTGCTCCTCACAACGTCTTATTAAAGATCCAATCGACAGCCTTCACAGAAGCCGACGATCTAGCCTCCAAAATTTCACGGTTGTTGAAGCTCAATCCGCCATCGTCACCGTGCATGAGAACTCACCGCTGGCAGCGTTGGATTCAGGCAAGCCAAAAGTTTCCATCCCATCTTTCCGGTCACTGTAGCTTGATTTTTGGCCACCGTTGAAAGCAAGGGCATTTTAGTATTTTTTGATTTTAAGGGTATTTTAGTAATTTCTAGTTTTAAGGTAAATATATTTTAGATCTCTAAAGTTATTTAAATTATGATAAAACTCATATGTATTTAATTAGGTTTATAATAATTGTGTTACGACCTGAAGTTTGTAACGTGAATATAATAACCTAAAGTTATTATACGTAAACATTAGAGTTTGAAGTTCTGAAATTTAAATTTGGATCTGAAGTCCTATATTACTAAACTAGAACTTGAAGTTTTAATTCTACAACTATATGTTCATGAAATAATTGTACAGGTTGTAATTTTAAGATATGCGAATCTAAAATAATTATATATGTGTATATGAATTTGAAGCTCTAATATTACGGACCTAAAGATCTAAGATATGTTTTGGGTGGTATATTTGAACTAAAAGTTTCAAAATATGTATATAGCTACTATTTATTTATACGGTAACTATTAATGATTACAAATATTTTGAACCTGAATTTTAGAATTATAATATAGAACTTGAAGTTTGACATTTGTGAACCTGAAGTTTTATGTATAGTATATAAATTTTATTTTTATTGTATTGTATTAATATGGCTTGTTTAATTTGTTTTATTAATATAGTAGATTTAACTGCCTATTAAGATATTTTAATTTTGATAAATTATGGGTGGTTTAAATATCTATTGAGTTATTTTAATTTCAATAAATTAATATTTGTTCTTGTATATATTTTTAATATTATTGTTGCAACCTTATAACACAAATGAGGTGGGAAAACCTGAAATTCTATTCCCATTAAAAATAAGAACCTGAAGTTTGAACCATATTAAAAATTAAAACTTAAAGTTTTAACCTTATTAAAAATTGGAATCTGAAGTTTGAAGTTATATTTTTGTAAAAAAAAAAAAAGAAAGAAAGAAAGCTAAAACTTGAAGTTCTGAATACATGCAAGAGTATAATATGAAAATAGTCAATTATAGCTAAAATGATGATGAGAAATAATAAAAATCATGTCAAAAGCTTTGCATTCCCTTAAATGAATATAAGCATCATAATAGTATTCATAATTTCTTATAAGGATAATAATATTGAGAAAACCACAAGTGAAATTTTCTCAAGTGAACAGTTTAATTTGTATATTTATTTCTTTTATGTTCTATTACTATGTAAATTTATATGGTTGGTTCTATAATACCGTCATATTTTGTTAATATAATTTGTTTAATATTGTTTGAAGCAAAATTTATACATTATATTTGGTCCTATAGACTGATTAAATACTTCGGAAGAATTATAATCAATCAGATGCTTTGAAAGAAATATAATCTTAATAGCAAAGCATAACGAAAATTATATATTTTGAATGCCTTATTTTCAGTCAGATTCAAAAGAATTTGTTATATTTTAAAGGTATCCACTGAAATGGATATTTTATTAAGATTTGAGTACAAATACTAAAAAGGCATTGCATACATATTAGAGAAGCTATAAATCTTTTTCAATTGGGTTTATTATAATGAAAAGTTATACAATAATGAATCAGAAGTTTATTGACCCAAAATATTTATATGTGGCATGATTGCTTTGGACACCCACAATTTATAATATTACGTAAAATTATTGAAAATTCTCATAGACATCAGTTAAAGAACCTAGAGATTCTATTGTCTGATGAGATTGTTTGTATTGCTCACTCATAAGAAAAATTTATGATTAAACCTTCCCCTTTTAATGTTGGTTATAAATCTTCATCATTTTGACAAAGAATTTAAGGAGATTTATGTGAACCAACCTATTCATATAGTGGGCCGTTTTGTTAATTTATGATTTTGAATGATGCATCTGCCTGATGGTCATATATTTGTTTATTATGCACATGCAATATTGCGTTTGCATGATTGCGTACATCACTTTATAATGCTAATGTCTTGAAACCATATCAGTGTTTTCGCTCATTTGCGGGTTGTCACTTGATGAAATATTTTTTTCTAATCATTCAGAAATAGAAAGCCTTCTGAAGTAAGGCATAAATTTTTTAAAAAGTTTTTTCAATTTGTTTCATATGGATCCTCGTACTAGTTAATATGAAAATGAAGTACGAAAAATAATATTTTTGCAGCAAATTACAAACCTATTACCATATGAAGATTTAGCAAAAATAACCAAATCACATATTTCAACTACTAATATGCTAACCAAGGTAATTGTTCCTACTAAACAATAAAAGTATACAAATAGTTAATGAGTTATTTTTAACACATCAGAAATGTGATAAACGACTTGATTTCAATGACAATACTCCTAAAAAGAGGAGAATGAAAATTCGAGATCTTGTTAAAAATGAAGCTCAAGCTATAAATTACTCATATTATATGCATCATATTTTTAAATGGACTACTGATCCTTGAAGAGACATAAGTCCCCGAAGTAACAGTAACTCCTAAAAAGAGGTAATTGAATCTAGAAATAATGGGATTTCTACTTGCATATACTCAAGGTAATATTTCTAAAGGCGATTGGTCCTTAATGAGACCAAACACCCTGAAAGACCTCTTACAAAGGTGCATGCTCAAGATGAGGTATAAGCCCATGAAGTGACTGGATATACAGAAATGTTTATAAATTTTATAAACACAAATGTGTGGAATCATAAAAAAATCATCATTAATAATGTGTTTACGTTCACAATAACTATTGACATTATAAATTATCATGATCGCAAACCATTGATGAATATAGACTGAGGCATGATTGGCCAAAATAAAATGAAACAATCCTACAGAAATGACTTCCTTAATTGAACATGAAATTTTTAAATTTATAGTCCAGACACATGAAGATGTCAAACCCGTTGGATGGAAATAGATATTTGTTAGAAAATGTAATGAACACAATAAAATTACTGGATACAAAGCGCATGCAACTAGTTACATAAGATCTCCTGTAGAGACCTAGTATTGATTATGAGAATAAGTATTTTACAGTATTATATACTATTATGTTTTTATTTTTAATTAGTATAATAGACTAAAAGAGACTTAACGTAGATTTCATGGACGTAATAACTGCATATTCGTATGGGTCAATTGAAAATCATATTTACATGAAAATCCATGAAGAATTCAAAATACTTGAAGCATTTAAATCAAAAGATCATAATACGTGTTCAATCAAACTATAACAATCCTTATACGGATTGAAATAATCTAGACGCATGTGGTCTAATCGTTTGAGTGAATATTTGATTAAGAAATAATATAAAAATGATCTTATTTGCTCATGCGTATTCACTAGAAAATTTGAATTTATATTTGCACTTGTAGCAGTTTACGTTGATGATATGAACTTAAATGAAACGCCCAAAAGGCTCCTAATAAATTGCTAAATATTAAAAAAATTTAAAATGAAAGTTTTTGGCTTAATCCAAATATTGTCTCGACCTGCAGATCGAGACATAAAGCAAATTAAGTGATTATCTATCGATTAGCTTATGTTGAAAAAAAATACTAAAATATTTCTATATAGATAATGTGCATTTTATTTATTAAAGTACATCATAGATGAAAAAAAAGGGGAAGGAGTTCCAAATCACAAGCGAATATTCAAATATATTATTTTATACTTTTTGCTACTCTCAACATCTGACCAGTTAAGTTTAAAAACAATTAGGTTGGGTACTGATATCTTTTTAGTCGATCAATTAATTCATTAGTAGTTTTGGCATAAACAAAGATTCTTTGTAATTAAGAGGAAAGGAAATTGTGTCTCACAGTATTATCAAGAAACATCATCAAGAAACCATAATAATGATTTACATTCAACAACTCAATAGGTTTTTTTATGGATGTTTAGTTGTACTCATGATGCAATCGTGAAAATTTCCTCTAAGGTGCCAAGTCCACATGAAAAAAGCAATAAAAGCATCAGCATATTCATTATTGCTATGATTCATTCATACATACCTAAGACAATGAGTTTTTCCTCGTTTATTTTTTTGATGATGCTTTCTTAGTTAAATTTTTTGGGATTATATCTAAAACTTGACTTCTTCTAGTGTTTGCAGCTTATAAGACAACCCTCATTAATCTAAGATCATTTCCTCTGTATATTAAATGATTTTTTCTCTCAAATAGTACGTTCCCAAAATCTTTGGCGGCTTCAATAAACTCTAGAGTATGTCCAGAAGTTGATCCACAAAATACATAAATATTTTTAAACTATCAAAATGGGGATTTTACTATTACTTTTGTAGAAGTTTTTAAATATTTGAACTGCAATATCTGAAAGGTTTGTACTCATTAATCACCTCATATACTTCTTATACACACAAATGTTGGCTATACTACTGCATCAACCTTCTAATGTTTTATGAAAAAGCAAGATTAGTCACATGCCTTTAGTACTTATAAGAGGCAGAAGAAGTCGGAAAAAGTATATGTCTTTTTTAGATAATCTTTGAAAAACTATATGGCAGTTTTTAGATAATATTTGAAAAACTATATGGCAGTTACTCTATATACAGGTAAAACTGATACCACATCTTGATTTAACTTTAAATTAATCATATTTTTATTTTTGATGAGATTTTCAAATAAATACTTTGATGTGATCGCTTGCCACCACGTATATCTCATAATAAATGAGACAGTACAAGAAAATTGATGTCAAACATATATGCTTCCATTAATATAAGATTTGCTACATAAATATTTGAGAAGATATTTTATCATAGGAGCATATTTTGAAAATAAAATTTTTGTAATTATATTAGATAAATGTGCACTGTACTCTTTTTCCTTGGACCAAGTTTTATCTTACGAAATTTTACTAACAAAGTTTTAATAAGACAATATTAGGCAGATCAAATAATACATTTATATTATATGTAAATAAATGCAGAATATAAGGGGGAATGTTCTAAATATAGTGGATTTACACATGTAAATAAATGCATAATATAAGGGGGAGTGTTCTAAATATAGTGGATTTACACACACGCACGCACGCACGCAGACACACACACGCGCGCACACACACACACACACTATAATAAAATTAAAATAGATTGGGTTCATGGATGGTGGTCCCTAACATAGAACATGCCTTTTGCCATCCCTTGCTTAAAAATGGGCCTAAATATATATTTTTTTAAAAAAATCTGCTAACAAAATTAAAACCTAATTGATTTCCAAATATTGGGCATTGTGGTAACATAAAAGAGTTGAGCTTACAACACCTCTTTAAAATTCTTACGAGACCCTACTTGTTACATTTTACCTCTTTCGTTAATGAAAATTACAAAACAGAAAAAAATAATTACAATAGGATTTTAATTCATTTTACTATCATCTAAAATAAATTAACTAAATTATAAACATAAGGTGGCTTATTTATTCATTGATTAAAAATTATTTTAATTTTATAAAACAAATCAATTATTTTATATATTCAAGTTTAAAGAGAATTGGAGTTCGTGTTTGTAAAGACATTTAAGTTTAATTAAATTCATAATAATACTTTTTTGTAATTTTCTATAGCCACACAACTATGATTGTAACTTGGGGTTTTGTTAGGATATTGAAGGGGTGTGAAAAGCATTACTGAGCTTAAAAATGTGTCAACTCAACTCGGTCCTTAAACTGAAGCCCATTGTTGAAAGCCCCTGGATACAGAGTAATGGAGGAGTGCTTCTGCATTAAAAATGAATTGATTTTACGTATACATACATTTTGATCCTGCCTTTAAAATTAAGTTTAGGGGAAGATAAGTACTCACCGCATGATTATTTTTCTGAGAATGTTCAGTGAAAGAACACCTGGATAAATGCCCATCATATGATTGTGCTTCTGAATACTTTGGTGGCTCTTCAATTGCTCATTCTATGTCGAGCTCGAATTCTCATAATAGTTTCACAAAATAGATATTGCGGCGATTTATCAAATTTATGAATGTTGGTAATTTCGAGTTTAAAGCTCTGTTTTGATTCTTATTTGTAGGAGAAAGTGCTTCCATTGATAAAAAAATTTAATGTTAAAATGCTAGTAACATACGTCATCTAATAAAGAATCTCAGGCGATTAACAAAAGAAAATATAAATTTTAATTTAATTAAATAATAAAATATATTATATTAATTTTTTTTATTTTTAAAAAATTTTTTATTTTAATAAAATAAGAGACTCACTAGTAATACATTTGTATATTGTAATCATTAAAAAAAATTTTAATTATTTAATTGATAATGTAAGAACCTATTCACTAATATCTATTATAATTTTAGAAATAATATTGACGTTCATTCACTAATAAAACTTTAACTTTAACAATTTTTTTAACATTTAATTAATTTTAATTAAAATTAAAATTAAAAAAAATCATTAAATTTAAAAAATAGTATTACATATCATAAATTTTTTATTTTAAATAATATTAATTAATTAATTAATTTTTATAAAATTAAAATAAATTAATTATATTATTTAATTAATTAATTAATAAATTTTATTTTATTTAAGATAAAAAAATTTAAAATATTTAACATTATTAAAATTTAAAATTAAGTCTAAGAAGGAAAGCTCGTATCATATGCCACTAATCTTTACTACTAATCCTAATTAAATAATGATAATAATGACTTGTTGGGTAAGTTTTCTAGATTCAGAATTCATAAATCAAATAAAATGGCGAGACAATAAACAAATAATTACCATTCAGGTCTCTCTCTCTTTCGACTCTCTCACCTCTCTCTCTCTCTCTCTCTCTCTCTCCGTGCTAGGGTTTGGAATTTCGATTCCTCTTCTCCGACGGAACCCCAAGTTTAAAGCTCCGGTTTTTATTTAAATTGGATAGGACCGAATTGAAACCCCTAGGGTTTTCGCTTTGGATTACAGTTGATAATATGGCGGCGACGATGGTGAGCTCGGCCGGTGGTTTGCTGGCTATGTTGAACGAGAGTCATCCTTCGCTGAAACTTCACGCGCTTTCCAATCTCAATAGCTTTGTCGACCGGTTCTGGCCGGAGATCTCGACTAGCGTCCCCATCATGTAACTAAAATTTTCTTTCTTTATCGCTATTTGTTTGTAATTTTCAGTTTTTGTTTTTGTTGTGTTTGTTTCTGTGGAAAACGGGAATGTGAATGGTAAGGAGTGTAGATTTGAATTAAAGCGAGTAATTTTAGTTGTTAAGTGAGTAAAATTCAAGAATTTAATATTTTACTTTCGGCAGTTTAACTATTGGCCTTTTTATTTTTTTTACGGTTTGAGTCTAGGGTTTTATTTAGTTAATTGGGAAATTGATTTGGATTTTGGAAGCATGAGAAAAGTTTTTAATGATTATGATGATGATCTTGTGATGCTAATTTCAATACTAATGTAACCTAGTGTTTCTGAGTTCTAGATGGTCAGAAAATTTACCTATCATAGGTTTAAGACCTTCAACTAGAGGGTTTGGGGTCTAAGTGGGTGGTGGAAGTAACTCTACCTAATGGATGTGATTTTTATTAGGTGGTTGCTATTAGGTTTCTACTTCTGTCTGAGTGCCTTTATAAGGAATGGATTAAAATATGCTAGTATTTATCTCTAGTCAAGGCTTCGGCTGAATCAGGATCCTCAACTAGGGGTTTAGTGAAATTGTTGCTGATCATGTTGTTAATGCCTGTAATTGATTGTTAAATTCTTAAATGTTTATTTATAGTTAGGACTCAGGAGATGACTTTTCTGAGCTACTTTGCCTTGATTCCAAGGATATTGAATTTTAAACTATCTCCAAATAAAATATTCCTTTACCGATCTTGTTTATCTTTATAAATCATGGCTATGGATTATTCATTTTTTATCTTTTATCGTTTTTCCACCTTGATCCAGAGAAAGTTTGTACGAGGATGAAGAGTTTGATCAGCACCAGAGAGAACTTGCTGCTCTTCTAGTATCAAAGGTTAGCCCAATTCAGTTGTACTTTACTGTCTATGACACAGCATAAGTGTTTGCTTTTCCCTCCCATTGATTACAGAGGTAGAATACCAAAAGTTTCTTTTAAATGTCTGTGCTCCAAATTCCATAACAATATTGCTAAATGCTGAATAAGTTAATCAACTCTAGAAACTTAAATTTATTTAGGAAGTTTCACTCCTAGATACCACTCTGAGAAAGTATGCCTTTACCTGTTTTCGTCTTTTTATGTTATGTAGCTTTTCTCAAAATTCTTTTTCTAGAAAGAAAATATGGATTTGATGATAAATTGCATGGTTTTTTGGATACTTAATTGTGTTTAAGTGGTCTTTAGTTGATCCCACTTTAAGAGTTCAAATTTCAAACCATAGAACTTCAAGCCCCATTATTAATTTGTTGTAAACCATGATTTTTGGATAACATCTAAAAGGAAAATGTAATTAATTGACTTCATTGACACTTTTTTTCCTTAATTTATCTTAATTGGACGGTAGTTTTAGGGATTTAGCGTATACTCTGCTCATTTTTGTATAGAATTAGGAAGTCTCTTTTGGGTTAAATCATACTGTTGGAGATTGAGACTGTTCTACATAGCTTTGATTGATTTTGGGTGGATAGCTAGTCCACTACTAAAGTGTATTTTGTCCATTATTTAGTAATACAAATACTCATAGTTTCTTATCAAATAAATTAGTTGACCTCATTGACTATCACACACTTTCTTGTTTGATGGATATAATTAATTTGGACTTCCCTTTTATTTCTTACAAGGATTCTATTTTGTCTCGCAGGTCTTTTATTATTTGGGTGAACTTAATGATTCACTATCATATGCTCTTGGAGCTGGTTCCTTGTTTGATGTTTCAGAGGATTCTGATTATGTTCATACACTGTTAGGTAAGGAAGTCTATTGAATTTTTTCCTATTTTTGTCACTGAAAACAAAAGGGAAGACTGATGAGAGTTTTTTCAGAGTCAAAATGTCTTTTGATTGCTAATTATGAATTTCATAATTTTTAGTTTAGTTCTATTGCCATGTCTATGACTTTACACTTGCATTCAATTCATATCTGCAGCTAAGGCTATCGATGAATATGCTAGTATTAAGTCGAAGGCAGCTGAATCAAATGATGAAGCTGCAAATGTGGATCCTAGGTTGGAGGCAATCGTGGAGAGAATGCTCGATAAGTATGTAAAGCTTCAATATTTTGATATCATGTCTTTTCAGTTCGTCTAGATGGCTAAATGTTCCTTCCTGTAGGTGTATTACTGATGGAAAATACCAACAAGCAATGGGAATTGCGATTGAGTGCCGAAGATTGGATAAACTTGAGGAAGCAATTACTAGGAGCGACAATGTGCATGGCACTTTGTCATATTGTATTAACGTCTCTCATTCCTTTGTTAATCGTAGAGAATACCGGCGTGAGGTGAGAATTTGTTCTTTGGTTTAGGTGTTATTCTTGAACCACTTGTTAAAGCTGTATCATATGGTTTACAAAAGTAGCATCAATCCTGAGCTTGTTTGTTCTAGACTAAATAACATGGTGATGTAGTACTGAGCCATCCAATTCATTACAGACCAAATCTTTGCTGGCACTTCTTGGACCCTGACATCTTAATATTCTTGAATACATCTCATAGAAGCCTGGTTGATGTGTATTAGACATGTTTTTCCTATACCATGTTATCGATTAATGATTTGGAAAGTATTTACTACTAATATCTTCTCACTATTTTGTTTGTTATTTGAATTATGATGACAATTTAGGAATTGCTAATTACCTGGACATGATATATAACTCTAATATAATTCGAACATAATTCAATACCTCCCCGTTTTTTCTGTCTTCTTTGAGTAACCAAGTAACCACCTGTTAATTTGTATTTAGTTTTTATTTATTTTTTCTTCTTACCACTTGGTGTTGGTCGCTGAAAGTATACGATGCTTTAATAAATGCGGTTTTGAACTAAGGTCTGTAAGAAGAAATTTTTTACAAGTGAACCTGGTTGGTGAAGATGGAATGTTCTGAAATATCCCTGAATTAAGTGATATGATATACATTGGTTCTTGCTACAGGTGCTTCGTCTTCTTGTTAAAGTTTATCAAAAGCTTCCGTCTCCAGATTATTTGAGCATTTGCCAGTGTCTCATGTTCTTGGATGAACCCGAAGGTGTTGTGAGCATATTGGAGAAGCTTCTCCGTTCTGAGAACAAAGATGATGCATTATTGGCATTTCAAGTTGCCTTTGATCTTGTGGAGAATGAGCACCAAGCTTTTCTCTTGAATGTGAGAGATCACCTTCCTATTCCTAAGACTCAACCTCTGGAGACAGTGCAATCCAATGATCCTCCTCCTGCTCAAATTGATAGTTCGACAGCTGCAGAGGATGTTCAAATGAATGATGGAGCTCCTGCTTGCAATGTAAATGTGCAAGAAGCAGATCCAAAGGAAGTGATGTATGCCGAGAGACTCAATAAAATCAAGGGAATTTTGTCTGGGGAGACATCAATACAACTGACCCTGCAATTCTTATACAGTCATAACAAGTAAGGGCATCTGTGTTTCAACACTTTAAGTTTTTGTTTGTTGGGTTTATTTGGGTAAAGTGATGGTAAGTTATTTACACTACTACTGTGCTCATTTTATAGGTCAGATCTTTTGATTCTTAAAACTATAAAACAGTCGGTTGAGATGAGAAATAGTGTTTGTCATAGTGCAACAATTTATGCTAATGCAATCATGCACGCTGGAACAACTGTGGACACATTTCTCAGGGAGAATCTGGTACAATTATTTAGCTTTCATTATATCTTTTTCATTGTTGATAGTGGTACAATTACACTCCACCTAGAAAAAAGACAATAATATGCACTCACCTACCCAGTATGCATATATATTTGATGTGAATGTTTAACAATGTTGATTCATGTCAATTGTCAGGACTGGTTGAGCAGAGCCACCAATTGGGCCAAGTTTAGTGCAACAGCAGGGCTAGGTGTTATTCACAGAGGCCATCTGCAGCAAGGAAGGTCACTTATGGCACCTTACTTGCCCCAGGGTGGGGCTGGTGGTGGTGGTAGCCCATACTCAGAAGGTGGAGCTCTTTATGCCTTAGGTCTCATTCATGCCAACCATGGCGAGGGCATCAAACAATTCCTTCGTGATAGCCTAAGGAGTACTAATGTGGAGGTGCCTAAATTTTAGTCTGTGACAGCTTACTTTTCAGCCAAACAGTCTACTAGTATTAGGATATTCACTATTTGAAATCTTTGCAGGTTATTCAACACGGTGCCTGCTTAGGGCTTGGCTTGGCAGCTCTAGGAACTGCTGATGATGATATCTATGATGACATAAAAAATGTGCTTTATACTGACAGTGCTGTTGCTGGGGAAGCTGCTGGGATAAGTATGGGTTTGCTCATGGTTGGAACTGCTAGTGAGAAGGCAGGTGAAATGCTTACTTATGCACATGAGACGCAGCATGAGAAGATCATCAGGTTGGTTGGTTTGCTATGATGGCGCCGGCTGAAACTTCAGTTTAGCTGTTCTGTTCTCTCATTGCTTATCTGATTATGTGGCAGGGGTTTGGCATTAGGTATTGCTCTAACAGTGTATGGTAGAGAAGAAGAAGCAGATACATTAATTGAGCAAATGACTCGCGATCAAGATCCAATACTGCGTTATGGAGGTATGTATGCATTGGCATTGGCCTACAGTGGAACAGCTAACAACAAGGCGATTCGCCAGCTGCTGCACTTTGCCGTGTCAGATGTGAGTGATGATGTCAGGAGGACCGCTGTCCTAGCACTTGGTTTTGTCTTATACTCTGAGCCGGAGCAGGTTTGTGAATTTTTTCTTCTTTCTGTCCTTTCTTTTAGCACATGTCTTCTGTGTGTAGTTGTGGGTTGGTGGTTGAGTGGAGAGGGGAGGGGTAACAGTTTTCTGTGACTCTCACTGCATTGTTAAACTGCAGACTCCTCGAATTGTGTCTCTGCTGTCCGAGTCATATAATCCACATGTTCGCTATGGTGCGGCTCTTGCAGTAGGTATTTCCTGTGCAGGTACTGGCCTGAGTGAGGCTATATCATTGCTGGAGCCTCTTACATCAGATGTCGTTGATTTTGTTCGCCAAGGTGCGCTCATTGCAATGGCTATGGTCATGGTCCAGATTAATGAAGCCAATGATTCTCGTGTTGGAACCTTCAGGTATTGATTTATAGTACTTGTGTTGCTTTCTTATTTTGTGTTTTTTAGCTCATAATTTTGACATTATTTTCCTGTTCTAGGCGACAATTGGAAAAAATCATTCTTGATAAGCATGAAGATACCATGAGCAAGATGGGAGCAATCTTGGCCTCTGGAATCCTTGATGCTGGTGGAAGGAATGTAACTATAAGATTACTTTCAAAGACGAAACATGATAAAATCACTGCAGTAGTTGGTCTTGCTGTTTTTAGCCAGTTCTGGTATTGGTATCCCCTTATATACTTCATTAGCTTGGCGTTCTCACCAACGGCTTTAATTGGACTCAACTATGACTTGAAAGTCCCTCGGTTTGAATTCTTATCACATGCGAAACCTTCTCTATTCGAATATCCGAAACCTACTACTGTACCGACCACCACATCAGCTGTAAAACTTCCCACTGCTGTTCTGTCAACTTCAGCTAAGGCCAAAGCTCGGGCTAAGAAAGAAGCAGAGCAGAAAGAGAAGGAGAAAGCAACTGCTGAAAAGACAGATTCTTCCTCTGCGGGAAAAGGAAAATCGTCTAACGAGAAAGATGGAGACTCTATGCAGGTAAAAACATCCTCAGTTTAGTGATTTCTGCTCATTGAGTGTTTGATAAATCTACTTATTGCTGCTAGCACTTGTAGTATCTTAGATATATCTCCAATTTGGGAGCTGCGGGACATATGATCTTCTATGGGACATTGGGTTATGAGACTTTGCACCCACTAGAAGTAACATCTTATGGGAAACCACTCTTCCTTTTTTCTAATTGAAATTAGTAAATGTTTTCAGATATTAATTGCGTTGTTGGTAACAATCTTTTCAACTTGAGAAATTTCTGTAAAAAATTTATTTATATTTCTAGTCATAAATGATCTAGTGATCCCCATTGATTAATTATGTTGTGAATCTTGTGATAGTTATTTATCTTTTTTTACTCATTTTATATGGCAGGTTGATGCACCTCAAGAGAAGAAAGCAGAGCCTGAGCCTTCTTTTGAAATTTTGATTAACCCTGCCAGGGTGGTTCCAGCACAGGAGAAGGTCATTAAATTTCTCGAGGACAGCAGATATGTGCCTGTGAAGTCAGCACCATCAGGGTTTGTTCTCCTGAGGGACTTGCGTCCCAATGAACCTGAGGTACTATCACTTACAGATGCTCCATCGACTACACAGTCGCCTGCTGGTGGTGGGTCAACAACAACGGGACAGCAGGGTTCTGCTTCAGCCATGGCTGTTGATGAAGAACCTCAGCCACCAGCTCCTTTTGAGTACACCTCATGATTCGGCTAGTGTGGGGTTTTCATTGTCTTTTTGGGGAATAGAGTGCCACTATTAGCTGAAGAAAGAAACTAATTGGTCTGATCAACCACTGCTACAATCCTGCTTAGTGAGATGAGCAACAAAGGTTGAATTTGCAGGCAATTTGCAGGTTCTCTGTTATCGTGAACTGTAAACTGTTTTAATTTAATTTGTATGTTTATTTGCAAAGGTGAACAGGGAAAGATGGAACCTGCAAATACACTGGATCTAGGAAAGCTCTTAACCATCTTCCCTGTAATTTAAGACATTATTTTCACCAAAAACCTAGAGCAAAAGATGTCGTGCTAGATGAATTTGTTGTGTTTTTTTTTTTTTGCCTTGTAGTTACACTTATTCGGAAAAGTGAAGAGGGGGAAACCTTGCTCAATTCTCCTTGAGATTCATGAGTTTGCAATTAGCTACACTATCTTGTTTAAGCATCATATTTTGGCTTTAAGAGTTTTGTGTAATTTGCTTATTATTTTTAGTAAACATGACATAATAGAAGGCTGCAAATTTCAATCAATCTTCCTTTGATTTTGTTTTACTTTATTTGAACATAGAACAATTGTTTTTACAGCCTTGCCCCCAAAAGGGCAATCATGTGATTGGTATTTGGGAACAAATTGACTTGAAACTTGTATTTGAATATGTCTCGTTTATTAGTTGTCATGGATGTGTACTGCATAGTTCTTCTTCCGATGTATTCTACAAGAATTTCTAGGCTTCCTTTACATTGGAGTGGATGCAAATCGTTGGGGAAGCCTTGATGGGCTAAGATTATAATTAAGTGTGATGTTATCCTTGACAATGGGAGTTAAATTCACTTGTATCACGTGAACCCTTTTGTTTTGCCCTTTTCTTCTGAATCAAAATACTCATTTTTTTTCCTTTTTCGGTTTCGTTACCATCTTTTATTCTTAATGTAATCACAAGGCTTAATATGTTAATCCTAATCAATCACTAAAGCATGGAGTCTAACCGAGAGGAGAAGGAAAGAAAATGGTGTAAAAAAAAAAATGGAATATTAAAGCTTTTTTTCAAGAAGCGCATATTTCCAAATTGCTTTTAGGAAAGGGTTAAATTGATCCAGTTATCTCTTTTGTCAAATATTTTAGGCTTAGGCAGTTGGGATGCAAACTGATGATAGATAACATAGTATTGACTAGAATTATTTGATAATTAGATATTGGCTTAATACCATCTATGTCGTGTTGTGTGGTGATTAAAGTTTCTTTTTTAATTAGCTAAAATTACTAATGTTTCCATTAAATTAGTAGTTATATAATTATTACTACTATGTTGACTATTTCTATTTTCAAAATATTTTTTTAAAAAAGATTACCTTATCATTCGTGCTTTAATGCTTACACATATATCAGTTTATTGGTGTTTCATATCTAAAATATAATTTAATCGGCGATATTTGACGCCTCATTATATTTTACTAGTTCTCACTTTTCTGTTAACCTCATTAAAAATTTTAAACTAATCTTTATCTCACAACATACCTCACCTAATTTTGAATTTACCCTTATTATAATTTTTGTCTTTATGCCAAGCACTCACCATATAAAACTTATAAAATCTAGTTTAAAAAGAAAAAAATAAAACTTTCATAAACACTATAATTTCTCTCTTTCTTTTTAAAAGTTTTATTCATCGTTTCCATAATTATAAAACAAGATTTGATACATCTTCATCATCCTCTACTTAGTATTATAAATGAGTTTCTTATATAGTTATAAAAGTAGATTATACAATATTTGAGAAGAGATAATGATTTAAAAGTTAAAAGAAATTAGGGTTTAAGAAATTAGATTAGCTAAACTCAGACATTAATAGAAATTATTATATGGGTAAATTTAAAAGTTATTACCCTTTTAAATCATTTCATGTAAGGATAAAATAGGTATTAGTATAAAAGTGATTAGCAAGAATTGGTATGAGTTAGACACGAGTCCATTCAAACTTTCGTATTCTCTATTGGCTCGATATTCTTCACTCTTACTCAGCCTATTCTACTCCTCCATTAAGACATTTACGCATTTTTTTCCATTGTGAATCCACCAAATTCCTTTTAAAAAAATATAGACACAACTTTAAGAGATCAACAAATTAAATTAATTAATATAAATATAAAGAAAACATAGACTTTCTTAGTTATTTTTTTCAAATTATTATTTACAATACTTTGATATACATCAATTGTTTTAATTCATACAATAATAACATAATTCAAATTCTATTGGCAACACTGAGATTTGTATGATTTAATTGATTTTTTTTTTTTGTCTAAAATTTGAATAAACTTGAATTAGCCTGAATTCTTAAGAGAGATGAATATTTGAATCTAAATTTATTTTCTTATTTGAATAGTAAAAAATTAATATTAAATTATTTTTAATTTAAAATATATGAAAACCAGCATTTTTACATTCGTGCCTTTACAAATTATAAATATTAAACAAATAAAAAATAACTCAAAAAAATAAATAAAATAATATATTATCATAATATAAATTATGTTCAATTGAATACAATTCTTTAATATTTTAAATTAGTATGTTAATCACTTTTATTGTAGTTTATGATGCTTTTATAAGAAAAATATTCATAAAAAAATTATAAAATAAATATTACTAATTTGAAGAAAATAAAAAGATAAAAGCAATACTAGTCTACCATTATATTATCATAAGTTATAGAGATGTATAATAATGCTAACTAGTAAATTTTATTAAGCTAAGGATGAAAATGAATTAATTAAGTAGGGTTATTTTGGAGAATATCTTTTAGTGATGTCATTCAGACTTTTTAGATTAAGCAAAAAATTAAATAAATTATTTAATAACTTAATGATGAAAATTTTCATTAATTTAAAAAAACAAACAGACATAATGATTTAACTTATTGAAATTAAGTCAATTAAGTTATTCAATAAAAAAAGAAAACAACCTCTTGATCTTGGCATTTATAATTAAAAATTATTATCTTTTTACCTTACCTTAATGAAAATAACCCGGTGCAACTATATGTTGGGTCATACTAGACTTACTTATTTTATACCTCTAACCAAGATTACATCAGACTCTAGATCTTTAGTCTATCAAAGATCATATTTATTTTAGTCACTAACTATTATGTCCTCTATATTTGTTCCCCAATTATTTTTTAAAAAAGTATTTTACATTTAAAATTATGTTGAAAAATATTTTATATTTAAAATTATGTTGAAACATAATAATAACAAACCGCCCTATATTTCAAATTTGAGATGAATGATAGAATGTGCAACCTTTGAGCGTTAATTAATTAGGATCATGAAAAGAGGTAGTAAAATGTAAAGTAAAAAAGAGCGTTGGGTCACCTGTGATTCACATTAATATTAGAGGTGGTGGTGATCAACAATTTGAAGAGGTGAAAACTCATCAAACTGTAAGGTTGACATTAATCCACAGGCTCCTCTTTGATCTTTCTCTTTCTCTATCTCTCTCTCTTTCTTCAAGTCAAAGCCATCCCATGGCCCATTATATATATATAAAATAAAGTAAGACAGAAAACCCATCACCCCATCGAAGTTTCTCTGTTTTGTGTGGGTTCCCCCCACGCTAGCTTTCTGCTATTCAAATATCAAAACCCCACTTGATTAATTTAATTTTGTCTCTTGTCCAGTTCTATTTCCATTCAGGTTTGTGAATTTTCCGCTCTGGTTCTCCGTAATTGTTAAGTTTTTACCTTCGTGTTAACCTGAGGTTTGTGGTTACTTTCTTTTCATAAGATTGTGATTGGTAGATATTGATTAATATTTAACCTTACACTGTTATAAATACAAAACTTAGCATCAACACTGGATACAAATTCAATAACCCTAACTGTTTAATTATGGTTTTTTTCTTATTACTGGACTGTAATTTAAAGTTCACAGTTACTAATTTTCTTTTTTCAGGTGAATGACTTAAGCTGAGAAGTGTCCCAAGGATTTTTTGTCCTTTGCATGAATTGAACTCACTTTAGGGTTTCCGATCAAAGTATATAGTATCAAATGGAGAAAGAACTGAATTACTCGGTATTGTTTATATAAGTACACATACATATCTAGAATATCATCATATTCACTGTTTTTTTTTTTTCCGTTGATAAAATTAAATCTTTCATAAGCACCATGTTGTTTTGCTCTGAATTTCACTTGTTGCAGGCAAATTTTCAAGGGCTAGATTACTCTCTAGATCATCATCATCATCATCATCATCAAGAAATGATCATGAAGCCGAGGATAGGTGAAAATTCTGATGATCATAACAACAACCACGGAATGATTGATTACATGATCAACAACAATCCTCAACCACCACCACATCCACCACAACTACAACAATTATCTTCATCATCATCAGGGTTTTGTACATCGAATTCATTCGATAAACTAAGCTTCGCGGATGTGATGCAGTTTGCTGAGTTTGGTCCTAAGTTGTCCTTAAATCAAACCAATAATAGGGTTAATGTTCCTGAGGAAGAAACCGGGATTATTGACCCGGTTTACTTTCTTAAGTTTCCAGTTTTAAATGATAAATTAGATGATGATGACGAGCACTCTCTCATGCTTCCACAACCCGGTGCTTGCAACGAAGATGAGAGCTTTAAGGATAACGATGAAATTAGGGTTTCGGACAATAACTCGGTGCAGCAACAACTCCGGTTTCTCGAAGATGATGTTCAAAACAACAAGAGCATTATGAACAATATACCAGAAGTGAAAAACAAGAGAAAAAGACCAAGAGCTGTAAAGACAACTGAAGAAGTTGAGAGCCAAAGAATGACTCATATTGCTGTTGAAAGAAATCGAAGGAAGCAAATGAATGAACATCTTCGAGTCTTGAGATCTCTCATGCCTGGCTCCTACGTTCAAAGAGTAAGCACCAAAAGAAAAAAATTTTAAATTTGGATCTAGTGCTAAATTGAGCTGTGATGATCCTTTTATAATTTTCTGGCATGCGTGCATAATTCAAATTAAAAATTAATATTTTGCGGAATTGTAGGGAGATCAAGCGTCGATTATAGGTGGAGCTATTGAATTTGTGAGGGAATTGGAGCAGCTTCTGCAGTGCTTGGAGTCACAGAAACGGCGAAGAATATTAGGAGAAGCAGCAGCAGCTCCAGCAGGCTGTCGGCAAATGGGAGATTCTTCCATGGCGATTAATCAACAGCCACAAAGTCCATTGTTTCCTCCTCCTTTGCCTTTCCCGAACGATCAAATCAAGCTTATGGACTTCGAAACCGGGCTCCGTGAAGAAACAGCTGAAAACAAATCTTGCTTGGCTGATGTTGAGGTGAAGCTTTTAGGGTTTGACGCCATGATAAAGATCCTCTCTCGAAGAAGGCCAGGCCAGCTCATTAAAGCTATAGCTGCATTGGAAGATTTGCAGTTCAATATTCTCCATACCAATATCACCACCATCGAACAAACTGTTCTTTATTCGTTTAACGTTAAGGTATTAACATTTCTGTGTATATATTTTAGTTTTTAAATCAAAATGCCTCCAAATCAATATATACACATATAAATAAGATTGTATCTATGTTCTCTGTAGGTGGCAAGCGAAACAAGGTTTACAGCAGATGATATAGCGAGCTCAGTGCAACAAATATTCAGTTTCATTCACGCAAACAGCAGCATGTGATATAGATAAAATACCCGTTTGGATTTACCAAGCAACTATTTTTTTTTTTTTTAAATTTGGATTCTATATTATAGTTAGAAACATATAGCCTTGACTTAAATTCATGCATCTTTGTCTTTTTGATATCTCTATTACTTTTTCTGGCAACTAAATGACAGTACCTTGATGAATCTCAACTCTCATATGATATCCCATGTGGAATCTTTTTATTTGATATGGAGGAGAAGAGAGATGAGAATGGAGACAGGTTCTGCAATTTGTTTGAAGTGATTGTATATGATTATGAGGTAGAAGGTCAACGAGTCCCGTACCTTCCTGCCGTGGGTTGACTTGTCAGAAATCAATTAGATTTTTTGTGCGTATTAGGCTTGCACTCAGATACTGCCATCCCCGTTGGGTCCTTGGTCTTCTGGATCACATTGGCTATGTTCATTCAGCCACGACCTCACTTTTGTTGATTGAGGTTAATCACTCTTACTCGTCCTGTGGGGTTTAATCATGAATGGTTTGGATTTGTGTTGATATACTTTTTGTGCTGATCTTTTTACCGGTTTTGATAGGCAGCTATTGGGGTAAAATATATATGCAATTAAAAATTTAAATGGTTAAGGATTTTCTCATTTTCTATGTTTTTTTTCCCTTAACTCTCCTTACTTATTTAACGAGTGATTAAATGAATTTTTTACTTACTTTTTCCCTTTTTCAATTTAATTCCAATCAAGTCAATTTTTTCATTAGATTATGAAGGTCAAGAGAGGGAAGAAGAAGAAGAAGAAAAAAAAAAAAAAAAAGAAGAGAATCCTAATATAATTTAAATAGTAGATTATTGGGCATACCTGTAGTACAAGATCTTTAAAAAATTAGCATGACTTTGATCAACACCGGATCCATTCTCTTACAAGAGGGTGAACAATTTGAATTGTTCTATTGTATTTGTGTCAAGACAAACCAAGAATTGCATGCTGCGCATATATGATTTTTCGTTGATTTTATTTGCAAGTATATGATCGGTGGTTATTGGATATAAGAGTATTTAAATATTAATTATACACTCTTATAATTATAATATAAACGTTATAAAAGATCTATAAAGATCAATACAAAATCAAATTAGCATTTAATCCAAAATTTTCAAACAAAGGTATAATAAATGTAGTGTCAGTTACGTACATATATTATTGTCTAGAAATTATATTAGGAAGTCAAACACAAATCTTGAGAAGCAATAGTAGAGAGCTACAAAGTATTTGTATAACCAAATACAGCATAACAATATTGGTGCAACGTTTAAGTACCTCAGAGCTCACATTTATTTTAAAGCAGTGATATTTGAACTAAAGCTTGACAAAGACTAAACAAAACACACTCAAAATGACGTTGCTTTTGGGTGAGTTTAAATTTTTTAAAAAAACAAGCCCAAAACGACGTTGTTTTGGGTGTGTTTTTGTTAATAGTTTATCAGGTTTTAGTTTCCTAAATTTTATTATTTTATTATTTTATATGTTTATTCCACCAATTATATTATACCTCATCAATTCTGTAAATAAGTTGTAGCATTAATTATTCATTATTAAATGGGTCATAATCATGTGAGCATTTATTATCTTTTTTATATATTTTCTCAAATTCTAAAGCGATCGATTTTTGTCAAAAAATAAAGTTTATATATCTAGTAATTAATAAATCATTGCTTTTCTAAATATAACTAAATACTTTTAGAAAATATGGGAAATAAACAAAAATTTATTGGATCATAAATGTGCAAGCATGTTATGATTACTTAAATAGTTAATATATTAAACAAATCATTATTTTCAATTTTTGCTCGAACAGCGCACGATTAAGAAAAACAAAAACAAAAGCAAATGCCTCAAAGAGATAAGTTGATTTGTTTTTTTTATCTATCTAAATCCTTAAGGATTTTGTTAATTGTTGTAGGCCTATACATGTACAATGTTGCTCCTTCAAATATATGCCAGCATGCATGTCATAATTAAATTTGATTTATACATGTAGAAAAATGATCAAAATTCTTTATTACCTAATTAGCATAGTTTAGATTAAGAGAGAATCTTAATCCACAAAAAAATTATATAAGCGTATGAGATTCCTTATAATCCCTCTCTCTCCTATACTCCATTGACTAATAGGATCTAGTACACTGAAATTGATAGCTAATAGCATGATGATCAAGTGGCATACACTGACCCACCAAGAAGATGATATAATGTACTTATTATTAAGCTTTCATTTCCTCGGATAATGACTAGACTAGGGAGACTTGATATGCAACCACATCTTTAGATTTGTTACTGTGTTATGGAAATCACTTAACTCAAAATATTAGATAAAATCCCTATAGTGGTATTTGAAACTGAATATGAAACATAAAATCATTCAATTAATTAGCTTCATTATGATTTGCATTTAGGTTTAAGTATTTTGTTATTATCAATATAGTTTTAGTTATAGTGCCAAACCGGTTAAAAGTAACAAGGGTGAAGAAAGACAAAAGAGAACAAAATAATAATTAAAAAAAACATACGAACAAAGAAATTTTATCGATAGACGTTATGATGAAAAGTTTGCGTCGGTATTATTGTAATTTTGAAAAAATTAGAAAGGGCCAGTGTATTGTGTAAGAGCATTTGAAAATTGTAAGAGTTTGGACTAGTCGCACCCTCGTAAATGTCCCTTAAAACCCGTATTCTTTATGTACCCCATTAAATCCAAAAGTAACCCTGACTTTTTTTAAATTGGATTTCTTTCTCAATGCTCCTAGTTGCAGTATTATTAATGGGGCTTGCTACATTAACCCTAATATTTTGTTTGTGAAATATATGAGCGTAAAGATTAAAATAAAATTATTAAGACTTTCAGCAAAACCACAAGCATTATACGACTGTTGAGTCAAGTACATTTATATATTTTGCTTGTTCACGATAAATTTGGATTTAATAAGCATACTGTAATTTTCCCGTAATTTCTCAACAACCATTGAGAAGGAAGAAAAACTGAGTGGTGAATGTGAATCTTGGCCGCTATGAGCAATCAGTCCCTGTGAAAAAATCAAACTATAATGCAGCCATAAAAATTTTAGAGATAATATATTAATTTTATAATAAAATTATGAAATTGTTAAACTTATTTCAAACTCAAAACACACTTGTGGGTTGTGAAGTGTGAGTCATTTGAAAGCTTACACAGTTGGCCATTTCCCTCCCTTTCTTCATAAGATCGAGACCACGATTACAACCAATAATTAATGAAAAACTACTAGCAGCATTTTTTTTTTATTTAATTCATCATTGGTTTTAAGCTAAGCTTTCATTATTTGGGAGATAAAATCTTTAACGATGTCACTCAAGAGCTATTGAAAGTTGTGAACAATTGAAACTGAAATAATATAATTTAAGACTTAAAGATAGTTTATGAAAATTAATAAGTCAATTGGTCAATGAATTGTTTTAACTTAACTAAAGAACTCGGTTTGAGACTTATGAATATAGTTGCGATTAAATACTTATTGAAATAATTTTGCTATTAATCAAAATTAAACTTTATGTTTATTTAATTGAATTTTAAATTAACAGTTATTTAATTATATAAATTGTTCTTAACAATAAATTTAACTATGATATCTTGGCAATATAAATTTTTATTAAAATAATAATGCGTAGAATAATTTTTAGAGTATAAATAACTCCATTAAACCACCCTTAATAGGTGCTATATTTGCATTCTAAATTATATTCTCATAGCTTGTTTGCTACACGTCCTTCTTTGCTACTTTGGATGGTTAGAATTTATTTATTTGTTTCTTAATTTAGCAACTACAAAAACTTTGCATTTTATTAGACTCTTCAAACTGTTCTTCACTCATTTTGAAATCTTCAAAATCGTTCTTCAAAGCACAAAGCTGGCAAAGATGTTTACTTTCAAAATCAGTCTTGCCAAGTTGATAGCTTTACTCATTTGCCAAATTATAAGCCTTTTCACTCTCAAAGCCGTGCAAGTTATACAATTTCTTCAAGTGTTATCCATGATGTGTTAGAATAATTAAATTATTTATGGTGAAATTCATTACCTAAAATTTAAGAACATTCATGTATCACCAAGAATCAATAATTAAATATACAGAAACGTACCTAAATCAATAATTAACACGTATATTCTAGAGAACCTTTTGGTTTCTCTTTGCACTCTTTCTAATGATAGGTATCAAAGAGAATAGAATAAGTTTTATACGATACGTGTGACCTATAAACCATAATTACTTATATAGACAATATTTCCTATTGTCATTAAGTAGTCTTAATTTTTTTCATCATAGAATTAGAATACCACTAGATCTCTACACATTAAAGATCTACACTCTAAAACCTAATTAGATCACTTTTAATTGAACTTAACATTATATGATATTCTGTAACACATAACTATTTATATATAAGCCCAGCGTTGGATTAATGATTTAACAATATTAGATAAAATATCCAATATGATGTTCCCAAAGGCTTCGAAATTGAACTAAATGAGTGCTGCTTCAATTGGTCTCTTTCCTCGCTGGTAGTACTCAAAATACAAGCTACCATAATCTTTCACTTTCTTGTACAATCTTGGCCTTGCTTCATTCATCACTCCATTCACTGGGTCAATCTCTCTATCTGGATTCGGAATACAAAACACGGCCAGAGACATTCTTTCCCTTTCCGAATTTGTCACCACTCTATGTACTGGACTTTTGAATATTCCATTACTCATTATCTGCATCATAACTTGAAGTGACGCCAAAAAAAAAAAAAAAAAGCTAAAACACGGAATAATAGACTGCTAATATTAGCAATTACCTCTGTATAATCGCCAACATTAATAACAAGAGCTTCTCGATTGACAGGAACTCTGTACCATTGATTGTCTTTCAGGAATTGGAGGCCTTCCACTTGTTTATCGTGCAAGAGATAAGTAAATGCTGATGCATCTGCATGCGGCTTAACGCCAACAACCAAGTCAGGCCTTGGACATGGAGGATATAAGTTGAATCTCGCAATCATGGATGCGTTTTCCTTTTCTCCATACATGTCCAGGAAACAATTCTCATCCAAATTTAAAGACATTGCCATGGCTTTGAGCAGAATTTCATTCAATTTTTCTAACTCTGTTGTGTATTCATGTAATGTTTCTCTGAAGCAAATATAACAACAACAAACCAGATTAAGGCCCCCTTTGACTTTGGTATATTCATTCATATAGTACTTCTAAAATGCAACTTGTTCTCTTTTCCATTCAAATAGAATTATATGAGCTTCCAGGAATCACAATGAAATTACCTAAAAGATTCAGGATTTTCTGGCCAGAATTTTAGCTGTCTCTGATCTTTCGGACTTGTTGTGAGAAACAATCTATCAGTCCAATCGAGTGTTTGCTCCTCGAAAATAATAATGTCACTCCCATACCCTTCAGTGCTACCATCTTCCCTGGAATATTTTTGTTTCGTTTCCAGAGGAAAATCAAAGAACTGCTTGCCAACTTCACTCATTTTGTCCAGAAATTCAGGATCTATTCCATGATAATTGATTGCCTGAACCTCCAAATTAAGGCTTTGCATATAAATATATGAGCAGATCAAGTTTTCCAAGATCTTAACATGTTTACAAAATCCAAAATCAAGTGTATTGCAAAATTATTCAAGAAATAAGTGGCAAAATTAAACCTGACCTGGAAACAGCCCCAGAAGCTGAGAGCTGAGCGAAGTTTCTCAAGTTCATGTGTGCTGGACGATGGAGATGTCAAGAGACCAATATCAATAATTGGAACGTCCATGAGCGGCAGAGAAGCATCAAGCTTTCCAGCATCACTTCCTTTGTAGATGTATTTTTCTGGTAATTCTTTGCCGCTGGTGATGAGTTCTTGGACAGTTTTTGATGCTGATTCTGCATGAGCAGGGAATGATGAATTTTCAGCCATAGTTAGCTTTCAGAAAGCAGTTCCACAATTTTGCCCAGATTGGAACTTTTTTGTTTTTCTTGATTTTTATTTTCTCAGAGAATCTAAAGACTAATTTATAGCAGGTCAAGGAAAAATTATCAACATTTGGTGTGTGGTTCGAAGTCAGAGCAAATGTTCACAAATCACAAGCGTTCATTTCATTTTTGTTTTTTTATAATTGTGCTTCCTTGAATTCAATAAAATATTTAAATTAAAAAAAAAAAATCTTCTACGACGTTACTGCTTGCACAACAAATTAGAGAATTATGGGTAGCGAAAGCCAATGGACTTTATTCCCCTCTCAATTTAAAAAATTGAGTAGAGATAGTCTAGGCTTGGGCATGTATCTTTAATGTTGTAAGTTAAATTGACCTAACATAATTTCAACACTATTTGAAGTTTCATCCCGTCCCACTTTAATCTAATCGGATTGAAAAATCACTTCGTTTTATGAATTTATAATGTGGCTACAGCAAATATATATTATATATAGTTGGGTCCCTAATTTCTTAAGTCTCTCAAATAAGAACATAGCTAACCCATTTGTATCAAATAAATTGTTAACCCTGTATGTGTATATTCCTATATTTAAATGGTTAAATTTAATAATAATACGTTAATAAGTTAAATGAAAACTCTTGTGCTCTCAATTTTAAAGACACAAGTTCAAATTTCAACACATGTTTAAACTAAATTTTCTTCCTAATTATATAATTAGATAGAGATATATTTCTTTATTACTAATATAAATGATTTGGACATTGATAAATAAATGGAAAAAATACATGCTTATTTGCAAAAAATATATTTTTGCCACCCCTATATACCGCATGGAGAGACTAAAGGGCACAGGGGGACTCATTTGAAATAAATGAAACAATATATGCTCGTTTGATAACAAATAAGAAATTAGGGATCCAGATGTTATGATCCCATATAATCATCATCCAAAATTACATCTGGGCCGTCGAAAGTAACAGAACCTCACTCACCGCATTATTAACCCTAGTCCAAAAACCCTAGCAACCCTTTTTCCCGTTTCTCATTTTTCACTTCACCACTCAAGTAAGCGCGCCGTTTGCACGAAAATGGTGTCAGGTTCAGGGATCTGCGCTAAAAGAGTGGTGGTGGACGCCAGACACCACATGCTCGGCCGCCTTGCCTCCGTTTTGGCCAAGGAGCTCTTGAACGGCCAGAAGGTTGTCGTTGTACGGTGCGAAGAGATCTGTATCTCAGGTGGGCTTGTTAGGCAGAAGATGAAGTACATGAGGTTCTTGAGAAAGAGGATGAACACTAAGCCTTCTCATGGTCCCATCCATTTTCGAGCTCCTGCTAAGATCCTTTGGCGTACCATTCGTGGGTATGTTATGTTTTTGTTTCTGCGTTCTTTTATTTTTTGATGATCGATTCTACTATTTTGTAAAAATTGGATTTTTTTTTATTTAGTATGCGAATGGGTTTGTGGGTTTATTGAAATTAGTTTGGGTTAAGCAAATTTATCTATTTTTCCTTTCATTGATCTTGAAAAATATTAATTTTCATATTTGAATGTTATCCTTTTGTCTATTGATTGAAAATGTGTAGATCTCTATCCGATTGTTTTATGCATATTGGATTATAAAATTTGATTGAACTTATCATTAGAAATAAGTGTACTTTTTCATGCGGTACTGAGAGTTTATGAGCTGATTTTCATTGTTTCGTAGCTGGACTTTCATTTCCAGTGTATGACAAGATTCTTTGCTGCTAAGGTTTAAGCCATATTTTTTGTTCCAGCCTTGTAAATTGGGATTGTGTTTGGCTCCTACAATCTTCTGGGTAAATTCTATTTGAAAGAATGAGAAAAACCTGATTTTGTGACTGGTTTTATATGCAATACAAATTAAGCTTTTATTCATTATTTATTCTTGTAATTAAGAATGAGGTAACCTGCTTTTTTAAGGGATTGTTTGCTAATTAGTGGAGTGCAAACATTGTGTGCATTATTTTATTTTAGTTTTGTTGTAAAAGTTGGTTATATGTTTTACGTATATATGGTAATGAAAGCTGTTTGGTTCTTCCGTATAGGATGATTCCCCACAAGACTAAGCGTGGAGCCGCAGCTCTTGCTCGTTTGAAGGCTTATGAAGGAGTTCCTGCTCCATATGACAAGACGAAGAGGATGGTTATTCCTGATGCTCTCAAGTTAGTTATTTAAGTTCATCATGGATTTCTATTCAACTCCTGTGTCCCCCTCTGAATTAGACCCTGTTGACCGTGTGCATTTTTTTGGGGTGCTTTGACTGCTAGGGTCTTGAGGCTTCAAAAAGGACACAAGTACTGCCTGTTGGGCAGGCTTTCATCTGAAGTAGGATGGAACAATTATGACACCATCAAGGTGAGTGCTTGCCACCATGTCTTTTCATATTTTTTTGGTTGATTGAAGTATACTGTTTTTTCCCTTTTGGTCAATTCTATACATGCCTTGTGTGAGGCTGAGACTTCGGTGGAGACACTTACACAATGCTGAATTTATTGGAGTTTGTATTATTTGGATCATTCTTTCCCTATTTTTTTTTTTCATAAGAAACTGAAAATTGTATTAATGATGAACTGTCTTCCCCTGTTTGACTAATATAATTGAACTTTTTTTGACCTTACTAACTAATTGTTTCATGTTGAGTTGTCTGCAATGCCATCTGTGTTGGTCTGTTTAAGTTCTCATTGTTAAAAAAACTCAAATAATATTATAAAGTATGTATTTCATTCTTTTAAATATTTTCAAAGATTATCTGTATGGTTTTTATATTCGTCTTTTTAACATTTCATTGTATGCTGGATTGTTATCAAAGTAATGCAAGATTAGGTAAGTAAGATAAACGGATTACTTTGGCTCTGAATTAGTGTTGGCCTGATATGGTTCATTTGTTGAATGGGTTGGGCAAATTATGACAGGTTCCTTATTTTGATAAACTGCTGTATTCACGGTGTGTAATTTGACAAGTGAATTTAACAAATCTTATTAAATTAGACATAATCAACGCCTCCAGTACGATTATACTAGAACTTGACTAGTTTATATGAGATTGCTCGTAGAATTATGATGCAATGCAATTTGATGCTCAATAATTTGTTGATGACATTGTTTTTTCATTTTTTATAGTCTTAATCGCCTGGTTTGTATGCCAGTTCTAGTTTTTAGTTTCACCTCTTGGTTGGCTTATTAAACGGTAAAACCTTGGATAATGTCTCAAAATCCAGCTAGAGAAACATCACCTTCATGTATTATCTTTTAGATCTATAGTTTTAATTAGTTGAGGTAACAACAATAGAAGTTTCTTATGGAATGAGCACATTAGTGTGTGTTGTGAAATCTAAATCTCAACATTTGCAGCCTGTGATACAACCCAAGATTATCATGAGTATTAACTATTTGCATTGCTTGTTCCGTGATGCTATCAGTTGCACTTGCTTTTTTAGTAATCACTTTGTTGGACTTGTTGGATTGTGGATGGATGATGCTGTTATTTTTTATTTGGGACTGCCTCATTCTTCAAGCTTTAGGCATTTCATGCCCTCTAATGATATCTGGTTCCAGTGATTTCTAACTTCCCGTCACACTGTTCCTTATAGGAGCTTGAGAAGAAGAGAAAGGAGAGGGCCCAGGTAGCTTATGAGAGGAGGAAGCAGTTGGCAAAATTGAGGATCAAAGCAGAGAAGGCTGCCGAGGAGAAGCTTGGTCCCCAGCTAGAAATCATTGCTCCCATCAAGTATTGATGATGATAAATTGTATAAGAGTTTGTTTTCCAAATGTTACATCCGAGAAGAGTTTGTTCCCATAATATTTTGTCTTACGTTTTGATATTGATGGATCATAGTTTTATTGTGGTAGTTTTGAAATAGATGTTATGCTGTATGCAACATACTTGTTGAAATCAATTATTTTGTTATCAGTTGCTCCATTTCATCACAAATTTGTGATTATCTACTGTCTTACGGGCTGCTTTGTATGTATATTTTTCTTCATTTTGGCTTCTTTATAAGTGTATGTCAAAATTTGTTAAGCGGTTCATGTACCTTCCTATACTGCTAGTGGCCATTTTATATCTGAAATACTACGCATTTAAAGTTCAAAGTTATTTTAGAAAGTTTAGTTTAATTTGCCTATTTTTTAAGTTCTCATGCATGATTGTTAAGGGTTGTATGTAAATGGTGGACAAACAGATTACGCATCACAATTATTATGGCAGTTCACTCTATTTTAATGGTTAAGCCTAAAAGGATTTACAAAATCTATTTTATACCGTTCATACGCCTTAAGGCCGTATTGTTTGATTTGTCCCTTCTATTGTGTTACAATTGCAATCTGCTTTTTGAAGTTGCATCAAGATAAATTTTAGAATACACCAATGTTATCAATGTTATGTTTACCTAGAGTGAAAGCGAGGAATGTAAATTCTTTTCATTCTATTATTTATTTGTATATTTTAAGAGAGAAGTGGAAATCTCACTTTGTGGGTTTTATTCATTTTTTGAACTCTATTCATTTTTTGAGTGGGAAATAGAATTACTACTCTCATGGGAGGAGGTGGGAGTGGGAACCCATTCCCATCTCTTCCTTTTTTTTTCTTTTTTTCTTTTTATTTATTTTTAATTAAATTTAATTATATAAAATAAATAATATCATATTTATTTTAATAATATTATTATATGATTTTATAAATTATATTTATTAAAAATAATAATATTAAACTTATTTAAATATGGTATTATTATATTTAGTTAAAAATAATAATTTATATTGATTTTAAGTTAAAATTACTTGAAAATAATATTATTATATTTATTTTTAAATAATAGTATTATATTTATTTAATATTAATAATTAATGATAATAATTTTTTACTATATTAATTTTTAATATAGTAATTTTTACTATATTATTAATAATAATGTTTCATTTGTGATGCTCTTATCATTTTACATAATTAATAAAAAAATGTAATTTACATAATTAAGTATATTATTAATTATTATTAATTTATAAATATAATAAAATAAATATTTTATTTTTAAATAAATTTTTTATTAATTTTAGAATTAAATATTACAATTCTTTAAATAAGGATAAAATTATAATTAAAATTTATTTACTCACAATACAAGATAAAGTAAACACATAAATTGAATTTTAATTCCAATTCTATTTTCTCATTTTAGTATAAATAAACACTAAATAATAAACTTTCACTCCCATTTCACATTCCCAATACGAGGATTCCTACTCTCTAGATTCTCACTTTAATCCAAAATATGAATGCTATGAATGCTACATAAAGGTATTATATCAGACATATAATAATTAAATAATATTAATATAAAATATTATGACATGTGTGCATTTATAAGTAATTGATGTTATTATTTATAATAATAAATAAATAATGTTATGACTGTGTGTTTATTTTTAAAATCTATTATGTAAAAAGTGGTTATATTAAAATTATTTATATGCCATACATATATAAATTAATTGTATTATTTTTAATATATTTTAAAATTCTTTAAAAAAGAATCTATGGGCAATGAATTTTTAATAAGGCTGGGTAAAATCGGGTTTGGAACCATTTGCTCTGTACCCAATCGGGTTCAGAGTAAACAATTTGGATTGAGTTTAAAATTTTTTATTTATCCAAAAATTCATTCTGAAATTAATACTATTATTATTGTTATATATACATACAGTCAGACACCAACTAAACTTCAATCATGTCTTATGGTGACAACATGGTAATTATTTCATCTTATGTGTGAACAGTTGCGGCAGTTGAAAGGTATATATTGTCATTACAACATCAAATCAATAAATCAAATATTATACATAATATTTGATTTTGACAACAGAGATAAAGCTGCATAATCCAAGAAAATCACCACTCGAAATGGAATGCAAAGATTTAATATTATTATTTTATAATCTATAAGAGCAATGTCTTTTAATCTAAGCTGAAAGTCTTGGTAATAAAATTTGACATAGTTATCATTACTTATATTAACTGTACTTTTTCTGTGCTTATGAATAATTAATTACATATATTTATATAATTAAGAGTAATGCTACACATCCTAAATTTTTTATCCCAAATAAATATCACAAATGATCTGGCATTCATCATTGGTTGGTAAGATAATATCATTATTCAACTTTAATTTTACCAACTAATTGATAAATACCATATCATTTTTTGGGATAGTTATATATAATAAAAAATTTGGAATATGTAATATCATTGTATACATAATTTTAATTATTTGTCAATATATCATTTATTTCTTAGATTTTCTTACTTCCTATAACCTAAATTTCTTTTAAGGAAATTCTGAAAATTTGAAGATATTCCTTATTGAATTTACCATATATATATATATATATATATATATATATATATATTAAATTTCCATGGGAAATATATAATTTTATAAGTTTCGATTTTTTCAATTTTATTTTAAGAATGTGAACAAAATCCTTAAAATCAAAGCACATATATATAGTAAGATTTTAAAACAAAATTAATCAAATCAATTGTACAGCTGACACTCCAATATTTTACCGTAAAAAGACGATTGACTTTTCACTTCCATCCTAAAATAATGTCTCTTTTAAATACTCAAAGTCAGTAATGGACATAATAAATTACTGTTTCAGTCTTCTCAAGGGTTTTGTTTTTATTATTTGTATTTTCATTCCATACACATGCAACCAAACAAAAATGTCATTTGCCCATTGTCTCTTTTGTTTATATTTTCTCCTCTTTTCTTGTCATTTAGGAACAACAAACGCAATAGCATATTTCAAGCTTGGCAGAAAAGCAGCTTCTTGCCAAATAGTTGTTGATCATTCAGGCCATGGAAATTTTTCAAGCATTCAATCAGCAATTGATAACATACCATCAAATAATAAGAAATGGGTTTGCATCTTCATCAAGGCTGGCATCTATAGGTATATCAAAATTATTTTTCCTTTATTTCTTTTTTCATAAAAAAAAAATCACTGATTTAATTGTTTTGAAGGTAAGGTTCGTTACGTCTCCCGTGATATATTTCTTTATCTTATTTAATAAAATTTTCCCGTCCCAAGATTAAATGAAAAAAATATATTATACATTATAGTTGAATGTAATTTACATGTATATGTACATATATATATGTATAAGCATATTGTAAGAATATATGTGAAAGTATATAGGGAGAAGGTGAAAATTCCATATGAAAAGCCATTCATAATCCTTAAAGGAGAGGCAAAGAGAAAGACTCAGATTATTTGGGATGATCATGAATCACTTGCAGCCAGCCCTACTTTTGCTTCTTTTGCTGATAATGTTGTTGTCAAAAGCATGAGCTTTGTGGTAAGTTATTTATTTATTTTTTATTTATTATAAGGCTCTAATTGTAATGACATTGATTGTGTTAATTATAATTAACATATATAATGATCTTTTTGATTATGTGTCTGTATATAGAATTCATACAACAGTCCAAATAGTGAGAATAAGAACCCGAGGATGCCGGCGGTGGCTGCCATGGTGGCCGGAGACAAGACGGCGTTCTATCGGTGCGGCTTCTCCGGTGTGCAAGACACATTGTGGGATGATCAAGGCCGTCATTATTTTGATCATTGTACAATTGAGGGTGCTGTCGATTTTATCTTTGGTGGCGGCCAATCTATATATGAGGTACAGTATTTCACATGATTTTAAATTTTTAATTACTAACATGCATGGAAATTTTGACAATTTATAGTTAAAATTTTCAAATTAATTATCATATACAAAAATTAATTTCAAATTTTCAAATTAATTAACTATCAAATTTATAGTTAACATTTTGGTGCATGTTCGTGTACCAATCCTGCATCGTCATTCACATTTGCCTATCATGTCTTTTTCAAAAAAAAAAAAATTATATTGATTATGATAATAAAGAGATTAAAGGGAATAATTGTTTTTAGTTAATTTTGAAAAGAAACGTTTCCAATAAATAGATCTGAAACATATAAAATGCCGTGCTCATTTTTTAACTTAGTGTCATATCATATTACACTTTCACATTTTTTACCGCAAATCTCTGTATCAATCAATTTTGATTCTTTTTTGACCATCCAAAATATTTTTTTTATTTGTTTCATTATAATTACCATACACTCCACCACATTTCAACTGAAAAAATTGGAAGAAAACCTAGAAGAAAAAAAATGTTATTATAATAAGAAATTTCTTCACCACTAAGGCGGACCAATTAGACTATTCATTTGAAACAACGTAAATTTTAAATTATTCCCTCGTAAATTAAATATTTTTAAATCGTATTCCTTATTTTAGAAAACCTCAAATTACTCTTTTATTTATTCAAAAAATAAAGGAAAAAAGGGGTGGATTTATTTATTTGGTTTTCTTAACAAAAATATCGTAAATTAATTTTTTTAAAAATAAGGACAATTTAAATATGGTCAATTTATAAGAAGAGTAATCCGAAATTAAACCTTTGAAATAATTCAGAAAAATATTAGATAGTAGGAATTGCTTTCTTTTGACATTATAAATGTCCCTCAAAAGTAAGTAAATGAAACCTAAACAAACAAAATGTGATGCACAATTTTGAACTTGTTAGAGTCACATCATATTATACTTGCACAATGTTACATATGTATGTCATATAAAATATGATGTTGATTTATTTTATTTTGTATGCAGAATTGTGTGATAAATGTGGTTGGATCAACATTACAACCAGGGCTTCATGGTTTCATAACAGCACAAGGAAGAACAAACCTTAATGATGCAAATGGATTTGTGTTCAAAGGAGGCATTGTGATAGGAACTGGCTCAGCTATGTTAGGAAGGCCATGGAGAGGCTATGCTAGGGTTTTATTCTACAGAGTCAATCTCACTAGCGTTGTGGATCCTAAGGGTTGGGAAGCTTGGAATTCTATTGGCCATAAGTAAGTTTTCTTACCAGTTTTCTTACCTGTCAATCTTAGCCATAAAACTTCTTTATTTATTCATCCGTCTAATAAAATTCTATCACATATGAGTTTGCTTTAAAATTATCTAACCAAAACTTGATTTTATTACACAGGTGTATATTTTGATCACTTCTCACAAAACTCTGATAAGGACTCTATTTAATCCATGTGATCAAAATGGTTTCTTTTTTCTTTTACCTGTGTAAAATAGAAAAAAAAATACCCTCTTATAATAAATAATTAATAATTCCTTTCAATCTTTAGGCAACTGTGTTTGTAAGTTTCCGTCTTGCATACAAGTCTTTGACCAGCATTCATGTCATGATTTTCTCACTGAGTTTTGTTAAATTACAATCCTAATAACTTACAACCTTTACAGCATGGTATGTTATAAGTTTTTATACGTTTTTCAGAAATTATAAATTACTAAAACTGTAACTTAACAAAGCCCTCTTCTCACACGTTTTAAAATATAAGTCTTTGTCTTACACTTCATCTTACAGGGAATACACTATCTTGTGCAACATGATTTTATGGTCGGCTATTTATTTAGACCATTTCCCACCAAAATCCTATGGGAATGACTATTTAATCTTGACCCATTGGATCGAAATCATTTCTTTGACCTTTACCTTGTAAAAAGACAAAAATATCCTATTAAAAGAAATTATTTCTTTCAATCTTGCAGGAGACTGACAGTGTTTTTAATTTTCCATCTTGCATACAATTCTCCAACTAGCAGTTTGTCTCGCATGATCTTCTTGCACGTTTTAATATACAAGTCTTTGTCTTGGCATGGAAATCACGCCACATTGTATTCACAAGACACTAGTGTGAAAACATGATCATTTATATTTAGGCATAGGGTCAAAAACAGACCCTCTTAAGGGTCTCATAATCAAATTCCTCTTTGTCATAATGATTGGATATGAACTGAACTGTTGTTAAATGAGCAGGAACCATTTAACATTTGTAGAGCATGGGTGTTATGGAAGAGGAGCTAACACTTCCCGTAGAGTGAGCTGGGGGAAGAAACTGAGCTCAGCCGAGATCACCAAATTGACTAGCATCACTTTCATTGATAGAGAAGGATGGCTTCACATGCAGCCACATTAACATAAGCTTAATTCTTAAACAGAACTTTCTCTAAAGAAAATTGTAAAATAACCATTGTTCTCTTTTTTTTTTTTTTCATTCAGAAAAGAATAAAAGTACTGCAGAATATCTTCTCCAAGGTCTCCTGATGATTCCATTGAAAGAGAACAATTCTTGTAATTGATTCATTATTGATGTTCGACTATGCAACAATAACATTTAATTCATCTTTGATTTTTCAATGAAAATGAATAAAAAATCATTTGTTCTTTAAAAGCCATCATTTTGTTGTGCTTGGTGGTCTAGGGTAGGACCAAGCACAACATATTACAAGACATATCTTCTCTTGGGAGGCTTCTGAATTTTCACTTGATTTCTTGTAAGATGCCACAAACGTCCATACTGGGTACACGATGTCACGGGAAAAAGCGGGGGTCGGTTTCGAACCTTCGTTTGAATTTTACTTGATTTTTTCTAAAAGTATGGGAAAAATTAATTTTCTTGGTATTTTTTCTAAAAAATCAATAAAAAATAGTAGAACTTTATGAAATGGTACCTCAGTACATTAGATGGCTCGTTACGAATCCAAACAAGGCTTTGACAGAGATAATTTGGGTTACTTTTATAGAAATACCATAGTTTTCTCAAAAAAATCCTATTTTTGACCCAAAACCGTCCAATTTTTGACTCAAAACTCAAGGCCATAGCACACAGGCTTTGACCTTTTCTTGAGCGGCTTCCGAGTTTTCTCCCGATTTCTTGTAAGGCCAAGCCACACACGTCCATACTGGGTATACGATACCACGGGAAGAAGCGGGGGTCGGTGTCAAACCTTCATTTGATTTTTACTTGATTTTTTTTCTAAAAAATAAGGGAAAAATCAATTTTCTTGGTATCTTTTCCAAAAAATCTTCAAAAATTAGTTAAACTTCCAGGAACGTGCCCCACTACTTCAGATGGATCGTTACAAATCTAAACTCTGGCAGAGATAAACCGAGTTATTTTCACAGAAATACCCTACTTTTTCGAAAAATATCTCATTTTTTTTCCAAAACCCAAGATTATAGCAAATATTGGCTGTATCCTTAATTCTTTGGTTGCAACTTGCACTCAAGGTTTCTTTGGGATCCACTACCATGTAACTGAGGTTTCAAATTTTTTGTTGAAATTTTCAAGTTAGGTTTTCAAGTTTTTGTTAGAGTTTTTAGTTAAGATTTCAACAAGTTTTTAATATTTTTTTTTTTTTAAAGGTTTGTCAAAGAGGTTACAACTTTTATGTTAGAGGGGTGTAACATTACATTATGTAACTTGTATCATGTTGTATTGATGTGCACCTTACCCTTATTAGAGAATTAATTTCATTAGAAATCCAGAGGAATTCTAACTGCAGCTTCATGTTAAGTTAATTCTTTTTGAGTCTTAACTCCCTTCAGTGATCTATCCTTTTGTTTGTCTGTCTGTACTTATGTACATTCACTTCAATCAATAATCCTGATTTCAAGCATTTTTTATCCACCGTATCAAAAAAATTACATTTAAAGAGTGAAAAAGCATGGCTCCTTTCAGTTAACATCCTATTTTTCTGTTATCCTTGTGATTTGACTACCAACATACTTCTCATTTACATCATTGGCTTGTATTTTAGTATATGGCAATTTACGGGCGTGTCCCATGTTTGAGCAAACCATTTTACATCTGATTCCCGGTTCTTTTTTATTTTATGTTATTTGTGTAATATCCAATTTAATTTGAAGTTTAATAGAAATGTAGGCTTGATAAATACTTTTCCTCCTAATTCATCGATATTCGAACTAATGTTTATGCAGGTTGAATTTAGAGATAAGACTCATAGTTGACCCTTCTCCTTCCTCTATTTACAGAGAAACACTCTCTGAATTGTAAAAGCCCCTAGAAGACCCATTAATTACACGTTGCATTGAGATCATGGAATTTGATGAAAATCATACCACTCCAAGAAGTGGCACGTTGAAAAAAATTTGGTCAAATGTCTTTCCAAAACCTCAAAGATGTTGGCTTCCGACTGGTTGTTTAGTAAGGAAATTGGTCAAAATATTCTGATTGCTTTTACACTGTTTTCTTTTTTCATATTTCAGAAATCCTTTTATAAGCAGAAACTGCTAGAGGTTTTACATGATGTTCTACCGAAGACGTCTTTAATTGCTTCAGACTTTACCTTCCTGCCTGATCTGAAGGTACCTGGTGAAAGACCTCCATTGGTTTCAACAAAAGTACGTTCTTTTCATACATGTGAAAATATTGTTGTATTTGTGCTTCTGCTTGACTCTGTTTATCATATTTCCAATGCATGTATAGGCTGTCTGATAAAGTTATCATATGATGTGTTGTGCTTGAATTAAATGGAAATGTATTGACTTTGGAGTAAACTCAATTGGTCAAGTTTAAGCTTTTGCCATGACATCATCCAGTAATATTCCTCTAAAAAATGATTATAAGATTGGATAATCTGGTTCCAGTTTACATCTAACATTCTAGCATGAAATTATCTTCAAAATCTTTGACTTCATTCACCTTTAATTATGCAGAAAGATGGCAGCAGCGCAGATTATGGCAATTATCTTGATGCTAAGGTGTGTGCTATTGTTAATCTTATCTCTAGTTCTACTTGTATTGTATAGTATTGCCATCAATGACATAACTCTGCTACCTACTAATGCTCCAACCAAACACATGCGTGGATTTATCATTGCGACTCATGGGAAATGATTAGAGTAAGGTTGCAGAAATATAAAAATCTCACGTTGCTGCTAACAGATATCTTGTTTCTCAAGTTCAGTTGACAAATCAGTGTATTTGATAATTATTTTTTTCCCCTACTTGACAATTCGTGAAAGCTGAGGGTCAAAGAAGGACCTTTACATCCTATAATGATTATGATTGCCTTAAATTGCAGGGTGATGCTAATATATTTTTCCCCACAGACTTTTGGCTTTTGGAACGTATGGACCATTACTGCTCTGGGTGGCTGAAAATGCAGAAAGATAAGTCATCCAAGCGAGGGAAGAAGAGGCGAACACTTCCAGTAAGTTAATATTCCGATAACGTAGTATTTCAAATTTTTCCTTTTGTGATGACCATCTAAATTAATGTCACAAGTACAAAAGCTATCCTATACTGGCTTGCTTGTCCTCAATAGTTATTGTTGAGACAATGATCTTTCTAGGAGGATCAAGTAAATCAAATGACTAAAAAACAATGGCACTTAGTAGGATGTCACTGATTGGTATTCAAATGACAATCCTGTTTGGGGAATACCGAGCAGGCCTCTTCGAGGGCAAATAAGGCAGAACAGAAGACCTAATCACTAGCACGAAGGCATCCCTACTCGATGTCAAAGTTGGTCGAGGTCAAGTGTTCTAAGTTAGTCGGGCTCGAATATTCTCACCCTGCTTGAGTAAGTTCACCAAGAGCAGAAATATCCTCAACCATCGAGGGAGCCCTGGTCGCATCATGCACAACACCAAGAACAAGATGAGACCAGAGCTCGAACAGAGCAAACCCAAGCATAGCAGTCCCACCTCTGTAATTCAGGACAGTGGACGCTTCTCTCTGAGATGCGGAAAGTAGTCGCCAGACACCCCCACGCCCTGATAGCTTATCACGACAATTGATAACTAGCAGACACCCCTAAGTTATAGGATTTCATCACTGTTACCGATAATCGGCGCATACCCCCACAGTATCATCATTTTACACCTACCTACATGGCATCATCATTTGATCATGGTAACCCTTGACCTTCTGACATTCCATGACCCCAAGTTGTGCCACTGTAATGCATAGTTGTCAGAAAAATGCAGGCACAATGAATGCAAGGGATGGCGCCCAAGCAAGGATGGTGAGAAAAAAAGGGAGGGATAAAATATCAGACAAATGGGAGGTAAAAGAATTCTGATTCTTCTTTTTTTTCATTATCTTTTTCAACCTTCCATTTTCTGGTTTTTCTCAGATTAATAGAGAATTTACAAAGAATCAACCCAATTACTGACTTAAGCATCGGAGGGATTTCGTCGGAAAAATACCCGACGACCTCTGATACTTTTTCTATGGATATAGGTCGGAAAACATCACCGCCTTAGTGGAAAACATAAGGACAAATAGGAAATCTTGCTCGAGCAACCAGCAACCAAAAGACAACATCACTATTTGGGAGCGACCAGAAAACTGCATCAATATTTTGGCGCCGTCTGTGGGGATCAGTTCAAAAAGCCTGAATTCCCAGTACACTCAAAAAGTGACGTGACAATGAGAGAAAATAACCGAAGAGGATTTAGCCCTGAAGAGTCGGTGACTTTGAGGGAAGTGGCCAACGAGGCTCGAGAAAGAGAGATGCAAGAAATGATGGACCGGATTGGAAAAGCAAATGGAGGCACTGGCGTCCATCCTACAAGAACTCAGGGATGGACACAGGAGAGCAAGCAATGATGTTCCCAAATCCAGTCGTGAGAATGCTCCCACTGGGGGGAATGCAGGAGATAGAGCCCAAAGGCAGAAAATACAGAACATAGCCGGAAGGGAGGAGACGATCCAGGAGGAAAGAGAGTCAAAACAACACTTGCAGGACACAACACCTCTTTCCCGCGCAGAAGAGTTGGAGGGGGAGATGCGCAGGCTGGCACAGGTCGTTCAAGACCTTTGGGGAAATGGGAAAGCACCGAGTTGGAGGATCATACTGGACAACGAATCCCCACTTTCAGCGGAAATCATGGGTGTCACGATCCCCAGATATTTTCGTTTTCTCCACTTAAAGTTTTCGGGGAAGAGTGACCCGTTAGTACACATCGAGCGGTTCAATAACATGACTGGGGTACAGGGCTTGACAACAGCCCAATAACAATGGCATGTTAAAACTATTCTTAACAAATATTTCATCATCTCCAAATTATTAAGTCATGCACTAAATCAAAGTAGATTTCATTTTTATGAAAATCTGACTACTTGCACTAAAGAATCAATATACTGATTGTTATAATTTATAAATAATTAATCAATTTTTAATAGAGTATAATAAATTCTAAATATGTAATTTTCTTCTTTCCATTTAAATATATATCCAAATATCAAACAATCTAAATAATAATAGCAACAATAATAATAATAATAATAATAAATGAAAAATCCCATCCTTGAGATACCCATATTTGCTCAATTTTTCAAAATCCACCATTTTTCTTTCCAGGTATCTATTCTAGATCTAACATTCAAACATGAATTATTTTAAAAAATTAATTCTCATTCACTCAAACTATACCTAAATAAACGAATCATCATTATTTTTAATAATTTAGAAAAATTAAAGAAATAGAAAATAGTTAAGGATTCAAGTTTTTTAAAATCAAAAGTATCAATGCTTTATTCTCTTTCTTGAAGATGTGGACCCAAACTTTCAAATCTCCAATCCTTTACTTGTTCTTCGTGGTTTGTGATTGAGATTTACTTTACTATTTTCTATCTCTTCACTCTCACTTTGCGTTTCTTCATTCTTAAAGTAAATTATAACTACACATGAGATGAATTTTGGGCTGATTATTTGAGATAGTTGCTAAAGGGCAGTATTTCAGTGAGAAAATTTGAGAAGAGTGAAGACAAGAGAGTGAGAGGGAGGTATATCTCGAAGTAAATAAAAATTATGATTTGAGTTAAGCTAGGGTGATTTTTTTTATTTATATACCTATATAAAAATGACTTTTTAAAAAAAAATTACAAGTCATATTTTACATTATAAAATATGACATGTTTTTTAATATTGAGTCATCTTTCAACTTGCTGTGAAATTAAAATTATAATAGATGACTCTCTAACTATAAAAAGAGTCATTTAAAAAAAAAAAAAAAGATGACAGTTGTTTAAACGTAAGTCATCTATTAGATGTCATCTATCTCATTTATTGTATTAATATTTTTTTTACTGTCCTTTATGTCTTCAGCTTGATTTAGAAATGATTAACATAAAAAATTCATCATTTTTTAAATTGTTTTACATCTTTCATCCATTATGTTATCAGCTTGGTTAAGAATTTTTTGTTTTTTTAATGATCTCATAAGATTGTTTGCTGACTTAAAAAATAGCTAAAATGTCTTTAATAAATTTAATGATAGTATTTTCATATAAACTTTTATTTTTCTTATTGTGTCTAATATCTCCATGTACAGGATTTTGCGTTAAACTCTGATATCTCCATGTACAGGATTTTGCATTAAACTTGGAAATGGCTGAAAATGTGGATGAGGATAACGAGAATGATTTCAGGGAGAATGATCACGTGAAGTAGGAAAATCTTATGTTAAGAAAAAATCGACCTTTCATTAAGTATTTGTAAGTCTTCTTACATTAAATATGTATAGATTTGATTGTTGGTACATTTATGAATATTTAGTACAATCAAGCATAATAATGTAACAATGCACTGATTTTTTTTTTTGCACTGATTTTATTTTATTTTTCCAAAATATTTAATTGATTGTAGCAAGCAAGAAGCAAAAATATTATGGGAATAAGGAAAAAAAGTGGTAAGTGCAGCTAAAATATCTACTGATTCCCCTAAATTGGGCACATGTTTCAAGCAATATGTTATTATGATATTTTTTAATTGTTTTTCTAAGGATTAAATAAGGACATGTTTCAAGCAATAGCTTATATTTATATTTTTTTTTATTGTTTGTTTAAGGATAGAATTAAATTAGGCACATGTTTCAAAAGTTTGAGTGAAGAGGAGAAGGCTAAATATAGAAAAATTGGTAGTAATATAGCACATGATAATGACAAAGAAGAAGATTTTGTAAATGGCACCAAGAAATCCATGGAAACTAGATGTGCTCCGTATCGTTTTGCAAAAATGGTGGGAAATTTATCAGATAATCAAAAGGAAGCTGTTGTGGACTTAGGATTTGAAAGTCTTCTACACATAAAATGTGGTCGACTGAAACGTGATTTATGCGCATGGTTGGTTCAAAATTTTGATCTTTTTACTTCATGTATTTCTTTATATGGAAGAAGTATCAATCTCTTACCTCGAGATTTTGAGTACATTATGAGAATAAAAGATGGTGGAGTAGACATTTATGTAGATCTTGATATTGATGATATAGATATATTGAAGGATAAATATTGTAATGACAGTGGATATATTAAGCTGAAAACTTTGGAGACAAAATTGGTGAATCAAAAGGAGGTGAATGATGACTTTGAAAGAAACTTTGTTTTGTTTGCTACTGCCACACTTATTTTTACTATATGAGGGTTGAATTTAGCCCCTTATTACTTGGTTCTTTTGAAGGCCACCAATGTTATAAAAAAATATATATATTGGGCAACGTGGGCTTTTAAAGGGCTTGTGAGGGCATTCAAAAGTTTAAGGCAGGACAGCAACAAGTTGTTAATGGTTGTATACTATTTTTGGAGGTAATAATTTTTTTAAATAATTTCATCATTTAAAATGTTATTTATTTTTTCCTTTGTCTTGATCATTTTGTCAAATATATTGTAGCTTTTTTACATGGATACTGTAGCTTTTGCTCGAAAATCTGTTCATAAGTCTTTGAATCCAATAACAACATGGACCAATCGAGATGTAAATAACTTGTTGGGTTTTCTTAAGAAAAACGGTGGTTACGGGAGTTCAAAGTTATGACATCTACCATTTTTTTAAAAAAAATAAAATTTAATATATCTTATTGAATTGTATTTATAATATGTGGTATTTATCAGGTTATTTTACGACAAATCCATTCTCAACAAAACAGAGTCGAAGAAACATTTGGTGGAAGGAGTCAGAAGAATGAAGAATGCATACATAGTTGTCAACTTCAGAAGGAATTATCACTTGTTCAAAAGGATATTGGCCGCAATGCATTGGAGGTTGATGGCTTAAAGCATTTAATGGGTGACTTGATACAGCAAATCCAACAAGTAATGGAAATAGCTAAAGAAAACTTAGTCCAGAAGCGATCAGAGCAGCACAAGGACGGTAACGGCACTCCTATGGTAATTAGTTCTCCTTCTCCAAAGCGACAAAAGTATGACGAATCAAGCCATGAAAATTATAGTTTTTCTAAACTAATGAAGAGAGCCAAAGAAAGAGCAGAGGGAGATGACATTCTTGAGAAGAAATTAGAGGATGAAGAGACTGTTGAAGAGAAACATGATGAGAAAGTTTTGTTGAGTAAGTCATACATAAATAAGGGGAAGTGCATACAAATTTCTCATAATTCAGCTATTCAGGTATTCAATCATAAACTAGATCTTCTTTTTTTCCAAACGTAAAGCATAACAGTGTATGGATGAATTAAAAGTTGTAAAAAATTATTTTTTTCCCTTTATAGGATAATGCCCAAAATGAGGTTTGTTCTGTTGAAGAGGAATCATCAAACCGACTTAGTGTGTTTGAGATTAAAGATGTACGCTCCCGAAAGAGAAAGCCTGGTCCATACCAAAAATCACCTTATGATCAGTTTCCTAAAAGAAAAAGCAAACATAAATTTTCTGATGATTCAATCACTCTACTAAATTCATTTTCAGAGGAGGATATGAAGATGCTGCAATATATATTTCAAGATGAACAGCCTAAACAGTAATTATATTTTCTCTTAACTCAATTTCTATATGTTATTAATTTTTTCATTAACATTGTTATAGTTTTAATTTCTATTTTTTGATTCTTAATACACTGAGCATATTGTTGATAGAATTAGTTTTTTTGTCTCTCGCCAAGAGATGTTTCCTTTGGCTCCTGATACTTGGATCATTGATACCGTAAGCATATCTCCCTTTGCCTGTCATTCAATATATTTAATCTTATTTTACATAACGGTTCTATTCTTAGGTCATAGATTGTTTCGTCAACTACTTGACAAACAGAGAGAGCAAAAAAATAAGTGTACAAGTGCGTAATTGGTATTTGCCCACCATGTTTTCAGTAAGTTGTAAATGTTATGCAGTGAATTTTTTTACTAACAGTTGACCATATATGTTGTTACTATACTACCTTTGTAATTATTTTATGAGTTTTGTAGCAAAAAGTAGTGGCTAACATGATTTATAAAAAGAAATCAAGCATCGAAGACTTTGTCATACATGTTGGAACTTACTGTATGTGAAAAGGTAAGAAACTAAATGTTAAATTCTAATTGTATTGCCATTGCTTTAAGACATTAATGCTAGTTATTAAAATTTATGCATTTCTCGTGTAGATCTATGTTCCTATAAATGATCGCTCTGCACATTGGTATCTAGCAGTGTTGAATGTTAAAACCCAAATTGTTGAAATTTGGGACTCTTTACCTAGTTATAGTTCAAAATCACATGGAAAGGAAATTGTTGGAGCAATTGTAAGTAAAACTTGCATTTCACCTATATTTCGCCAACAATTACAAATGTACACTGATTATTATCATCATTGTCACAGTTACAGGGACTCGACGAAGTTTTTCTTGATGATGGTTTGAGAAAATTTCATCCAGTGTGGGATTTTTTTAGTTTTAAAGTTTTGTATCCAGATAATGTCCCAGTACAATCAAATGGAATTGATTGTGGCTTGTTTGTGATGAAGTTCATGGAGACACAATGTGATATATTATCTATAAAATATGTATGTGACATTATTTTTATATCATAGTTATTGAAACTTTTACGATGAATGTTGACTGTTTCTTTTTTTTTGGGTATTGTATTTAGTATAATTCAACAATAGAAAGGTATGGCATTGCACTCCACCTTGTCAACGGAGATGCAAACAAAGTGAGAGATAGTATCAGAGATAAGGCCGAGTTATTTCATGAGTCTCACAAGAATTATCTTCCATCGATGAAAGTAACAAACAAAGTTGACAGTCAAAAGAATTTGAAGAAGAAAAAGTAGAGCCCAAAAGCCTGTAATGTGTTAACACTATGTTCTCTTTAATCATCTCTTTCTTACTTAATTTTTTTTCCTGTTATGTTTCATAGTTTCTATTAATTGCAATTATCATTGTAATTTTACATGAAAATAATTATAGGCAATTTCCAATTCACAATTAATTGACCATTTAATTCAATTATTTTACCTATTGCTGTGGCAACTACTTAAGTGTATGTGGAACAAACAATTTGTTTTATGCAAATTAATGATTATCTATTTGATATTTTCTAATTCAACCTTGTTTCAACACTTATTTGTTCAATAGGAATTTACTTTTCTTTTCAATTGAACTATTTAAGTCAACGGTAGAGTTGAAATATTTTATGAAGTTAGTGATTTATTTCATATGGGAAGTCAATAAATTGGACGTGTATAAGAAGCCTTTGAAATATATACACATGTTTGGCGATATGACTTGCTGAGATAATATAATAGTAAGAGTCATGTTTGACTTATTGCTTTATTCTTTTTGGTTTGTTTGTAATGAGAGTGGTGTTATTTGTATTGTTCGTATTGTTCAGATTAACAGTTCTCTTGCACATTCTTTTTGGTTTGATTGTAATGAGAATGGTGTTATTTGTATTGTTCAGACTTACCAGCCTCTTGCACACTAAGCATTCGGATCCGGATTTGATGGCCCCAAGAACAATCACCATGATATGTACACATGCTAATTAGTAGATTCAGAAGTTGCTAACTGATTTTGATATAGTTATTAATTTTGTGAATGATTATTATTTTTTACTTCAATATCATAAAAGTTATTAAAATATCAGAGTTTAGTTAGACCTTTTTTTCCCTGAGGGTGTTGCACTGTTCATATCATTACAGTAGCTTAATTCTACAAATATGACATCATAATGAGTAATTTTTAAGAATTACAAGCAAATAATAATCCAAATATTTATAAAAAGAAGATCACTTTCTTTCGATTTGTCAATTAAACTAAATTTTGTTTTGAGTAAAAAGGTAGTCACTGTCTTGTCCGAAAATAAAAGAAGTTAATCACAAAAATAAAACTTCAGACTTTAATTAATACCTAAGGTGACATTGATACTTAAGGAAATGATTTTATTTTCTGCATTTTTATTTTTAAAAAAATGAATGAAAGGAAAAAAAAAAGTTACGATGTCGTTTTACTGAATTTTTTTGTTATGACTTTTTCTTTTGTCGATGATGCCATAATTTTTATGTCATTATTTTTTAAAATTAATTTAAAGAAAAATTGGTAGATTTATGATTTTATTATAAAATATAAATATACACTTATATGTACACCTAAAATATTTATAAACCCAAAATCGCCTTGTATAAAAAAATGCGTACAAACAGATATCGTACGAGAAAGTTGATTGTATAAAACTATCATGAACCTACGGTTTTGGATAAAAAAATCTATTAAACCAAAGTTGTTGATAGTCATAGTAGGAAAAGGACAAGCAATGGTTTGGGCTCAATTTAAAATTGGTGGAAAAAGCCTGGGTTTTATGGAGTTGAAGACCTATTGTTTGAGAGTTAAGACTTTAAGAATTGTGGCCGTAGAATATGCCGGCTCAGAATGAGCTTCACTGAGAAAGAAATGTTTGAATTTAACAGACTCAGTATACTCAAGAATAGCTTGATAGTAAGGTTGGGTTTTTTATAAATCTCATGTTTTAAAAAACCAACCTTTGGGGAAAATCTTTAAAACAGCTTGAAATGGATCAACATGATAAAATCCATCTTCCATAGATAAAATATTTTGATAATGGACTTTATTATACCACTCCGATTTTTGTGAAAAATTCTCTTGCAAAACAATAATTTGAGAAGAAGAGCTTCCACTAGAAACTAACTCTTTAGAAGAAGTATGTTTTATTATTTCTTTAGAAGTAACATTTTTTTTCTCGGAGAAATGAGAAAGAGCTTTAGATTTTGAAATATTTTGTAATACAACCATAAGTTCAGGGGATTTAGAAATGGATTGCATCATTTCTTTTACCTGTTCCTTTGATGCTGAGTCTTTAGATTGAGCTTTGTGCTCTTCGACCATATCAATCCATTATTTAATTGGCATGGCAGAAGATAGTAGTTTGTCTTTAGAGGAGTTATTATGAGGTTCTTTAGAGGTAATATGAGGGGGAAGGATTGCAAGAGGTGTAATATTTTTAATAATGGCTTTGCCCTTATCTTTCTTCTTAGGCGGCATTATCTGTTTTGCAAAAATTCTCTAGTTAGAAAATCAGGAATAGAATTTGTATCACCTTTAATAAACACAATATCAAAATTAAAAACACTTAAAATAGCTTGCCATCGTGCAAAAATTTGTTTGGATGTAATGTTTTGAACATCTTTTTCTAAAACATGTTTTGCAGCTTTATAATCAATTCTAAGTAAAAATTTTTTAATATAATAAATCACTTTGGAATTTAGATATGCATAACACAATGGAAAGAATTTCTTTTTTAATGGTAGAATAATTTCTTTGACAGTCATTCCAATGTGCAGAAATATATTGTACAATAAATTCTTTATTATTATCCTTTTGCTTTATTATTATACCTATGTCAGATGCATCAGTTTCAATAATATTAGGTAATGCAGGATCAGTAAGAACTAAGCACGGTATATTCCTTACAGAATTCTTTATCAATTTAACAACTTTAGTGTGCTCATCAGTCCATGCAACAGGAGTCTTTTTAAGTCTATCATGCAATGGTTTAGACATCCTATTAATATTAGGACAGAAATCAAACACATAATTTAAGCTACCAAGAAATCTTTGTAACTGAGTTTTGTCAAGAATCCTATCTAGAAACCTGTTCACAAATGCAAGAGATCTCTCTATAGGCATGATTGTTACTTTGGATATATAATGTCCTAGGAACCTGACTTTAGTTTGAAATAAAGAGATTTTGGAACTTGAGACAGCAAGTCCAGCTTTTTTGGTGGCATAATAAAATGTCTTTAAATGTTTGAAATGCTGATCAATTGTATGAGAAAAGATTAACACATTATCAATATAAACAATGCAGAATTCAGAATAAGAATTATAAATGTCATTCATAATCCTCTGGAATTCTGAGGGGGCATTCTTTAACCCAAATGGCATAACTATCCATTCATACTGTCCGAATGGAACAGTGAATGCAGCTTTATATCTGTCTTTAGAATGAATCTGAATTTCCCAGAATCCCGATTTCATGTCAAACTTTGAAAATATGAATGGAGAATGTAATTTTTGAAGCAGGCCTTTTTTGTTAGGTATTGGATACCTAATCCATTTTAAAGCTTTATTAAGGGGTTTGTAATTTATAACAAGTCTTGGCGTGCCTCTTTCTATCTCAGAATTTTTATTGACATAGAAAGCAACACAAGACCACTGAGACTTGGACTTAACAATAAGTCCTTTGGACTGTAAATTTTTAATTTCATTCCTACAATGTTATTCCAAATCCATATTCATCTGGATTGGATGGGCTTTAGTAGGAATATTTTTCTCATCAAAAGAAGTTTCATATGGCAAATCTACCAAATGTTGCTTTCTGTTCCAGAAGACAGTCGGCAAATCAACATATATTTCTTTTTCAATGAGAACTTTAAAATTAGAAATCTTTTACAAAATTATTTTGAAGTTGGCTTTCAATTCTTTATAAACTTAAATCCTTTTTTAAACAAACCAAATTGTTTTATTTTGTCTTAAGGAGGGTACTAATATGGTTCTGATAAACAGAACATGCCTTAAATGTTTAAATTCCTTATTTTAAGCTTTTCAATGAAAGGAAGAACAAGTTCTTTACTTTTGACTTTAAATGATATGCTATCATAATTGAAAGTATAATGAGTAATAAGGTTTATAAATGGTGTTCCTAAAATGACAATATGATGTATATCATTTGTTAGTAAAAATGAAATTTTGAATTTAAACCCATCATTATAAACAGAGGCATCAACTTTAGATTTGATTTTGAGTTTTGAATTGTTTGCCGTTAAAAGTCTCTCTTTTATTTTCTTATGGAAACATTTCGGGGCAATATCATCTTTAATATAATTCAAATCAGCACCAGTGTCAAAAAGGGCAATGGTGTCAATTTCAAAATCTTTGGAAAAGATTAAGGTAATTTTGATTAAATATTTTCTTCTAGTAATTTGCTTTAGAACAAATAGAAAATCATCGGGTACAGACTCGATATTTTCAAGGATTTGATCATTTTTATGACCATCATCAGATTTGAGTTCTTTATCAGAATCCTCATGTAATTGTCTTTGTAAAAGAATTTGAATTGTTTCAGAATCACTATCCTATTTTTCTCTCAACTCTTTTATCCCAGCTTTAATGTCATTGATCTCTTTTTGAAGATCTTGGATATTAGTGGTTGACTTCTTGGTTTTCTTCTTATCCAAGATTTCAGTAAGATCATAAGTGTTCTTTTTCAGGACGGGGGTTTTAGAAGTTTCAGTTTTATCTTTGACTTCTAAGGTCTTTAGAAGTTTATCTGAATATTCTCTCTGAAGAGTAGGATCAGCAATGTGTTTAACTAACTCTAGAAAAGTTTCTTGATCCTTAGTCAACACATTGACTTTCTTTAAATAGGAATCAATACTAGTAGAACTACTGTATTCTGTTTCAGAATCAGAATCTACTATTTCATCAACCTGTAAAGGCTCATTGTCTCCTGTCATAGAAGACTCAGAACCAGATGATTCAATTAGCAAATGAGCTAACTTTGCTAGTACTTGCTAATCGAGGTCAAGCTCATGGAGCCTTTTGCTCATACGGCAATATTGTACAGTATGGCCTTTTTTACCACATCTGAAGCAAGTAGCTTCTTTGTAATTGAAGGAGGCTTTAAGTTTGGCTTTGTCTTTAGAGAACTTTTTCTTTTTATAAGGCCTTGAAGGCTTCTTATAACAAGGTTCTCTAGAGTCTTTTAAAAATTTTTTATCTCTTTTAGGCTTGTAATGTTTTTTGTAAGGTTTGGAAGAACACTTACCATTACAATCTCTCGAGGTAGAGGCTTTAAAGGGATCACAATTGAACTGCTTGCAAAAGCCGCTCAATTCTTGTTTAAATCTTCTAAGTTCCCATTTAAGTCTCTTTTGAAGTTTTAAGTCTTAACATATCTTTAAACCTTCCTTATTGACAAAACTAACAAGTTCACCAAAGGTGAAGTTGTCATAAGGAATTTGGTTATCATATAAGGCTTTAATTGAATTTTTAACCTTTTCACCTAGGAGGGTTGGTAACTCTGCAAGGAATTTTTCTTTCCAAGTAACATGATTTGCATCATCTCTTAGAAAGAGCCTGGTGAAGAAGATAGATTTGTATTCTTGGAAATCACTAAGTTTTTTGCATCTCAAGTTATACAATAGCTCAACAATTTTATCTCTTAAGTGGGAATGATCACCTATGAAATGTAAAGAAATGGTTAAAATCAGGGTAGCAACTGCATCCTGAATAAGATTATTTAATTCATCACAGATGGGAATTCCTTCTTCATCTGTTTGAATTGCATTTAGAATATCAAATTGTTGCTGCTTGGTGACAAGGTGATACCACCAACCTTTTAGTTGACCAGTAAACGCAGCAATCAAGATTTCTACAAAAGCCTTGTCAGAAGTCCCAGATTGGGTTTTATAGGCATTGGCTGCCATAGTCATTTGTTGCAACAACCCAAGAATTTTATATTCAGACATTCCATCTATGTTCCATTTATAGACAGAAAATGCATTAAATCTAGATTGGTTTAATGCACTTGGTCTGTTGTCTATAGTCAAATCTGGTGGAGACCTGACAGTGGGAAGAGCTAGTTTCCAATGGATTTTATTAGCTTTAGGAAGGAATTCATCTTTAAATACTTCTATTTCAGAAGAGGCAATATAATACTGATCATAATTCAGTACACTAATCTTGCTAGATTGTGCACTGTCTGAAGCAATTTGAACTTTACTTGAAGAATAAGAAACTTCTATCCTATCAAGTTATTCGCGAATAACTTTAACAAAATCTGATTTAGATTCTAGAACTAGCTTTTGGCTAGTCTTAGAAACTTGGAAAGGCTCAAAAATAGCCTTTTTAAGTCTTTTCTCGGTATCAGACTTTGTTGCCTTAGAGGAGGAAGGAATATGTAAAGGAGTAGGAGAAACAGTTATAGTTAATTTTTGGAATTGATTTTTCAATATGATCAACTGCTTTCCTATTGTATTTAGAATAGCATTACATAAATTATTCTGCTGGATAATGCTATCTAAATCAACCTCTGGATCTTTAGGCTTATGAATTTTATACGGTGAAGCTTTAATTTGGATAAGAGGATCACCATGATCAATGGGTATACTCCTAAGAGGTGGACGTTCTGCTTCTATGGTTCTATTACTATCAGAAAGGGCCCATTCAAGAACTTTCTTTCTGATAACAATAGGATTTGATCCTTTGAACGGATAATCAATATGATTTTCAGAAGCATACATCTCAAACCAATCAAAAAAGAGAATATGAACTTTTTGCAGATTTACAAACTCATAATAAATTTATTGGATTTCTTTTCTTTGTTTTAAGAAGTGTTTAAAAGCCAAAGTCTTTTCTCTTTATTATTTTCAGAATAAAAATCACTATAAAGAAGGTTCTTATCGACTTCAAACTCTTTTATGATAACATTTAGTCTATTCTCTATGACAGCAGAGAATGAAAGAGAAGTAAAAGGAAAAGGTTCCTTCTCTTCTTGTTTTTCATCCTGTTGTCTGCTAGTGTATATGGGATGAGGTACACTAGTGGTATAATCAATAGAATGAATGAATGAACTAGGTATATCAGAAGTCGAAAACCTAGGTTGACTCTTTACAAGTTGGAAAGTAAGATTTATCACAGAAGGTATCTTTGAAAATTTCCTTTCAACAAAGGGTCTACTAGTGCTTGAATCCTTATCAGAGAATCTAGAGGATATAGATCTCCTAAAGGATAGTTTAACTTTACCATCAGAATACTGAGTCACATTCTGCAACTCTGTACAGGGTTCAAATTGTTTTGGATTCACTGGTTCAGTGGCTCCTTCAAGAATCCATTCCTCTGGAAGATGGACATCTTTCCATTAGATAGGCTTAGGAATGACAGTATTCACTTTAGACAGATCAGTTTGCATGAGAATAGTCTCATCTCTTTTTTACTGATATTTATATTGTGTGTTAAATGCAGAATGCATAACTTTATATGAGATTTTTAAAATTAATGCAACAGGAATTAATCCCTCAACCATATGATAGTTATGTGTTTTAATTTGAAAAATCATACTTTTTAAAATATTCTTACGACCAATGGGGACTTACGACCAAAAGCTACCGCAGCACCAAGTAGGTAACACTCACCTCTCCTGCAAGTGTTCAAACTTTACACAGACCTCTAGCATGGACGCTATAAACTATACAACACTATCCTCCCCTTGGCGTTGATACCAGTAGGAAAATAGGACCAAATGATGGATGTATAAACAAAATGAATACATAATATCAAAATTTAATAAAATTTTATAGATCTATGGGTACTTGGCGTTGTTATACTAGATCGATGCAGATAAATATGCGTTAGGGCCTAAGTTCAGAGCTTAGAACTGAACAATTATCAGCCCACACATTCGGGTTTCCAGCCTACATACCTTTATAGATCTTTAAAATTAAATTTTATCTTTAGATCAATTTTTATTCTTTAAATCAAACCTAAGCAATACAAAGGCTCATAGACAGTACCAAGATCAGGATCCCAGATCTAGTGCTCTAATTGGATGGGGGGAGAAGAAAATACAACTGAGGGGAGAGCTTAGAATTTAATTTTAGAGTTTAGAGCATCCTGTATAAATAATAGATCTATGGGTACAAAATGAATTCACTTTGTACCTATTTAATTTTAATATATATATATATATTAAAATTCCATGGAAAATATATAATTTTATAAGTTTCAATTTTTTTCAATTTTATTTTAAGAATATGAACAAAATCCTTAAAATCAAAGCACATGTATATAGAAAGATTTTAAACCAAAATTAATCAAATCAATTGTGCAGCGGACACTCCAATATGTTACCGTAAAAAGACCAATGACTTCTCACCTCCCTCCTAAAATGATGTCTCTTTTAAATATTCAAAGTCAGTAATGGACATAATAAAATTACTGTTTCAGTCCTCTCAAGGGTTTTGTTTTTATTATTTGTATTTTCATTGCATACACATGCAACCAAACAAAAATGTCATTTGCTCATTGTCTCTTTTGTTTATATTTTCTCCTCTTTTCTTGTCATTTAGGAACAACAAACGCAATAGCATATTTCAAGCTTGGCAGAAAAGCAGCTTCTTGCCAAATAGTTGTTGATCATTCAGGCCATGGAAATTTTTCAAGCATTCAATCAGCAATTGATAACATACCATCAAATAATAAGAAATGGGTTTGCATCTTCATCAAGGCTGGCATCTATAGGTATATCAAAATTATTTTTCCTTTATTTCTTTTTTCATAAAAAAAAAATCACTGATTTAATTGTTTTGAAGGTAAGGTTCGTTACGTCTCCCGTGATATATTTCTTTATCTTATTTAATAAAATTTTCCCGTCCCAAGATTAAATGAAAAAAATATATTATACATTATAGTTGAATGTAATTTACATGTATATGTACATATATATATACGTATAAGCATATTGTAAGAATATATGTGAAAGTATATAGGGAGAAGGTGAAAATTCCATATGAAAAGCCATTCATAATCCTTAAAGGAGAGGCAAAGAGAAAGACTCAGATTATTTGGGATGATCATGAATCACTTGCAGCCAGCCCTACTTTTGCTTCTTTTGCTGATAATGTTGTTGTCAAAAGCATGAGCTTTGTGGTAAGTTATTTATTTATTTTTTATTTATTATAAGGCTCTAATTGTAATGACATTGATTGTGTTAATTATAATTAACATATATAATGATCTTTTTGATTATGTGTCTGTATATAGAATTCATACAACAGTCCAAATAGTGAGAATAAGAACCCGAGGATGCCGGCGGTGGCTGCCATGGTGGCCGGAGACAAGACGGCGTTCTATCGGTGCGGCTTCTCCGGCGTGCAAGACACATTGTGGGATGATCAAGGCCGTCATTATTTTGATCATTGTACAATTGAGGGTGCTGTCGATTTTATCTTTGGTGGCGGCCAATCTATATATGAGGTACAGTATTTCACATGATTTTAATTACTAACATGCATGGAAATTTTGACAATTTATAGTTAAAATTTTCAAATTAATTATCATATACACACGTTAACATTTTGGTGCATGTTAGTGTACCAATCCTGCATCGTCATTCGCATTTGCCTATCATGTCTTTTTCAAAAAAAAAAAAATTATATTGATTATGATAATAAAGAGATTAAAGGGAATAATTGTTTTTAGTTAATTTTGAAAAGAAACGTTTCCAATAAATAGATCTGAAACATATAAAATGCCGTGCTCATTTTTTAACTTAGTGTCATATCATATTACACTTTCACATTTTTAACCGCAAATCTCTGTATCAATCAATTTTGATTCTTTTTTGACCATCCAAAATATTTTTTTTATTTGTCTCATTATAATTACCATACACTCCACCACATTTCAACTGAAAAAATTGGAAGAAAACCTAGAAGAAAAAAAAATGTTATTATAATAAGAAATTTCTTCACCACTAAGGCGGACTAATTAGACTATTTATTTGAAACAACGTAAATTTTAAATTATTCCCTCGTAAATTAAATATTTTTAAATCGCATTCCTTATTTTAGAAAACCTCAAATTACTCTTATATTTATTCAAAATATAAAGGAAAAAAAGGGGTGGATTTATTTATTTGGTTTTCTTAACAAAAATATGGTAAATTAAATTTTTTAAAAATAAGGACAATTTAAATATGGTCAATTTATAAGAAGAGTAATCCGAAATTAACCCTTTGAAATAATTCAGAAAAATATTAGATAGTAGGAATTGCTTTCTTTTGACATTATAAATGTCCCTCAAAAGTAAGTAAATGAAACCTAAACAAACAAAATGTGATGCACAATTTTGAACTTGTTAGAGTCACATCATATTATACTTGCACAATGTTACATATGTATGTCATATAAAATATGATGTTGATTTATTTTATTTTGTATGCAGAATTGTGTGATAAATGTGGTTGGATCAACATTACAACCAGGGCTTCATGGTTTCATAACCGCACAAGGAAGAACAAACCCTAATGATGCAAATGGATTTGTGTTCAAAGGAGGCATTGTGATAGGAACTGGCTCAGCTATGTTAGGAAGGCCATGGAGAGACTATGCTAGGGTTTTATTCTACAGAGTCAATCTCACTAGCGTTGTGGATCCTAAGGGTTGGGAACCTTGGAATTCTATTGGCCATAAGTAAGTTTTCTTACCTGTCAATCTTAGCCACAAAACTTCTTTATCTATTCGTCCGTCTAATACAATTCTATCACATATGAGTTTACTTTAAAATTATCTAACCAAAACTTGATTTTATTGCACAGGTGTATATTTTGATCACTTCGCACAAAACTCTGATAGGGACTCTATTTAATCCATGTGATCAAAATGGTTTCTTTTTACTTTTACCTTTGTAAAATAGAAAAAAAAAAATACCCTCTTATAATAAATAATTCTTTTCAATCTTTAGGAAACTGTGTTTGTAAGTTTCCGTCTTGCATACAAGTCTCTGACCTGCACTCATGTCATGATCTTCTCACTGAGTTTTGTTAAATGACAATCCTAATAACTTACAACCTTTACAGCATGGTATGTTATAAGTTTTTATATGTTTTTCAAAAATTATAAATTACTAAAATTGTAACTTAACAAAACCCTCTTCTCACACGTTTTAATATATATGTCTTTGTCTTACACTTCATCTTACAGGGAATACACTATCTTGTACAACATGATTTTATGGTCGGCTATTTATTTAGACCATTTCCCACCAAAATCCTATGGGAATGACTATTTAATCTTGACCCATTGGATCGAAATCATTTCTTTGACCTTTACCTTGTAAAAAGACAAAAATATCCTATTAAAAGAAATTATTTCTTTCAATCTTGCAGGAGACTGACAGTGTTTTTAATTTTCCATCTTGCATACAATTCTCCAACTAGCAGTTTGTCTCGCATGATCTTCTTGCACGTTTTAATATACAAGTCTTTGTCTTGGCATGGAAATCACGCCACATTGTATTCACAAGACACTAGTGTGAAAACATGATCATTTATATTTAGGCATAGGGTCAAAAACAGACCCTCTTGAGGATCTCATAATCAAATTCCTCTTTTTCATAATGATTGGATATGAACTGAACTGTTGTTAAATGAACAGGAACCATTTAACATTTGTAGAGCATGGGTGTTATGGAAGAGGAGCTAACACTTCCCGTAGAGTGAGCTGGGGGAAGAAACTGAGCTCAGCCGAGATCACCAAATTGACTAGCATCACTTTCGTTGATAGAGAAGGATGGCTTCACATGCAGCCACATTAACTTAAGCTTAATTCTTAAACAGATCTTTCTCTAAAGAAAATTGTAAAATAACCATTGTTCTCTTTTTTTTTCTCATTCAGAAAAGAATAAAAGTACTGCAGAATATCTTCTCCAAGGTCTCCTGATGATTCCATTGAAAGAGAACAATTCTTGTAATTGATTCATTATTGATGTTCGACTATGCAACAAGAACATTTAATTCATCTTTGATTTTTCAATGAAAATGAATAAAAAAAATCATTTGTTCTATAAAAGCCGTCTGTATCTTGTGCTTGGTCTCTTCTGATCTGGGACAATGCATCTGGGAAATGTGGTGTGTCGATCTGGGGGAGTCATTGCTCTTGTAGATTTTAAATAAAATCCAACAGCATCCCAGTGCAGATTACTGCAGACACATTAACCACCTCTACTACAATTATAATCTCGATCTGGTGTTACTTTGCGAACAAAACATCCCCAGGCATCGTTCCGAATGTCTATTTAGTATTATGTGTTGGAACACTAAGATAAAATTTAGTGTTCTTGAAGTCATCGAGAAGGGGATTGTATCCATCCTTCGTTCTTGTCTTTGTAGGCAAACCAAACTCTTCCATGAATGAGGATGTATCCAGCTGCAGAGAGTATACTCAAAACTGTTAGACAAGAATGTTATGATTGTCAAATTTCCATACCTCTCAAAAGTATTGGCTATATAATGCACGTGTTTCATCAATATCTTATAGCAAAAGTAATTTTGGAAAGCCAGACACTCCTCTACAAGACTACAGCAATATAGAACCAATATGATTGTCGTTCAATTAGAACTAGGTATTCTATAAAGGATTGTCATTTGAATACCAATGAGTGACATCCTGCTGAAGTGCCATTGTTGTTTGTCATTTGATTTACTTGACATCCTGCTGAAGATCATTATCTCAACAATAACTATAGAGGACAAGCAAGCCAGTATAGGATAGTTTTTGTACTTGTGACATTAATTTAGATGGCTATCACAAAAGGAAAAATTTGAAATACTACTTTATCGGAATATTAACTTACTGTAAGTGTTCGCCTCTTCTTCCCTCGCTTGGATGACTTATCTTTCTGCATTTTCAGCCACCCAGAGCAGTAATGGTCCATACGTTCCAAAAGCCAAAAGTCTGTGGGGAAAAATATATCAGCATCACCCTGCAATTTAAGGCAATCATAATCATTATAGGATCTAAAGGTCCTTCTTTGACCCTCAGCTTTCACGAATTGTCAAGTAGGGGAAAAAAATAATTATCAAATACACTGATTTGTCAACTGAACTTGAGAAACAAGATATCTGTTAGCAGCAACGTGAGATTTTTATATTTCTGCAACCTTACTCTAATCATTTCCCATGAGTCGCAATGATAAATCCACGCATGTGTTTGGTTGGAGCATTAGTAGGTGGCAGAGTTATGTCATTGATGGCAATACTATACAATACAAGTAGAACTAGAGATAAGATTAACAATAGCACACACCTTAGCATCAAGATAATTGCCATAATCTGTGCTGCTGCCATCTTTCTGCATAATTAAAGGTGAATGAAGTCAAAGATTTTGAAGATAATTTCATGCTAGAATGTTAGATGTGAACTGGAACCAGATTATCCAATCTTCTAACCATTTTTTGGAGGAATATTACTGGATGATGTCATGGCAAAAGGTTAAACTTGACCAATAGAGTTTACTTCAAAGTCAATACATTTCCATTTAATTCAAGCATAACACATCATGTGATAACTTTATCAGACAGCCTACACAAGCATTGGAAATATGATAAACAGAGAGTCAAGCAGAAGCACAAATACAACAATATTTTCACATGTATGAAAAGAACGTACTTTTGTTGAAACCAATGGAGCTCTTTCACCAGGTACCTTCACATCAGGCAGGAAGGTAAAGTCTGAAGCAATTAAAGACATCTTTGGTAGAACATCATGTAAAACCTCTAGCAGTTTCTGCTTATAAAAGGATTGTAATATTTCTGAAATATGAATAAAGAAAACAGTGTAAAAGCAATCAGATTATTTTGACCAATTTCCTTACCAAACAACCAGTCGGAAGCCAACATCTTCGAGGATTTGGAAAGACATTTGACCAAATTTTTTTCAACGTGCCACTTCTTGGAGTGGTATGATTTTCATCAAATTCCATGATCTCAATGCAACGTGTAATTAATGGGTCTTCTAGTGGCTTATACAATTCAGAGAGTGTTTCTCTGTAAATGAAGGAAAGAGAAGGGTCAACTATGAGTCTTATCACTAAATTCAACCTGCAGAAACATTAGTTCTAATATCAAAGAATTAGGAGGAAAAGTATTTATCAAGCCTACATTTCTATTAAACTTCAAATTAAATTGGATATTATACAAATAACATAAAATAAAAAAGAACTGGGAATCTGATATAAAATGGTTTGTTCAGACATGGGACGCCCCCCTAAATGGCCATATACTAAGATACAAGCCAATGATGTAAATGAGAAGTATGTTGGTAGTCAAATCAGAAGGATAAAAGAAAAATAGGATGTTAACTGAAAGGACCCATGCTTTTTTACTCTTTAAAGGTAATTTTTTTGATACGGAGGATAAAAAATGCTTGAAATCAAGATGATTGATTGAAATGAATGTACATAAGTGCAGACAGACAAACAAGAGGATGGATCACTGTAGGGAGTTAAGACTCAAAAAGAATTAAGTTAACCGGAAGCTGCTGTTAGAATTCCACTGGATTTCTAATGAAATTAATTCTCTAATAAGGGTAAGGTGCACATCAATACAACATGATACAAGTTACATGATGTAATGTTACACCCCTCTAACATAAAAGTTGTAAACTCTTTGACAAACCTTTAAAAAAATAAAAATAAAAACTTGTTGAAATCTTTACTTAAAACTCTAACAAAAACTTGAAAATTTCAACACAAAATTTGAAACCTCAGTTACAGATCCCAAAGAAACATTGAGTGCAAGTTGCAACCAAGTAATTAAGGATACAGCCAACATAATGGCACCTACCTATCGTGTTGCTTCTCAACCCATACTTCCATCCATGGGGAAACTTGATTTGCTGAATAGATGAGATCATGTGGAAGATTATCAAGCACCTGTAAGGATTTAATATCTAAATTAGGTTTACCGAACAAAATTAATCAACTAGAACTTAAAAGATGCTCATCAACAAACTACATGAACTTGCAGGTAAACAACCTTATATGTTCATCGATATAACTTTCTATATAGTATGCCACAGGGGCAAGTAATACAACCCCTATACATGAAAAAGTTAACGATTTATTCATGCCATTACTTCATCAGTTATTTAGTAGTAAAGGAAACTAAATATCATAAACAACAACTAAAATTTTCATCTTCTGTCCTTAACTATAATTCGTGTCATATATATATACTGTTAATCGCTAAGATAAGAGCAGATATTGATTTTTTCTCTTAACTCACTTTAACGAATTTTACTCTCTTCTCAGCAATAGTTGCAATCAGCAGATGGAATTCATTGCTTTATATCACATAGCTAAATAACCATAGTTGCCAGGACTCAATAATAAAGTGGCATTGGAGATGTATTAGATGCAGCTGCATCATGTTAGACTAATTTCAATGGTAAAATAACAGACAAATATTAAGTAACTTCCACATTTATGAAAATTGGGTCCTCATATGCCCAAATGATATTGCTTCATTTCAAATAATGAAGTCATGCTTAACACACATCAATTTAGTCCAAATATGAAAATTCTTCCTTAAAAGCAAACAATTTCAGCACATCCAGTTGACTTTGAATAATTTTGTGTAGTTTATTTTCTTTCTCTGATAGCAAAATCTATTATGTAGATATAGAAGCAACTAAAAGGATTGTACCTCAAGCATAATCACCCAACATGGTTGTTGCACAACATTTCCTGTGACAAAATAAATAAAATGGTTGCTATAATTTCTAAATTCAAGGTAACCAATAGACCACACATCAATTTAACCGCATATTCAAAGAGAAACAAAAATTTCTGAAGCTAGCCAAGAAACAATAGATAAGCAACATAAAAATAGCTTCCAATAGTAAGGGGTGGGAAGCTCCCAAATCCCCAGCCCAACATTGACTGGCTCCACTTGGTGAAGGCGTGAATGCTTGGAGCAACTCAAACCAAGCAACAGAAAATAAAACATAATAACTTAGATCCTTCTCTTCCAATGTCAATCTATGATAGAAATCAAAAATGACAACAAAAAACCCAAAAAAAGAAGCTTTTATTAAACAAAAATGGGAAAAATGCAGCAATCAAATAGCAGTTTTCAGGCAGGATGACCTAACATACAATATTGATAAATTCCAAAGCAGATGGGAGTATAAGGTCAGGACAGTAAGGCCAATAAGTACAATTCAATAAGAATATAATTATGTTTATTAAATGGTCTTCTTGTTCTTTTTCTATAGAAACTTCTCACATATGGCAGAGGCTGTTATCTCAGTTCAATTATTCAGTGGAGGGAAGAAGAATGGATGGTGATGGTGGAGGGGAGTGGTTTGAGGGTGTGCTTGTCTGAACACCAGCATAACTAATATTGGTTTACCTATGTCAGCAACGTGGGATGGGAGTGATGGGACTTCAGACAATGACCAAATCTTATTGCAATTTTTAATACTCAAAATGTTTATAAGATAGTATTGCTCATTAAGAACAATTAAGGAAAACGAAATTAGCACAAATACTAAGGCAACATACCCCATCCACCGCGATCAGCGGCATCACGACATTCGACCCTAAACTTTGATGAGTGGCTAGAAACTTGTCCAACAGTTTCTTTTTGTATCTCGGCCAGTGAAGGACTGATTTCCACTGAGCTACAGAAAACATAAAAATGTACAAACATGATTATACATGATAAAAATTTCAAGACAATATAACTGCCATATACAGAACTTGGAAAGCAGGTAAACTACTTTAACAAGGAACGAAATAAAAACTCAACCAGACAAGTAATGAATTTCTATACTCATTTACATAAGAATATAATAAGACCAGTACTCCTTAGAAACACAAAGAGGAGGTGGAGGAAGAAGAATAAGATAAAGAACTAACGAGTGAACTTCAAACATAATACAGTGAGAACAGAAATAGTAAGCAAAACAATTAATCACAAAACCAAAAGATCAGCATTAATGTGGAGCACGAGCTCCATATGCAGCAGCTTTCTTAGAAATGAAATAGTAAGCAAAAGAACTAGAAGGACATTGAGACTTGCTTCAAATGTTAGATACCTACAGGTGCTCTCTCACACTGGATGCTGTGGCATAAATACAGAATAAAATCTAGGCACTCACAGAACATGGACATGAAGAGGACAGACCAGCAAACAATTACACATAACTTTCATGACCAAACCTTATTTCAAAATCTATTATCTTGTCATATGGGTTCCTTCTTTTCATTGTTCATTTCACCAATCCATATTAAAAGCTCACCAGAAGCTCCGCACTACTTAAATGGAAGACCACTATCGTACGATCAAAGTGGCACACAAGAACTGTATCAATTAGAAGTAATGTAATCACATATACTGTTATAAACATATAATCATATTATGCTCCAAGAATCCAAGTTCCATATTCAAACAAGAAAGAGAAATAATAATAATAATACTTAAGTTACGTCTACTTCATGGATATTGCTGTTATGTCCTAGCAATTACATTACTCAGCATTACAAGATGAGGGACGAAACTACTTCGTGGAAGTTAAAGTATTAGTCAATAAACTTACACATAAGTCATATGGTTGTAAACTCTTTCAGGTGCATTCAACATTATGTAATCCATCACACCCTTCGCACAAGTTCCTGATCCACCACCAATTTCATATATCTGAGTGCACATTATAAAAAATAAAATAGCATGAGCAAATTTTAGACTCAATGAATTGCGCAAAGATATCTGACTACTCATGTCAAAAAATTGAACCAATCTAAAGACATAATGTCTGCCAAAGATAATACAGCACTGTTAAAATATAAATACGTATTCTGGATTTAAAGCTATGTTCATTCAAACAGAAAAATCAAGACAGCACTACAAAATCTAAAAAGTGCTACGAAGAATTAAGTTGTTCACACTTTCAGATCACACAATTCAGATACAGCTAAAAATTTGTAATGAATGAAATGGATAAGGAGAGATTTTACATTTAGACATTACCAAATTATGCTAAAGAGCAGAATACCTTATTGAAATGAAGCAGCTAGCCAGACAGTAGAAGTAAATAGATATGACATTCCAAAACTCTTGCAATGCCATTTAATCCACTACAACAATAAAATATAAATCCTACATACACGTCTCAGTACTTAACCTTTTTTCTCAAAAGATAGCATACACGTCTATCAGTGGGTATGTGCGCAGGTATGAATTAGATGGATAAATTTGAACTTAAGACTTACTTCATTTCCAAATCAAACAAGGAGAGCTAAAGCCCACAGAGACCTTCCAACAATATATAAGCATAGATTTGATACAACATAAAAGGGAAATTATGACAAAATGCAACTTTCTTTACAAAATACCAGCAAACCAAAAAGAAAAAGTACTTGTGCCCCCCTATTGCTTTGGCTTGGTAAAAGGAAAAATCTAGTCCCAAAGCAAGCATCTCGACATGTAAAACATAATTCTTTATAGCTTAATTCCTGGCTCAAGACAGCAAGATTTGTATGCTCTCATGACTGAGTAAAACTAAAGTCAATCACGAAACAAAGAAATATACTTTTCAATAAGTCTTACTTTGATGCCTAAACACTTATTAATTTAAATCCTATTACGAATTTTAATCAGACCAGAGAGATCAGAAAATAAATCTCTCTTTAGATTTTACTGCAAAACATGAAGAACAAAAGAGTGAATTGTATTTTAAATTTCGGATTACAGTAAAGCACAAGAATTTAACATAGGGTAATGTGAATTCTAAAGACATTACCAAAAAGAGAAGGTACGTACTTTTAGAGGGACAGAAAGGTTAGCAGTGCGCAATATAGCCTCCGCAATCCCATGGGCATACCAAGGCTGCAAGGAAGAAAGTTTCACAACACCAAAAAATTAGAAGGCAGAAATTATAAGTATACAGCATGAAAAAATTTAGCACTGTTGTTACAAATGAACCTTGATTGAATAACTAAGATCATGGTGGAAAATATATTAAATTGTGATCATAATAATGCATGGAAAAAAAATGATAATAATAGTGATGATTAAAAAGGTAGAAGACCAATAATGCATTCAAATTGTGGTTGATGGAACATATGGTTAGGACTCCAATTACTTGGTTCCAAAGCTATCTAAAACCAAGTCAAAGGTCTAAAGCTCCACACGGACAAATGGGTAGACAAGTTCAGGCAGTACAGAAACAAAATCGAGGAAGTTTCTTGCCACTTCATGCATGCTCAGAAACAAGATATAACGAAAGCTCTCAAACTCTTGATTAGCAGATAAAACAAAATACTGAAGTCTTGATCCACAATTTGCATATTGGATCGATGTAAACTTCTTTATCTTAAGGAGATCGAAAGAGAGATTACCTTGAAAAGTTCCACTGGTGTAAACCATGATATTTCACTCTGCTTATATATTTTATCCACGTGCTTCATATAAGCTATCCTGCCTAAAAGCATACAAAAAGTTAGAATAATAAATCAACTTCAAAAGGACAAAGTTGTATGTTTAAAATATTTCAATTTTTTGTCAGACTTAAGTTAACATATTAAGCTGAAGCAGGGAATCCATAAATTCAGGAGCATGCACAATCCACTCTAAATAAAGTGCACTGATAAGTAATCAATAGAAGTCATTAGATATCCAATCAACATATTAAGGGTATGTTTGAGACTGCCGTGCTTCTACTTAACTTTGAAAGCATAGCAGCTAAAGTGCTTAAGCTAAACCCCATGTTTACTTGGCATCTAAAATTTCACTTAAGACTTTGAACGTTATCTATGTCAAGCTCGTTCGTCATTAGAAACAAACCCCATTATCTTTACACAAGGTTCATTGGACAATCATCAGTAAAGCAATCAAACTTCAAACTTAAACATAAATTCTACTAAACCCAGATAAAAAAATACGAAGTAAACAAAAATTCAGAAAGGAAAAGCAAAATATATAAATAAAAGTTTACCTTGAAGCTGATTGAACTTGATGGCGGCGTCAAGCACACCAACGGACCTCGATCTCTGAGAGAAGTAGCCATGTTTGGGGTGGCACAAAGCTGAGTGTATGAAATCACGAACCTGCCCAATTGAAATAATAAATTAGTAATGATAATGAAAATGGAAACGACACAAAGAAATAGTGTGAGTGACTTACAAGAACAGGTTCGTCCCCAACAATGTCTGTAGAGAAAAGAGCTTTCAGTGGAGGCTGACATGGATTGACTGCAAATAAACCAACACCGTTGAAGATAAATGGGAGCTTTTTGGTGGTGAGAGTGCGGGAAAACATTTGCTTTCGCTGTGCTTCTGCTTCTGCTCCTGAGGTTCTGGGAATTTCAAAGCCTTAAACCCCTCCTCACTGAGGTTTGAAAATGGGCCGTCAAGCCCATTACTTTATAAACCAAGTTATTGTTCAGAATTACCTTTATATTAATTACTTTTCTTTTTTTTAAATGCAAGGTTTTCAAGATTTTTTTTCCTCTCTGTATAGGCTGATTGGTGGATAAATAATCCATTGGATTTGTGCTTGATTTGCAAGCCGAGTCAATCTGAAATTACAGATTTTAATTTTTTTCTAAAATTATTCGGTAGTATTTAAAATTTTTTTAAGAATTCTAATTAAATTCATGTCATCAACATATATTAATTTTTTATTTTTTATTTTTTGATAAATACACATTGACATATAAGATCATTAATACAGCCTTTTACGATTAAGTATTCAGTTAGACAGTTACACTACATTTGCTTTTATTGTTTCAAGTTTCAACCCACATAAAGATTATTATAGTTTTATCCAATATAAGTTACAACATTAAAAATTATATTGTTCGGACATTTTAAAGATTTTAAACTAATGAAGAATTTTATATGAATATAATTATCTATAATTATATATCAAGTCTTTCTGAGATTACCACACTGTATCATAATGTAATTGTATCCATTACTAAATAATATATTTTTTCATAATCAATTTTAGGTTTCCAAGATAAACTTTATGATAAATTCAGATTAACACCCATTGATATCCAAGGGTTATTGCCTTTAGGCGCTAATAGAATAGCGGTCCAAATACTTAACATACACATTTTGAATGAAGAAGTCAGTTATATTTAGATTAATTGCTTCTATTTAGACAACCATGCCTATGCCTACATTTATTGACAGTTTGTAATTTAAGATCATCATTTTCTTTATTTCATTTCTTTACGATTCCAAACTTCTTTTGTGTACACATACATAATTTTGATTCCAATTATTTGGAAATTTTTTTTGGTCTTACATTTAAATAAATTTCGTATCTGTATTTGGCAAGATAACGATTACAAATTAATTTAATGATAATCACATCATATTTATCATTTACCTGAATTGCTCATGTATTGAAATGAATTTTTATTTTAGATTTTAAAATACATGGACATTAAAAATTTGACTCAAACACGGGATATTCTTGAGATCCAAGCACAAGAGCGACGGTGAGAGTTGTTAAATGGGTTGGAGAAGGTTGGGCATGGCCCAATACAGAACCAGGCCCTTGACCTTTCATAAAGCCCAGGACTTTAAACCCTTTGCCATCTCGGCCTGACTTGGCCCGAATTTATTTAAGAAAGATTGAAATTGTGAGTACGTACAGAATTATTATGGGGTGAACAATGAGAAATGCTTGCGTAAACAAAGATTCAGGGAGGGAATTAAGTGATGGTCCATAAAAAGATCAATTGAAGCTCCCCTCGAAAATTCTTAAAACGTCTCTTTAAATTTTATCTCCTTAAATACCCCTAGTTTAATTTATAAAACACAAATCCATATTTTAACATTAATCAATTTAAGGATTGTTCAAAATCTAATCTGATACATTTAATCCATTTGATATGTAAAAATTTGATCTGCACAAATCTAATCTGTCGATTCATGGATTGGATTGGATTTGATTAGGTTGATAATTTAAAAATTAGCAATTATTGGATTGGATTAGAATTTATTTATGTAAATTCGCAAAAATCCGTGAATTCACAAAAAAAAAGTAGTATTACTACTTACTAATAAACAAATAAGTTAAAATGTAGTTGCATTCACACTATATATTATCTTGCCCAATAATAATATAAAATAAAATAATTAAATAAATAAACAAATATATTTCCTAAAAAGTAAAAATTCTCATGTTAAAATTTATATTGTTATTCAATTTTTTAAAAAAATTGATATTTTTCTTTTGTCTTATGTGTATAAAGATTTTGGAAGCTGAAAGGGTAGATATTTATTTATCACTTTTATTAAATAAAATATTTTTATTTGTTATTCATTTCAATTATATCTATTTTGTTCATGTTAAAATATGAAATACAAATTGGATTGATGATTTAGATTATCCGCAAAATAGTGGATTACATATGAATTAAGTCAAATCGGTATTTGATCTGTAGATGATTTAGATTGAATTTCACTAGTCCGTGGATTGAATTAGATTGAATTAAAATTTTATAATTTTTAAAATCATGGATTAGATATGGATTGATGTCCAATCCATAAAATCTGATCTACAAAGACCCCTATTAATTATCTTCCAACAAAATTTCACCTAAATTTTTTAAAAAAATTTTTAATTAAAAAGCACATACAAGTGTTAAATTCAAAAATTATTTTCTTTCTATTATACAATTTCTAGCTCCAAAATTATAAACTATTATAATCTCAAAATGAAATTTTTTTCATTAAAATGTATAATATAAATATAAATTATGAAATAGGGTAGATGTAAAAAAATCTGTTAAATGAAAATTTTATTAAAATTTCTAATTAAATTTTCATTCAAAATAAAGAAATTGACTAATTTGTATTTGGTTATTTAGGTAATTTCAATCTTGATTTTCATGGAACTAGCCTAGGCCCTCGAACGAAGGGCCAAGTAAAGCCTGGCCGTCCTGGGATAGGCTGAAAAGCGAGAATTACATTTTAACGCAAATAGTTCCTCTTTTTTTTTTTTTTAATTTAAAATGCTGATTTAGAGATGTAATTATAATGTAGTAGTTATAACGTTCATACTGATGTGTCATAAATATAAATAATTAGTTATCACTTCAGATGATCCAAAAAAAAAAATTTATCACATGAAATAATGCCACATCATCTACCATTTATTTATAAAAATTATGTATCTTAAGTTTGAACTTTATAAACCAATAATGATAATGATTGGGTGGTTAATCACATTTTCTAAGTTTCGTATAGTCAAGGACAAAATTGATGAAAGAAGGTCTTGGACTATGTCACATTTCAATTAGCTTAAACACAATTCATGAAACAAATCAATAAAAGCTATTTTAAAAAGACATTTGAAAATTTTGTATTTGTAAGAATCTCCTTCTCAATTGCCATTAATCTTAATAATGAACAAGTAGAAATTATATTGAAATATTAAAAAAAAATTGAAAGTAAAAGATTATTATTAACTACTACCATTATATAAAATGCTTTACTTTATCACTAACCTTATTTATGTCGAGATTACATAAAGGCAAACAAGAAAAATAAGAAAAAAAAATTATTGCACAATATAAATATAATGTAGTGTCAATTATAATTTGCAGAGTAGAAATACCAATAGTTGAATGCATTACTATATATAAAGCCATACATAATAGTGGTTGGTTCTCTGGCTTCCCAAAAAAAAACTTTGAATGATCAAATATATAAAGTTTATTTTTTTAATGAATATGTATTATTGGGCGGCGTGAAATAATAAATTACTAATAAATGTTTTCTTTCTTATTTTCAATTTAAAATCATCTGCTAATTCAAAATAATTTCATACTCATTTAATCATAATTATAATTTTTAAGTTATAATTTTTAAGTTACATTTAGTATAATATATAATCACTAAAAATAATATAAAAATGAGTAACAAAATGATCATGAGGGGTGGTTCCATGATAAAGCTTGAGTGAATGGATTTGGCACTTATCTGTCGAATGAAATTGAATTGACTGATGGAAATTCTTCTATTCTATGGTGAAATAGGTGCATAAAAACTACTATTCTTTATCATAGGGTCCATGCCCCTACTCTTCTGAAAGTTGACTTTATGCATATCCATATGTAACTCAATCAAGCCCAGCTATACATACAAACATTTAAATTATGCTTAAAATATTTAATAAAAAAGACAGCAGCTAGCTAGCGACCTCCATTTACTCATGTCTCTTTCCATAGACAGCTATGTCTGACCGGTTATTTTAGCAATTAATCTGGGTGGAGGGGGCCCAAATTGGATCATATGATTCATATATAATAAATTATTAACTTTGCATTTCATTAAATTAATCACTTAATTAAATATCGTTTAATTAGTTTAAGTACACTTGCATTATGGAGTTGGCTCTACCAAAACTACCAATCATTTAACTTCCCCTTAGGGGTCAAATGGAGCTGTGCATTAAATATATAAATGTCTACAATAAAAATATTTATTTTTTATTTTTAGTTAGTTTATCACAATATGTTATCATACTCTTATTTTATTATTAACCAAAATTATTGTATATAGTATGTATGTGTAAATATAGGAAAGTTGAATCAAAGAGGGAAATGGAGGCATAAAATATGTATAAATTATAAAAATATATAAATTAATTAGCTAATGATCCATCCTTTTAATTAATTTATTATTTTTTTAATTTATTCTTGTTGTTGATCAAGGTATCAAGCATGCCTTTGCCTGCATACCTAATGATCATATGCTTCAAATGCATTTTTTTTTTCTTCATGCACGAACTTCTTCTTCTCTCTCTCTAAATTTTACCTCTTAACTTTAAATATTAAAGCAATGATGTATTGCATGTCTATTTTATGCTTGTTTAAACAATAATTAATCTAAATTCATTAAGTTCAAAAATAAACATGCTAATGTAATTTTTCAACTATTTCCTAAATTTGAATTTTATGAATCTAGGTAATAAAGTATCCCCCCTTTTTATGAGTTACATTATTGATATTTATTATCTGAAATCTACTAAGATCAAATTATATTATTTCTATTGTGGCAAAACCCAATTTATTATTCTTGTACTAAGATATAATTATAGGGATTTAAACTCACTTCCTTGAGAGAATGAACCAGTGGGCTACAAGCTCAGTAGCATAAAAAAATATGCTCTTAATAATTAAAATTTCTTTGAAGTCTTTTATTGACCTATTGGTTTTTCTACAACTAAAAATCTTGTAAAACCTTGTATTCTTTTTAATGTTATATTAATATGTTGATATTTACAATTAAAGATCTCACTATCTAATGGATTAACTGAACCACTTGATAGTTAAATCTTATAACATGCATAAATTATACGAGCACTTTTCAAATCAACAAAATTATTGTGGAACGAAATTGCTCAGGGTAATACACCAATAATACATTTGGAAAAAGTTATATTTCCTCTCAAGTTTATTCGCATTATTATGGATTGTATAACCTCAACTACTATGTAGATTTTATGGAATGGTGGGTGCACTAATTCTTTTTTCTCCCTCACGAGGCATCAGACAAGGCGATCCAATCTCTCCCTATATTTTTATACTTTGTATCGAGAGACTTAGCCCTGTAATTAATTGTCCGATCCAAAGAGGAAGATAGCGCCCTATGGGCCCTTTTCGTTGAGGTTCCCATATAACTCATCTATTTTTTTGCCGATGATCTCCTCCCTCTTGTTGAAGCTTCTTATTGTTAGCCTATATTGCTATAATATGTTGATTTAGATGATAATAAACCATATATTTGGATAAAAAAAGAATTACAATTTATGATCTTATAAAATAAGATAATGAGTTGTTTGCAACAAAAATGCATTTTTGGTACTAATCGGATAAAATAAATGGCAAACCAGAAACCACAAAATTATATTATGAAGACAAATCGGATCACCAAATAAGCTAAATGGCAAACTGGATACAACAAGGATACGTTTTGAAAAGCAACCGGCTAATCGGATTTAGTAAATAGCAAACCGATTATTAATAAGTGAGAGGAGAAAATTCAGAAGCTATAAAAACTAAAAGAAGAAGAAGAAGTCAACCACTTGTTATGAATGTAGAAAGCCTGCACACATACGATCAGATTGTTCTCTTCTCAACAAGTTCAAGAAAAAATCTATGAAAGCAATGTGGGATGACAGTAATGAAGAAACAAGTGAAGATGAAGATCAACAACAAATGTCAAACACAGCTCTCATGACAATTGGAGATGAATCGTTTGACGAACTTGATGAGGTAAGTGATTCTTCCTATGATGAATTATATGATGCTTTTAAAGAATTGTATGATGATTGGATGAAAATTGCAATAAAAGAATGCATGTCTTAAAAAAATTGATAGAGCTCACAAATGAAAATGAATCTCTAAGTGCAAAGATTACTTGCCTAGAATTAGAGAATAAAATATTACATGATAGAGTTGCATTATCAAATGAGAAATCAAGTACTTCACATGAACATATAGATGATTTGAAAAAGGCAAATGAGATGCTCAAGAAAAATAATATTGAACTTAGTGATGCTGTCTTAAAGTTCATAAATGGACAAAAGATGTTGGATAACTTGCTTGATTCACAAAAATGTGTGTCTGATAAAGGAGATATTGGCTATAAGCCAAATTTAAAACAAAAATAATATAAGAATTACTTTATGAAGAGCACTTCCATTAATAGTCAAGCTGTATGTCATTATTGTAACCAAAATGGTCATATAAAGTATAGATGTCTAGTCAAAAGAAATGCATATTATAGAGTAAAATGTGTTTGAGTTCCAAAAAAAAATTATTGCTAACACTCAATGACCCTAAAAGATTTGGGTACTTAAGATTTGAGATTTTCTTGCAGGGTTTTAAGAAGAAGATAAGAATTGATACCTGGATAGTAGATGCTCAAGGCATATGATAGAAACTTATTATTGGTTTTCAAGCTTTATCAAGATTGAAAATTGTGGAGGTGTTTCATTTGAAATAATTCAAAAAGGAAGATTCTTGGAATTGTTAATGTCGGTAAAATTTCTCCTACTCTCCTTGAAAATATATGTTTGGTTGAAAATTTGAAACATAACTTGATTAATATTAGTCAATTATGTGGTAAGGGTTATAGAATTATTTTTTTTATAAAACTAGATGTGTTATTGAGAATACTTATGATAGTAAAGTTTTGTTCGTTGGAAATAAATGTAGTAATATTTATACTATTGATATAGAATATACACCTACCCAATGTTTATATTATTGATGTAGAATGTGCATCTATCCATGACGAATATTTTGTCGTATTAGGTGATGATGGTTGGCTATGTCATCGAAGACTAGTGCATACAAACATTTAATTTCAAAGAAATCTAAAAATGATTTGTTTAAAGATCTTCCAAAAATTAGTTTTAAAAAAGATATGATTTGTGAAGCATGCCAATCTGGTAAACAAATCAAAACTTTTTTTTTTAAAAAAAAATTATGTTTCTACTTTAAAACCACTTCAATTACTTCAAATAGACTTATTTGCACATTTTAGATATGCTAATTTGAGTGACAAGTATTATGCCTTTGTAATTATTGATGATTTTTCTAAATACAATTGAATATTATTCTTAACCAATAAGGATAATACCTTTGATCCTTTTAATGTTTTGTGAAAAAGTTCAAAATGAAAAAAAGATTATGATATTGCATGCATTAAAAGTGATTATGGTGAAGAATTTAAAAATTATTCATATGAATATTTTGTAATGAGTTTGACATTGAACATCAATTCTCTTCACCTAAGACACCATAATAAAATAGGATTGTTGAGAAAAAAAATGGGTTTATTCAATAAATGACTACGACCATATTAAATGAAAATGTCTTATTTAATTATTTTTTTTTATCGAAACTGTTAACACCACATGCTATATTTTAAATCCTGTATTAATAAGGCATACTTTCAATAAAACTCCTTATGAGCTTTGGAAAGACAAAAAATCTAACATTGGATATTTCAAAGTTTTTTTATGCAAATATTTTATTTTGAACACAAAAGTTAATCTTGGTAAATTTGATCCAAAATATGATGTTTATATTTTTTTTAGGTATTCAAACTCAAGCAGAGCTTATAGAGTATATAACAAAAGAACTTTAGTTGTAGAAGAATCTATACATATTACGTTTGATAAGTCTCATCACTTATTTGAAGAGAAAGTTATTGTTGATGATGATGAAGATTGAGAATTACAAGAAGATTTATCAAATGATAAACAAAAGTATACACCACTTAGAAATGAAGAAGAGCAAAATGAAGAAACAATTGTGGAGCAAAATGAACTTACTTCTTAAACACTCTCCAATGAGTGGAGGTATGTTTCTTTTTAACCAAAAGATTTGATATTAGGAGATCATTCTAAAGAAATAACTACTAGATTATCATTTAGAAATATTTGTGAGTATATTGTATTCATTTATCAAATTGAACCAAAATCTTTTTCGGATGCGAAAAATGATGAATCTTAGATTATGGTAATGTAAGAGGACTTAAATCAATTTGAGAAAATTAATGTATGAGAATTAGTTTCTAAACCAAAACATCAATCCGTCATAGGTACAAAATGGATATTTAGGAATGAGATGAATGAATCCGGTGTAGTTGTAAGGAATAAAACTATATTAGTGGCTCAAGGTTACAAGTAAAAAGAATGAATTAATTTGAATGAGACATTTACACATGTAGATAGATTATAGTCTATTATTATATTGTTATTATTTGCATGTCATAAGAATTTTATCTTATATCAAATTAATTTTAAGAATTCATTTTGAAATTGTTACATTATAAAGGAAATTTATATAAAACAACTTTTTGGTTTTAAAAATGAGAAATTTTTATATCATGTTTATAAGTTAACACAAGTATTATATGGTTTAAAATAAGCACCTAGGGCATGCTATGATAGGCTCAAAAATTTATTGATACATAATGGTCTTTCAATGGATAAAGCTAACACAACTCTCTTCATTAAGTATAGGAATAAAGATATACTTGTTGTTCAAATTTATATTGATGATATTATCTTTAGTTCTACTAATGAGCTGTTGTGTAATGAATTTTTCTCCTATATGAGCATTAGAGAGCTGAAGTACTTTATTGGATAGCAAATAAAACAAAACAAGGAAGAAAATTTCATAAATCAAGCTAAATACGTGAAAAATCTACTTAAAAGATTTGGTTATAAAAATAAAACAACAAAAAGCACTCCAATAAGTACAACTATTAAGCTGAACAAGGATGAGAAGGATAAAGAGGTTGATATCAAAATATATCAAAGTATGATCAAATCCTTACTCTACTTGACTGCTAGTAGATCTGATATTATGTTTAGTGTGTGCTTGTGTGTTAGATTCAATCTTGTCCTAAAGAGTCTCATTTGCTTGCTGTTAAAGAAAATTTTTAATATTTATTAGCACCATTGATCTTAGACTTTGGTATTCTAGGGGAACTCACATAAATTTAACATATTTTTTGGATGCCAACTTTATCGGTTACAAGGTTGATAAAAAAAGTACTAGTTGAACATGTCTTTTTCTAGGACACTCTCTAGTCTCATAGTTTAGCAAGAAATATATTGCAGTTGTACTTTCTACCACTGAGGTAGAATATATTGCAGTTAGAAGTTGTTATGTATAAGCATTATGGATGAAATAAACACTTAAAAACTATAATATTAAACTGGATTATATTGCTAATAAATGTGACAACACAAGTGCTATCAACTTGTCAAAAGATCCCATTCGGTACTCTAGGACTAAACATATAAAGATTAGGCATCATTTTCTATGAGATCATGTTAAAAAGAAGATGTTGTGATTAAATTTATTATATTGAAAATCAACTTGCAGATATCCTTTTAGTGAAGATCAATTCATAAAAATAAGGCATGAGCTTAGAATAATGAATGTCACATATTATATTGTGATTATTTTTTTATATGGCATTATTAATTGATATAATTGATATGTTTGATATATTTTCTTATGTATGTATTCATATTTCATCCATTAAATGGCTTATTGAAAAATTTTTTAAATCATAAAATAATTTTAAATTGATCAAGTTTTAAGCTAGAAATAACTTGATGTGCAAAATAAAAGTTAACCGGCTAACCGCTTAAGGTAAGTGGTTTACCGTTTTAAAGGTAGAATAACTTTTTAGTATAAACGACATGCCACTTATAGCTACCGGCAAACTGTTTCTTAGGATCTTACTCTCGGGACTTAATCGGTCTACCGTTTAATGCAATCGGTAAGCCATTTTAGCGATGGTACTTTCTCGAACTCAATTGGTATATTGTTTCTTAAAACCAGTAAGCTGTTTTCGCAATGGTACTCACTGGAACACAATCGGTCAGTCAATTAATAATAAATGGTAAACTGAATTTGTGTTTTTAAACGCTATTCATCTTCTTTCTCTTCATTTGGTTTATCACTTCTCTCTCTCTATAAGCCATTTTCTCCCTCTCTCTTTTACTCTAAAATCCACAATTTCATCTGTTTTAAATTTAACCATAGCAGTCATTCCCTATTATTCCTAATGCTCAAAATCATCTTCTAAACTTATTTTCACCATAAAAAAAAAAAAGAAAAAAAAATTGAACCAATTTAATTATATTCTTTTTTTCTTCCTGAAAATTAATAAAAGTTTGTTCATGATTTTCAAAGGCCATGACAAACTGCTTAAATAAGGGATAAGGTGGTTTTGAAAGTTGTGTAGGGTTGAGGTCGTGACACCTGTAGCAAAGGCCTCTTGCAAGACAAAAAAAAACTTTGTCTAAGGCATTCATTGGTTTATTTATCGCGGCCAAATATTCACAGATATGCTTGTATTTGCGTACATCCTCTTTAATTGATAGAGATCCCTTTTTTAGTGTAGGCAATCCATCCATAAGATGTACCTATTTTTCCTTGGTCATTAGAAGTTATTGATCCTCTAAAGCTGAACAAATTTGTTAAGCATTTTCTACTCCAACAATTCTACTCATCATTTCTTTTGTCATTATGCTTAACAACCAAGATGTTAACAACCATCATTGTTGATCCATATGGTGAATGCTTCATTGATAGCTTTTTCCTATCATACAATAATATTTCTTTTGCGGGTCTCTCAGTATTTATAATATGGTGCATAATACCAAGGTTTTTGACCAAAGGAAGAATTTGTGAGGGCCACAGTAAGAAGTTCGTGTTGTCTGGTTTAATTGGCACAAAACTTGAGCATTGATGAAAAGACTGAATATTTAGAGTTGATTTTTTTTTATAAAGGATTAAAAGATTTTATTTTTAGTACTCATGGCCAGCTTTGATATCATAAAAGAAATTTTATGAAGAATATAATTCTTGTTATGTCAGCTAATGAAATTTTCAAAGTTATTTATACAAATAAGACTAACTAGCCGTTGAAAAGCTTAATAAGAAAATAAGTAAATACTCTCTAAACTAGTTCATAATATTCTTATAAAATAAGAATGTAATATTCCTACATGATATTGGCATTCTAGTTTAAAAATCATGTTATATTCTTAGACAAATGGCTTTAACTTGAGCAAGTTATGTGAAATCATAAACTTTTTGTTGATTTGGTCGCTGATGACTTTCCTTTCGATAATCTTGATCAGCTTGCTTAAAAATTTAGAGTAGCTCTTTAAAGGATTTAGTACTGGTGCATCAAGTAATTTAAGATAGTGCAATTAATGTTATTGCTATGATGGTGGATATCACGTCCTGAGTTGAGGAGATTCATAAAATATTTTATACTTTTAATACCAACAAGTGTAGGAGAGTGGAGAAGTACTTTGGTTGGGTGCCCCCAGTTTGACCTTCATATAAATTAAATACATATGGTGTTGGGCTCTTTAAAATATATTGATTTTCCGATTAATAAAATATTTCAAGTTTTTATTCAGATATCTTGAATTACATTAATATTTTGAGTAATGTCCATTTAATCATATTATATGTATTTATGCGATCACTATGTGGATTCGCAGAAGACATAAATACAAGTTATCTTATGATTAAATAAAATAAGTTCACAGTTGATAAATAAAGTTAGGCACTTTATTTAGGTATAAACTGTAATAAATTCATTGAGTGATTTGTCTTAATCATGTATGAATTTATTGATGTAGTATGTCTAAATTGAACTAGATCACATATGAGATTTAATTAACGTAGTAATAACTGTCAGACTTATTAAATCTCATAGGCATTGATTTACTGTAATCTTAATCTTGAGTTAGTTATGATTTCATGATTGTAGTTGTTATTTCATTTGTGTTATCAATGGGCATGACATACACATGTAGTCAAGATTACCCGGTATCTTGGTGGGAGCAATTACAAGTATTGAAATTATAGATTAACAATATAGAATTTGTACAACACATCTTTTGATGGGTTTTCAGTACTTGATCATAGAATTCTCTGGCCAGAGTGTCTCAACATAAATAAGTATGTTAAAAATAATCATTAGAGAAAACCAGTAAGTATCAACGAACAAGATGTAATTAAATTGATTAGATAGTTGAGATATCAATTTAAATTAACGATGTGGTACAAAAGATTGTGCAGTAAAGAAATCAATGTGGCTTGGGCGAATTATATTCGATTATACAATTATGGAGGTCAGTTCCAATCTTATAGTGGAGTAGAATTAGAATTAAATAATTATATTAATTTGTTTAATTACAAATTTAATTATTGTAGCCACTATTGTATGTTCCCAAATGATCTCCGGGTTAGCTCATTTAATTGACAACAGTATCACTAGACCCAAAAGCAAGAAAAACTAGCATATTAGATATAAATCATAATTATAATATTTTTTAAACCCTAGTATGTTATATTCAAGTGTAAATGGGGGCTTGTAATATTTTACAATGTGATTTCCTAGATAGTTACACATTCTTTCCACTTTTACGTAAGTGGAGAGATAATTAAAAGAGGAATTCTATTCTAAATAGGAATCCTAATCCTAACATACAAGGGCTTTTCAAAAGATATTATAAAAAGGGGCATTATTCTCTTAAGGAGAGAGAAGAGAATCTCATGGATTTTAAGAAAAATACAGAAGACATCTAAGAGGAGTTAGTTGTAATTGGGGAGTGATGAAACAAACGTCCATACGTCTAGTGTTGATCAAACTTACGTCCAGTGTTGATCAAACTTGAGTCATAGCCTGGAAGATCATTTGAAAACGGATCTACAACTCTCAATTGTTCATCTTCTCAAAACATTAAGGTATGAATTTCTAGATTACTTAATTCTTATGTGTTGTATGAGATCGGTCCTAATAAATTTTAATTGAAAAATTGAAAAATATAGTTTTATTCCCTAACAGATGGAGCTCATAAAGTGTCGAGTTTAGCTTCGGCTAGTGGTTTAATTAGAAGTGCTCATGGTGAGTGGCTAGAAGATTTTGGCATGAATATTAGGAGGTGTTCAGTCATAATTGCTAAGCTTTGGGGTTTGTATCAAGGGCTCACTCTAGTTTAGACATGAATATTCGGTTACTCATTGGGGAGGTTGATAGCTTATGTTTTTCACAGCTTATACAAGGTAAGAATTTATCTACTACTGCATCATCTTCTCTTGTCAATGGCATCCTGGAGCTTCTCTCTCGCAATTAGTAGATATCAGTGCATTATATTTATCATGAGGATAACTTCGCAGCATATTTTCTTACTACTTTCATACTCTCCCTACCTCTTGGGATCTATATTTTACCTGACCTTCCCCTCGGTGTCAATGTTTACTTGCGTAGTGATAGTTTAAATACTGCGTTCCCTCGTGTTGTTTTTCTTTATAAAAAAAAATCAGTTAAAAAATTTCTTTTACTTTTAATTATAAAGAATAATGACCTATTTTAAGATTTTGAAAGATTAAGGGAAACATATAGAAAAACATAAAGTAACTTGTTAAGAAACTAAAGTTAATTAACTAATTTATAGGATTCATCAATATGAATTCTAACCTCTTATAAAAAAAAAAAATCAACATTAAAATGAAATCCTATACTTATCCTATACTTATATAATTTGATTAAATATCTGAAATAAAGAACTCATGGCTTACATTGACAGATCCTAGGAGTCCCCCTTGAACTAAACTTTCTTTCTAAATTTGATTACTTATTTAACATATGTAATTAATTTTAATGTTAAATATATACATTAAAGTCCCTAGCAATTTATTTCATAAAAAGTTAAAAACCCACATTAAACTCTATCCTATTAAAAATTAAAAATCTGTTTAAATTAATTTCAATTGACTATGTCCGTCACATTAAACTCTATAATAATATATTAAATTAATTTCAAGACACTAACATTATTATTAAGAATAACCTCCTCCCAATCAATTGTTTAAGTCCATCATTGTTTCACTGATTGTTTAGATTTGGCATTAATTCAACTATGACTTTCATTTGATTTTGTCAGCACTATGAAAAGAGCAATAAGTTAGCTATGCATTGCATTGCATGTTGTGTGATAAAAGTATATTGGATGGCACGTTGTATTGCATTACACTATATTAATGTATTGCATTATAGTGTATCTTATTAGGGTCTATTGCATTATGATATATTGTATTAGGATGCATCTTATTAAGTTGTAATACAATATTATATTCGATGTAGTTTGGACTGTATTATATGAAATAATATAATTTTGTATTAATGTTAAAATTAAATTAATATTATAAAAGCTTATTAATATTTTAGGTTTTATTATTAATTTTTGAAATTGAGTATTAAATATTATTTTTATAATATAAAAATGATTAATAATATACTATTATTAAATAATAAAATATTACAATATGATTTATATTATTAATAATATTATATTATAACATAATTTATTTTCATATATTAGTTATTATGATATAGTATATTTTAATATTATATTGTTAAAATATGACACTATATAAATATATAATATAATATAATAAAAATTATATTATACGTAAAACATCTATAATTTAATAATCGATAAATTAATAACCTCTATTATAATATAATTTTCCATGTTCCCAACTTAGGCCAAATAGATAAATTAATAAGATAATTTAAAAAAAAAAACTTTTGTACAACTCGATGATTCCATTTATATCATAAATTAATAATTTACTAAAATTTACAAACATAAAAATTATGACACTTTATTAAATAAAATATGATTCTATTGTTATTTATATTTTTTAAAATTTGAATATAGTTGGATCTCATATCTAATTTTGATTATTGCATCTAGAAGTTCCGGGTTGGATTTTGAAATTGCAAGAATTTTCAATTTTTTAATTTAATTTATATTTAGTGAATTAATTTTTTTTAATTGATTAGGCTGGTAAAATACAATAAATTTTTGGTTAATTAAAATGTACGATCGTTGAGTTGTATATATAATCTATAAATTAATAAATTGTTAATTTATCAATTAATTAATATATTTTTAACATAATAAATTTTGTTTGGTCTTGAAATCATTAATTTATAGATGTTTTGCTTTATAAAATAAAATAATATTAAATTATAAATTTATTTTTATTTATTAATTTCGAAAATAATTTTATTTTAGTAAATAATAAATGGTTAATAAAATTAAAATTCTTTTACATATTTAAAGTAAAATAATTAAAATGAATTTATGTAATGGAAGTAAAATAATGCATTATCATTTATTTATTAAATATTTAGGTATAATACTGTCTTATATTATTATTTAAATTAGATTTTTTATTTAAATATAAATATAAAATTTTATTTAATAAATTTAAATTTATTATAATTTATTAAATAATAAAATTTAAATAATTATATTTAAATATAAATAGTATTTTAATATAATATAATCTGCACTTTCTATGAATTTATTTTATACCCCATTTTATTGTATTAATTATTTTTTTAATGTAGTATAATACAATTAAAAATTATAACTAAACATAATTTAACATAAAAATAATGTTTTAATATAATAATACAGCGCAATGGCAGAAGCAATCTGAATACAAATTGATCATCAGCAAAGTTACTCACAATTCTTCTATTATCATATCAGAGCTACAGCAAGTTGTGGTGGGTGCTTTTGCTTCTTCTGCATGAAAGCAAAAGCAAAGAAAAATAATAATAATAATAAAAAGTGGATTTAAAAGAGACAAGTCATGTCAACAGCAACAACAACCGCAAACACAAGCAACAGCCCCACCAGACAGACCATAAACCACCATAAATGGCAAAGGAAATTGGTTCAAGAAAAAACAGCAGAATTTTTGTCTCAAAGTGATTTGTCCCTTCTTCTGCATGTTTTGATTTTTCTTTTTCCCCTTTTCAATGGAGTCATTTCTTGATCTGCTTCAAACTTGAAAAGCAACCACAAATATTTGTTCATGGTAGGGACAAAGAATGGCCGCCCTTGTTTTTCTGGCCTCCTATCCATTTGTCTCTCCCCTTCTTTCCATTATCCAATTAACTTAAACAAAATTTTTAATCATAACAAAAAAAAAAACACACATCATGCAATTTATTATTAAAAATATCTAATGCATATTAATAATTTAGTAGATGAAGGTGTTTATATTCTTATGAGTGATATTATTATATACTACTATTTAGTTAATCTATAATTTTAATATTATTCACTATAAATTAAAGGATCTTTCTCTGTGTCAAGTGCTCATTACATCATTTCTTATTTAATGTAATTAACAATTCAGTGTAGAGTAAAATGGGTGTTATCCCTATAATTACCAATTCATGCCACACGTAAAGAATGTTTTTTGAGTTTTTTATCGGTTAAAGAGGGGCATATGACAAATTTTAATAGAAGAGATTGTAAAAGATTTTCTCTGTCTTTAGGTTTAGGGTGCCTTTACTAAAGTTGTAAATAATTTGATTGAATGTTCAAGTTGTAGGTCACTTTGGAATTTGAACTAGATTTTTTTTTTACATAAAAATTATTATTATATTTCTTTTGATTGAATGTTCAAGTTGTTGATAATTTTTCAATTTGAAATAGTTTGACTTTGCTAGGACTTTAATTTGATTTTTTTTAATTTTAATTGCAAGTTGCAATATAGTGTTTTTTTTTAAAAAAAAAGATTGTTTCTTCCTTATTTTTATCTATGCTTTCTGGTGTTTAGGACGATTTGCTTCAATAGTTTGTCCTAATTAAGTTTACGGGAAAGCGTATTTATTTTCTGTTAGATATGATAACGAATAAATCTTTAAAAATAAAAAAGAATTAATTAAAAAAATCCAAATTAATAGTACCCTCCATTATTGAAAGAGTTGGTAGATGAATTGACTTACAATTGTCAAAAAAAAAAAGAAAAAGTGATACCTTCTATGGTCCACATAATACCCCTATAAACCCATAATTTCATTGCTTCCCATGAATACAGTCCCCTATTAAAATTGAGAATATTATAATCATTGATGGACCAATATTAATAAATAAAAATAAAGAATGTGATACAAGCTCAAAATAATAATAATACTACACATAAATTAGTGATACAAACGCACAATAAAGTCATACGGCATGATTATATTTGAAATAATAAATAATAAAAAAAACAGCAAATGTGACGATAATATATAAAGATATATATTTAAATTTTCACTCATTCAACTATGTATCAATGGTTTGTATGTATAAGTTTGTAAATGCAATATAGTAAAAGTTATCACACTCGATCAACGATCTAATGTAACATAAAAATAGTGAATGAATGGAATTTTAAAAAAAAATTTAAAATAAATGATATTATATATAAAAAAAATTAATTCACACTAAATAAAGTATTTTTTGCGTATATTTTTTTAAAAGGTTAAGGAGTTGGTAAAGTTCAATTTTTTTTTTTTTATCTCTTATCTCTCAAAAAATTTGAACTCAAGTGGTGATCTATAAGCACCCTCCACACAAAAAAATAAAAGTAAAAGAAAGGTTGTCTAAACTCATAGACTTAAGGGAGATTAACAATTTTCTCATACTGAAATTAATGTATATAATTTATTCTATTGTTTTCATAATATTCAACTTTGATAACATCATAATTTTATAATATCATTCTTATTTTTAAATATTCATTTGTTCATACTTATTATAAATTAAATAAATCATATAAATTGAAATTAAAGAAAAATATTTAAAAAAATATAAGTTTTGGTGTAAATAAAAAATTAATAATATGACATTTTTCTTAAACTTTTTGTTATTTTTTAAACTTTTTTTTCCTTATAATAGCTATAATTTTATATACTTAAGATAAAATATCAAATATCTAACCTACTTACCCCTTTTTTCCCTTAATTTTTTTTTTATGTTATGAGATTTTGGATATTATAAAGATAACAGAAATAAAGTAATTCATATATTTTAATTTTAGTAAAAGAAAATTAATACTAATTTTATATTTTATTACTGCCGATATGTTTAAATTTAATAATATATGCCGTCATTTGATATGATCCCTCGAAAGTTTGAATTCCCCTCACATTTGAAAAAAGTAGTTTATATTATAGTTAAAAAAATAATATTTGAACATAACAATGATACTAGAATGATAGAAACGAAAGCACCGAGAGAAGTACTTTTCATATATTATAATTAAAATTTAAACAAAATAATGGCAATAAAGAGATAGAAATGACGGCATAAAAGCAAGTATTTTAACATATTATATTAAAAAAAAGGTATTTGAACATAATAAAGACAGTAGAACGATAGAAAGTTAGAAACCCCAGTAATGCATTAGAACGGTTTGTCGTTTTGGTCTCCCGCAAGTGTTCTAAACAAAACAATTTGATCGCAAGACAAAACACAACACAAATACATTTACGTTGAATTTAATTTATTTATTTATATTAAGAATAAAAAATCAAAGTGCCAACGAGATTTCACAAAAAAACCGTACAGAGAGAGCCACACAGAGAAAAAGGAGAGAGAGAGAGAGACAGACAGACAGAGACATTTCACAGAACACATCGCTGTCTCAACCTCTCTCTCCTTTCTGCTCTGCATTGCTGCACACCCCTTTTTACACTCTCTTTCTCTTTCAATTTCTCTTCCTAACCTCAGCTCAAGCTAAAGCTGAAGCTGGATTCGCACTGCGGAAGCTCAAAGCCCTCTTCTCCTTTAATCCTTTCTCTTCGCTCACTCGCTCACTCATCTTGATTTTTTTTGGGGATCCTGCATTCTTTGAATCTTTGATAGATGTACTCGGCGATTCACTCGCTGCCACTCGACGGTGGCCACCCGGATTTTCAAGGGGGCCCACTCGACGGCACCAATCTCCCCGGCGACGCCTGCTTGGTGTTAACCACAGATCCCAAGCCCCGCCTCCGCTGGACCGCTGAGCTTCACGACCGCTTCGTCGATGCTGTCACCCAGCTGGGTGGCCCTGACAGTAAGTAGTTTTTTTTTTTTTAACTTTTAATAATAATGTGATTTTTTTTTTAGGTAAAGATTAAATTTACCAACAAACACACACTTCATTTTATTTTATATTTATTTTACTAGCCCCTCCTGTCTATTTCTTTATACAGTGCTTCGTTGATTTATTAATTTATTTAATTAATTTACGTTGTTAATTAATAAACTGTTCTCGCTTGAATGATTGGATTTATATTAGAGGGGTGGTCGGTTACCAATTTTGGTCTTCTTTTTTATTCAAATTTTAGATATGCAATTATTAAAAACTTTATTTTTTTTTTATTTTTTTGGGGGATTTTCTGTGATTTATAATATATGATAGTTTCTTGTACTAATTCTGGGTCCTTTATGGAATGTTATGGAGTTTTAGAATTCTTGGATTACGGTGAACATGATAATGCAGTATCCATTTGTTGATTCAATATTGTTAAAGCTGAATTAGAAAAAAATGTAACCAAGAGGAGGGATTATCACTTTTACCTATTTAGTGGAAAATTAATTTAACGCCATTACTCATTGCCCTTTGTTCTGTGAGTATGATCGCTCAGTTTAATTTTTTAGTCTTTCTTTTCAAGGTAGAAAAAAGTAAACTGAATAGAGGTTGTTTTAGGTACAACTATGATAATAATATTGCAAAGAACTGCTCTTAGAAATGTACTTGATATTATTATCATTATTTTTCTTTTGTGGGGTAGTAACAAATCATCTGCCCGGTTGAACAAGTTGGTTCGTGTTCAATGTTGGGACTATTGTTCGATCCTATAACTTTGGTAGCTAGGAAACCTATGGCAAATACTATCCCAAATATGTGCCCCCAAGGGATTATGTTGACTAGAAACTGAAAGTCTCAACAACCTATCCCGACCATCAGGGTTTTGAGTGCCTTTTTTGTTCAAAAAATTTTTCCGGGGGAGGACGTTCCAATTATCTCCAGACATATTTTTCTATTTGAGCTAAAAGACAAATGTAAAAGCACTTAATCATTTGAAAGTACTTTTGACAATATTAAAAGCATTCTCTAATCTACTAAAAGCTGAATTACTTCCCTGATCCACTATGAGCATTGCCTAATCACTTTGGTGTTTTGTGCTTTCTAGTATTCTAATTTAGGCGTCATTTAATTTTTCGTGGACTCATGAGTCCATTTTGTGATTATGTTGTACTTGACCTATGAAAAAATATGGCCAACAGGACAAATAATGGATTGGAACCATTTAGTTCATTAATGATGGTGGGCATGGTTTAGCTGTAAGACAAAAGTACAGGGATCATGCCATTTTGTCTTGGTCTGCATAAGAATATGCTGTTATTCCTGGTGGATTTGGAGAAAAAATCTGGTTCATCCACTGCATGAATTTTTTTTTTTTTTTGTAGATCTGCAAGCTTTATGTTTGAAATTTATATCTAGGATCTAAATTTGGAATAAGAGGACAAATGATGCAAGCTTTCAGTTTTACTGTTTATTTAGTTATTATTCCTCAAAGCTCTAATATGATACAATATAATTTAATTCTTTGAAATTGCTAGCTTAAGTAGTCTGCAATTCCATGACCTTGTTGGATGATTGTCCCTGATGCATTGCATACAAACTAATGGTAAATCTGTAAACTTTGCTACAATTACAGTAATTTGTAGTCTTGTTCAGTTTATGGTCAGTGTGATCGGTGAAGATTTGTCAAAACACCGTGCAAATTCGCGTAACCTAACTTTGCACTAAGCTACCATCAATCCGTCATCTTCAGCATCATTGTTACCAATTGTTCACTGACGCCATCCGTAATAGAAATCATCATTGCTACTATGAGCTTAAACAGTTAATGGTAAGGAATTTTCTATGAGCTTAAACAGTCAATGGAAAGGAATTTTCTAACTTTTCAAACTTAACTTACCATCTTTAGAAATGGTACAAAAGGATAGTGTAATAAGGGACTGAAAGATAGCAAAAAAGGAATGATAAGTTGGAGTTGTCGATGGTGATGGACAAGAGATACACGTGTCTTTTTGTCGCTTTATTTTATCTATCTAGATGATAAAGGACAGTCCCTGTAAAGTTAAGAGTTCTTCAATTGATATTTAGCTCTCAAGTTTATTGGAAATCTATTTAAGCAGTAATAAATGCAATTTGCTTCAGCAAGTAACGTAAAAAAATCATTGATCACACCATTTTTATTTGGAGGATATTGTCATTATGATCAACTGTGAAGAAAATAAAGATATATAATGCAGCGTCTATTTACTAGACCTGCTGTTATTTAGAGGAAGTGATTCAGAAACTTTAATTTTATACAAGTATAAATACCATGGGAGTTTTCTGAAGAAAGTTTCTCTAATTATTCTTAGTGTAGTTACACTTTCATGTCAAGTTCCCTCGAAAGGCATGGGTATGGCTGAATGGTTTTAGGCTTATTTACACGAGTTTCAGAGCTCACCAATCCAGTAAGGAGTTGTTTGGATATGATGCCTGACTTTTTCTAGTTGTTGCCAAGCAAAGTTAACCTAAGGTTTGAAGCACTATTTGAATGCAAATTGACACAAATTTTAATGAATTAAAAAAGAATATCTAGTATAAAATGGCAGCAGTGAACAACAAGGTTCTGACCTTTCGATTCATGGAAAAGCATGCCTCAATTTTCAACATAATTGATGCACTCCTTATAGCCTTATTACTTGCAAGTTACTAGGGCATTTTCAGTTGGACGCATAAAGCTGCACCAGAAAATTCTCTAAGTTAATGTTGCTGCTTGAGATTTTGTGTTCCACTGGACTCCTTGTAGTTCACTTCTCATGCTTACAGGTACCTGTATTTCATGGGTATGTCATGGGGTCATTTCAATCAGAAGCATAAGAGGGGGCTCAACAAGAAGCATAATGTATGGTCTCATGTCGGAAACTAGGGGTACAATTAGTTATTTTTATATGTAGTGTCCGTATTGTCTTCTTTGTTTCCTATCAAATGTAGTTTGTAATTTGTCATGAACATTATCAGTACCCTAACCATAGGTGGACTTGCTGGACTTATTTTCAGAATGATTCATGTTAAGTCATATAGAACTTCTCTGTCGTATGCTTTTCTATTGTTGACATTGTCAGGTTGTGAAGCCCCATGCTCATAAATCTCATGTGAAATAGAAATTGAAAGAGAAAAAAAGGAGTCTTTCTATAGATTCTGTGATGCATTAGTGATGTCTAAAGTAAAAGGTGTGCATGTCTGACGAGTCAAAGGAAAGCAGCCAAAATATACCTTCTGAGGTACCTTCAATGAGCATGCTCATTCTTATGCCAACATCGATCATGCGCCTGAAGGCAGGGGCAAATCTGTGCATGGCCTTAAGAAAATATTGAAATCTAATAGTTAATTCAAGAAGAGTTGTATTCCACTTGTGTTTACCCAAGTATTTCACATTTAATGGAATTGGTTTTTCTTAAACTAGAGTTCAAATAATTATTTGACGTTAATCTTTTTCTTTCTCCTAATTCTTCTGGATATGTGTCTCAGAAGCAACACCGAAGACTATCATGAGAACAATGGGAGTGAAAGGCCTTACCCTTTATCATCTCAAATCACATCTTCAGGTTGTTAGTGGCACTTTTTCTTTTAAACAACTCATATAACTTGTTGCAAATATAATATGCTTTCATGTATTAACTTCCCCCTCTCCCCTTCTTTTGTGCTTGCAGAAGTACCGCTTGGGAAAGCAAGCATGCAAGGAAACAACGGAGAACTCTAAGGATGGTATCTTTTTTGGCCTTTAGAATGCAAATGAGTTTAATATGTTCTGCTATGGTGCATGAAACTTCCTGTTGCATTTTTTCATTTCATGTGGTCATATGAAAGGACATTTTTAAAAAACCATATGACTATGTACGTGAGAAACCATAGATAAAATTCTTTCCAAAACATTCTGGCAGTGTATCGGTAGCATCAGCTGTAAGAAGACACCATATTCATCAGGCTTCAGGGATTCTGGGACTCAAGATAGTTTCCTAGAATGATTTTGTTTCCATTTACTGATTTATCTCTTTTTGCATAAAATTTCTTTTCATTTGTTTTCATCTCTCGGTCCTCTTTTGTTGGGCCAGATTATGCTACTCTAGATAGCAAGAATGTTAACGACCTTTGAGATAGCTAGATGTGCCTTATTTATGTTGTGTGGTTGGCATTGCAGTTTCTTGTGTTGCTGAAAGTCAGGATACTGGTTCATCGACAACATCGTCGACCAGAATGTTAGCGCAAGATCCAAATGAGTATGATATCATCCTTGCATATTAATTCCAAAGCTTATCCATCTCTGGATATTAGTATGATTGCTTCATTTCATTTTTCATATAGTGGTTACCAGGTCACCGAGGCTTTGCGAGTACAGATGGAAGTCCAACGAAGGCTACATGAGCAGCTGGAGGTGAGTTTCCTTCATGTCTCTGTTGGTATATACAAAAGCCTTTCTGTTTCTGTCAACCATCGTGGTGACTTGTACACATCACTTTTATATCTCTTATGTGCATGAGAGAATCAAAACTTCACAAGCTACTCTTTGAGGATATTACTGCAATACTGTTGGGGCTTTAAACATAATTTGGACAAAATGTGGTAGAACATACTTGGCATACTGTCTAGCTATGGTCTGTTTTGCGATCTTTAATTATCAACATGAAGCTGAGTTCTTCCTACTAAAAGGATTTATTTTCTACCAATCAGTTATCCAGTTTGATCCTATTTTTATTCAGTTTGATCCTATTTAGTTGAATCATTTCCTATGGTTTTATCGCTTCCAGGTTCAGCGACGGCTCCAACTCCGAATTGAAGCGCAAGGCAAATACCTACAGTCAATACTTGAGAAAGCTTGTAAGGCTCTGAATGATCAGGCCATTGTGGCTGCTGGGCTTGAAGCTGCTAGGGAGGAGCTTTCCGAACTAGCCATCAAAGTTTCCAATGATTGTCAAGGGATGGTCCCTCTGGAGAACATAAAAATGCCATCCATATCTGAACTTGCTGCAGCACTAGAGAACAAAAATGCTTCCACTGTACCAGCTCGAATTGGTGACTGTTCTGTTGAAAGTTGCTTGACTTCAACCAGTAGTCCAGTTTCTCCAATGGGTGTGGGTTCACAGGCTGCTGCCATGAAGAAGAGACCAAGACCCTTGTTTGGTAATGGCGAGTCATTGCCGTTGGAGGGAAACATGAGGCAAGAAGTAGCATGGGTGATGCCTCACATTGGATGAACAACAGCATGGCGTTTCTATCTTAGAAATGGAAACCCATTTTGACTTTTCCCTTTTTCTTTCTCTTGTCTAGTTAATCTAAATGTCTCATCCTGTGTCAACTGTATCATCAGTGGTCTGTATATTCCTAAAGCAGATGATTTTGAACGTGGGGACAGGGGAAACCTTTAATTTAATGACATGGAATTGCCCCATTCATAAGTTTTTTAAGCTCTTTCCTTTTGGGGTTAGTGAATAGAGTGGGTTGAACTTTTGACATCATTCCCATTATTGAAAAACACTCTGTTTTTCAATAGATTCTCTTTGTACTTTTGGCTGCGTTCTAGAGGGCTGTGTCTTCACTGGTTTAGAAGATAATCATCCAGTACTTCAAATTGCCTATCGACAGTGTGTTGAAATGTCCAAGTTACATTTATTTATTGATGATATAAAATAATTATACGCAAGGCATGACTATGTTGCAATAACATCAACCAGTGATAACAACACTGTTATTAACAACAAAGAGTTTGTTAGCAATAACATAAAAGCTGTAAGGTTGTTACTTATAGGTGATCAATAAATTAATAGAAATATAAAAAGAAAAAAACTTCTCAAATTTTGGCAAAGTGACCTCACTACTGACATGTGACATGTCAGTAGTTACAGCTGCAGGTGGGGAAGTTGCATTAGGGTATAGGTTTGCCTTAGTAGATAGGCACAGTCCAACTGTCTAGAGATGGTAAAAAGATCCGGATCCGGCCCGGATCCGCAAAGATCCGGAAGATCCGGATCCGCATATTAAAAATACGGATCCGGATCCTAAGAATTAGGATCCGTGCGGATCCGGATCAAGTGCATCCGGAAATGCGGATATCCGGATCCGCATTTTGTATTTAATTATTAATTTAATTAAATTTCAATATAATATATATATATATAAGCTAAAAAGTCTAAAAGTGTGAACTTATGATATTCTTGTATGTTATGCATGTTGAATTGTTAATTGTTGAATTATTAATTATTGAATTATAAATTTATAATTAGATTTTATTTGATGTTATTAAGTAAATTGCGAATTTATATTTTTTTTTTATGTTTAATTCATATTGTGGTATCTTTTATTATGGATTATGATGTAAGATGTTATTGTATGTTATTCATGTTGAATTGTTAATTATTGAGTTATCAATTTATGATTATATTTTATTTAGTATTATTAGATAAATTACTTGAATTTATATTATTTCTATTTTTAATTTATGTTGTGATAATTTCAATTGTGAATTTATGATGTTATTGTATGTTATTCATGTTAAATTATTAATTGTTGAATTATCAATTATTGAATTATAAATTTATAATTAGATTTTATTTGATGTTATTAAGTAAATTGTGAATTTATATTATTTTTTATGTTTAATTCATAATGTGGTATCTTTAATTATGGATTATGATGTAAGATGTTATTGTATGTTATTCATGTTGAATTTTTAATTATTGAGTTATGAATTTATGATTAGATTTTATTTGGTATTATTAGATAAATTGTTGAATTTATATTATTTCTATTTTTAATTTATGTTGTGATAATTTCAATTGTGAATTTATGATGTTATTGTATGTTATGCGTGTTGAATTGTTAATTGTTGAATTATTAATTATTAAATTATAAATTTATAATTAGATTTTATTTGATGTTATTAAGTAAATTGCGAATTTATATTTTTTTTTTATGTTTAATTCATATTGTGGTATCTTTTATTATGGATTATGATGTAAGATGTTATTGTATGTTATTCATGTTGAATTGTTAATTATTGAGTTATGAATTTATGATTAGATTTTATTTGGTATTATTAGATAAATTGTTGAATTTATATTATTTCTATTTTTAATTTATGTTGTGATAATTTCAATTGTGAATTTATGATGTTATTGTATGTTATTCATGTTAAATTATTAACTATAAATTTATGATTGTATTTTATTTGATATCATTATATAAAATTTTAAAATTTTAAATTATATTTTAAATTATTAAAATTTAATATTTGCGGATCCGGATATCCGGAATATCCGCCCGCAATCCGTGCGGATATTATCCCATCCGGATCCGTATATATTTTTCCGGATCCGAATGCAGATCCGGATGCAAAATTATTGATGCGGATCCGGATCCTGATTTGGGTGCATCCGGATCCGGATTCGGATTTTGCCATCCCTACAACTGTCCAAGTAAACTGTATAATCTTTGAATGTGGTGTTCTAATCATTTAGAGTCTATTTTCATTTAACGGCTATAAATATTTATTTTTATTTTTTATTGTTGTTTATTTTTTTAGTATAATATTTAAATATAGAATTTAAATTTTAAAATTTTGAGAGTAAAAATTTAGAAGTTTTTTTTAAAATATCAAAATATTTTTTATTTAATTGACAATCTTATTTAATTTATTTTGTAACATAATTTAAAATTTTTATCTATTAAAATAACTTTATAATTTTTAACAGAAATTCTTACAACTAAATAATTAATTTTTTTAATGAAATTTTTATTTATAAAAATTTTACTAATAAGAATTTTATTTAAATAAGAATTCTTAAATAAGCTCTCTTTAAAAAAATTATATAAAGGAAGCCTTAGGAAAGGGTGAGTAGTTAAGGATTCTGTTGAAGGAATGAGTGAGGCAAGAGTTGTTAAGGATTCTGTTAATGCTTGCTTGTTACCAAAGGCCATAATGGCATCTGCACTTTTTAGAGAGTTTCATTTTTGCTCTACTTATAAAAATTCTGGTAACAAGAGCTCTAAAGCTCTATTCGAGAAAGTTATATAAAAGTAGCCTATAGGAAAGAGTGAGGCGAGAGTTGTGAATGATTCTGTGAATGCTCGCTTGTTGTCAAAGTCGATAATTGCATCTGCACTTTTCAGAGAAACCCATTTTGCTTAATCTTTACGCGCCCTTTTTTCTTCAACTTTCTACTCACTAAGTTCTCTTGTCTTCCTCCCTCATTATTCTTTCTTTGTAACGCTTTTCTTGTTTTGAAAGAACCACTTGCCTCCTCCATCAAACCTCATCTGCCACAAAAGATTTCAATGGGTAAGTTTCAATTTTTTTGTGCCTTTCCATTCATTATTTTTGTATTACTTGAACTTCAATTCTGTAGCTGAATTTGGGTTTCTTTTCTTGCGTTGTTTTACGCATTGAGCTGAGTTTTATGTTCATCTTCCTTGACCTTTTGCTTATAATTTTTGTCTGGTGCAGTAGAAACTTCTCTGTTGATATTTATTTGTTCTTGCTAATATTTTATTTGTTGAAGTTGTGTGGGTACTCTTGGTACTAGCAATGTGATTGTGTGGTTACCACTACTGTGATGAGTTTCATTCTCTACATTCTTAGTAATTTTTCTTCAGATAGCAGATAATAGGATCTGTTTGGTCACTATTATTTAAGTGAGTACAGTCTTCATAGAACTTTTGTTTTGGGTTTATGTTAGGATCCCAGAAGGATGTGAAACTGCTCAAGGAATTCCCTGTTGAAATGCTTTTCCTACTTTACCTGATTGCATTCTTCTATAGTCTTTGGTTGAACTTTCACCAGTAATCACCACCTGCTTAGGATTGTTATTTCTGCTTTTTCCATGATGTAACTTCTTTGGCGTTTGGATTATCAAACACAATCACTAGAACTGCAACATTCTTCTGCTACCATCTCTACTAGTACTAACCGGCATATCATGCTTACTGTCCCATGGTGCAATCATTTATGCAACCTATGGGTTTCACCACATCATTGTTAGTGCCATTTGCTATGTCTGCTAATGCTGCTTTCATACATTACTATTCCATTACACACATGCCACCATCAATTACTGCTACCTGAGAAGCGGCAGCTTTGCCACTTCTTAATACTGCCAACTCATTTCAATATTCCCATTTTAACCATCAATGCATGATTTAAACCATCACTTTTTTGCTTATGGTGTGGTGGAAAAGCTACTTGAATGATGATGATTTTATTTATTATTGATAAACTTGCAGAATTGAAAAAATGGGACCTAATATTCTTTAATATATAAATAGATTATGCTGTCGGGATTGTAGAGGCATGTTGAAGGATTGTTGACTGTTTGATTTCTTATCTTGAGTCACAGATTATGTATAAGTTGGATTGTATCCATTGACGTACTGAAATAAAAAATTTCATTATTTTGCTTTGCTGGCCTAAAAGTTAAGATATTGACTTTTGAATTTGTTAACTTTCATCTTCTTTTTTAGCCTATTTCTGATTCTGCGTATGTTATCTTTAAGGCACATCTCACCCTTGCCCTTCTCTGAAGTACTTGTCCAACAAAGTTAGAGGCATGCTCTGCCACTGCAGTTCACAAAACAAGCATGCAAGATTGGATGCAAAGCTTGAGAAGAAAATGATTGAAGTTAAGAAAAGTTCATTCGGACATAGCAATTTCAAATCAATTGACAGTGTAATTTTACGATTCCCTCAGTTCAAAGAGGGACTGAAAAACATTAAAAGTGTTTTTGAGCAATATGGTGGGTCATAATGAGGTTGCCTTTTTTATCTTTGGAGATGTTTTAAAGATTTTATTGTGAATTGACTCTCTTTTTCTCTACTATGCCATCTATAGATGAAGACTCCAGTGGAACTATTGACCGTCAAGAACTTAAAAAATGCTTAGGGGAATTGCAACTCCATCTTACAGAGGAGGAAATTGAGGATTTGTTCAAATCTTGTGACATTGATGGGAGTGAAGGCATACAATTCAACGAGTTTATTGTTGTTCTCTGTCTGATCTATATACTAACAATGCCCTCCTCATCTTCTGTAAATTTATTTACAAATAAACTCAATATTTATTCTTTTACTCCTTTTTCTGTATGTTGCCCTCCGACTGAACCTGCACTAATCAGTGTCTTTGATGGCCTTGCAATTGTGTCAGATGGCAAAGATGGGCTCACCACAGCTCAAGGCCACATTTGATGCTATAGTTGAAGTGTTTTTGTTTCTTGATAAAAATGGTGATGGAAGGCTGAACAAGAAAGACATGGTCAAGACTTTGAATGAATCTTATCCTTGGGAGAAATCACCTGCTCACGTCACCAGGACTCGATTCAGTATTGCCTGTTTCACTTTCTTTACTTCCAATTTTTTTTCCATTGTGTAATTGTGATAAACTCTTTTATTCTTTTTTCTTTTGCTAATTCCTTTTACAAATTGCAGAGGAAATGGACTGGGACAGAAATGGGAAGGTCAGCTTCAGGGAATTCCTCTTTGCTTTGATCAGTTGGATTGGGATTGACAATGATGAAGAAATCTCAGAAATGGAGTGAAGGCAAAAGCCAAGACACATATATGTAAAGTGAGTAATAGTTCGAAATGAGGTCAGACTGAAACACTTTGTTATATACTCATGTTCATTATAATATCTTCTCAAATTGTAGAAACATGAATCTCTTCAATAAATTAACCGATAATTATGGTTACCTTCTTTCTTCCAGAATTCTTCTTTTTGCTCTGTTGAAACTAATAAACTATAGTGCAAAAGATTTGTACAAGTAAATAATTCATAGCAGAGATTTCACAAAAACTTGCTTCATTTAAGTAAAACATGCTATACACTCCACACTATAAATTCATGAAAAATATATCCAATAACATGCTTCTATAATATTATACACATCTTATACCTCAACCAGTGTAGAAAACTTAAATACAGTAGAAGGGAGAAAATTCTAACTAGAAAACCTGTGAGCATGTTTCATTGTATTCCAAGAGCTTGTATTCTCTTTATCAGTGAGAGAGAACACTCATTTCTTTGTTTCCATTCTTCTAAATTTTCAATCATTTTGCCATCTTCCATGAAGCGTTTGTCATTTCCGTCAAGTATGCTCAAAATCTGCCTCATGCTTGGTCTTAATTCTGGGTTGGAAAGTGTGCATGCAATTCCTAATTTTATGAGCCTCATCATTTCTTTATGACTATACTCTCCATTCAACCTTAAATCAACCAGCTCTGCCAACGGTCTTTTCTGTGCTTCAAATTCATGCACCCTCTTCACCAGTAGTCCCTCAGGCAGCCGAAAGTCAACTGCCATCTGTCCAGTAACCACCTCGAGAACTACCACACCGAAACTATAAACATCAGCCATTGAGGTTGCTTCACCGGATTCTATATATTCAGGTGACATGTAACCAAAAATGCCACAGACTGATCTGTTTCGACTGGTAGCTTTGTGATGGCCATGATCATTGCGTGTCAAGAATTCTGCAAGGGCAAAGCTACCAAGCCGTGGGTTCATGTCCGGATCAAGAACGATGGCAGAAGAGGTAATGTTTCTATGAATAACTTGTTCATCCCATTCCTCATGGAGATAAAGAATGGCACAAGCAAGTGACTTGACGATGTTGTATCTGTGGTGCCATCGCAGGATAGAATGGCCAATTCTATGATTATGATGGAAAAGGAGGTGACTCAGAATGCGAGTTGCTGAATAATCATAGACAACAAGCATCTCCCCTTGCTCAGTGCACCAACCGCAGAGCTGAACTAGATTGCGATGGCGAAGCCTGCCTAAGTTTTGGAGTTCATTTGCGAATCGTGTTCGCAATGCAGGGCATTTACTCATGCCAAGCCTCTTCACCAGAATATGCTGGTGATTGTCAAGGAAGCCCTGGTAAGCTGTTCCAAAATCCATTTCTGCCACCCTTTGCAACTCCGAGAAGTTGTTTGTAGCAGAAATGATCTCCTTGAACGATATTTCCCTTGGAGTTTCAACCATAAAGAAACTATTTCGTCGTTGACTTCTGCTATTGTAAGATTTAAATTCACTGTTTCCCCCACACTCAGCTGTTGCATATATAGTTTCTCCTGCAGCTGTGACATAATTTGGTGATGTGATTGTTGTGCGTGAGGCAGTTGTACTCGTTGACCTGGTGGTTTCTGTGTTGCTTGTACTGGTGTTGGTTGGTGAGGATAAAGAAATGTACAGAGGATGTGACTGAAATGATGGAAGAGCTGGCAATTTACCAGAATAACTGCCAGAAACAGCTTCTATAACCCATTTCATGCTAGGTCGAAGATGTGGATTGTGAAGAGTACAGAGTAGTGCGAGATGAGTTAGATGCTCCATATCAGAAAGCTTGTAGGGTCCATCTGAAAGCCGATTATCCGCTGCTTGTAAAACCTTGCCCTCATCAGACAACTTTCTGATCCAATCAAGCAAGATGATCTGATCATCTGGGTATGTGAGATCGACAGCCCTTCTGCCAGAAACCACCTCCAAAACCACGATCCCAAAGCTGAAAACATCAGATTTTGCTGTAGCAATGGAGCCTTTCTGGAAACTCTCAGGTGGCAAGTACCCTATTGTGCCACCAATTCTAGTCGTCTCTGCCAAGTGAAACTGGTGATTTCTCGCTGATGATGTCCTCGTTTGGTATTGGAGTTCATGTTCAAGCCACCGCGCCAAGCCAAAGTCACCAAGTCGGGCATTGAATTGGGAATCAAGCATCACATTACTAGTCTTAACATCCCTGTGTATGATCTGAGTTTCCAGCTGCTCATGAAGATAATGCAGTGCAGCTGCTAAGCCTCTAATGATCTTCTTCCTCTGCTCCCAGTTCAAAGGTGCAGCCTCCAAGTTCTCAGGCCTCCGAAACAGTACCCTGTCAAGGCTGCGGTTAGGCATGTAGTCGTAAACCAAAAGCAGCTGGTCTTCGTGCACACACCACCCTCTCAACCGGACAAGGTTCCTGTGGCGAAGATGAGCAACTGCAACCAACTCAGCTGCAAAAGTCTTCTCAAACCGCTCTCCTTTCTCCGCCAAGCATTTCACCGCGACCACAGTACCATCACTAGGTAAAACCGCTCTATAAACTTTGCCAAAACCTCCACTTCCAAGAACTTCATCTTCATCAAACCCGTTGGATCCTATATAAAGCTCAGCATAGCTAAAAATCCTCGGATTGTCTCCACCAACCTTCTCCGACATTTGCACTCCTTCCAGGTCATAAAACAAGCTGGAATGCTCTTTCCTCGGCGTATTATGATGACAAAAACAAACCCATTTCGCTTCATACAACCGGTGTAATTTATCAGCAATGAAACTCACAATCCGACCCCCACAGCTGCGTCCATGTTCTTTATTGACCTCTTGTTTTCTGGATACGATGTTGTGCACTTGAGATTTCTCATAGGGCTCGATCTCATCGACGTCTGCCGGCAGAATGAAACAAAGGCGGTTCAGCTGCTGCATGGTGAATTGGTGGTTGCTAGGATAAAATGACTAGTTTAGTAAATGAACATGAAGAAAGAAAAGGTTGGGGAAGAACATGAAACATGAAGGAGGTAGCTAAGCTAGCCAAGGCTTTTCGATGTGTTTCACTTCATCTTGGTGGGTATTTATTCAACACGATTAGGTGGTGCATGGTTGAATTGTAAACTATCGGCCGTCCAGAGAAAGGAGCCTACCCTGCATGACGTTTGCATGGAAGTTTCTAATGTTTTCATATTTGCTATTTGGCAAATCTTTCTCTCAAGGTATGCTGGGAAAGGGCATATAGAGCATTTCAGATATGTGATAAAAATATTGGAAAACGCATAGAAAAAAACTAATGTACTAATAGACCCTATGCACTGTAGTTTTGACTCATTTCATTTTTCTAGAAACTTAATAGTTATAATTATACATACAAAGAAATTGCTTTTGGGAATGATTTCCTGTGAGAAAATTCTTGGTTTGTATTTTTAAGCGCGTGAGTACGCGCCTAAGTTTCTTTTCTTTCTTTTCCTTTGAAAGTCCCGCCTGAAAAGTTAAAAAGGTTGATCGATGAAACTCGGATTTGATTAGGTCAAATTTCATAACTTAGGATTTTGTCCAAACTCTTGAAAGGAGTGTTTAGGTGATATATTTATTCATTCATATCAACTACTAATAGACCAATTTAAATCATTTTCTACCTAATTTTCATGTGCTTGAGAGGGAGAGGGAGAATCAAAATTTGAATTTGAAGTATAATTAGGGATGATAACTTTTAATATTACCTGTTAATGCGACTCAAATATGAAATTAAGTTATATAGTAGTCGCATCTAAAATGACACAATTATTAATCTTATTAAATCTTTATCACTCATTTATTAACTATATCGATTTAATGCCTTGTTAAAATTGCTGCCCTTACCTATAAAGATTACATATGAGATACAATTAAATCAATCGTTGTAATGAAATGAAAGTTGACACATAATTTAGTAAAAAATTAACCATATTCATTTATATTTAATCATATATTGAAATTAATCTTAATATAATATGATTAAGGTTGAAGCAATTGGTTGAGGGTTATGGATTAGTACCTCGTGATGAATCAAGTTTCGATTGCGTAATATTTTCATTTACACATGGGATTGAAAAGATATTAGTGGATTATAAATTAACATATTAACCATGACTCCACTAGCTGTTACCTTGCAATTCAATGGAAAACATAATGATCAATTTGATGATTTAACTTTGATTATGAGCACTGACATTGTTGATGATTAATTTCACTTCATCAACAATTGTTTCCCAAATTTTGGTCGCATCACATCACTTGAAACATGTCTAAACATGTTTCTTTTTTTTTAAAAAAAAATTCTTTTCGTAAAAAAATTTTAAATTGGAATTACATAATTGCTTAATAATAACTGGCTTAATGATAAATTAATCATTTATTTTTTCACATATGAGTATTAAAAGAGTTTTTTTTTCTAAATATTTAAAAGCATATTTAGCATATATCAATAATTTTTTAGATATCAAACTGCATCATCAAAAAATTGATTGAAGAAGTGTCCATAAGTTCTTATCTTCAAATGTCAATAAGTTATATTATAATTAAAAATAAGTTTAAATTTAATAATGAATTAATCTGTCTTCATAATCTTTTATTATATGTGTATATATAATAATAATATAAGGTTAGAGTTTAATTAATATTATATTTTTATTTAATAATTATTAATTATATATTTTTAAAAAATTAATAAAAAAATCAATTCAATACTTGATCTAAATCCATCAAAAAATTAGTGTTTAAAATTTTTGAGATTTCCCTTACAAAAATATATAAATACCCATATGTCCGTGTCCGGTGTCCCACTGCTGATATCATCTAATTACATGACAAACTGACAAAAAAGTGTCTGTCCATTTATCTCATTATCAAATACCAAATACCAACGAAGGAAATTGTCAGGTGTCAAAGCAAATTGAATTATCTGGGAAAGGCCAAAAGGTTCAAAGTGAGTTGATACATAGGTGTTGCCAAAAGTCAATTTGGGGACAGGTGTATGATTGGGACTTCGGGACCCCTTGGCCTTTATTTTGCAATTAATGGTGGCACAAATTGATGCCATTAATTGTGTTCAAATGCAAAAAATTAGTGTATTAATGTAGTTTCTGAGTTGGTCGATTGGTTCGTCTTCTTGTGTTTCTTTATGATCTCTAAAAAAACCAAAAGTCACATTTTTGGGTTGGTACTTGGTTGGACCTGAGAAGATCTCCATACATATTAGGAAATTTGTGAAAGTAGGGTACACTTTTAAGTGTTCTTTTTCCCATTAATTTTAGGAAATAATTTGACAATTTAATATGATGAATTTCAATTTCAATGGAAAAGGAAATTGAGTCATGCTCAACAGCTCAGGTGGAATAGCTAGCATTAATATCTTTTAGACCTTTTTTTTTTTAAGTGTTAATACTACTTACTATTAAGCTAATCCAATTACCTCTTGGATTGTTTTTTTATGGACCATTCACATTTTCATCCTTTGTGTCTTATGATCTACATAATAATGGTTGCGGTGCATTGGTATTATTTGTTTATATTTAGTGGCTGATTTATTTTTTCTTTGTTTATCAAAAATAATAAATCGAAGGTCATTAATATTTATACAATTGAGTAGATTAGTCGATAAAATGTTCAATAGTGTTAGTGTTATTTATCAATGATATGCAATTGAACTCAGTAGTAATTTATGGCAGCAATAGTAATTGATGTTGGCTTGCCATAATTCTTTTATTTAATTATAAGAAAAAAAATTGATATTATGTAAATGATTAAAGAAAAATATTAATAAAATATTAAATCTCTTTGAAGAATAATGCAAAGGATTATTTTATCCATGAATCCATTAACTTTTATAATGAAAAATAACTATTAAGAGTTGCGTTTAAGAAGAGCTAAGTTAGGAGAATGACTTTTAAATTACATAAAAAATAATATAATTAATTAATAAAAAATTTTATAATATTATTTACATATTATATGACTGACATGATATCTTGGAGGTATTTTAAGACTTATATTAACTTTATTTTTATTTGTTATTTAAAAAAATTCAATTCATATATACTTTTGCTGCTTGTGTTGCAAAATGGTACTTTTTTTACAAAATATCAAAATTCAAAATCTTTTTCATAGCATTTTTTTAAATAATTAGCTTTTAAATTAATTTTATGTTATTTTTATATTAAACATAAACAATAGTATCATTATTTATTTTTTATTTAAAAAAGTATAATTAACATAAAATATTCATAAATCAGTGTACAATGTAATGAAAATATAATAAAAATGATCACAATAAATAAAAAATTATTTATGTTTATATAATTATTTGCGACAAAACTTGCTTGACGTTATTTGGGTAGGCAAATAAAAAGTTGACACGTGTTCTAACTAAGTGAACGTGACAAAGAAGCCTATTATAAACCTAAAAAGATGTGCTTATTAGGTCCCATTTGGCATTAAGATATTATAACTTAAGTTATAGTTGTTGTGAAAAAAATTGTAATTATGAAATGAAAATTAATAGTATGCAGCATATACATATTTAAATAGTAATTAAAAAAAATTATTAATGATATAATAAATTTTTCATAATATAAATGTAAAATCAAATCAATTTAACTTACAAGTTACAGTAGTCAACATTTACTAAATATTTTAGTAATACAATTTTTAAAATATAGTGACATACCTCAATATTAAACATGATCTTATTAGAAAAAAAAATCCCATTTGGTAACTTTCAGAAAACGTGAGGCCACCCAAGTACAAGTTAGGTTAAACTCTCTTTTCAATATTATATAAACAAATGTTTTCAATTGTTTTAGAGATAATTTTAATATTTAGATTTAAGCATCCATATTTATGTTTTTTCATAGATGCATTTATTACAATAGTAATGCCGGCAATCTTCAGCAATTTTAATGTTGTCTAAACAAACTCATAAAATATAGTAATTTTATTATATATCTATTAAACTCCGTTTGTATTTAGAATGAAAATTCAAATGGAAATAGCAAACACCCTAGCTTCTAGGTTGTTTAAAAAAATTTCTTTTAAAAAAAATGGTGACGAAGGCATAATTTTGTTTGATTGAAATATTCTTATAAATTCCTTAAGATTAACAAGTTTTCCTAACAGCCGCACTTCACCAAACCAGGTTATTAGAAAAATGATTAAAGGATGACATAATGAGTGATTAAATTAATGGTAAGACGAGTAGGTTACACAAATTATTCTAAAATTTCTACAAAAGATTTTCTTTTGCTTTGCTTTGGTGGAGGGGATTTGGGTTAGCGTGTTTTATTAAATAAAAGTATAATAATATAGGTTGACCCAAGTACAGCTTCTTTATCCGCAGATTCCAATTCTCCTTTTGAATTGCAGCACTATACTATGTTTCATCAGTTTACATTATGTTGTATGGATCAAAGGTCTAAAATATAGCAGAAACAAATTAATGTTTTCACGGCTCTGCTAACTACTCAATTCCCTCATACATTACAGAATCTCGATTTTATATCTTTGTGATTAAGTAAGAGGAAACTATTTAGGATAGAGTAGCATTCACCTTTTTCAAATAGAGATTTGACAGTTTATATATCACACGCAGCGTTAAAAATCATGAATACTACTAAAATTTTGAGATTCTTTCACGTTTTATAATTCTGTAAATTATAACAAAAGCGGAAAGTTCGGTGGCAAGGCATACCTGTGGTCTGGCTCTGGCGAAATAGTTATGCAAACTTTTTTATTATTTAAAAATATTTACATAAATTCTTTGTAGGACACACGTACCTCTTTTTGCACAAATCTTGGGGATCTGTTCCTTATCTGAATACAGAATGGGTTCTTTATGTCCGAGAGCTATATGATCATTTCTCAAAATAATACCATATTTCGTGGGGACTTAGCTTTTGACTCACACAGATTTAACGTAAAAGATTAGTACCTTGGATGTGATAACATAACGTACTTATAAAATTAAATAACTCTAATTTATTAGTTAATATAAAACACACCTCAACAATCTCTACTTTCTCACTCCTGATAAAATTATTGTTGGACCTTAATTTTTTTGTCCGACATACCTAATTTATTTCACCATCATATTTTAACTATTAGGATTTGATTTTTATGCCACTTATTTGTTAAAAAATAAAAAAAGTTTTGCAGTAAAAATTATTGGATCACAATTTTCATAAAATATATAAAGTTACCATAATTTAAAAATTATTCATTTTTTTTCGTAGTAGTGATTTGAGTTCCCAAGTCATGATTAGTCACCAATGATATTTCAAGTTATATCTCAAGTTCGATATGCATTTAGTGTGTGAACGTTTTTATCACTAATAAAAGGAACTAGCAATAGAAAAACTTTTTCTCTTAAATTTAAAGAGAAGCATTTTTTTTTTTTTATGTTTTGTATATTGTGGCTTCTTACTATTTTGTGAAAAAATAAGTCTTTTTATACTTTTTGATGGAAACTTTAAGCTCCTTAGTTTATCTCTTTTTAATTCTATTAACTAAAAAGTAATTGATTTAAATTAAATGATAAGATAAAGTCAAAAGTGGCGTATCACTTACAGAGCCTATCATTGTAAAATAATAAAAGACCCATTATACATAAGTGCATTAAATGAAGCCTCCTACTAAATAATATATTTAGGTTTTTGACTAAAACAACTAGTTATCTTACTTATTAGTTCGACAATAGTACAATCAATTAAATGAGCTAACTTGAGGATTATTTAGATACATATAACAATGGCTACAATAATTAAAATTGTAATTAAACTAACCTAATTATTCAGTTCTAAATGCACTCCATTAAAATATTAGAACTGACTTTCATAATATTTAAGCTTTTAATCCAAACAACTAGTTATCTTACTTATTAATCTAGTAATGGTGCAGTCAATTAAGTGAGCTAATTTGAGGCTTATTTTGGTACATACAACATTGACTACAATAATTAAAATTGTAATTAAACTAATTCGATTATTCAGTTTTAAATGCACTCCATTAAAATATTAGAATTGTCCTTCATAATTGTATGCTATCTATAATAGTGGTCATGAATAATAATCCGACCCATGCCACATTGATTTTTTTTTTATTATTTAAACATTCATTTGTATTACATCGTTAATAAAATTAATATTTAAACTGTCCAATCTAGTTAATTACATATTGTTCTTTAACACTTATTATATTTTTTATAATAATCATTTTCAACATACTAATTATGTTGACATAATATGACTAGATAATTCTATGATTAAGTATCAAAACTCTACAAGAGATATATTGTACAAATTCTACATTGTTAATATATAATTTCACTATTTATGATAGTTCATACTAAGATACTGGGTAATCTTGATTATAAATGTATGTCGTACCAATTGGTAACTCATATGAAATAATAATCATAATTATGAAACTATAATTAACTCAAGCTTGAAATTGCAATAAAATCAATGACTATGAGATTTAATAAGTCTGATAGTCATTTGAAGGTTAATTAAATTTTATATGTGATCTAATTTAATATAGTCAAACTACATCAGCAAATTTATATATAATCAAGACAAATCATTTAATAATTTATTACAGGCTAAACATAAATAGAGCATCCAATTCTATTTATCAACTGCGAACTTAATTTACTTAATAGTAAGATAACGTGTATTTTTATATTATTTGTATCCATATGATACATATAATATAAAATGATTATACAAACTTTATTCAATATATATATATATATAATTAAAATATTTGAAATATATTTGAAATATTTTATTAATTAAAAAATATATTTATTAGATGTATTTATGCATAAAATAAATTAATATATTTTAAAGACCACTTAATCCCATCAATCTTTAATTTAACCATTTTGCAAACTTCAGAGGCATCTCTGCCATTTTCCCATTACCAAATAGAAGGTCCCTCAGCTGAACACATTTCTAATGGTTATTCGGCAACCATTTTAGGGTTTGGGCTATGTAAAGCAAAAACCGATCATCACTCACAATCTTGTTGACATTGAGAAAGATTCTAAAATGCATTGTTAATCTTGACTTAAGCTAAGAACAGAGACTCTACAGTGTAAAAATTTGAAACTTGGCTATTCATACCATATGTTCATTTCATGTCACTATATACACAAATGCATTCTTGTCTTTCAAGAAATGCTCAGAACAACTATGGCTGTACCAAATGATCTAAGGGCTGATATCAGTTTAATCTAAAGGTTGATATTCAGTGTCCTTAAATAGCTACAGTTCATCACATGATTCATTAAAGCTGTTGACTCTGATTACACGTCATTGCCTTGTTGGACCATGCGCTTATTCTTGAATTCATTAATCATAATTATGCTAGTAATTGAGGCATTTTATCAAACATCCAGTTCATTGCATCAAACCTTCATCAATCTAGCTAAATACTGAATGATGAAAATTATAGTCACAATGCAGCAGGATGAAAGCCTCAATAACAAAGAGCTATATCCCAAGAGTTGGTTGTGGGTGGAATTGTTACTGTCAACAGATTGTCTTCAGCACTGAATTTGAATTCCTCATAGTTCGAGTTTAGTAAAATTGAGTTTGGCTCTGTACTTGAATATGCTCCAAAACTGCCTCCTCCTCTTCCCTTGATGTGTATTTTAATACTAGAAGAATCATTAATCAAGTCAACTGACTCAACAGCTCCTCCAGAATTATACATATTCATCAACCCAATAGGAGCAAACTGAATCTTTTGATTGTAAACCTGTAAAAGAATTCGTGTAATGAAAACTCTGGAACTAAGAACTCAGGCCACGCCTTTTAGAGATGGCCAACAGGCATGGCAATACGAGGGACAGCACAAGCACGCTTGCTGGGCCTAGAATTTTAGGCACACTGGCCATAAAGCATGACATGTGAAATAATTCAAAATAAGCTTTTAAAGTCACTGGACTTGTAGCCCAATGGTGGGTTGGCAACCTCAACAATGTTAAGGGCACTAGTTCAAGCCCTCATTAGTGATCTATCTTCTCCTAAATATTGTTAGTGCTAGTATAATTCTGAATTAGTATGTATCTAGATTGTAACCATTGACCCAAAAAAAGAAAGAATTCAGTACACTGACCAACCTTTATAGGAGATACAGTGAAGACATCACATTGCATAACCTTGAATGCAATACCAAATGATTCTGCCATTGGTAATCGGAAAAGCGAACCTGATATTTCAAATGACAGTGGAAAATAATTAAGAAAAATGGGTAAAAGTTCATCTTATTCCAAATCTTGCATCTTGTATACCTGTATTGAAGGAAAAAACTGCACAATCTCCTGTCCATCGCTTCCCAGAAACCTCTTCAAAGTACTCAACATCAGCAGGAGAGACCTTCCCAGATATCAAAGTATCAACATTTTCCTGAACAGAGTTTTTCTTTTCCATACAAGGCCAACTGCCTGCTCCTTGGCAGTTGAAGACACCAATAACGCCGGTACATTTGTTCAAATTCCAAATTTTGAGAAGGCTATACACAGAAGATCATGAAAATGGCAATGAGAAAAAGAAAAAAACAACTCAAAAGATCAAGAAATTGAAATCATTAGCTGGAGATAGATATATACACACACCTCTTCCCATCCATAACTGGATCATTGAATAAACAATCTCGTGATGGCCTTCCTGGATATTTAGCTCTAAGCAGTGATCCATCAGCAAGTACAAGCCTTTTAAGTATCTTAAAATCATGCTTTCCAGGTTTATCACTGTTGTCAAAGTTGCATACATTATACAGTATTCAGGGCTGAATTATGAACAATTAGTCAAGCTTCTACGAAGAATAATGCAATTTACCTAACATAGACTCCGCAACCTCCCACAGCTCTAGCAACAGCATGGAACTCAGCTGCACCATGTTGACTCTGAAAGTTGTCAAAGATGTTGATCACTGATCAGTACCATAATGTAAAGAAGAAAGACATAATTAGATCTATGAGAAGGTGTTTGACACACATAGAACATGTCCCAATCTGGGACAACTACTTCACCAAGAAATATGCTGTTGAAAGCCACAGCTGCTATGTGCAATGTCTGTGTCTCTGCATTTTTTGGATAGTAATCATCAGATGCTCGGGTAATAGCACTTCTTTTTGAACTGCAATAACAGAGCAAGCAAAATTTATTAAACCTGCTACATGTCTCAAAGTGGAACATAGAGCATTGAAATGCATGAATCATATACTGGAAAATGGAATCTGTGCTCTGTCCCATGCAGCAGATTATGCTGTTGTCCTTGAAGTTGGTGGCTATGGACTCCTCGAGTGCTTGTTGAAACCGTCTAGTAAGTGAAACTCTGCTTTCTAAGCCAGAGCAAATTGTTTCCAGGATGTTCTGAACATCAACTTTAACCCCATCCACATCCTGTGAAACAAGATACTTGTGTAGATCATCATAAAACTGAGAAATTTTATCAGGATCAATAGCACCAATGCCATACTTCTCCATGCAATCCATGGATAAGTCCCTCATATTTGCCAAATTCCCAGGTGATTGCACTGGGTACTTCATCTCCGGATTATACATTTTAGTTCCTAAAGAATTCGGAACAAGGCCTCCCCAGTGCCCCATCAGGGCATGCCACAGATAGACATACCTGAGAATTCAGAAGTTGAAAGAAATTGGAAAATGTAGACAAGTAATTGAAGATACCTAAAGAAAGACATACTTTCAAGGATTATAGGTAGCTTACTTAAGGCCAAAGTTTTTCTTAATATCCATAACAAGATCCTTTAGTCCACTTGGTTCTTTCTGACCATCATTGGTTGTTCCCCGAAATTTGCTGTTCTCTTTGATACTGGATAATCTCCCACCAAACCTGCAATTTAGGGTAACCACAATTGCATGTGTTGTCACAATCAACAAGTTCGAAAATATATATATAAGGATAAACGTACTGTGACCCTTCAACAAATGGCTCCCCTTCTATTTGGAACTCATTGGTTGTATCTTGCCACCCATCATCTATAATCAAAAACTTTGCAGGTGTGCCTCCCTCGGATAAACTGATAGAGGAAAGAGTGAGAATGGTCTGAAATAAAGAATCCTCAAGAGCACGAAATAACTATTCAACACACTCATTTTTGAAATATTATTTTGTGACAATTTGTAAGGCATTGCACAATATTTTGATTTTTGAGGAAAAAATCTATGGCCCAAGACTAGCTAACCTCTTCAGGCCATCAATGATTCCTTGAGGATTCACTTCTTGATAAAAAGCATCCCATGTGCACCAACCAAACCAATCTAACATTTCTGGCATCTGCATTCAAAATTTACCGCAGGATCAGCAAACTGTTGATCTTTAGTTTCTTTTAAAGATTTGTATATTTGTGAGTGACTAAAATGTATAATCCGAAGAAGTGAGAACATTCATTTGGTCTGCAATGATATGAATGCATCATACCTGTTTGGTTTCTCGGATTGCAAATGTTCCAAAGTGTGTCTCCAGTATCCTGCATATCATCCAAAGAGCATAAGAGAGCTAGTAACTTTTGGCCCCACGGACGTAGCTCAGCAGACTGAATGTGCTTTGCCCCCGTGGTCACCTGAATTTGAGTAATAATAATATTAGACAAGGGTTGGTATTTAGTGATAAAATTTGTTATTTATACTCAAATCTTCTAAAAAAAATAAAATAAAAATTATCCCGCTTGTTGTTATTGTTATTATTACTTTTGCAGTGGACTTTAAAACATTTTCTATAATTCATTTAACCCTGAAAATTAAAGTTTGCTTAAAAAGCTGACCTACTTCATAGATTCCTTCATCAAATCAAATGGATTGTCTCCAAAATTAACAAAAACTGCTTGGAGGGACTCTGAGGTAACTATATCCGGGTTACCTGTGAAAAAGCACAATTAAGTGACAGAAAAGATATGAATAAATATGTGAATGTGTGATTCAAATTATTGAAGTGATCTTACCACTTTCAATACAAAATTCAAGTTCATTTGATGTGTTCCCTTGCAGGCTGCTTCTAAAGTCACCATCTAGGACGGGCAAGAAAAGGATATACGAAGTAGAAGCATCATCAGAAGTTGGTCCTTGTTCTTTTTCACTTGCTTCCAGGAGTAGCATCTGAGTTTCAATAGGAACGTCACTTGCTGAATTTCCCATCCGAGGTATCATCCACCAAATTTTAAATCTAAATAGACTGAGTAATCTTACATCCCTGCATCGTAAGCACCCATTAAACTTCTGAGTCAGACTATAGTGCATCAGGTGTACTATACAATACACGAAAATTTTCGTTGCATTTCTTAAATTTCCTATTACATGTCTCTTGTGTTCTGTTCATCTACCAAATTTTTTGTTACATATCTTAAAGTTTTTAGAGATTAACCCTATTATATAAATGTAAACCCTTGCCCTTGGTGAACTAAAATCATAACCTGAAATGTACCCCAAAAAAAAAAAAAAATTAAGAAATACAATAAAAAACTTGGCCCACATACAATGAGGTGGCGTCCTCATTTCCACGTTTATTTATCTACGGGTATAACTCACCTTAAAAAATCAATTTATAAGGGGAAGATGTCCATAAACATTATATTCCCATTTAAATCATTATATTTTTTCTGCGTGCAAATTAAATTTTAACAAGAAATTTATAATACAATAAGTAAATAATATTACGATAAATATTTAATTACATTATATTCATTAAATAATAATTATATTAAATTTAATTACACATATCTCTATATATATATATATATATATATATATTCATTAATCGTAGAACCTCCTATATATTTATTCTAAATTCCTCGATGCTAACAGAATAAAAATCATTACTCAAACGCAAAAATAAAGAACAAGAAAAGTAGGCGGCATGGCTTACTGAATGACTCCAAGCTTGAAAACATGGCGTGAATCCGTGGCAGTAGCAGTAGCACCCACAAATGCGGATGTGTTGGTGAATGGGGTCACCACTACATTTCCAGGCACACCAGTCAATGCATCTTTTCCATTTATCCTGAGATTTCCATCTTTGAGAACAGGCCTTCCGTTTACAAACATAGAATGTTTCCATCCCTCTTTGACTTTGAAAGACCATGATGCTTTTGAGAAGAGCCGGCTCTGCCTCTGCCTTCGGCTCGGGTTCGGGTTCGGGGCAATGACTGATGACGATGATAGTCGAGAATTGGTTCTCAGAGAAGCCATTGGTGTACAGAAATTGTTCATGGTGGTGGTGGTGGTGGAGTGAGTCATAGGCTTTATAACCGTTAAAACAGTTATAAAAGAAGTGTAGGAATTCTCTTCATAGGAGACACTGTAGGTGTAGTTGTACGAGTGATGTAAGTTGTTTCCGCAGTTGATAAGAGAAAGAAGATGATGGGCTTGGTTTGTTGGCCACATTTTTCACTCTTTATATGTTTGATGTTTCTGCTTTATTAATTTGTCATTTTCAATCTTAACTATCATTGGGATTTAATTGCATTGTGTCCTCTCATTTGAAGATTGGGTTCAGCAATAAAGAGGTTACCTAGGATGAGTCGTCTATTCCAAGTCACCTCCAAGCCAAATGATTCTCTATCAACCTTTTTGTGCCTTTCCATTCCTTTTTTTTTTTTTTTTTGTTTTTTTGTGGCAGCTGAATTCTGTTCTTGTGTTGTTTCTACACATTGGGAGGAGTTTTTTGTTCAGTTTTTCAGTAGCCATATCAGGTGGTTGCCATTAGGCTAAGTTATCTAATATCACAATTTATTTTTTAAAAAAGTATTAAAATGATAAATTTTATTCAACATGTGATATTCTTTAAGTTTTATTTTTAATTTTTAATTTTTAATCGTTTACTTGTTTATCTATTAATAATGATACTTAGTTACATATTAAGATTTTTTAAATTAATGTCTCATTATTTATTCTATAATGTAGATTAAACTATTAGTTCATTATAATTTAAAATCTTGAAGACTTTTAATTTTAGCTCTAATATGAGCAGATGTATTTTATTGATGGATTTGATAATGGTGATAAATTCTTTAACAACTAAAAGAGAATAAGAGAAAGAAATTATCATAAATTATCTTAATTTAATAAGAAAACTAATAAATAAGATAACTTATTATAACACACACATGACAACCTTTGTATTTTAAACATTTCATGAACTTAAAAAGGGTTTTCAGAGTAATTAATAATAAATAGATCATTAAAAAAAATAATCTCAAGATTCTTTTTTTAAGTTAGCAAATATTTCAACTCCTCCTCACACCCTTTGACACAACTGCCCTGGCCTCTACCTACACCAAAAATTTAACCAACTAAATTAATTACCACCCATGTAAAAATTGCTTAGTAGCTCATATTGAATCTTTTTTATTTTAAGTAGACTAAAGGTTAGTCTATGTGGCCCGTCTCAGTAATAGGTTTAAGGTGATGTAGCACTAAGACAAGGATTTGCATTTCTGATTGGTTGATTGTTATTATTATCATTGATTTGATATAGTTGTAATCCAGAACTGGTCATGTTATTCTCTCTAAAAGGAGATGTTTACTCAATTTAAATGAAAATCTGACAATAAATTTATTTAAAATATTTTTGCAAAAATTAGATTTTCTAGAAATATAATATTAAATAATTTTAGGACTGATATAATGCCGGCCCTGACTCGACGATTTGGTCGATATCCAGACCCACTTGCTTAGTCTCGAGTTCGAAGGCTATACAACTGAACTGTACCTTTTCAAATCCCAAATAAGGTATTCTAATTTTTTTTTTTTAAATTAGAAAAAATTGTATTCTGAATTATAACTAATCGCGGATAATACAATTTAAAAAATCATCTGTGGTCAAAATTTCTTAAATTAATCTGTTTAAGTTGATGTTAAATATATCCGACGTTGTGTGGGATACAGAACATTAAGAAATAAATATCTATAATGTAAGCTAGGTATAGATATGTCAATAAAAAATCAGTCAAAATGATATTTTTCTCTCCCCCCTTCTAGAATTTCTTTCGGCAACTTGATTGACTTGGTCGTATGTTAAATTTGTCCAAACATGTTAAAATTGCCACTCCACGTGAAAATTAGGCTTTTAATTTGTGGGAGCATAGGTGTATTGCTTTCTATTGACCTATAAAGTTATATAGTCTTTTAATTTTAATAATAATAAACCGTGTGTGATTGGTAAAATAAATAATTCATATATTTTTAAGATAAGAGATTTATGGGAAAATTATTTTGTCAAGTGTTTTCTAACATCTATAAAACTTTTAGACAATTGTGTAAATCTTGAAATGTTTTGAAATAGGTTCGTTTGATTCTTCATAAAGGTTTTGGAAAAAATATGATTTCTGAAGAAATTTGTTTTATAAAAACTGGATAATCGATAATTTTGAAAGTTATACTAAAATGAAAATAGTGAACCTTTTATTACAAGTCACTAATCAATAGTTTTGCAAATAATTTTGGAATGAAAACAGTAAACTTTTTATAGAATGGTTAGTTGAGTGGGCAAAATTTTCAAATCTTGCAACAATAGTAACTTGCCATATAAGTAAACGGCTATCCATTTTGTATAAAAGAGTTAACCGATAGTGTTTAAAAAGTTAATAATAGTTATTTTTTTGTTCAAATTATACAAAGTCAAATCAAATTCATTTCAAACAAATTTTACAAAATCTATCGAGCAAGAATTGGTTCACACAACATCATTCTTGAGCTCTTATTTGTTTATTAACATTCATTGAGATATCTTGATATATCATTTGTCTATCTACTCATCAAGTGAGTGATCTTGTAATCTTTAGCTTTATATTTCAAAATTGAGTGATTGTAAGAGTGTGAAACACTTGAGTGTGTTCATTTAAAATTATAAATATTTATTAACACTTAGGAAGTCATTTATAAACATGTGTGAAGCTTTGGTTTGTAAGACTTTGTTAGTAAGATCTTTAAACTTAAGTTATTTGGAGGCGTAAACATAGGTGAAGTTTATCGAACCACGTAAAATTTATGTGTTTGTTTTCTTCTTTTTTATCTTTTCATTTTTATTCATTACTTGAATTTACATTTATCAAATTGATTAAAACATTAATTTTATATTGATTTGTGTTTGTATTTATATAATTTTTAAAATATTCAATTTAACCCTCTTAGATTGCTCACTTAGAATTTCACTTTCACTTGTAAAATTTTCAGTTAATACAAGAAGACTATAGCTCAAACTCTGCTCTTTTTGTTGATAGAAAAAGTTATCTGGAATTCAAAACTTAGTTGACATTTGTAAGGAGTGGAATTAATTGTGAGCATTTGGATTAGGTTGACTCAAACTGAACCCAAAATTCGTCTGGGTTCAAAACTCAAAAGCAATAATTTGTATTTCGGTTTAGGTTTCGCTTGAATTGAATAGTTAACTGGATTAGGTTAACTAAGTGAATTAAAAAAGCTGCAAAATAATTTTAAAAACTCATATCTAACCATAACACACACTTCCCACTCAGTTGCTTCCTCCTTTTTTTTTCTTCTTTCCATGCATGTACTGCCAAATATCCCCTTCTTCTTCTTTTTTCCTTTTTTTTTTTCTCCTATTAATTCATGTTTGTTTTAACCCAAACCGAAACCTGAAAAACTCGAACTGAAACTTGATCTAAGTGGAATTTCATTAGCATATTTTATCAGTTGTACTTTTATGCAATTTTATGTGCAAGTTTTTGTTGAAATATCATTGTTGAATGGTCATATCAATAACTCTCTAAAATCAACTTCCATATATATTCTATCATTCTCTGTACAAAAATAAACATAACAAACCAAGAAACATAAAACCATAACAAAACAGAGTTCGATAGCTAGGATAGTTCTAAACCATTAAATCAACCATCCTAAAATGAACAGAGTATGTTTCTTTTATTTTTTATTTATACACACACACACACACAAACATACTCAAGAAGATGAGCTTTTTTCCTTTTTTCTTTTGGTACATAAACGTTCCTAGTCAAAGCTAAAACAAAATAAAACGAAAGTGTAAAACCCCAATCCAATCATGACGGAGCCATAAGTCAGCCCTATTAAGAGGTGAATTGAAAATATACAACCCAACAGATAAGGAAAATGTAGAAGTAGCAAGAAAGTGTGCTGCAAAGTTGGTTTCTCTGTAAGCATGCTTAATATTTACTTGCCAGTTTCTATTCAACAAATCTTTGATCCCCTGATGAGAGAGGCATACTCATTCAGCATAAAAAATGATGAGCTTTACTTATAACACCATGGTTCCAAGTAAGATTGGACCAATCAAGAATTAAGTTTGCACTATCTAAAGAAATATAGGTTAGCCTACATTGTACTAAGTGTATATTGCATCCTATTAAGCCTTGTTTTAATTTGGTACAATTTCTTATTTTTTTCATTAATTATAATTTTCGAATATTACGCAACACATCTTAAGTAACGATATAAGTTTTTAAATATGACGACAAAAGGTGTACATATTGATTTTATTGGAATGTCATTAATATTACTTTTGGTGCAATTTTACTCGAGCTATACTAGATGTTGAAAGGATATCATATATACCAGCACTAAGGGTATAATAGTAAAAAAAAAAATCTGTGTAAACATTTTGTGAAACTAAAAGAATATATGTAATAATTTAAGCAAATTTTAAGAATGTGGTTGTCTTTTTCAAAAAAAAAAGGAAAACAAATAAAATTTCAATGTTTATCACTTAAAATTCAATAAATAAAAAAATTTTGGGGTCACGCACTACTAGAAAAACAACTTTTATTGACATTAAAATAAAAATAATAATTATTTTAGTGACACTTGTTAATTATGTCAATAATTTAATAGTTAGAAAAATAATGATACTTATAAATAATATCATGAATATAGTGTCAGTAATTACTATTACTATACTATCATTAATATTATGACTTCAATAGTGTTAGTAGTTGTTGATATTATATTAGTGTCTACGATTATTCTGATCATAGTATCATTGTTTAATTTATTTAAAAAATAAAAATTTAAATTGCCTTATTGTCTATTGGTTTATTGGTAAAACCAAAAGGCGCCACAAAATAACAAAACAAAACTCCATTTATATTACAAAATCTTTCATTTCATATTTAACTATTGTTAGTATATTATTATAATTGTACCAAATACAAATTTAAACAAGTATTAAAAGAAACATATAAATTCAGAATATTTCAAATATAGTTTGAAAGACACACAAGTAGATATTAAGTTTGAAAAAATGCAAGTATTTAGCTGGCAACAAAATTCTCCTCAATTCCTCTACACCTTGAACTTTATTGTTTTCTCACCTAAAAATGTAACATATAGAAATTAATTAGTATGCTACACAAATTAAGTCCTAGACATTTACAATAAAAACATATACTCATACATTACATGATTGTCGTATGCTACAAATAACTTGGCAATATATACAGCTCATTAAGAAGTTACGGAAGATCATCCATAGTGTGTACTGATCACATCCAACTTCAAATCCAATTACTAAAAGTCAAGTATATATTATAAACTTCAAAACTAAATCAACAATCTGTAGCCAATGACTTAACATTTTCTAGAAATTACAAAAAGCAAGAACATGGAAATAAACAGTACCAGCACACTTAACAATAATCAACAAAGATGCCTAACAAGCTCAGAATTGATATTAATCTTTTTTATCTTAAGTATTCTTAGGCTATAATCGATGAATTAAATAAAACGATGAATTAATTAGGCAATTTACTACTTTCTAGGATGAAATAATAAAATCCTTACCAGGAGGGCTCCCAGTGTTGGATGGCAATCTGCCAAATAGCAAATCATGTAAATGCATTAGGTAGAAGTTAGAACTATTAATGAAAACTATTAAAAATAGTTTTCTGTGATTACTACGAGCACTTTTCATAAGTAAAAACAATTTTCTTCTTATTTCAGTGAAAGATTATAAAAAAAACAAATTTGTTCTGTTGCCGTCATTTTCTACTTCTCTTATAGTGTCTATAATATTCATAAGAAAACAAATAATTAATTAATTCAATGAAATTGTCCTAATTATGCATAGGAATATTAGGACACTAATTACAAAACCAAAAAACTAGGACCAACCCCATTTGTTATTCGCCACTACCGGCAAACATGGCTCCCATGGGTTATTCTTTTACATAAATACCATTTCAAACTGGAAGACGCTAATATTGTTTGCCTCAATCAAAAGGTTATTCTTTTACATAAATACCATTTCAAAAATTTAAGATAGACCAATTGGTCAATTAGATAATACATGCATTTCGGAAGTTAAAGAGACACATAATTATCTAGATGTGTTTAGAAGGTTGGTCATTATAAGGAAAATCACTAACTGCTTTAAAAAAAGTTATCATGCATGAATTATTTTCCAAGAGCAAGCCCAAAAAAAAAAAAAAACACTTTTTCGTAATTGGCTAGTCAATTTTTAAAGTCTTCCAATCCAGCTTCAAAATCAGGCCTGCAGGACGCCAGTTTCTTTTGTAGTACATGAGCAGCTGCTGACCGTATTAAGTAATAAACAAATATAATTAAATTTCAGCAAGACATCTGCAAATCTAGAAAATAGCCATACTCTTTAGCATAGTCAGGCCTTTGCTGAATTTTAAGGCATATATTTCTTTTCATATGTCTCTATCATTGCAAATTGTTTCTAGAAATATAATCTGGCACAAGAATTAAGATATATGAGAAGTATTTTCTAGAACATTTTGTGAAAAGCAATTCAAAATAACATCTAAGTTGGCCTAAAGATTTTATATGGTAAAAGGCACATGAAATGCTTCTCGACAAAGGTTTTAAAGTTGATCTCAAAGTGGCCCTTGAGCAAAATTATAATTTTAGATTAATCTGATATTTCTTATTAGAAATATCAGAATAAAGTTTGGTAACAAAAAATAAATTGACTAGGAATCTAAATAGTGCATATAAGAAATATTTTTTTATTTTCTTTCTCTTATTTTTCCATGGTGATGGGACTGAGAATTAAGATCAAGTAATGAAAATTAAGGCATAACTATTGTAAAAGAATAAAATACCATCAAAACATTGCAGACATATAGAAATCAGCAACAGCAAGCATGCATATTACAATAAAAAAAAGCTCAATAAAAAATTGAATATTTTAATAAGTAGATAAGTGAAACTTAATTGCAGCTGAAATCAAATATGTACTAGATAATATTCTTGGGTACTTTAATATAATCTTTCCATACAATAATAGGCAAAAAAAAAAAAATTTCTTTTTAATTGAACTGACTTGTGCTTTTATCAGGAGGACGCATACAATATCAATTTCGGCCTTGACGTTTTAAAAATTTTGTATAAAAAGCTCTTCGATTGTTGCTATTAATCTACCTGCTAAATCCTATTTTCAACCTAACTTAGTTATTCATTTAAGCTTACCTTGAACGAAGACTGAGGTGGTAAGACAATGGCCAAACAGAGGCAAAGAAGTTGTTACTATTGATGAACAATTGAGTATTGATAATGGCTGTAAGCTGTTATGGTCCACGAGTGATTACAGTAGTTGATTCGTCACCAATCATGAACGGTTTGAGCATTGATGGTGGTTGAAAACTGCTATGGTACATGGGTGATGACAACGTGGAGTTGTTATCGATAATGAATAGCTAAGTATTGATGATGGCTTGAAGTTGCACAAATAAAGTTATTTGAACACCTCGAAATTGAGAAGCATAGGTTTTGTCGCATGCCATTTCTTTAATTTCTTTATTTCCATCTACCTTAGTTATTTAATAGAAACTCTATGTGATCTATGTTATGAATCATGAAACCATCACCTATTTATAGTAGAATTTCCTAAAAGAGACCACAGCCATCATCAACACTCAACCGTTCATCACTGGTGACAAATCAATTACTATCATCACTCGTTGGCCATAACAGCTTCCAGCCATCATCAATACTCAATTGTTCGTCAATAGTAACAACTTCTTTGCTACAGTATATGGGTGATCACAACAGTGGAGTTTTTACTGATAATGAACAGCTAAGTGTTGATGATGGCTTGAAGCTGTACAAATAAAGTTATTTGAACACCTCAAAATTGAGAAGCATAAGTTTTGTTGTATGCCATTTCTTTAATTTCTATATTTCCATCAACCTTGCTTATTTAATAGAAACTTAATGTGATCTATGTTATGAATCACTAAACCATCACCTATTTATAGTAGAATTTCCTAAAAGAGACCGTAGCCATCATCAACACTCAACGGTTCATCACTGGTGACAAATCAACTACTGTCATCACTCGTAGGCCATAACAGCTTCTAGCAAACAACAACACTCAATTGTTCGTCAATAATAACAAATTCTTTGCTACGGCATATAGGTGATGACAACAGTGGAGTTGTTACCGATGATAAACAGCTAAGTGTTGATGATGGCTTGAAGCTGCACAAATAAAGTTATTTGAACACCTCGAAATTGAGAAGCATAGGTTTTGTTGCATGCCATTTCTTTAATTTCTATATTTCCATTTACTTTGCTTATTTAATAGAAACTCTATATGATCTATGTTATGAATTACTAAACCATCACCTATTTATAGTAGAATTTTCTAAAAGAGACCACAACCATCATCAACATTCAACTGTTCATCACTGGTAACAAATTAATTACTGTCATCACTCGTGGGCTATAATAGCTTCCAGCCATCATCAATACTCAGTTGTTCGTCAATAATGACAACTTCTCTTCTACGGCACATGGGTGATGACAGCAATGGAATTGTTATCGATGATGAACAACTAAGTGTTGATAATGGCATGAAGCTACACAAATAAAGTTATTTGAACAACTCGGAATTGAGAAATATAGGTTTTGTTGCATGCCATTTCTTCAATTTCTATATTTCCATATACCTTGCTAATTTAATAGACACTCTATGTGGTCTATGTTATGAATCAATAAACCATCACCTATTTATAATAAAATTTCTTGAAAGAGACCATTGCCATCATCAACACTCAACCATTCATCACTGGTGACAAATCAACTACTGTCATCACTCATGTACTATAACAGCTTTCAGCCATCATCAATACTCAGTTGTTCGTCAATGGTGACAATTTCTCTGCTACGGCACATAGGTGATGACAACAGTGGAGTTGTTACCGACGATGAACAGTTAAGTTTTGATGATGGCTTGAAGCTACATAAATAAAGTTATTTGAACACCTCGAAATTGAGAAGCATAGGTTTTATTGCATACCATTTCTTTAATTTCTATATTTCTATCTACCTTGCTTATTTAATAGAAATTCTATGTGATCTATGTTATGAATCACTAAACCATCACCTATTTATAGTTAAATTTCCTGAAAGAGATCACAGTCATCATTAACACTCAACCGTTCATCATTGGTGACAAATCAACTACTATCATCACTCGTGGGCCATAACAGCTTCTAGCCATCACAAATAGTCAGATGTTCATCAATAGTAACAACTTCTTTGCTATGTCACATGGCTGATGACAGCAGTGGAGTTGTTCTCAATGATGAACAGCTAAGTGTTGATGATGCTTGAAGCTGCATAAATAAGGTTATTTGAACACCTCGAAATTAAGAAGCATAGGTTTTGTTACATGCCATTTCTTTAATTTCTATATTTTCATCTACCTTGCTTATTTAATAGAAACTCTATGTAATCTATGTTATGAATCACTAAACCATCAGCTATTTATAGTAGTATTTCTTGAAATTAATGAAAAAATGAAATTTTTTTTTTTAAAAAAAATCAATTTTCATTTTTCAAATTACTAATAATTATAGTTAGAAGATTAATATTTATAATCCGATAATACATTAATCTATGAAGTCCAGATTTTTTACTCCTACTAATATTTAAGAGACATCTATTCTATTTACATTCACTGGAAAAAATGCTGCCTCCACTCAATTATTTTTTCAATTGAGAAAGAAAATTTGAGCCCCTATTTTTGAATGGAAACTTAATTTGTTAGTGTAATACCCACACCCATAGAAAAAAAAAATGCATTAAGCTTTGTTTATATTAATTTAATGAGGAAGTGGAGAAGAAAAAAACAAAACAAAACCAAGGATAAGAAAGAAAAAGATAGAAGAGAGGAAGAAAAGAGAGCCGAGAAAAGAAGAAGAAGAATTTCAATTGAATTAACAGAGATAGAGAGATGAATTAAATCATGATTTGCAGAATTTAGATTGTTAAATTTATTTTCAGTAAAACTTTCCGTGTATGTAATAAATCATTTTCAGATAATATTTTATATTTGGTTTGAGTAAATATTTCATAATAACTTATCCTTCAAATTTATTAGATACAAGATCCACTATATTTACAATTAGATTTGGGTTGGGTCATGTCAACTTGGTATCAGAGTATTGGTTTCAGATGATGTAAATCCTATTTTATTAAAATTTATTTTAAAAAAATTCTCCAATTAATTAAATGAGAATTATATTTTATAGGCACCATCATGTGTTGACATGGCTAAAGACAAAGCAAATTACCAGCTTTGCTGAATTAGACTGAGGTAGCCCGGTGACATAGTAAACCAGCACCTATGATAGCTGGTTTAACACCTGAAGCGTCTGTACGCGAAAGTTCTGCAAATAATGTTGTTGAGAGGATCAGTCGATTAATGTTAGACAGCTGGCTGATGCAACCCAACCGATTGATAGACTTGCTGAGCTTATTTCTACCATAGTCCAGAATCAGACTCAAGCTTAGAATAATAATGAGCATTCTATAGAACGTGTGCGAAATTTAAGGGCTAAAACCTTTAATGGGATAGAAGATCTTATCAATGCTGAATCATAGATTAGTAGAATCGAGCATATTTTTGAGGTGATGGGTTGTAACGATTAGCAAATGATTACTTTTGCGGCTTTTTTGCTCGAAGATAGAGCTTTTTATTAGTGGATGTCAGTACAATGGCGTTATCAAAATTCCGCAGGAATTACTTGGGCTGATTTTAGAAATGAGTTCTAAGATCAAAGTTTCTCTATTGTTTATCAAGATACAAAACAAAGCGAATTTTTGAAGTTAGTCTAAAGATCTATGACTGTAGCAGATTATGAGAAGAAATTTATGGAACTGTTACATTTTGCCACATCTATCATTGCCGTTGAAAGAGAAAAATATAGGAGATTTGAAGATGGACTTCGAGAAGAGATTCAGACAGTGGTGACATCAATGGCATATACTGAATTTGGTAAACTAATTGAGGCTGCTTTAAGAGTTGAACACAGTTTGGGTGGATTGCATTAGCATGAACCTTCTAACAAGCATGGTAACCATAGTTAGTCAGCTAGTGGTACCTCAGACAAACCATCTAAGAGAGGCATCAATTCTTTCGGCAACTTATATAATTTTTCTTGAGGACTTGGACAAGGTAGTCAAAGTTAGAGATCTATCCAGTAGTCAATGAATAACGGATTATGGAATCAAACGAGCCACAACTTAGGACAGCAAAGTTATCAAAGTAATCGTTCAAGTAAATCTTTGCATCCGTTATGTGGGACTTGTGGCAAGCATCGTGATGAATAATGTCAGAAGGGTATAATAGGCTGTTATCATTGTGGTTACGAAGGTTATATCAAGAAGAATTGTCCTATGTTAACTGAAGGTAGTAATTTTAGCCAAGGTAGAGATTTAAAGACAACTCTCAAAGGTAATCACCAACAAAACTAGAGTGCTTTTTGCTGAAGGTAGCTTAGAGTGGAGGTTCTATGTCCGTGAATAAAAGATGGGCGAATGCGCTAGGCACTAGTAACAGTTGATAGAGTGGTCAGCCAGGCATACCTTAATCTCAAAGGCAAGAATTTGCTTTGACTCACCAATAGACATATGCTACACGTGATGTTGTCTCGAGTACGCTGACTATCTTTGGCGGAGAGGCTCATATTTTGATTGATCCTAGTTTTCTGCACTCTTTTGTCTCTTAAAATTTCGCTCAGCGTGCCAATGTGAAGTTAAGCCCATTAGATTGTAATCTTGTAGTAGCTACCCCCATTGAAGAATCATTATTAGTTGAGCATGTTCTTTGAAGGAGTAAAATCATGGATAATGAACATGAATTAAAGGTAGACTTAATTTCTCTTAGGGTATGTTTGGGATTGAGGTCTTATGATCTTTTAAGTTTACAATTCATTGTAGAAAAAAGTTGTAATTATAAAATAAAAGTTAATAATATATAATAAATATAATTTTTAAATAATAATTTTAACAAAATTATTAAAAACATAATAAATTTTACATTATACAAGTGAAAAATCATATTAACATAGCTAATATAACTTAAAAATTACATAGATTAGTATTTACTAAACGACTTTAGTCTTTGTAAACTTAAAAGTTACAGCTGCCCAACTTCAATTTCAAATATATCTTTATACCCATGGCTGTAATGGCATATTAGGGATGGATTGTCTTGTCTTCCATCATGCCTTTGTTGATTTGTTTTCTAAAAGAAGTAGTGTTTAAAAAGTTGGGAGAACTTGAGTTTTTATTATGTGGAGAGAGATAGATTTTTCCTTCTTGCATTTTCTCAGCTCTATCTGCTTGATGCCTACTCGAAAAAGGATGTCCAGCTTACTTGGCTCATCTAATTGATACTAGAATTAGTGAAGTAAATTTCAAGGACGAAATTCTTTTAAGGAGGGGATTGTAATTCCCAACCCGTGAACAAAAAAAGGCATTAAGCTTTGTTTATATTATTTTAATGAGGAAGTGGAGAAAATTGAATTTTGTTTATATTAATTTAATGAGGAAGTGATGAGGAAGTGAAGAAAATGGAGGGTGACACAATAAGCTTTTGGCTTATGAAAAAAATAAATAAATAAAAACAAAGGATAAGGAGAAAGGAAAGAAGAAGAAAGAAGAGAGAAAAAAGAGAAGAGAGGAAGAAAAGAGAGTCGAGAGAAGAAGAAGAGAGAGAGAGAGAAAAAAAAAAGGAAGAATTTCAGTTGAATTATCTGAAAGAGAGATGAATTAAATCGTAATTTGAAGAATTTATATTGATAAATTTATTTTCAGTAAAATTTTTAGTATGTGTAATAAATTAATTTAAAATAATATTTTATATTTAATTTGAGTAAATATCTTTAAAATTTATTATATATTAAATTCAATATATTTACGGTTAGACTTGAGTTGAGTTAATCTCACAAATAACGGCCGCCGAGTGATAAAAAATGAAAAATGCTCCTGTACATATAAAAGTAAATCAAATCTCAAACTCAAAGATGAAATTAAATTAAAGAGATACCCACAAACTCAATTAATATTTATTTAATTAAAGAGTGTCGTACCAATATTTATTTTTGTAAATTTCTCAAATTAAATTCTATCGGACTAAAGTTTATTTGTCATATGTGATTTAACTGAATTAAACATATACCTAGTGTGAATGTAAACAATTTACGTGTTCATTGAATGATATTATACAGTAATAATAATTTGGTTCTGTAGGGTAAAATTTTAACTTCCTTTTCCAAAATCAATAAACGACACCGCATCTTCCCTCGGGAACTGTAACTGAAGTAGTTTAAACGAGCTGACAACCAAATCAAATCAAATCAAATCAAATCCATATTAAGAAACTCTTCAGCACCTGTTAACCCTTCGGAATATCAACTCCAGCGTTTACACATAACTGCCCAGATATTTACATCCGGGTTTTTAATGCAAAAAAAAAAAAAAAAACAAAAAACAAAAAAACGTTAACAGAATAGAACAAGTCAGCTTTGATTGAGTCGACTCATTCACAACTCGGTAAGTTCTTTATTTGTTTTTTATTTTTCATTTACCTATATGTGTAATGTAATCTGTAAGTTAATGGGTAAGTCTTAAATTTTGATGTTATGAGTTATTTTCTTGTAGATTCTCAGCAACCAAGCTGTATCGAGTGAAATAGTGGTTTAACGTGTTTCTTTTCATTTTCTTACAGTTTTCTTGGCACCCAAACAGAGGATTGGTTGATTATATCATAATTGGTTCGATCAATATGCATTAGGATTAAGTGGAAGATTGTTAACATGGGAAAGACAATGATGAGTCAAGCGATAGATGTATGGACATTTAGTGAGCTAGTGGGTGCATTCCTCAATCTTGCTATAGCTTATTTTCTCTTATGCGGATCAGCGCTTGCCTATTTTGCGTCGAAGTTTCTTGGTTTGTTCGGGTTGTCTTTGCCTTGTCCATGCAATAGACATTTTGGTAAACCCGATAAGATTAGTAATGACAACTGCTGGCAAGGTTTTCTTGTTGATTGCCCCACAGAGAAAATATCTAATATTCAATTTTTAGCTAAGACTAAGTTCCCTCTTGATTCAATATTGGCCAGTGACTTGAATCCTCAATACAAAGAGAGAGATTTTGATAAGGGCTATGTTGCTTCGGAGGGTGAAACATCTTGTGCTTCTTCTTCGCAAGGAATGATTGGAAGAGATTCTTCGATGAAAGAAGGAAGGTTTGACTTTAAAGGGAAGGTGGTCAAGAGTCAGAGGCCAAGATATGGTATCAGGCGACGTCGAAAAGGTGTTTTTGGTAATGAAAAGTCTCTGTCATTTTCATCTTTTGATCAGTTAGTATCAGATTGGCAATCTGTTTTGCCGTCCCCTGGCAGTTTCAGTAAAATAGGAACTGAAATTAGTGAAGGCAGCACTGTTCCTGTTCATCCAGGAAATGAAAACATTGAAGGTAAGTGCAAATAATGTGATCCAAAAGATGAGTTTTCAGTATATATGTTTGTTACTGCTGATGAATGTATTTTAACTTTTGTTCTGATAATTTTTCTTTTTGCATGATCTTGTAGCTGTAGTAATAAAGGTTGATAATGCATCACTGTGTCTGCAGTGTCCTTCTGTAGCGAGAATTTACCTTTCATGAAAAATTAAGAGAGAATAATTCAATATGAATGTTTGTTGTGGGCTCACCATATAACTTTTTCTAGTCAAGGAATCATGATGTCCTTCTTCGGAATCACGTGTGTCTTTATTAGTTCCTGTTTGTGGTGCACAGTTACATGGAATTCTGGTAGTGCTTATGATTATTTTGATACTAAAGAATAGAACTTTTATAGTTCTAGAGTGAACCACAAGCTCATCTTATTTTGAAGAAGCTATTAACCATCTGTGTTAGAGATGAGTTTGTGATGGGCATAAATAACCTTGTATGCTAATAAAAGAGTGCAAGAGGTTTTTTTTGGCTTACTATCTTGTATTTCAATGCGACTGCATGATTGCCAAATATCTCTTGTAATATAACTCAGATTGGTTGTGGCTTTACTCCATCTTCAATGTCAGAATTGAAGAATAGTATGTTTGATGTGAGCATCAAATTACTTCCAGAATCTATTCAACTTAACTTTTTTTTTTTTTTGGTTGGGGATGTGTGGTGTAAGTGCAAGAGGTATGCATGGTAAATAGATCAGCTTTGGTAAACCTTCGATAAGTGAACGGTTGCACCCTTTGATTTAGGCAGTAATTTATGTTTAGAAATGGTTCACTTTGAGGAGGTATGGTTTAAGTTTTGATGTTTTTTTCTTCAGTCATAAGCCTCACATGGCTTCATAATGGTTTTGTGCATACAAACTAGAATGCACTTACATTACACACTCGCATTTTAACTAATTATTTCTTCACATGCTGATGCTGCTTTGATGTGGACGGTTATATTGTTTTCAGATAGCAGAGGAGCTTCTAAGGAAGACGTAACTATGCCTTCTGAATCTAATGAACCTGTTGACAAAAATAAGACTGTTGAGAAGAATGCATCAACTGTTGAACTGCTAAATTGTGATCTGCAAGGAGAGCTAGATTTAGATGGAAATGATATAAATACAATCAGAATTTTGGAAGAAGCACTAGAACAAGAACATGCTGCTCGTTCAGCTCTGTATCTTGAACTTGAGAAAGAAAGAAGTGCTGCTGCAACAGCTGCAGATGAGGCAATGGCTATGATTCTTCGGTTGCAAGAGGAGAAGGCATCAATAGAAATGGAAGCTAGGCAATACCAGAGGATGATAGAAGAAAAATCTGCATATGACGCTGAAGAAATGAACATTCTCAAAGAGATTGTAATAAGGAGAGAGAGGGAAAAACATTTTCTGGAGAGGGAAGTTGAAACTTTAAGGCAAATATTTTTTGATGCTGAGACAGATGATACAGCAACCACCCAGGGGCAAACTACAACTTCCTCATCATATTCCAGTGAGGATCCCCCCCTGATGATGCTGCAGCAGATTAGCAAATCCGTTGTTGAGAAGCAAAAGGTTAAAAGTGAAAACGATTTTCCGGCGTATGAGGTCACTTCTATTGGGTCACGGAACTATACTGTTACTTCCAGGAAAGGATTAATAAACCAAGAATTAGATGAAGTTGACTCTTCAAAGCCAGGGTACATCGATAGACATCCAAGTTTGCAAGACATGGGGATGGAATCTGTGGAAAAGAATCCAATAGACCAACCAAGGCAGGAGCAAAGACTAGCAGAAAGTTCACAGTTCAACTGTTCAACAACTCAGGTACATAATGTCCATGAGAAAATCATTACACTGGAAGGGGAAAAGCAGGAGCCAACTGATGAACTCAAAAAAACTTTGGAGGCTTGTGATGATACAAAGATAATTCTCAAATATAGTGATGATAAAGTGGGGAAGCATGTAAAAGGTTCACTAAGCTCAGTTCCCGTAAGAGATCTCTGTGTTTATGACGTCCATGTCATTAGTGATGAACTTAATACATATAATGAAGGTAGTGGAAACAATAACGGAGACCTATCAAAGAATCTTAGTTTGGACATTCCTACCAGATGTGATAGCCCAGTTACAGATAGGTCAGACCAGGAGGTGGACATGAAAAGAAGCATTGCAGACTTATTTAGCAGACAAAGGAGTTTCTCACAAGGAAAAACTTTGCTAACTGATTTGCGGAGAAATTCTATGTCGGCTTTTGATTATGAAAGGTTGAAAATTGACAATGAAGTTGGTTGTCTTAGAGAAAGGCTTAAGATTGTGCAAGAGGGAAGAGAGAAGCTCAACTTCTCTAAAGGGCATAAGGGAAGGGAAAAGATCCAGTTGCAGCTTTTGGAGGACATAGTGAGCCAACTTCGAGAGATTCGGCAATTAACTGAACCTGGAAAGGCAGCACGGCAGGCCTCTTTGCCGCCTTTGTCAACCAAGGTCTGTGTTAAAGTTTCGATTCACTAAGCTGTAGTTGACTGTGTTCTGACGTTATCACTTTTTTCAGTTTTCTTGATGATCAAATTCTTCCGTTAGTAGAAATTACCTGTGTAGTATTACGTTATGTCATGCACATACAGTGGATATGCACATAATAAACTAAATAAATCCGTATAGTTGGTCATATGTGAACATAGATTTTTTATTTAAAAAGATAACTTAAATTTTTATTCATTAATTTTGTTAAACCAATGGTGTGGATCTAAATTAAAAAAAAAAAAAAAAGCTTTTAATGCTGTCAACACATCAACTATATCTACCATTGGATTTAATGGAATTGATGGTTAAAATTTAAATAGTCTTTTTAAGTGAAGAATTAAGGGAATCTTGTTGTATGAAATATGTATATTGGCCTTCAATTCGACTGATTTTGGAATGTCACTGTCTGATGTTGTATGGGGGTAGTGATAGGTTTATTTGGTTCCATGCTCAGCAAATGTACTGTAAGTTTAAAATACAGCGAAAAAAGAAGCCTACTTCTGACCTGTATTCGATCTGACGTTTGGTTTGCTAAGTAGTTAATATGATCTCCTAACAGAGTTTCTTGGTTACCTTTTATTTAGTATTTTTGAAGCCCTGCTCAGGCTTGTAATATGCAAGTCCTGTTTCACTGATTGACCAAGCTTAATATTGTCAGGTTGTTTCAAAGAAAAGGCGCTCAAGAAGTATTTCTTTAGTAACACAAAAAACCTCTTGAATAACGCATTTTAATTTTGGCTATTCGACTGGCGCTAACTGTGGCTTAGTGTGCATTAAGGAATCTTTTGTGAAAGACTCTTTAATTAAAGTTCCTTTGGGTTGGATGCTTGGTCAGTTATACCGGTTTTCTGCAAGAGTTTTGCATGTGCCGTAACTCTGCAGACTGCTAAATCAACAACCAGATCTCTTTAGTTTTGAAGCCTCAGAAAGCATGCAATTGATATCTCTATCCTGGACTTTTCTGGAAGTTGATAGCTGCATCTGTGCTGGAGAAGGGAATGGTGGTATGCTATGTTCCTTTTAGTAGGTGTAGAAGTCTGTCTTATTAATAAAAAGGAGAAATAAAGAGTTGTAGAAATCTGATTTTGACTGTGTTAGCCCTGTTGGTACTGCTTTGGAATCAAATTTTTGTCGATAAAATTTCTCTGTTACTCCCACACAAGTACTAAATTTCTACTGTTTTATTTTCCGTTTCTGACTTTCTGTACCTCTGGGCTAATGTATTGGATTATAGCTGTAATAAATATGGATTATGTTATTGTCTACTTGGTTACTTGCGTTCTGCGTTGCTGGCTTTTGTCATTTTCTACAGGAATCTCAGAAATAACTTTTCAGGGATGGAAATATAGTTGGAATTGCAAAACATGCGTTCACTTTGAATTATGAAATTCATTTCAACAAATGAATAAGTGAAAATTAGCATTCAGGTGTCTGTAGCTTGGTGTATCTGTATAGCTTTCTTTAGTTTTTTCAATCATTGGAGCTGCTTCATTTCATGACTGGGATTGCTCTTTTATTCATATATGATTTTTAGCCCTTTATGTTTTACTACACATTAACTTGTGTCCCTATTGTTATAAATTCATTAACTTTTATTAGAATGCCACTGAATTTCATGTTGACAATGTAAAATCTCTACGGAAACTACAATCTGGAAGCAAGTAGAACATTTGAATTTAAAATAGCAACAAACCATTATTTAGTGTATCAGTGATGAGCTAGAGAGAAAACACCTTGTAGCTAGGCTGTGGAACCTTTTTGAATATGGCCAACATAAGATCAACATATAGAGGAAGTTGTATCAGAGTGAAATAAGCCATGGGCAAGCATGTTGCTGCATACATTGGAAGTGCCATTGATCTCAACATGTCTCGAATAACAAGGTAATGCCCTGCACAGAATGAGATCCATACAGAAACAATAGATATGTGTAGGGATGTTAAGCCGATAAGAAGCTTTCTGGGCAAGGCCATGGCGAAATCTTTTTCTTGATATCGGGAGGTGAGAATCGCTAGGCAAACAATCAAGGCTGTAACTGAGAAGCACAGAGAAACAAGTGAAGAGATGGCAAAGATGCGAAATGCGATCTCTTCTAATAAAATTGGTTTGCCATTATCTTCATTAAGACCACCTGGGACAGTTGCTGAAGCTGCAAATGCAACAGTTGCTATGAGTGCTGCGACAACAGAGCATGCCTCAGAGGTTTTGATGAGCCATTTGCTACCCTCTTTAACAAGTTTTTTGTGTGTTTCTGTGAAGAGTTCCTTTGAAGTTTGGCCATTATTGTTATATCGAACAAAGAAATTTTGTGGCATGGATTTCTTTACATACTGCATAGCATATGCGGAAAAATTCAACTCAATATGGAGAAAATAACAGAGAATTTTGATGACATCATGCAAACTACAAGTTTGTTGGAGCTTTTCTCAGATTGAACGTACCTTATACCACTTGATTTCCCATTGCATTTGCAGTGCAGCTCCTGGAATCAGTGAAGAAGGCCGATGGTTTTCAAACATAGCAGCATAGTGCAATGCGCTGTTCCCTTGGTTATCCAGTTTCCGGAAGGCATTCTCCATTATCATTTTCTTCTTCAGCAAGAGTTCATAGATATGAGTTTGCCTGTGCTCAACTGCCAAGAGGACGACATTTTTCCCGTTAAAGTCCTCGTCCTGGATAGCCACCGGAAATGCATCCAAGATTTTCTCCACGATTTCAGTCACTCCCATCTTTGTCGCAATCAATAATGGTGTCTCTGTTCTGCTCGATTGTTGGTCGTTTTTCTTCTCAGGAGTTGAGAGCACAATATTCTTCTGAGATGTCTCTGTATTTTCAGCAACCAGTCGGCCTCTGGGAACTAAGAAAGTCTCTCCATCTTTATAATCGGGTCGAGAATTCTCAGGATTCTGTCCATCATCCTCATACTTGTACAAAGAAGCACGTTGAACTAGTTCCTTCATCACCAGATTAGCCCATTTGTGTCTTGCTTTCTTTTCTTGGATCCTGCTTATCCTCCAAATTCCTAAGTGCCATAACATGTAAAAATTGTATGATTCTAAGGCATGGACCAACCTCAATGAGTATAACCAGAGAAAGGTTTAGATGAGCCCATCACACCTTCGCAACCATTCAATCATAATACATACCTATGCCCAGAACAATTAGCAAGGCCTTCATCATCAGCTTGGTAAGCAGAACAAATGTGGTGCAATTTGGAGGATATAAATGATCTTCTTTATCTTCCATGTCTGATGTTTTATACAACAACATCATTATTATATAGCTCATTGTGATTAATGTTATATAATATGATGTAAGATAATGTCATAATGATGCTCAATTACCTCGAGATATGACATTCTCTTGAGGATCTTCTGCATCTAGTTCGTCCTTTGGTTTAGCTAGTGAAAAGATGGTGAACAAGAATAAAAAAATGATGAACTAAGAAACAATAGTACTAGTGCTAGATAGGAAAATTGTAAGATCTGTCAAATTAACATACTAATTAATCCGCTAAGTATTCGGATAGAAGTCCATATGAATCTAAAGAAGTTTATGCATGTTCTACAGTTTTCTGGAAATTTAGCACTGCTTTCGGCACTGGGATACTTTGAGTAGTCGTATTTTTCTTCCCTCAACTCATCAACCGGTACACCTTGCAAGTAAAATCAAACAGTTTCCAGGACAAAAATAATGAATAGTGCTTGCATATTGAAAGCTACTAAAATGATGAATGTGTCATCCTTACAGTCATAGATCATAAGATCAAACAGCCCAAGACAGCTACTGCCCCTGAATGCATTAGGCTTGCCGGCTAGAATATGCAGGGGAGAGAGTCCATTCTTGTTCACACTGTTTACAAGATCAGGGTAACAGCGTATAATATGAAATGCCAAGCCTGTAAAGCCAACAGATCATCAGCATTTAAAATTTTCACAGAATTTGACAAACAATGGCATAATGGAAAATGGGTTACTTACTAAAGTAATCTCCGGATATGGCAGCGTGAAGAATAGTGTCCCCATTACTTTTTCTGCCCAAAGAGCTGTCTTTATCATGGGTGAGAAAGTAGAGGCAAAGAAATGCAGCCTTCTTGCCATGAAGAGCTGCCAAGAATAGAGGAGTCTCGCTCTCTTCGTTGCGAGCAGCGACAAGTTTGGGGTCTTTTGAGGCCATGCAACGGCACATTTCTACATTCCCAAGTGCTGCAGCTAGATGAAGAGCAGTGTTGCCTCTATTATTTTGTATTTTCAGAATGTTTGATGCATTTTCTCCCATGGTTTCCACCAGTCTGCATACGACGTCGCTATGCCCAGATGCAGCAGCAATATGCAGAGCTGTATCTTCTGATTTTGTGATTTTGGCCTCTTGAGACATGGGATTGTTCTCATAGGACTGCACAATGTTATCCCAGTGGCCTCTCATGGCAGATGCAAACAAGTTTTCGATCTCCATCTTCATCGATTTCTGCAAATGCATTATAATATTGTTAACCAAGCAGCCAAGCAAAGATTTGGTTTGCATCATATCATTTCTGGCAGCACAAACTTTCATCTTTTAGCTCCACAGAACTAAAACAGTCATACACGTTTTTCTAGTTTTACAACTTGGGATATCATGTGTTTTTGTATATATTTTTTTTTTTTTAAGTTTTTTGTTCCAGAAGTAGTGATATTTTCAAGATTGCATACCGAAAAAGGACATTGACACCAAATGATTTGTTAAGATGGTTACAATTCTTTAGGAGAATCCTTTATTTTAAAAATGGTCACAAGTACCTTTTTTGGTACACAAATTCATTTGGTGTTAATAAATAGTGAGACAAAACTCCTAATATTTGTCTAAAAAGAAGATTTGAATGTTACAGGAAGGATATGTGAAATCATTTCTAAAAATAAGAATATTTTTATGACTATTTTATCAAGTTACAGAGATGCCATCGTCATGGTTTTCATTGTATAGTTTATTTGATACTCTTTTCTATATATTATTGGGTGATAGTACTAGTATCCCTGCAGAACCATGATTTTAATTAAATACTTAAATAAAATTTAAAAAAAAAAAAACTTAAATGGGGGCCATATGCCATAATATAATCTATCAAACTTGAAATGGACAAATGGTTATAGCATAAAAACAATTAACTATAAGGGGTCAAACTATGAACATAGTTATCCTCTACACAGTTATACGCCTCACCCGATCCCAAGCAATCCATGCAAAATTCGAAACAAAAGAATTTCTCCTCAAGGTTGGGGAAAGTAAAAATCGATCTCTTGTCCTCTTGTTTTACTTTCACTGCAATGTCAAATCAATTTACCATTATTTTTGTACATAATGAGTTACGGTGGATTTAGTTTATTAGAGACAATAAATTATAATTACATACATAAAATGATAAATTATAATTACCTCTTGTTTTACTTTCACACACACACACACACACACACACACACACACACACACACACACACACACACACACACACACACACACACACACACACACACACACACACACACACACACACACACACACACACACACACACACACACACACACACACACACACACACACACACACACACACACACACACACACACACTACCAATTTGAGTATGAAATTATTCTTGGCTTGGCACAAAAAAGTTGACAAATGGCATTTGAGGCTTCCTTAGGTATCTCAGTGTAATACATTCATTATACGCACGTTTTCAGTACATTGTTGGCATTTTATGCGTACAGCATTTAAATGAAAAAATAAAAAAAAATATTGAATCCAAGAGAACTTCACATGAAATTTTTCTCCAGTCATCTTAGGAATGGAAATGAATCTACTTGCAGTCGAGCACAAGCATTTCTTTAGACTTTGGTAACGACATCGAATTTCTTTCTTTTAATTATTTTATATTATTAACATTTGTTTTTTCATAACGTACGACTGGTTTCATTTTAATGGTAAAGAGAAAAAGAATGAATATCTAAATAACAAAAGTAATTAACGTAGATATTGTCAATTGCTTTATTGATTTTTTGCTTAAAAAATTCACTCTTTATATCCTTTTGTCTTTTTTAAACTAATTTAAAATATTTATTTGTGGAAAAGGGTCAAATATTGCCGCTTAATTAATTAGTAGCTGTTGTTCCTCTTTCGGTAATTATTTAATTTCTTCAACGTGAAGAGATTCATTTCTTCTATAAACAACTTAGCCCTACGCATAAATAATATTTAATATTTCTTTTTTCATCTTACGGATAAAATTTTATTTATTTAATCATTTTTTGTACCTATTTAATAACGTCGTTTTCAAAGGCTAGTCTTCAAAGACAGATTTATATCAATGACATTGTTATAGACCATATCATGAAGATGCAGACTTTCCTTATCGTAGTGAAGTAGTTAAAGGGGGCACTTAGTGAGATCGTATGTCCAATAACATAATCTGATTTTAAAGTAGTTTTATTTAGTTAATATCTAATTTAAAATATGGAGAGTTAAAGAGATGTAAATACTTATTTAGTTTTTATATTTTGATTTAAGTATCTATTTAATCTTTATATTAAAAAAAATATTTCAAGATATTCTTGCTATTAAATGTGTTATAATCCTACCCTTACTTTTTCTTTCCTTTTTCAATAATACCCTTGCACTAATATTCTTAGGGATATTAATAAAAAGAAAAAAAATGATAATTCATCAATATAACCTTAGAAATAACATAAAAATTTATATAAACTTTTAAATTATTATTTTAATTTTAAGATTAATTATTTTATAAAATAATAATTAGTTAGGTTGTTCTAAGGATGTTAAACATTGTTTTAAGTTAACTGATATTAATTTATTTATAAATAATTATTAGTAAGATTGTTGCACATGTACAAAAACTAATAGTTTTTGTACACTAATATTTATTTGTTAATTTGCTAATAAATAATTATTGATTAATTTGTTAATTAACTATTTTATAGATAAATTAATTAATATCAAGAATATTATTAGAAGGGTATTATTGTAAAAAAATAAAAAGAAAAGGTAAAAATGTAATATTTTTAACTACAGGGATGTTTGAGGTATTTTTAAAATATACGGACTAAATAAGTATTTAAATAAAAATACGAGGACTAAGCAGATAAAGAGTGAAAAAATAAATTTAGACTTTATTCATCCATTTAATATAAAAAAACTCGTCTAATAACATTAAATTACCTATTTTAGTTTTTTTCTTACATTACAACTATCATAATTTCTCGCGTTTTTAATTTAATTTACATGAATTATACTCATCCTATCACTAAACTCACTTTCCACCCAGGTTAAAGTAAATTTATATATATATATAAAATAAGAACTTGTTCTAGACGGAGTTCAAGTGGGGTTTAACAGTGGGGTGAATATCAATTTTGCTAAATTTATTACAACTCTGGAGGTTATCTAATTTAATCTAATCCAAAGAAATTGATGAATTACCAATTGACAAAACCCTATTCAAGATTGCTCACACACTAGCCTACAGGTTTATGATTTTTTTTTTTCACACTAAAAGGTAAAGGTGGGCAAAGCTTAATTATCTAAATCAATTTTTTTAGTCTCTACTTCCTCTAAGTTTCGAACACAGGTACCCAGTTGAATAAATCTATTTGAAAAGCAATCGTCCAAACGCAACAGCTTAAAAGCTGATTTAAAAAAAAAAACATAACCAATGCAACAAGAACATAAAAAAGAACACAACAACAAACTGAACACAAACCAGCACAAATGCTGGTCCGAGAGAGAGCTTTTTGCTTTTCTTTATTGAAAGCAAAGAATCCAGATGATCCAAGAGAGCTTCTTGACCTTGACATTCATCAGCAAGGTCATGCTCGAACTGTTCAAACCAGTGACTTGTATCCTAGGGTTGAGGAATTGGCTCATTTTGATTGTCATGGTCTTGATGCATGCATCTCATCTTCAAGGCAGATTATGTCAATGTCTTCAGGATTATCAAGGAGAGTGATGCCGTTGAGTCCTTTAGATGGTTATACGAGAGGAATTTCATGGGAAAATTTACTTATATAACTATTTTCCAAAAAATATGATCAAAACTAGCCCTAGAACAAACTTTTTTATAATATGAGTCATATATACTTGTTGTGGACCAAATTACCCATGCCAAAAACTCCTCTCTCATCACACCAACAACAAAACACAAATCATGTCACCTAAACAACTAAACACAAAATCCACAAAACTCCTCCTATTTCACTTCTTAAACTCTCTCCAACAACTAAACACAAAACTACTCTCATTTCATATGCATCAAACAACAATTGTTACCTAGCATTGAAGACAAAATCAATCAACACAAAAAAGAAAAAAAAATATCAATAAGGAATTAATGTTAGTAATTTTAAAATTTAGATTATAAGATTAAGTGAGTGTTATATATGGGCTTTGTAGACATTTATAGCTTTGTTAATTTTTATTGCAATGTGGGTGGATATTTGCTTGAGTAAATCCAAAAATTAGGAAAATCTAATAAATTTTATGCTTTTAAGGAAACCCAGATCGCGGTCGATGCCATCCATCTTGTGATTTGAAAAACCAAGTGCGAGCAATGAAAACCATTGTCCGCACTTCTTACGAGCGACGATGCCATCACTGATACTTCTCGCAGGTGACGTTTCCATTGCCTACACTTGGTTTTTGACTCATTTCAGCCGTCACCCACACTTCTTGCAGGTGACGACAACCATTACTCGGGTGATGGTCCCCAAAAATTGACATATTCCTTCGTCCAAATGAAGGACACCTCAAGTAATTGTATTTTTAATGATAATTCTTTATAGTTAATTATATTTCTAAAGAAATAAAATTATTGTTTCAGTAATGTAATTATATTTGTTTTAATTTGCTTCAGATTTAATAGAATCGACAATTTAGCTTAAGATGTGTTATGATGGATCATGGAAAACTTATATTGATGGTCATAAGGAATACAAGAATAAAAAAGTTAAAGCATTTTTACTTCGAAATGATGCAACTTTCGAGCAGTTTATTGCTAGGATATATCAAGTACTGAAGTTAAGTTCAAACGAATATTCTATGACAATGAAAACTGTTTGGGCTACAAATTGTCTTATGTAACCCATTACTTCTTTACCTATGGACATATTAGATGATGAAATGGTGAATGTTATTATATGTATTAACTCTGATTCGATAAACTATATGTTGGGATTATGTGCTCTTTAAAGCATATTGATTTTATGATTAATAAAATATTTCAAGTATTTATTCAGATATTTTGAATTGCATTAATATTTTGACAAAAGTCCATTTAATCATATTATATGTATTTATGCGATCACCATGTGGATTCGCACAATATATAAATACAAGTTATCTTATGATTAAATAAATTAAGTTCGCAGTTGATAAATAAAGTTGGGCACTTTATTTAGGTATAGACTGTAATAAATTCATTGAGTAATTTGTCTTAATCATGTATGAATTTATTGATGTAGTATGTCTACGTTGAACTGGATCACATATGAGATTTAATTAACCTAGTAATAACTATCAGACTTATTAAATCTCATAGGCATTGATTTACTGTAATCTTAATCTTGAGTTAGTTATGATTTCATGATTGTAGTTGTTATTTCATTTGAGTTACCAATGGGCATGACATACACAGATAGTCTAGATTACCCGGTATCTTAATCATGTATGAATTTATTAATGTAGTATATCTACATTGAACTGGATCACATATGAGATTTAATTAACCTAGTAATAACTGTCAGACTTATTAAATCTCATAGGCATTGATTTACTGTAATCTTAATATTGAGTTAGTAATGATTTCATGATTGTAGTTGTTATTTCATTTGAATTACCAATGGGCATGACATACACTTGTAGCTAGATTACCCGGTATCTTGGTAAGAACAATTACAAGTATTGAAATTATATATTAACAATATAGAATTTGTACGACACATCTCTTGATGGGTTTTCAGTACTTGATCATAGAATTCTCTGGCCAGAGTGTCTCAACATAAATAAGTATGTTGAAAATGATCATTAGAGAAAACCAGTAAGTATCAAGGAACAAGATGTAATTAAATTGATTGGACAGTTGAGATATCAATTTAAATTAACGATGCGGTACAAAGGATTGTGCAGTAAATAAATCAATGTGGCTTGGGCGAATTATATTCGAGCATACAATTATGGAGGTCAGTTCCAATCTTATAGTGGAATAGAATTAGAATTAAATAATTATATTTGTTTAATTAAAAATTTAATTATTGTAGCCACTATTGTATGTTCCTAAATGATCCCCGGGTTAGCTCATTTAATTGACAACACCATCACTAGACCCAAAAGCAAGAAAAACTGGCATATTAGATGAAATCATAATTATAATATTTGTTAAGGCCTAATATGCTATATTCAAGTGTAAATTGGAGCTTGTAATATTTTATAAGATGATCTCCTAGTTAGTTACACATTCCTTCTATTTTATTTAAAAGAGGAATTTTATTTAAATAGAAATCATAATCCTAACATATAAGGTTTTTCATAAGATATTATAAAAGGGACATTATTCTCTTAAATAGAGACAGAAGAGAATCCCAGGGGATTTTAAGAAAAATAAAAGAAAACTTCTAAGAAGAGCCAGTTGTAATTGGAGAGTGGTGAAACAGACGCCCACACGTCCATTGTTGATCAAACTTGAGTCATAGCCTGGAAGATCGTTTGGAAACAGATCTACAACTCTCAATTGTTTATTTTCTCAAAACATCAAGGTATGAATTTCTAGATTACTTAATTCTTATACGTTGTATGAGATCGGTCCTAAAAGGTTTTAATTGAAAAATTGAAAAACCTAGTTTTATTCCCTTCAATTGATATCAAAGCCATCTCATAATAATATATAATAATTTTGTAAGAAATCTATCTTGTTAATTATTTATTAGTGTGGCACAATTTATTTAGATATATATTATTTATTAATATATGAATAAAGCATGCTTGGATTATCTCAATTCATGATTAAAAATTTATTTATATTTTTATTTTGAATTTATAATAAAATGACTGATCTATTATCATTATGTTTCTTTTTTTGATTTAATTTTATGTTTTAAAAATTTTTATAAGTCATCAGGATTGTAATTTGTAAACAATTAAAAGAAAAAAAAAAATTTCAAGCACCATTGCACGCAGCGCGAGCGCATGGGACTCGGCCAGCACAAGCGCTCCGAAAGGCAACCAAATCAGAGAACTTGCGCCGACAGCACCAGGCAAAGCATGATGCGCGCGCTGCTCGAGCAGTAGGCCGCGTGCGCTGCTCTGCGGCAGCAACAGGCCGCGCGCGATTCTCACGCGGCAGCAACAGGCAGCGCGCGGCAGAAGGCAGCAACAGCAGGCCCATGCGCGGAATGGCCAGAACTCGCCGGAGAAGAGACACGACCGGAAGATCTGAGTTTTTGCTGATGGCGGCGGTAAAGAAAAATGTAGATCAGGGTTTTTTGAGTAGTAAATATCACTCAAGTCCTTATAGTTCTGTAAAATTTCGTTTGGGTAAAATTAGTTTACTATTATACATTTAAGTTCAGAAACAGTTTTTGGGCTTAGTAAATCCTAATTTTAAGTCTAATAAAATTTGGGATTAATGGATTAAAATGCATGGATATAGTTTAAACAAATTAAATTTATTTTTGGTCTAAAATTTTTATTTAAAATTTTATTTTATTTTCTTTAAAATTAAAAATTTGGGACCAATAATAAATTTAAAGCCCATATTAGCCAAGCCCATATAACATGAATTCATGTATATTGTTTGAAATTTACAAATGCTTAATAATATAAGATATCACTTAAATAATATTATAGGAAGCATGCAATTGACAATATATGTATGTTTTAAAAAGAAAAAACCAACTTTAAAATATTGGGTGGGAGATGGAAGATTCAAGATAATTTTCCCACGGGCTCCATTGTTAGTTCAATAATAAAATTATATATATACCTCGACTTCATGATACGGTGATGCTCCTTACAGAGGGTATATATATTAGACATTTTATTTGATGAACTTCTTTAAAGATAAAATCGAAATATTTTTTTAATCTGTTGATCACCCTAACGGTGGCTACATGATATGAGAAGTACGTAGATTAAAATAATGGTTATACACTCAACAAAATTTGTTATTAACCTTCCCAAAGAAGCTCTGTTAATAAAATTTTGGTCCTAAAAGATAACGATAGTTATTTATCATGTTACGATATGAAAGTAAATAATCTAATGGCTAATTGGGTCTGGTAAGCGGCGGCATGACTTCCCCAACGGATAGCTTACTAAAGCGGTACTAGATTATCGTTACAATAAAATAAAATGCATTTATGATTTTTTGCATTTTTAGAATTTTATTGTGAATGTTAAATCAATGTATTTATGCATGTATGTTTTATTTTTCAGAAAATGTCTTCCATCAACCCACTATTAATCATCTTGGTTAAAAATAAACTCACTGGTGAAAATTACTTAGATTGAAAACGCAATCTATTTAATATTTTCACTGCTAAAGACTACAAATATGTTCTGACCCAGCAATGCCCTCCGGTACCAACGTTATACGATTATAGAAATCAGAAGGAGTCTTATGAGAAATGGTGCGAGGCTAACAAAATGGCTAAGCCCTATATATTGGCTTTGATTTCTATGGAACTGCAGAATAAACTTCGGAGTATGGAAACAGCCACTGAAATATTGGCTACTCTCCATCAGATGTTTAGGCAGAATACTGATTTTGCCAGAAAAGCAGCGTTAAAACGTGTCACTGATACCAAAATGGAAGAAGGTACAAGAGTTCGTGATCATGTCATCAAAATGATGGACTATTTGAATGAAGTTGAGATTCATGATGTTGAGATCGATGATAAAACAAAGATCAATATGGTGATTGAATCTTTACCTGATACATTCAAAGAGTTTAAGGTCAGCTATATCTTAAGCAATAGAGATATGACCTTGTTCAATTGATATACGAACTACATACTATAGAAGAATATTATTATAGCAAAGAACTTCTTAAATAAGAATTCTCTTTAAAGCCTAAGTCGAAAGACAAGGGTAGGCAAAAGAGAATTGACACAAAGAACCTGTCTACTAGAAAAGATGGTAAGTCGAAAGACAAGTGCTTTAAGTGTGGACAGAAGGGTCATAAGAAGAAAGATTGTCCTAAGATTATTAAAATCAGGTATAGGAAATCTTTAAGCTTCCTAATTAGTTCAGTTTTCTATTGATTAATGCAATAGTAAGTTCTGAGATAACTAATTTTATTTGTAAATTCATTTATTTGGTTTTCAGGAAACCAAGAGATTAAGTGAAGAAAGCTTTAAGCAGCAGTAGAGAAATATACTAGTTTATATCAGCAGAGAGGACTAGATCAATTTTATGAGATTTTAAGTTTTGATATTTTTCTTTGTATTCCAAACATTAAAGGAAATTAATTTCAGTGGCGTGTTTTTATTAAACAGAAGCACACTGTTATTTTTTTATCCTCTGGTAATAATTTATTTTTGTACTTTACAAAGATAATTAATATCATATAAGTTTATTGATATGTTTAAAGCAAGATATAATGATAAAAAGCATATTATTTATCTAAGAAAAAAAAATATTTTTCCAAAACCAATAGCACCTCTAATATTTATACTTAAATCATATAAACTATAATAAGATTTCATGAGAATGATTAATAATAGGTCATTTCTGACCTATTTGAGGTTGATCATTGATACTCTACAAATCTTATTTAGAATAGTAATATGACAAGGTAGCTCATTTTGAGCTAAAAGAAAGCGTAATATTGTATTGCATGGAATTAGTTCATACAAATGTATGCGGACTAATTAGTTTTCATGTAAGTAAAGGTTATGAGTATTTTATCAATCTAATTTATAAATATTCATCGCATTTATGTTTGTCTAAATGCGTCATGATTTCGTGGCTTTTGAAATTCAAAAGAGTACATGGATAAGACAAAGAAGCAATTAGACAAGAACATAAAAGAGCTTCGATCTAATCGAAGTAACGAATATCTCTCTAGAGAATTCAAAGTCCATTTGGTTGTAAAATGGGATAAACTCCCATTTATAATGAACACTGTGACATAATAGTGTCATTATATGAACAAACAAGATTCTTTTGGATAAAATAAAAATATATACTTAGTGATTTATCATTTACCTTTTTTATTCTAGATACCAGTATTTAAAACTGCATAGACTATTGAACTTAGTTTTATCTATATCAGTGCCTATTACTCCATGGAATTATAGACATGTCACAAACATAATTTGTGACACATCTATAGTTGGAGATTCACTAGTATTTATACTAAAATTATAGGTAGAAAAGATAGATTTATGTTCAAAAGTATGTATGTTTTAGGTATTCTAAAGGAATAAAGGAAATTCTAATTTATAGACCTCAAGATAGGAATGTATTTGTCAGTGCCTATTACTCCATGGAATTATAGACATGTCACAAACTTAATTTGTGACACATCTATAGTTGGAGATTCACTAGTATTTATACTAAAATTATAGGCAGAAAAGATAGATTCATGTTCAAAAGTATGCATGTTTTAAGTATTATAAAGGAATAAAGGAAATTCTAATTTATAGACCTCAAGATAGGAATGTATTTGTAAACATACACTATACTTTCCTTGAGGAAGACTATATAAAAGACTTATAACCTATGAATAAGGTAAAATTAGAGAAATCATAAGTAAGTAGATCATATTGATACTCAGTTTTCTATTTATGTAAGCATAGAAAAGAGTAAGAATGATTAACAAAAGGATTATCCTTGAATAAATTATCACTTTTAGAACCTCATCGTAGTGGGAGGGTAACTAGATTACGATAAATATTATTGAGAGAAACATATACGGCTATCCCATATGAACATGTATAAAAAATTCCACTGGATACAATGGAGCTCTAATAGATAGTGATGTTGAACATTGGAAAAAGGACTATGAATCAAGAAATGGAATCTATGTATTCCAATAAAATCTGGGAACTTAAGATGAGTAAACAGAAGGATGGATCTATAAGAGGAAAAGAGGAGTAAACAGAAGGATGGAAATATTTAAAGCAAGATTAGTAGCTAAAGGGTTCACTCAAAAAGAGGGAATCGATTATGAGGAAACGTTTTTCTCTAGTTACTATGCTTAAATCTATCAGAATTCTGCTCTTTATTGCTGCAATGCTAGATTATGAAATTTAGCAAATGGATGTCAAGACTGCCTTTCTTAATAGGCATCTTAATGAAGACATATTTATGCAGCAACCAGATATATTCATACAAAAAGGCCAAGAACACTTGGTATGCAAGTTGTAGAGATCCATCTATGGATTAAAGCAAGCATCCCGGTCATGGAACATCAGATTTGATCAAGCGATAAAATCGTTTGGATTCATTCAGAATATTGATGAACCATGTGTGTACAAAAAAATTCATGAAAAATCTGTAACCTTCCTAATTCTTTATGTAGATGATATTCTCCTTATCGGAAACGATGTATGAGTAATGACTACTATAAAGAGTTGGCTAGCAAAACAATTTGATATGAAAGATCTGGGAGAAGGTAGTTATATTCTTGGTATCAAGTTGCTACAAGATCGGAAGAATAAAACGATAGCTTTATCTCAAGTGGTCTATAACGATAAGATATTGGCTAGATTTAGCATGGTAAATTCCAAGATTGGTTTGTTATCATTTAGACATGGAATTTTATCCTCTAAGGTTCAATCACCTAAAATTTCTGAGGAGATAGAAAAAATGAGACGAGTTCCTTACGCGAAAGCTGTGGGAAGTCTTATGTATGCCATGTTTTGCACTATAGCAGACACATGTTTTGCGATTGGGATGGTTAGCAGATATCAATCTAATCCTGTACCTGAACACCGGACTACTGTTAAGCACATAATGAAGTATCTGAAAAGAACTAAGGATTATATGTTTGTGTATTTAGATAAGGATTCTAGAAAGTCTACTTCTGGTTATGTGTTTACATTAGGAAGTGGAGCCATTAGTTGGAGGAGTGTGAAACAATCCTGTTTCGCAGACTCCACAGCAGAAGCTTAATATGTGGCTACATCTTAGGTTGCAAAAGAAGCGGTATAGCTCCGCAAGTTCCTTCGAGATCTTGAGGTGGTATTTGCTGCAAATACACTATTTAATTTATTTTCGATAATAATATTGCAGTGGCTTAATCAAAAGAACCAAGAAACCACAAGAAACAAAAACACATTGAGATGAAATATCATCTCATATGTAAATAGTGTAGAAAGGTTATAACCTACACTTAGAGTCCTACAAGCATGTGCAATTTGCCAGATATGCTTTGAGAACTAGTGAGAGATTGTAGGGATTATGTGCTCTTTAAAGCATATTGATTTTATAATTAATAAAATATTTCAAGTATTTATTCAAATATTTTGAATTGTATTAATATTTTGAGTAAAGTCCATTTAATTATATTATATGTATTTATGCGATCACCATGTGGATTCGCACAAGACATAAATACAAGTTATCTTATAATTAAATAAATTAAGTTCACAGTTGATAAATAAAGTTGGACACTTTATTTAGGTATAGACTGTAATAAATTCATTGAGTGATTTATCTTAATCATGTATGAATTTATTGATGTAGTATGTCTACATTGAACTGGATCACATATGAGATTTAATTAACCTAGTAATAACTGTCAGACTTATTAAATCTCATAAGCATTGATTTACTGTAATCTTAATCTTGAGTTAGTTATTTCATGATTGTAGTTGTTATTTCATTTGAGTTACCAATGGGCATGACATACACTTGTAGTCTAGATTACCCGGTATCTTGGTAAGAACAATTACAATTGTTGAAATTATAGATTAACAATATAGAATTTGTACGACACATCTCTTGATGGGTTTTCAGTACTTGATCATAGAATTCTCTGGCCAAAATGTCTTAACATAAATAAATATGTTGAAAATGATTATTAGAGAAAACCAGTAAGTATCAAGGAACAAGATGTAATTAAATTGATTGGACAGTTGAGATATCAATTTAAATTAACGATGTGGTACAAAAGATTGTGCAGTAAAGAAATCAATGTGGCTTGGGCGAATTATATTCGAGCATCAATTATGGAGGTCAGTTCCAATCTTATAGTGGAGTAGAATTGGAATTAAATAATTATATTTTTTTAATTACAAATTTAATTATTGTAGGCACTATTGTATATTCCCAAATGATCCTCGGGTTAGCTCATTTAATTGACAACACCATCACTGGACCCAAAAGCAAGAAAAACTGGTATATTAGATGAAAATCATAATTATAATATTTGTTAAGACCTAGTAAGTTATATTCAAATGTAAATAGGGGCTTGTAATATTTTACAAGGTGGTCTCCTAGTTAGTTACAGATTCCTTCCATTTTTACGTAAGTGGAGAGATAGTTAAAAGAGGAATTCTATTTTAAATATAAATCATAATCCTAACATACTAGGATTTTTTATAAGATGTTATAAAAAGAGCATTATTCTCTTAAATAGAGACAGAATAGAATCCCAGGGGATTTTAAGAAAAATAAAAGAAGACTTCTAAGAGAAGACAGTTGCAATTGGGGAGTGGTGAAAGCTTCTTCCATTTTATGACTGTGATGATGTATATTACGATTGGTCATTGGATGATATGGAAGCAACGCCTCAGTTTGGGGAAGATAATATTTCACGTCAAAGTTGGTCCATCACCCCTAGATCATGTAGCCGAAGTCGATCCTCAGTATCAACTATAGTTGACCAGCTACAATTAGAGGTTCCAATTATGTCATCAAATTGGGTAGCTTCGGATATGCTTACAATTGGAGATTGTAATTCAAATGGTATTTATGTTGGGCAACTATTTAGCACAAATGAATGGTTATACATGGAGTATAGCATTGTTGCCATTAGAGAGAAGTTTGAGTTCAAGGTAGATAGGTCTACAAACATACATTGGGAGGCTTGTTGTGCTGTGAAAACATGTAAACGGCGACTTTGAGCAACGAGGTCGAATGACAAGGAGAATGTGCAGTGATTAGTGAAGAGATACGACATGGTGCATACTTTTCAAAATGATATTTTCCATAATGGTCATCATCAAACAAGCAGTCGGGTTGTCGGTAAAATTATTAAGTAAATTTTTCTTAATGCTAAGTGAATATACACTCCAAAAGATATCATTTTGGATATGATGAATGATCATGGAATTAATTTATCATACTAACAAGCATATCAGAGTAGGGAAAAGGCTTTGAAGTCGATACAATAAGAGCTGTACTTCCTACATATTCTTATGTCTTGTAAGAGCGAAATGACGATACAATAATTCAACTCACAGTAAATAATGACAATAATTTCATGTATTATTTTCTTGTTCTTGGATCTTACATTAAAGGATTTATGCAGTCAATCAGGCAAGTGATTGCAGTGGATGGGTCTCATCTAAAAGGCAAATATCGAGGAACATTGTTAGTTGCAACATGCTTCTAATCAAATGTATCTTATAGCTATTGGGATTGTGGATTCAGAAAACAATGCCTCTTGGGAATGGATCATGATGAGGTTGCATTAAGTTATTGGAGACATGCCAGAGTTGGAATTTATATTCGATCGTTGCACATATATCCTTAGAGCAATTTATAAGGTATTTCTTACTACACTACACGACCTTTATTTTTTATCATTTGGAAGGTAATCTAAAGTCAAATTTCAAGAATCTTGGGAACTATAGAAATATTCTTTAGACAAGCCTTTCTACAAGCAGTGAAAATGTATGATCCTATAGAGTTTGAAAAGTAAATAAAGGTACAGTAAAGTATTTGGAGGATGTAGGCTTTAATTATTGGTATTAATCGTATTTCAAAGGTTGAAGGTATAGCATCCTAACCACTAACATTGCAGAAAGCATGAATGCTTTAATGAAAGAACGGATAAAATTTCATATCACTCAATTGATTGAACAATTTAAACTTACAATACAAGAATGGTGTATGATATAAAAAAGTGGCTGAGTCATGACAACTCACCTTATAATATGGGCTCAAAAAAATATACAATGATAAAAAAGATATTGCCAGTAAAATGCATCTTTTCAATGTCTCTGACTATCAATTTCAAATTAAGGAAGGTAGTATGAAGGAGAGTCTTGTTCATATAATGAACAAGACATACAGTTGTAAAGTATTTTAAATCCATTAATTTGTTTATGCTCATTCAATTATTATTTGTCTATACCTTTGAGTTGATCCAACAAGTCTTTGTTTTCATTACTATACAATAAAAGCATTGCTGGTAGCATATTTAGAACCCGTTATTCCTCTTAGTGAAATGGGAACATGGAAAATTCTAAAAAATATCCAAATGATGCAATTAAACCCATCAGATGTGCCATCTTGCTCTAGTCATAAAAAATACAGAGAATACCATTCAAAAGTGAGGATGTGTCTCAAAAAACTATAACTTGTCGTAGATATGGAGAACGTGGCCATAACAACAAGACTTGTAAATAGGAAGCTACACTTCTTCAGATTAATGTAAAGCTTGTTTCTTTTTAACATTTCCAGAACCATTCTCAAATGCTCTAAATGCATAAATATATCAAGAGAATACACCAAGATATCATCAAAATATACCACGATAAAATTGCTAGAAAATGGTTCAAAAACCTGGTTCATTAAGAGCATAAAAGTACTTAGTGCATTAGACAACTCGAATGGCATCACGAACTACTCATACAGCCCTTCCTTTGTCTTGAACATTATTTTATATTCATCTCTAGGCCTAATCCGAATCTGATGATACCCACTTGGCAAATCTATCTTTGAAAAAACCCAAGCACCATCCAACTGGTCTAACAAATCTCAATATGTAGGAATGAAAAATCTATATTTTACGGTAATTTGGTTAATTTGTCTATTATCTACATACATACGCTAACTCATATCCTTTTAAGACACTAATAATGTTAGCACATGGACTTATGCTCTCACGAATGAATCCATTCGCAATAATTCATTAACGACTCATGCAATAATGGGGCAAATCAGGTTAACTTGTACCAGAAATTAAGTCTATATGATGATGAATATCTCGCAAAAGTGGCAGTCTATCTAGCATTTCCAATGGTGTAATGTTAGCAAACTTAACTAACAATGACTATACTTCATCGTAAATAGTTTTTTCCTCAAGTTTATCATCTTTCTGCAATTTCTTATACTATTGCAATCTTCATCTAGATGATTCTTGACAATAGCCGAAAGTTCTTTCCTTTGACATTAGAAATTTTCTTCTTATTCATTAAAGGCACCCAAAGAATCTTCTTGCTATTCCACTAAAACTCATACGCATTATCTATTCTCCTATGGACTGCATCTATATCAAACTGTCAAGGTGTGCCCAATAATAAATGGCATGCATCCATATCCATTATATCACACACCACATCACTCTTATACGCCTTCCCAATGGAGAAAAAAACTAGGCATACCTTTGTCACTCACGTTTCTATCCCTTTCTTTATCCATCCTAATTTGTAAGGTGTTGGATATTTTTCTGTTGAAAATCCTATCACATCAACCAGTGCCTTTGACACTATATTCTCACTACTATTGCTGTCAATTATCACGTTGCATACCTTGTCATTCATAATGCCACATGTTCTGAAAATTTTATTGCGCTGATTATCCTCTTCAAACTTCGACGCCAATAAAATTTTATGCACAATGCAATTCAACATCTCTCTTTCTTCATCATCCCTATCGTCATTCACCCCTGCCTCACCAACTTCAGCATCTACTAAATTTAAATTTTTTTTAACGACATTCGTTTGATCGAACCCTTCAAACACTTATTCAACATTGGCTTTACGTATGGATTATTCTACATCTATGGTTGGAACTGCTGCCTTGATGGCTGCTACCCAAATGGCTATTGTCTTAACTGTTGTTGTGTTGGTTGTTGTGTCTAACTATTATTAGCCAATGTTTTCTGCTTATTTTCAATCCCAACACTTCTTAGTCTATTCTGCACTCTAGCGAATTACCGCTGCATGGTTCTAGAAATAGCGTGCTGTTTTCATTCTTCTAACTTCTTTACTTTAGCAACCGCTATATCCATATCCCAAATTGCGTCAACAATGTCATCTTGCAATTCTTGTTTTAATCCACTAAAATATTTCGAAGCTATTCAAAACTTTGGCTTATCCATGTTATTTCTTGTGTGTAGACGATAAAATTCTTTTGTATATTCATGCACACTACGATTTTCCTGCCTACAATTCTGATATTTCACATACAACTACTATTGATAATCCGTTGGCAGGAAACATTCATTCATCAACCTCTGCATTCTATGCCACAATTTGATTAGTGGATTCCCCGCAACTCTTCTTAGATTCTGCAAGTTTTGCTACCATGCATATGCAGTACCTTTCAATTTGAATGCCAAATGTAACCTGCTTATCCTTGGGAATATTCATATGCTAGAAGAAATTTTCTACATCTGATATCGAATTTAAAAATTATTCAACATACATCCCACCATGAAAATCTGCGATATCGATATTAATCTTATAATCTAAACTTTTTCCGTGTCTCTTATCATAATCCTCAGCGTCTTCTTCCTCTGAATCTCTTTCTAACTCTTCAAGCATGTGTGGCTATACTTGCCTCGTTAGTTTTAAATTCTGACCAGCTACTTGGCGATTGATGCCCTGAGGCACTACTGCACAATTGACACTCAATCATATCTGTTCATGGTGATTATTTTGAGATTGTTCTTGAGGTTTAATTTCTTCAACAACTTCCTTGCGATTATCCCATTCTCACAATCTTCTCTCTATGATATTCATGAGAAGCATGAGACCCTCGATGCTTGCTCCATCACTGCCAGTCTCGGGTTAATCGCATTGTCCATATTTTGCAAGACTACTTCTGCAACTATCTGTCTAATAGTCTGCATAGGCATTGCCTGCATTCCCTGACCAGTGTCATCGGAACGATTACCCCTTTGTTCGTGGTCTTACCATGATGACAAACAAACTTACTCTAATACCAACTGACGAAACAAAAGCTTAAAAGTTGTTGAGATGGAAACAAAAGTTCTTGAATAATGCTAATTTTATTGAAAAATAAATAAATAAATAAAACTATGGTTAAATATCGTAAATTTACCAAAATAGGCAAATTCGAAATATAATTCTATAATAAAATTCTCATATTCGAACTAAGAAATGAAAAAAAAGAAACCAAATTTGAATTATAGAAAAAAAGATAAAAATCTTAGAATAATCAGGAAAAATGAGAAAAAAAATATTAAAACCTACAAATGACTAAGAAAGAAAGGAAATTTCAGGGCCGAGCACAGACTAGAACAGCTTTGGCTATTCTGAGTTTTGTTTGTCTCGTCACAAATTTTGAAATAATATGTTATACACTGAAAATAGATACTTGTAGTCTTTATGCCCTCTGGAAGGCACCCTGCTTGTGATACACAACACCCTATATCAGATAATTAACCCACAAGAGTGGTGGCATAAAACTTTTTCTATAAAAATCTAATTACTGATTTGAGCATCAAAGAATTCACACTGGAAAAACTTTCGGCACCTATGACTGTTTTCTGTGATTTCAGGTGATCATAGATTATCTACTAATAATTACATGTGTCGTTGGCTATTGGCAAGCTGATACTCCAAGAAATAAATTTAATGGTGATGCTGAAGTCTGATATCAAGCGACTAACCGATTGGACCAAATTCGGCATTAACATACTTTATAATAAGGGTTAAGATTACATGTTCAAAATAATTAATGAGTAAATAAATGTATTAAATTCAAAAGATGTTATTTTTATCACATATGCTTTAGGACACAAAAATGACGATAAGTTTAATACTTTAATAAATTTAAATGTATTGATACGTTGCAATTTTGGTGTAATTGGTTCAATTGCAAATAAAAAATCGTTTACAATGGTAAAAAAAAAATGTGGTTGGAATCCCCTCTTATTAAGGTTGCCTGAGAACTTCGGTTATATTTGCGTAATATTTAAGAAAAGGTAAACAATACATAACAAAAATAAATTAAAAACACCCCCAAACTCCATTTTATTTTCTTTCCTTTTCCTTCCCTTTTTTTTTAATTTTACTTTAATAAATTTGAATTTTGCATAATATTTTTTTAATTTACATATTGCCGAATAAAAATTGTTGGGTTTTATTGATGAAAGTGTTGATGAAGACAACAAGTAACTTGATGAGAGCAATAAAGACACTTTAGGGGTGAATTAATTAAAATAATTTTACAAGAAAATTAACAAGAACTACCAGGATGGATGTGGTTTTAAAGTTAAAACTGAAATACGACAATCAAGAACATACCATCATCAATTGCACTAATAACATTAATTTTTGTATAAATCATACCACTTTAAACCAAACAATAATGAGACCAAATAAAATCAATAACTTAACTAATCATAAATCACGTTGTAACTACGCTGAGGAACCTTTTTGAAGATGGCCCGTATGAGATCGAAGTAAAGAGGAATCTGAGCAAGAGCAAAAAATGTCATTGGCAAGCATGTTGCAGCGTATATTGGATATGCTGCTGATCTCAACTCATTGGTTAAAATAAAGGAATGCCCTGAACAGAATGAGACCAAAATAGCAGAAATTGATGTGAAGAGCGTCGTTAAACCAAGTAGAAGCTTTCTTGGCAAATTCTTGGCAAAATCATTTACTTGGTAACGGGAAGTGAGAATTGTAAGAAAAAGAACCAAGGCTGTGATCGAGAAGCATAGAGCAACAAGTGATGAGATGGCAAATATGTTGAATACAGGCTCATTTTCAAGGATTGGTTTACCACTCCCTTGGTCCACGCCGCCTGGCACGGCTGCCGAAGTTGCGAATGCTACGGTTGCTATGAGTGCCGCCACAACGGAGCATGATTCGGAGGTTTTGGTCAACCATTCCCTGCCTTCTTTGACAAGGTCACGGTGTGCTTCCGTGAAGACTTCGTTTGGAGTTTTTCCTTCGATGTTGTATCGAATAAAGAAATTTCGTGGCATGGTATCCTTGATATACTGCATGCGTTAGTATAATAAATAGAGTAAGTTTATGATTGAGATTTAGTTATTTTTACATTCTTTTTCAATCACTGCAAATCTCAATCTCATTCTGTACATTTTGCTCAAGAGACAGATGATTGACAGACTTCTGATAAAAGCGGTGAGAAATTGGACCGAAATCAATTTAATCATCACTGTGTTAGACAGATCCCGATCTCTTTAGTATTTTTATTCACTTACGAACGTGTATGATTAAGATTTAATTACTTATACTTTCTGTTTTAACCTCCATCGATCATTCTTGATTTGTTTTGTATCATACTTAAGAGAACAAAGCTCATACATATAAAGAGAAAATCCTGCTCCTGAGGAGAATAGTTTGCTTAGCATACATACCTGAAACCACTTGATTTCCCACTGCATTTGCAATGCAGCTCCAGGAATAAGCCAGGGTCGATGGTCTCCATACATAGCAGCAAGATGCAATGCACTGTTTCCTTGGTTGTCTACTTGCCAGAAAATGGTTTCTCCCAATACCCTCCGATTGAGCAAGAGTTCGTAGACGCTGGTATGCCTGTTCTCAATGGCCAAGAGGACAACATTTTTCTTATCCGAATCCAAGTCCTGGATGGCCACTGGAAATGCATCTAAAATTTTCTCCACCATCTCTTTCACTCCCATCTTTGCTGCAACCAATATCGGTGTCTCTTTACTCCCTGATTGTTGAGCATTCTTCTTCTCATCAGTGTTTGGATCAGGTTGAGTTTCTGGAACTGTGAAAGGATTTTCATCTTTTTTAAATGAACTTCGAGGCTGTCGACCATTATGTACATACTTGTACAGATTACTCTGCTTAACTAGTTCATTCAAAACCTGAATAGCCCAGGTGTGTGTCTCTTTCTTCTCTCTGACATCCTGAATATTCCTCCAAAATCCTGCATATATAGCATACCATATTACATTTAACTCAATAGCAGTAGCACATATCGCATGGTACCAATTGTATGAAGAGCAATGATATTCAGATATAAAACTTCGACAGAATGCTCACAGAAACAAGGTACAACCAATGCCAGTTTTAACTTGTTTCTGTCAAAGCTCTGTCATTACGCAGACTCTTTGGCATTTTTCTTTTATGAATTCTCACCTCGTCCAAGAACAATCAGAAAGACATTCATAATCGCCCTCAAAAATTGAAAACATTCTGTATAATTGAGTGGAACTAATTGATCTTTGTGATCCTTCTTTGATTGATCTATTCAGAAATGGTCACAAGAACAACTATAGATCAGCTTCAAACACGGGGAAACTAACATAGATTTCACAAATTACGCATGTGACAGTATATCGAAGCTACCCACTTACCATCTTTTGAGCTTGAGGAATTAATGCTTCTTACTTGAGATGTGCTGCCCTTATGCTCAGGATTTTCTTCATCACCTGCCTCACCCTCTTCTGTTGCTGGCAAAACAAACAAAATGATTATCTAAATTATTTCAATTTTTTAAATACAAAAATATGTAATGCGTCAAATTAATTCACTCACTGAGAACTCTTATTGAAGTACTCTTGGTCAGCTTAAAGAAGTTGCTGCATTTGTCATAGAGTTGTAGAATGTTGAGGCCATTATTGGCTCTGTAATTATTTGAGCAAGCGTCATGATTATGTTTCTCCTCCTTGAGCTCGTGGACGATTACACCTTTACAGGCAAAATGATCATTTTTAAAATAACAACAGAAACTGCTGTAACTAAATCTCAACGGTACACTGCTATAAATGCATGCATGACAGAAGATTATTAAAGACAAGGATTAAAACTATCATCTATAGATTCAAATTCCTTGAAAATATGCTTACAGTAGTAGATGATACTATCAAACCAACCAAGGCGACTACTGCTATTGAATACAGTAGGCTTGCCGGCTAGAATATGATGAGGTGTTAATCCATTTTCATTAACAAAGTCTACAAGACCTGGATATTGACGTATAATCTGAAATGCTATACCTGTAAGAACCAAAAAATAATAATAATAATAAGATTAAAAAAATTTTAAAGCAATATTAGAAGTTACATAATCCTGAAGAAAATTAATGTTACATACTGAAGTGTTCTCCAAATATGGCGGAGTGAAGAATGGTGTCACCATTATTTTTTCTACAGAAAGCTGCTCTGCTGTCAACCTTATTTTCGTCATCCTTATTTTTGTTATCCTTATTTTCTTGATCAAATAAAAGGAGGCAGTGAAATGCAGATTTCTTGCCATTAAGAGCTGCCAAGAAGAGAGGAGTCTCACCCTCATTGTTGCGAACAGCGACAAGTTTAGGACCTTTCGAGGCCATACAATGGCACATTGCTACATTGCCGAGAGTTGCAGCAAGATGAAGAGCAGTGTTGCCCGCCTCATTTCGTAATTTTAGGACATCTGATGCATTTTCTCCCATGTTTCCCACTAGCTTCAGCACAATGTCAGTTTGTCCAACGGCCACAGCAATATGCAAAGCTGTGTCTTTTGAGTTTGTGACTTTGACCTCTTGAATCTGGGGATACTTCTCATAGGCGTCTGCAACGTCTTCCCATTGGCCTTTCATGACATATTGGAACAACTTATCAATCTCGTCTTGTAAATCCCTCAGTGAAGGCTCTTCTATATCGATACCCTTCTCCATTGGTGAAGTCTCTTCTCTGTCGATATCCTTCTCCAATATTTGTGAAGTCTTCTGTATCCATAGGTAATAGGCTGTCAATATAAATAACCCATAGGCCTTGGAAATGAATCTGCTTACAGCACCACTTCACCCCAAGTATAACTTCTGACTTCGGCAACGAATTCTTCTTTTATCATCCCAGTTATTTTTCTTCTAAACTTTTGAAAGTAAATCAGGCTTGGTTTATAAGATGCAGATTTTGTTTTGGTTTTTTTTTTTATGCTTTTAGTTATATTTATTTTGGCTTATCTTTACATTTTGGAAAAGGTTTTAAGGTCAAAGCTCTTCCCCCCTTCAATCGTCAATTTTTTAATTTAATAAAATTTTACTCGATTTCCACACAGCTTGTTTAAAAAAAAATCAGGTTTATTTTAGATTTAGATATCTAAATCTGTATCTTATAAACCATATCTGATTTACTTCAAAAAATTTAGAAGAAAAATAAATGGGGATGATAAAAGGAGATTCACGTTATATTTGGGTGAAGTGGTGCTGTAAGGTGATGCAAACTCTTTCGTATCAAAGAGTGATAGAAGTATTTGTACTCACTTTAGAAGAATGATAAAAGAAGGAAAATGATAAAAATCTAAATAAAAGAAAGAATAAACATCGATACGCTCCAACGCCTATAGCTGATCATACCTTTACTTCATTCTCTCTACTGCCTTATTAAAAACTTCAATTAAAAATATTCTTTGAACTATTCTCTTCTCCATGAAGTACATTCATTTCTTCTCCCTCTTGCTCTAGGATCATTCACAAACATACAAAATATTAAAATCTTAGAAAATTAATTAAATTAAATATATATACACTGTTTATAATTAGTATTCATATGTTATTCTTCACCATCACTATTCATAGCACTTTAGATGCTAATGTTCATCTGCCCTAAAATTATTAATTTTGATAGAAACAATAAATACAATAAATAGATCATTTTTACGCAATTCGAATCACAATATACACACAAAAATCAAATAATTCATTAAGTACTAAAATATGATAATATATTATATTCTTACATAATTTCAAACTCTCTCATATTATTTCCTAATAAGTTCGAATCAATTCAACACCTCCTTCGGACCCTCCTTAGGTTCCTCACTTCAGATATTCCAACTTTCAAAGAGATCCCCAGAGGATAGGTCTTATACCACATTGACAACATTTGAAACACAGAAGAAAAAAAAAAAAAAAGAGGGGCACCCTCGGGAAGAGATTTCCAACTATCAAAAGTCTAGTCGGTCTACCATATAGAAGCAGGATGTCCATGACGTATATATATATATATATATATGAAATGCAAATTCATCAACTTTATTTTATTTATTGTTCTATTCGATTATAAAGTTGATGAATTTGCATTTCATTCCATTTTTCCAAAGGAGATCTGTTCTGCCGCCCCAATCTGAACATGCGGTTGACAAACAAACCTAGGGGCAAAGCAAAGGCAGGGGGGAAGGGTCATCCGGAAAGGATAGTTCCGGGGGTGCTAAAAAAGAAAAGAAGAAACGGGAGCGTGGGGTACATACAAACCTGACGGATGGGAGAATAACCTTTTTTTGGGGCGATCAACACTGACTTGGAGCGAGTGAGCAGATGACATTGTGTCAATAGAAAGAGAGAGAGACCTACTTACCTTACTAGCTCTGTTGCTTATGATAAACCCAACCCAGATGAGAGACACTAGTATAGTAAGCTTCTCGTAAGATAGCAATAACAATAGTTGTTTGGGTAATATCAGACAGGCCCCTCGAAGTCTTTCCAGCTCGAGTAAAACACCCCGAGGACAGACTAGCCCGAGCATCCCTTCTGGTCAAAAATGGTCAAGGTCGAGGGATTCATAGCTGCTCGAGCCCCGAGCACTCCTTCCTCTGCTCGAGGTAGTCCCTCAGGTCAAAGCTGGTCAAGGTCGAGAGCTAAGCACTCCTTGCCTGCTCGAGGTCGTCCCCCGGGTCAAAGCTGGTCAAGGTCGAGAGCTAAGCACTCCTTGCCTGCTCGAGGTCGTCCCTCAGGTCAAAGCTGGTCAAGGTCGAGAGCCGAGCACATCTCTCCTGCTCGCAGAGATCCACGAGCACAGCTGGGCAAGACCCGACCCGGGGCAACCCGACCCGTTTTCTCAGAATCTTGGCACTCCTTTTAATGTCTGACCAAGGTCCCACATGGTGTGGTGGTGATACTGTTGCCAGTGGCCGGCACATGCCGCCAAGGTGTCATAATTCCTAGCGCACTTGCCCGACATGGTGATCTGGCCATGTGAATCAGGTTAAGGGGACAGCCGCTCATCCCTAGGGAATATTCCGTCAATCCCAGCTGTCAGAGGGACCCAGATACCACTGACGTGGGAGTGGACAACCTGAAAATGGAAAGAGCGGGAAAAATGGAGTATAAAAGGAAACGAAGAAGTACGTTACAGGGGTTGAAGAATTTGATTCTCAAGGGTTGGCATTTCTAATTCACAGAGGGTTGGATTTTTTGAGAGACAAAAGGATCTGTAAGCTCAAACAGGTTCTTCCTATTCTAATCTCTCTCATTTGATTTTCTGAAAACACCATACATATCCAAAAAGGGAGGGGCGAAATAATACCTCTTTCATCTTTCCGGTCTCCCTCACTAAGGGAGATACCAAAAAGACAAACCCGATTACTGACTTAAGCGTCGGAGGGTTTTCGCCGGAACACGCCCGGCGACCCCTGACCCGGTTTTCTGTGAGTACAGGTCCGGGAGATCTCCGTTCTGAAGAAGACAGCGGAACAGGACAAAGAGGGTAATCCTGCTCGAGCTTATCGCGAGCAGAAGGATCGGGGCACTGTTTGAAACCGCGAGCAGAAGGTTTAAACAATCCTGCTCGAGCTGTTTGGAGACACTGTTTGAAGGTTCGAAGCACTGTTGAGGCACGCGGGAAAAACTGCATCAACAATAGTCCTATTGATTGCAAGCTTACCAACCCATAGCTAAAATACCACATTCCAGCTAGTCATATTGATTTTATTTGATTAGCTTACGGGTAAGCTTGTTATTTCTAATATAAAATATGACATGTCTTCATTAATCTTTGATGAGTAAAATACTGTCCTTTATATAGGTGTAGTATTTTATAAATAATTGATATATATGTCAATATAGTTTTCATTTTTTTTCTAGAACTCTTTAATATGAAATCCTTATTACATGCCACTTTGATTTTTACCTCCAAAAATATTCTCAATTAATCTGATAATCTAATGTGATAAATACTAAAGAAGAATACTAATTTAAAATATAAAAGAATAAAATAAAATCAGTATTATTAATACAATGATGCTAATAATAAAAACTCTAATATAAAATAAATTAATATTATTAAGCTATGATATTCGTTGGCATCCTTACATATTTAGTTTGTTAGGTTTATTATGTTGTCATCTCATAGTAACAACAAAGAGGGTGTGTTTGTTTTTTTTAACTAAATAGCTTAAAGTGATTTAATTTAATTAATTAAGTTAATTAGAGATGCTTGTTTCTATAATTTAGTGAGACTTTTTATATAATTTTAACTTAATAAAATAAGCTAATTTTTTAGTTTTTTTACTGAATGGAGAAATCTAAATAAACTAACTAATTTCCAATATAAAAAATATGCTTACTTTATAATTTATTTTTCATTTCTATCATAAAACCCACCCATACACGTTTACCCACTAATAATTATATTATACACTATTATTGAGAATTTGTGTTAAAATTTGAAACTTATGGTATTTTATATATTATAATTCCAAAATCATTATATATTCACTTGAACGTGGTTTTGCTTATATATGTTAAAATATTATTATTATTATTATTATTATATTTTTTGACATTTAAAATTAATAGGGATATAAATATAAAAATATATGTTTTTAATTTTTTAAGTTAAAAAATAAATAACTTAATACATATTTTCAGATATTTAGACAAAAAAATAAATATATAATTCATATTCAAATATTTATGTCTATTCAAAATTTGTATCTATTTAAATTCAGACAGAAATAAATAAACCCCCACCTGAGTCTTATGGAACAAATCCTTGAGCATGTAGATTGTTCTAAATTCAACTTCTCTTATCTTCTCAACATTTGCTCTTTTATTTACTTTCAAAGCAAACACTAACTTAAACATCGGATTGTCATTAGCAGATACACCACCAATGTGCCATCAAGCATTCTTTGACCAAATGTAGGAAGTTCAAGAGGAGGGGAAAGCTTGTTTATTTACATTTAGCCATGCTACCAGAATTTCATTTAATGGTGCAGAAATTGATTTATATGCTTTTATGATCAGGTGATTGCTGAAATGACCAATGGTGGAGTGGATCGAAGCGTCGAATGTACTGGAAGTGTCCAGGCCATGATCTCACCATTTGGATGCTTTCATGATGTAATTAATTACCATTAACTAATCTTCTGTTTACCATTTGGAACAGAGTAGAAATTGAAGTAGTTCTTCTATTACATTGTTTCCTTTTAATTCTGCAATCCGCATGCCTTCTCAGGGTTGGGGTATTGCTGTACTTGTGGGTGTGCCAAACAAAGATGATGCATTCAAAACTCATCCCATGAATCTGCTTAACGAGAGGACTCTCAAGGGTACCTTCTTTGGCAACTACAAACCTCGCACGGATCTTCCTTCTGTTGTCGAAAAATACATGAACTAGGTAAGCATACGCATCTGATTGTTTGGATGTGTTTGCTCTCTTTCTTTTCCGTTCCTATAAACTAAAACTTCGTCAATGTTGCAGGAGCTGGAGCTTGAGAAATTTCCAAGTTATTACATACAGAATAAGTAATTTATGCTGTATGTTCGATGAATTGCTGCATATGGCTTACAAAGAGTTGTGTTTTCTACATATTTCTTTTAGTACTTTATTATTTTTTTTTTTTTGTAGCCTATCTAATAAAGATTTTCTTGTGAATCTTCTTTCCTATACATGGTTGAACTTGAAACCAACAGCAAAGTCTTATGAGTACTGGTACCTAATATTTCACCAAGAGGCGCATAAATAATAATTCAGAATAATAATAATAATAATAATAATAATAGTTGGGCTATACTTGAAAAATAACAATTCATATGTCCCTCCCCTCTTCTAGATTATAACATTCGGAACCTAATTTAGAGTCCACATTAACAGATTATCACGTCAAACCTCTCTACCTTTAGATTCAAATAAATTGTACCGACGTCTGAAGATATATAATACCGTAAGATAAAACTATACAATGCTTATGTTCCTTTACTTTGTCCTCTTTTCATACTTAAGATCCAAAATAAATCGTATCGAAGTCCAGAACACGTCTATGGAAAATGCTTATGTCAATTCCTATTGGATCTTCACAGCCATACCGGCGCAAACGCAATACTGCCTTTACTTTGTTCTACTTTTCACTTAAATGTCTCCTACAGAATTGAACGATGCCACGTACGTTTACTGTTCAACATCGTTTGCCTTTTGGTGACCGACTGATGACGAGCATGTCAGGTTACTATTAACCTTCAACGTGGACCATTCTCAGCAGTAGGATAACATCTAACGGTCAATTCAGTAAAAGGCAAAATATGGGGGTATGAAGTCACGGTTGCAACGCAGTCGCTGCCAACATACATGGCTCTAAATCTAAAATCTAATCTAATATGTTCTCAGTTTTTTTGAGTTTGATTGGTAACATTTCTTGGCCTATATCACGGCATGGCATATATTGCTCGAAAAAAGTTCTACTGTAAAAAAAGCAATAAATTTGAAATCTTAACAGTGGATAAGTTTAGAAAAAGAGAATAAAAAAACTATGCGATTGCTTCTCTTTTCGTAAGAAATCTCTAATTCGCTGTCGTTTATCTTCTATCATACAATTTAATTCATTTTGTTTCTTTTTAATTGGGAAAAAAATATTTACACCCTAAAATTTGAGAGAATACTTGTGTATACTCATAAATTTTCAATAAATGACACCAAGATCCACCTTTGGCAATAATATATTTAGTAGATAGTACTAAAAAAATTAATTTTAATTTTTTTAATAAAAATAAATATAATTTAAATGGCTCAACTAATAATATTAGAATATTTTCAATATATAAAATAATTTTTTAAAGTATAATTTTTTTAATAATATATTTGTATTTATTATAAAAATTTTAAATAAATCTTTGGGTTAAATAGATTTCACAATTAATAAAATATATCCCATGTATTATTTTATATAATATAGAAAATACTGAAATTATTTTATATAATATTGAAAAAATTTAAAATTTTTATACTTTTATTTTGATATTATGTTCCTATTTATTATAAAATTTAGTTTAATATAATATAAGAGTGTAAAGTATTAAAATATTTTTTAAATATTGAAATTATTTTAAAAAAATTTATATATTGTTAAATTTATTTTAATATTATATTTCTATTATTTGTGAAGCATCAGAGTCAATTTTTTTTGAGTTAATAGAACTAAAGATATTTTAGTTAAAGATATGGTCTTAGTATCTTTTATTGAAAATATGAGAGTCTACATGAGTATTTTTCCAAATCTTACAAGTGTAGGTATCATTTTCTCTTTTAACAATAAGTTGTATAATTCTCTTGAGAAAAAAATAATTTAACTGTCAGTACAAATATATAAAACTAATAATTTAAAATATTGCAGGAAACTAAAATGTTGTTAGGGGTGATTGGTAATTTTACTTTATATGTAGTAAAATAATGTGTATTGTACTTGTAAATTTAATTGAGTCTCCTTATCTGACGTTAATGTCCAGAATAATTAGTTGATTAATATTTTTTAGGCAGAGGCTACAGTAGAATTACCCATAAAGCACTATTTATTAACCATACAATCAAAATAATAAATTATTATTATAATCATATAATTATTAAATAGTATTTTACGATAGAATAACTTCACCATAATCATATCTTATTTTTTATTACTTTAGCAGTTGATGATCTAAATATGCAGGGTTCCTCCGATTTTTAATTCTGCTTCTTTCCACTGTTTGTTTCTTTTTGGGGAATTAATTGCATATTATATTAATATGCCAAATTCAATTAAAACATCCTTATGTTATCTTAATAATTCATCAATTTTTTTTATTTGAATAAAGTATGAATTGCCGATTTTCCAGTGTATATACAAGAGAAGAAATAGATTAGGTCAGATAATGAAGCGATTACTCCAAAAATATTCTAAATCCCACGCAAATTAATGAATATATTTGGTGCATTAAAGGCTATTTGTAATTTGGATAATGCTGCTATTTGCAATTTGGACAATGCTATTTGCACAAAAAATTATACAAAATGATAAAATTAATAAAGTGAATAAGTTAATCTTTTAGTGAAAACTGTGAAATATGTCTTATCTTCTAGTAGTTTTGTGCAATTTTGTGTGCAAATTACATTACTGTTTCATTTTATTCATGTTTTAAGAGAAAGCCACGACATACTACGACAAATATTTTTGGTGAATCTTTTTAATATTTAAGAATTCACATGCTTATATTGAAATAGAGCTAACCTAAATCAAGGATTGCTTTTGGCTCCTAATTATATTACTGAAAAACAAAATTACAAACAATTACATCATTGACATGCAAAGCTAACTTTAATTAACGAAGAGTTGAGAAATTTAAATTACGACAAATAAGTTGAACCCTAAAACGATGGCTCGATGTCATAAGCTTGAATAGATCATAAAATGCGTAGAGGATATCTTTTTGAGAGCCACGTTTCCAATGAAGCAACCACTTATTCGTAGAATCATTCTCTAGTACGTTTATTAATTAATAATTAAAATAAAGTGAAGTTAAAATAAAAAATTAAAATTAAAATAAATTATTTACTTTCATCATAAAAATTAAAATTAAAATAAATTATATTATTATTAACACATTTATTTATTTTAAAATTAGAATAATTTATTTTAAATTAAAAAAATATTCTTAATTTATTATTACTGTTATTTTTATTATTTATTATTATATTATTATTATAAATTATAATAATAATAATTTTTCCTTTTTTATTTTTTATTATTATTTTCTCTTTCTTCCTTTTTTTTTCCTTTTTCTCTGCCTCTTCTTCTCTGTTTTCCTTCTCTCTTTTCTACAAATTCTTCGTTACTTTACCTCTTCATCAACAATCACGTCAAATTCATCTTCTTCATCAACATCATCATCATCACAATTATCTTCTTCTGCCTCCTGTCAATTTCGTTTCTTCTTCTTCATCAACATCAACATTCAGTTTCATCGTCATCACAATTACACCATCTTCATCATCATCATCATCATTATTCTCATAAAAAATATCATCATTAACAATCTTACCGTCAATAATCATTTTCATCGATTTCTTCGACAACGATCGAGAGGTTGACAATGACAGTGGCGACGAATCCGACCGGTGACAAGCGACGGAGATGGGCTGCAACTAACGAAGGTGGTGCTGCCGATTGTTTCTTTGGTTCGAACTGATGGAGACGAGATGAGTTATTCGGGTAGATTAAGAATTTATGGGTTTTTTCCCCTTTTTTATTGTAAAGAGGGTAGTTTGGGAAAATTAAAAATATAATGGGGATAATTTTGTCATTTGGGAGAATGGGATTTTAATTTCCAGTCTTTACCGGTATCAGAATCCCAGCAATCAAACCCAATTTTGTGTGAATTCCAGTACTTTATTCCCATTTCCCAAATTAATTTTTACAACTAAACAATTTATTCATTTTCTTTCCTCCATTTCAATTCCCATTACGGTTAAGTAAATAGACCATTAATGGGCTAGCTTAAACTTGCCTCACAAGCAGCCTCGCTCCAAATCCAATAGCAACAGTTTTAGCATAATAGACATCTTTAGGGAAAGCAAAAGTACTCACAGCCATGAGCATTACCCTCTCTTTACAATTGCGAGCAATCACTCCAAAGCCAGCCAAATTAGTGAAATTGACATCACAACTCATAAGTTATAAAGTAGTGGATAATCGAGTTCTTACATTTTGTAGTAGTAGCACAAATTATATTTTGCATGAACTATGTTATATATAATGTAAAATCCAGTAAATATATGAGTTGTCATACATCACAACAAAATTGTATCACATGCTACAATTTTTTAATTTTTTTTTGTGACAACTCAAGGAGTTGCTCTAATGTAACACGGTATGACCCTTTGTACATTTCTTGTTGTTCCCCTAGCGTTTGTGCTTAGGTACCATACCACACGAGGCTCAAGCACAAGATAACACAAATGGTCCAGGAATTGATTGTGGTGGCCTCACGTGACACGATTATTTTGACCGTAGTTGGGCTGGCAGTTAATTTTGGACCGGCTTGGTACAACGCAACGCCCTTGTTTTTTTGAATTAGCTTTTTATTATTAATGTTTTAAAGATAAGTGTGGGCGAAACTCAAATTAACTTTTTAACCACTTACTTCCTCCAAGATCCAAGATTTGATTAAGTGGTTAACTAGATAAAATTATTTAAAAATTACTCAAACAAGTCTTTGAAGATAAATTAATTAAGTGTATTAAAATGGTCAAAAAATAAGCAATAAAACACTTAACATAATACAACTCAAGCCCCGTAATAATTCACGCTCCCACACCATTCACTGTGAATTTTCTTAAAAGCAAAAGAAAAATAAACATATTCACACATTAAAATCTGAAGAGGTATAAGAATATATTTGTGAAAAAAAAAACTGTAATTATAAAATGAAAGTTAATAATATGTAATAAATATAATTTTTAAATAATAATTTTAACAAAATTATTAAAAACATAATAGATTTTACATCATATAAGTGAAATATCATATTAACATAACTAATATAACTTAAAAACTACAGCAGTTAGTGTCTACCAAACACTTTAGTGCTACAGCTTACAAACTACAGTTTCCTAATCTCAATCTCAAACATACCCTAAAAGAACCTTAGCTAATATACATGAAGTACACATTTATTTAGAAAAATTTTCTCATTGTGCCAAGTAATATAACAAATCATCATCACCAAATTTGAATAGAAAACTCAAATTTGATAAATAAAACATTAAAAAAATAGATAAAAGATAAATTCACCCATAACAAAAATCACTCATACAACTCGATTCATCAAATTAACTTCATCATAGCTGAATGGAGAAATCAAATTTGATAATAAAACATTAAAAAAAAAAGATAAAAGATAAATTCACCCATAACAAAAATCATCCGTACAAATCGATGCATCAAATTAACCTCTATGGTGAGCTCCCACCTCAACCATCAGAACCTCGATGTCCCACTATTTAGAGCCACCATACAATTGTTCCATCACATGCATATCCTTCTAATTCACCATCTAAGACCAACCCAAGAGTAGAAAATCATAATAATAATAACACCACAAAAATAGATGTAACTAGAGTTTAAAAAAATGTAAATGGTGTTTTAGATACGATGCAAGAAACAGCATTAGTTGCTTTATCCATAATTTTATTATTGATAATTAATACTAATTACAGTAAAATCTCTCATTACGGATATTTTATATAAGAATAAATTTTATATAGTCATAAAAAATTTTGATCCTAATTTAGGATTGTAATAATTAAGAAAAATTTTATATTATAATAAGTTATAATTTTTTTTCTAAATTCTATTTTAAAGAGCATCTCTCTACATAGTATTAATTATTTGTATATGTTACATTAAAATTTTTTCCAAAATTATTTGGGATAACAATTTATTCTTTATGCTTTTAGTAAAATGACTTTTAATGCAACCAAAATTATATAGATGATAGATATATGTACTAGCTTTTTTAAACTATGTTTATATCTTTTGTCATTTCTATACAATATAACACATATTTTATCTCTATACCGCTTACATTAAAGATAATTAAGTCAAAACAATAATTTTTATAACCATACCTCTATTGAATTAAAGTATTATTGTAGTGATAAAATTAATTAGTCCCAATAATATGGTAATAAAAAGGTTTTAATATAGTAGTATCATACTTTATTACTAAAATAACGTTGCACCTCATAAATAATTAAAATATAAATATGTAATTACATAATTGATCCTCCATATACATAGTATATACCATCTGCACATTTATATTTTCATAGCAAATATAGAAAAAATAGTGGTGGTTTGGTGATGGTAATAAAAATGGGTATTAAATATGCTATAAATAAAGAGGTTAAGAGTTTTTAGGGTGATTGGTTGGGACTTGTTCTCTAGGGTTTTTAAATGCCCTTTATTAATTTTTGGAGCTGCTGTTACGGCACTCATATCTCTTCAATTCATGCTTCTTATCTCTCCCCCTTTTACTTGTGATTTTTGATTTTTAGATTTTGCCGTTTCAAACGGGGAAGTCAATCGGACACGTTAAGCTTTTGCTATTATTATTTTTATTTTTTTAACTCCACTTCCATAATTATACATATAATATCTGTAAAATATTGAATATTTTCTCTTGGGCAACTCAAGTTTTGATTGCCAACCATTCCCATCTTGTGCAAAACCCAAACTACCCTATTTGGATTTTCAAATTGAAACAAAGTTTAATGAGGGTTTAAATGTCTTTTCTTATTTCGGGGATGTAATCTTAGGGTTATGTGATATGTCATTACCTTCTAAAAATAACAAAACAATACACCAATATAATTTTTTAATAATCGTTGTTTAGCCATAAGCTTCAAATTCATGGTTAATGTCATTTCATTTTCCATGCTCAATCCTCCTTCTCACTGTTGGTAAGTTTTTTTTTTAAAAAAAACATTTGCTTATTTTAGGGTTATTTTGTCTGTTGGTTCTTCTTAATCTGGGTTTCTATATAATAATAATAGTAATACTTAAAATAATTATACTATTACAAACAAAAAAACAAACATTATTCGTAAAAAGATATTATGTACTTGCTTATTATTTTATTATATCCATTGGCTAATTGTTATTTTTTTATTCATAATTTTTTAAAAGTAATTTTCTATCTTGTCCTCCATGAAAGAGGAAGGACAAACAGCAGACTGTTTCTTTTCATTATTTGATTTGAAAATTCAATGTTAATGGGTCTTTTAAGCAAAGGTAAGTTTTGGTTTCTTTCGAAAGTTTCTCTGTTAATAATTTTTATTATTTGATTGATGGACGGTTCCTTTACTACCCCACAAAACCAAACCCCACATTGATACCTTCTTCAAAATCTTTAAATTTTTTTTTTCCTCTAAAACAGTGTCAAAAAAAAGAATAGAAAAAGAGTTGTTATTGGGACTTTGTTAATGAGTGAAAATGAATATTGGATGGATAAAAATTTGAATATTTTTTATTTATTCAATTGGCACACATTTTATTCTGTTTCATTTCACTTTATAGTAACCCCAATGGATACAAAAGCGTATCTTTAGAATGTCAGAGTGAGTGAGAGGCTTTAAAGTCATCATGTATAGCCTTCACCTATCTATCTCTGGATAGGCCTGTAAGCATTTCTGCTTTGATAGTGTATCTGGGTTCTTTTCTTTATTGCCAGAGCCTAAAAGGACTTGTCTCTTTATAGGCCTTTTTGAGTGTTGCAAAGACTGATGAGAGCTTTGATGGGTTTCTTCTGTTTTAATCCTTGGTACTACTTTATGTCTGTGATGGATGTCATGGCCATGACAGCTATAATAATATCTACGCCTGTAACTATGCCTATGCTGTGCTTTTTGCTTCCTTTCTTGGGTTCTGAATCATTTCTCCTTTGTTACTGGGGAGTTATTACATCTACTGAGGTTGTTGAATCTTTAATCTTGATGTTGTTAATGGTTTTGATTTTCTCAGTATGTTCTCTTTTTCGTTTTCTTTTTCTTTTCCTTTTTGGGTTTGTCTCTTTTTCTTGTTTTGAATCTGCACGCAGTTCATTTCCCCGGCAAGTTCTGTTTGTGTCCTGATTTTCAGTATTTCAAATTTTGTTTTGTTGTGCAGTGAGAAGAAAGTTGAATAGTAGAGTGCGCTTGCTCGGTGGTTAAACAGGTCATGGCATCAACTTCTTGTGCCAAACAAAGTCCTGTTCCAGTGAAAGAACCAGCTTCTGGTCATCAACCATACCCACCACCTCTTGCAAAATATGAAGATATTGTGGCTAGTCCCAAGCTCTTCATGGCTACCTTGGAGAAGCTTCATGCTGCCATGTCAACCAAGTTCATGTAAGCTTCTTATTTTTTTCATCCATTTTATATCAGTTTGTTACTTTTTAGTTAACACTCCTTGTAAGACTCATGTACTGAAGTATGAATTTTTGTTGGCTCATTTCGATTTCTCTTTAAGATCCTAGATTCTAAAATGTTTCTTTTTCTGTCATGATTATTTCTTTATAAAAGGGGACCTACAATGAATCTATATAAAAGTGCATTATCAATGCTACTGGTCTGTTATCATCATTTCCTAATCTATGCTTTCCTCACTTTTCCTTGTAAATTGGTATTTTTTTACTTTTCTGTTACTATTTGTAGGCCAGTGTGGGTTCGTTTGATAAAATTTAGGGATTTAATATTGGCTTATTTGAGCCAGATTAGGTATTAAATGGGGATGTTTCATTATTAATAACATCTTGTTGAAAGCTTTGGTCCATTTTTAGTCTTTGAATGAAGAAAACAAAAGATTTAGGCTTACTGCTATGATGTTAATTTCGATGCATTAGTTGTTAGGCTACCAGCGCTGACTATGAGAGAGTTAATTTATTTGCTTTGTGTATCCTCCTTTATATTGTACGAGTACTAAGTGATTCTTTTAGTAAAACAGAGCCCGTTTCCTTTTAGTACTGTATTGCCTTATAAGTTACCAAACATAGAGCAAAAATTTTGTTGTTGTTTCTTTGTTCTGTTTTGGAAACTTTTTCTTTGGTAACATGCGTGTCTTCGGGACATTAGTAAATATGAGAAAAATGAAATTCGTCATTGTTGGCTCATTAATTTAGGAAAAGTTTTGACAAAGTAAAAGGAGATTTCTGTCTTCAACGTCAGTTATGCAGACAATGTTTAGATTGCTTATTGTTCTTACTCCTGTTTTTGTAAAGGATTTAGAAATCCATTATATTTGTACTTAATTTTGTCAGCATCTGCTCAAGTTTATTGTAATAGGTTCAGTAACTCGAATATGGATGAATACCATCAAAAAAATAAAATATGATCCAGGTTGTTCAAAATGATTGGATAGTCCGGAATACATGGAAGTGATGGTCACTAATACAGGCCTCTTCTGCATGATTTAAACAGAGTTTCCATTGAATTATCTTCAAGATCAGTAGAGAAAGATTTCTTCCTCTGTTGGAGTGAAATCTTGCCGTACAGATTAGACAACTCACCAAAGATTAATAAAATAATAGTTGATCAACTTGCTCATGCTGCAAGGTTTTTTAGCTTTGCCTTATGATAAATTGTACCGTAAGCTCTTGACAGATATAAAGCATTGACTACTGTGTATTGGTTTTAGTCGAATTAATAGATCATAGCACTAGGGCAAAAAACTTGTATATTTTCTTGAACTAAGACGAATCATGGCTTGATTTTTGATAAGGTTTGTTAGTTTTGGTTTTGCTTCTGGTTTTTTTTGTCTATGGTGGGAAATTCTTCTCCTTTAAAGAACTTCTGGCATCCATCTATTTATTTTGCTCTCCATATTTAAGATAATAAGAGTGAAATGATTTTGCTATAGTGTTTTTGGACAAGTCTGACTTGTATATTTGTACAAGCAGTTGCCACATGGCAAAAGTTGCGAGATGCTTGGATGTTTGTTCTTTTGTTGTGAAGCCTTACCTGAACTTTCTCTGATTTTCTACATTTTTTTTAAATATTCTCAATTTGATTGTACTTTCTGGTGCTCTCTACTCACCATTGACAATCTGATGTATATTTGAACCTTGGTTGCAGGATCCCGATCATTGGAGGAAAGGAGTTAGACTTGCATCGGCTTTTTGTGGAGGTAACCTCTCGTGGTGGGATTGAGAAGGTAAGTACTTGCAGTTAGTTGTCTGATATTATTCTTTATTATCTGATACTTTATTGTTGAGTTGAGAGCCTTATCCAGATACATGAGTTGTAGCAGGATCTAATATTTCTTTGCACTTAACATGTTTTGTACACAGATTTTAACCAGTTTGGTTTTTGTATTATCTGTTTTTATGTGTCATAAATACTCTATTGTTTGTAACAGAAAACCTTCTGTTGACATCTTCTTCCTTTTTTCCTGTATGTGTTACTTGGTCTGTGTGTGTTTTGCCATTTACTTGCTTACAGTCCATTCATACCATTATTTCAGTCCATCACTACATTGTTTATTCTGTTCTAAAGTCCAGATGTTTTATTTAAAAAGTAAGTTTCATCTTTCTGCTCACTCAACAACCAAACGAGGTCATACATTGTTTCCTGATCTGTCAATTAGAGTTGTATGCATTTATGCCAGTGATTTAACTAGCTAACTGCTATTACAATATGCGTAATATGTGGTTTAAGAATTACATAATCAAAATATTTCAGTTAATTTTTTCAATTTTGATCAAGAGTGCAATATATAGTCCTGCTGTACTTATACTTCCACAACCAAATTCTCAGATTATTAAGGAGCGAAGATGGAAAGAAGTCACTGCTATATTCAACTTTCCATCCACTGCTACAAATGCATCTTTTGTGCTGCGCAAATACTATCAATCATTGCTTCGCGACTATGAACAAATTTACTTTTTCAGATCCCAGGGTTGGTTTCATGTCTCAGCTGATTTGTGCTTGAAACACTCTTTTTGTCCTGATTCCATGTGGTTTCCTCATGAATATGATTACTACTAAATGACCTTTTGCAGATTCTTGGCAGAGCCCATCCACAAATGTGGTGTCAGCTCAAGGGACAGCACAGCCATCACCAGACATTCAATCAGCTGTTCAGCAACCAAGAATTAATGCTGCAGTGTTCCCTGAAGGTTCTCTCGCTCTCAGCCCTTGTTCTCTGTCATGCTTAGAACTATTGCCCTATTTTGTATACTTTGTGTTGTAAAATTGTCAACACTTTTGATTAGTTTTTCGATCCCTTAGGGATTGTTGTGATTGTCAATACAAACATTTTTCTAGTAGAGAAATGATATTACTATATATGAAACATTTTCAAATCATAAAAGATATTTTCATGAGGGAAGATGAACTTGTAATTAACCTTTTTTGGCAACCGTTCTCATTTTTTGACTGTTGTTCCTACGTTCTTTTGTCCTATTTATCCAAATGCTACTCTGATATACTTGCAATTTATTTATTACAACCCCTCATTCTCATTATTGCAGCAAGACCAGCATCATCAGGAGGATCTCCAGTAATAGGGGTAATTGATGGGAAATTTGAAAGCGGGTATCTTGTTACTGTAACAATAGGATCGGAAAAGCTAAAAGGTGTCCTGTATCAGGCTCCTCAGAACCCCATACACCAAGTGCCATCATCTTATAATGTTATCAACAATAATACTGCCACTGCCCATGCTGTCTCTGGGGTACAGCGTCGTCGCCGCAGGAAGAAATCTGAGATCAAAAGGAGGGATCCTGCTCATCCAAAACCTAACAGAAGTGGCTATAATTTTTTCTTTGCAGAGCAGCATGCAAGACTGAAACCATTACACCCAGGGAAAGACAGAGAGATAAGTAGAATGATCGGTGAACTGTGGAACAAGCTAAAAGAATCCGAAAAGGCTGTAAGGACCGTTTTATTTTCAACTCCTTGTTTACTTCTAATCTTTAATATATTTTGTCTAAATACTATTGGCTTGCACATGAATGTGCCTGATATTCAGGTCTATCAGGAGAAAGCTCTTAAAGATAAAGAAAGATACAGAATAGAGATGGAAGATTACAGGGAGAGATTGAAGACAGGTCAAGTAATCAGTGATGCTGTTCCACTACAACAGCGGCTTCCTGGAGCAGATGTAGACATGGTAGAAGTTGACACAAAGCTTGACGAAACTGGAGGGGATTCTCCTCAAACCCCAGATAACGAGAGTAGCTCTGATGGAAGTGATTTCGAAGATGATAAGACCGTGGAGAAGGACACGGAAATGGAGGAATCTCTAGGAGTGAGATTAGGTACCAAAACAAGCAACACTGATTTGGAGATATCAGCTCAGGAGCCAGCTTTGGAGCTGCCTAAGACTGAAGAGAATACCGAAGACAATAAGGTTGAGACTGTTACTGATGACATTGTTAGAAATGATGTGGTCGAAAAAGCCAGTGATGATTGTGGTGAAAGCTTAGCAATTAGGTGAATACTTTGCCGGAGACGAGCATCTATTGCTTCATAGCACAAGAACATTATAATTTTCTACAGTGAAGGCGAGGTAGTTTAGTTCAAATATGTTTGTTCATTATAGATTGCTTAGCATAGTTGCTATTCAAAATCAGATTTGATAACTCATTTTCCTTTTCATATGTTTTCCGTATAGTTGTAGTTGCAGTTGCATGCTTGAATATTGTAAAAGCTGCAAGGTGCATGGTACGTACTGGGGAGCGTTTCTCCTTTGCTTTCGTGAACCTATGATGCTGACTAGTCTCGGAATGAGTTTGGCTTATTGAGGAGCCTTGACCTCTATAAGATTTAAGTATAATTTGTTAATATATATCCCTCCTTATTATTACCAGCATCGCTATTAAATAAGCGAATTACAACTAAAACACCAAAAGAAAAGCAAGTAAATCGTAACAATACAGATATTGATGCTTATTGGACTCAACAACTCTTGACTTATTCAAATGGACTCAACTACTCTTGACTTGTTCTACTTAAATAAAATTTAAACAAAGGCACACGTAACAACTCCTTCCCCCTTAAAAGGAGCCTTGTCCTCAAGGCTGAATTTTTGGAAATTGCTTTTGAATTACTTCAATATTTTCCCAGGTAGCCTCTGCTGGAGATAATCCTTGCCAATGGACAAGAATTTCCTTATTCCGTTTGCGGATTCTGCTATCAAGAATTGCCTGCGGTCTTGGGCACAATGATTCGACGATCGCGACGGTGAGTGGCAATTCAATCCGAACCAACACCTTTTCTCCAATCTTTTTCTTTAACTTAGAAACATGGAAAACATGGTGTATTCGAGTTCCTTCGACAAATCTAACTTGTATGCCACATTTCCAATTCTTTTAAGAACTCGAAATGGGCCATAGTATCTAGGGGCTAACTTCGAGTTTTTCTCAATGAAATTGATGCTTGCCTATATGGTCGAAGCTTTAAATAAACCCAATCCCTTCTTTAAATTCACGCTCTTTATGGTGGAGATCATATACCTTCTTCATTCGTGATTGAGCTTCTTGAATTGTTGTCATGCAGATTACTAATAATTTCATCACGAGCCATAAGTTCTTTCTCAATCGCATCAACCTTAGCCATGCACGGAATATAACTCAACAATGTCGGAGGTGGTCGCCATAAACAACTTCAAAAGAAGTTGTTTTAATTCTTGAGTGCCAACTTGTATTGTAACAATACTACGCCCAAGATAACCACTTACTCCATTCTTTTGGTTGGGAACCGACAAAACACCTTAAATACATCTCTCTGTACGATTTACTACCTCACTTTGGCCATCGGTTTGAGGATGATATCTTGAACTAAAGTTAAATTTAGTGCCATTTAACTTGAATAATTCATACCAAAATGTCTTGGTGAAGGTAGGGTCTCTATCACAAACAATTGTTTTGGCATTCCATGAAGTTTAAAGACATTATCAAAGAAAACTTGTGCAACTCCATTAGCTATGTAAGGATGTGCCAACGGAATGAAATGAGCATACTTTGATAATCTATCCACTACAACTAAAATGGTTGTCTTTCCTCTTGACATAGGTAGACTATCAATAAAATCCATAGCAATGTCATTCCATACTCGAGTAGGAATTAGTAGTGGTGAAGCAAACTCGAAGGAGCAAGACTGCTCAGTTGTTGCGTTGACATATATCACTAGTCTGCAATAAAATTTTGAATCTGTTTCCTCATGCCTGTCCGATAAAAATTTGCCCGATTCATGCAAGGTTTTGTGATATCCTTCATGAGTGCTATTATGAAATTGCCCAATAATATCATTAATTAGAGAGAAGTTCCAATGAAGATAAAGTTTCCCTTAAAAGAATAACTCCATTCTATACTCCCATGGCCCTACGACCTCTCCATCCCGAATTCTTTGAATTGTTTTACGTAATTCGAATTTGTCTTCGTCTCATCCTTAATAGCTTCTAACCAATTAGGAATAGGTTGGCTAAAAGCTAATAACTTATTTTCTTCAAGCCTTTGCCATGCAAATCTTCTTCCTCCAGTGATAAAACATCGACCACCATATTTTCCTTGCCCCTCTTATACTCAATCACGAAATCAAACCCCATTAACTTATACAACCATCTTTGTTGAGTTGTAGTAGTAATGCGTTGTTCCATAAATATTTCAAACTGCGGTGGTGCTGTTACGCACCAAGAATTTTCGCCCAACAAATATGGTCTCCATTTTTGCACTACAAGTACCAAAGCCAGCATCTCTTTTTCATAAGTGGATAGTAATAAATGTTTCCCATGCAAAGCATGACTGTAAAAAGCTATGGGTCGATCTTGCATCGAGCGGCTCCTAGACCAGTCCCACTTGCATCACATTCAACGACAAATCTCTTAGAGAAGTCGGGAAGAGCTAAAACAGGTGCTTTCGTCATCGCCCTTTTTAATTGTTGGAAAGAGTCTTCTACTGCACTAGTCCACATGAATGAATCTTTCTGCAACATCTTGGTGAGAGGTGCTGCGATTTTCTCAAAGTTCTGGATGAATTTTCTATAATAGCCAGTCAGTCCCAAAAATCCTCTCATTGCCTTCATAGTAGTTGGTTTGGGCCAACTTTCCATCACTGCAATTTTTTCAGGATCAACTGCAACTCCAGCACCTGAAATAACATGGCTAAGATACTGCACCATTTTTTTGCCAAACTGACATTTCTCTTTTTTTACGAATAACCTATGAGCTCGCAGCACAGATAAGGTAATTTCTAAATGGTGAAGATGTTTCTTCCATGATTTACTATATACAAGAATGTCATCAAAAAAAAACTAAAATGAATTTTCGCAAGTAATCTTGGAATACCTCGTTCATCAAAGCTTGGAAGGTAGAAGGAGCATTGGTAAGACCAAGCGGCATTACTAGGAATTCGTAATGGCCATGATGTGTTACGAAGCCGTTTTGGAGAATCATTTGGTACCACACGAATTTGGTGATAGCCATGCGTGAGATCAAGTTTGAAGAATATTTTTGCTCCATGCAACTCATCCAACAACTCATCAATAACAGGAATGGGGAATCGATCCTTGATTGTGATTTTGTTAAGGGCTCGATAATCCACGCACATGCGCCATGATCCATCATGTTTCTTTACCAGAATGACTGGAGAAGAGTATGGGCTATTCTTGGGCTTGATCACCCTCGTGAGAGCATCTCTTTCACCGACCTTTCTATTTACGTCTTCGATAATGTGGGTAGCGGTAGGCTTCACACATCTTGGCTCGACCAGTTGTAATGGAATTCTATGGTCATGATGCCTTGGAGGTGGTAAGGTCTTCGGCTCAGCAAACAAATCTTCAAAATGATCTAAAATCTGTTGTAACTGAGGATTGCATTCAATATGTAATTTAGAATTTGGAACCCCAATAGCAAAATATTTAAGCACGACCCCTTTTTTACTCTTACGTAGCTCATTGCTTTTAAATTCCCCGATTAATTTATTTTTAGGAGCAGATAAGCCTTGAAGGACGACTTCCTGTTCAGCCACCTTAAAACTCATCTGTAATTTACTCGATAATCCACGCACATGCGCCATGATCCATCATGTTTCTTTACTAGAATGACAGGAGAAGAGTATGGGCTATTACTGGGCTTGATCACCCCTGTAGAGAGCATCTCTTTCACCAGCCTTTCTATTTCTGTCTTCTGATAATGTGGGTAGCGGTAAGGCTTCACACATACTGGCTCAGCCCCAGATTGTAATGGAATTCTATGGTCATGATGCCTTGGAGGTGGTAAGGTCTTCGGCTCAGCAAACACATCTTCAAAATGATCTAAAATCTGTTGTAACTGAGGATTGCATTCAATATGTAATTTAGAATTTGGAACCCCAATAGCAAAATATTTAAGCACGACCCCTTTTTTACTCTTACGTAGCTCATTGCTTTTAAATTCCCCGATTAATTTATTTTTAGGAGCAGATAAGCCTTGAAGGACGACTTCCTGTTCAGCCACCTTAAAACTCATCTGTAATTTATCAAAATCCCACAAAATAGGACCCAGAGTACGTAACCATTGTGTGCCTAATACAATATCATATCCTTCTAACGGTAATAGATAAAGATCAACCAAAATAGGCACACCTTGCAAATTTAAATTGACCTTAGTGCACATACCTGGACTCGATATCTTTTCACCTGAAGCAACCATAACGTCAAATCTCCCTCTATTGTTCGGTTGAAGGTCTACTCTTTCGACCGATTGCTTCACTCATAAAGTTATGAGTGCTTCACGAGTCAATAAGAACTTGTGCCATAGTTTGACCAATCTTTCCTTTTACTCGCATTGTCTCGACTGCATTTGTTCCACGATAGCATTAAAAGAAATTGCGGGATTGCTTGATCGACTTCTGTTCATCCCATCGTCATCCATTATTATGTCCCGTCCTCTTCCTCATGACGGACTTCAATCAAAAATAGTTTTTACATCGATGCCCGGTGTAAACTTCTCATTACAATTATAACACAGCCCTTTTGCACGACGAACTTGCATTTCAGTGATAGAAATTAAGTCGAATATGAGGATTTGATATACCCGATGCTACCTCTTTTACAACTCCGAGTATTCCTTTTGAATTCCCCAATTGATCTGAGTCTTCCGCTGCGACAAATTTCGAGCTTCAGTATAGGCGTGCAAGACTAATGGCATCCGTTAAGGTTGAAGGTCGTCCGACCAATACATCGACTCTTATAGACTCCTTTAACCCACTAACAAAACAACCGACTTGGTGTGCTTGATTGAGGTGGACTACTTTTGATAACAACTTCTCGTATTGGGTTTGATAGTCACGAGCAGGTTCCAGTTATTGCGAGCTTAGTCAAATCACCAAAGAAATCTTGAAGCCGATTAGGACCAAATCGAGCATGTAAGGCATCTCGAAATGTATGCCAATTCACATCTCCCCTCTCCTTTTTAAATGTCTGGTACCATAATTGAGCTTCCCCCTCCATATGAAATGATGCAAGTGTGACTTGATCTTGTTCAGGGGTATGATAAAAATCAAAGAATTGTTCCACTCGACAGACCCAACTCGTTGTATCCTCTTCACCTTGGAAACGTGGAAAATCCAGTTTGATACATTTGGCTCGATAAGGTTGTGGCAATATATTGGGACTGAACTCCATTAGAGTGGCTACCCGTTCTTCTTGTTGATAGAGTGGGGCCACGAGTGTTCTCCATCCTCAGGAGCTGGAATAGGTCTGATGTTGATTTTCGCAAATAGTTCCTCCAGCTTGTCCAAAATTTGTTGTTGACCAGTGGATAGAGAACTTACTTCATGCTCCAACTTCTCAACTCTAGAATCCATGCCACGTCTCCGATACCACCTGTAGTGCGTCTTGGGAGCGTTTCTCCTTTGCTTCCGTGAACCTATGATGCTGACTAGTCTCGGAATGAGTTTGGCTTATTGAGGAGCCTTGACCTCTATAAGATTTAAGTATAACTTGTTAATATATATCTCTCCTTATTATTACCATCATCGCTATTAAATAAGCGAATTACAACTAAAACACCAAAAGAAAAGCAAGTAAATCGTAACAATTCAGATATTGATGCTTATTGGACTCAACAACTCTTGACTTATTCAAATGGACTCAACTACTCTTGACTTGTTCTACTTAAATAAAATTTAAACAAAGACACACGTAACAGTGCACCATTCTGTGCAGTCTCTAACTTGATCTTTTGGCTACTTGTGTTAATTCTCAGCAATGATCATCAAGCAAATTATTTTCTTTCTCCTATCTGAAATTGCCGCCTTTTATTTCAGCAATGTGAATATGACCATTTTTTTTTCAATCTTCTATTATGCCCTTCACAATTATATGCGTATTCAACCACTAATATGTTTTTGTAATTTGTCCCCTTCAAGGTTTACTTTTTTAGGATAAAATTGTATCCATTCTTGCACAAACTTGGTGGAAAATATCACAACCCATCTAGTATAGACTTATTTATATTTGTCATTTGTATATTCATTTGGATACTGCAATCCCTTGTTAACCGCCACAAAAAGATGGGTATAGCTTAGCATTTGGATTTTATGAGCCCAAAAGTTGCCTCATTGTGTTATCCTCTATGGGCCTAATTAGTATTATTCCTGAATATAGCCCGCAAGCCACCTCCCACTCTTTTATCCTAGCAAATTGGAGCTTTTATATTATTATTATTTTATTTATATTACAATTTTATTGATATTTATAATTAGTAATCAAATTTTTTAAATTAACTGCCAACAACTCATTGATTGGATCAGTCCACATCTCCTCCCCTTAACCTTAAGGTGGAGTGCTTTGAATCTTCTAGATAAATGTGGAATATTACAAACAATTACTACGTAATATCAAAAAATCTAAACTAAATTTTATAGTACAATCAATTTATTTTAATTCAAAATAGGCCAAATCTATATATATAAAATCAATCTCTACCAAAGGGTTGTTTATTTTTTATTTGCAGTTTGAATATTAATTTTTTAGATATTTACTGTTTTTATTTTGTTTGTTTTCTATCATTTATATATGATTATAAAATACTTAAGTCTGAATGAAAAAAGTTTGATATTTTAACTTTTATCTAAATAAAAAAAACATATGAATGAAATTTTAATATTCTCTTATTAATACTCTTATTAAATAAATTTATTTATTATTATCTAAACTACCTTTTATTATTTTTTATTTATCCTTTTTTTGTTATGTATGCTTATTCACCTATTATTATTATTATTTTGTGAATATGAGGATTTTAAACATAAAAGAACTTTAGGTGAGTGTGTTTTATAATAGATCCATTTCTTTATATTTATATTTACTATGTTTGTAATATATTTTAAATTTTATTTAACACATTAATTTGAATTCAAATGATTAAACAATTCTTGATTGACTTATGTAATTAAAAAGAAAAAAAATATCAATATAATATACTAAAAATAAAATTATAAGTATCGTATATTATGTAAAAGATATGTGTTAGATATATATTTTTTATTTTTTATGCTTTGTTAAGGTATATATTATCAAACTTTTTTTTTACTAATCAAATAATTTATTTATAATTTGTTATGTATTTAACCAATAAATATAAGTCTTATTAATATTTATGAGGTTAGACATATCGAAATATCACAGTCAAATTTAAAAATAATAATAATAACTTAACACTTACATACAAATATTGAAAAAAAAAATATTCCATTCAAATATATATATTCAGACTTATTCAAATATCTAAAAAAAAAAAAAACAAACACTACCTAAGTTTTATAAAAAATTTAAATTATTAGCATTAAACTTTTAAACAATTTCAATTAAATTAATATCAATAAAAAAAACATATAATTTTATGAGTGATTTGAGTTTCATGTGCTAAAAAAATTCCAATAAAACGTATATCAATGAAAAGTAGTAATCCAATTAATAAGTTGATATAAATCTTCACGGAATAGTTAAAGAATATCTTTCTTTTTTTTTTTTTTAGTATTTGTGTTTGAGAAAGAATAATTAATTAAATTGTTATAAATATTTAGAAGTATTAAAAATATTTGCATAATAGGAAATATGCAATTGGACACCATACAAAAATAAGGTGATGTGTATAGATTTTGAAAATATAAGTATTTATCCAGTACAAGATATTGAACTTTATTAAAATTTAATAAAATTATTAAGTCACATAATTTAATAGTATAATACTATTAAACTATTAAACCATATAATTTAATAACTTTTCCAACCAATACACTATTAAAGTATATTACTTAATAATTTTTCCGCACTTTAACAAATCTATAATTCTGAATTGAAGTGCGCTGCATGGCGCATGCACACACACACTATATATATATATATATATATATATATATATATATATATATATATATATATATATATATATAATAAATTGAGAGAATATACATAGCTGTATATATTTGGCATGCAGCATGCTTAATTTGTTATTGGACTCCACCTATTCGTTGACTGAGTTTTTAGAATAATGGAATTTTGTTAGCTTTTTTAGTTGTTAAATTATTTTTTCTTTTTATTTGCATTACATTTTGTTGCTAAATGTACCATGACTGATATAATCTTTGCTAAAACAAATACAAATGAAAAAATTAGTTGCCGAATATTCAAACTTTCATTTAAATATATATATATAATTTTTTTTTTTAAAAGGAAAGGTGGGCGAGCAAGCCCAAATACAATTTTTTAACTCCCTTCCCACCCTCAAGAATCAAATCCGGGCTTCCACAGCTCTACAGCGAGTATGGTGACCAACTCGACCACACTTTTGGGGACAATTAAGATATCATAAAGTCTAAATTAATCTTTTAGTCCCTACCTCTCGTAAAATTTGATCATAGATGACTAACAAAGAAAGCTGTTTAAAAACTATAAAATTGTACCGATGACTTTGCTCATGACAGGTTAAATAGTAATCTACGGGTCTCAATTATTTGAAATGGTAAAAACTCATGTATCAAAAATAAAAGAACAGGGATTTGAACCCTAATCATATAAATGGAGAGGGAATGAATTGCTGTTAGGCTAAATGAATAAATAAAAACTTACAAGCTGATTTGATTTGAATAATTGTTTTATGATAATACAAAGTTGTTATAATCACACGGAATGTCGAATGACACCTAAATATACTCATATAAAATTAAAACAAAATGGCCCCAATCTGACTAAACTACTTTCCCTCTTTAATCAAGGCCTTGAGAGAAATGCCATCAGGCCACCTTCCACATTCTAAATTGGCAGCTACTGCAAGCCCACAACTTCTTCTCTCAATTTCTAATTTTAAATTCCAAAAATACAATACATAAACAGTATTGTCAAAAGTACCGGAAACTGAATTAGGAAAAAGGAAAAAAAAAGGCTTAATAAAGATCACCTTCAATCAAGCAAAAAATTAAAGCACCATGAAGAATTTTGCATAGATAGATCATATAATATATGATAATTATTAATGGAATAAATATCAAATTACTAGGATACTAGAGAAGGAAAAATTTGGTTTCGAGTATGTGCTATTCAAAGGGGGAAAAAATAATAACAAGCACATAAACTTCAAATGAAATCTACCCAGTTTCCTAAAAAGAAGAAATAAATAAAGGGTAGCTTGTCGTCATGAATCAGGGACTGAAAGAGAGTCCCAGATCATATCCATGTCCAATGAAGGCATTCTACTTAACTGAACAACATCCACATCTGATAACGCCTCTTGATGATGATGAGTTTTCTTATTTTCTATCACAAGCTGATGATGATGGGATCCGACGACTACTTTTCCCTCCAATATGCCTTTCAGTTTTGTGTTTGTGTTTGATGTGTTATCATGATGAGAGGTGTTATTCTTCTTTGTCGTTGGTGCCTGCTTCTGCTGCTGCTGTTGCTGGTTATCATTAGGCTTTTGATGAGATAATGCTTGCAACTTTGCTTCAAGAAGAGCAGCTGTGTTTCCATTCAAAGAATTGGTCTTGAGTTGATGCTTCCGCTCAGGAAAATTCAAATGAGCATATTCTCCTCTCAGCATGTATGCAGCTGTGTCATAAGCCACAGCAGCTTCCTCCGCCGTGTCGAAAGTCCCCAACCACACCCTTGTTCTGTTCCTCGGAAGCCTTATCTCTGCAACCCATTTCCCCCAATGCCTCTGCCTCACTCCCCTGAACAGCTTTCCTGGAGACACCATCGTCGTGGCCGCTAAAGAATTACACTTTTGATGATGATGCTGATTCTGCAATTTTCTTCCTGTGTACTTCATCGGCTGTGTCTTGGTTGTGCTCAGCCAATAATCACTAAAATCCTTGGATGAATAATTTGCCAAGCTCTGATTCATTTTCAGCCATTCATTGCTTGATTGGCGTAACTGATCAAATGGATGGTTCTTGTTGCCAGGTGAATCTTCATCAGCTGCTGCTGAAGGGTTATTTAACATGGGAGATTCCTGCGAAAACAAAGTTAAATTGGGGAAATTCGATAGTGAAGAAGGAGAAGAAGGTGGTTGATCAGAAACTTTATTTGCAGCAGCTTGCTGGTTTAGTTTTGGAAAAGACTCCAGGAAATTTACAGGAATAGAATCAAATCCTGAAACAAATGGAGTGGACGAATTTTTTCCTTTTACAACATCCTGTTTAACAAATCCAGGAATGTTGTTAATCAAATTGGCACCGCAGGCCTCTTCTGCGGATGAACTAGACTCCGCACTTGAATCATCTTGACAAGAAGCATTACTTAATGCACCCCAAATGACTCGGTCACCAAGGAACTTGGATCCTGTTGCCAATCCATGAAAATAAGATGGGAAAAATTCCTTGTGCATGAAGTTTTCCATTTTAGGAGATTGTTGGTACAATTTTTATGATGAAACAATAGAGAGAGAGAGAGATAGAAATAATGCAAAGTCAAGAAACTATGGAATATATATAGTATTCAGAAAAGCTGAAAGAAATAAATTAAAACTTAAATTAATTAAAGGAGAACGGAACCTAGCTATATACCTTAGTATATTACATAAAGCAGTTGAAGTTATCATCTGACTCAGATCTATACTTGTTCAAAAGAATATAAGGTTACAACTTAGGCACTTACCACCTTCCATTTTCTCGAAGCCATATTAGTGTTAGCCATTTTCGAATATGTGTTTTGTTTTGTCGGCAATAACCAATTAGAACTCGACAGCTCATCTCTTCTTGGCTTATCTGGCATTTTAGCTAAAGTTCATAAGATTGGTGTATATTCTACTCTGATAGTGACTACAATTCAAGAACCTCATTATCTTTGCTTTTTCAGGGCTTTAATTATTTTGCATCTTTTTTTTTTTCTCATGATCATGTGAATTTTTCAAACACCCACATGGTTATTCTCCTTTTTACTTTTTTCAGTTCCTTCTAATTGATGTCATCACAAGATTATATTATTATCATTTTCTTTTAAGATGTAAATTATGAATGATTAAAACAACATAAGGGTAAAAATTCTTTTAATCCCTGTATTTTAATATTAGTGTCTATTTAATTTTTATATTTTTAAAATTATTGTAAAAGATTTATATTATTAAATTATTAACACCCTTGTTATTTTTGTTCCTTTTGATTTATTTTTATAATATTACTCTCTTACAATAATATTTCTTTTTTTTTACATTAATAAAAGAAAAAAAATTAAATTACCAATTTAACCCAAAAAATAAAATAAGAATAAAATAATATATATGAATCTTTGTAGAAGCTCAAGTATGTTAAAAAACAATTAATATTGTAAAACAAATAAATTATCAATTTTTTTAACATTAATAAAAAAATTAATATATTAACTGCTTAACAAAATATTCCACAAAAATTAAATTAATTAATCAAAACATATGGACTAAATGGGTTTTTATCCACAACATAATTAGGGTATAATTGTTTGCTAATTGCATGGTCGTCTAATGTTTATAATTTATTAGCCACAAATTGGTGGCCGACCTAATCCACAATTGGTTCTGACCAATTACAGATAGTCATATGAGAACCCCAAATTAGTGTAATGAGTTTGAACATTATCAACATTATCACCAACATAATTATGACCTTTGAATAGGCCTTAATATATAACAAACTAAATGAATATATGTTCTTTTTGAGTAAGAAAGGAAATCATGGCTGTCTTTCTATAGATCTAAGTATTAAAAAAATGACCAAAGCCTTTTATATAATGATATAAATATATATTAAATTCTTCAGCTTTCCTGGGGGCGTCACCACTACTTTAATTTTGTCTTTTGAGAAGGGTTTGGAGACACTTGGGCATCTCCATCTATTTCAAGCAAAAAAGAATTAACAAAAACAAAGTAGGGACACTTAATCTATGGCCCATGCATCTTCTCCCACCTCCAAAATTTTGAAACCCTAAATGATTAGGATCCCAATTGGATGGTGTTAGTTTGCAGCCATTTTAAGCTATCTCATTCAGTCAGTTACACATGGCTTAAATATTCTAAGACAGGAAAACACACTTTAATTCCACAAGAGAGAGAGCGCAGATTCCAAAGGCAAAGAGCTCACTTTTTGGAAGTTAGGGTTATTTTATGATTACTAAGACCAATTAATTAATTAAGTTGGTGCAGTTGTGTTGTTGTTTACCTATTTTATTTTATAGAACAGGCACATGATTTGGCTACAAAGCTAATTAACCTATGTGTCATCTCTCTAATATATCTATGATATAAGTAATTAAATTAAGCAGAAGCATGAGGCCATGTTTCTGAATTTGGCTTTTGCTTTCTCTCTTTCCCTTCCTTTTTTTTTTCCCCTCTTTTTCAAATTTTGATCCCCTTATCAAAACCCCATTTTTCTGATCACTTTGTTTATTCCTTTCATGTATTCTGGGCCTTAAGACAATAAAACAAAAACCAGAATAAAATGCATCTCTTCCATACATCACTACTACTCCCTTAGAATCATTATTCTCTCCTGACTTAATTAATCATTTAGTGACTATGAGCAAATAACTTAAGTATTGATTTTTAATTAATAAATAAAGAAATTAAAGCTTTCCCATACACTAATACTAAAAGACGCACAACAGCAATTTGTTAAAAGTTCTTTCATATCAAGAGAGGACCCTATTCCACTGCTTTAATGTTGGAAAAGACGGATTAAACGTGCAGAAACTTACAGAACAGAATCATATGTGCGCCATGGACATGGAGTATATGTATAAGGACCTAATTTACCATGATCATCAAGCAATCCATTGATAAAAATGATTAGCTCGAACATAAGAACTTTGTTCGATAGAGCGAACTATGCCATTATTATTTATAGTTTTGTACAAATCTAGACTTCCCATGGCTTTTTGTTGTAATTCCAATTTAAATTAGTTATTATTGTAATATAATAACTAATTTAAATAAAGACTAAGGACACAATAATAATATTTCAGTTTCTAAATCACTTCTTCTAGTGCAAACCACAAAATCAATCACAAAAAAATGTTATTATATAGTTTAACAAAAGGATCAAAATTCTCTTATGATTTGATCTTATATCAAACACGATCACATGATAGAGAGAGGAGGGGATAGATTAAACACTAAATTAATTCAATTGATCAAAATTAACCTGCTCTGAAACCACATTAAGTAATTAACCACACGATTAATTAAGACTTAATATTTAGGAAAATAGACTACTGGGCCCTCGTTGTTTGGGGGAAGGAACATAAAAACCATTAATGTTTTTAAAAAAAACAAATAAATCATTTTTTGGTTAATAATTTTGTTTATTTTAATGAAAAAAGGGTAATATTATACATTTACAACAAAATACATAAAATGGTTGTTAACCCCCCAAAGTTTCGGAAAAGGGACGTACATAAAACTCCCTAATTTTTATAAAAAAAGAAAAGACATATAATCCATTTTCTGTTAATAAATTTTGTTTGTTTTAATTGAGGAACATGTAATAATAATAATAAAAACAACAACAACAACAATAATAAAAATAATAAATTTTAATAATAATATATTAATATAATAATAATGACATTAATAAATAACAATAATGATGACGATGATGATTATTATAATAATAATACTTATTTCTTGGTTAAAATAAATGGAATATAATAATAGAAAGGGGGTTATATATCTTTTTTAAAAAATATTATGGAGTTTTATGTCTAGGGAGTTTTATGTCTCTTTTTTCAAAAACGTCGAGGGACTAATAGTCTTTTTCTGTGTATTTTATTGTAAATGTATAATATTATTATTTTTTTTATTAAAATAATATGAACTTTTAATAAAAAAAATGGGCTTATATATCTTTTTTAAAATATTAAAAAATTTTATATCATTTTCCTAAAATGTTGGGGATCAAACAGTTATTTTTCCCAATGTTTAAGCTGCAACAAAGAAAGAGCTTATGACACACCTTGCTTCAGTTTTCTTCCATATAAATGTAATAGATAGTCAGCATTGAAGAGAAGGATTTTATTAAATTTAAAGGGCAGCTAGCTGGATAGAGATAAAGCTTTTGCTTTGTTGGCCAGTTTAGCTGTCTCCTAAACTAAGGTCATTTATTTTTTTTAATTTTATTTTAGCTCATAACCTACCTCTTGCCTTTGCTTGTCTGCCATTTAATTTACTACTGGCGATGAAATGGCAAAGCGAAATGTAAAAATTAATTTATATATAAAATTATTAAATCATATAATTTAATAATATAATGTTATTTTACTGTTATTATATTATTAAATTATATAATTTAATAGTTTTATCAGATATTAACAAAATTTAGTACTTTAAATTAGAATATTTATACATACAAACGTACATACATAGGGTTGCCAAGTGAAGTGAGAGGGTTTTTGAATCAAAGGTTGAGAAAATGCAGACATAGCTGACTCACAAGAGGTATATTTGTTTAACTTGGATACACACACACACAAGGTACATTGCACATTGCATAAGCAACAGATCTAGTTGCACCTCTAATTTTTATAATGTGATGAATATTCTACATATTTTATCAGATGAATAATAATACAAGAGAGAGGAAGAGAGACTTCTCTTTCCTTGTTAACTGTTTATATGGAAAATGTCTTGGTGACACTATTTTAATACACTAATTACCTAGTTATAATCTGTTAATTTTCTTGTTAATTGATATATGAACTATTGCTTCAGATTTGAACCCACATTAATTCGTATGAATCACTATCCAGATTTGAACCCTCACTAAATTAATATTCGAGAGAATTACCCCACAATATGATTGTGGGGGCTCGAACTATTGCCCTCCAAAGGCCTGGTGGTTTTTATAATCTATTAATTTAATCTAGTTAGATTAGCAAAAACAAATCGTTAAAGAAAATAATCTCAAATCAAACTTCTATCATGTCTACAATTAACAAAATAAGATAACAATCATTGATATTTCTAGCTATATGTTTATGAGGATATTTAACTTCTTTATTTGTCTCGATTTAATGCCTATCTATAAATATGTTCATTCCTTGAGCTTACAACATATGATAGAAACACAAACTTTGTTGTTTATCTATCTCGGTTTGAAAAGATACACACAAGCAACTTAATAAGGATTGCATCAATCATCATCATGTTTGAATTTATTTTAACTGCACGCAAGTGATTGATAGTTAATAAAATAAACATGAATAATGTTGGACTATGCATAAGCAATAATAATATACATAAGACATAAAATTTTTAAAAGTTCATAAGAACTCAGTTTAGTAAAGAACTTTTATACATATATTAGATGTTTTAAATTTGTTCTCTCATATTCTCTCTTAAAAAAAAAAAAAATTGTTCTCTTATTAATTGTCTTTGAACATCTTCATGATTAATCATTTTCAAATGAATATATACGTGATAAAATTTATTAGATAAGTGTATGAATAATATGGTAGGCCGTTGCACTGAAAAATATCTTTTATTAAAATTAGATGTTATCAACCTAAACTCCTAGTTAAAGTTTGAAATACCCATTAAAAAAAAAAAAGATCTTTCAGAAGCCTATAAGCTGACTATCAAAACACAAAGCAACAGGTTTAAGGCTGGTGAAACTACCCCAGCAATCGACTAAACAACTTCCCTTTGGCCTTTTTTTTTTTTTTTTTTAAATCTCATTTTTAATTTCTAGACAACCATTTTCACCAGGAAGCTACTTTCTTTCATATGAGCCAAACCCTTTCAAATTAACTTTCCCTTTTGTCATCCTGTTAAAATAGCCACAGATAGATAATATATTCTTTACACATGTGACCCCACATATATAAAGTTAGATAAGAACAGCATTTTAATTTGATTAGTATATAAAAGATGAAAACAACTGCATCAAAGTGGAATCGTCCTGGTACGAACGATTCCTTCTTTTCTTTCACACCACTTGCTCTTCCCCCTTTTCTCTAGCTCAATATTACTCAAAACTCCATGGCTTTGTCTAGGAAGAGCATCTCCCTTTAAATTAGAATCAATAACAATCACTTTCATGTATACACCAATGGCCATTCTTATCAAATATCATCATCTATGCATATTTTGATGTATATAGAGAAATTATCTTCTAATGAGAAAATTACCTCGTATCGTTATATAAGTTTGAGGCAACCTTTAATATTTTAGTTTAGTTTATTTTATTTTTATTATGAGTTAAGTTATTGACTTTTACACATTATTAAAATCAGACTTATATACAAATGGACTTACTATCTTACTATATAACAATGACTATTAAAAAAATCAGTCTGTACATAACGGGAGTATTGAGAAGAATATCGCACATAAAAATCTAAGTTAGAGGTAATTATCAATTTTTATCTCACTTTTAAGTACTAGTTAAGTTCTTGGGTTTCTATATATATCTTCAATGTTGAATCTACGTTAATAGTATCTTTAAATTACTTAATTAAAATGTTGGAGTTACAAATTGACCTAGAAGATTAAATTTTAACGTAAAGGTCAAAATAATTATCATGACACATTTCAAATAGGTTACCCATTCAGCTCTATGTGAAGTAAATCTATTTATGAGGGGATCGGATTCTAACACAAGACTTTTAGGTTAAAACATACAACCTCCTCCCAGTTAGGATTGTTTGAAATAAGGAGAACGATAGAGTACCAAACCTTCTCTAAACTCTAATTAAGTCTACAGTCAAATGAGGGATTGAAGCCTGCTTTATTGTCCTCAAGTAATAGCAAGGAATTCCTGTGTGTTTAATTGTATCTTGATTAATCATTACTGCTTATGAAATGATAATCGTGTTTGTCATAAAAAACCTACGATAAATGAACTTTCTTTGTTATATACTTTTATTAGAAATTCGAACAATGATATTTAAATTTTGTAAAATATAGATTTGCTACTTAAAGTAATTAGTTGTAAAAGACGATTTGTTTATGGCTTTCGTAGTCATTATTTGTTTAACCTCTACCTATTTGAAGATTCAAATTTAAATAATTGATTAAATAAATCTATTTGAAAATTATTTGTCGTTTCACACTTAAAAGAAGTAATAATTTTGTACTGACAAAGAAAGACACATGTAAAAAACCCCCCAAAAGTATATATTATGTGACTCCACCACATCCATACTTAAACAGCAAATACGTAGGCAGCCAGCAAAGTTTCATAGAAGATACAGATTAGAAAATGTTATCCCCTTGCTACGAAAATTAAGTTATACTTACCTATGCCCATCAATCATCATGATCATCACTCATTTACTTCCACCAGTTAATTCATCTAAATCTTATTCAAAAATTTAATTAATAAATACCGACCGCAGCACTTTTTGATTATTTATTAACATAAAGGTGATTATCAATGTTGCTATAGTTATAATCATAATCAGCATATCATCACGACTTTCATTAATTTAATGATTGCTAGATGTGACAAAGCTGATGGTTTGATGAGAAAAAAAATTTAAATTGTGGGCCAAAGGACTGGACTCTATAAGACAGCAGAAGTTTGGTGATGAAAGGAGCATGTGAAAAGAGCACGCTGCTTAGCTAGCTTTGAATTGGGCCACTTCCACGTGTCAATAGCTTTGTGGTTGTGAACCCATGACCACTAATCTTTTCTGTCTATTAAAATTGAGTCATTTTCCACTAGAGCGATCCACCAAAAACTTGTACCCTACGAGGTTTCTACCAAAAAATTAGGTAATGAGTTGAATGTTTCTGAAGTTATTGTGTTTGGCTTAACAATTATATCTATATTCTCACTCGATATGAGATTAACTTCAAATTGCCTCAAGTTTATATTTAACTGGAGAATATATTTCTAGTCAATGAGAGATTATTTTTTCAAATATTATTGTTACTTGCAGGCTGATCTTCTCATACCCATATTTAAAAATTGATTATGAGTCAATAATTATCTCATGCATATACACATTTAAACCAAACATAATTTTTAACCAATACATAATTATTTCCATTACGTTATAACAAACCAAAAAAAGTGAGAAATGATATATAAAATAGACTGTCTCTATTCCAGTCATGCCACTATTAATGATGGAAATGATCATTAAGTATGAATTTGTTTTTTTTTTCAGCAGCAAAAACTTGTTAAAATTAGCTGTGAGGTTTGTGATTATGTGAGTTTCTAGCCTGTTTTGTGTGGGCATATTCATTCCCCTTTGACACGTGTGAAGTCCTAGGGGCCTAAGATATGCTTGTTTAGTAGCCATTGTCTATTCAAATGACAAAAAGTGCATTTGAATTTTCTTTTATTATAATATATCACTTATTATAATTATAAACTCTGCAACTGCAACAACTCCACTCCAACATAGAAAGTGTTCAAGCACTCATTGTTTATGCCAGTCACTTATTTTTAAGCCACTATTTTATTATTAGTCTTTGTCTGCCTATTTACTAATACATGCATGACAAACAGAGAGTTCAGGTGACCAATAAAAATGAATGCGGTCTAATTAGTTTGAAATAAAGACTATGTGCATCGAAGGGAAAGTGCTCGGGACAGTTAAGAGGAATCTTTCAGGCTCGTATTATAACGAATAATGTTATTTTTACTTAGTTTGGATAATGTATCACTAATGAAAATTTGTTATTTGAATATAAATTTATAAGTTTTAATATTTAATTATCACTTAAGTCGATCAAATAATTTTATATCAATTAGTTTATAAATTAAGTATTTCAACTACGTAAACATAACATTAACTTATATTAATATAGAAAATATTGAAGAAACTAAAGGTTGGCATAATGTTTACACAAATAAAATATATTCAAGATATTTTTTATATAATTAAAAATAAAATTTTAACCGCATCAAGTATCAATACTACTTAAAAAAAAAAAGTTCAAAAAAGTATAAATTTCGAACACATCACGTTAATTAACCGTAATTTAGTCAAACTTACGACTAGGTAAATAATTACCCCCGGCTAACTAAGAGATCTCATAAGACATTCATTCTTTGAGCCTCCACTCTTGTAAACTTTTGTTAATATGTTCTCATGAGTTGAAGTTGTGAATTTTTTAAATTGCATTCATTCTTGAGTTCTTCTCTATAAACTAGATTTCAGACTCCATCTCCAAGCGCGAGGGATTAAATTTTCACGTAGATCCAATCCCTTTACTCTCTGTCCTCCACCTATATTATATTCCTATAATATATTTTATGTAGAATTAGAGTTGCAGGATAAAATTAGTAGCAATGGGGAATGTACGCATAACGTGCTTGGTAAGTGGCGTGGATGGCACGTTAATTGAACGATAATATGTATCTTTTTTTTTTAAAAAAAAAAAGGTGATTATTCTTTAAATTGAACCGGGTTGCAAGGTTGACATTGAAGGAAATTTTCTTTTATTTTTTTATTTGTATTATATTTTAATAATTTTCAAAGAGTTGTTAAGACAAACTTTTATATATATATATATATAAAGAAATTACTATCATCTTTTTAAAAATCTTACCTTTGTCGGGACTGTGATAAAAACAACTTCAACAGATACATATTAAACACAAAATGTCATTTTCATTTGGGTTATTAAGAAATGACCATATTACTTTTTTTAAGCAAACCAAAACACTGAGGTTGGCAAAATGGTTATAACAAATGTATGACATAATTGAAATTCATTTAATATGCAAATGTGGTCACATGAATATTTTATGTGCATAATTCAAGCATGCTTGTTCGATTGAAGTAAAAGAAAAAGCCACATCAACATCCATTTGCAATTTGAATAACAAAGCTGACCAAATTTACACTCATTATTTTATACGTATTCCCTGTAGGTACTTTCGAAGAGGTAAAAGTTTGAAGTTTGCTTCTTGGTTACTCTAGAAAGCCAAGATATAATGTGTCGTATTTTCCTCTCACACTTTTGAATACATTAAGACTACATTGCATCATCTATAAGTAACATCCGTCGTGATTTTCTATTATTAGTAACAATTTTTTCGTTATTAGTAACAATATTATTATCACATGCCATCGCAAATATTACTTGACACAGTGCACGAATACAACAAAATTATTATTACAAATAACGAAAAATTTGTTATTAATAACAAAAAAATATAACAGATTACTTCAGAAAAGAAAATTTCGTGTCATATAAGTAGTACGTACTTTGGTTAGAAGTGAAGAAAAAATTTATATGCACAAGGGCTTTCTCTAACAGCCTAACACAAGGCATTCTAGTTTGAAACTAATGGCATTGAGCTTTTTATAAATTTCGCTTGATTCAGCAGCAATATAAGAACAATGCTTCTAATTACAGGTGCAGCCAATACACCTAAATGTTGAAAAACCACAATGCGTTGATGGCCGGTAATTTATATATATATATATATATATATATATATATATATATATATATATATATATATATATATACAGGGTCCGGCTAAGTTATACTTTATGTAACTTACTTTCCATACAAAAACACTTGAAACTCACTATTTTATTACAAGTTTTTACATATTTTTGTATGGGATATAAGTTGCATCAAATGAAACTTATCAAAACCCACATATAACACGCAATCTGCAGTCTTAGAATACATCTAATAAGTCTTGAGGATGGAATCATGCGAATTCATATCTAGCACATGATCGCATCTATGTACAGAGAGCAATTGATCTATTCATTGACCAATGGGAATAAAGCAGCGTATAAATCAACTTCAACCTTTGCAAAACCCATAAAACTGTCACTGGGAACATTAAAACCCATATAAATCATATATGTCTAGGACTTTTGGCCACTGCAGAACCAGCCATAAGATGTTATTAGGCAATGTTACAACCCCTAAGATCAAATTTCTCAATAACGACCTCTAATTGCTTCTCACAGAGACAGAACCAACTAAATTTCGACCTGTCGGTACAGCTGAACTTTACCAGCTCAGCACAAGTATTCCTTCCAAACACTCTAGCACAACCATAAAAATTTTCTGAGTCTATTGAAAGGAAAAAGGAGTAAGCTTTCACATTTCAACAATTGGAATAATCACAATAACATTGAAGTGGGTACTGACAGTTTTTTGACTTCAAACAATTTATTTTCAGCCATTGGAATAATCGATTCATCCAAATGCTAAATATTAAGGACCATATTTTACATTTGAAATTAGACAGTGTATGTGAATCCCTGTACATATACATAAGATAACATATTGTGAATGGAAAGAATATCAAACAAGTAATGATAAAAATTCTTTGGGCTTGTCCACCCGCCTCCCCCTTTTTTTTTTAAAAAAAAAAAAGGTTTGGTACTTTCTTTTTTCCCCTTCTCGTTCGTAGCGACCCGAGTTCGAGTCTTAGGGGTGGGGAGGGGGTAAAAACTCTTTGGGCTCACCCACCCCTCCCCTTTTTTAAAAAAAAAAAAAATTGATAATGCACATCCCAGTGTATTTATATATACACACACAACAGTTTCCACTTCCAACATCATTGCCACTCCAAAGGCCCTTTGCCCCACAACCTCATGTGCCTCTATGACTATACGAGTGCCCAACTCTCCAAAAGATTTCCCTTACACCCTGCATTTCTCTTCATAATTACTAAAACGAAACAGCTCACTTGGGGTGGTCATTCTGGGTTCCATATCGAGCCCAAAATTTAATCCATTTCGGTTCAATTTAAAAATTTGTTTTTCTTTGTATTTTTCACTAGTTTGGTTCACTTTTTTAAAACAGAGCTGAACCAAAGGAAACTAAAACCATTCGGTTTGGCTACTTTTAATTCAAATATAAACCAAATGCACCACCCTCATTCATAGTTTTGGCTGGCTTTCAATGGTGGAGATCCCATTTAACTTTCATCAAGGAAAAAAAACCTAGACAGAAGGAATACTATCATTTATTGAATATAAAGTGATAAGTGAATTCCAATCATGAAAGACCAGCCAAAACTTTTTTTTGGTTTCGAAGGAAGGCCAAAACTGGGGAAAGTTCAAGAAGACTATATACAAAGTTTACCATGCTTTTAACTTTTGCTGATGTGTCCTAACTATGATTCAACCTTCGTGATTGAACTGCAATCAACAAAATGGACTTTGCCTTATATATCAAATAATAACCCTAACACCCAATTTACTCTTCATTCATTTCCTTATTTCTTTTACACTCTCGTAAAAGAGTGCTGCTAAATGGTCAAAACAAAAAGAGAGACACGATAAAAACGTCAGCGCATTATCTCTCTTACTTTTAGCCATTAAAAATTAAAAAAATAATAAAATATCAGAGAAAAATCTACACCTTATCCTCCATTTTTATATTATCTCATTTGCAAACGATCCCAACTTCAACAACACATTCATTTTATCTTTTAAAAACAAAAAACACTTAACAATGAACAAAGGCGCTGGTTGCACCGCAGAACTGATTCGCAACCCCATGAAAAATATAATGAATTAATTAGCAAGCTTTTACAAATTTGATTTGTTAGGCAAAAATACACTATTTCAATTATGTAATTTTTCCCAAATCAAGTTATCATAACAAAATTATCATAAATCAAAGAATTGAAATTTTTTACAGAATTATCATAAACAAATACAATATATTGGAACCTATTTAACCATTTATACCACAATGATTCCAAAAATTATCATAAATCATAGAATTGAAATGTTATTCTAAATTATTTGACAAAAAATTGATTATGTACGAGTGAGAGAGGGAGAGCTAAATGAGACCTTTGGCAAAGACGGTGTTGGCGTGGTGGCAGTGGCTCTGTTGACTCCGTGATGCGTCCGCATGGTAGCCATGGTTTTGTTGGCTCCGTTATAGGTCAACGTGGCGGCGACAGCTCTGTTGAGTTCTTAAAAGAGATCCTTGGCTGGTTATCAAGGGGATAAGATGTCGGTGAGACCGGTGTCATTAAGTTTCTTTTTTTTTTTTTTTTTTCTGGCAATAGATCGTTTACTGTTTGCCCAAGGAAGAAGGGGGGTGGGGTATCTAGATTTGTAAAAGAGGATAAAGTGCAAAGGGGAAAATAGTGTGGTCGTCATGAGCAGTGCTACCAACGGCTTGTTATTAAAGTTAGGATCATTTGTAAAAAAAAAAAAAAAAAAAAAAGACAAGACTTAAATTTCTCTATGATATTTTATGATGTTTTAATTTTTTTAATTGTTAAAAATAAGAGATATAATAGGGCGGGCAAACAACAACACATACTGTCATTTCTGTCGTCCCTCTCTTTGATTTGGCCATATAGCATTTCGCCCCCTAAAATGCAGATAACTAACCTTTGTACAAAGAGTTACTAAAAGATAAAAATTTATTGCTAAGTCGACGAGTTTTTATCTTTTAACAACTCTTTATTCAAAGAGTTGACGGTCTGCTTTTAAAAAAGTGCAAAAGCCTACACCTGAGAAATAGGAACCCTAACTTCTAACACTATCTCATAGCCTTTCACAATACTGGAAAGATAATCCTAACAAAACGGACATTGTACCCACTAGATTCTTTTTATCTAGAGAGTGAAATGACCTACTTTGACCATCAATCAATCAGCACAAGTGCACATTTAAAGACAAGAACTTAAGACGCAAATATATACAACCTTGGATGCAAGTGTGTGCTGACAAACCGAATGACATAAAGGATAGAATTGAATGATATGGATAGAAAGATTTACAAGCATAAAAATTTGAGGGCTACTACAACTTTTAGTAGCACTTAACCTAAATTATCATGTCAACTCAAGACCATATAGGTACTAAAGTCCAATGCAGGCACCACACATGTATTGGCAAACATGCCTTCCGTTTTTTATTGGCTTCAAAGATTACCTAACCCCTCACTGATATTGCCATGAAAGAGCCCTAAAGCAATGGATGATACTACTAGAGGTGAAACACTAATCACAAGCTCGCTAGACTTCTTATAAAACTCAGATTCTTTCATAAAACACTCATTGCCCTACTGTTATATCTACTAACAGTACCATATCCCAAATCGGAAAACCTGAAGCCATCATATTACTCTGTCCTCAATGAATGATAGCGAAGCCCAACAAGCAGCATAGTAAAGCAAACAAGCGTAGCAATCAGACTCAATGTCCGTTAGACTAGAACATAGACAATTCTATGCAGTTTCGACATTAGAACTACAAATTTGAAAATACCCAAAAGAATAATTACTGAAGAAGGAAAAGGAAAAGGCAGATGCATTTCCCTCGTCATGTTTATGGCATAAGTGTTGTGTAAGATTGACAAAAGCTAACATCTTTCTAGCATTATGTCAAAGCATATCACAAAAGTAGCATTAATTTCTAAAAAACTACAAGATGGTTATTTCAAGACTCCGTTACAGGCATTTGAGAACTAGTGAAAAGCACAGTAGATAATATACACACTAACAAAATCAACGACTAAAATAATTAAGACAGCCACGAAACTATCATAAGTTACACCATTCTGTAAACAGCCAAGGGAGTGCTCAACAATCATTCGAGGGAGTGCTAAACAATCATCAGTTACTAATTATAGAAAAATGAGTAATCATTTGGGTCGGACAAGTGATTCCAAACCCAGTTATTCATAATACAAAATTTATTTTTATATTGACTAGATTTTCTTCTCACCTAGTCAACCTAGTTTCTAACACCATAAAAAATCCCACCTTTTCTCGTAAGTTTAGATCCTTTTATTTACAATTATGGTAAACAAAACAGGATAATTACAATTATGGTAAGCAAAATGCAATAATTACAATTATGGTAAACAAAATGCAATAATTACAATTAGGGTAAAAAAATGATAATTAGAATTATGGTAAATAAAATACGATAATTACAATTATGGTAAACAAAATACGATAATTACAATTATGGTAAACAAAATACGATAATTACAATTATGGTAAACAAAATACGATAATTACAATTATGGTAAACAAAATACGATAAACTTAAAAGTCAACTATTACAATTATTACAAAGTTATTATTGTAAAAGTAAAGAAAGAATTAGGGGAGGGTGCAACATTGTTAATTTTTAAAATATTAGAGCTAAACAAACATTTAACCCAAAATAAATAGACTAATCTAGCGTCTCAATATTAATATTTAATTACAAAAAAAAAAAATTGAATTGATATGCCAAAGCTACTTAGCTAAGCATTTATATGTTATTTATAATGGTAAATACTCGTTTAGTTCTTATATTTTGAATTAAGTACATTTTTTGTCCATATACTTTAAAAAATACTTCAAGACACCCATACTTTTAAATATATTATATTTTTGCTTTTTCTTTCTTTCAAGAATAATACCCTTGCAATAATATTCTTGTCTTCTTCGGAAGATTAATAAAAAAATATTAATTTATAAAGGTAAAGATAAAGGAAAGTAAGCATCTCCACAAATGCTCGATAAAGAATGGATGATAGAGATGAGTTCATCTAAACACCTCACACAGGCATATTAAAAACTTAGAACAGCCAAAAGAGTAAAAGAGAAAAGAAAATAGAAATCTTTTATAACAACAAAACTCATTTATAAATCAATCTATATGACTATATCAAGCAATCCATGCACCAGAAAGAAAGCAAAATGAAACCTCCTCTCAATCTATTAAACAGACGTTCTTGCTTTTAGTTCCTGGCAATCACAATCACCTCAGAGCAAAAAATAAAGAATACAAATAAATAAACACGACAAAAAGTAAATTCTTGTAGTCAAACGCCAGTCCAAATATCAATACAAAGCAAATACAGAACATTATACAACCACGTCAAATTGTTTATTAACACCACATTAAATTTCAAATTAAAAAAAAAAACTCAGAAAAACACAAACCACTGGCGGAATCTCAATCGAACATTTATTCAGTTTATTTATTTATTATTATTGCCTTTACCTCCAGCGGAATCTCCGCCAGCCGCCTGCCCCGCCTTCTTGGCGGCCTTCTCCTGCAGCGCCTTCGCGTCCCTAAATTTTAACATAATTTTTAATTAATTAATTAATTTTTTTTTAAAGAAGTTTTTCAAAACGACATCGTAGGGAAGAATTAAAAAAGGGGAAAAAAAAAAAACCTTTCGCGGCGTTGTTCGGGTGTCAAGCCGTCGTCTTTGGTCTTTCCCTTGCTGCCGCTGCGAGCAGCAGCTCTCTCGCGATCGCGTTCTCTCTGGTTTCCGCGTGAGATCCATCAAAAATCAAAATCAAAATAAAAAAGCAGTGAATTAAGGAAAAAGCCAATTTAATAATAATTGTTAAATAATTGCAATAACATTAATAGAGATTAATTAAATTCGAAATCATAAATTGAGAATGAAAAAAAAAAAAAAACAATAAAAGGATATGAGTCATGGTTTCGTCTTCTCAATAGAAGAGAGAATCTGAAATTTCTTCGCAGTCCGTTCAATCAACCACAAAAAGTCAATGATGAAACCAACCCGCATTTATATACCCACTTGTTTATGTACTAATTCCTTTAGAGAAAAGAACACGTGGACCCCGTAAATTTTCTTATATGCACTTGTAGATATACTTAGTTTTAAAAATAAACACACAGATCCTATTTATTTTTCGATTAACTATTTGTTTACGGTAACCTAAATATTACAGTAAAGTTTAATGATAAATTAAAATAATTTACATTTTAATAATTATTTATAATATTAAAATAAAAATTTAATTTTTGAGATTATAATAACCTGCCATGTTGTCTATTTTTTAAAATAAAAAGATCTATATGAATTCTAAAAAAACTAATAAAATTTTTAAAATAAAAAGATCTATATGAATTCTAAAAAAATAATAAAATAAATAAACACCTACATGATTCAACGAGATGAGATTTTAATTAAAATGTTAAAAGTATTTTATTAAAAATTTTCACTATATAAAAGCATTTAGCAAAAGCTTTAAAACATTTTTATTTCATAATTTTCTATTTTGACAATAATTTTTAAAAATTGGCTTATATAAAAATTTAACAGGATCATTAATTGAGTTTTAGAATTTCTATTACAATTATATTATTTTAATTAAAAGACAATCATGTAATATTTCACTGTAAACTCTAAATCATAACCATAATATATCGTCATATTATCATATTTTAAGGTGATTATGAAATTCATTAGATTTTATTAAGTAAATTTTTAACACTTTGATGTAAATTTTAAGTTATTTATTTATTTATATTATATTACAATACTTTAATAATAAAATTTACTAAACAAGTTATTTATTTATTTATATTATATTACAATACTTTAATAATAAAATTTACTAAACCGATATATTAGTATACTTTTGAAACTTACAACACCCTTAATAACGCAGCATATTGAGCACCTAGCTACTATTTTCTACAACTGATTTTTTATTTAACTAACCAAAGCAAGTTATTTTATAAGCCGCCAGATTCCTAAACTAGTCCTCAATTAGATTAACCGGTTCGCTAAATCATTACTCAACACATTTTTATAAAGAAAAGGTGCAAAATTTTACTTCTAGACTGAGAAAAAAGAATTACAAAAACTCAATTAGGATTTGATACTTTTCTCCTCAAGTTTTTAATTATATATGACTGACCTCAATCTACATAGGAACAGTTAATTTTCTATTAAAAAAATTAATTTACTAAATTAACCAAAAGCAAAATAAAAATTAGTGTAAATTTATTGGGTATTATTTTACTTTTAGGGTTAATTTAGTCAATTAATTTTTTAATTAATGCCCCTAAAATTATTACAAGGTTATTATTGTAAAAGTAAAGAAATAATTAAGGGAGGGTGTAACATCATTAATTTTTAAAATATTAGAACTAAACGAACATTTAACTCAAAATAAAGAGACCGGTCTAGCATCTCGATATTAATATTTAGTTACAAAGCAAAATTAAAATGATATGCTGTAGTACTTAGCTAGGCATTCATATGTTATTTATAATACTAAATGCTTATTTTGTCCTTATATTATGAATTAAATATTTTTTTTATTCTTATACTTTAAAAAATACCTCAAGACACTCATGTTGTTAAATATATTATATTTTTTGCTTTTTTCTTTAATTTTACAATAATACCATTGCAATAATATTCATGTCTTCTTCAGCACATTAATAAAAATAATATTAATTATCAAATTAGCTTTAGAAATAATATAAAAATTTCCACAAATTTTTATGTTATTATTTTGGTTTTAGAATTAATTTGATATATTAAATTTTCAATTAAATAGCTATTAGTAAAATTTTAGCAAAGTTATTAAGCATTGTTGTAAGGTAGTTGATATTAATTTATTTATAAATAAATTATTTGCAAGATTGTTGCCTAGATATAAAAAATTACTTTTTTGTACTAATAATTATTAGTTAATTTTTAATAAATTATTATTATTTAATTTACTAATTAATTTTTTATTGATAAATTAAATAATGTCAAGAATATTATTACAAGGGTATTATCATAAAAGCAAAGAAAAATAAAGTTAAAAATATAATATATATTAACTAGAAGAGTTTTTTAAAGTATTTTTTTAAATATAAAAATTAAACAAACATTTAAATTAAAATATAAAAAATAAACAAATATTTATACATATTTATATAATTCTCTTAAAAGATGCCATGTTTCAAGGCTTCATTTCCTTCTTTCAAATTACCTTTTAGCGGTTCTTTAAACGAGGTTCTTCTCTCACGGTAATAAGTAATTAAATATTATTGAGAGATGACTTTAATTCATATGTAATTTTTATATCTATGTTTAGAGAATTTGTTAGGTTTTGCTATTATTCACATTCCATTTATTAACATCACGGCAATATAACTTTGGAAAAACTACCAAAACGGCAAACCCCCTTAAATGCTTTTGAAATTCTCAATTTTAATTTGTGATAAAATGAAAATGATAATTCAAATAAAACGGTAATAAAAAACAGCGATAAACTGGTATATTTATTAAGCAGCGTGATATTTGACCAGAATAATTCTGCCATTAAACAATACATACCGTACAGGCATTTATAAATAAATAACACAATCAAATATCATTTCCATTAAATACCGCAATAACATCATTATTGCACTCAATCCATTCCATTCATTTATTTCGAGCTCTTCTCACGTATTGACCAATAAAATTTTGTTTCTTGTTCATAATTTGCTTCCTTGGAGAACAATTAAAGGGCAATAATCACCATTAAATACCACGATCACATCATTATTGCGCTCAATCAATTCATTTATTTCGAGCTCTTATCACATGTTGGTCAACAAAATTTTATTTCTCGTTCATAATTGACTTGCCTCAAGAACAATTAAAGGGAAATAATTAGTTAATTCAAGGACATTTAGGTTTTCCTTCCTTTGTTTTCCATTTGTTGTAGCATGGGCATTCTTCTTTATGTCCGTAAGTGCCCGAAGGTACACACAAGCATTTGTTGCAGCACTTGTTGCAGAAGAACAAGCATGGCTTCCTATGAGAAGTTGCCGAACACCGGTAGTCACAAGCTGGCTTACACTCTGCATGCACACACATTTACAAATTAATACACAAAGAATAATTGTTATAACAAAAATGATAAATAATTTCACGGATAATATATTAATATTCACATCAAGCAGTCGCGGAGCCACGTAAGGCCAAACGGGGGCAGCTACCCCCCTGAAATTTCTTGTTCATAATTTTGTATTTTCCCTCAATAAAATTTGTGATTTGTCCCTATTGGTTTCGAGTAAAATGCAGTAAAAAGGGGTCTAAAATTACGTTTTTATCACCAAAATCAACTTAAATATGTACGTTATACCCAGCAACAAATTAAAAAAAAAAAAACTAAAAGGAAGATGAAAATATTTAGGCAGATAAGATTTGACCCCATTGCTTTAAAAGTTTCTTACTTACGTTCACGGTTAATTGATCCTTCTCCGCCGGCCTGTGGATATCAAACAATCAAAAATGTTATTAACCAAAAAGATTAAATTTCAAACTGAAAAAAAAAAGGTTTAAAAATCATGCATATGATGAAAGTTTGATATGTTATATTGTTGTTAATATAAATAACTAAAAGCTTCAAAAATACACAAAATCTTTTGCGAAAACTCTCAATATCGGCTATTGATGGACAGAAAATTTTTAGGCAAACCATTAGATAAGTCTAGAGAGAGACTTACATTCGAAACATCAAGAGTGAAGGACAAAGCAAGGAAAAAAAGAAGAGCAGTGAAACTCAAAGAGAGCTTAGTCATTTTTTCACTTATTTACAATGAAAATAACAATAATAGTAATAATGAATATATAACAATCTTGACATGCTCTAGCTAGCATTTGAGCATGCTATTTAAAAAAATTCGAATCCTCTTATTTAGTGCCACGTATCCGGGTGTCTAATTTCATAGTTGATTTCTTTATAACAATTACTGTCTTGGTAACTTACATATATGTAATAATTTTCTTTCCCGACTAAAATTCTCTTTGTCGTGTGTTTGCATTATGTGACTGGACATTCCTTGCGGAGCGATTTTGTCTATAAATAGCATTACATATATTGCTATTTCCAATTAATATAGCTTTTTAATGATTGATATTCCATTTAAGCTCCTTTTGCTAGGGTTCACTATCATGTATGACTTTTTTTAATCTAAAATTGTAAATTATTATGTAAGAAAACAATTAGAATTTGGATTTAATGTTAAGTTTATAAGCTATTATTAAAATAATAGGAATATACAGGTAATTAAACCTTAAAAGGAAGTCTTGTGGAGCGGGCTAAGGGAGAATCAATAACTATAAAAAAAGCTCATAAAAGAATCAATACATTCCAATAGTATAGAGACCCGTAATTCACGCGAAGCCGATCCGAATCTGAAGTTGCCCGAGACAAACATGCAATCAAATGGAGGAAACAAAAAAAAAAAAAAAAAGGTACTTAAATTTTCTTGCTCAATCCTGTTCAAGCTTGGTCGTTTTGCCAATATTGTGAACTAAGATCTACTTAATTTGTTGATTACAGATAAATAGAACGGAAACTGTAACAACTATAGCAACAAAGCTTGGAGGATATTTGGTGGAACCGTGCACAAACCATGCTCGTTTTCTGTTTTGTTCCCAGAGCATTGTTAAAGATCTCGAGGATGCAGTAAACAATTTCAAGTCGAAACAAGATGACATCAAGAAAGACTTAGATGGAGAACAAAAGAAAACCAAAGAAATCATGAAATTTGTGGACAATGCGAAAAGAAGTGTTGGCGATATCGGCTGAGTAAGAAAGGAACAAAATAAAAGTGGCTCCTAAATGGTTTGGTTTGCCCCATCCAAAGATTTGTGGTTGTTTGGATGTAATGAGAAAGACGTGGCGTTCCTCGGAAAATTGAAGAGACTTCAAATGCCGCAATGTGATCCATATTTTCGTTTGACAAGTCAATTAGAAGACGAAATAATAAAGGTTCGGTTTCATTCTTGCTTTGCTGCAGATGGAGTAGGAATGAATGTACAAAATGGTCGTGCTTCATGCATAATAAAATGTTTCAAGAACCAAAATGGAGTACAAATGGTCGGTCGTGTACACTCATTATAATATAATATTATTACACTACCAATCTAAAGATCAAATGGGGCGTTTGGTTGGAGGATTAAAATGGGGGATTGGCTGTTACTCATTTAAGATCGATCGACATCGGTCTATCAAATAAAAGTCTTGTCACAAACTCACAATTGTCAAATATTTGAGAAGGCAGAATTTCACATCATGAGAAACGGGATTGAGAATCAATGATACTACTTGATCACACGGGATATCCTCTCGAAAAATATCGGACACATACTCGTACTGAACATTATTTCATCCATCATCCACTCTAGCGCCACCCTCTCCAACGTACCCAAAGATAACACACGGTAAAGCAGCTCGAATTCTTCTCCATCTTTACTTTTTACCCATGTCAGACTGAATGAGTAACCTATTATTATGTACACAATGGAGGACTGTATTAAGTTACTAACAATAACAACCAATCCTGGGTGAGTTTTTATAAAAATTTTTGACTTCACAATTTTGTAGTGAGTTTTCATTTTAATTTTCATCCAACATCATCATTACTGATTTGGATATTTCTAAACATGAAAAGCATCAATCAAAAAACATTTATACGGTGGAAAAAAAAATCAATCAAATGAGAGAAAAATGGAAATGGAGTAATTCCACAGAACTGAAAATAATTCCATGTAAAAGATTTACCACTTGACTGATGCAGAGCTGAAATGCATCTTCCTTCAGATTCATGGTATGGGGATAATTTCATGCCTAATAAGTACTCAACAAGAGCTTGAAACAGACAATTAGCTGGACCGTTATCATTTTCACCACCACCTAAGAAACAAATAATACAAACAATTAAACCAGTTACATCACATTCAAGTAAAAGCCAGAACATCAAACTTGTAACTCCTACCTGGTGTGCCAATAGTTCTTTTACAGCATTCAGGCTGGAGATCACAATAAAATAGTCAGAAATAAAGACAATATGACTAACTTCAGCTTAACAAGCTTTGAGTTACAGGCATACCAGCTGATCATTTAAGAGAACCCCACAGGACACGCTCTCCTTTGATAAAACCTTTGCTGATTGTCCTGCAATGGAATCATCTTGGCCTAGGGAACTAGGTCTAATTATGCATTCACTCTCGGATTCAATCCCAATTTTCCTTCTACGCTTTCTTGTCTTTTCGTTGGATTGATTTCCAGATGTAGTCTGAGCACCTTCAGGAGTATTCAGCTGCATATTATCATTGTTGTCATCCTTTGAATAGGAAGAAGCTCTCTCTTGAAGGAGCTTTTGGAGTCTCTCAACTTCTTCAGACAGTGCTTTATCTGACAAAAATTGAGCCCTCAACAACTAAAGAGATCTGACTACTTGATTGGATAATTACAACCAAGTAGAATGACATATACCACAAACAACAAGACCACAAAAGATTTTGCTTCATAATGCTTCTCTAAGTCAAAGAATCCTTGCTTTGGCGAGACTGATGTTCTCACAAACTGACAAATGGGTTTTTCTTAAGGTGCTGATGGCCAGAGAATAACAAAGGTGACTATAAAGAACCTTTTGATAATTTGATTTATGATACTTATAGATAATTAAACAATGCACAGACTCGGACCATAAAAAGTACAAATAGTTTGGGTCTCTACAGGGTCATTTTCATGAATGAATATTTAAATAACAGAATCTCAAAGGGACCACCAAATAATTATCTCAGACATCAGCTTATGCACACATCAATCCTCTGTGTGTATTAGCCTTGAAGAGAAGAAAACTTACTGGTGATTTCAAAAACCTTAATAATCTTCCTAGGCTTAGCAGACATGTCAAGCTCATCCTTCCTACTGAGGTATTGGCATCCTCTTTATGAATATGGATAGCTTAACGATGCTGGTGACTCCTTTTCCAAGAATATGATTATTATGCAAGGCTTCTTCACCACTACATAACCAATTCAATTTCTCAATCTTTATACTTGTAAACATACCTAAACAAACTTACCTCTATCAAAGGTGGTCAAACTCAGCTCCACTTAGCTTTTAATTTGTTTTGTAGAATGATAAAAACCACAGCCTAAGTTGGTCAGGCTCAAGGCTGACTCAGTTTGCACTTAGCATTTTGAGAAGAATGAGTGCAGGGTTCTACATTTTTACCCAAAAAACATATACCATGCGTAATAATGAAAATGCAGTCCTTAACAAGGTATTTTCAATAACTTGAGCATCAAATTCAACTTCCTAAACACCATCTGTGCCATTTTTTCTGTACGTATGACAATTTTATATCCATCTAGTGTGGTCTTGGCTGAAAGCATAACTGAAATGCTCAAGGTTGCAAAATGCTTGCAAATTGATACTCTAATGCAGATGAGGAGTGTATTATTTTTATTTTCTTTTAAAACCTATCAAAATACTTAATTGTTTCTTACTCTTCTGATTCTCTTCCAACAGAAGCTTTTGGTAATGCAAGCATTGCTCGTTACTGGTTGACCTACAGTGAAATGCAAATATGTGTCAACTTCTGTTATTCAGGCCCCAGGGAAAGTTGGATCTCATCACAACAACAAAAAAATACAGCCAAGAATAAAATTAGCAAAAACAAAAAAAACCATTGAAAAAAGGGAGTAGAGAATGCATGCCTGATTGAATCCACTTCACTCCTCAAGTTTTTAACCTGTGCACATAACTTTTCATTCTCACTTCTTAAGAATTCTATATACTTATCTGCAGCTGTAATGACAGAAAATAACCACTTAATGAATTTAGAGTATGGTTAAAAAATTAAGAGTTTTGACTTTAATTCTATTTAATACCATAAACCAAATTAAATTCCTTTTGAAAACACAAACTACTAAATTCCAACAACACTTCAGAGGCTTATACAAAGATTGCATTTCTGTAACATAGACAATTATTCTCTTCTAATTTCTAGGAGCTAAAAAGATCCAATCATTCTCCAGCAGAAACCTACTTATCTGATTCAAATTGAGTGCTCACAAATATTTATTAAAACTCTTTCCTTACCGTTAAATATTTGTACACAAGTCATAAAGCTCATAAGTGTGCTAATCATATTTACATTGAAAAGAAATCACCCGAAATTGATAAAAGCATGCCCTGTGCTAAAAAATAGTCAAAATATTCAGAAGCTGCATTAATGGCCAACAAAAATATCCCTTAATGACCTAACAAATGTAAAGGACTCGGACAAACCAGAAGAGGCTCCTCAGCACTTAACCTCAAAGAGCAAAACTAAGGGGAAAACGCTAGACAAGGTCCCTAATGAATCACAATCACTCCAGCTCCTTGAAGATATCATATCAGTCAATATTCCTTTACATTAATGCATCAACACAAAAGTCAGTACACATTAAAAGTCAACTAATCATGAATGAATACTGTATTTGAACTAATTTTGTTGATCGCATTCAAACCTAAAGTCCAAGAAGGATTGAATTAACATAAGGTGTGCTGAGTTGCAAGTGTGTTGATAAACAAGTTGGTGTAAACCCCACAGAAAAACTTTGAGACCCACGCTCAATTTGAAGTTTCAAATGCCCAAAAAGCTCTAAATAGGTTTTTAACTTAAAACAAACCTTGATCCAATGTTTAAAAAAGTACTAAGCAGCAAAAAACAATCCTTAACCAAATGTTTTTAATTAAACATGAACTAGAGAAATGAAAAAATGATATTGACACCATACTCAATATATAGATGAGAAGATGAGTGATAAGTCAGATTTGGAACACCACAAGAATATAATTTTTGATAAGTTAACTAGTCCTCAAAATAACCCAAAATAAAAAATCTTTCAATTCGAATAACAATAATATTCTTCATTATTTCTACAAACCATGGTAGCTAAATACATACATGCTAATAAAAACCCTAAATCCTTAAGTCTACTTGAATTCTTGGAACATCCCTCCAAGAATAGTTTTACTCAAAAAGATCATGCAAATGAATTGACTAAAGACAAACATTAAAACTGAACTTAAATGAAATATTGATAGACTTCAAATACGACAAAAGAAACCATAAATAAAGTTGAAAACTCCCAAACTCGTGCAAACTCCTTTTGACTTGAAAACTGAATAGGTTACAGTAAATCAGTTATTTTTTGTTCTGTCTAAGTTATGTTCCGTAAAGTTGCTTGAAACAAACAGGATAATCATAGCTGTAATTAACAAGAAGACCTCTAAAATCTTCCGAAAATGGATCTCGGCTTCTGTAAATCAAGAATATAAAGGGGTTTCATCAAGAAACACACACACCACATGTTATATACTAAGTTAATTTCAAATCAATAAGTGCATTCATTTTAAATTCATTGAAACCTAAGCTGCCAATCAAATAATATAATCAATTTCTACACTGAAAAGAGAATGAAACTTTTACAGCTAGGATACAACATTGAATCTAATTCATTGGCAACAAATACGTACCATTCACATAGGTTGTGAACTTCAATTCTTGTTCTTTATTGACATTATCCAATTCACTGAATTTTTTCTTCTGAACTACCCAAAAAAAAAAATTATTAAAACATAAAAGCATTTCCTCTATTTTCTCAGGAAAGAGAAAGAAAAAGAAAAAGAAAAAGATACCTTCAGTTTATCGTATTTATCGTAGAGCTTCTTATACAAAGATTCCATCTGCAAAAAAAATTAGCAAATAATCATAGACTTATATTACCAAAAACACCTACAGAGAGAGAGAGAATCGAAGAAGGAAAAAAAATATATATAAAAGGGTGGAATTGGTATGCTTAAAGCTCTGGCCTCCCACTTTGGCTATTCCTTTCAAAGAAATGTCCAATCCAAATAAGCTAAAGCCAATGCACACGGCTTCACTTTGACATTTAATCAAACACAAAACAAACAAACAAACAAACACCCCCCTGACTCAGACACCCAAATTCGAATTATTCAATTCACCAAATCAACCAACAATCAACGTCAATAAACGTCACATAGAAATCTTCATTTCAGCAAACAATATACTAAATAATACAGCAGTCCGCCCACTCAGCATTAAGTTCAAATAAATAAAAACCACATTATAAACACAAAAGAAAAATTCTTATTAGAAAATAAAATAAAAAATAAAAAATTTTTAAAAGACCTCTCAAGTTATTTGCTGCAAGTGGAAGTGCTGAATGAGATTGTGAAGAGCTGAAACGAGCAGAGGCGCCGGCCGTACGGACGGACGACAGCGACGACACGGCTAAGGGTAAGGCCTTTTTTTCTGTTTTTTTTTTTATGGGTCTTTTAGGTTTTGTTTGTAAAATGAACAAATGGGGTCGAATTCGAACGAATTTCTGGGGATTTGTGATTTTATTTTTGTACGGGGAAGTGGGGAAAAGGCAGAATTTAAAATTCGAGAGGAAAAGGCTCTCGCTGTCACTCAACTCCTTCACGCATCACAGCATCAGTCACCCTGACGAGGTCAAATTTGAAAGCAATTGAATTTTTTGTTCATCTTATTAATCGATTTGAATTTTGGGGGTTTCACATTTCTCTGGTGAAGGAAAGGTGCAGAGCTGTCACATAATGAGCAATTAAATACTGCCACGTCATCAGTTCGCCAAGGTTAAATAAAGAGGCTTGACGTGGCATTGATGGTTACTAATTTTAAAAATGATTTTACCTTTTATTAATGTAATTTTCTGGTCATTATTTTATTTTTATAGTTAATTTGTTAAATTAATATTTTTTTTATTAATATCTCTAAAATTGTTATAAGGATATTATTATAAAAAAATTAAAAATAATAACAACATAATTATAACATAATTAACTAAAGGTGTATTTGGTAGCCATCATTACATGGGATTGAATTACTAATGCAATGCAACCTCTATTTGGGATGCCAAACTTGACACACAAAGCTAATGCTTGGCATTTAGCTAATGCGTCAAATTGGTGCCTTTTATTTTATTTTATTTTATTTTATTTTATTTTATTTTATTATTATAATAATACATATAATTTTTTAATATCATATAATATAATTTTTTATTTTTTATTATTACATTATCATTATTAATATAAAATTATAATTGATTATTCAATAATATTTTATTATATAACTAAATAATGTATTATTTAATTATATTATATAATTAATAACTAAATTTGATTAATATTTAATAAGTTAATATAAATAATAATAAACACAAATTATTATTTAAATATGAATAGCTTGCTTTTTTTTTTTGCTTCATAATAATAATAAATAAAAATTTTTTAATTTAATTTAATATTTTTATTTTTTATTTTTACATTATAATTTATTAATAAATTAATAATTTAATATAACTAATAATAAATATTTAAATATGAATAATTTGAATGATATTAATTTAAAATTAATACAATTTAAATATATTAATATAATGTAATATATAATTTAAATTAATCACAAAAAAATTAATATAGTATAGTGTATCACTAAACATTATAGAGTATTGTTGTAATATAGTGCTAATGTAATACAACATAATACAATACACCTGCATTAAAATAATGTAATACAGCATAATATAATACAGTGTGCCAAATGCACCCTAGAGGAATATCTTATCTTAAGATATCTTTTAAAATATAAGCATTAAATTAATATTTAATCTAAAATATAAGGTTTTACTAGATATTTTTTTTTGTCCTTTATTATTGTAAAGAAAACGTGATTTCTGGGTTGGTGGGATATTTGTTTTGATGATTGATGGCTTTTGATGTTGCAAAGGATTAGAAGAGCAAGAGCAAGATGGCATTAATAAAGGAAGATAAATATCATGGTGATACTAATTTTAATTTAATGTGCTTGTTGGAAAATTAGAAAATGATCCACTCATGACATACGAATGTCAAATGATGATTTCTTTATACAATATGATTAAGGGCATAATGTCAGAGACTATAATCGTGACACCTAAGTTATACACTTGTATGCTATTATTGACTATGGCTGTGCTTATTATGGGAGACATACTTCAAGGTGTGTGTTGGGGGAATATAATGGCGCTAGATCCATTGGAGTTTAGGTTGGGCAACATGGTTGTATTTACGAGCTTGTCATTAGTCAAAGATTTAATATTGAAGAGGAGACTAAGCCAACCCTACACACATTGGTTGGGAACTAAAGTCGTTCTATTGATGAGCCTAAGGTAGGGCGAAACCAATTGATATTGTGCCACTTCCACTAGGTTACTCTCGTAGTTTGGGATGCGGGAGAGCCGCACGGTCGTAACCTCTCGTCCTATGAAAGATGATATCAGAGTTGCACTAGCCGTCTCTTGAAGCCGTCGTTATGAGCTTGCCAAGAGCTCCAATTCTACACCACACAGGTCCTTACCCTTTTAGCTAGCAAAGGTAGACAAGCGGGACGAACAGGCAGATTCTCACACTCCAAAGTGTTTGCACCAAGCGAAAAAGTGTCTACACGTGGGTCCTCTCCCATGATTTAGGAAGAGTAGGCATGGAGTTCATGGGTGAGATTGTACAAGGCGATCTTTATACTTTCGCACGGAAGTGCACATTTGCAAGGCGTACTTCATGCACAAGGACATGCATGGTCATGGCGGTGGGAGAATGTCACGTACTGCAATCATAACACCTAAATTATGCACTTGTATGCTAGTATGGACTATGATTGGGATGATTGTGAGAGATGTGCTTCAAGGAGTGCATGTGAAAAATACAATGGCGCTAGATCCTTTGGAATTCAGGTAAGGTGACCAAGTTGAGTTTGGAGAACTTGTCACTAGTCAAGGACTTAACATTGAAGAGGGGACTAGGCTAACCCTATATGCACTAGTTGAGAACTAAAACTGTTCTCCCGATGAGCCTAAGGTAGGGCAAAACTAGTCGATATTGTACCACTTCTACTAAGCTTACTCTTATAGTATGAGATGCAGGAATGCTGCATCTTGCCTGTGACATTAAGCTTAATATAGTATGCTTATACTTTCATTCATCATAAAAAGATAAAATTACACATAATTATAATTTCTATGAATGATTATCAAAGAAAACTTTTCTTTTCCCCATCAAACAACTCTTCGTCTCCTATAACTGACACTATCTCATAAGAATTTATGATTAATGATGTATTCATTTACTTCACTTATGAAATAGGGCTCATCTCCTTCTTTGTATACACTTGAGAATGAATAAAAATGATCTTTAGACTATTGTTGCATCTCTTATTTATTCACTCTCTTTGTCTTATAATATTATGTTTCTAATTGATAAATAATTGGGAGATTGCGAGTTCCTTATTAAAATTAATATATATCAATTACCCTCTATTATTTTTATAGTAATCAATAAATCATTTGGCGGTAAATTTTATAGAATTACCTTTATTTTCAAATAGACTTTTATTCATATTTATTATAATTAAATAATTTATATAAATAGAAAATAAAATAAAAATTTAAGTATTAAAAATAAGAAATACATGTTTTCGTGTGAATAAAAAATTAATAATAAAATATTTTTTTAATACTTTTATCATTTTAAAACATTTTCCTTATAATAAATACATGTTTTATATCCCTAAGATAAATTATCAAATAAATTAAACATTTATCCTTATTTTTCTTTTTTTTTTGTTGGAGTTTTGGATATTGGGTCAGCTTGGAATTGCAGTGGCTAATGAAATAAGTTCTTTTATTGTATGGATGAAACAAGTACTTGATTAAAAAAACTACTTAGTATTTGGTAAATTTTGTTGTTGCGGTTGCCATAAGTTTGAAAAGAACAGTAAATGTATTTGGTAAATTTTATTACGAAAGTATTGTTTTATTATATAATGATCAAAATAGACATAAGTTTAAATTTATTTTATTTTTTAAAATATGTTTAATAAATTGTGTTGACATGCTTTTTTTTTTTAAAACACGTAAAATCACATAAAATGAGAAAAAATTAATTTAATAAAATCTAACGAACTTCATAATTTGTTGCATAAAATATGATAAAAAATCATATTCATATATAATCTAAATAAAATAAAAAGTAGTATGTATTATATGCATATTAAACTTGTCAATAATAATCCTCGAATTTTTCATTCTTGTGATTTAGAGCCATTAGTACTATAATATTCTTTTTGAGTGTCATTGTTTCTTTCTATTCCTTTATCAAAGATTGAATTAGAATCATTTCAATGTTGCCAAAATGAAAATTATGTTGTGCATGCTTCCTTATATAATTGTGCAATGTCATAGTCGCAAAGACATAATTATTATTAAAGTGAAAATATTATAATATCTAATTGTGCAATGTCATAATATCTAATTGTTTATATATTATAATTTGTAGAAAAATTAGATATAATTGTTTTTTAGTGAAAATATTAAAGTTATAAAAAAAACTTTAGAAATGTATAGTTGCTTATTTAATAAGTTGCTTGTAAAAAATAACATCTTAGCTGCTTATAAAAAACATCTTATCTATTTTTAAACGCTACTGTCAAAATAAAAAAATGAAATAACAGCTTTTACAAAATTTATCAAATACTAGTTTTATCAAAAATTATATAATAAACCACTTATTGAGTTTTAATTTCAATCCAGAATAGGGCCATTATGAAAATAAAATATGGATAAGTGGTATATATTGATAAGGAGGGGTTACTTATAATCTCCCTAGATAAGTTAACATATTATCAGTACAAAATAATAAGGGAAGTATTCTACCTTTATTTTTTCGAAGGATTATTTGTATATTTTATACAAATACTAACAAGAAATATCTTTTTGCTCTCTCTCTTTCTCATATTTCTATTACTCATCGTATTTTTGTTTTAATTGGTTACGGCATGTAAATTGTTTTGTGATGATGATAATTGGATGCTAGACATGAGTGGGAAAAATTGGGCTCGAATAAACCTAATCGAATTTCAGATTGATCGAGTTAGAGAAAAATTCATCCGAACTTAGCTCGATCCTATAACCTGATCCGAACGTGTTCATATCGAATTGAATCGGATCAAAAAATCGGGTTGAGTTATCTCAATTTGATATCCATTACAGAACAACAAATAACTTGAATTACTAAGCATTCTCAATCTGAGATCCATCAAAGCCCTATCTCTAAACCATGAATTTAGAACAAAAAGTTACAAATTTTGTTCAAATTCTTTTTAAGACCCACTAAAAATGAAAATTAATAGCAAAAATACCTAAAAAGGAAAAAAAAATGAGGATAAACAAATCAAATCAAAAATTGAAATTATTGAAAAACAAAAAAGCAAAAACATATCATATATAGGCATTGTTAGTATACACCATCAAAACTTCATAAAACAAAAATTCGGGGTGTTGGGTTGGAGTGGAGCTTGCAGGAACTTGGTAATGGTGGAGGCACGGAGCAGCCAATTCGGTAGCAGCAGATTCGATAGCTGAGTTTGTAAATGATGGTCTGCGGGTCAGATAAAAAATGATGACCGATGATGGCTGCATTTATGTGCTACACTTGCGTTGATGGACTGGTGGTGTGCTGCGTTGGTTTGCTTTTGCGATGTGTGTGTGAGAAACCCAAACTGTGAGCGACAAGCATGAGGCTATGAAGAGTGAAACTAGAGAAAAAGAGAGTGAGATTGTGAGTAGACCACAAATGAACTTTTTATTATATTATTTATTTTTTATTTTTTTAGACAAATCTGATCAGATTTTCATCAAATTGGGTGAATAATCCGATTCGATTTGAACTTGGTGTTTTTTAAATCGGACTGGTCGAATCTGATTATTTGCCTAGTCCTAAAGCTAGATATCATTTTTCAAATTGTATCGTGGCAATATCTTTGAATAGAGCCGATAGAGAACAACCAAATAAACTCAAGCCTCTAATGCTCCAAAGATCTAATTTAAACAAAATCATAGTCGTCTTTCAATCCTAGAGTTTTTCTTCCTTACTTGCTTTGAAATATATTTGTGCTCAATTAATTTGCAATTAAAAATTTCAGCTTGAAGTGTGAATTATATTAAGATACGTAATGAAAGAAAATTAAAAATGCATTCTTAAAGGATTGCATTCTATACATAATGAGTTTTTTTTTCAGTATATTTTTTGTGATATTTTTCAATATATTTTCTTTTATTATAAATCATCTCCTTGAAGGAGGAAATTTTTTTGAGAAATGATGAATTTATTTCTTGAAACAATTTGAAGGAAAATTAATAAAAGTTCAAGGATATTGAATTAAAATGCTGATTTATTTTATCTCTTTGAAGGAGCAAAAATGGAATATCTAAAAATGATTAATAATTTGTTTCTTTGAAACAATTTGAAAGAAATATTTGAACACCAATAGATCAAACAAAAGCTCCTATGATTTTATAGTTTTTTTATGTGTATGACGAGAAAATCATTAAGAATATATATAAAGAGAATATGTGATTAGAGTTGGCAAAACGGGTCATCGAGTTATGTTTGTATCGTATCAGCTTCATGTCGTGTCAAATTTAGATAAACTTAAATACGACTTATTTAATAATCATGTCAAAATATTATGACCTTAACTCGATATAGAAAATAAACGGGTTATCCAATAACCCATTTAATATTTATATATTTAACAAAATTTACTTTAAGCATTTGCACAAACTATATATATATATACACACTAATATTTTACACTATTGAAGTTCTAAATCTATATAAAAGTTTATAAATAAAAGACTGTGTGTGTATATGTTTAGCATTAAAAAATAAAAATAAAAAGAGAGAATCAAATCTTATATTTGAGTTTTGATGACAATAACCTACAAATTAATATATTTGAGTTTTGTGTCATTAGTCGGGAAAATGGGTCAAAAACATTAGCCTTAACCTGACACGAAAAAAAATTGTGTCGACCCAGACACTGCCCATTTAATAATTGTATCAAATTTGATTACTCATAAATATTTATTTGTATAGTATTCGGGTCGTGTAATCCGATCATGTCAAATTTTGCCAGCTCTACATGTGATGTCAGATATAACTATTTTATAGTTCAATCATGCTCATGTTATAGCAAATTGGGATTGTCAAATCACCTCCTATAAGCCATTGTTTCTCTTTATATATGAACAAAAAAATTAAGCTTTTGATGTAAATAATTGGTCTTACCTTACTAGTAACATATTTACATTCGTTAGAGCAAATGTTTATTTGATAATTGTGAAATTAGTGTTAGATGTGCCATGACAAAGTTGTCGACATTACAATGATCATAATTAAGTACTAATAATTGCAATATATATTGCATCACCCAAAGTGGAACAAATTCAAAATTGAAATAATATGTGATGAATTAGAAGTTCAATAAGTCTAGAGTTTCTTACATCGTTTGAAATGATGAAGTTGCAACAATAAATTTATAAATGAGGCTAATGATTATGTATCAAACTATAGAAAATTCACAAGAATCTTAATCAATTCAAGAGCTAGACGATTTTCTTAATTATTGATTTTTGTTTAAGTCAAGTGACAATGAATTTATGGAAATAATTTGTTATGATTCACCATTATTTATGCTTAAATATTTTGTGACATATTTTATGAAAAAGTCATTCCATCACAATATGGAGGAAAGCTATCCACGATGGATGACTTGATTTTATAATAATACTACATGTCACCTTTTATCCCATTTTGATTTTTATATGAGTTAATTTAATTGAATTTTTAAGTTAAGAAGGATTATTATACAATGCGCATAGTTGATCAATTATTGGATGAATTTATTAATATACAGGAGTGATAAAAATCACTTATATGGGTATATGTCCTTGAAAGATGATATATTTGGTTATACAAATAAATATATGAACGCTTACTACGTATAATATATCAATTGGAGCAAACAATTAATTTGTTAGAAAGTTGAAGTGAAATAATTTGGTGCTCTTGGAGAGACCATATTTGCATGTACAACAATATATTTGATTAATAATTAAATTATTAAATACAGTGCCCTTAAGAAAGCATATGTACCAATAAGTAAATGAATCTTAAGTATTCTATAAGAAGTATATGGTGAGAAATAAAGAGATTCAAATTACCCTATAAAAGACATTCATGCAAATTAAGACAAAATATATCTTTAGCTCTTGCATATTTATTAGAAGCTTCAAAAGATCTCATTGAGCAAATAAATTGAAAAATAAAAAGATTTGATTAATAGTATGTTAGTACTTGGTGCAAGAGAAAATTTAAAATTGACATAATATTGTTGTCAAAAATATTATGATGAAATATTTTAGGATCCTGAGCCACAAAAATGTGAAAGAATATCAATTTATATGATTAATCAAAATTTGGATCTATAATTCATATGCTAGAAGACTTCAAATTAATTAGCAAAATGTAAAGAATTTTGGACTGATAGTCCATACACATGAAGTCGTAAAATTTATTAATAAATATGAATTTGAACTATTGTATGTCAAAATTAATATAGAAGAAACTATGTACTTATCTTTGAAGAATAAAATGCTTAAAATAAATACCTGAAGTACTAAATAAAAAAGCTTGCACATTATATATATTCTTGATTAAGCCATAATTATACTTATGTATGTTAGGGTTATCTAGACTTATAAAGTGTATATATATGTATATACAATCACTTGTTTAAAAAGTGGGATATGTCCGTATCCATTTTCCGATGTGATTTTTATCGAAATGATTGAATTTTAGATTTGTTGTCTCAATAGTTACATTGAGATGATTTGATTATTTAGATAACTCTTGAAGAGTGTATGAATTCATGATCAATTACAGTTTGAGGAAGAAATTCAAGATTAGAAATCTGAAAATGAAGAAATTTTGTATCATTCTACATATTAACTAAATACTTGCACGACATATAAAGAAATTCTTGAAGTATTTCATATTAGAAAATTGATATGATAAATTATCATTTTCTTACTTTATAGTAATGATGTTTTAGGACTTGAAGTACCATACTATGTTGCAAAATATCTCATGTCAAATTACACATTATATGATATGCATTCTTGCAATTGCCCCCAACAAAATTGAATGCATGAAAATTATGTGAAATATATGCAGGGATAAAATCAGGTTTTTCTTAATTTTTCAATTAAAACCTTTTAGGACCGATCTCATACAATATATAAGAATTAAGTAATCTATAAATTCGTATCTTTGATGATTTAAGAAGACAAATAATTGAGATTTGTAGATCCGCTTCCAAACGATCTTCCAAGCTATGACTCAAGATCGATTAACACTGGAAGTGTGGGCGTTTGTTTCACCACTCCCAATTGCAACTGGCGTCTCTTAGATGTATTCTATATTTTTCTCAAAAACCCTGAAATTCTCTTTTCTCTCTTGTTTTAAGAGAAAAGTACCCATTTTATAATATCTTATGAAAAACCTAGTATGTTAGGATTAGGATTCCTATTTAAAATAGGATTCCTCATTTAATTTAAATATTTGAATTAAATACTATCTCTCCACTTTTACGTGTAACTAATTAGGGGACCACATTGTAAAATATCACAAGTCCCCTTTTACACTTAAATATAACATACTAGGCCTTAACAAATATTATAATTATAATTTTTACCTAATACGTCAGTTTTCTTGCTTTTGGGTCCAGTAATGGTATTGTCAATTAAATGAGCTAACCTGGGGATTATTTGGGAACATACAATAGTGGCTACAATAATTAAATTTGTAATTAAACAAATATAATTATTTAATTCTAATTCTACTCCATTATGAGATAATACTTCATTTTAATGTGTTTTTGTTTCTTATGGTTCCTTGGTTCTTTTGATTGAGTCATTGCACCACTATTATCACAAAATAATTTAAGTGGTGCATTTGCAGTAGATACCACCTCAAGATCTTGAAGGAACTTGCGGAACCATAATGTATCTTTTGCAGCCTCAAATGCAGCCACATATTCAGCTTCTGTTGTGGAGTCTGTGTTACAAGATTGTTTTACACTCCTCCAACTAATAGCTCAACTTCCTAATATAAGCACATAGCCAGAAGTAGACTTTCTAGAATCCTTATCTGACATAAAGTCAGAATCAGTATAACCCATTGGAGTAAGTTAAATACCAGAATACACAAGTCTATAATCCTTAGTTTTTTTTAGATACTTCATTATGTGCTTAACAGCAGTCCAGTGTTCAGGTCCAAGATTAGATTGATATCTGCTAACCATCCCGACCGTAAAACATATGTCTGATCTAATGCAAAGTATAACATACATGAGACTTCCCACAGCTTCCGCGTAGGGAACTCTTATCATTTTCTCTATCTCCTCAGATGTTTTAGGTGATTGATCTTTAGAGAATAAAATTTCATGTTTGAATGGTAACAAATCAGTCTTGGAATTTACCATGCTAAATCTAGCCAATATCTTATCGATATAGATCACTTGAGATAAAGCTACCATTTTATTCTTCCAGCCTCGTAGTAACTTGATACCAAGAATATAACTAGCTTCTCCCAAATCTTTCATATCAAATTGTTTCGCTAGCCAACTCGTTATAGTAGTCAATACTTATACATCGTTTCCGATAAGGAGAATATTATATACATAAAGAATTAGGAAGGCTACAAATTTTTCCTGAATTTTCTTGTACACACATGGTTCATCAATATTCTAAATGAATTCAAACAATTTTATCGCTTGATAAAATTTGATGTTCTATGACTGGGATGCTTGCTTCAATCCATAGATGGATACTTGCATCCGAAGTGTTCTTGGCCTTTTTGTATGAATCCATCTCGTTGTTGCATAAAGATGTCTTTTTTAAAATGCCCATTAAGAAAGGCAGTCTTGACATTCATTTGTCAAATTTCGTAATATAGCACTGCAGCAATAAAGAGCAGAATTCTAATAGATTTAAGCATACAAATGGAGAAAATGTTTCCTCATAATCGATTCCCTCTTTTTGAGGGAACCTTTTGGCTACTAATCTTGCTTTAAATATTTCTACCCTTCTATCTACTCCTCTTTTTCTCTTGTAGATCCACTTGCATCTAATAGGTTTTACCTCATTTGATCTCTCTACAAGGTTCCAGACTTTATTAAAATACATAGATTCTATTTCTAAATTCATAGCCCTTTTCTAATGTTTAACATCACTATCTATAAGAGCTTCATTGTAACTAGTGCGATCTTGTACATGTTCATCTGAGATAGCCGTATAGGTTTCTCCCAATAACATATATCTTGTTGATAACCTAGTTACTCTCCCACTGCGACAAGGTTCTAAAAATGATGGTTGTTCAGGGATAATACTTTGTTGATCAGATTGCTGCTCTTCATTCTGTTCTAAAATAGGTGTTGAAAGCTAAGTATCAATTTGATCACTTGACAGCTCTTCAAGTATTACATTACTCTTAGGACTGAAGTTCTTCATATAATCTTCCTCGAGGGAAGTAAAATGTGTGCTCTCAATTACCTTCCTATCTTAAGGACTATAAAATAAACCTCCCCTCCTTTGGGATACCCTACAAACATGCAAACTCAGAACGTGAATCCATCTTATCTACCTTTGGTTTCAACACATGTGCTGGTGATCCCCAAATACGGACATGTCGTAAACTTAGTTTTCGACCTGACCATAATTCTATTGGGGTTTTAAGCATTGACTTAGATGGAACTAAGTTTAAAAGGTAAACTACAGTTTCTAATACTAGTTTCCAAAAAGAGATAGGTAATGACGAATAACTTAGCATAGATTTTACCATATCCAAAAGAGTTCTATTTCTCCTTTCAGCTACCCCATTTTTTGTGGTGTTCGTAGGGCAGTCAACTGAGATATAATCCCATTTTCAACCAGATACTCTTTGAAATCTCCGGAGAGATATTCACCACCTCGATCATATCAAAGTTTCTTTATGTTCTTACCTAACTGCTTTTCTGTCTCAGCCTTGTTCTCTTTGAATTTCTCAAGAGCTTCAGACTTATGACGCATCAGATAAACATAACCGTATTTAAAGTAATCATCAGTGAAAGTGATGAAGTACTTATAACCTCCTCGAGCTGGTACATTGATTGGTCCACATACATTTGTAAGTACCAATTCGAGTGGTACTGTTGCACATACTCATTTGGCTGAGAATGACCTTTTGGTCATTTTTCCTTCTAAATAGGATTCATAGAGTGGCAATGATTCATTTTCTAATGGACCCAAGATCCCATCTTTGATCATTCTCTACATCCTATTTTAGTTTATATGATCTAAGTGTAAATGCCAGAGATAGCACTGGTTGGAAGAAAATTTTCTTTTCTTACATAAATGTGTATGCTTATTATCAGTTACTGTTTCATGCATAGAAAGGATCATAGGACTCAAATGATATAAATTATCTTCCAATGTACCAGAACAAATAAGTATATTATTATAAAAAATAGAAACTGAGGATCCAAAATTTACAGTATACAATTGCTTTGACAAACAAGATACTGAAATTAAATTCCTCCTAATGTTTGGAACATAAAGACAATTATTCAAAACTAAAGTCTTATTATTAAAAGATAATAAAACACCAGTCTTCTCTGCTAACACAAACCATCATGTCCCAAGCTGGAGCTTCGCGCTCCCCTTCACTTAGTTTCCTAAAACCAAAAAAGTTAATTACAAATATGATTAGTTGCTCCTGAATCCAACACCCATGTGTCAACTGGATTCTAAACTAAACAGACCTCAATAACAAAAAGATTTTCCATACCTGATTTCACAATCTTTGGGCAATCTTTTTTCCAGTGACCCTTCTGTCCACACTTGAAGCACTTGCCTTTAGGCTTGCCGTCTTACTTTGTAGACAATCTTTTTTTCTCAAGTTTCTTCTTCTTACCTTTGCCTTTTGGCTTAGGCCCAGATGAAGAATTATTTTCAACAATATTTATGCTTCCTAGAGATTTTTCAACTTGATAGATCTCTTCAGCAGAATAAAGTTTGTTCATCAATTCTGTTAAGGTCATGTTTTTTTTGTTCATGTTGTAATTGACCATAAACTCTTTGAATGTATTTGGTAAAAATTCTAATACCATATCAATTTTTGAGTTATCATCGATTTGTGCGCCTTGAATCTCAGCCTCATTCAAATAGTCTATCATTTTAAGGACATGATCATGAACTCTTGTGCCTTTCCCAATTTTACTATTCATAACACCCTTCAATGCTGCTTATCTCGCAAAGCGAGTACTCTGCCCAAACATCTCTTGGAGGCTATCCATTATTTCAGTAGCAGTTTCCAAATTCTAGTATTTGGTCTGCAGAATATTAGAAATTAAGGCTAAAATGTAACATTTAGCCATTTTATTGGCCTTTTGCCATTTCTCATAAAACCTCTTCTCATTTCTATGAGCATTTTCTGGTGGTGCTGGGGGGGCATGCCTGGGTTAAGACATGTTTATAATTTTCAGCAGTCGAGACAATATATAGATTTCTTTTCCAATCTATATAATTCTCGCCAGTGAGTTTGTTTTGATTTAGAATAATAGTAAGTGGGCTTAAGGAAGATATTTCTGGAAAAAATAAAACATCCATGCATTAATATTTTGAAATAACATTCACAATAAAAATTTAAAATGCAAAAAACCATAAATGCATTTTATTTTATTGTAACGATGATCTAGTACCGTTTTAGCAAACTATTCGTTGGGGAAGTCATACCGCCACTTACTAGACCCAATTAACCATTAGATTATTTACTTTCATACCATAACATGATAAATAACTATCGTTATCTTTTAGGGCCAAAAATTTGTTAACAGAGCTTCGTTGGGAAGGTTAATAACAAATTTTGTTGAGTGCATAACTATTGTTTCAATATACATATTTCTCATATCATGCAATCATTGTTAGGATGATCAACAGATTGAAAATATTTCGATCTTATCTTTAAAAAAGTTCATCAAATAAAATGTCTAATATATATACCATTCTTAAGTAGCATCACCATATCATGAAGTCGATGTATATATATATAATTTTATTATTGAACTAACAATAGAGCTCGTAGGATTTTATCTTGAATTTTTTTCTCTCCCACTCAATATTTTAAAGTTGGATTTTCTTTTTAAAACATACATATATTGTTAATTACATTCTTCCTATAATATTATCTAAGTGATATATTATATTATCAGGTATTTGCAAATTTCAAACAATATATATGAATTTACGTTATATGAATGACATATATCATTATGCATAGAGTGGCACTGCCTATTCTATATGATGTGTTATTATGGCATGTTAATATTCAAAACACAACATATAGAAAATTAAATAATCTCAATTTATGGTTTTCCTAACATAAAAAAATATTAACCCTAAGCCTAATTTTCATTGGGAGTCTTGTCAATAGCTTCTTCCATTGGATTACTTTTGTTGATGAACTTGGCTAATATGAGCTTTAAATTTATTATTGGTCCAAATTTTTAATTTTAAAGAAAATAAAATAAAATTTTAAGTAAAACTGTTGGAAAAAAAATAAACTTAATTTTTAAATTATATCGATGCATTTTAATCTATTAAGCCCAAATTTTATTGGACTTAAAACTAGAAATTACCAAGCCCAAAACCGTTTCTAGACTTAAATGCACAATAGTATATCAATTTTACCCAAACTAAAAATATTACAGAAAGTAGGGGTCTGAGTGATAATTACCATTCAAAACCCTAATTTCAATTTTTTTTTCTCCACTCGCCATCACCAAAATGCAGCAGCTGCCGTTCGTCTTTTCTTCGAGCACTCGTCGCTGTCAAGCGGGAAACACATTACATGCCAGTACCGGACATCAGCCGCCTGCTGCTGCTGTCTGCTATGTCCTGTGCGAGTCGCGTACTGGAGAGGGAGCTGCTGCCGCGGGGTTGTCGCTGCGTGCACTGCCTGCAATGTGATCTGCTGCTGCTGCTAACTTCTGCATGCAACGAGTGTTACTGCTGCCTTCTAAGTACGACCCGCGCGCGATGCTGCTTGTGAATTTTTTTTTTAATTCTTATAAATTTTTGTTACAGATTATAATCCCAATGGCTTAACAAAATTCTTAAAGCATAAAATTAAATTAAAAGAGAAATATAGTGATAATAGACCACCTATTTTGTTACAAATCCAATAAAAAATACAAATAAAATTCTAACCATGAATTGAGACAATCCCAAATATACTTTATTTATATATTAACAAATAATATATATCTAAATAAATTGTGTCATTCTAATACATAATAAATAACATATATTTTTTACGAAATTCTTATATATTATTATGAGATGGCTCTTATACCAATTGCAGGGATAAAATCAGGTTTTTTTTAATTTTTCAATTAAAACCTTTTAGGACCGATCTCATACAACATATAAGAATTAAGTAATCTAGAAATTCGGACATTTGATTATCTGAGAAGACAAACAATTGAGAATTATAGATCCGTCTCCAAACGATCTTCCAGACAATGACTCAAGGTTGATCAATACTGTACGTGTGGGCGTCTGTTTCACCACTCTCAATTGCAACTGGTGTCTCTTAGATGTCTTCTATATTTTTTTTCTCAAAAACCCTGGAATTCTCTTCTCTCTCTTGTTTTAAGAGCAAAGTACCTCTTTTATAATATCTTATGAAAAATCCTACTATATTAGGATTAAGATTCCTATTTAAAATAGGATTTCTCTTTTAATTTAAATATTTAAATTAAATACTATCTCTTCACTTACGTAAAAGTGGAGAGAATGTGTAACTAAATAGGAGACCACCTTGTAAAATATCATAAGCCTCATTTTATATTTGAATATAATATACTAGGCCTTAACAAATATTATAATTATGATTTTCATCTAATACACCAGTTTTCTTGCTTTTGGGTTCAGTGATGGTGTTGTCAATTAAATGAGCTAACCCGGAAATCATTTGGGAACATACAATAGTGGATATAATAATTAAATTTGTAATTAAACAAATATAATTATTTAATTCGAATTCTACTCCACTATAAGATTGGAACTGCCTTCATAATTGTATGCTCGAATAATAATTCGCTTAAGCCACGTTGATTTCTTTATTGCACAATCATTTGTACGACATCGTTAATTTAAATTGATATCTCAATTGTCCAATCAATTTAATTACATCTTGTTCCTTGATACTTTTTCTCTAATGATCATTTTCAACATACTTATTTATATTGACACACTATGGCTAGAGAATTCTATGATCAAGTACTAAAAACCCATCAAGAAATGTGTCGTATAAATTATGTATTGTTAATCTATAATTTCAATACTTGTAATTGCTCTCACTAAGATACCAGGTAAACTTGACTACATGTGTATGTCGTGCCCATTGGTAACTCAAATGAAATAACAACTACAATCATGAAATTATAACTAACTCAAGATAAAAATTACAGTAAATCAATGCCTATGAGATTTAATAAGTCTGACAGTTATTACTAGGTTAATTAAATCTTATATTTGATCCAGTTCAATGTAGTCACATTACATCAATAAATTCATACATGATTAAGACAAATCACTCAATACTTGTATTTATGTCTTCTGCAAATCCACATGGTGATCACATAAATACATATAACATGATTAAATGAACTTTACTCAAAAGCAATAAAAATACATAAATAAAATACCTCATTTATTTTATTAATCAGAAATATATTTATTACAATAAATATATAAATATGCTTTAAAGAGCATATTTTTCCAACAATATAAAGCTTATCAAAATTCTTTTATGCATAAAACCTTCGCAGGATAGTGTAAATCCCCAAATTATTCACAAAAGTATTATCAAGATGCAAAAAATATGGTTGATCATTAAAGTACCCACGCATTTTTAGAGAAGTGTATTTAACAAGGGGAGTTATTGATTTAGAGGACTACATGCACTATACTCTTCTTCCTTTACTAGATTTTTATTCCATTGAATTTTTCTACTAAGGTTTTAACAAGGTAGCTTTGCACCTCTTTAAGGTACAAATGAATAATATACCTTTTCTCTTAGATAGTATTTTTTCCCAACGGGTTTTACTGGAAAAAAGTTTTAATGAGGCATATTCTTTGGACCAAAATTAAGTATCCCAACATTTAAATTCTAATTTAAGTCCCAATTAATGTATCATTCATATATTGGAAGATATTAAATAATTTAAAAAAGTTATGAAATCCATCATCTAATAGATAAATGACATATTACATTGTGACTCAAGTTATTATTCAAATGTTGAGATCCTTAACATTACTATATTCTTTAGAGGATGAACATCCAATGGAGGGTGTTATAGAATAATTATAATTTATGTGGATATTCATTAAAACAGCATTTTACCTCCCTACCAAATAACTCTCCATCTTTTAAAATTCACATTATCTCATAAGAACTTATGACTAATGATGTATCTATTTACTATTCATTTACTTTATTTGTATGGTTATGTAATTATAAAATGAGGCTCATCATTTTATTTGCACACACTTGAGAATGAATTAATAAAAATAATATTTAGACTATTGTTATGTCTTTATTTGCTCTCTCTCTTCTCTTATAATATTGTATTTTTAATTGATAAATAATTTAATAGAAACAAACATGCCACATGCTATGTATTAAGTTAATATCATATCAATGATGACATATATGTTGTGCGCGAAATGTGGAATCAAGGGTATCGAATAATCACAGAAAATAAAATGATACAAGATTTAACGTAGTTCAGTAATTATACTTATAATAACGAGAGTAACAGAAAATAATTGTATTATTTACAATTATTAGACTTTAATATTTGAGTAAAGCAACTTCACTTTTCAGAACCCAAATATACTCAATACTCCTGCACATACTTGAAAAAAAAAATACTTCTTAATTACTCACACTCTCTAATTGTTCACTCTCAATAGTTCTTCACTTGAATTATTTCTCAATTTTTGAGATGCCTTGAAGCTCTTCTTCTGCTCTCTATTTATAGGCCAAGCGATTCTTTAAAAACAACCATTGCATGTTTTCTGTCACTTTCTTTGAAAAAACAATGCTTGTTTGAAAAAAATAATCTAAGTTGCACCGAATTTGAAAAGCTCTTCCAAATGCATTAATGTGTCAAATGTTTTGGCTACGAACTCTCTACATGCATGTGATTCTCCTTTTTTTATTTTTGACTTTTCAACATTATCATCAAGTACTACAATTAGTTGGTACCATGAAAATGTGCAGAACTAAACAAGAAAAGTAATAACAAATAGCCATATCTCCATTCATTTAACGGTAACATAATTATCGCAATTAATATTATATAATTTATTTCTCTAATTAGGATACATATTGCTAAAAAAATATATATTAATTTCTTGCTCATTTTCTTTTCAAGTAGAATAATGTGGGTACTGTGTATGACTTGCAATTAAGGACATTTTGGTGTTCCTTCCTTAGTTTTCCAGTTGTTGTAGCATAGGCATTCTTCTTTATGTCCCTAAGTGCCTGAAGGAACACACAAGCATTTTTTGTAGCACATATTGCAAAATTCTATGCATGGGTTTTTATGAGATGTTGCTGAACAACGATAATTGCAAGCACTTTTTTCCTATTCAAAGATCAACCCTTTGTCTCTGTGTTTTCACACTGAGAATTCTTTGCAGAAGAAGAGATGTCAAAGGGGCTTCTTACTTCCCAACCAGATCCTCCTACATCTATATATAAACGCTGGATTATTAAGAATACACAAGAAAAGCACTTAAAATTGTTGATTCATCGCCAGAGATGGCTTAAAACCAATAGTTCATTATCTAATGGATTTTTCCGTACTAATACTTAATCCGAGAGTTATCATTATTTATCAAATCTATTTCTATCTAACGAAACGCTATTGGATCAAATGACAAAGATATTGTTGAGAAAAAAAGATGGTTTTTTTCGAATGAAATAAAAGTTGGATTCATGTAACAGGAGAAAGGTTTCCCATTACTTAGCAGGAAATATATATGGCCATGAAATAAGGATTAGGTAAAAGAGAATTGACTGAGTGGTAGAGTCGTAGAAACACTTGTTTCTTTCATATTTTGGACCTTAGCTCCATGGAACAATATGCTACTGCTGAAACATAGATGAATTGAAATCTTAGATCAAAACACTATGTATGGATGGTATGAACTACTTAAATAAGAATTATTGAACAACGAACCACCTAAGCTATTATTAACTACATCAAAAAATTTCCATTAACGAAAGATAAAGATGTTAATCTATTGGAAAATAAAAAATACGCATGTCGGATTAAATAGTTGTTGCTATCTGCTCCAATAATGAATAATTGGTTTAACTGAATAACTAAATAAAATAGATAGACCTTTCTTTTTGTCTCTGGTCAATGGATTTTCTCAATTGTAAGACCCCTATATAGATAATACACATTCCAGTTGACCAAGCCTAATTCGAATTCTTTTGTTCTGATGGAAAGATATCCACGTGGTGGTTCGCGCTATTTAGATATTCACGACCAAAAAGAAGAAGTACTGGATTCTCTTTCGGATAGGTCCTGAAAGGAGAAGGAAGGCTGGAATACCAACGGGCATCTATTATTGAATTCACCCGACCCAATAGTACTAATTTTGGGAACGTCCAGTGACAAGGTCACTGAACGAGTAAGTCGCTAATCCCTAAAACGGACCATATAATGTACTTTATCTACTGGGTTACAGGCGAGCATTTTACCAGAGGTTTATATTGTATCAATCTACCCTTGTGTAATTCCTATTGAAGTATATACTCGAGGGGTGGGTGCAGGGCGAACGATTTCAATGCGGACTCCCCATTCATTAGATAGAGAAGATCACCCAGATTTTGTGATCTGTTCCTGAACTTATTTCAATTCCAAGATCTCGAATTGAATCGATATTGATCGCACACTCCGCACATTCATGTACAAAATGATACATTTAATTAATATGCTTAGATGAAGATGTCTAGATTTTAAAAATTTGGGTTCAAATTAAAATCAGAGTACTATATAATTCTGATTCTATTAGTTCAAATCTGAATATGACTCATAACATGAAATATTGATTATTAATATAAAATAGAGGGGAAATGAAATGTTACTTACGTTTAGGTTTAAGTGATCCCTCTCCATCATCCTGTGAATATCAAACAATTATCAAAGTTATTAAATCGAAAGAGTAAATTAAGAACACAAACATAAAATGTTGATGTTTTGTGCTCATTTGGTACCACATTTAAAAAAAAAAAAAACCTTATGGGTTTGTTGTATATTACATTAAATATAATATGGTCTAGTCACTAGTAGAATTAAAATGTATATACTATATCATCAATGAGCTCCCTATTAATAGCTCTCATATATTTTGCATGTTATAATATGTAAATAATATATATGTGAATGATTAGATATAAATAGAGAGTTTTACATTTGCAACTTCAATAGCACAGACCACAGAAAGAAATAGAATAAAGGCAATGGAACTCCATGAAAGCTTAGCCATTTTTGGTTTAGAATGAGAAAATAATAAAGGTTAAAAGAACAAGACTTATATGCCTAAACTATAAATAGAAGCATGCTATTTATACTAGATATAATCCTCTTTATTGATGCTATATTTAATTCGATGTGCTCTAATTTCTTATTCAAACTAAATATGTTACCAAATATGTAGTTATGTTCTTTAGAACAATTATTATTTGTTTTGGCAACTATATCGTTTTCTTTCCTAATTAAAATTCTTATGTTTGTATCATTTGATTTTACATTCTATATATAAATTTGAAATTATATCATACAATGTGTCATATTCCATATATACGTTTTGCTATGAATTAGTTCTATATAAATATATAACTTTTTGGCAATAACAAATTAAAATAATCTCATACCAACAAATTATATATAATATAATTCATAACAAAACATATATATGGAGAGCTTGTCTTTGAAAGATAAATGATATGGATTGTCTCCATCTTCTCCTTGAGCCCTAAACTTGGCTTTCTTTGTTGACCAATCATCGTTCATGGGTGGGGAGAGCTTTTCTCTAGGTTCATAGGGAGAGGTTTTTGATCTAAATGGAAATTATCCAAACTATTAAGTAAATAATGTAAATAAATGAAGTTTAGGGAGCTAATTTGCAATGGAGAAGAAAATAAAAGTTCCAATATATATATATAAAGAAATAAATTTTTTCCTACTCTTTCATACTATCATACTCTGAAAAGTTGAACTTAATGGACAGTTAAATAAAATTATTTGAAAATTGCAAGATTAATATAGCATATAACTTTCAAAACTCAATCATAATGCTATATTTTTTAACAATGATGGTTGTGGTGTGTGATACGCCATCTAGTCATAGATTAGAATACTGTAGGGATAGCAATGGGATGGAATGAGATGGAGTGGGAGTGGGGAAGCCTACCTCATTTCCCACCCCATTAAAAATTTTACTCCCATTCTTCAATCCATTCTCCATTAAAATGGGGAATGGAATGGGAATGGAGAATCTCCATGTGGGGAATGATTTTTCAATCCTCATCTCATTCTATATTTACTTATTTTATAATATATATAATATATAATTTTAGTAAATTAAAAATTAAAGACTTAAATAAAATCATCACTATATTATAAAGTATTTAAATTATTAAAAAAACTTAAAAGTTTGAAACAATATCTTGAAATAATATCAAATAAAAATTATTTGATGAAAGTGGCATCTTAATAGAAAAAAGAAAATAATATTTTAATATTAAATAAGAATTATTTTGTAGGATTTTATTTTTTTATAGCTTATTTATATTCAGTAAAAATAAAATAAAAATCTATTAACCAACCAATATTGTAATTGACAAAAATAAAAGTTATTAAATAAAAATTTAAAAAATATTTATATATAATGGGGATTGGGGTGGGAGCGGCGGGGAGTACAAAACCAAACACCGCCCTATTAAGAATTTGTGAATTATTTTCTTCATATTTTTTGTTTTATTTTCAAAAAATTATTTAAAATCCCCATTTGAGGTAGGACATCGAGGATTTTGCCATCCCTAGATTAATGTGAATCTCAACAGGCAAAATAATTTCATATGTAAAACACACATTGCTATTAACAATTTAAGGTGCGTTTGCCACCGATGTGTTTAACTTGTCTTAGAATTAGAATGAATTATTTTAAGTTACTAAAATACCCTTGTTTTGTTATTGTAAATATTATTATTTAATATGTATTATAATATGATCGATTCAGCATCTGATAAAAAAGATATACATTGATTATATTTCATCTCTTCAACAAGTTTATTTTTTATATTATTAAAAAATAATAATAGTAGTGATAATATTATCATTATTATTTGTTATATGATTATTATTCAAAAAATTTATTGCTAATAACAATAATAAATAATAATAATTTTATTTCAATAATAATAATAATAATAATAATAATAATAATAATAATAATAATAATAATCATCATCATCATCATCATCATCATTGATTTTCTAAAAAAAAATCATCATTGTCGTTTCAATAACAAAAAAAAAAGAGAAAGAAAAAAATTCTTCATCATCATTTTTGCAATGACTGCTGACATAGATGAGATTGGTTACTGCTTTCGTACGAGATTGATTGGCAACGCATTAGTAGTTGTTATTTGGAATGAAGTCAGGTGTAGCTACTTCTATTTGTGGAGGAGCTACTTCGATGTGCTAACGACGATGGGTGTTGCTACTCGATGTAAAGTCAATGGCCAGTTGTTAGCGGTTCGATTTTGGGTACTACCCAACTCTATTTTCATGACTTTAATTTGAAATTTTTTCTTTTATATTTTCATTAATTAATCGGGTTAGTAGGAATTTAGAATTTAGAATGGGGGTATTTTGTTTCAATCATGGGAATGAGCTTTTGATTCCCAACCTCCCCCTTGGGAATCAGAGCTGGTAATGAATCCTTGAATTGTGAGCTCTACATAAATTTCATTCTAATTCCAAACTTCAAATTTGTAAGTAAACATGTGAATGATTCTTATTCCAGCTTTCCCATTCCAATTATAAGTGAGTAAACACAACATTAAAGTGCTGAAAGACTTGATGCAACATAGAATAACTTATCCACTACATACCACATTAATAAATAATTATTACGTTTAATTCATTAAATTATTTATAGCTCTTTGAATACAAATTGTTGAGCAAAAATTTATTTCTCTTTCATTTTTTCCCTAAAAAATAATGCAAGGGCACTTAAGTATCTTTGTTTTCTAATGAGGTAACATGGACACTCTTTTTTGTGTTCATAAGCATTTTTTTAGAGCACTTAATGTAGAATAGATACTATTCATAAAAGTTAAATTAATGGTACTATAAAGTATTAAGATGTACTATGAGACGATGACATTGAGTTTTTTTTAGAATATATATACAAGTTTATAAATATGTAAATAAATTTTACTTAATATTATATTCATTTTAGTTATTTGTATTTTTACACATATTAAATGTAAGATTTATCAAAGACTTATGAATGCTTGTAAAAATCAAAGTACTATTAAAAATAATTTTTATCTAAAGTTTAATTGATTATCTTTATAGTTGTTTTTTTTGTACAGTATAGCTAATAATAATTATTTAAAAAGTTACACATTCACCAAACTAGCCTTTATTTCTTTTTTTTTAAAAATCTCATTTAATACAACAGCTAACCACTCTTTTTAGATAATACATTTAATTAATTTTCTCATTTAATGATACTAATAATCTCTCTAAATTTAATGAATTTATTTTCTAATTGCATAAAGATAAATTTAGATTTTTAAAAATATATGTGATGATATATTTAAAATTATATTAAGTGTAAAATTAATTCTCAAAATCAAAATTTAAAAAATTATTCCTTCACTTCATTCAAAATCCGTAGTAAGATGGAGGATTTTGCAAAAATAATTTTTTAAAAAATTTATTAAACATAAAAAAATTGTCAAAAAGTGGCAAAATTTAGAAGGTGGCTAAATCTAGAGGCAAATTGAGGAAGCTACAATTTTTGAATTAGTCGAAATTTTTGAAGAAAGAAAAAAAGTAAACAGCAGTAAACTTTGAAGAAAAAAATTATAAAATAAATAAATATTAGTTTATTCTCCCATTGTTAGCTATAGATCGAGGGGCTCTCCCACTCATTTGAAGCATTCATCAATTCCTCTTCATTCCCATTTTGTGAAGAGTAAGTCGAGAGTTGTGAGATAGAGTTTAGAGAGCTTGAAATTACAAAGCTCTTAAGTAATTAGTGAGTGAGAGATTCAATGTATATAGGTCATGGAAAGTAAGCCAAAACATTACAACACTTGTAATTTTTATTTCATTAGTAAAATATTTTTTTTCTGTCTTCGTCCAGGAACGTAGGCTAAAAGCCGAATCACATAATTTATGATGTCCTTATTGTGTGCTTGTTTTTAATTTTTATCCAATTTTATTTTAGTTATGACTTTGCTTCACCTATAAATTTTCTAACAGTGGTTGAAATGACCCTCCTCATTCCCAGAGGCGACCTATCTCAAGAAACTGAACCCAAACATTTAAAAATCTTATTAATGAGAATTCTACTGAAAATTTTGGCAGAACCTCCCCTAACATATAACATTTTCAAACCTACAATTATAACACAAGTACTCCCAAATAATTTATTATGCATTAAACATCTTCAACCAGTCTCATTTAGTAAAATATCTGATAGTACACATGTTTCTTAATTTTTATTTTATATCCCTAGTATAATTCCAAAATAGGATGATTATATACACTAACAAAAAAACATTATTCTATATCCTCAGACAACCTCACGTGGCCAAAAACGACTTCAAATATGTACAGCTGCTGGGTCAACTGTTATACCTGTAATCTCCTAGGAGGGAAAAATATAATAAAATAGAGTGAGTATAAAACTCGGTGAGCTCAATGAGTGGATAGTAGTTTTTGAAACATAAAATACTTACAAAAATAAATGCATCGCTTGTATAATTACTTTTCTCAATTAATTATTTTAAATGTAAAAATTCCTTTCATTTCACTCATATTCTGAACATAAATATAATTGTTATTGCTACAAAATCAACAAAAATATCTCATATTAAAATATCAAATACTAAGTAATACAATTATTCTTAAACAAATACTCGGAGTAATAATCTTGTCATATCCAGACCTTAACGGACAGCAATGATGTACTACTAGGGTACCATCATGCCAGGAGTTACACGGATAGACGGGGACGTGCCATCTCATGCTTATCATCATAATCCATATCCGGATCTCAACGGACATGCAATGATGCGCTATCTGGCGACATTGTGTTCGGACCACCTGGATTTAAATATCATCTTATCTCAATATCTGTCTACATGCATATGCCCCCAAAAGGCGAAAGCGCCCAAACAACGGCCCAAAGCCTATATGTGTGCTCAGACAGGCTCCAAAGGCCTACTATCTCATCTCATCTCATCTGGAGGGAATAGGTAGTTGCTCCATGATTTTTCGTAACTTATATACACATATATAAACTTAAAATCATGCTCGAAATCAATATATATATACACTTTAAATCATGCTCAAAATCAATTATATACACTTTAAATTATGCTCGAAATCCACATAAAAAAAACTTTAAATCATGCTCGAAATAAATCATCTCTTTTACAAATTCAAAGTCGATATGGAACAAAAATGAATATACAAAGCTTAACAAAATATTCATAAGTATAAAATATTTATCTCAGAGAACCACTAAATGAAAATAATTAAAATACATATTTCACGAGCAAAATTTACTACATAAAAATAACGTACACAAATAGTTTTAATATATTCCACTCACAGTGATAAACTCAGACTCGGCTATCGCCCAAGTCTGCAGGTAGATTTTCGTCCCTAGATCCACATATTTTAAAGAAACGATATAATTACTTCTCATATTTATAATTCAAACTAATGTCACAAAAAATAACGCTTAAAGTAAATATTCATTCAAACATTACAACTCTCAATTCTCTCGGCTTACCGTATTAACCCCGTATTCGTAATTTACTAATAAAAATCTGAAATTATACTTGTCGACAACCCTCAAATTCATAATTTATTAATTTATTCTCAACATCATGAAATTATCAATTCATCCTCAATTCAGATTGCAAAAACATCCTCAAAGCTAGAAATTATGAAATTACCCTCTAAGTGCAAAATTACCAAAATACCCCTACGGTCAACGTTGACTGGAATTCACCCAACTACGATGGGGAAGCTCAAAATAGACACTTCTCATTGAGTTGAGTTCAATGGTGCCGGTGATGACCTCCCACGTGCGGCGGTGGCGATGAATCGAGCTCTTAAATCGGCGGCTCTTTGGGTGGTCGATCGATGGCAAAATGGCCTTCTCGGTGCCGGTGGTTGGTCGAGAATGATAGAGGGCAAGGTGGAGAACAAAACCCAAGTGGTGGAGTCGCCAAAATCCAACGAAAACATGGCTAAATAGTGACGGGTTTGTGCGCGACCTTCGTGCTCCCGATCGGCAGTGTTCTCGATGTTTCTGGCTAGCAGGGATGGTAGGGGAACGTTCTCTAGCTCGTGAGCTTTGATTTGATACCAAGCTAGTACGGTGGGGTGGTCGGAATAAGGAGTTATGGCCAGGTCAAGTTCGCAGGTTTCGGGTCGGGTCAAATAGGTTCTCTCTCCCTCTCTCTCGGTTGCTCTTCTGATAGACACCTTTTGCTTTAATTATTAACATATATAATAAAAAAAAATACATATGTTACAGTGGTATTAGAGCTTGGTTGTATTTTTTGGAGTGGGGGTACTGTTCACATATACAATATTGTTAACGTATATGGTATTGTTAATGTGTACAATATTATTTGTGTAGACAACATTATTCCTATATATAGTTATTGTTCACATATACGGTTATTGTTAACGTGAAACGGTAGGAGCCAATCCTAGTAAAGGTAGTTTGAGGTGAATAATAATGATAACAAAATACGAAATTGAGAAGTTCAACAAAAACAATTTCTCATTGTGGAAAATAAAGATGAAGGTTATTTTAAGGAAAAGTAATTGTTTGGCAACAATTAGAGAAAGACTTAAAGAAATGATTGATGAGGCCAAAAGGAGTGAGATGGACGATAATACAATTACTGATCTATATTTAGCATTAACTGAAAAAGTGTTATCTTACGTATAAGAGAAAAAGACAGTAAATGATATATAAGATACTCTCGCAAAACTATACGAGGTCAAGTCACGACGCAATAATATCTTTTTAAAGAAGGGACCTTATACTTTTTGAATGAATGACGAAATTTGTATCTGTGATCAACTATATCAACACTTTAAAAACTATACTTTTACAATTCACAACGTTGGGTCAAAAAATAAAGGAAAATGAACGCGCAAAACTTTTACTTCAAAATTTGTCGGATTCATATAATCAATTCATCATCAATTTAACGAGCAACAATCAAACATATAGTACAGTCTTCGACGATATTGTAGTTTTGTATTAAATGAGAAGATTAGGTGGAAAATCAAGGAAGATATTCAGGTAAGTTTGTAACAAGCGGAAGAGCTATTGGTGATAAGAGGGTGATTCATGGAATGTGGCCCAAGTGAGAGTCACAATCATAGTAAATCAAAATTAAGAAGCAAGAAGAGTGTTACATGCTACATCTGTAGCGAAAAAAGGCACGTCAAGAAAGATTATTGGAGCAATCAGAAGAGTAGAGACGGTAAAGCACTTGAGTAATCAAATACTCAAGGATGTGTAGTAAACACTCCTGATGATGGAGAAATTCTCTACAGTGAAGTAACAACTATTGTAGAAGCCAGAAAGCAGTTAGCTGATGTCTGGCTTATAAACTTAGGAGCAACTTGGCATATAGCCTATCAGAGAGAATGGTTTCATACATATAAACATATCTTAGGAGGATTTGTATACATGGATAATGACCATGCCATAGAGATCGCTGTATTGGTACTGTAAAAATAAAAATTTTTGATGATACAGTTTTATAATTTATGAGGTACAACATGTCAAAGGTCTGAAGAAGAATCAATTATTTTTGGGACAAACAGATAGTATTGGTTGCAAAACTCATGTGGAAAATAGGATCAAGAAGATTGTTAGAGGCACGCTTGTATTAATGAAGGAAAAAAAGATCGATGCTAATCTATTCATGCTTAAAAGGAAAGCACTACATGAAACTAATGCGTGTGTCGCGTCAAATAGAGAAGAGTCCATGAGGATGTTGCATCTCAAATTTGGCCACATATTAGACAAGATTTGAAGGTTTGAAGATTCTCTTTAAGCGAAAATTGCTTCAAAGGCTCAAATTAACGAATTTATCTTTTTGCAAGCATTGTGTTATAAGTAAGCAGTATAAATTGAAATTTAGCAGATCTACTGCAAAAAATAAAAACATCTCCCCCCCCCCCAAAATAAAAATATCTTATTTTTGGTTTATTCTGAAGTTTGGGAATCACCGAATTTATTTTAAGGAGAAGAAAAGTACTTCGTAACTTTCATTGATGATTACTCTAGAAGATGTTGGGTGTTTCTAATCAAGAAAAAAGTTATATGTGTTTCTAGTGTTCATGAAATTTAAAGAGTGAGTTAACCTTGAATCTGAGAAAATAATAAAGTGTTTGAGAATAGATAATGGCAGAGAGTTTATAGTCGGTGAGTTTTTTGTTATCTTTAAGCAAGAAGGTATTCAGAGGCAGTTCACAGTGGCATGCACTCTTTAATAGAATTGAGTAGCAAAGTGGATAAACAAGACTCTTACAAAGAGGATAAGAGTTATGTTGAGGATTGTTGGTCTACCCAACTCATTATAGGCAGAAGCAACCAAAACAATCTGTTATGTTATTAATCGGTCTTTATCAATAGCTATTGAGTTGAAGACGCTGATAAGATATGTAAATTAGAAAGCCAGCTAATTATTCTCACCTATATGCATTTGGATGTCTTGTGTACGTGATGTACAATACCCAAGAAAGAACAAATTTGGATAAAAAATTCAGAAAGTATATCTTCTTGGGGTATCGTCTGTGGATCCCATTTCTCTAAGATTTTCATCAGCAGAGGTGTTATCTTTGTAAAATATCAACTACAAAGGAGAAATGAGATGATAGCACTGTGAAGGAAAATCAGAGATTGTGCAGGTACATATGAAAAATAATTTGAAAGATTCAGATTTTTCTGAAGTAACACCAGAGCACAAGAAACAAAAACCAATTGAGTTTAAAGTTTCAGAAGTTCTTCGGTTAACTCATGAGATACTACTACTAGCATGGCACTCGAAGTATATTACAAAGATCAATATTGTATATTGTCTTTTAACAGAGGATGTAGAGCTATTAATTTTCCATGATGCTTTAAATAGCTCATATCTTAATTTGTAGATAATAGTAATGCAAAAACAAATTAAAGCTCTACATAAAAATAAGACTTGAGAACTTGTACCACTACCACATTGAAGAAAAGTCATTGGAAACAAATCTACAAGATCAAACATGATGATAATGACCAGGTGGAGCATTATTGTGCAAGATTGGTGGTAAAAGGATGTACTTAGAAACAAGGTTTTGACTTCTATGAAATATTTTCTTCAGTGATTTGACTCACGAAAGTCAGAGTATTCTTGACGATGTGTACTACATTTGACCTATATCTAGAACATTTGGATGTGAAAATTGTATTTTTTTTCATAGAAAACTTGAAAAAGATATTTATATACTCAAACTAGAAGGTTTTGTTGAAATAGGCAAGAAAAACTTGATTTTCAGGTTGAACAAATCTGTATACTCTCAAACAAGAGCGAATATGTTAGTATGAGAGATTTGATTCCTTCTTTATAAGTCTTAGATACAACAGACTTAGCTCAAATCATTGTGCATATTACAAGAGATTTAAGGATAATGATTTACTGTTATATATGGATGACATATTGGTTATAGGTGCCAACAATGATCAAGTCTGAGATGTAGAGGCACAGTTGGCTAAAGAATTTGATATGAAGAGCTTAAGATAGATTCTAGGGATGCAAATTCATTGAGATAGAAATAATATGAATATTTGGTTTTGTTAAAAGAATTACTTGAAGAAAATCTTACGGCGCTTCAACATATAAAGTTGTAAGCTAATTTTTGCCTAACTTTCTGTTAATTTCAAGTACGCAGAAATGAAGAAGATGTCTTAAATATTGTATGCACTAGTAATAAGAATTTTAATGTTCGCTATGATATATACTAGACTAGATATTACAAAGTTGTGGGAGTAATCAGCATATACATGGCGAATCCTGGTGGAGAGTATTGAAAAACAGTGAAGAGAATTCTAAGATACATTAGTGCAACATCAGATGTTACATTATGTTACGGATGATCATAATTTACTGTTAGGAGCTACATGGATTCAAATTTTACAAGAGGCCTTAATAGAAAGAATCCACTACTGGCTATATGTTTATCCTTACAGGAGGGGTTGTAAGCTGAGTTTTGAAACTGCAAACTTTTATGACTTTATCTACAATAAAAGTAGAATATATTTATATTACAAAAGCTGCAAGGAAACTATTCGGATACAGAGGTTAATGGAGGAGCTCATGCACAAACAAAAGAAAATTTTTGTGTTTTGTGATAGTCATAGTGTCTTGCATATTGTAAAGGATCCAGCCTTTTATTCATAGACAAAATACATAAAAGTACAATATCACTTCGTTCAAGAAGTAGTAGAGAATAGAAATGTAGATTTGCAGAAAATCTACACCAAGGATAACATAGCAGATGTTATGAACAAGCTAATCAATACTAATAAGTTTATATAGAGTAGATATTCTTATGACATAGCAGAGATATAAGCAACATGCCAATGGCGAAGCAAAAATGATGGTATAGAAATTGATTGTTCTTAATTAAATTTCTACATGAGAGAATGTGTGATAAAATCTAGAAGCTACAAATTGAGCAATCTATAATTTTTGAATCAATCAGAATTTTTTAAGAAAGAATAAAAGGAAAAAAATAACAAACTTTGAAGAAAAAAATAAAAAATATTATTTTATTCTCCCACTTTAAAGCATCCCTCAATTCCTCTTCAATCCCATTTAATGAAGCGTAAGTCGAGAATTATGAGAGGGCTTAAAATTACAAAAAACTTGAGTAATTAGTGAGTGAGAGATTGAGTGTATTGGAGTTTTAGGAAGTGAGCCAAAATATTTTAATACTTATAATTCTCATCTCACTAATAAAATATTTTCCTTCTATTTTCGCCCGTGGACGTAGGCTAAAAGTCGAACTACGTAAATTTTGGTATCGTCTTTATGTGTTTGTTTATTCATTTTTATTCAATTTTATTTTAGCTGTGGTTCTACTTCACCCATCAATTTCCTAACAAAATTTATTATTACCTTTACATATGTTTCCTTATAAATTTTATATGTTAATTAAGTAATAAATTATTCTAAAACATCATAAGTCAAAATACTTTTTCATGGGCAGTGAAAGAAAATTTTGTAATATCATAATAAAAATTATAACATTAATGTCATGATAAATATAAATTTTATAAATTACATGTAAGACTAGTAAATGAAAAAAAAAAAAGTAAATTCAAGTAAGACCATTAATTATTAAAACAATTAACGTGGTTTTTACACAGTTTTAGTTAAAAATAGTAACGAGGTTTTTACATAGTTTTAGTTAAAATAGTTTATTCATTTACTTTAATTGAATAAAAAAAAATTGTACTGAAAAGAAGTGGAGTAAATTTTATTAAATTGATTTAACCATAAATTAGGTATTTATTATAGAATATATATAAATTTTATTCTCATTTTCTATAATAGTATTTGCTTATTATATAAGTTAATGAAGCAAAATTATTAATCTTGATGTAGATTAAGTCAAAATAAAATAAAAAATTTTCCTATATTGATACAAATATATATGATATATCAATAAAAATATATTTTATTTTAAATCTTATGTATACTTCGTATCATTTTAAAATTTGTACCCTACTTGTACTTAGAAAATATTTGAGGCTGCTGCTTCTAACGTACAGAAAGATGCAAAATACTTGATCTTTCAATTATTTTGAAAAATATTAAAAGGATAATTTTTTAAAATTTAGAATTAGTTTTATCCTTAATAAAATATTGCATGTATTACAAAATCCAAAATTATCATTACTTAATTTAAATATAAAATCAGTAAGTATACAAGATAATCAATATTACAATAAGTTTTATTTTTATTTGTAATTTTTTTAACTTTTTAATAACTCATATATAAATTTACTTATATTTTCTTTTATCCATAATTTTTAGGTATAACCTACAAAATTTATTTGTTATTTTACACTTAACATTAATTTATAAGTTTTATTTTATATTTGTAAATTTTTATTTTTTTTAATAGTAAAACATCGATTTACCACTCTTATATTAATTTACTTATTCTACCTTCTACTTACAAATCTTGTGTTTCATTTTTAATTTTTTTTTATTTTACACTTAATTTTGATTTATTCATTTGATGTAATATTTATAAGTTTTTGTATTGTTTACAAGTAATACATCAATTTACTAATTTTATATTAATTTACTTGTTTTGCTTTCTACTTACAAGTATTATGTTCTATTTTCATTTCTAAAATTTATGTTTTATTTTGTACTTTATGATGATTTATTAGTTTTACATTATATTTGTAAATTTTTATTTTATTTATTAATAATACATTAATTTATTAGTTCTATATTACTTTATTTATTTTACCTTTCACTTACAATTATTATGTTTCTTTTCTAAAATTTTTATTTTATTTTACACTTAATGTTAATTTACTACTTTTCTGTTGTATTTGTAATATTTTATTTTACTTATCAATAACACATCAATTTAATAATTTTATATTAATTTATTTTTTTTTATCATTCACTTATATATCCTATGTTCCATTTCTATATTTTATATTTTATTTTGCTCTCAAATGTTGGGTTTACTACTTTTCTGTTACAATTTTAATTTTTTATTTTACATACCAATAATATATTAATTTAACAGTTTAATACTAATTTACTTTTTTAATCTTCTACTTACAAGTCTTATGTTTTTATTTTCAAAATTTATATTTTATTTTATAATTATTTTTAATTTACTAGTTTTATGTTATATTTTTAATTTTTTGTTTCATTTACCAATAATATACCCATGTACTAATTTTATATTAATTTATTTGTTTTATATTTCATTTATATATCTTATGTTCATTTTCTAAAATTGATGTTTTATTTTGTATTTAATGTTGATTCATTTTGCTTTATGTTATATTTATAAGTTTTTGTTTTGTTTACTCTTAATAAATCAATTTACTAGTATTATATTAATTTATTTGTTTTACCTTTTATTTACAATTTTTATATCTCATTTATAAAATTTATCTTTTATTTTATGGTTAATATTGATTTACTAATTTTATGTATATTTATAAGTTGTTATTTTATTTATCACTAATACATCATTTTATCAATTTTATATTCATTTAATTGCTTTATATTTCATTTATAAGTCATATGTTTCATTTATAAAATTTATGTTTTATTTTATAGTTAATATTGATTTTAAGGGTGGGCATAATTTGATCGAATCGATTCAAACCAATGTTTTGGTTTGGGTGCATCTCAGACCAACTAAGGGCTGATTTGGGAATGTTGTATTATGTGTGCTATAGAAATAATCAAGTGTAAGGAAAATTAGATAAACGTTTGATAAAATTTATTTTTAAAAGTATTATGAATTTTGAAAATATTTATATTTTTTTTATCTTACTATTAAAATACTGTAAGAATATAAACGACTAAAATGAACATAATATTAAATAAAATTTATTTAAACATTTATAAACAAGTATATAAAATATTTTTTGTTATATACATATCATAATTAATAATTAAAATAGATATTTTATATTATTAATTTTATTTTTATTTTGTAATCTCAATATAATTGGTAATAATAATATCTTTAAAGTTAATTATTTTATTTCCTAATAAAAATGATAATTTTAATTTTTTATAATATATATGAGGATATATGAAATTGTATTAAATTTAAAAGTGATTCTCAAAATCAAATTTTAAAAAGTAGTAACTTTTTAAAATCTATTGTAGGATAAAGTAATTTTATCAAAAATAATTTTTTAAAAAAAATTCACTAAACTTTTAATTTTTAAAAACTATTTGTAAACTTTTCAAAAATAATCTCAAATGACCCTAAAACTCTTCGAATCCAATTTTTGAAATTTTATTTTAATTAGTGATGTGGTAATGTTCCGTTTGATGTCTTTCAATGTGCATATGCTCATGGATGCATATATCATAACCCTTATTTTAAAAGCATCTTTATCAACAACCAAACCTATTCTTTTTCTGCTTTCATCTGTGCCTCCCAGCAGCCAAATTACTCATCCATCAAGATCAATATTTTTCGTTCAGACTGATCTTCGACAACGGAGAGAGTAGCTGTGATTTTTCTTCTATTTCATTTTTCTATATTTTTTACTAGCTTATTCTCTATATTCAATTTTTCACAAAATCAAATTAAATTTTGGACGACATTGGACAACTTCTTAGCAGTATCAGTAGCCGCCGGCCGGCCTGAGATTAAAAAAAAAAAAAAGATAATAACCATCTTTCGAATTTTATTTTATTGTCAATCTATCTACTTTGATATATCTTTTCAAATTTTTGTTCTTGTTGCATGCCTTGTTCAGCAACTCAAATCAAATTGTATTTCATTTGTATTTTGTGAATGAAAATAAAATTATGCAGATGTAATTAGTTTAATTAAATCAACCTTTGCGCTCATACGAGTATACCCTCAAACATTTTATCAATTTAGGAAAATAAATTCACTCGTGCGAAATTACATAATCTAATTACTTTAAATTTTTTTGGGAGCTAGATCGGTTTGAGACATGTAAATATGATAATATTGGGATATGCAGCTCTCTTACATCAATAATTATTATCCACGACTCTTCTAGTAATTATATTTCGAAAAGTGAAGGATTTTTTTTGAAAAAAAAAAATCAATACAAATGAGTCATTTTGTTTCAATGAAATAAATAAAAAAAAATGTTTTTTTAAATACTTTTTTTTATTAGAAATTGTTATCATATGAGATCGTTAGAGTCATCATATTATTAGTTTAGGATTTACCTTTTAACCACGTAAATTCTTTCGGGAGCAGTATGGGCTAAGTCCAAGCCGACAAGCTTGGATCGAAATGAAATCTTGTCTATTACTGATCAAACTACCCCTGAGTCCAATATTTTGTTTATATAATTTCTATTTAATTACATTATTAATATCGTAATTTAAATCTTTAAAATTTTCTTCTTGGAGAGAAATAATCATGATGAGAACTTTTGTGTCAGATTCTACAACACAACACATTTGCATATATGAATAATATTATTACATACAGTTGAGGATGAAGATTGAAGCTCAGCACGAGCTAACTAGCTACGCACATAATCGATTGAGATACAAATGGCCAGGGGGAGCACTACAGTGTTCACCTTTTTTGCTATTCTGGGGATCAGGGGTACAGGGCTTATAGGCACCTGGTCTCTCACAATCTATTACTGGCTTATAAGCCATCCCTACGTTCAGAGTGACTGTTGGAGTTGCAGCAACAGCAGCAGGCAACTCCAATTCGGAATCATCCTCAGAAAACAACATGTCATTGTGATCAAAACGGAAATTAGTAACGATGGTGCTGTCGTTCTTATTCACGCCTCCCGCAGCAGCAGCAGCAGCACATGATTGATCATTTGCGGCGAATGAGAGTATCATGACTGTGATGGTCGCTGCTAAGGCACCACCTCCCAATCCCATCACGTTATTTCCCATGCTTTGTCCTCTCTTTTTCCTATACGCTTTTCTCACTCCTTTTTCGAGCTTGTTTGTGAGAACTCAGAACTGAGAAGCCGGCTTCTTTGCAAGTTCATTTTTGCTATAGCGCTTAAATCCTGATTTAAGAGGAGTGGTCCTTATCCAACTGGAGGGTCTGTATGGTGGAGAATGCTATTACGTACGTAGGCATTTATGGCAAAAGTAAACGTCATAAAAAGTCTCTGTGCGGAAAGTGACTTCCCAGCGAAATATAACTAGTTTATTATAACTACTCAAAAAGTAACTACTATAACTTTGACCATGTGATGGCAGACTAAAATATCTGTGGTTAGAAGTAGATTTTTTTCTGCTAATTAATGAGAGTAAAAGTTTACGCTCGTGTCAATAAATTTTCTTGACTATAATGTAAATGCATTAAAATCTCTAATAGATTTTCTATTTTAAGTTGATTAGCGGCGCAGATTTCCGAACCTTAATATAGGCATATTAGTATATTGTAATATAATTCATTTAATTAAAGGGAAAAAAATATTATGTTTTAGATTTTTTTAATATTGATTATAAAACAGTATATTCATTATACATAAGATATTAACAGCACAAATAACTCTCACATATTTCACAATAACACAAATAATCCTCACGTATTTAGTAAGAAAAAAATATTATATACAGATAAATTTTACTTAATCATGCTTAATTGAAGAAATAGAAAAAAAGACTATATTCAAATAAATTCCACTAAATCATGTTTAATTGAGGAAATTTTGAGTCCCAACTCGAATAATCATACTTAATTGAGAAAATTTTGTGTCTCAACTCGATTTAAAGCACTAAAAAAAATTTAAGTTTCTTGATTACCAATAAACTATAAATCTATTTATTGGCTATTATGTTTTAGATCTAAAACTATCGCGAGAAGAAATCACAAATAATAAAGTAAAAATATAAACATTAACAAATATAGTTGTTGTGCATCCAATATTATGCTGAAGCACAAACTTATACCTTTAAGATCTATTAGGTAATTGGTAGTTTGATAAATCATGTGATTGGTTTATTTTGGTAAAAATAATTCTAATGTCACGTTTAGTATAAAATTAAGTAAACTTAGAATAAAATTTTTAGGCCCACCATATAATTCAATAAATAGTGTAAAAACTATCCTAGGAGACCCGAGCATAATTATCTTAAGGCTAAAATCTAATCCTCAGTATTCGATGGCTCAAGGAGAAAGAGAAAATATATATATTTTTTTAAATTAATGACGGATGGTTAAATAAATATATAAAACAACTGTAACTGTACAATTAAAGCAGCTTTCAGACATCAAAGGCCTTAAAATAAACGATGAGGTGGTGGTGGAAGTCAGAAGTCTCGTGGAGTCGTGGTCAATCGAAAGCAGTCCTAATTATTTTATTTAATTATTTTATAATAATTGATAGTTAAAATAAATATTTTATTTTTTATTTTTTTATCTCAATATTATTGGTAATAATAATATTAGTATCTTTAAATTTCTTGATTATATTTCCTAATTGAATAAGAATAATTTTGAATTTTTATAATATATGTGAGGATATATATAGAATTTTATCAAGTGTCAAACTAATTCTCAAAATCAAAATTTAAAATTAATTTTTTAAAAAATTAATAAGCATAAAATCATTTTTTAAAATCATAATTTAAAATGTTACTCCTTTCCTAAATTTTAAAATCTATTGTAGGATAGGGTGATTTTTTTTGCAATAGTATTTTTTAAAAAAAATTACCAATTACAAAAATTAACTTTTAACTTTTTAAAACAACTTTTCAAAATCATTTTTAAACCTTATAAAAGTAATCCCAAATGCACCCTTAATTATCCTAATATAATTAGTCGACCTTTTAGTATCTTACAATAGTTGAAAAATATTAAAAGAATAATTTTTTAAAATTTTATTTTGAAAGTAAATTTTATTCTTAATAAAATATCACATATAGAGTGTGTTTGGTATATTGAACAGCATTGCACCATATTGTATCATTTAAAAATAATTTTTACTCTTAATAAAATATCACATGTAAGGTGCCTTTGATACATTGTATAACATTGCTTTAGGTAAATTGTACTAATATTGTATTATGTTAATTTCTTACCATATTTGTTTCTACAATGTACTGTATTATATATAATCTTTTATATAATTATTTATAAAAATTAATATAATTTAGACTTATTAATATTTTAAAATTTTATATTGTACATTATTAAATTTAATATTATTAGTTATTTTAAATTATATATATAAATAAAATAATTCAAATGCATTAATTTAATAAATAATTATAAATAAATTAAATAAAATTAATTAATTAAACAAAAATGGCTTTTAGATTGAATTTAATGTATACTAGCGTATACCTAGAAGCTCATTTTATATCATTATAATAAAATAGTAAAATAAAAGTTATACTAAAGTTTATGATCAAATATAGTCAAAGAAACCTTAAAAAAAAGATTTAATAAAAGGATTTAATTGATTATTTATACAAAACTTATTGATTTGTGTCTTTCAAAAATATTATGAATTCATTATAATTATTTTCTGAAACAGGAGTGGATTTACAAAAATAATCGGGTAAAAATATCCCCACACATGTAAATCATAAAATTTTCCTATATGTAATGTGTCGAATCAAGCTTCGAAGCTTCCATACTATTTTGGATTTCATGATTTTGCCCATATTTGAGTTAATGGTTGTTAAATAACGCATAACTGATGTTTCTGAAGTAAAAACATAATTTTTCATTAAAAAAATGCATTCTAAAATTACTGTAGTGTCAGTGTAGATGTATCTTGATGTCGAAGACAAAGTGAAGGAATGATATCAATTTCGTCCTTAAACTTTTAAAAATTAGTTATTTTATCTTATTCATAATCTACCCAAAATATTTGATATTAAAAAAAGTTACGATAATTCAAAAAAATTCTTCATTTTAGTCTAATATTTTTACAATTTTTTTTTGTAATTTTTCATAATTTTAAATACAAAATAATCCATTTGTTGAATGTTATGGGCATGCTATTCATACATTTTGTTAAGACATATAAATATTTTACTTAATTTAATATCTTGATAAAAACTTTAATTATGCTGCATAAAGTATTTAATTTCAATTTTGTTATTGTATGAAAATATATGTATGACAAAATTTCAATTTAGAGTGATTGTGTATCTATTTGTCGTAGGACCAATTATAATAAATTATTTGATGTTTTGTAATTTAATTGAACATTTATAATTATTAATTATGGATTATATGATGGATTATTGTTACTATATCCAAGATTTATACGAGTAACAATATTGTTCTGTCAATAAATCACTACTTGATAGGATGCTTGAGTAGGTAAAAAAATTTATTAAATATGTTTTAACAAGTGTTTTAATTATCTTATTGGTGATAAGTCATTGTTGATACTATATTCAACTTATCTTCTATATTATTAAAAGATATCTAATATATTACTTTGTTGTTAGAGAAACTTAGAATGATGAATCATTATATATAGCGTGATTTTGTTTCTTTATGCTAAATAATACTTGTTGATTTCTGAGCTTTAGATATTTTTTCTTTTCTCCAATTAATCTCCATTAAAGCCTGAGTACTAGCATGAATTCGTAATGTTTTATTTATCTATATTGAATAAAGACTCAACATTGAGTGTTAATGAACTATTTTAACCCACAAATAAGAATATTGCTACTGAAATTGCACAGTAGATGGTTTGGGATAATCCAACAGACATTGTCCGGATACAATGAGATACACCATTGGTAAAATCATTAGTTATAACATCCCTACATGTGGGAAGGCTAAAAATTACTTTGTAGCTGTTGGAGAACTTTCAAGAAGATTAATAAGGCAGAAAATGGTAACTATTTAAGGATGCTTGCTAATACTTAATATGATAGTGCTTTTAGGATAAAAAACATATTCTTAAGATAACTAGTTTCCATAAAAATTGAAAGATGTGAATGTCAATTTGCCTGATGACTATATAGTCTATCAAATTCTTGAATCTCTTATACCATAATTTAGCAATAAGAAGAGTCAACACAACACTCAAAAAAACACTTGAAATGTTAGTGAGTTAATCATTATATAGTTTAAGAAAATGAATCATTCAAGAACGGTAAATTCTACACTCTCATGATGGTTATTCCTTAAAAGAGTGAGTGTGAAGAAAAGTTTTTCAAATGATAACAATAAGCCTTTTAAGAAAAAGTTTGGAATGAAAGCTTAACGTATTAATTTTACCATCACTTCTATTTCCACTTTTGAAGGTTTTAAAGGAAAATATCATTTTTATAAGAAACCTAACATAAGAAAGCTGAATGCAGGAAATTCAAAACATAGCTAGAAAAGAAAGATATTCTTATGGCTTTTGTGAGACTTGAATTCAACTTTATTGGTTTTCCTTCTAATACTTTGTGGTTCGATATTGGTGCGTCCATTAGTATAAAGAATTCCTTACAGGAATTTAGTAGCAAGAGGGAACCTACTAAAGGAGAGCTAATGGTACAAAGAGTAATGAAATAAAGGTCAGAATTGAAAATATAAAAGTTGTTATACTACATCTAATAACATGCCACTTTTTAGATCTCTTAGATATAATTTATATTCCTTTTATTATTATAAACTTGATATTTGTGTCTATTTTTTTGACAAATCTAGCTATACTCTTCCTTTTTATGACAAAAAAATTACTTATTATGTAGTTCAGAGCTAGTTGGTTCTAACACTATATTATGGTTTATATATGATTGATTTATTTCATTATGCTTCTGAATCATCATCCAATGCTCATATGATGAATATTGTTAGCTTTAATTACGTGAAGGTTGATAAAAATTCCTCTATTTTGTGCATAAACGATTAAGTCGCATTTTTAAATGGAGGATGAAAAGGCCCATTAAAAATGATAGTCTCCATAATATAAATTTCTATCATTTGATACTTATGTTAATTGTGTCAAAAGTAAACTTACACCAATATCAAAAAAGAGAGAATTTAGAGAAATCAACAAATACACACAGATATTTATAAGTCATTTACTCCTACAGATATCAAAGGTATAAGAGGTTATAAGTACTTCATCATATTTATCAATAACTTTTCTTGTTGTGGTCATGTTGAACTTCATGCTAAAAAATCTTAATCATTGTTTACTTTCAAGCTTTTAAGGCTAATGTTAAGCTCTAAAAGGCCAAGACGATTAATGCAGTAAGATTATACAGAGGTAGCTAGTGTTAAAGGTCAATAAATGCACGTAAAAAATTGTTGGCTAAATTGAATGCATGTATTGACTTTTTAACAATTCTCTATGTCGGCGACTATTTTGTCCAAATCTGAGCCCATTTGACTTAAATATCACCAAGCTTCCCATATATTAAATCATCCTCTAATCTTTATTTTCTTCATTGTTTTAAACTTAAAGGCTATTGAACAAATTTAGACAATGTTCAAACTTGATCGTTGTCACCATTTTGTTCAATATATCTACGAAATTCTCTGCAGTCTTGATATTTTGAAAAAGAATTTTCCTTTTATCAATAATTTGCTGCATAAAGCAAAATCATACGTCAATATGTTTTGTACATACACGATTAACTAGATTCTTTGCTAAGTGAATGATACCTTAACTATCACAATACACATTAATGTGCTCCTATGCCAATCTCAATTTTCAATTAATCCTTGTAACCAAATGGTCTCCTTAATAGCTTTTGTAATTGCCATGTACTTGGCCACTAAGGTCGATAGAGCAACTATAGACTATAATATAGACTTCTAACTATAATGTAAACTTTTAATTTACAGGCCCTCTAGTAAGAGTAAATATATATCCTATGGTTGACTGTAGTTTGTCTAAATCACTAGCATAGTTAGAATCAATATATTCAATCACACCTTAACCAAGTGAATCGTTCTGCTTAAACAAAAAATCATCATCTAAGATTTTCAGAGTGTATCGCAGAATCCATTTCACAGTTTGTCAAAACTCTTTATCAAGATTGTGCATATACCTACTCATTATGCTCATTACTTGTGAAATATCAGGCCTCGTACATACTATTGCATACATCAAGCTACTTACTGCATTTAAATATGAAATTTTTGACATATATTCTCGTTACGCATTTTTCGAAGGAGATAGTTTTGCCGAAAACTTGAAATGAGAAGCCAACAGAGTACTCACAAGTTTTGGTTTTTTCTGCTTATTCATGACAAACTACTATTGTAATTTATTCAAATACTACTTTTGAAGTAAGTAGCTCTACCACCAGTTCTATCTCTTCATATTTTTATACAAAAACTCCTCTTAGCCTCATCTAGATGTTGAAAAGTCAATATATGCATTCAAATTAGCCAACAAATTTTGACCTGTATTTGGATTTAGGAAGTGGCTATAAAAATTGAAAGACTTTTGCTTGGAGCTGCATACATGCATGAGGAATTTGGTTGCCGAATTTGGTGAAGCTCAACTATAAATAAAGAGGCAAATCTCATTTGTTATCCATCTAAAAAATTGTAAGAGTTGCATTGCAAGTAATCTCTTCGAGAGTGTAGAGAAGAGCATTTCCTTAAGTCTAAAGGGGATCCATTTGGGTATATTGTGTTATTAGATTTTGAGAGTATTTTCTAATTTTGTAACTTTTATTTATTAGTAAAATTATCTTTCAATTTTTGCCCGTGGACATAAGTTTTAAGCCGATCTATGTAAAATTATTAAGTCTTTTTTTTTTTGCATTTATTTATTACAATATTTATATTTCTGCAGAAGTCACAATCACCATAATATTGATAAGCCCACACTTCCGTAACAATTAGTACTAAGGCAATATGATGAAACTGGGCGTAATCTTAGATATTTTGCTAGATTTATTCATAAATTTAGAATAGAAGGTTAGTATAAAATACCTGAGACTTCTACACATAATGGAATTACATAAAGAAAAAATTATACCAATCTTAACACAGTGTAGTATATGCTAAGTAACTCCACCTTATTAGATTTTCTGTGGGATGAAGCTCGAGAATTGTTGCTTACATTCTAAATTAGGTACATAACAAGTCAGTGTCAAAAAACCCTTATGAATTGTGGCCAGAAAAGAAATCAAGCGTTCGTCATGTCTAAATCTGAGGATATAAAGCCGAAATAAGGCCTTATAATCTGTAATTAAGAAAAATTAATCTAAAGACTCATCAATGGTCATTTTATTCACTATTGTATATGCCCAATGAGCTCTAAATTTTATTGTTCTTCTTACACTACCAGAATCATTTAGTCTAATTATGTCATTTATTTTGAGGATGATCATAATAGTAAGAGTTCTGAGCATCACCATCTTGTGTTAAGAGAAGAACATGTGATTTTGCCGATCATATATTTTCAGCTTCTGTTATAGGATTATTATATATTAATGTTCTTTCTGTTGATTTTAAACCTCATCATGATTTAGAGCCTATGGCTATTGAGAATGATGTTACTGATATGCAACTGAGAAGATCCGAGAGGGTTAGGAGACCTATGTTTTCTTATGATTATTTAATTTACTTGTAGGAACATTATTTTGATAGTGGCTTGTCATCTAATCATGTTATCTTTCTAGAAGCCATCAATCGTCTAGAATCCTCATCTTGGAAACTTGGCCTGCATAATGAGATGACATCTATATAGCACAGTAGAGTTTGGGATTTAAGTTAATTACTAGATAATTGCAGGCCAGTTAGTTGCAAATAGATTTTTAAAACCAATAAAGACACGTAAAATGATATAAGGCCAGACTTATAGCTCAGGGTTTTAATAAGAAATAATGTATTGAATGCAGATAAACCTATTCTTCTATTTCTACTAAAGACTTTTTCTAGAATTATTTTAGCATTGGTAAATCATTTCAATTTAGAACTGCATCAGATGGATGTGAAAATAACTTTTCTTTATAAAAGCTTGTTTGAAGATGTATATATAGTGTAATTTGATGGTTTTGTTTAGCCTAATAAAAAAAATGGTATGTAAGCTTAAAAGATCTATTTATAAATTTAAACAAGCATCCAAATAATAGTATTTAAATTTTTTTGATATTATCACTTCTTATGGGTTCTAGGAGAATATTATTGATCGGTGTATATACTTGAAGGTTAGTTGAAGCAAGTACGTTATTTTGGTGCCTTATGTGAATGATATATTGTTCGCCGCTAATGATATTGATTTCTTACTTGAGACAAAACAAATGGCATACAATTTTGATATGAAGGATTTTGGCGGAACTCATTATATATTAAGAATAGAGATTTTTCGTAACAGATCTAGAAGAGTTCTAAAATTGTCTCAAAAGGCATACTTTGATCATACTTTGAAAATGTTTAATTTACAATCTTGCATTCCTAGAAAAGCATTAAGTTCAAAGCTAACAAACTTTCTATGTCTCAATATCCAAATAATGATATAGATAAAACTAAAATGCAAACAGTCTTATATGCATAAGTTATGGGCAGATTAATATATGCCCACGTTTGTATATGCCCTAATATTACTTTTTAGTGAAAGTACTTAGGGAGATGCTTGAGCAATCTTTCTTTTGAATACCAGAAGGTTGCAATTAATGTGCTCAGATATTTGGAAGTTATCAAAGATTTTGCATTAATATATCGATTATCTAACTCCCTAAATATAGTTAAATACTATGATGCCGATTTAGCAAGGTGCTTGGAATACAAATTCCTTATTTAATCACATCTTTATGGTGGCAAGAGGAGCTATAACATAAAAAAGTATTAAGCAAACACTTATTGCTTCTTCAATAATAGAAGCATAATATGTAACATGCTTTGAGACGACATATTAAGCTTTTGGATGCATAATTTTATCACAGTGCTGGGTTTTGTGCTGGCTATATCGAGACCATTGAAGATATACAGTAATAATTTGGCAACTATTCATTTCTCTCATAATACAATGAGTTCCTCACGCTCCAAGCATATTGATATTGAATACTTATTTATGAAAGAAAAAATTACTCTATCTTATATATCACTAGAGCATATGCCTATAGAAATTATATTAGTTAATCGATTTACTAAAGCCTTAGCTTCGAAAGTGTTTAAGGAGCTTGTGACTCATATAAGATTAGAATCCTTTTTCATATGCTAAGTCAGTGGGAGTTTTAGTTTGTATTATAATTCACAACTTAAATGAGATTATTTACTATTTATTTTTCTTATTATGCATGTATATTGTTATATGATATTGATATGTCATAAATTATGTACACATTTGATTGGATATAGTATTATATATATTGTGAGGATACTGTGGTTTGAGACATTATGCTTAATCTTAATATAGACATTATGGATTCAAGCATTTTTGTTTGACTTTAATGTGCTTTCTTAAGACATTAGATTTTATTTTCATTACAGTTATAAGAAAGTACAGTTTCTTTAAGATATTTTTTAACTAATCTCATTATAATAAGAATGTAGTTCACTTTTTGAGACATTTTAATCTAATCTCATTATAGTTAAAAAGAAACAATGGCCTAAGAGACATTTTATTTTTCTTCTCATTTTGCTAACATGTGGGCTTTATGGAAATGAATAAGTTGATTATATTATTATACTATTTTCATGATTATACTTTTATACTATTACATGATCGCATGTTTATAGGTGTCTTATTGTGCGCAATACCTATATGCACATATGACTTGGTAGCACCCATTTTAGGGCTTTTTATGTTTTGAGTGATTGTTTACATTTAACTTTCTGTTACAATTACATGTTGATTAATTTGATTGTTTTAAGAATATTTTGTTTTAAAATTATCATTAAAATGACTTATGTCATTCAAGTGTGAGATTATTGGATTTATTTTTTTTATATATTGTGAACTAACATAAATTATTATAATTGTTTTATATTTTATCAAATATTATGTTAATGAATCTAATATTAACACATCCTATATAACAATATATTATTGATAAGTATAACATTTTAATTTATTGATAATTTTACATTAACACATGAAGAGTCTCTATACTCCGTCATAGTATTTAAATGATTTCAACACATTCAGAGTTTACTATTCACATGATGAATATCGAGGCAGTAATGTAGTGCACTTTTCTCCTATCTCCCGATTGTATGTGCAGTGAATATGTAAAAGCTCAAATCTTAAGTTGAGTTGAAAGGAATGAAACAAGTTGTAGTGGTTTGGTTCAAGTTAGAAGCAGTCAATGGAACCTTCACAACAAGTTTAAAAGCCAACCAAGGTAAATTTTAAATTGCTACCATATGCATATGTTGAACGAAAATGCAAGATCAAAAACATAAAGTGGATATATTTATTTCAACATTTTCTTCTAAGAGCGCCTTGTGATTGCGCCGCTAATTTCTTCCTTTGAGACTTTGCACCACTTTTCAATATCTAAAATTAAAATAGCTAAAAACAACTTTAACAAAGTTCTTAGAGGGTTTGGTAATGTCTACAAAGGCTTAATCAATGGCAACATAGTCTATATTGCCATCAAAAAACAGAATCTACAGTCACAACAAGGCACCATAGAATTTCAAACTGAGATAAAAATGCTCTTATAGTTCTTGCTTTTTCATTTGGTGTCTCTCAGTGGCTATTGCAATGATGACAAGAAGATGTGCTAAAATAAATATGAGCTTAAAGACCATGATCTTCCATTCCATTTAACATATACATATGGTAGAAATTTGAGATTTATCTTAATTGGCAATGAATCTAAGCTTTTAAACTTATTGTGGAGCTTTTATTGACTACCTCTAACTTGATTCAAGTCACTGCAACTTATTTGTTTACCTCAGGTTATGATTTAAATTTTTACACACTCAATACACACACACAATCAAGAGAGATGGAAAAGATGTACTATACTCTTGCCTCAGTATTGATCATTATGAACAATGAACTCCCAATACGTTGAAACCATTTAATATTTTACCTGAATGTAGGGACTTTTTATGTATTAGTACAAAATTGTTCATCCCATTATAAGCTAAAACAACATAATTGAATGTTATACTTATGTTATTTTAACTACTGCTATATAGCCACATCTCTCTAAAATAAATCTTGTTATCAAGTTCTCCAAATAGAAATAATATAATCTGTATTCATTGGGCTCCCCCCTTACCTTTAAATTTCTATAAGAAATTTGTTACCTTTAAGCTTTTTATGATAACTCATCATCTTAAGAATATGCTTTCTCACTCGGGAAACATTATTACTCTGAGTATTAGTAAATAGTCTTAAATAGTTATCCTTTTCAACATTGTCAACCTTTTCGAAGTTCTTCTAACGGCTACAAAGTAATCTTTAGTCTTCTTACATGAATGGATACTATCTCTAATCATTCTATCGATGGATTTATCCTAAACCATCCACTCTACCTTTTCAGTAACAATGCTTTTACTGTGAGCTTAGATGGTTCATCAACTCTATTTGTCCAGTCTCTATTCAATGTAAATAGATAGAACATAACAGACTCATGTCAGTCCTTGTAATTTGTCTCCTTCATGGTTTTAATGGAGGCTATTTGGAGAAAGGAATGAGTATTTATAATTAAAGAACCAACAAGAAGTATTATTAAACATGTAAAAACAAAATCATGCTACGAACAATTATTCTTCATTCTAAGTTTGTCCAATAACAATGTAATATACTAGACGTCCTTTGACAACATATAAGTGCTCTAATTCAAAAATAAAACAGACAAATTAAATATAATATCAATATTGACTTATCACCTATAGGGTAATTACGATACTCAGTAAAAAATATTCAACAAATTTCTTTATCTTCTCAAGCATCCTACTTAGTAATTTGTTGACAAGACAATATCATTTCATCACATAATCTGCAATCAACAATTATATATAAGTAATTCAATTGCAAAACACTAAATAATTTATCATGATTGGTCCTACTACATGTAAATACGCAATCACTCTAAATTAAAGTTTTTCCATGCATATATTTTCATATATTAACAAAAATTAAGACTAATAAAACTTTATACAACATAATTAAAATTTTTACCAAGATTATCAAATTAAATAAAATATCTTTATCCCTCAACAAAATATATTAATACTATACCCATAGCATTCAAATCAGAGATAAAGCAGAGAAGTTGAATATAATACCAATATTAACTTATCACCGTTAAGACAATTAAGCCACTCAGTAAAAAATATCTAACAAATTTCTTTATCAACCTAAACATCATACCAAGTAGTGATTTGCTGACACGGCAAAATCATTACTCGTATGGATTTTGATTAGAAACAATAATCTATCATATAATCCATAATCAACAATTATATATGAGCAATTAAATTATAAAACACTAAATAATTTAATATGATTGATCCTGCGACAAGTAAATACACAATTATTCTAAATTAAAGTTTTACCATGTATATATTTTCATACATTAACAAAAATTGAGATTAAATAAATTTTATGCAACACAAATAAAATTTTTACCAATATATCAAATTAAATAAAATATCTTTATGCTATAACAAAATGTATAAATACCATGATGATGGATTGATTTATATTTAAAATTCCCAAAATTGCCAAAATTGTAAAAATTTAGACTAAAATAAAGAATTTTTAGAATTATCGTTTTGAAGCTTCGAAGTATGGAAGTTTTGAAGCTTGATTCGCTCATGATCGGAGCATAAATGTACAACTATGGCTCTAATACCAATTGTTGAAATAATATAAGTTTGATATTCTTGATCTTGCATTTCCATTCAACACATGCATATAGTAGAAATTCAAGATTTACTTTGATTAGTTATTAATTTGAGTTTTCAAATTTGTTGTGGAGCTTCTACTGATCGTTTTTGACTTAATCCAAACCATTTGAACTTGCTTCTTTCATCTCAGCACAAAATTTGAGCTTTTGCACATTCACTGTACACACACACACACAATAGGGAGAGAGAAAAATTGTGCACTAAACTCTTACCTTAATATTGATCTTATGAACAATGGACTCCTTTTTCTTTTTTTTTTGAAACCACCAAGATGGTGGGGGGCTAGGCAGGACCCTTACCTATAATATAAATAATGCAAGAGAAAACACATACATAAGGAGGGGGACATGAACCAAAACCTCCTCAATAAGTAAAAACATACAAACAGTAATATAATAAAACTAGCGTCTGATATGCGAAACCGCATGGGCATCCATATGAATAATCTTAACCACAACCGAATGAGAGGACACCAAAGATCGAACTCGACGCAAGGGCAAAGCATAATCCCATCAGACAGAACTGTCCGCGAGGATCTAGAAAACCACAGTAACCGAGTTAGACTCTACCTCCACAATAGAATAACCCATTTGGACCGCCAGCTCCAAACCCTCACAAACAGCCATAAGCTCCAAACCCTACCAAAAACATACCCCTATGATCCCGAAGAACACCTCTTGCAGCGGACAACTCAGGATTACCCATCGAATACCCATCAACAGTCAGCTTGACCGCACCAAGAGGCGGTCGCGTCCAAACGACGAATAGGCCGCTGGGGTGAAGCAATCACTCGTAACCCATCCGCAAGCTGAGAATCCATCATGCCTCGCAACTTAGACGACTTGAAACCAAGAGCAGAGCCAGCAAGCCGAATGTCCGACACCACTCGAAAAATCACCGCATCCACCGAAAAAGAGTGAGAATCAAACCTGAATCCATTTCGAGAGCAAGGTAAAATAACCCGAAGATGAGATCGAGAAGAAGCACATCTCTGCCAGTGGCGAAGCAAAGCATGGGGCGATAGAAAACTGGTCCGCCACATCCCTAAACAACGATAAAAATACTCCCACACCTGGCTAACCCGAGGGCACTCAAGAAATAAGTGCCGAGAAGTCTCAAGACACTGCCTACGTAAGCACCGCGAAACCATACAGAATCCGCGCGCACTCAATGCGTCATCGGTGGCCAGAAAACCTCGCAACAACCGCCAAAGAAAGAAGGATAACTGAGACGGAATATGGCACTGCCAAATCATAAAAAACCTCATCTCGTGACCTGGCGCACCTCACTATCTCCCAAGCCGACCGTAAATGAAAAACATCATCCGTAGCAGAATCCCACTGAGTCTCATCAGGAACGCCAGTAGATATCGGAACCAAAACAATCGCTCAACTCATCGACGTGGGTAAGACGGCTGTAAGCTTACCCTATCCCAAACAAAGACCACGCCAATAAAAAGACATTGGTAAGGACGAGCAACGACTGAATTATAAAAATACAAAGGAGTGATCCCACTAACGATCATACTGAAACTACAAGCACCAACACCCACCGACCAATGAATACGAGGCTCAATGAACATCTCTGGATAGAAGCAAAACGCCTCAGAGAGGCGTAGTCGAGTAACTAAAACGTACCATTCCGGAATGGTCATTCGTCGCAGATTTAGACTTCATGTATGAAGCCCATAAAGAGTGCTGCTCCCGAAATCTCTACCAAAGCTTAAGCTCAAAAACTTCAGCTAGATCACGAAATGATCTAAAATCCAAACCGCTCTCCTCCTGAGAAAAGCACACCTTCCGGCCAATGGCACCAATGAATCCTCTGCCTAGGTCCACAGTCACCCCATAAAAAACGTGTAAACATCCACTCTAACTACTGGATAACCCCAATCGACGGTCGAATTCGGATGAGTTCAATCAGATTTTGAATAGTTTAGATTGAGAAAAAAAAATCCATTCGATTTTAATTCAAACTTAAAATCTAAACCGATCTGAAATAAATCAGATCAAATGAATGTTTCGAATAAGTTTGGATTGAATTCAGATTTAGGACTCTTTTGGTCATCTTTGAGTTGGGTTCTTCCTATTTGTATTTATCTTTTCTTCTGTTGCGAGTAATTGTACACTTTGAAGTATATCATCATTATTGAAATTTAATCTTAAATCACCGGTTATCTGAACATACAAAATAACAAAAACCATATCGTTGCTTTGCCTATGAATTTTCAACTAAAAAATAAATGACTTTTGCCTATATAAAATTTCTTTAGCCTAACTATACAAATTCTTTCATCAAAAATTATTATTTAGAAATAATGCAAATCATGGCGTTAATTAAATGTAGCTATAGGCTGTGACCATTTTCAAGTTCATGATTTGTAAAATATAAATAATTTTATGGTCTGTTTACTTTTTAAATTAAGAAATCAAAATATAGAATCAAAATTATTAATATAATTTATTTTACAAAATAAAAACATAAATATAAATAGTGAGTCCACTCAAATTTAAAAATAAAGAATAAAAATCAACCACTCATTTTTTAGATTGATCATTTTATATTTTTCAAAAAATCTAAAATAATATTATGATAATAATTTATTAAATATTATTTATTAATTTATTACAGTCTAATTTATTTTAATTTTAATTTTAAAATAAAATAAATATGTTAATGCTAATTCAATTCATTCTGATGTAATTCTTACAATTTAAATAAATAATTTATTTTAATTTTTATTCTCCATTTTCATTATAATTCATTCTGATTTCCACACATTTTAATTTCAATTTATTCCGATTTTCATTTATTAAATTCCTCCATTATATTTATCAAAAAAAAGTAAAAATATAATATTTCAAACTAGATCATGAGCTGTATCAATAGGAAATCATTTGGAATCAATTAGAACTAATTATTAAATAAAGGGAATAATACAAAGTAGAAAAAAAATAGAGAAGGAACAAATTATCTATCTAATTTAATTAGGAAATCCAAATAATGTTTGTTAGGAAAATACATTTCCACAAAAAAAAGGGAGATTTGTACCATTTTTTATGCGGCTTTTTTAACTTCAACTTCAACTTTTCTGCTTTCGGTTCATATTCGTACGCACAATGAACAACAAATTTATGCAAACGAAAATATAATAGACTACCATGAACAAGTCGCGAGGTTGCTGTTGGTGACGGCTGCTCGTCTGGAGCGTTGATGGCGCGCGGCCTGCAACTGGCCGGATGGACGTCGATGTCGTGGGATCATTTGGGTTGCGTCATCTGGACGTCGTGGGCTCATGTCGACTAGGATCGTTTGCGTTGTGTCGCCTGGACGTCGATGTCGTGGCGACTGGAATCGTTTGGGTTGTGGCGGCTGGAAGTCGATGTCGTGGTGGCCGGAAGTCGATGTCGTGGGATCGTTTGGTTGCGCTGTGTCCAGATCGGCGTCATGGGTTTGGAGTACAAAAGAAGCGTGGCTGAATGCTGATAGCCTGATATTTTGGAATTAGGTTTTCATTTCAATTTAGGAATTTGCTTTTTGCTTTTATATTTAGTTATTTTAACTTTTTTTTTCTTTTTTTTTATAAGCATAGCAGTTCGATCGAATTATTCGGATCATTCCGAATCCTTTGGACACGAGTCAAATTTGACATAAATTATATCTGATGGGGGTGAAATTCAAATACAATTGGAATTTATTTGGATTGAAACAGGATCCAATGTTTTTATATTTTTAATAAAACTATTCATTGTATTATAAATTAAAATAATATATTATTATATAAATTGCGATAAAATTAGAATTATAATATATATTTAATTATTTAATAAATAAATTTATTAAAATTAATATTTAATATTTGATATCAATATTAATAATAAATAATTTTTAAAACTTAAATAATAATAATGAAAAAATATATTTTCATCGTGCATTTTTTAATAATTAATTAAGAAATAACAATAATAATAGAGAAAATTATATATATATATATTTAAAATATCTTTATATTTATAATCTTAAAATACATTCATTTATTAAATAATTAATTATAACTTACGAAATTATTTATTAGTTCAACGTCTTATGTAATAAAAGAATCCCATCGCTCACTTTAAGTGCACATGATTAATGTACATTGAAGTATTGTAATATTTACATACTTTTCAACGAAATTGAAGACTAATCAAATGTGAAAAATCACTAACCTCCATCCACCTCGTCAGTGTCAGCACCAAAAGATTGCATACGATTATCACATATTGAATCAGTTAATGAGATTAAAAATTGGCCACATTTTTCAGTGAAATTGAAGATTAATCCATCTCAAAACTCAAAAGAACCATCAAACAGTTGCACATAATTATCATATTTTAAATTAATTACAATAATATGATATTGTCAAGTTAATTTATAAGAATAAAATTTGTAAATATATTATTACTTTGAGGGTCAATTTGATAATACAGTAATTTTTAAAGTAATTATTGTTAACTATACTGTAAAAATAATCAACTACTAAGAGAATCGGTTATATATTTAGTAAATTTATGAATTTTAAAAATAATCATTTATATTTAATAAATCATACTATTAAATTATTATAAGCAAGTAAATGATTAAATTAGACATAATATTAAGTACAATCTATTTAAACATTTATTAGTTGATTGAATTGGATATAATATTGAGTAAAATCTATTTAAACATTTATAAACATGTATATAAAATATTTTTTGTTATGTATATATAATAATTTATAACTAAAATAAATATTGTATATCATTAATTTTATTTTTTATTTTGTTATCTCAATATAATTAGTAAAATAATAATCTTTTTAAAGTTAATACTTTTATTCCTAATTAATAAGGATAATTTTAAATTTTTATAATATATAATTATATTAAATATAAAAATAATTCTCAAAATCAAATTTTAAAAGGCCACTTATTTCTTACTTTTTAAAATCTACTATATCATGATTTTGTTAAAAGTGATTTCTAAAAATATTTAGGAAACATCAAAATTATTTTTTAACTTTTTAAAATTACTTTGAAACCTCCTAAAATAATCTCAAATGAATCTTTAGACTAATTAAATATCAATAAATCGGAAGAAAAAGAATAAGTCCCCCGGACTCATCATAAAGTGAATGAAAAGAGTAGTCGAACAAAATTGTTCAACTTATCTTTTTTAAATTAAAATTACGCTTTTTTTCATGTTTTAAATTAAAAAAACTTGCTAATATAGTCGGTACTCATTTTTATATCTTTTATGGTGTATTTACTTATTGAGAATAAATATGAAAATTAAGGAATAAAAATAAATAATACATTTACTTGTTTAAATAAGGTAAAATGAAAATTAAAGTGACGGACTCCACTTAAAATAAAAAATAATTATTAGAGTTTTCATTTTAATGAAAGATAGGAATAAAATCTCATTCACTGAAGTGATTATATTATCTCTACTTAGATTTTGAATTCTCATTTTATAATTTCTTATATTATTACGATTATTATTAACAAGAAAAATTTATTGTTGACAATAATAATAATAGCACTTATTATTATTAGTAATAGTAATAAGTATTAATTATAATGATTAATAATAATAATTAATATTACCCTTACATAAATTTTAAAATTCTCATTTTATCATTCTTTATATTATTATTATTATTATTATTATTTGATAATAGTAATTACTATTATAATTATTAATCATTATAATTACTCCTTTTATTAGTGCTAATAATTATTATTAACAATAATTATTTTTAATAATAATAATAATCAAAATTATTATAATAAATAATGATAATAATTTACTAAAATCAATTTAGTAACTTGTAGCAAACCACTATAATTTCAAGATAAAATAAAATTATTAATGACAACACAACTTATTTTAATTCCCAACACTAAAATAAATAATTTATTCTAATTCTTATTCTTCGTTTACATTTCACTCTATTCCACTCCTAACCCATTTTGATTACTTATTATTAGTAAATACACCGTTAAGGCGGAGGGAATTCCGCATGTAAGGATGCAAAAATTAGTTTCTAATAGCAAGGGGTGAAAACACCATTTTTACAAAACAATCTTAAAACACCACCATTAAACATTAATTAAACCCTCCTAATCTTCTATTCCTAAAGCCTTTGGTTACCAAAAAAAAAAAAAGAGAAAAAAAAATCAGCCATAAAGAATTTTTGAAAATATCCGCAAGTGATGTATGACACAAAATCCATCTTTGCAAACCTTATTCTCAGTAGAGAAAAAGCAGTAAGATTTCAGTTTTCATGTAGATACTGGTTGTGCGCTCACTTTGCAAATCTCTACCTTGAACCCACAATCCATTAGCAGCAGTAGCCACGCTCTCTGCTGTTCAGAGAGCCGATCCCTGGGGCCTTTAACTTCAACGAGTTTGGCTTCACCTCTGTATTCATCATGGAAACGCCATATCAACAAATCTGGCATTCCACCAGACCAGCTTCTGTAATCTTGGGCAAGATGCCGGCACAAATGAGCCAAACAAGAGCCCCCAACGCAGGTAACAGCTGCTCGAAGCTCAGAGAGAGAATGCCAGTCCCAGTTAACTCCTCTGCAAGCTGTTCCCATGTGTGATTCCCAAGATGTGATGAGAATCTCTTCGGCCATACCATCATAAATTTTTTGTAGCTGAAATTCTATAAGGTTCTTTCTTACTATATAAAAGCTATCAGTCACCAAATCCAAGGGAGCATTCTGCCAAAAAGAAAGACAACTAATTTTCATAAATAGCCTTCTGTTCTACATTTTCAGTGTTGTTTCCTTTCTTCATCTGGACAACTTGGACCTCTTTTAGGAGTATATTAATACACACACTTCCTGATTTTAATAAAACAAAATAATAACTTTGACAAAGTTAGAAGATTAAGTGATCAATCTGAAGAATAGAAAGTACATGCCTACCTATAAGCAATAACATGTTCAGCTTTTTTCGTTATAAGAGCAAAGTGTCGGAAAGAAAGTTTCTATTTCCCAATTATATTTTTGAATGCTTATTTTTTTGGTATAAAGCTCATTTCTAGGCAGTTTTTTGTAATAATTAATGAATTCAAAACAATTTCCATTTTTATTTGTATCCAAGAATATCAAGAAGCTGCTATTACATCAACTTCTTGGCAATTTTGGATTTTTTCATGGATTAGTAATTTTGTGAACTGCTGGATCCACCTTCTTGTAATTTCTTCTATTGTTAATAAAGTTTCTAGTATCTTCAGGGGAAAAAAAATGAAAGAGGATCTCTCTTAATAATTGGCAGGTTGTGGAGACTAAAAAGCCGAGTTTGGGACCCTCAAGCTGATTGAATTTCGTATCTTGTGTTTTATTACTTCCATTTCTCCAATTTTGGAGAGAATTGTAATATGAAACCCAAATTGAAGTACTTAAACAATAGAAATCATGTGTTGGTAAGTGCATGCATGTGCATATGAAGATACAGGTGTATGTTAAATTTTTGGGAGAATGAGAGCTTAGAAAACCATACCTGAAATCTGGTGCGGAAAACATCGGGTACATCAGAAAACAAAATATCCCACATGAGAAGCCCAAAAATAGTCAACCAAATGCCACTCTCTGTATGTACACCTTGCCATCCACCTCCTTCACCGGCATAATACTGTAAAGCAAGCTGCTCCACTCCGCATTGTTCTCCATTATCTGCATAGCACCTGCTCTTCATACCAGTTTCATAGTTCAAAGGTCTCCCTTGAACATGAATCTGTTTTATTTACGAGAAAATCAGAATTGCATCATTTTAGATTTGTAGTTCAAGAAGCATCTCAATCTCAAAATCTTAAAAATTTAAATTAAGCAATAACCTCAGTGATCTTTCTTTTAATGGATTCTGAAAAGCTGGGAATTTTCCATCGCCTTGGTGGTTTCCCCAACCGAAGGACCCTCCTTTGTAGCGCTACTCTTGAACCAGCACGTACCCATGAATCCAGTAACCCACCATCAGCGACTGACAGACTCTCATTGGGACAGCCCATATGCTCCAAATCAATAGACAACCTCAATGTCCAATATCCTCTTCTACTATCACAAGTGAAGCAACTTAGCAGCCTTCTCAGCAAACTTATGGCATCATTGTACCTGAGACACAGAAATAGGATCATTTTGATAGCCAAAATGTTACAACTGCATCAAATGCAAAAATTCACCATTTGTCCTGAGTCGTCATGTTCCCAAACTACTAATTGAACTCAATTCTCTCTGGCATTAATCAGTCACCAAGAGCATTATGCTTAATGCAAAAAATTACACCACTGAAGATATAGAAAAGTAGAATAATCAATTGTTTTCTGGAAGAGAAAAAGGGAACAAAGGTTTAAAAGGTGGCATGTGATGTGAAACTGTTCTTTTACCTCTAAAGATAACATTATTTCAAGTACTTAAAAAGATCCTTTCCCAAAAGTAAGAGAGCTAAGAGAGGTGCCTTGTGCAAAATAACTGAAGTAGTGTGGAAGAGAACAGCAAAAATCCTTATCAACTTCATGCAAGGCAAACTCCCATCTTTCCCCAAGTTATCAATTTTATGATGTACTAATTAAGATGGAATTTTGGATTAGCCCCTCATGAATTAACTATCTCCAAATCACGCCCTTACTTTTGAAAACTTTAATTTGCACTTAATTTTGTTAAGAAGAAAAAACTAAAAAATCACCAATCCACCCCCATTTTTCCCTTATTTTTTGAACAAAAATGGGGTAACTTGAGGTTTTTAAAAGTAAAGGGGGTGATTCGAAGATAGTCAATTCACGAAAGTAATTCGAAATTTCCAATAAAGATCAATTTTCCGTATCATTGATTGGAGCAGTGATAAGAGAAAGCACCCTGCTTAATGTGCTCAACTGAAAATTTAAATAAATGTGGTGGGTAGGAGGAGGGGGGGTTAACACAAGGATTCTTCCAATTATGTAAGAGGTGGTAGTATTCAAAGTTTTAGAAGTTACAACTCCAATGTAGGAGGTATGAAAAAGAAAACTAAGCTAATCATAGGAGGAAGCTTTGAACAAAGGAGTAAATACATCCAATTATTGGGAGAGTTCACCTAAGCAATTACATAATCTCTAAAGAATGCTTTTGCACATGCTGCAAACCAACAAGAGCAGCCTTGCTTTAAGACAATTTTGCACTAAGAATAAGATTCAGTTAGACAGATGACAAGGAAGCGTATTGTAATGAAATGGAGTTCATTTAAGAGAGCAATTGTGAGTTATGACTGTGGCAGCAGGAAAAAGGCAAAAGAGGAAGAAAGGGAGAAAATGACAGCATTGACTGATAAGAAATATGGTAGTTGTCATGCCCAAGAGTTATACTTTCAAAAGAAATACACTTATTTTTTAGGAAAGGGAAAAAAGAATTTGTATTGCAAATCGCATACCTATGCTCACGCTCAAGAAACGAAATTCCTAACAAGACCACGTTTGAGTACACCCATGATGCCGAAAAGCATGAATGAAATGTATATGCTAATTCAGAAGTTGTGGATTGAACCGCTTTGCAGGGACTACTGGACATACGAGATTCAGCTATCATAATGCATCGTAACACCAATTCAATGTTGTTTTCATCAAGAGATTGATCCATTATTTGTGCCAATTCAATGGCCTGCAGCAAATAACAACACTTATAGCAAAGCCAACAGACTATCGGGCAATATTTCCAGATAAACACAAATGAAGACCTCTTCATAAGCAAGCAAGTCACATAGACTAGAGAAAATCTGCTCTGTAATTATGCAGTTGTAAGTTGGATATTTGACAATCCCCAAATCAACTAGCAGAAATGCAGACAGATCCTGTTCTCCATTGAGGAAAAAAAGCCTCTGCATAAGCAAATTCCACAGAAAACACTTAGATGTAAGCCAAAACCCATATTTTGGTTATATACCAGATTGTTCCAGAGAAACATAGAAGCCAAATGAGCACCTCGGCACGCCAGATAAGAAGTTCGGCTTTTGAAGATATTCTAATACAGACCCCCGTTCTGTCCAGAATCACTTTTGGTAGGAATGGGCTGCAAATTCGAAAAAAAGGAGAGACTAAATTAACAAAATACTACGGGCCTTGAAAATCTCTCAAGTAAATCATACATACCATATACCGTCTTCATAGAAACAAAGAAGAGATGAAATAACCTTTTGCTTTCTTGAACCACGGTCGCAACTCTGAAGACTCAATAAAGCACATTGCACAGAGCAATTAGAAGACCATTGAAGAAATAAAGACCACAGTATAAACATTATATAGAGTTGAAGAAACACTTATCCAAAGAAACACTACATGAATGGAATACTCTTATTTTCCTTTTTCTAACAAGAAGGTACGGATTATGGAAAATATCATACTGGAAACAACTAGTACTTCATATAATGGAATCCTTGCGTAGTCAAGACATGGCTCCTTATGGTTTCATGCAGGTATTATGGTCTTCAAAACAATTACTGACAAAAGAACATATCCTTGGAATGAGCATCAAAATGTCTAATCAAATATAATTTTTGGCTATGGAAAACCTGAATTTAAGTTAGCATGAAGCACATCTCGCCAACTAACAATAAATCATACAGTTACTGAAATCTGAAACTTATGCTCATGCAAGTATCAAGGTCTTCATCCAATTACGGACAAAAAGAACATATCTTTGAAATGAGTATCAAAATGTCTAATCAAATATAATCTTTGGCCATGGAAAATAACCAAAAAATATTATTTTTATATGGAAAATATTTAACTTTAAGTTAGTATGAAGCACATCTTGCCAAATAAAATAAATCATATACTTATTGGAATCTGAAACTTAGGCACATAAATACTAAAATATTCACTAGGTTTGGATGAAATATCAGAGATAGCCATTTTATTACCTAGACTATGTTAGAAGTGGTAAGGACAATCTTTCCTCTCAATTCAAGAACGAAGTACCTGAACACAATGTATTAAAGGTATCTATACCAAAGACAAACTAAAATTTTTTACCATGCAAACAAAAATTAAATTTCCTATAAAGAACAAATATTTAATAAAAAAAGCATTGCTAAATCCAAAGCCAACAGCGATGGGACAGAACACCATGTGATACGGACACTTGAATGTTGTTGAAATTTCTGAAATTTCAACATAGATGAAAAATATGTCTATGCAATGAAAGGCTTACTTCATGCAACGAATGATGTCTACTTATGGATAGAGTCATATGCACAATAAACTTTAGAGCAACAAAGATTGACAAAGGATAATCACTATTTGTCTACAAAGTAGCTCTCTAACTGTTTGTCGTCATGTTTTATTTGATCAACAATTGCACATGCTTTGCTTGCGAGGTGTAACAAAACTCATAGCTTTAATGCAATTATCAAACTGTGATTTGCAGACTTAAGCTTATGGTTTTAGTGGCTTCTTAATAATAACAAGCTAATTTTAAGCATGCAATGTTCTTTAAAGGTGTTCATTTAAATAGGAATAACCTTTTGTCGAAAAGAAAAAATGGTTCCTCACTTTTAAGTAAACAAGAAAATTACGTAAAGCAATAACATGTGTGCAATAACAACAAACAAAAAATTAAAATTTTGTTGCAATAAATTAATCAACATTTTTGAAATAATGTTGCTTACTAAAAAATTCACACCTAAGGAATCCCATGTCAGATGACATTTATGCTCAACATCATAAGATTGTCATTGCATACTTCTGGAATATGTTTGAGAGAGAGAGGGAAAAGAAAAAAAGAAAAGATAATAAAAGAAAAGGAAACAACACAAGTTAAGAAAAGAAACAAAATGAGACTGACAGATAGCAAAAAACATAAACCTTTTGAAGCACAGATGAAATTTCACGTAGCTCAGAGACAGTGAGCAAATTAAAAATATCCTTCATGCCATCATGTAGTTCGTTTGTATCTTCTGAAGAGCATATATAGCCATTATCTGCAATTCAATGACATTTAGAAATTTTCCTTAAGAAACTTATTGAAATTTGGAAATAATATAATCAAGAGTTGAATTACCAGAGAGCTCCCTGACTGCTTCTTGAGAATTTGATACTTCAGGATAATAACTATTCGACAAACGAAACCATGGCCCTTAACAGTGATCACAAATATACCATCAAATGTCAGTACTGGAAAAAAGGACCTTGTTCTCAATTACTCATCAAATAGAATTCTCATGAAAGACAACAAATTGCTTGATAGACGAGATATTTGTAAACGATTCATTTACCTAAAAGTGATTTCATACAACTTCAGTGAGCAAACTTTTTCCAACTGGGCATAATCTACCATACATATAATCGAGTGCACTTAATAAGAAAATTTTAGGACTAACAGCAAGATGAAATAGAACAATTCACTCATGACAAAGATTTATTAGTCACTGTACATCTCTTAACTACAAGGAAGATGACAAAATTATTTTTTTCATATGTACAATTTAGGTTCCCTAGAAAATGTGTCTAATTTAAGCTTCCCACAGTATTTACTTGTAAGTGTGTATACGTGTGAGAAGCCGCCTCCTAACAGCTTAACAATTTGGTGTGGTAATGAATTTAGAAAATGCACTAGAAGCCCTAAAAGTAGATACATAATAAAATCTCAAGGCAGCTAGAAGTATAACTCTGATACTACAACAAACTAAAGAGATAGTCTGGCAAGCAAGGGACCTTTCCGCATATAAAGCCGGACAAATAGCCTCTGACTATCCTCAGAGAGCATTGAAAATGATTCTGAAAAAAGACAATGCAGGTAATTGTCATAACTTTTCTGGAAGATGTAGCAACAAAAGAAAAAAAAAAAAAATATATATATATATATACACACACACACTAAAGTATCGGCAGTGATACCTAGGAAGTTAATTTCATCATCTGTAAAAAGATGAGGGCTACTTCTCAGCACTTCTTGTATTAAAAAATTGAAATTGCACTGATATTTGATCATACTGGATGGATAACCTTTCGCTGATCTAGCTACATGTACAGCCTTTTTCCAGAGACATGCAGAAACCTCAATATCATCATCTTTTTCATTATCTGATTCAATCCTGTGATATGTAATATTTATTTGAACAACATCAAGGGGATGTTCTGGAGCTGAAATCACACAACCCTGCAAAAAACACCGTGTGCAAAAGTGATAAATAAATAAATTATTCATCACTTCCCCAATTCCATCATATGCTTTCAACTACAATATTCTGGCATTCAAAAGTTTAGAGTTGGGCGCATGATAGAAACACTTGCAACTGACAGAGAAAAACATAATGGAATCAAAAGATCAGGGTGGTCCTCCGTTAAAGTTTACCAATTTGATATTCTCTCTCTTTTGGTTTTCAGACACAAAGCCTGAATTTTTTCAAGAAAATTTTCTTAGTAAAATACAGATGCAGTGGTTGTAGAAAATTGGAGAAGAGCAAAATCAAAGTAAAGAAGAATCTGACAACAGTGAAATAATTAGCTAAGCAATGGGTAGCATTTTCACTTCCTCTTACTATTGTTATATTTTGCAGATGAAAAAGTTGCCTGAGAAGAAGATAATTTGCACTTGACTGAAAAGGAAGTTGGTTGCAAAAGCGTACAATGAAACTTGAAACAGTATTCCCTTTACACCAAAGTTTTTCATCATTGATCATATACTAAACATTCTTACTCAGCACAATAACAAAATAAACAAATTGCATACAAATTTAGCTAATATAAATATTTCCTACTCAATAACTACATCACCTCAAAGATCGGGGAGTACTTGTCCATTAGTGGAGATAAATATTCTGCTAACTCTTTAGGAAGATAACCGAGCACTTTACAGCATCCAGAATCTGCAGAGAGAACCTGACTTGGAAGGGCATGCAAAGACTTTAAATGAGGGTGTGTATACTGCAAAGGTGAACCTTCAACAATGAAAAATATTAGTGAGAGTGTGTGTGTGTGTGTGTGTGTGTGTGTGTGTTCATGCACGCACAACATTCTCATCTCTTGCGAACATCTGTATTAACCCAAATTTCAAAGAAGTAATTCTCTACACGTAGCATTGCTAAAAGACAAAAAATTTACTCAACTCTTAAGAGTATAGAGTTGCATAATCAACGCATTGAAATTAAAAAAAAAAAAAATGTATTTCCTTAATTCTGTGTATGTAGAGTAGCTCATACAATTTTTTGAGAATGTATCTATGTATGTAATATAAAAAATAAAATAAAATAAAAACCCTCATGAAAATGCTCAGTAAAATAGAAATGAACCTTTATAGCTTTGGGGTCCTTAACATTATGAGGATCTCTTGAAAGACAGATGCCAGCTCCGATTTTAATCTCCTTTTCATCACTATACCTACGACCAACAATAAAAGTTTGAAGCGTAGCCTTAAACATGCCATCAACAGTCACATTCATGTCATGTTCAGGCCTGTTATTATGTGTGGAAGATGAAGGTGTCTTATCCTCGCAGTTAATCCTTTGATAGCTGGTTGTGTTTTCAGTTGATCTGAAGTGATTACTATTATAGTCTTCAACCGCAACATATTTAGCCAGTCCACAAATAGAATTCTGTTCAAGACTCTCAACTGGACCCTCAGAAAACACATTGGTAGTGGAAAGCTTTGTTTCATTGGAGTGGCTTTGATCCTTAGTTTGTGCAGAGAAGTTCAACTGAAGAAGGGTGCGCTGAGTCAATTTTCGTTTGGTTCCTCTAGCTAAACAGGCATCTGGAAGCAATTCATTCAAACTATAAGCATAATAGGAAGAAAATCAATCACTATGATCTGTAAATAAAACAACTCAGTAACATCCAATTACCAAATTTATTTACACTCATGCAATCAAATAATTTTTGAACCCTAATATCAAGAATCCCCCACATAAAATATGAGTGTGCTATTAGTTAGCAACCAAATGAATTAAAAGGGAAAAGGAAAAAAGCTTACCCAGATGAGAGTTGATCATATAATTATCACCAGGAACATCATAACCACAAATTGGGCAGGTCACAAGAGAAGCTTTGGAATTGCCCGTTTCATTATTCGGGACAATTTTACCATTTTTCATATCAGTGCAGAGATTCAAAGAGCTCTAACAAACATCAAATGAAATTCAATAAAAAAAATAAAAAAGATGAAAATAATTGCACAGTGAAAGAGACAGAGTTACCTGGATCGGGGAAGAGAGAAGAGATTCACGATTGGGAAGATATCGCCTACGCTTGCCGATCAATCGATTCAAGCTTTCTCTTCCGGTAAACATTATTTATTTTCTCTGCAATTAATGATAAAAATAATCAATCTTCTTTAGTAAGCTACTGCCGCTCTTTCTAACCATTTTTTTAAATAAAAAAATAATCGCGAATCCTTGAGTTCTTGTCCCGCCAATTTGCTGCTGGGACGAGCCACGTTGAGAGTTGAGCCTCGGCCGAATTTTCAAATTCTTTTTATTAAAATATCACAAAGTCCCCAATTCTCTTATCTTATTACAAAATTAACCCAATTAAACGTTTCAAAATTTGTTATTAAATACATAAAATAACAGATTTTCTTCTTATATTACATGAAAATACCCAGATCATTTTTCAACTAAACACTGCTTTGGCCGAGTGGTCATGGAGACCCCTTCTTTTTTAAAATATTCACATTTATTTGAATTACTATAATCAAAATGCATAATTGTCCTAATAGGCACCAAGACGGTCAATGCTACTTGCCTGGTTTAATTTGTTAAGTCTCGGATCAAGTTGTTATATATTGACGAGCTCACTAGCAGTCATATCATAACCAACAGAATCCCAACTTGATAAATACTTAAATTTATTAATGTAAAGTTATGGTATTAAGGTATTCTAATTTAAAAATTATAACTATTATCACTTATATTTTATGAAAAAAAATTATTATAGTATTGTCAGTATAATATTTAAATAAAATTTTGATAAAAATAATAAAAATATTATATAATTTTTATCATATAAATATTAGACTATAATAATATATATTTATTAAACATTTTAGTCGATCTCATATTTTAAAAATACAATTATCCAACTATACTATTAAAATGCGCTGGGCGAAACCTTTTTCTACGGTATACATCGTTGGCTTAAACCAGTTACCAGTCGTGGAATGCTTGAGAAAACAGCACCGATAGCCAAGTTTTGGATCATGCATGCATGAGGGCAGCTCTAGAACTTAATTTGCGGGAAAAAACAAACTTTAATCAGTTCATAACTTAATGTTATATAAAATAAGTTAAGAAGAAAAGAAAATTCCGAGATTTGTTCAATGCTATCAAAAACCAATAATTTTAAGATATATGAATATAAGAGATTAAGCAAAAGCAAATAGGAAAAAAAAAAGTTCTAGGCACAATTTATTTAGCTTAACCTATGGGGCACCGCACTTCATCATAATTTCAAACCCTAATCTAATCTGTCGCGTTTATTTATTTTGCATGGTGAAGGAGAGTGACTGTTCAACATTGCTCCAACAGTAGTGTAATTATTTGATAAAAATCTGACCTCCAAATTGTCATACGAGGCCCAGATTTGATAATGAGCGATCCTAAATCTGGAGTTCTGCTCAGGCACCTCTTCAAAAATAAATGCCCTAATTCTAATAGTCACATCAAAATTCAAAGCTCCGTTTGTACGCAACTCATATTCCATAGCCCGTACAGTCTGATTAGAAACATATGCCGATGAGGCACTGATGCTTGCATTCATCAAGTTGTGTTCACGTTCATTCTGATAAAATGGTCTACTTCCTGCGCCTGACACAAACTCTTTGTCATAATTTACATCTACATCAAACTGCTCATAAGCGATTTTATTCTGTTTCTCACGGTTTCGTCCGGACAAAACAATGTCCCATTTTGCTATCATTTGATCAGAGAAGTTGGTTGATGTTGATGTTGATGTCGAAACATTATAAGGATTGACAGAAACAGATATCACCTGAAATCCTGGCAGTTTCGTGGGACAATAAACAGCAAGAAACACCAGTGAAAGCGGCACCATGCATTGTCACGATAAAACATATAAGCTTCATGTCTTTGCACTCATCTTCAGCCGCTTTATTTAGATTATTAGTCCTCTCAGTATCTTTACCTATTGAAGGTCAAGAGGCGAAGAAGAATTAAAAAAAAAAAAAAAATCCACAGAAACTATGTGGCAAAATTTAAAGGACTATTCAGAGTAAAATCCTAGTTAGTATACTTCACCTTGAGGCTACAAGTGCGTTTGCTTTTCCGATTGGATTGAAAATTTTGCAGAGTGTAAATCTTAAGATTTAGATTGTGGAGTGAGAGTGGGAATGAGTTTTGTTTATTTTATTTTGGATTATAAGTGAATTGTTTTAAATTATAATTTTATTCTTATTTAAGGAATTAAAATTTTTAATCACAAAGTGAATAAAAAATATATTTTTAAAGTAAACTATTTATTTTATTATTAATTTTAATTATATAAATTATTAATAATTATTAATATTCTTAATTATGTAAATCACAAATTTTTTATTAATTTTAAATTTAATTATATAAATTAAAAATTATTGGTAAGAGCAGCACAAATGAAACATTATTATTAATAATATAGTACAAAATTAATATTTTCTTAGAATAAATTGATCATTATTATTTATATAGTAATATTATTAATTCTATGTGAATATAATAATATTATTTTTAAGTATAACTTATAATCAATGTAAATTATTATTTTTAATAAATGTAGTATATTAAATAATATAATTATATTATTTAAATAAATATGATATTGTTATTTTCAAATAAATGTAACATTATTTTATTTTAATACACTTAATTATATTATATTTTACATTTTATTATAATAAATATAATTATGCTATATTTAAAGGAAGAAGTCAAAGTGAATTTTTACTCCCACCTTTTTCGTGAGAGTGGGAATCCCCCTCCTCACTCTAAGTAAATGAGACTTACAGAGTGAGATTTTCACTTTTATTCTTAAATAAACATATAAACATTTAAATGAAAAAACTTCACGCTCACCACCCTCCCTCCATAAGTAAAGACACCTTAAATAACTAGTTTCACACGTTATTGGGTTATTTTTGCTTTTGTTCCTTAGTTGTATTGGTATTGTACATATATGCATATTTTCATAAGTTTGAAGAAAATAATTAGAAGTACTCCATCATATTTTAATTCCCCTCTAAGCCTTTGACTTCATTAAATAAATTTGCATCACATACCTAATTTAATGGATTTTATTTTTAAAAATTAAAAAAATTTAAGACTTTGCAAAAAAAAAAAATAAATGGAACTATGTAGTTTTCAGACTGTTTTATCTAGGTGATCACCCAAATTCGAATCTTTGAGAAGATAGATATTAAAAAATTGATACGGAATTATCCATCCCTCTACCTTTTAAATAAAAAGAATGAAAGTAGTAATTTTATATATTTTAATTACAAAATAAAAAAGGCCTGAAACAAAATTTTCACCTTATGCCTCAAATTCTCTAGAGCCACCCTTGCTTTGAAGTGTTATGCACATCTTTTGACACACACACACAGAGACACATATCTATTTATTTATTTATTAATTTATAGTCAAGACAGACTTAATTAATATATTCTCATTTATCAACTCCTAATCATCTAATTGTTTTTATTTAGATAAAAAAAAATTAAATTAGAGAGACCTAATTATTGTGTTCACTTCATTCATATATTTGTAACTAGAGATAATAGAGGTACAAACTTTTATACAAATTTATTTTCTACAAGCTAATCATATTAAAAAAAAAAAATTTGGTTGAATAAATTGATTACGTTGTATAATTGAATTTTGCTCTATTCTCTGTAGTTCAACTTCTCCAATTACAACCCTCGATTTTGTGGCCTTCAAATGCCATCTAATGCTTCAATTGGTTGCCTTTATATAACGATAGTGCTAGCCCCTTCTTTTAATTCCTAAACTTGCGATGATTTAAATAATTAATCAAAGAGATAAGATTCAATTATAAAATTGTGCACATACTTGCCGCTTAAAGCCACCATCCATAATCTTTGCTTCCTTATGTTATCACAAGCTGCTCATTATACCGAGCTTGCCACCGAATTAATAATAAAAATAAAATTTTTAGTTATTATTTTCTTTTAATGCTTCTTAATTGATCTTCAACTATTTCCATTATTCTTTGATTATTTCTTCTTTAATTCTTTTTTTAGTTGAATATTTCCAATATAAGATAATCAATTAGGTTCCCAAGAAAGATTAAAGAGATCATAAATAGTCCCACTTAAAATTTAACTCCCGAGACAATGTATAGTCTTTGTGATAAAACATTCTTAGATTACTTAAACTTATTAATAAACTACTTCGCACTTATCACAAGTATAAATAACAAAATTGAAATAGCATTAATATATCGTAAGTCACAGCAATATGTAATAACAAAATAAATAAATAAACCAAGACCTGTAAAGTTATAATTTCATTAAAATAACTTCGCCACCTTCTCAATTATGCTTAGGTTATATTGGCAAATGTCTTCCAAGGTCGGCCTTAGACCAATAGTGGCCTTAAGTGATTTTTTTTTTGTAATGCCTTCATATTTTCAACAACTTCAACATTCAAAAAAATATAAAAGAACTTAAAATTGAATTAATATCTAACTATATCTTAATTTTCAACAATAATCAAGATGATCCGAAGAAATTTCAAAAAAGAAAAATAGTTAAAAAGTCATTTTTTGTTACTTCAAAAGTGAGCCAATAAATGTAATAATTTTCTTTGCAGAGAAGAGCGTAAGAAAATTTTTAATGTAAAATAATTAATATTTCTTGCAAAAATAATAATGAATGAATTACAATTCAAAATTATTAATTATAATTCTTTAACATTAAGGATATAATTTATAGAATTTGTATAAAAAAACTTTTAATTTTAGGATAATTATTAATTAGAGAGATGCCTAAAAAATAAGTTTTCGTATTGTACCTAGTTTGCCTATGCTTAAAGCCACCCCTTATGTAGCACAATCTTACTACTTTAGAGAACTTCAAATAAATGTTTGAATTTTGTTGCACTAAAATATAGGGTTTGGCATTTTCGGGTTCAAATTGAGTTCGGATCAACCTAATCGAATTTCGGGTTGACCAAATTGACAAAAATTTCAACCGAACTCAATCTAAACGTTTAACAAAATCCAAATTTAATTTGTGTTGGATTGGATTGGGTCAAAATTTTGGGTTGAGTTTAAATTAAATCAAGTTAAGTTCTGCTCAGATTCGGGTCGGTGGATTCAGATTTTATTGATTTTATTATTAAAACTTAACAACACATATAACATATTATTAAACTAAATAACAATTTAACATATAATATATAATATATAATATATTACACTATTGCAATTTACATATTACAATTGACTGATTTAGAACTACACACACACACACATATATATATATATATATACACACACACACACCATGGAAGCTTCAAATTTGGAAAGCTAAATTCAGGTTCGGGTTGCTTGCCAAGTTAGATGGAGCTTGAAGGACCAGGTCCATAGGCGATGGCAGTAAATTCGGTTGTGATGCGTGATGGAGTAGCAGATCCGGTTGGCAAAATCAAGTTGCTGCTTTTAGTTTCCGTTTTCGATGTGTGTTGTCTCTATGTGTGTATGTGTGTCAAATCACTTGCTGTTTTTCTTGTCTTCTTCACTTTGACAGTAAGATGAGTTAAGAACTTGAGAGTTGAGACTGTCGCAACTCGCTATAGCCCTGTGGTTATGTGTGTTTTTGCTGTTGTTGAATGATGAGTTAAGTGTTGATGAGGGAGAACAGCTGACCAGCAGCAGCGCGTGAGTTACTGGTGTGGTGCATGGTGCGTGTTATGCGTGTGAGTGTGAGGAGAAACATTGCATTTTATATTTTTAGATTTTAATTTTTTTTTAATTTTGTAGTCAATTGATCGAGTTTTCAGATATGATCTAGTTAAGATCTGATTGGATTGGCAATATTAAACCGGATTGGATATTTCCTTCCATCCGATCCAATTATAACATGATATTTTTAGATTGGATCGAGTCAGGCCGGATAAGATCAGATCGGATATTTTACCTACCCCTACTAAATCCTAATGCTAGAGAGAAATTATTCATAACAGAAGAGAAAATCACTTGGATTTTGTATAGCTTGCAAACAAAATTAGGAGCCAATTTATAGATTTCGTAGAGGGTATTTTGGTCCAAAAAATCTAAGCATTGATTCTTCAATTTATTGTTTTGATTTTAATTTGAAATATAAATATTGCATTTATTTACAAATTTCAATCACATATAACAGCCTTTCAAACTGAATTTTTCCTTGAAAAACTAGCCACATTCATTCCTTAAGAGCTCATTAATATTTTGCTATAATGATTAATATCAATATTGATATTGCTGTTATATTTTTAAATTTAATTTCAATTAAATTCCAATGCAAAATAAAAGAAATTTGGCAAAACATTTTCCCATCATTTTCTAAACTAGTAGATGCTCTTTGAGATCAAATTATTCATTAACCTAAGCACCAATTTGAGCATTCTATATGTTATGACAAGTTAATGAGGAGATTCTGAATCATCCATGCAAGCATATTTCCTCAATATACGTACAGCTCAAAATTTGCTTTAAAGCAACATAAACTTTTCCAACACAAAATAAATAAAAATAATAAAGTAAGATTCTGTAATAATTAAAATAATATATTATGGATGATGTGTAAAGTAGATTCTCTAAGAATAAAATCTAATAATGATATTTTGTTTTTATTGTAATAGTGAGATTCCCTTAGTACCTATAAAAGAAAGTCTTCAGTATTATAATAGATCACCGATCCTTACCCCTTCTTCTGTATAATAAAATTCTCTTCTTAATAATTATATTTTGTATTTTGGTATCAGAGCATCCACTTACAAAAGGAGTCTTTTATATCTTCTGTAATAGAGTATGCTCTGTAGTTGTCGCTTAGACAAATCTTCCACATTAGAAATATTAGAGATGTTAGAAGTATAATATTGAGATCGGGTTATTTTGGCTAAGAAATATATAGCCTGAATTCTTTTAAGTAAGCATAGCACCATTGTTAAGGCCAAGAAGAGCCGTGTTTTTGGGCTTATCACAAGCAAGAAAGAATTCTGTTATATATTCCCTAGATATTAAGACCAGTTATTAGGGCAGTTCAGGATTATGGATAATTATGATATAACTTAGTTTCGAGTAAATACTTCTAATATACGAGGCAACTCTCTGACTGACATGAACCTAGAAAAATTTTCGCGATTTGTTTCACAAGAGGAGCCAGTGATGCAGAGAAGACGAGACACTGCAATGCTACTAAGATTATTTTCAAAAATAAAAGAAAAATATCTTTTCTACTTTACACATCACCTGTAATATATTCCAAGAATATATTCTTTAATTATCACAGAATTTTATTTTATCACTTTTATTCATAACCACACACTTGTCACACTATTATTGGCTTATTCACCATCGCTTCTATTGCGATGGTTCACTATAGCTGCCATAAATCCGTGTCACTGTCGGTGTTTGTAGGGTTCCTCTGGTGCACTGCTTCCTCTTCCCATCGTTTCAATACTTGGGTTATTTCTTTATTTTCATCCATAGGATCATTGGGCACATTCTTTAGTTGAGGCCAGTTGTCTTACTCATCATTCTATTACTACTGTCCAACTTCATCATATTAATATTGCCAATCTGGAAGACAAGGTTTTTCCTATAAAGGAATATCATATGCTCGTCCATGTCTTACAAGTTAGTCATGATAAATTTATCTCATCTCGATCTCATAGTTCTTATCTCTAAAACTCTAACAATTTTTTATTTCTTCTCTGTAGTAGAGATTTAGAGTTGTGATGACATTAGAAGATAAAAGACTATGAGTGTTATATTGAGGCTTTGTCCCATACACTTCTGCTAAAGCTTGTCTGGTATACAGACATTCATTCTACATTGAGGAAGTATCATCATTATCATGGTTATGTTCAAACACGCAGATGAAATTTGGCTTGTGACAATTTCAAATATCCCTAAACTGAACTATAATAACAGTATTGTGAATTAAGTGATATCCATTGATCAGCTTGAGAGTTAGAATGTCTTCGAACAATGAAGAAAACATTCTATCATGCTATCTGACTTTATTGTCTCAACTGCTTGTATGGATGAGATTTGGCTCAAATAATATAGCTACATGATACATGTTTAACCAGTATCAAAAGATATAGTAAGTTTGACTGGTTGCTTTACATATCACATAGTGTCCTCAATGAGCATTCTCATCAGTAGTATAGTGAAATGTTTTATTGACGAGAAATATCCTTTGGTGCATCCAATCTCTTTCTGGAAATGGATAGAACAGTCTTTGATCACACACACACACACAAAAAAAGATAACATTTTTCAAAGGTTGCGTGCCCCTTTTTACTTTTATTTCTATATTTTTTTATTATATATAATATATATTTTATTTTTTTATTATTATAAATTAGCTGCATTTCTTTTGTCTTCATTTTCAGTTTCATTTTTTTTTTCATTCCCAAAATATATCTACAATAAAAAAATATAATAATTAAGATAAAAATTAATATAATAAAATATAATTTACATAAAATTACATTTGAGGAGCATTAAAATAAAATATGAGTTATAAGCATATTAATTAATATAATAAGTGAAAAAACTTATAATTTAAACTTTTATAAAATATACACTTAATCACAAAATCATAAGGTACTATAGCATCTATACTTGCACACATGATGTTCGTAAGAGAAATCATCGTCATGGTTCATTCAAGATTATCGGACAAAAGATTTGTCATAAGTAAAATGATGCTTCATCATTATACAGGTCTGGTGATATTAGAGAAGATTTTAAAAAATAGTTTGGGTATGAAATAAGTTACCATAAAACATGGAAAACAAGAGAATATGTAATGGAGAAAGTTAAAGGCATGCCTGAGGATTCATTTAAGTTACTTCTTTCAAAATGGTAATGTTGGAGAGGAAAAATTCAGGTACTTACACATTTCTTAAGGTTTACGATGCCTCATAGGGGTAGTTTTTAGTGAAGTTAAAAAAAGTAATAGGTGAAGTTTCAAATTTAGTTTTTATTTATAACCGACACCCAAGTATAAAGAAAAATGTTAACATTGCATTCCTATATGCTGCATATGGTATTTGTGCACACCACTTGAAATAAAACTTACTAGCTAAGTTTAAAGAAATTGAGGTTGGTGTAATTATTGAACTAGTTATAAGGACTTTGACCACAACATGTTAACTACTTTATGAATGAGATACAGAAGGTCAATGAAAGAGTTATTAAAATATCTTTATGATACAGGATATGACAAGTGGGCTCATTCTCATTTTAACAGATTATGCTATAGTGTTATGATAATCAATATAGCAAAATCCATAATTTCATCCTTAAAAAACCTGAACAGTTGCCCATTCATAAGTTATTAGATTCGATCTTGATAAGCTTCAAGAGTGGTTTTGTGATAAGAGAGAGAAGACAGTTAATTGTCATACTGACTAACAAAATGGGCTGAAAAGGATTTGTTACAAAAATTAAAGAATTCTCGTACATTTAAAGTACTAGCGCTAAATATGCATGAGTTTATTATTAAAGATAGTGACTTTGATGGTCATATTAACATTCTTGAGAATACATGCAGTTGTCGGTAATTTTAACTTGATCAGCTATCTTGTGAACACGCATTAGCTATATGTAGGTATCAACAAACACCGTCTTATATGATATGTGTTCTCATTACTATTAAAGTAAAGCATGAGTTTTTGCATATGCAGAAACAATCTATCATGTTGGTGCACAAGAAAAATAAGAGGTTTCAGAGGAAGTGCATAATAATGAGGTTTTTCTCCCTATAGAAAAGTGGAAAAAAGTTAAGCCATAAGAGATTAGGATAGCATCACAAGTCGAAGAGAAGTTATATCGTAAGTGTGGTAGATATGGTGCTCAAGGACATAATTGACTAACTTGCATTGCACCAATTCCATTATCTAACAATGAACCCATAGTTGGATTGAATGAAACAAAAGCTCACACCTGTACAATACTTAACCTTATATACCTGTCATTTTAATTGTCTTAATTTCTTTAACATTTGTACTAGTGTACCAGTTAGTTGATAAATTTATATTTTCTTATTTCACAGGTGGATAAACATGTTTTTGTGACTTATACTGCTCTCAAAGGGAGGCAACCAGAGGTTCATAATACATGGGCCGAGTGTTGACGTCAGGTATCTTAATAATTATAAAGAATGTGTAGTAATTTATGTTATCTTCAAACCTATGTATGATTCGAATATGCATTGGACTTATGTTGTTTTATGTATAACAAACTTTGTTGCTTATGGGACTAAAGTATGATATATATTATAGTTAGTTGATGAGCATTTTATGTTGTTTTAATTTTACATCAACGCATATGACTACAATCGTGTATTTATAAAGTTACACGATTGTTATCATGTATATGCAATTTTACTTTACTACAAACATTTATTAAGAGATAAACAAGTAATATTTCTGTAATGGGTAATGATTCATAAAAGTATGCATTTTTTTAAAGATAATCAAACGTGGTCGTGTATAGTCATGTATTTTTATAGTGATACCTAATTATAGTCGTGTATTTTTATAGATACCCAACTATAGTCGTGTATGTAGTGGTGTATCTATGAAAATACACAACTACAATCATGTATTTATGCTAACCATTCCTTAAATATATATGACCATCCTGTTATATGACATATAATGTACAAAACTATATTATCTTCTTTCACCAATACTTTAACTAATTGTAACAATTACACATCATGATAACTAATCCAAAAAAATGGCAAAATCACAACAATGAGAAGTTCTTAAGGTTGTACTCTAGTAATTATTTTCCATGATCTATGTCTAAATAATTTGATAGTCAGCACTTTATGAAATTGTGTAACATTATCTTGCTGTCAATATATGTTGACGTCAAGGTCATGTGCTAGGACCTCTAAGTACTACAACAAAAATGCTCCACAATCACCACTAATAAAATTCACATATATATATAATCTCCTCAATTCCATACCCTGATTTTTGTTACGGAATGTTTCGTACTCTTACGATGAGCCAATGCATTTTTAATATGACTTCAACACAATCTGAATGTTTTTTGTGATATAATATCTTTTGAAGTAGCAAATGTATCATGTCTGCAATAAGAAGTAATTGTTTGACCAAAACATAATCTTTTATGTAGTCTACCATGGAATCATAAACAGAAATCTTGCCCGTAGGTATATTGACCACCCTAAGAATCCAATGCTCATTCATGAATATCGGCAAATATACTTGTGATATTTGGATAATATTTTTAATGAAAAAGTGCCACATACTGAAAAAAAAAACATATAATGGGAAACTCACCGTCGATACAATTTTCTAAGGAGTTACGCAATCCAATTTTTCTCCATTAGCATAATCAATGCAGTAACCATTCTTTTCCCATATATTATATGGGTCTTGTATGTACACTTTACGTCTCTCCTTCAGATTATACTAGAAAATTTAACACGAATGTATTAACAAGCATTTATTATCTTCTATTATTTTAAAAGGTTAAGTAATATATAATGAAAATTAAACATATCAGAAAATTATTGTCCATAATGGCACATAATTATCTGTTTGGAACTATAGCCTTAGATATATTTTTCTTTAGGTAGTAGCATGCAATGTTTATATGTTGAACATGAAGTATAAAACCAATTAAGAAATAACAAAAAAATTATTAAAATAATCTTAAAAAATGTTGTGCTAAAAACCTTATCAAATTAGATAACCACATGTCCAATGTATATAATATGTGGATAAATTCTCTATTAATCTCCATAAGAGTCAAATTGATAAATTTCTTGCATAAATAGATGATAAAATGACAAAATGTGTTAAGTAAACATACATTATATATTATCAAAATAAATAAAAATTTAATATCATAATATTAGATAACATACGGATCTTTTTTATCATTAGCGATATCCATCCATCATTGAAGCTCCAGTAACTCCTCTTAGGGTATGAAATGACACATTTGAAACTCCATTGTCTTTTGAGGGTGCACTTCAACATTCGTTGTCTCTCACGACTTCTTCAAGGGATTGGTGTACGATGTCCATAAGTATGTTGAAATTTTCTTGTCTTTTTTATTCCTTAAATTATACATCAATCTACAATCTTTTTATTGTGTTGAGATGACAATAGGATCCATTTCTGTAGCTATACTATTATCTGGCATTTTTAGTGGGAGTTTATCATCTTCTATGCTACAAAGATTAATAAGAGTATCCAATGGTTGTTGCATGGGTAAGATAAATGTGACATTGATAGGATCATTTATGGGGTACAAAAACAACAACCAAGTTGTTTTAGAAATTAAGAAATTAAAAAAACATAATCATAATCAAATATTGATAGTTTTTTTAGCTTAAACCTTATAATCAAATGCCTAAGAATTTGAGCTGAAGGTTCTTTAAGTAGTTAAATAAACTTGTTCAATTTGATATTGATCAAGTCAATATGACTAATTTTCCCCTTAATGTTATCAAACTGTGTGACCATGTTCTTCATTATATTTTTCATCTTAGTGATATTTTCTTCAATATTTTGAATGCGACAATCAAACTAATTAATCTTCTCTTTAATAATAGAACAATGAAAAGCACAGGAGGTATGTCAAGATGGACCACCCTGAAATGAACAAAATATAAATTAGTAAATTTGCAGGCACAATCAAACATTTACTTATTAACTAAAAATACATTAGACTTACTTTTTTTTTCATTGGTACTAATGTTTTTTCATTTAAATGTTCTGAAGACAATATTTTTAAAGCAGTACATGTGGATGGACCATCTGATTCACTGTTATCATGAGAGTCAGTAAAGCTGCTTAAATATGTATTCACTTACGGCATTATTGACACAAAACCCAGTAGTTAAAATTTTTACTAATAATCAAGAAACAAACGTAGATTATCATGCAAACTAAATAGATGATTGATTAAAAAAAATGCTTAGATGGTCACGAGTATTAATAAAACATCAAATAAGGGTGAAATTACGGCGTAACAATACATCAAAGGCTTCGCTTCCAATTGTGATTTTAATCACTAAGAAACTTTGAGCTCAAATTTTGTCCTTCAATTAAGATGTTTGTTAACAAGCCTTATACAACCTGCATAAATTAAAATATTAAATATTCATACTAGGAAAGATAGGATGAAGATGTCAACAAAAAAATAACAATAATAATGGATATATAAATTTAATATAAATCACATGCTTTTCAAATTTTCAAATTGTATTAATGCTCTTTTAGGTTACTGTCCCTGTCTTATATCTTTCTTTCTAAGAAAATTTCTCGTATTCTAAATCAAAGAAATAAATAAATAAAATAAATAAATAAAATAAATAAATAGACACAAGTTTAAGAAATGCCTAACCATAAATTTTATAACCAAAGTCTATGATTTGATATATAACATTTAGATTGTTTTCTTCTATTTCATATGTATCTTTTATTGTCAACAATCCAATCCCTTGGACATTTCAACTCATAAGAAAAGACGTTTCCATATCCATTCACTTACAAGAAAAAAATTTACTAATGGACTTAAAATGTGGATCCCAAAACAAGCATAACTTTCTCATAAGAAAGAACTAAATAATTATATTTAAAAATCTTATAACATATTGCTATTCTCAATATATATATTAGCATCAAAGATCTTTTTGTAAAATCCAATAATCTCTTAATATTTTACAGTTAATATATATATATCCATGATCCATCACTGATTTGATCAGTTTAAAGAGCAATAGTTTCAGCAACAATTGAGTTTTGCATCAAAATCACAACGTATAAGGAAATATATTATTTAATAAGAAGAAAAAGCTTTTCAATTATTTAAAGCATCACATGTGCATCAAGGCAACGCAGCACATTTAAGATGAAAAATAAAGACATTTTTGTTTTAGAAAAAAACTAAGTAGCTTTTATTGACAGAAAAAAGATTTTAAAAAAATGAAAAAGAAAGAAACTTTATGAAAGTTTAATGCCATTAGATACCAGTTTCACCACTATCAAAATATAGAAAACCAATACACTTTGGCAATGTTTCTTGTAACCTTGTTACAATCGGTGCCAGCGTTGTTATTTGAAACATGCAGTCCATTAAACATTAGTCAGGTTCTGAATCGGATATCTCATATCTTTTGAAGTTTAATCACAAATTTAGGCTCTATAAGCTAACAAAAAAAAAAACAATTTTAGGCTCATCTTTATATTACTCAGCCAAAATTTTAGTTAAACATAACATAGCATAGCAAATATAATTTATAAGAGAGACAGAGATAAGATGCAATCAACAGCTTCGATTAAAAGTATAACGAAATTGGAGCTTACTCGAACTAAAGTATTATAATATCTTCAAAATTTTATAAAATAAAAGGAAACAAAAAAATGACAATTCTTTAAAGATATACCATAACTAAAACGAAATTAACAATAGATCTAAGCATAAAGTAATATTTTTTCAAAAACTTCACAGATCTTTTCAAATTTTTCCTTTGATAATTCTTTGATTTTAGTCATTGTAGCGCAGAGATTAACAGTTATTGAGTTGCATTAAAAAAATAATTTATCAGAATAAATAATTAGAAGCTGACAATATATATTAAACCTTCTTAGTGTGCGTCATCATTGCAGGTGTATATCCCTGCATCTTCAAGCTTCTTGACATCTCCAGCATTGATTCCTTGAGAGATCACTGTAGGAATGCGTAAAAAAACATTATCAATTAACCAAGTCAATTTCCCAACATCAGGAACACTCATAATAATTATAGCGACAATAAACTCCCTTTAAATTACTTCCTTCAACTTCAAATTCACAAGTTCAAGAAGTTTCATTACATGAACTAAGAAGAAACATTATCAGCAAGCATATAATTGAAGCAAGAGAAGCCGAGAAGTAGCAGAATGACCAAAATCACAAGGTAAATTGATTTTTTAAACCCTAATGCATATAACTCTAATAATTATAAATCCTAAAATCTCTTTATCAAGTAAAAATCAAGTACAATGATATGTCAAATTTAATTCATAGATTTTCCAACAAAAGTAACAAATTTGTGGTACTAGAACAAGCAACAACAAAATTATGAAGTAACGGCAACAGAGCCGTCGTGGGTGTTGGCCTCACGAAATAGCCCATCGAAGCAATCTCAACGAAGAGAGTTTATTTCTTTCGATCGGATTTAATCTTAAAGTTGAATTATAATAAATTAGTTGTTGTGTATGTTAATTGTGAATGATAAATTAGATGTTGTGCAGTCGTATATCATCATGAATAATTTTAGAAAATTAGGTTTTGAGTTAAGGAAATTTAATAATTGTACATGAGAAAAATGTATACATAAGTAATTTTGAATTTCGAGGATATATTGACATAAATAAAGTATTTTAAGGTACAACGTTTACAAATTATTTACGACAAAACTTGGGAAAAACACATGGGATGAAAAAAAAATCCTTAAAATCTTTACGACTTAGCCGTACGATCGTTTACCTCCGGTTAAACCCTATCTTTCCTCGTTTTAACTCCTCCTTGTGTTTTTAGTTTTTATATCTTTTCACTTTACCCCCTCTGTTCAGACAGCACTACATGTAGCGCTAAACCCATTATACTGCGCACACCATAACCATTCTCATTCTCTGTTAGATCCTAATCATCTTTGTCAATTATTCTTTAACCAATCGCCGTCCTCTTCCTCTAAGATTTTGAGGTATTATTATTATTATCATCATCATCTTTAATTCTTTGTTCAGCTTCTGTTTTCGAATCCTTTTGTTTTTGCTTTTATCATATGTAACAATATGCTTTCTCTTAGTCATTATGACTGAAATCATCTGGGTCGTCGTGAAATTGCTGAATCTGTAATGGGTAAATTTGAATTTTCCGTTATGTATCTTAGTTCTAGGCATATAAATCTGGTGATTTGTCTCTATCCTTTTCTTTCTCTTTATATGTTGATAGTTATAATCATGGATGATATATGTAATGAAAGCAGATAGTGATATTAATAATGAAAGATAAAGAAAGTAGGGAATTATTTCTTCATTATTTGTTTGCTTTATTTTCGCATATCTTGGATATGTTTTTTAGTGTTATTTTGAATTTGTTTTAGTGACTGATGGGGAAAAGGGCTGAGAGGAAGAGTAGAGCTGCTGCTGCTAAGCAGAAGCAGGCTGCTGCCCGTCCTCCTAAGAGTGTTCTTCAACAATCAAAACCTGTTGAGAGTTCTGATGGAGTTTCAGTCACGAAAGAGAGAAAACCATGCCCCCATCTTGACAAGAGTATTGATTTGGATAAACTTTCGGCTAAAATTGGGTCTTCAGACCCTATTAGATGCGAAGATTGTAGAGAAGGTGTAGGTGATAGACAAAGGAAAAAGGGAAAGGGTAAACATGGTAAGAAGAAGGGCAGTTCCTCAGCGGATTCAAATTCAGATTCAAAAGCAATTTGGGTTTGTTTAGGTTGTGGACATTATGCTTGTGGAGGAGTCGGACTTCCTACAACCCCTCAAAGCCATGTGGTTCGGCACGCTAGACAAACCCGTCATCCCTTGGTGATCCAATGGGAAAACCCTCATCTCCGTTGGTGCTTCCCATGCAATACACTCATTCCAGTTGAGAAAACAGAGGAAAATGGTGAAAATAAAGATGCTTTATCAGAGGTTGTAAAATTAATTAAGGGGCGATCTACAGCAAGTTCATCGGTGGATGTTGAGGATGTTTGGTTTGGGAGTGGCAGCATCAATAGTGAAATCAAATCTGAAAGTACTGTATTGAGTGGGAGTGACTTAGATGGAAATGCTTGTTATGTGGTAAGAGGGTTGACTAATCTTGGTAACACTTGCTTCTTCAATTCAGTGATGCAAAATCTTCTTGCTATCAGTCAGTTGCGGGATTATTTCTTGAATTTGGAGTTATCTTTTGGACCTCTTACTATTGCTTTGAAGAAGCTTTTTGCTGAAACAAAACCAGAGGCGGGATTGAGAAATGTGATAAATCCAAGATCCTTTTTTGGATGCGTCTGTTCCAAGGCTCCCCAATTCAGGGGATATCAGCAGCATGACAGCCATGAATTGCTTCGTTGCTTACTTGATGGACTGTGTAGTGAGGAGTTGGGCTTCAGAAAAAGAAATAGCGCTTCCGAGGAAAATGGAATTTCTTCAAATCAGGATCCTATTTTTGTGGATTACTTGTTTGGAGGCCAAATTGCTAGTACTGTTTGTTGTGTGGAATGTGGACATTCCTCAACTGTGTATGAGCCATTTTTGGATCTTTCCCTTCCTGTTCCAACTAAGAAAGCCCCGTCTAAGAAGACTCAACCCACCTCTCGAGCCAAGAAAACTAAACTGCCACCAAAGAAAAGTGGAAGAATTCGATCTAAAGGTACCAAAGATACTCATGCAGTAACAACACAAAGTATTTCAAATCCATCAATCAGCAGCAAGTCTCAAAGCCTAAACGTGTCTACTGCACCTCTTAGTGGAAATGTGGTGAGCTCTTCTGGCAGTTCTAAATTAGTAGATTCGGTTGGCTCAACTACCATGGCCACCCATTGTGGTTCAGTTTTACAGAATTTCCCAGCTGATCCACTCTCTGAGCATGACCAAGTTATTGATATTCCAGTTGAACAAACAGTGGCTTCATTGGATGATTTTTGGTTGGATTACATTGAACCACAAACTACTGCAGATGTGCTTGATTTGACTTGGCAAAACAGTGATTTCTCAGTTATTCAAGATTCTAAAGATTTTGCTTGGTTGGATTACATTGAACCAGAAACTATATCAGATGAGCATGGCTTGACTTTGCAAAATAATGATGTTTTGTTTGTTCAAGATTCTAGAGAGAAGGATGAGGTTTCAGATGATTCTTTAATTAATATTAATCAGATCCCTTCACTTGATTCAAAGCAAAATCTAAAAACAGATTCTTCTTCCGGGGATGCTGGCGAGGATGAGCTACCACTAGTTCAGGATTCAGAAGTTATTTTGCTTCCATACAATGAAGAAATTTCCACTAGTGCAGAGAAAATAAGTGGAGAAGCTGAGGCCTCCTCATCAGTTGTGGGCTGTGGACAGGAGGAAGTGGACTTTGATGGTTTTGGTGATTTATTTAATGAGCCTGAAATTGCTATAGGACCAGTTGCAAGGCCATCTTCGGGTACTGAAAGTGTGGGGAGTGGTTTTGTAGTAGGAAACAGCAGTGACTCAGATCCAGAGCAGGTTGATGATTTGGATTCTCCAGTGTCTGTCGAGAGTTGTTTGGTTCATTTTATAAAACCAGAGCTTCTCACTGATGATAATGCTTGGGATTGTGAGAGCTGTTCAAAGACTCTGCAACGCCAAAAGTTGGAAGCTTTAAAGAGGAGGGCTAAAAATGCTTCTAAAACTTTTATCAATGGAGGTGAAACTAGCAACCAAAATGATCTACAGGGTTCAAGTCTTGCGAATGTTGACAGTATTTGTAATGGTAATACCAAAGCTAATAACGATCTGAACACCTTCTGTGAAAGCTTGGTTTCGCAGAGTGGGAAGACTGATTGTTTAAATCAAGATTGTGCAGAAGTTGAAAGTGGCAAAGCAAATGACGTGAATCCAGCTGTTTTGCAAAGGGAAAAGGGGAAAATGAAGATTGATGATGCAGTGGAAAAGCAATCGCATTCTTCGTGTTTTCGTGATTCTTGCAGTCAAGAAAGCATCACTGATCAAGATGAAGGTTCTTGTAGTGTTGATGGGGGTACTAATAGTAGGTATTCCTTAGATAAAGTTCACCAGAGTGATTCTCAGCTTGTTGCTGGAAAGTGTGAATCAGAGGAAAGCCAAGTTGAGGAGATAATTGCCAAAATTGTAAAAGTGAAGAGAGATGCAACCAAAAGAGTACTTATAAATAAGGCTCCACCTATTTTGACCATTCATCTAAAGAGGTTCAGCCAGGATGCCCGTGGTCGCTTGAGTAAATTGAATGGCCATGTCAATTTCAGTGAAATAATCAAACTTAGACCTTATATGGATCTCAGGTACCCCTTTACTACTATTAAATTTATCGAAGAAGAAAAAAATGTTCTCGCTTTTTTCTCTGTGGTTTTATCCACTCTTTTATTTTGGGCCCGATTATCTGAATATGTACCGTTTACTTTTTTGGATGCCTTTTTATTTCCTTGATGCGGATAATTGTTACTGTTGTGTGATACCTGTAAGTAAATGGTCTAGGATGTTACTGATAACATTGTTTTATTCTGAGGGCAGATTTATATTGTAAACATAAAGATCATCTGATGTTTAAAGTGGCTGGAATCTATATTTATATATATATATATATAGCGGAAGGCTAGATTTTTTATGGTACCATCTTTTGTGTCAGCAATAGGTATAAATGCATGTTCTGTGCGTAAGGATTATAAGGAGTATCTAGAGTTAAATATTTTGGCCTAAATCAAACTGTCCTTCCAATAAATGCACAGACTTCCTTTGTTGCAGTTGTTCTTATATAAGACCTGGCTGGGTGTAGGGGTGGGCACCAGATCGGGTCAGTCTCAGATCGGATTGGTTTTGATTTTAATAGAACCGAAAAAAATCCGACTAAAAAATGAAACCGGACTGTTAGATCTGAAAATTTTGGTTTGGTTCCAGTTCGATTTTCAGTTTTTTATTATGCTTTTATCTTTATAATTATTCATAAGTTTTCAGGGATTAAAAATTAAAAAAATTTCAAATTCATCACAAATATGATAAATCTCATAAAAAAATCTGAAAAAAATCCATAACAAGAAAACTAGAATTGATTTAAAAAAAAAGACTTGTGCTGGCATGCTAGAGAGAGAAATTGATTGGAGATTTAGCAAATATGATAAATTTTTGCTTTTTATCTTCAATTACTGACACCAAAAATAAAAACTAGAGTCAAAAGTTTTCCAATCTACCAATAGGATAAATTGATTCAGAATTATAAATCTAATATTCATCAACAATCTTGAAGACACTGATGTGGAAGAAGATGAAGATGAAGATGAAGAAGTGGGCAACAATTGAAGATGAAGAAGTCGAAGGGGAAGAAGAGGTGCTGGTGGCAAGGGGCTATGACAATGTTGAAAACTCATGATTCCTTGAATAATTGATTGGAGTCGGTTAGATTGGGGCCGCAGCGAATCAGGTGGCATGATGGAGCAAAGGTGGGCGGGGGGTGTAGAGATTGGTGCCGGCTTGTTAGAGATTTAGGGTTTGATTTTTGAGTTAGGTTTATATAATTTTGGAGATATATATACAAGGGTTAGGGTGTGTTAAAGACTATTGTAAAATTGCGAGCTTGCTTCTTATGACCTCTCATATAATGCCACGTGGTCATGTTTTTTGTAATTACAAAAATATTTGGGTTTTTTTTCAGTTCGGGTCTCGTTTTGAGATTTTAAACTGAAAACCGAACTGATATGTTTGGTTTTTTTATCGGTTTAACATTATCAGTTTTTTAAAGATATAAAAACCGAACCGGATCCGTAAAAACCCGACTGAACCGGAAAATTTTCGGATCCAATTTGGATTTGCCCACCCCTAGTTGGGTGTCAAGGAGATTTCCTAGTGAATATACCAATTACACTAGGAAATCTCCTTGACACCCAACTAGGAAATTCACTAGGACATACCCTTGTGTATTATGGTATTTGTCTGTTTATTCATGATCATAATACTCTATTTTTAATTTTTTTTTTTAAATTAACTTAAAATTAGAAGTTTGGATGATGGCTAATTGGAATAGAAAAGAAAATTCTCTTAACATATTTTGGTTGAGTGGAAGGAAGCTACCTTCATTTCACAGGAAGTGTTCTTCACTAAAAGAAATTTCTCTTGTTCCTGCAATACAGTCTCATATGGCCTAATATTATATGTTAAAGCAGGTTGTGTTAAAAGACTTCTAATTGCTAAAATGAAACTTAGCTATTTGTTATATTTTCAAAAATTTCATAATATGTATGTTTGATTGGCTTCCTAGACAAAACCACTTTTAAGTTACAATTCAGGAGATGTTCAGACAAACTCTGAATAACTCCTAATCTATATCACATGCAGTGCACATGAAAGTTGCTGGTTCCTGAAAAAAGGGTACTGTACAGCCTTAGTTACTGTTACACCTATTCGGGTGCTGTAGGGTGGATCCTGCTTTCACCTCAGTTACTGTTACATTTCTTATATGATATCTGATCATTTGTTGTACACTTTCTCTTTTTGTTGCCTCTGACTTAAGTAATATGAAAATTAGTTGTTACTTTTTGGAGGAGAAGCACATTATTGTTAGGTTACCTGTAAACCCAAAAGATTAAACAGACCAGAACAGTATATTTACCCCTCAGCCCTCACTCAGTTGCAATGTGGATGCAAATGACATAAACTGTTGTCATGAGATTATTAATTTATTAAGGATTGTTCAAAGAGGTATTGCTACCTTGTTAGGTACCTGCTAAAACTGAAACTTAAACTGCTAGGTAGAGTGCAATGACAGTGTCATGTTAAGCTTAGGTTGGCTAGGTGGTTTTGAAGGATACAAGTTGCCTTTGGCTGCAGTATTCTCCTTGGTATTCACCCAGGCATTCTGACCCAAAATTATTTGCTGCATAGAGTACTTATGTAGTCCCAGATAACATGTTACACCCCTGTTTGTCACCGCTTCCATTTATATTTTCTGAGCTTTAAGTTCAACGATGTATTTCTCCTCGTTTTAAAAGCAAATATTCTTTTCTGCTGCACATTTTATGTTAGGTGACCTGTTGGACTCTAGTAGTTCACTTTGTTGAAAGTAAAATTTTACCACTGTGGCAACCATATTTTTCAACAGCTTAATTTATGTTAATGTCGGCAATTTGCAGGTGCGCAGACCATGATAACTATGATTATCGTCTGGTTGGTGTTGTGGAGCATTTGGGAACCATGAGAGGTGGTCACTATGTTGCATATGTGAGAGGAGGTCCAAAAAATAAAGTCAAGGCCGAGAAAGAAAGTGTTGGTGGTGTGTGGTATCACGCTAGTGATGCGTATGTCCGTGAAGTCTCTCTGGAAGAAGTTCTTCACTGTGAGGCATACATCTTATTCTACGAAAAAATTTGAAACGATTTGTTTTTAATACATATGATGTTACCTGGCCCAAGGTCAGCTCCGACAAAGGGGAGGAAGAGATAAATGAAAATCACAGGTGAGTGTACAGCAACGATAACCATGTATCTGACACCCTTTTTTTTTTTTGCCCTTTTTTTCCTTTTAGTACTTGAGTTCAGAGATGTATATCATTGAACCATATCATCAAAAGATGTGTAATTCTTTTTGACCCCATTACATAGGATTTTTAGTGATCTGAATTGTGAGGCTTTTGGTAGGATGCAATGCACCTTACCAGATTATACTGATTGTTTTACCAGTGGAATAGCATACCAATCTTTACCATCACATCCGATTTGTCTGAATGTACAATTGGATCTCACTCACAATGCATGAGTTGGTTAATTCTCACATTTCTTTTTCGACAAGCAACCATTGAATTTGACAATATCTGGCAAATATATGCTAGGATTGATATCTTTACCCTTTAGCTAAAGTTTCGGGTACAGAATTGGTGCATTGTGTTAGAGGTCAGCAAGCATCCATCTGCTGCGTCTTTGAAGTCACCAAGAAGTAATCCACTGTTTTTGGTAGAATTTTGAAATTATATATAGCATGGTTCTGATTGTTTTTGGAAGTCTGAAGTTGGCTTGATTCGGATGGAGCTCTAATTGTGTAAAGAACCTGAGCTTGAGATGTTTATTTAAAGATTGAATTATATCTTTGGAACCCATTGGTACCTTTCTGCATTGTGCCCACTTTTTCATTTTCCTCGCGGCCTTGTCAAGGTAAGCTGTGATGTCTGCTTCTTCATGCCATTCGCGAGCGAGCTTATGTGCCGCGGAGCTTTTTCCTCCATACGTCGAGGCTATGGCATTGGGGGTCATGTGCTGGAATTCTATGATAATCTCGAATGGGCTCTTGCCTGTAGCCTCACTCTGCTGGAGATTGTATGAAAATTGGGCGATATCAAGCAACTTCGCCTAATCTTGCTGGTGAGCATTCACATAATGCCTCAAGTATATTTTGAGGAGGCCATTAGTGCGCTCGGTCTGTCCATCCGTTTGCAGATGAAAGCTTGTTGAGAACTTGAGGTCTGTCCCTAATATTTTGAAGAGTTCTGTTCAAAATTTTCCTGTAAAGCGTGGGCCTCGATCGCTCACAATGCTTCTTGGGACACCCCAAAGCTTCACGATGTGTTTGATGAAGAAACGGGTTGTTTCATCCACTTTGCAATCAGCAGGTGCGACAATGAACGTTGCATACTTGCTATAACGATCTACTACGACCATAATGCTGCCGCAACCTTCGAATTTGGGTAAGGCCGTAATGAAATCCATGGAGACACTCTCCCACGACCTTAATCTTAAGGGCATGGGCTCCAACAATCCTGCTTGCAATTGGTGATTAATTTTATCTTGTTGGCACACAAGACAAGTCCGCACATATGCCTCGATGTCGTCCTGTATATTTGGCCAAAAATACGAGACTTGGACAAGTGTGGTGGTGCGCTTTATTCCGGAATGACCAACCCAGTTGGAGTCACATCTAACTGTTGGACGCGTCAATTAGATCAAATTCAGCCCCGAGTAGTTTAGAAAATGTTTTCAAGTTTTGGATAGTAGCTTAATAATATGCCAAAATTAGATACGTGGATGATAAATTTTCATTTAAATATAATTGACACAATTCCTTATGATGTGTCTACCTAAAACTAGGTGGGTGGCAGTCATCACAAGATGATTACCCAGCACGTTACAACATGAATTTTCGGGTTGACATAAATGGATTCTAGTAATTTTATTGTGTTTGTGTCAACTTATTTATGAATCGTGTGTCATGCTTCCATTAGACTTCAATCTGGGAATTCGTTTATGATATGAATAATTATGTCATATCAACGCATTAGCCTATTTACAGCCAATTAATGATGTAATTATATTTTGTTTGTATGATTAAAATTTTTACTATATTTGCTTAGGTATGTATTATAACCAAAGATAAAATAATGGGTAGGCCTTTTGACACCCTTCTAAATATTTCTTACAAAACCACTTGTTTGGGTAAAATATCAGACAGGCCCCTCGAAGCCCTTCCAGGTGTATTGGGTAAATATCAGACAGGCCTCTCGAACCCCTTCCAGCTCGAGCAAGACACCCCGAGGACAGCCTAGCCGAGCGACCTTTCGAGTCAAAGTCGGTCAAGGTCGAGAGCTAAGCATTCCTTGCTCGCTCGAGGTCGTCCCTCGTGTCAAGGCCGGTCAAGGTCGAGAGCTAAGCATTCCTTGCCTGCTCGAGGTCGTCCCTCAGGTCAAAGCTGGTCAAGGTCGAGAGCTAAGCATTCCTTGCTTGCTCGAGGTCGTCCCTCGGTCAAGGCTGTCGAGGTCGAGGCCAGAGCACATCTCTCCCTGCCATGAGTTCCACGAGCACAGTGGGCAAGACCCGAGCCGGGAAACCCGACCCGTTTTCTCGGAATCTCGGCACACCTTTTGATGTCCGACCGGGGTCCCACATGGTGGAGTGGTGATCATTGTTGCGGTGGCAGCACGTGCCTCCAGGTGTCATCATTCCCTGCGCACTTGCCGACATGGTGATCGCGCCACGTGAATCGGGTTAAGGGACGACTAGCTCATCCCTAGGGAATATTCCGCCAAACACTGGCTGTCGGAGGGACTCGAGATACTACTGGCGTGGGAGTGGACAACTCGGAAAGGAAAAGAGCGGGAAAAATGGAGTATAAAAGGAAGCGAAGGGCAGCGTGACAAGGGTTGGCATTTTTAATTCACAAAAGGGTTGGAAGGATTGAACCCGAAAGAAAGATTGGCAATTTTCATTCGAAAAGGATGCAGTAACTTGATCATGAGTTCTTCCTTTTCAAATCTCTCTCATTTGATTCTCCGAAAAACACCATACTTATCCAAAAGGGGTGGGCGAAATAATACCCTTTCATTTTCAGGTCTCCTCACTAGGGAGATACAAAAAGAGAAACCCGATTCTTGACTTGGCGTTGGAGGGTTTCGCAGAGACTGCCTGGCGACCACGACCGGTTTTACGTGAGTGCGGTCAGGGAATCACTGCTACGAAGAAGGCAGTGAGCGAGACAAAGAGGCAATCCTGCTCGAGCTTATCGCGGCGGAAGGATCGAGTCTTGTTTGGACGCTGAGCGGAAGGTTCGGACATTCCCGCTCGAGCTGTTTGGAGGCACTTGTTGAAAGGTTCGAAGCACTGTTGAGGCACGTGGGAAAAGCGCATCAACATTTTTGGCGCCAGTCTGTGGGGATCGGCACAAAAGCCTGATTTCCTAATATATTGAAGACACACGACACAGCGATGAGGGAAGCAGTAGAAGAGGAGTAAGTCAGAAGAATCGGTAACTTTGAGAGAGTGGCCAATGAAGCCCGAGCAGGAGATCCGAGGAAAGAATGGATCGGATGGAAAAGCAGATTGATACTACGACCTCCACATTACAAGAATTCGGGGAAGGACGGAGAAAAGCATGTAACGATGTCCGGAGTCTAGCAGGGAATGCTCGTGTTCGGGAAAATCGCGGAGATGAAGCCCAAGACCTAGAGCACCAAATGTTGCGATGAGAGAAGAAACAAACATGGAGGAAAGGGGTCTCGTCGACATTTGCAGGATCGACTGACCTCTCGTGCGGAGGAGTTGGAGGGAGAGTACTGCGAGGTTAGCACTGAGTTGTGGAAGATCTTGGAGGCAAGAAAGAGTCAAGTGGCGAATAATCTTTGGACAAAGAATCTCCACTCTCGCGGAGATCATGGGTGTCACGATCCCACGTGACTTTCGCTTCCGGATCTGAAATTTTCGGGAAAAAGTGATCCGTTAGTCCACGTAGAGCGGTTCAACGACATGATGGGGTGCAAGGTGCATCAGCGACGCAGAGGTGCGAGGGCCTTCCGCTCGCTCTTGAGGGAGGGCGAGAGAATGGTACCATGAGACTCCACGGGAAGCATTTTGAGCTTGAGCAGATGTGCGGGAGTTCGCAGAACAATTCGAGGCGCGATGACCCACGAGGATGACATGATGGGCTGTCGAGTGAGGCGAGAAAGAAGGTGAGCCCTCGGGAGTTTATCAAAAGATACCATAGATCGGTCCTAGATCTTGGTGCGTTCGACCATCCCGAGCTACGAGAGGATTAAAGGATGGGATCCGGATGGGAGACCATGGTATAACCTGCGAGTCCATCGATCCGTTCATATTCGGATGCGTATGAGCAGGTGAAGCGGGATATGGAAATCGAAGAGGAAAAGGCTGCAAAGCGAGGAATTAGCGGGACCGGGAGGCGTCTGGGTTGGCTCGTCCAGACGAGACGAGAAGTCAAGAGGCGTGGGACGTACAACTCACGAGGGAGAATTTCAGGTAAGTCCCTTGTATTATAAAATGCTAATGTAAGATTTCGTCCCAAGATGGGATATGTAAAAGTACAAATGTATGTAAAAATAAGAATAACATTCATAATGTAAGTTCAAAATGAAGACCAGAAGCAAGAAGAGCTCCTCGGCATGAAGTCCCAAAGCCTAACTCATTAGGCGGGACGGTGCCAAGCTTCGGGTTATTTGAAAACCGAGGCGGGAGTCTCATCGAAGACCTCGGGTCAATCAAAGGCTCGAGGAGAAGAAGAGCTCCTCGGCATGAAGTCCCAAGCCTAACTCATTAGGCGGGACGGTGCCAAGCTTCGGGTTATTTAAAAACCGAGGCGGGAGTCTCATCGAAGACCTCGGGTCAATTAAAAGGCTCGGCGAGAAAAAGAGCTCCTCGGCATGAAGTCCCAAGCCTAACTCATTAGGCGGGACGGTGCCAAGCTTCGGGTTGTTGAAAACCAGGCGGGAGTCTCATCGAAGACCTCGGGTCAATCAAAGGCTCGAGGAGAAGAAGAGCTCCTCGGCATGAAGTCCCAAGCCTAACTCATTAGGCGGGACGGTGCCAAGCTTCGGGTTGTTTGAAAACCGAGGCGGAGTCTCATCGAAGACCTCGGGTCAATTAAAAGGCTCGAGGAGAAAAGAGCTCCTCGGCATGAAGTCCCAAGCCTAACTCATTAGGCGGGACGGTGCCAAGCTTCGGGTTATTTAAAACCAGGCGGGAGTCTCATCGGAAGAGCTCGGGTCAATTAAAGGCTCGGCGGAAGAAGAACTCCTCGGCCGAAGTCCCGAGCCTAACTCATTAGGTGGGACGGTGCCAAGCTTCGGGTTATTTGAAAACCGAGGCGGGAGTGTCCTCGAGAAGAGCTCGGGTCGATTAAAGGCTCGGCGGAAGAAGAACTCCTCGGCCGAAGTCCCGAGCCTAACTCATTAGGCGGGATCGTGCCAGCTTCAGGTTATTTGAAAACCGAGGCGGGAGTGTCCTCGAAAGAGCTCGGGTCGATTAAAGGCTCGGCGGAAGAAGAACTCCTCGGCCGAAGTCCCAAAGCCTAACTCATTAGGCGGGGCGGTGCCAAGCTTCGGGTTATTTGAAAACCGGAGGAGGAGTGTCATCGAAAGAGCTCGGGTCGATTAAAGGCTCGAGCGGAAGAAGAGCTCCTCGGCATGAAGTCCCAAGCCTAACTTCATTAGGCGGGACGGTGCCAAGCTTAGGTCAATTGCGGGCCCGGCGGGAGTATAACAAGAAGACGCTTGGGTCAATTGCAGGCCCGGCGGGAGTAACATCGAAGACGCTTGGGTCGATTGCGAGGCCCGGCGGGAGTAGAAAGTCGGAAGGCGTTCGGTCAATTGCGAGGCCGGCGGGAGTATCACAAGTCCGGGTCAATTACAGGCCCGAGCGAAGTTCAAGAAGAACTCCTCGGCATGAAGTCCCAGCGGGACGGTGCAGGTTGGGTCGATTGCGGGCCGGCGGGAGTATCAGCAAGCTTGGGTCAATTGCGGGCCGGCGAGAATATCATGAAGAACTCCTTGGCCAGAAGTCCCAGCGGGACGGTGCCACGCTTAGGTCAATTGCAGGTCCGAGCGGGAGTATCAGCTAAGCTTGGGTCAATTGCGGGCCGGGCGGAAGATCGAGAAAAACTCCTTGGCGGAAGTCCCAAAGCCTAAGTCTTAGGCGGGACGGTGCCATGCTTGGGTCAATTGCAGGCCCGAGCAGGAGTCTTATCAACCTCCGGCCAATTAAAAGGCCCGAGCAGAAGTTCAAGAAGGATCCGAGCAAGAGTCCCATCAACCTCCGGTCAATTCAAATGCCCGAGCAGGAGTCTCATCAACCTCCGGCCAATTAAAAGGCTCGAGCAGAAGTTTTAGAAGAACGTGGGGTAGCGTAAAAGGCCGCGAGTTCGGCCCATCATTACTGAGTTTCCAGTCTTGTCTCGCTTCACTCAAAAGACTAGAAACTGGGGGACTGGTGTTTGGGTAAAATATCAGATAGGCCCCTCGAAGCCCTTCCAGGTGTATTGGGTAAATATCAGACAGGCCCCTCGAACCCCTTCCAGCTCGAGCAAGACACCCCGAGGACAGCCTAGCCCGAGCAGCCTTTCAGGTCAAAGCTGGTCAAGGTCGAGAGCTAAGCATTCCTTGCTCGCCGAGGTCGTCCCTCGAGTCAGGCTGGTCGAGGTCGAGGCTAAGCATTCCTTGCTCGCTCGAGGTCGTCCCTCGGTCAAGGCTGTCAAGGTCGAGAGCCGAGCACATCTCTCCTGCTCGCAGAGTTCCACGAGCACAGCTGGGCAAGACCCGACCCAGGGAAATCCGACCCGTTTTCTCAGAATCCTGGCACACCTTTTGATGTCTGACCAGGGTCCCACATGGTGGAGTAGTGATCATTGTTGCGGTGGTCGACACGTGCCTCAAGGTGTCATCATTCCTGCGCACTTGCCCGACATGGTGATGCAGCCACGTGAATCGGGTTAAGGGACGATAGCTCATCCCAGGGAATATTCAGCCAAACCCGGCTGTCGGAGGGACCCAGATACCACTAGCGTGGGAGTGGACAGCCTGGAAAGGAAAAGAGCGGGAAAAATGGAGTATAAAAGGAAACAAAGGGCAACGTGACAAGGGTTGGCATTTCTAATTCACAAAAGGGTTGGAAGGATTGAACCCGAAAGAAAGATTGGCAATTTTCATTCAAAAAGGATCTGTAACTTGATACAGGTTCTTCCTTTTCAAATCTCTCTCATTTGATTCTCTGAAAAAACACCATACTTATCCAAAAAGGGGGGGCGAAATAATACCCCTTTCATTTTTCCGGTCTCCCTCACTAAGGGAGATACCAAAAAAAGAGAAACCCGATTACTGACTTGAGCGTTGGAGGGTTTCGTCGGACACGCCCGCGACCCGACCCGGTTTCAGTGAGTGCGGTCCGGGAATCACCGCTCAAGAAGACAGTGAACGGGACAAAGGAGGCAATCCTGCTCGAGCTTATCGCGAGCAGAAGGATCGAGGTACTGTTTGGAACTGCGAGCAGAAGGTTCAGACATTCCTGCTCAAGCTGTTTGGAGGCACTGTTGAAATGTTCGAAGCACTGTTGAGGCACGTGGGAAAAACTGCATCAACACCATTCTTCAATTGAAATTACCTAAATAATCAAAGATAAATTAATTCTTTTTATTTTGTTTTGAAGATAATTCATTTAAACACTTAAATAAATTATTTTTTAATGACTTTTTATGCCATCCTATTTCATATTAGTTATATTAATATTTTAAATTTTAATTGATTTTTTTTTTTGAGAAACTTTTAAGAATTAAGAATTATGGAGATAAAAATTATGTAACAAGAAGATAATAATTTAAAATTTTAGGATTTGTATGGAGTTATAAATAAAAACTTAACAAATGTATTCTTTTTTAAGGTGAAATTTAATGGCAAGATGATTGTTTTTAATTTATGAGTTAGTGTTTTATAAATTAAGATGTGGTATTTTAGGGAATAGAATTCAAAAGGTTTGTTATAAGGATCATTTAGGAGTATTAAAAACTCCACTCTAAAATAATAAAGTGACTGAAGTATAAATGGGTCGAGTCATAATTGTGTCAAATATGAAAATAAGCTGTTTGATATTTGGGTAATCGTGTTGTGTTGTGTCGTGTCATCCATTTACTACATGGATTGTTTTTTTTTTTTAATTTTTTTACATGACTAAAAAGAGATGTTAGCTTAAATTTGATAAGAGTCTAATAACACAAAGTCACAAATTTACAACCCATAATACATTACATGTCTCACCATGCTCTCAATTTGAATTTTCGCATATTGATATGCCATCAGTTATGGATTAGAAAGGAAAATTTTGGGGGATAATTTGGAGTTTTGTAAAAAAAACGTAATAATCTAGTGGGTGATAATATTCATCTTATAGTAGATGATAATCTCATATAGTACTATTTAATTAATCCATGACTTTAATAACACTTATAAAAAATCACAAATTTTTTTTTATAAGTACTCATTGTATGATTGATACCACTGTCCTATTAAATCGTATTTCTTATAAGATAATATAAAGGTTATAACCACTAATTTGTATGAAAATTACATAATAATTATAATTTTATTATCCTTAATACCAATACTAAGCCGGGTCCATAAACAACTATAAAGAATCCAAATGAATGACAAGAACAAGACAAGTATGAATTCATTGGGGAAACATTTCGCATGCTGAAAAGTGAAACCTCTCTCTTCCCGAGGAATCAGTGTGTCATTGGTGCCTCGATTCAAATTTAATTAAAAGGCAAATAAATCTCTACAATTGATGATTCAGAGTGTCAAAACGGAATCCATTTCGGTTCGGTGAAAGTTATAATGTAGTATCGACCAAAGGACGATCAATGAAGAATCCAATTCCGAGGTTAAGGTGTAAATTCACATTTGAAATAAATAGTGATGATAATAGTATAAAGATGATTGATATGTTTAGAATTGAGATGTTATAACTTAAAAGTTATTGTTATTGTAAAAAAATTATAATAATAAAATAAAAATTAATAATATATAATAAATATAATTTTTAAATAATAATTTTTATAAAATAATTAAAAATATAATATTTTTTTATTATATAAATAAAAAATTATATTAATATATAACTGTTAATATTTATTAAATACTTTAATATTATAATTTCTTTGTAAGTTATATTCAAACGAACCTATAATAGTTGTCAATGACTTAAAAGGTTAATTTATAGTATAGTCCTTATCGTTTAACTAAAATTCAAATTAGTAAATAATCCACATAATCAATAAATAAAGTCCTCCATTTTTTTTAATATTACAAACAAATCTACTAAAATTAAATTTATAAGAATAATATGTAATCAAAGCAACAATAATGAATCTAATAAGCATATAGTTGGCATAGTCAATAAACAAAGTATTTATTTATTTTAATATTACATATAATTCTACTAATATTATAATTAAAAAATTGTTAGGACTCTTCATCATTACAATGACAAAGAATGTAATTTAAAAATCAAACAATCTTAATAAGCACAAGTATAGCTTAGAAATAGACTCCAAATTCTAAGTAAAATATTCCAAATCAAAGAGAAATTTAACTAATTTTAACACTAATACGGATCGAAAACTTTCTCTTAAAATTAGGGAAGAGAAGTGAGAATTTACTAACAAAAGGGTAGTTCTAAAGTCCTCCTTAATTTTCAATTAAAATTTGACTTGACAATATGATTAAATATGTAATTTAATTTCTTTGAATTCTGTTAAGTCAAATTTCACACAAAGTTATTAAAAAAAATTTATATTAACATTATATAATTAAAATGAGATTCACGATACTTTTATATCTCATTCAATTTAAAATTATCTAATCCTAGTTTGTTCCATTAGTAGGGATTCGATACCGCTCCCTAAATTTATGTTGAGGTTACTAATAGACTTTTGGCTTAGTAGAAAAGTCTTTACTCTCACACATTGTAAGATAAAAAAGTAAGTATAGAGGTTTAATGTTTTTATTTAATTATGAGTTCATAATTGAGTGAAAGTAATTTTCTTCCTTACGAAATATGAGTGGAGTAGGCGTTCTCGAGTATTAAAGAGGGTAAAAATCTGAGTGGTACTATTAAAATTTAACACGTTAACTTGTCATAATAATTGTCTGATTGTAAATATCAATAATAATCTCATTTAATATAAATTATAATTTAAGTATTAGTCTCTTATAATTAAAAAGATTTAATATATTAACTTATCTTAATAATTGTCTGATTATAAATATCAATAATAATCTCATTTAATATAAATTATAATTTGAGTATTAATCTCATCTAATTGAAAAAAAAAAAAACTTGTGTTGAGGTTGTGGGATAATACTGCCCTATGTCCTGAGCGGTAGGGTAGGATTTTTCTGATTGAACATGCAAACTATATTTTTATTTGATTTCTAGTTAAACAACAAGGACCTTCTGTAAAGTATCCCATTTAATAACCACAGATAACAAAACGTCCATTGGCAAATCAAAATCAAAACGAAAAAGCAAAAATAAGAAAGAAAAAGAGCTGCACAAAAGAGAAAAGAAAACTCCACACTCTCTCACTAACTGGCTCAATATTCTTTCCTCTCTTCTCTCTCTTCCTTTACTAAGCAAAAGCCAAGGCCAAAATCACTATAACTCTTCTTCTCTTCCATGGCATCACTTCAAAATCTCACACTGCTGCTGTCCTTCACAATAATCTTGTCATGCATGAACATGATCATGATCAGTGTTGTGGCAGCAAATGTCCCAGTTGAAGGAACTGGCAGTAGCAGCTGGTGTGTTGCAAGAAGCGATGCCAGCAACCAGGCCTTGCAGACAGCTCTTGACTATGCATGCGGGACTGGCGCTGATTGCACCCCTATACAATCCAATGGGCTCTGCTATCTCCCCAATACCATCCAAGCTCATGCCTCTTATGCTTTTAACAGTTACTTTCAGAGAAAGGGCATGGCCCCTGGCTCCTGTGACTTCTCTGGCACTGCCACCATTGCAAGAACTGATCCCAGTTCGTTATCTTAATCTCTTAGCACTTTTTTTTGTTTTTTTTTAAAGTGGTTTTTTTGCTTATTTTTGTATTTGGTGTTGTGCGTTGCTTAGGTTATGGATCTTGTGTCTATCCATCTTCTCTGAGGTATGTTCTATTTTTTCCCCTGTTTGGTAAAGATTAAAAAAGTTAACCAACTTGATATTTTCCTCTTTTTCGGGTCTGTTTATATTTGTTACTTCATCTTCAAGTTATTGGGTATCTTTCTTTTTCACCATCTTATTCTCTGTTCTTGATGAAAAAATTGGGGGACATACATACACTTTGATCATGGTGAAATGGATGCATGTTAAGTGTCCGTTTGCATCTCTGGCCGTTCGTTTGAACTTGTGTTGGTCCCAAATCACAATGTCTCTTTCTTGGCCTTGGGTGCCTCATTTTCCTTGTACTAGTCTGCCTCTGGCATATTTCAGATAAAACTTGTTCCTTAAATTTACACCGTTGGATGGTCCTCCTGGTCCAAAATATCCCGCGGCAAGGAGAGCATTGATAAATGACATGTTGCAGTGACTTTGGGAAGTACCTGATGTAATTGTATGGCGTAGTATTTTATTTTTCAGGCCTGGTAACTGATGCACACTGAACATAGCATCATAGTTTTACTGTCAGAGCTCTTAGGTCCACCAAAATAGACTGCTGTAAATGTCATTTGGTCAAAATATTTCAAGAAAATGGTCTGGTTTGTGGGGCAGGGCAAATTTCCAGGTGAAAAAAAAGTTGATATATCCTCAAAACTGGGGATGATTCTTTGGGAAATTATTTAAAAATCAACCAATCCAGGTGGCCAAAAACTTTGAACTCCTTTGGAAATGTTCACTTGAAGATTGGGTGTTACAAGGGAGATGTCATGTGCCTTATGGTCGGATTGTGCCTCCCACTAATGTAGCCATTTGCTCTTAAACTTTAAGGAACCATGATGAAACTTTATACGGACTATGTCTAATTCTTTCTTGATGTTGCATAGATTGTATATAAATAATTTGGTAACCTTAAGGCTGGTGAGAGGTTGGCAAGCATAGTCTTATTTTACGGTTAATTTCATAGCAAAGAAAAAAGACAATAGAAATAGAAAGGTTGTAGTTTTCTGCCCTTCGAGAGTCTAGAGATCTCCGCAGTCGGGCCGACAGGCCACTTTCATTCCATCTTTTGCTACACCACTTGGCTAATTTTCTACCAAGATAATCTTGTAGGTTATATTTTTTATTTTTCTTTATTGTGTCTGTATGTTGGCACTCATATAATACATTCATCAAATAATCACTTTTTAAATTAACTTTATTTCAAACTCTTTATTTTTCAGTTCTTTTTTGGTTTGTATTATATTGCTTGTTCAAAGAATAAGTTGTTCATATGAGGAGTACTGAAAGATGTATTAAGTAGGCACTATTAAAAATCTGCTTTAACTTGGATACTGTGTTTTTTTTGTAAGTTATTCAGGTGATCCTGATATAGGAACTTTATCAAGTATAACCGCGCCAACATTATGTTTGGCGTTGTTATATATTGACTCATTTAGGATTTATTGTTTTTCTTCATGTGATTTAGCCACGAAACATAATTCTTCAATGTAGGTCTATGCATCCTTAAATGTATTAAAGTGGCTTTGCTCTATGTTTTGCGTTCAAGAACATCCTTATTCCATCTCAAAGGACTATAACTATTTGAATCATGCAAATTTTCAGCACTGCTGGAGGTACACCTACTCAATCCTCGACACCCACAACAACTACCACGAACAACCCTAACCCGACAACACCAGCGACTACTACGCCTCTGTATAATGACGGTGGTAATGGAGTCAACCCTGGAATGGGCCCTCCAATGCCCAACACAGACGACTCCAAAGCTTCATCAAAGCTTATTGCCATGAAAATCATGTTGCGTGTCTGTTCCGGCCTCCTCCTTTTATTAACACTACCATACATTTAGCATTTATTATAAGGTGGAGTCAGCATTGCATTGCCTTCGCATGAAGGAAAGAGGATTATACAGTTTTGTTAAGAGTTGAAGTTTTTGTTTAGGACCATCAAGGTTTACCAATGACCATTGGATGTTCATTTTTATCAATTTTCTTATATTTGCTGTGAAGAGGACGGTTAGCTAGCTTCAAAGTGGTTGCTGCTTGGTTTTGGAGGAAATGCACTTAGTGAAAGGTTGGCTAAATCTTTGCCATATGAATTAACAATGTAGGCATTATGTATTCAATTCAATAGTCCAAACAACTCTTGTAATTTTCTTCTGGACTTGATTTTAATACTAATGCTAGATTCTTATTTCATGGCTTAAATTCTGGGATCAAACAATTAACTAGCATTGTATCAGAGCTGACAAGTTTCTAATTTCTACATTCTACTCCTGACAGGTGGAATAAATAAGAAATATTATTTACCAAGGTATAATGACTTGTCAAAAAGCCTATAGCCGTACATTTAATCAATATTCATTTCCAATTAAGTAATACCAAGATCAATAGCATATGTGAATAATGTGATGATTTATGGTAAATGCAAAAGCATTTAGCAGAGCCACCCTTGACCCTCCCATGGCATTGGAAAATGACTGAAAAAAACCCTTCTATAATACTCTTAAGATTCATCAATAAAATTATATGCCCCCATGTCTGAAGGCTCTTTTGAGCTCCATTAGAATTGAAGAATCACTCTTCCAATTAGACGATAATGTTGTTATATTTGGCGAAATTCACCCCTGTTTGAAGTTAACAGTTACATTTAATAACAGTGGTATGCCAAATCCCCAAAGCTCAATTAGTTTTGTTCAACAGGGCACCTATTTGGTTCCCTTACTATGTAAATAATATCACCAGCAATCTCGTAGAATTCCTGATTACGGTGCCATGACCATAATGCATGAGTCTCATTCTTCACCTGCATAACACACTGCCTATTAGTTTGTCCTCTTAGATAACCAATGTTTACATAAACACATACAGCACAGCCTTGAAATGCAACACAGTGTTCAACAGATGTAGTAAACCTAAAACAATCTTCAACTTTTACGGCGAATACATCAAGAATATTTGAAAGTTGCTTTTAAAGTTTGGCAGAACATTACTTTATGTTGTACGTGTTATGACTTCTACTGGTGATTGAAAATGAAAAGTTTGTAGGGATTCATTCTTGTGAAGTTTACATAAAAATTCTTTACATTTCCATTTCAGGCAGTAGTACTGAAGAATACTGATTCAAAGTATTTGGTATTCAACATATGGTTAGAGCAATAGAGTGAGCTACCTCTAAAATTCCATGGCCAAAGCTACTTTCCCTGTATGCACTATAATCAGGCTGTTGGTCCCAGCAAAACTTCCCAGATACAGGGCCTGATGTAAAGTTAAATGCACAGAAGCCACCCATATGCGGTGTTGTAGATGGCTCTGGACAGTTCCCAGGTTCATCAGCACATACTATATCCAGACCTTCTACGTTTCCTCCATCACCAACCATGATATAAACTGGGCCACATGGATCCAAAGAATAGTTGTAAACGCGATTTGACCTCTCATAGGCATGAACCTATTAATCAAGTAAGATATCCAACATTTTACCTTGTGAGGGTCTGAGGCTGTCCATAAATTTATAAATGATTTAATGGGCTTAGAAAGAAAATAGAACAGGGCAGAATTGCTAAGAAAGGTAGAAGATTGGTGGCTGGAGTTTATGTGGCAATAGTGAGACAATGAATTCAGAAGTACCCTTACATGCCCATTGAAGACTATGTCAACCTTGTAGTTATACAGTAAGTCCTCCATCTCCACTCTCATACACTCTACTTCTCTATAGTGTGCCGAGTAGGTACCATACCAAGGAGGGTGCCAGGCAGCTATCAACCAAGGAGTCACTTCTCTGTCAACATCACCCAGGTCACTTTCCAGCCAATTGTATTGATCCGCTGTAACAGTAAAACTAGAGAATCTCACTAAAGGATCAGTTCCAAAAAGCCAGACACTAGTGATAATACATGGTAAAGAGAAAGGCAAATAGAAGGAAGAAAGTTGATTTGATGAACATACATGATTTGTCATAGTCAATATAAGCGCTAAGCATCACAAAATGTATCCCTCCTGCATTAAAAGAATAGTAGAGTGAGGATGATGATCCACTTTCTTCAGATGGAAATGCAAAACGGGAACTGTAAGCAGCAAACGTCTGATTTTCAGCCTGTTGTTCTATTTCATGTTCCCCTTCTACCACCATTGTTGGAACATTAGCAATTAGAGGCTGCATATACCTGCTAATATTAACCGCACAACAACTTTATAAGCTTTATTGCTCCCAAGATTGACTCAAAAAATCATTAGCAAAACCCAAAGGAAATGAAGAGGTTAAATTGAACCGAAAGAACAAAAATAAAAGAAGAAGCAAGAACCAGTTTCCAACCATCAAGTTATTTGGTTTCAATTTTTTCTATACTACTGCAACCACTCCAACTCAGAAAGGTGAGAAAGTAAAGCGTGTCACTTGAGGTTGTGTCGCACATGCCTAATCTCACTGTAGCCTTTAATAAATTTGAAGTTGAAATTTGTACATTGCATCCCTAATTAAGCCAGAAATATGCCTTTGAATCTCTATTCTATAAAAAATAAAAAATAATCAAAATTCAAATTTTTTTCATCAAGCAAATGTCTCTGGCTATCCATTTAAATGGAGCAAACTGGCCATTTTCCACTCTGGCAAAACAATGTAGTTTTATACCTTGCTCTAACATCAGAGCCCCAGGTAGAATGAAAAAGTTTAAAGAAAATTTTAAATGTTTTAAAAATTTTGTAATCTGACCTTCCCCAATAATCCCATCGAGGCTGGTACGTTTCTTGGATGGCAGATTCCATTGACTGACACGAGTAGCAACTGGATTTAGTTCCATTTGTTAAATACAAGTCTGCATAACTTAGATCTCCAATCAACAGAAGAAGATCAGGATGGTTGCTCATCAAGTGAGCAACTGTCGTAGTCGTATTGTAGGTAAGACCCAGGTCTCCCACCACTGCTATTCTGTTAGGATAATCACTGGGACCTGAGACTGGCATGGTCCTGAAATAATGACTGCTACTCATCGCTGATATGGAAGGATCCCCACATTCATATTCATATAGTGTGTTTGGTTCCAATCCTGCAGCAAAAGATTATTGTAATGTGATATTAAATAACAAACATATATTAAAATCTTGTTGTTTTAATTGAAACATAGAAGTTGAGACTAGATTATACCTGTAATAAGAACATGATGTATAATACCAGAAGTGTAGTTCTGGAGGCCATCAAATGGATAAAGCTGATTGTAAACAAGGGAATAACCCTCCGCCTGGTAACTCAATGACGATCTAAACACTCTGAAGTAAACAATGCTTTGAACTGATTCAGGATCTAATGGACTAATATTGTCACCAATTTGGAACTCCCCTATAAATTGAATCCGCATAAACATCAATTTACCAGTTTATAAAAAAAAAAAAAAAAAAAAGTAACATCAAAAGAGAACAAAAATTAACTTCAATCTACAATGCAAGTAGCCTTGATTAACACTTTTATGGTAACCAAAACTTCACCAATTATTCACCATTTCCAGCAACACAAATACAACATAATACTTGTAGACATTCATTTGGCAAATGGGTAATTTTTATTTGTCAGTTTTACTGCTTTTTGCTTCAAAAACCCAAATACAGAGTCAAATTCAGCTCAATTAAGAAAAGTAAAATGACCCAAAAACAAAGTCCAATTCAGCTCAATTAAGAAAAGCAAAATGAACAAATGAAGGGACAAGGAGACCTGTGATCCAAGAAATCCAAATGGAGTCATAGCTAGCAGAGAGAGAGACGGAGATTTGTTGAGGCTGAAACCCTTCACCTTGAGCATTGTTTTGAAGTACATAAGGCAAGTCACTCACATTTAGTCTCAAATTCTTGTCAAGTGGGGCTGTGACTGGCTTGAATGGCCCATCAAGTGTTGTAGGAATTCCAATTCCATCACCATCAACACAACTCAACCTCAAACTCAGTAAAAATGAAAGACATAATGAAGTTAGTACACTAAGATCTGAGACAGACACTGAGACTGAGAGTAAACCCATTTGTCACTTGTAAGGCTCCACTCAACCAATCACCATAAATGTAGTAACAAAACAAGAAAAGGAAAGTTTTCGCGTGGTTACATTGAAAATTGAAAATTATCAGTTTAAAAGTTTTGAACTTGGAAGCGCCCGTGCCCACAGCATTTGGATGAACCGGTGACTGCCACCTAGTCTTTACAAGATTCCCCGTGTTACCAATTACCAGTCTCGTAACGTATTTACCGTTGTTACAATAAAATTCATGGTAACCGTAGTTAAGTTTTCCATTAAAAAAAAAAGTAATATTAAAAATATTTGTGCGCTGCCTGTTGAGTGTAGAGCTTATTTTTTCACTTTTTAGGTTAGGTGTTTCTGTTATATGGAATTGGAGTCAAGATCTTAAACTCATATTTCTTACACGTGTAAATTTTTTTAAATTTTTTCAGTCTTTTGATTCATTTATAAATTTTTATTAAAATACTTCACTTAAAATAAAATAACGGGCCCTTACCTATCAATTTAAATTTTTTAATTAATCAATTTCTCTAACAAAAATATATCAAAATCTACCAAAACTCCACCGTGTCCTACCAAAGGCCGCTTATGTTCGTTAATAAGATTATGTTTACCGTCAACTTTTCATTTACTATTTTACCCTCACAGTCACGCCAATGTCATCATCTATAGTTTGGCTCCATTTGAAATGCTTTGAAATTTTTTTTATTATTAATTTCTGAATTATATATGTTTACAAAGAGGGATTCTTTGTCTCTAAAATAAATCATATGTTTTCAGAACATTGTAAATGAAATAGTGAATGATGCCCCTTTGGTGTTCCATCGTTCTCTGCTTCTCCATCATCTCTTTGCCTTTTGTGGTCCTGGTTCATCGAGTCTGTATGCCTGTGTTTCACCAAGGATTACAAAAACAACAAATTAAATCAAGAATATTACTATTTAGAGAAACGATATTCTACATACAATTCTACACAACTAACATCCCAAAATTAGATTGTCACATAAACATCTTAGAGCATTTTATATGCAGCTACATTTCTTTCCTTGTGAAATAAGAAACATTATACATTAATGAAAATTGCTCAAGTGAACTTAGTGGGCAAAGCCATGTCTAATGTATCTAAAGCTTCATTACCTCTGGTTCAACTGGGCACAGATCAGGCTGCCTTACTATATAAATCTGATCACCTGCTGCTTCATAGAAGTCCTGATTCCGATGCCAAGTCCACAAAGCATGAGTCTCATTTTTCACCTGCAAGCCAAATAGTGCCATTAGTATTCAAACACTTATTGCCTGCGTGTACACAGTATTAAGACAGGAAGTGAGAAATAGACCTCTAGGATGCCATGGCCAAAACTACTTTCCCTAAAAGCACTATAATCAGGTTGCCGGTCCCAGCAGAACTTACCAGTTGCTGGTCCTGATGAAAAATTAAAACCACAGAATTTGCCGCCACCCAAAATTTTATCCGGCGTGGTTGATGGTTCTGGACAGTTTCCAAGTTCATCAGCATGTGGTATTGCCATTTTTTCTCTATTACCACCATCACCAACAGTGATATGTACCGGACCGCAGGGATCCAATGTGTAGTTATATACTCTGTTTGACCTCTCATACGCGTGAACCTGCCAATTTTTGCCAAAGGCAAAACCACTTTGGTTAAACGGATAACTTCAGTTACAAGGCATTGAAAGAGGATGAGGTTTTACTTCCACTTACATGTCCATTAAACACTATGTCAACACCATTCTTGTATAGCAAGTCTTCCACTGTTACCCTCATACATTCCGCTTCTCTGTAATGTGCCTTATAGGTGCTGTACCAAGGAGCATGCCATGTCGCCACCAACCATGGAGTCACTTCTCTATCAACATTGGCCAAGTCTTCTTCCAACCATTTGTATTGATCCCCTGTTACATATATAAATGTCAAAATCTAACCTACATAACTTATGATCGTGCTTAGCTGGAGTACCATCATATACACAACAAGGAGGAAAATTTGATTTTTCACCTGATTTGTCGAAGGAAACGTAAGCACCAAGCATTATAAAATGTATCCCACCTGCATTGAAAGAATAATAGAATTTCGACAAGGATCCACTCTCTTTGGATGGGAATGCAAATCGAGAAGTGTAAGCTACAAAAGTCTGATTTTCAGCCTGCTCTTCATACTCATGGTTTCCTTCTACCACCATTATTGGAACTTTAGACAATACAGGCTGCATATACCTGTTAACAATTAAGCAAATGTTTCCAGTATTGATACGGTGAGCTAAGCTGCCTCCACACTTGATCAGAATATGATGCACGTTTGAAAAAGTTGAAGTTTTACCTTCCCCAATAATCCCAACGAGGCTGATAGGTTTCGTGAATGGGATTATTTGGAAACGAGCAAGAGTAGCAATCGGATCCTGTTCCATTAGTTAGATACAAGTTGGCATAAGTTACATCACCAACCAATACAATAAGATCAGGATGGTTGCTAATCATGTGACCGACTGTTGAGGTTGTATTATAAGTGAGGCCTAGATCTCCAACAATTGCAATTCTTCTGGGGTAACTCCTGGGACTGGAATCCGGCATTGTCCTAAAATAATAGGTACCACTCGTTGCCGGTATAGAAGGATCTCCACATTGATAATAGTATAGAGTGTCAGGTTTCAGACCTGCCAAACAACAGGACAAGTACGGGATGCTGAAAGAGATATACACAATTTGATGCTTTAGATAATTGCGTATCAATCTGGAATAGCATTCTGTAAGAATCAGATTATATATACCTGTGAGACAAACATGGTGTATGATTCCAGAAGTGTAGTTTTGGAGGCCTTGAAAAGGATAAAGTTGATTGTAAACTAGTGAATGGCCTGTTGTTGTATGATTCAAATGGGACCTTAGTGTTCCATATCTAACAACACTTGCTACACTTTTGGGATCTAATGGTTTTATGTTGTTACCAATTTGGAATTCCCCTGCAAATTCATTAATCCAAAAAGTATACATCAGTCTGCTACCAAAATCAATATTTGAATAACAATGACAAAATATCAAATTTGATTTGAATTAACCTCTTAATTTCAGCATTATGCAAATGCAGGCTTATTAATTATGTATTTTTATGAAACATTTTTCTTATCTATATATACGTCAGAAGGCTACAACTATGTTCACAAGCAAAGCAAACTTCAATTCATTTGTGTCTTTCTTCTTTATTATCATCATCATCATCATCATCATCATCATCATTTATATATATATATATATATATAAAGTAGATAATCTTATCTTAATCTAGAACAACGATAATGACCAAACATGCAAGTTGCTTTATTTTTGCACCAACGCATGTACCCAAAATTCAAAAACAAAATAAAAAACTCTCTTTCACGGTCCACTCATGCGTCATGCCCAATCAATTTGCTCCCTGATTGATAAAGTAAAAGTTTCATTGTTTTGCTTCCAGGAACAGAATGCTCCATTATTATTTGTTTCCCACAAGCAAATGGAAAAATATAAAAAAAAAAAAAATCACGAAGGCAAGCTTAATTTTAGCTTATCCGCCCACAAACTTTTTAAAACATTATCTCATTGAAGGACAAGGATTCATCCTTAATCAAACTTTGATATGTTTAATAATTATTAGATAAGAATATTTAAGCTAACTATAAACGCATGTGGGATAGGAAATTATTGAAAGATCAGCACTGATTTCAAGTTCTTCGTTAAAAGAACTAAACAAGTCAAAAAAATTAAGAAAAAAGAATAGATATATACCTGTGATCCAAGAAATCCAAACAGCGTTATGGGTTGAAGAAAGAGAGACGGAGATTTGCTCAGGCTCAAACCCTTCAACCGTTCTTTGAACTCTAGGGTCTGTATCAGGCAAGTCAATGGCGTTTCCTCTGAAACTCTTATCAAGTGGGATAGTAACAGGCTTGAAGGGTCCATCAAGTGTAGTTGGAATAGCCATGGCCATAGCTTCGTAGGCTAACAATATTGATGTTATTGTTAATGTTAGGACCAGTGAAACAATATTATTGAGTTCAAATACATTTAGAGGCAATGGGATTGATACTAGTGATGATGAAGCCATTAATGGGGTTCAGTGTTTTGTATGAAAGTGCAGGAAAATATGAGAGAGATAGAGAGAAAGAGAACAAGGTGACAAGGGAAAATTAGAAGATTTTTCTGAGGGGAGCCTTTGCATGCAAGAGAGTTTATATTTACCTTCAGATGAAAATATTTAAATAACACTTTTTTATATATGGATATGAAAGGGCCTTAAACACTTTATAATACTGCTAATAAACAAGTCCTTTTGTATTAGGTTCAAAATATTATTATTATATTTTTATGGAAACAATATGAAACTTTTTATTCTTAAGTATGTAGTTAAGAATCTAATCTGACAATTATAATATAAAGTATGAATAGATCTGTTCCTGGAGGCAGGGGTTAAAAAGATCAATTCAGAATTTGTCCATACCTAAAGGTAATTTGAATATATTTTATGAAAAAATTTCTTAAACTTTAAACAGAAATAATATGAATATTTTATTCTGACATCATTTATATTTTTTCTTTTCGTCCGAAACCTTTTTTTTGTCCTCAATTTTTTCTTTAATTTTACACTTCATTTGTTTTTATTATTCTTCTAGAAGGCTAAGGGTATGTTTGGGATTGAGGTTAAGTAGCTGTAGCTTTTAAGCTACAGCACTAAAGTGTTTGGTAAACACTAGCTGCTGTAGCTTTTAAGATATATTAGCTATGTTAATAAGTTTTTTTACTTGTAAGATGTAAAATTTATTATGTTTTTAATAATTTTGTTAAAATTATTATTTAAAAATTATATCTATTACATATTATTAACTTTTATTTTATAATTACAGTTTTTTTTCTACAGCAACTGTAGCTTAAAAGCTACAGCACCTCAATCCCAAACATACCCTAAATGCCGTAGACCAAAAGCAGAGTGTCACAAGCTGGCTTTGGTTGGAATCACGATATTATTTTTATGATTAATTCTTTCAAATTCAATATTTTAATTTAACATTTTCAAATTGTTAACCGTTCACGTTGATTTATAATTTTATGTAATTGCGAGAATCGTGCCTTGGACTATTCATTTCTCGTTTTTGTCCATGTTCATTCTTTTTTTTCTTTTTATATAAAATATTAATTTGATTTGTTTTATTTACTAAAATGATTATTTGTCTCATTTTTAGGCCGTCGTTTCTGTTTGCAGAAAAACTCAACAAACTTCGTAGATTAAAGAAATGAACTGCCAGAATCTTGTATGGACTGGGATCGTAGAGCTCATTTGTGCTCATCGATTGTTCTTCTTAATATTTTGTCACATGTATATTTATAGTAATATATTAATATATAAAAAAATAATTAATTTATATTCTTATAAGGTATGTACTAATAATATTTTTCAAAAAGATTAACAAAAAGTTTGAATTCAATCTTGAATCCAAATCCTTCTTGTATATATTAATCTTCCCACCTTGTGGTTCAAATATATATATATATATTGGAAACATACAATTGATTTAAATAATAGTTGCTTTTTTATCTCGCCAATTTGATTCCCATTAGCCACTGATCTGACTTATTTATTTCATGATCATTTTGTCTGTATTATCCGATTTCAGTAGGTTTAAGACCATAGTTTTGAATTCTGTTATTTTATCAATATTCTTAAGAAGCTTAAAAATTTTGAAGCATAAAAAAATTGAAAAGAAGTATCCAATATTTGTCTTAAACTCACATAAATGACACCTGTGGATTTTGATATTAGAAGATGCAAAATGGCAAAAAGCCGAATATTTTTTATCTACTAAAAGTGAATAGGTAAGTTTAAAATTATTGTATTTTATTTTATTTACTAGTGGCATCAATTGAAGTTATCCATCTCTTTTAGAATATTTTTCCTTTTGGATAGATAATAATGTTAGGAATCAAACTAAACTTTGATTCTCAACTGCTTGTAACAATTTATTGACACATAATTTTCATATGATGTTAAATATTAATAAGTAAAATAATATTATAAAAGTGCCACAATATCAAGTAATTTAATAATATCGTTTTTGAGTAGACATACAAGATTTAGTGTTCAAATCCTGCTCACATAAGTGGAGAGAAAATTGAATTGACAAGATATCATATTTAACATAAATATATAAATAAAATAAAATTAAACGATGTAGTTAATAACTAACTTAATAATTTTATATAATTTAAGACCTAAATGCTAAAATCTTTTACATTAATCCTTGATCCAAGGTGATGATCAAGAAGATAAGAGATTCAACTTATGAAATTTAATGATCAAGAAGAACATAAGGAAAGGGAAATTTGGCAAATAAAGCCAGAAATTTTGGACTAAAATAGTGATGGCACTGTGTATAATCCAAAGTCAACAGCATTTTCATGTTAGTTTTGAAAACGGTTTTCTAAGTTTTAATATTTTTGTGCTGTAAAGTTGCTTTGTAGGACTTTACGCAGCCCCGCAAATTAAGTTGTTCCTTTTTTTTTTTTTTTTTGGGTGGGTGCGTGGGTCGGGGCTCTTATCTTGCGTGTTATTTCATTCTTAGTCCAGAATGGCTAAAATATCATTACAAAGTTGAATCCACTTCATTAGTGATAATTATTAACAGTATAACAAAAAATCAAACAAGGTTTAATTAGAGGCATGGGTCATGACACAAATATGATAAGACTTTTTTTACGATAGAGTTGATAAAAATTGACATAATTATTAGATGTACTATTAGATGTATTATATTCATATCAACATATTTATTCATATCACCATATCAACATATGGTCAGATGTAACCTATGGACTAGTTTATGACACAAATAATTATAAGTGTCGTAAACATATTTGTATCATATCAACCCACTTATAACCCATTTAAGAATAATGATATCATATATTTATCATAGTTTAAATTAACTTTTATTTTTCTCTTGCACAATAGCATGACACAATATAATATGGAATTTTTATGTTTGAGTTGATAAAAATTAGCACGATTATTAGTCATATCGTATTTATGTCAATATGTTTATTAATAAGGTCATTCATGCAAAGGGATCTCAACCTATGAACTAGTTTTTATGACATGAATAATTATCATTGTCATAAACATATTTATATCATATCATATATTTGTCATAATTTAAATTAATTTTTATTTTTTTTTTGTTATTAATGGCGTGTTTTGCTTTATGAATTAGAGAATCAGAATTTGAAATTAGAATTATTGACAACGTTGACTTCATAAAATAAAGGTAAAAGTCAAAATTAGAATGATTGGGCCGACCTCTTTTTGCGAATGAAAAATGGGATACTGATTCTTAAGGAGGGTTGGAATCAGTCCAAAATAAAAAAATCATAAACCCAATTTTGCCCTCAATTAAACAAAAAATGACACCACAGTGAGGCTCATCTTCATCGCGGTTGCTACCATTGATGATGAGCCTCACCATGATTGAAGTCACCGGAATTGAGCATCACTGTGGTCGCTGCCAGCATGTTGTGATTGAGCTTCATTGCGCAATCTTCGCCTTCGCCATTCACGATCCAGCAGCAGCAACCATCGCTAGCGATTATGTTGACAACGACGATGTAATGATGATTTTGATTATTATTATTATTATTTAAATGGATTATAATAGTAATAATAATTATTATTACTACTACTATTATCATTATTATTATTAATGATAAAAATAATAGTATTATTATTAACATTAATAATAATTTTTGGAGAATAATAATTACAATAATTAAAATACAAATGAATAATTATGATAATAGTAATTAAAACTTTTAGTAACTTGAATGATTTAACTAATTCTAATTTTGATTATTACAATTAAAATAAACAACTTATTTTAATTCTATCATTTATTCTTATTCCAACCAATTATAAATCTTGTCCATTCTAATTCCAGATCATTATGATTTCCATTGAATAAACACAAGTGTGTTAACACATGTTTGATAAATAGGTCCTATCAAATTTATCTTAAATTTGACACAAGACAAACACGACACGACGACATGATTTAGCACCCCTAGTTTTTTTTTTTTAGTTGAGCTCCTAACACCCTTTTAAAACTCTTATGAAACACTACTCATTATATTTACATCCTTACCTTTGTTAACATTATGAAAAAAGCTATAATAGCGTTAAGTAAATTTTTAAAATATTTTTAGTAATAAAATTGGGTAATTTATTACTTCATTATCTTATATTTTTTTTTATTATATTAAGAAATTGATTATATACAAATCAAGATTTAAATATGGGACAATTCATAATTTATAGGTGTAAAGTCGTAAAGATATTTTAATTTAAATTTATAACTATTCTTCTATGTAATTTCTCTAGTAATAGAAGTATGATTACAAAATGGGGTTTTATAAGAAATTCAAATGGGTGTAAAAACCATTAGTCTTTTTTTCTGTTTAAGTTCTTTAGTGCTTGTTTAGTATGATTTATTTAATAGTCATAAATATTTATTTAATCTCATAAGTTTTTATCAAAATTTTTATTATTGTTTAGTTATTTTTTAGTAGAACTTTTGAATATTAAATAAGCTATACCTCTATTAACAAAAGCTCAAAATTTAGACTTTTGGGAATAGAGGTCGAAAAGCTTTTTTTTTTTAATTGTTCAATTGTTTAAAATATACGTTATTTATTTAATAATTTTATTTCATTTTTTTTCATAACATAAGTTTAAAAACTTGTCTATTAAAATAATTTTATAATTTTTAATAAAAATCTCTTATTGATGATCAAACAACTTAAATTTTTAAATAAAATTTATTAAAAATATTTTCTAAATGTAGCCCTAACTCCTATTTTTCTTTAAATTTAAACTCAGTTGTCAATTAAAAAGATTGCTTGAAAACTACGGGGACAAAATTTGGGGCTTTTAAAAGATGTAGTTGCACCCACAAATTGATAAATAATCCAAGTTATAGGCCCAAGCTCAATACAAAGCCCAATCCAATCGCCCTTCTTCCTAAAATCGAGTAAACGAAAAGGGCTAAATTGCAAAAGAAACCAAAACCAGAAGCAAAACTGTCGAGAAAAGTTTCCCTTGGCCGTTGGATCAACCGGAGATCTGAGAAAGTTTCATCTTTACGTTTACCAGCAATCACATTCCGGTGATCCAAACACTTTGTAATATTACATTTCCAAAAGAAGGAAGAAAAGAAAAAGAAGAAAAGATGAATATATTTAGGTTAGCAGGGGACATGACCCATTTGGCCAGCGTCCTTGTTTTGCTCCTCAAGATCCACACAATCAAATCTTGTGCAGGTACTTTCATTCTGTCATTTCTTATTTATTTATTTATTTTTTATGTGGGTTATTTATTTATTTATTTTTTTTACATTGTTTAGTCTGTGTAATAGCTATGAAAATAATTGAAAATGAGATTTTTAGTATATGGTTGCTATTGCAATTTTTACACGGTCGTTGTTTTTGAAGTAATTTAGTTTGTATTTGCAAACTAGGGCTTTAAATTTTGGTGAGTTTGTGTCTAATTTTGATAGTTTTGCTTTTCCTTTGGTAGTTTGTATTTTTTTAAAAGCTCTCTAATTCTTGTTTCCATAGCCAATTATCTGCCTTAGACTAAGCTTAGAAAGTTAGTATGCTGAAGGCAAGTCACAATTATCATGTCATTACATAAACTAGGCTAGTTAGCGGAAGTGAGGATTAAAGTAAGATTCCTGATCTGTTCATCAGTATCTAATTGGAGTTATTAGAGTTACCCTGGTTAGATTGGTAGATGATCTGAGTTAGGAAATATTCCAAAGTCTTCCCTAAGATTGGGAATAAACTTGCTTGGTGCAAAATTGTGCATCAAACTACTAAAAGAGGTTGCCCTGTATAGAAATTATGAATCTTATAATGCAGAGCTGGTAATATTTGTTTAATAGCTTGTGCTATTATAATTGAAACATTGCTTCCTATTACTTCTTTACCCATTCACAAATTTTGATATGTTATTGTGGATGGTGCATCTTTGTTTATCATTTTTTTTTTTTTTATGGTAAAAGCTTTTTGTAGAAACCTTGATGTTACATGACTAAGATTTTTGGTGTGTTATGTAAATTTTGTTTATTTTGGATAAGTATTTTATGTTGGCTTGCCTTTTTCACCTTAATTGCTGGTCCATTTCCAATAATTCTGATGCGTTTAATTTTAAATAAGATTGTATTTGGACTTCTGACTATAATAAAGCTGTGTTTTACTCTTAATTTGGTTTACTCTATAGTTTTCTACTTCTATGCTTTATGCAGGTGTATCGCTGAAGACTCAGGAACTCTATGCTCTTGTCTTTGCTACTCGCTACTTGGATATATTTACAAATTACATTTCATTCTATAATACTATAATGAAGTTAATATTCCTGGGGAGCTCTTTCTCAATTGTTTGGTACATAAGGCGCCACAAGATTGTTCATAGATCTTATGATAAGGACCAAGACACCTTTCGGCATTTGTTTCTCGTGCTGCCTTGCCTACTTCTGGCCTTACTTATAAATGAAAGGTTTACCTTTAAAGAGGTATTACTTTACATTTAATTGTAGGATATTTTTGTGATTCTTCTTACTTACAGTTGCCCTCATATTCTTTGGATTTGAGGGATTTATGTCAATTTACTGAGAAGCAGTGTTTGGTACTTCTATGTAAATTACCACCCATTATGAAGCCAACGGGTTAATCTGTTCCTTCTCCTTTTGCCTTTTTCCACCCCTCTTTCTCATCTGATAGAATTGTTGCGCAGGTAATGTGGGCATTTTCTCTATATTTAGAAGCCGTTGCCATACTTCCTCAGCTTGTATTGTTGCAGAGAACAAGAAATATCGATAACTTGACAGGACAATATGTTTTTCTCCTCGGGTACATTGTTGTTCTAAATTCCTTGTTTTAATTTTGTGATCGACGATATATATATATATATTTTAAAAATCAATTTTGTGATCCATAAGGTACTTTTTCCTTCTTGGCCTTTAATATGATATCGCATGGTGTCTTCTGATTTATGATTTTCATTCCCATCTTGGTGCTATTGTTATGCTGCAGGATTGGAGTTTTATAGTTGTGTTGTTGGTGGGCCTTTAGAATTCTCATCTGACATGCAATTATTTAAAATTTTCATACTTTTTCAAGTAGTATTGATAGTGTTATTCTACAGGAATGCAGTCACTTTTAGAGCAGTTTTAGTTTTCACTGATATTTTCCTTTGTCCTTCTTTAGTACTCCTCACTATCTGACTATGATGATATGCAATCAGAACTGTGTTCTCTTAGTCTCTAATTTCTTGTTTTGCTCTTAGCATTTACTTGGCTTCTTCATATGCTTTCAAAATTATTTCCTTTTTCTAAATGAATGTACTACTGTCAGAACAAGTTAGGTTTTGAACGTAATAAAGTTTTCTGGAAAACGGAATCCTTTATTGGAGATTAAACTCACAAACACTTAATTCATTAAAAGAACAAATTGCATGACAGATGAATGTAGTACCTTAGTCTCCATTTGGTAAGTCAAGGATGCAAAGAGCTAATGTCTTACTTTCAGTTGAATAGAGCCAACAAAAAAATTGTGGTGAAAGTGTGTTTAAAGCTCATTTCCTTTGTTTAAATTCCTGTATTAAAACTCATTTCACCTGAATTGTAATCAATCATATCCCATATGACTGATGATTTTTGGAAAGAGAAGGTAAAGAATTACGTTGTTCAGAATTTATATCAACTATGTCATAAACAGCATTGACCCTGTTCTACTATTTGCATGTCTTGCTTTAGATATGGCTTTTCATTTTGCAATGGAAATTTTTCTTGACCATAACTATGTCATAAACAGCATTGACTCTGTTCTTCGATTTGCATGTATTTCTTTAGATATGGCTTTTCATTTTGCAATGGAAATTTTTCCTGACCATAACTTAAATAACTGATATCTAGTTTTATTGGTCATTGGTGGTATATCCTACTATTTGCTTCTGTCCTTCCAATGGTACCAAACTAGAAAAAGTGGACCTGTCTAATGTTCACCCTTATCTTTGCAATGTGTTGAATTTGCATGTCTGCTACACATGAGCCTTCTTTATTACAGGCAGTTATCTCATTAATCAATTAGGTTCAGTCTTCAGTAACGGGTTTATCCATATACCTTGTCTTATTTGGTACATGTGATGAATAGGAAAAAATTGTAGTCATATTTGGTCATTTCCTTTTTAGTATTTGTTCTGCAAAAGTATATAAAGTTGTGAGAGCATGATGTGACTGATTATGTCCGAGCTATTGATATACGACCATCAATTGTTACCGCAGTATGCTAAATAGTTTTGTCTTTTATCTTATCTACTCTGCAAGCAGTTTTCTTTTCTTTAGGTTGAATATGGTATCTTATCTTTGTTGCTTCTCCTAATGCAGTGCATACCGAGCGTTTTACATATTAAACTGGATATATCGCTATTTTACTGAGGATCACTATGTCCATTGGATAAGTATGATTCTCTTTCATTTTCCCTTGCTCCTTTTTTCTGTGTTTGCGAGCTTTTACAACCACATACACACTTGCTATTTTGATGTTATCTGATAAAATTTTCTCTCTTTCCTTTGTTTTTTTTTTTTAAATTTTAACTCGTTTCATTAACTTTGGAGAGGTATTGGTTTCAGACATTAATTATACACATGATAAGCACCTTATTTATGTGATTGTTCTCTTGCAGCTTGGATAGCAGGTCTTGTTCAGACATTGCTCTATGCTGATTTCTTTTACTATTACTTTCAAAGGTCGGTCAGTGTTTTGTTCTTTCCAAATCATATTTAAGAATGTGTGATGTTTACATTGATGTTGATCTTTTCCTTATTTTTTGCAGCTGGAAGAACAATGCAAAGCTTGAATTACCAGCTTGAGGCATTATTAGGCCAAGGTTGCGCATAGCACACATGGATATGTAGTTGTGTGGTTACAAGTGCTTGGCATTTTTCGCTTTTCTTATCCCCTAGTTTTGGGTGCTCGGTGCTCAGGTGAACATGTTAAATGTTGTTTCTTATTAACATTTATCCTGTCAAACTCAAATGGGTTTTGAACTCCAAATACCATACATGTTATATTTGTTGATTCATCAAGCAAATTGTTCAAAAACAATGTATCTATCAGGGACTCACTAGTCTTCTTTTGTGGTTTAGTGCTAGCATTTCAATCATACACGTTATATTGTGGATTCTCTCAGTCATGCCAAAATTTTGGAATTGATTATATGTTCATATTTTTGTTGCATGAACCAGGACATTGCTCAAATCTTTTTCTTTGTTCTTTTCATATTATGTCATTATATGCAAGGACTTTTAAATGTTCAGGCCAAAATATGGGGAAATCTACAATAATAACTACAAAACTTTTGCAATTTTTTAAAATAACCCTTCAAACTTATTTCTTTTAAAACCAGCCAAAACCTATAAAAATCACTAAAATACCCTTTCTATGAATATATCACTAAGGTTCAGAAAAATCAGAAAAATATAAAATAGATAAATATATTGTAGAAATTAATGAATTAAATAAATAAATGATAATACTTATTAAAATAATAATAGAAGAAATTAAGCTCTTAAAAATTGAAGTTTTTGAAATAAAAACTAAGTTAGAAAAGAAATCAACAATTTTAGAAGCACAAAAAGAATTAAAAGAATCAATTAGACATGAAGACAAAATACAATTTGAAGAAGTAGTCAAAGGATTGTTTGATGAAAGAATAAGAACTACTGCAATGCCAGAGATATTAAGAAGAGAAGAAGAATATAAAAAACAATTACAAGAAACAATAAAAAGATCAAAAGAAAGTACACCAAAAAATAAATTAAAGGAAAAAACTGATATAAAACAAAAAGGAATAAAAATTGATGAACCCAAAGGATCAAGTTCAAGTAGTGAATAATGAATAATTTAGAAGAACAATTTGATAAATTATCATTAGAAGATTTAGACCTAGAAACACTAGGATTTGATGTAAATATGAATGTTGGGACCACCAACTAAACCAAGTATAAAACCCGAAAATCCTAATATATTAGTCACTGATAAAAGAGTAAGAGCACATAATCAGGCATTAATATCTAAAAAACCTTATTATAAAATGTATCCAGGAGAATATATACCTGAATATAAAACTGAAAATGAACTCATTAAACCTATGGGAAGTAAATTAGATATAGACTGCAGAAAAGACCCAAGTAAAACATTAACAAGTTGGTCAAATGATATGAAAATAATGTTTATATTTAATAAACAAAATAATGATTGGGATGCACAAAATACAGAAGAAAAATTTGATCTATGGATAGAATTATTAATAATGAGTTTTACTGGTAATGTATAAAATTGGTGGGATAGAATAACTGAAGAAACAAAAACCTTAATACGACTAGCAACTAAACAAGAATTTAGAAAAAGAATTAGTGAAAGATTAGATAAATTTACAAATTATATAAGAGATGAATTCTTAGGAGAAAATTGAGAAGATCTTAAACAACAAGAAATACAAAAAGAAAAACTATTAGCAAAACAACATTTAATGAATCTGCAAATATGCAATTTATGTAATATAAAAAATTATACATGTGAATTTCAGAAATATTACTATAAACAATTTTACAGTAATGATGATCAAACAATTTACTATGATATGTATATAAATAAACTACCATCACCATGAAATGCTTATTTTATTAAAGAATGGAATGCATACAGATCAACAGAAACAGAAAAATTAATACCAAATACGTTAGGTTCTAGAGTAGAATTTGTCATAAGAAAATTAAAAGAGATATGTATAGAAAGACAATTATATAAAAATATTAAAAATGCCATGATGATTTGTTGCAATCAAGTAGATGCACAAAATCAATGGGGATGAAACCATATTATAAAAAACATAGAAAACATAAACAAGGATATAAAGGTAAATATAAAAACAAAAGGAGATATAAAAAATACTACAGAAAATATTGAAAAAATAAACAATTTAAAAGGAAACCTTATAGGAGATATTATAAAAGAAAATATAATGAAAAAATTAAAAAAGACCATAAAGAATGTAAATGCTGGAATTGTGGACAAAAAGGACACATAAGCCCTGAATGTAAACAGAAAAAGGTCAGAATAGCAGAAATAGAATATCAAGAAATAAAACCAGATTTAGAATTATTATCTGATAATGAAAATATAAATTGTTTCAATATTGAAATATATGAAAGTTATAGTGATACAGAATCTATTAGTACAAGTTCTTTAGAAAATTCAGAATCAAATGAATCAGAATCAGAATTCTGAAATAGAAAATATAGAAGATATAGAAATAGATAACGAAATAGAACAACAAAAAAATAGAGATGGATATCAATTAATTGTATAATTAAATCAGAAAAAATTAAAAGAAATTTCAAGAATATCTTTGAATTTAAGAAATCCAGATAATACAATTTAAAAAAATATACAACAATTCTTTAAAAGAAAGAATATAATTATTCATGAATACCAAGAACAGGAAAAAGCTATAGATATAACACAAAGTAGAGAAAATATTAAATTAAGCCTATTAAATTCAAGAAGCATAAATGCCACTTTAAATAAAATCAAAAGTAATAGGATTAGAGATAAAATACAATATGTATATTTAGCTGGAATACAGATATTAGTAAAATCTTTATTTAGAGAAGGAATAAATTCACCTATAATACTTAGTTTACATGATCAGAGATTTATAGACCCTGAATTAGCACATTTAGGAACTATAGAAGGAAATTTATGTTATAAAAAATTCTTATTTACATGTTACCCTAGATATTGTGTTCATATAAAAGATAAAAATATAAATGATACGCTAAGTTTACATTTTGAATTAAAGAAAAAAGATATAATGTAACCTGGAAATAAAATAATGACATTTTATTACTCTGCCTTATATTCTTTCTGTAATAGTAATTATGGAGAAATATATAATTAGACAAAGAATTTCAAGATTTAGGACAAAGTATAGAACCAATATTATAAATTCCTAATTTACTAATAACCTATAATCTAAATATAAAAGATGATAAATCTGAATTAGAAGAAGACATTAAAAATCAAATGGTACCAATTCAATTTGGTAACAAGCAACTTATTAAAGGAATAAAAACAAAAGGAAAATAACCCAAATATAATGCATATAAAGAAATATTAATACCTGATAACACATCTAATGGAAGCTTAGTAATAATGAGAAAATATTTTAATGGAATAGAATTTATAGAAGGTCCAAAAATATTAATAGATACAGGTTCAAGTCATAATCATTTAAATATATTAAAAAATAAAAGATTAACAGAACATACCACAACATGTGAATATAAATATAAAGACTTCAATGGAAATTTAAGAATATGCACAAAAGAAGTAACTGTACCAACATATTTAAGAAGATTATTATTCAGAATACCATGTTTTATAGACTCAGGATTTGCTCAAAATGAAATATATGATATAATATTAGGAATGAGTTTCTTAAAACATATAAATTATAATATTACTTTTGAAGGAATGTATATAAAAATAGATAGTGAAACAACAGAATTTTGCCCAAAAATAGCAATGTGGCAAAATGGATAAATGAATACTATAAAATTTCCTTTAGGAACTTACATAAAATTAACATTCCCTGAAACTAATATCACTACATGTGCAATCATAGATACAGGAAGTGAAATTACATTAGGTAAATCATTTTTACTAAACGAATGGAATAAGTTCTCAGGATCAGGAATAAAACTTATAGGCATAACAAATACCCAAGCACCTTTATTATATTACAAATCACAAGTTCCAATTATTCTTGGCAATAAAATAATATTGTTAAAACATATTATTCAATATGATACCTTAAAACAAGATTTACTCTTAGGAAATGATTTCTTTAGTCAATTCCAAAGTTATCAACAGACTTTATATAATATCAACCTTAAGACACCATGTGGCCATATCCTTAAACTACCTCGTATCTTTAAACCATACAGAGTTGCAGTTGAGCGTGGTGATTATAGTTATAAGATCTTTTTTGATAAAAAACAAATACAAAAATTTTTAGGATGTTTAAACTATGCAGAAGGATTTATAGATAATTTAGCTAAGAAAAGAAATCATTTACAAAAATTATTAAAGAAAAATAATCTTCAAGGTTGGAAAGAAGAACATACACAAGCAGTTAAACAGCTAAAAGAAGAATGTAAAAATTTACCTAAACTAAGATTACCAGAACCAACAGATAATCTAATTTTACAAACAGATGCCAGTGATTTATACTGGGCAGCAATACTAAAAACTGATTTAAATGAAATATGTAGATACACAAGTGGAACACTAAATTTAGCAGAACAAAATTATACAACCCATGAAAAAGAATTATTAGCAATATTAAAAGGAATTAAAAAATTTTCATTATTTTTAATTGCTAAAGAATTTACTGTAGAAACTGATAATACTCAGGTTAAATCATTAATATTTAATAAATTACCAAATGAACCTCAGTATAGACGAATTCATAGATGATAAGTATTTTTATCTTTATATACTTTTAAAGTCAATTATATCAAAGGATCTGACAATTATCTTGCAGATTTTTTATCCAGGAACATAGAATTTGCTGAAGAATCATAAACAATGGAGGAAGAAATCTCCAAAATAAATGCTGAAATAAATCAGTTGAAAGCTGATACTAATGAAGCCTTAGACGCCATAGATTGTCCAAGGAAAATATTTGAAACACATAATGATGGAGTAGACATACTGATTTCTTCTTGGAACAGTCTGATCAGTAGACTCCAAATAAATCCAATAAATGCTGTAAGCAACAGTGGACCCATTCCACAGGATCCTATTAGTGATCCAATAAATCAGGATTCTCCCAGAGATCCAATAAATCAGGACTCTATCAGAAGCCCAATAAAACAGGATCCACTCAACGATCCAATAAATTCTGATCAAATCAGTGATCCAATAGTCCAGAAAAATAAAACCATAACCATCTGTGCAACAGGTGAAGACAATAAAAGGACTGTCAACATAAATCCCTTTGTCTCAGAGGATGATAATCTCCCTTTAAATCCAAAAGAAGAAGATTATAAACAGATAATCACCTGGATATACTACATTTGTTCATACAAAAACACCATCCATAAATCACTAGGAAAAAATGTCAATCCTAGAATGATAGCAATAAAAGATGCAGATCCAGTACTTGTAGGAAAGATAGCAAGGTATGGATTTCTTGATATGATATACCCTGACATAAACTTAAATGAGCTAGCCAGTTTTGATGAATTCCTTATAAAAGAAGTCTCTAAGTTTGCCAAAAAGAGACAAATATATCTTAAATTTTACACCATAAGTCCTGAATACACCAATAACATAGAATATCAGGCCTTTTACATGATTACAGTAGGCCATGTTACCAGGAATTTTCAACTTGAAGTGGGAACAGAATATACAACAGCCCCACAATTCAATAAGGCTTGGATAAGAACCAGAAGAGCTCCAGTAATAAAAGCCATCTGGAGCATAGCCAAAACCTCGTATAATAGAAAATACTGAACAATAATAAAATTCAATAATTACATCTTACGACTGAGAAGGTGGAGAGTCACCATCTGAGATACTTCTAGACTTTATACATGAGATAACAACAATGAGATTTCCATCAAGCCCAGCTACTTTACAGCAGGCATGCAGACTGATGGAGATAAAGTAAGAAAAAGAAGTCTTGTCGTTTGTGTCGGCAGCAATAAATAATGTAATCTTTACTTATATATTTGTCATTTTGTAATAATTTTTTGACTTTGTAAGGCCACCGCATAAAGTTGTCGGCCATAATAAAAATTAGTTGTATCTATCTTTTTTCCTACCATACACCTGTAAAGGAGAAAGATGAGAAGTCATTATTTTTTCCCTCATTCATACACATGTAAAGAGGAAAAGATAAACATCAATAATGTATTCTTTATATAAAAATCAATAAACCAGAAGGGCAGATATAGCCTATCTTAACCAATTTCTCATGATCTTTAAAAAAAAAAAAACACTCTCAGAACAACACCAATGCAAATATAAACCTTTTTCTAATCTCAACCCAGAATAACAGAAGCATCCAAATAAACCAAATAACCCCATAAGAAAGAAAGAGGAAACCTATATCTATTGTTGGATATAAGGAAATCCAAAACACTAAAGGACACAGTGAAGCTTGAGAAGACTGTCTAGTTATCCCGTGTTAGCCAAAGAGGAGAAGGCGTGTTGAGGGAGTTAAGGACGAAATCATTTAGGCAGAAGGTTACTCCGCCGGTGTATAGGAAAATTCCTTTTATACAATAAAGGATAAAGGTAATAATTCCAAATTCTTATCTTTTTAGTGGTAAAAATTTATTAAAGATGTTAATGTTTGATGGGAAGAGTATGGATTCTTGGACATATTGCTATAATATGGAAAAATATCATGAAACTCTGTTAAAAGAGTTTGAAATAACTAAATAATTCGTATAAATGAATACACAAAAATTTCATATAATCATAAAACCGTGGTATTACAATTTAATTGTGAAACAACACATTATGAAGTATATATGTTTTCTAAAAAAGATTTAGTATCAAAAGAAGCCTTGCTGACAATAAAAGGTATATGACTACCAAGTGAATTAGAAAGAAAAATAATCAATCAAATTGAAATGGATAATTTGTAAGAAAACATATATATGTTTCAGATAAATCAAAAAATTTCTATATTAGAAACTAAGATAGACCAAGAAGATAAAGATCCATGGGGAATGGATCTCTATCACTTTTTTTATTATTAAAATAAACTATTTGCCACCAATAAGATTTGTAAAAATCCTCTTATATCTTGTATAAAATTTTTGTTTATATTACTTCTCGTTGTAACATATGTATAATTGCTTGTATAAATTATGTACTTAATGTTTGAATAATAATAAAATATTACTTTTCATTATCTCCAGAAAAATAATTTTTATTAGATACTTATATTGACCAAAATTTTTCTGATTAACTAGATTAGTTTTCGGACCCCCCAAACAAATGGTATCAGAGACAATAACATCAATAAAATTATAAGTAAAATAAGAAAAATAAGAATTTGATTAAAATGGAACCAATAACTAATATAGTAGATGCAATGTATACTTTAAAAATAGAAGATAAAGATGAAATAAGAAAATTGGTAAAAGAAATAAAAGAAAGTAAGAATAATATAAGAAATATTGAATTAGAATTAATGCAAGAACAAAGACAAAGATTTAATATAAATACTAAAGATGATGAAATAATATTAAATAAACGAATGAAATTTATAGATGAATTCATTAAATTCTTAATATATTGGTATAAAACAGAAGCATTATGAATAATAATGATCTAGAGTTTGAAGCCTGGAATAGAATTAGATTAATGTAAAAAGAATGATTTTTAGTTGGGAAAATAAAGTGAATCTTTACGTAGAATACTTAAATCAAGAAATAATAAGCTTGGAACAAGAAAAAAGAACTTTAATTAATATAGGTCAAGAAAATTATGAAGAATTAGAATTTATAGATTTTTATGATTTAGAACAAAAAATATATTTTTAGAAAGAAATAGTAAAAATCTTAGAAAGAATAGGACGTAGATGTAGAAATGATAGAAGAATAATCAATGTATAAAATTTTAAAATTCCAAGGACTTAAAAAGAAAATTATCATAATCATAAAAGACAAAATAGTTGGTATTTTTGAAATTAATATAAACACAGCATCGGTTTTCAGTCTATACAGCAAATATTTAGCTAAAAATAATAAAGAAAAATTAGAAAGGTTAAAAACGAAAATAAATAAAATAAAAGGACTAATATTGATAATTTTCCCAAAATATGTAACTACTAAAGATAAAAACAAACATCAAACAATAATCCACAATAGTGTTATCTGAGTAAATAATTGCATTTTTATCTTAAAACTTTTATCTAGTTGCTACACTAGGAGTCACAAAAGAGGACGGCATGATAGATTAGCGAGTGAAAACAGAGTGATTATGCTCAAGAACAAATATGCAAATAGGCTTTCAATTATATATTCTTCCTTAAAATTGGGACAAAGAAAATAGCATAAAATAACACTTGGCATTGTTGACTGATGCGAAGCTATTTGTAAACTTCTTGAACTTTTGGGTAGCATATACTAGAAATCAAACTTGCAATGGCTGTTAATAAATATAAATAAAAAAATTCAACTCATGGTAAGAAACCTTTGTGATTGACTCTTGAAGTATCGAGAATTGTTCAAACAATATTTCAATGTGCTGCTGGAAACCTTTACTGATGAACTATCTGTAACATGAATCCTTCGTGGAGGATTCTGACATGCAATGAGAACCCTCCGTTGATGCTTCATCACAAATGAAGAATCCTTGGCTAATGACTTCAATGTGCAACATGAATGTTTTGCGGGGATTCTGATATTCGATGAGATCCCCCCATAGATGCTTCATTCTGGGTCCAGAATCTGCATATGCCTTCATTACAGGTTCAAAATCCTTTGCAAGCGTCTTCCATATGCGGCCACGGCCTATGCAATAACAATGACTTACACAGGCCACATGCCACGGTACTTGACCATACATTGTTATAATACATACATAGGTTAGCAAGATCTTTAATTTTTTTTTTTTTTTTTTGTAAAATCTGAACAAAACCCAAATATTATTCGAAAACATTTCATCAGTCTTCTTACTTTTTGGGTAAACAGAGAGTTAGTTTCTGAATTGGGAACAATTTATTGTTTATTTCTACTGACATCCAAATTCATCTCTTCCTCTTTCTGCAATTTCTCTTCATCAGCCACTAAATCTTCTCTTTTGAAGTACTGTAACACACGGTGCATCGTCTGCAACTTGTTATGACTTTTAGCACAAACGGGTGCCCAAATCTTATTACGTTCTGAACGGCACTCGACCAACTCTTCAACCTTCTGCTTGAGGCTTTTTAATATAACAGGCAATGCAGTTTCTGGAATTTTATGCAAATCGTCCATCACATCAAGGCCATGCTCTCCGTACAAACGCTCAATGCACCTCAAATCACTAATTCTCAAATGCCCTTCAATTTTGATCTTAGAGGTCTCCTCATCGTCTTGATTCTGACCAGCAATCTTGATCATCAGATTCTCTACATTCTTAGCAGCTGAATGCATCCACTCCAACAACAGATCAAGCTCAAATCTATCATCTTCGCATTTAAACACCACCTCTTCTTGCTTTGTTCTTCGTCGTCGTTTGAAAGAACAACTCTCAGTTCCTGTACTCACACACAACAAATTATCATTCAAAACTTGGTCACCAATCGCTGATCTATTGCTAGCCAACGGCATCTGATAATATTCCGACAAAAGCCAATAGCTAGGAGAAACTTGTTTGCATTTAGAGAAATCAAGATCTTGAATTGATTTTATCACATGCTTCTGCTTTCTACAACACTCTGATACATATCTCTCAAACTCCTCATACAAATCGCCATGCTCATGGCCAAAAAGCTCAGCAGCCTCCCTTTTCAGCTCATGCATCAATAACCGCTCTTCTTGAATTCCCAACATCAGTTCCTGGAACTTTTCATTGACTTGTTCTTTGTTTTGAAAACGTGCCTTCACCTTGTTCACTAAATCAATCGCGGGTACAATTATATTTACACCATCGGGATTGCCATCTTCTTCATCAACTGCTTCATTGGGCACAAACGCATTATACTTGTGAATCAAGTCATCGTGCCCTTTAAACAACTCTTTTACTTTCACTCCAAGACTATCACGGTCGATTTTTCTTTTGGTGAAATCACTCAGGAGCTGACAAAATCTGACAAAAATATAACCATGTTGCTTTCGAAATCTCTTCCTTACTTCCTTGAGAAAAGCCTCGGCGGCACCTCTTAAATCAGCTAGTGCGAAAGCTCGAAACTGTGAGTAAACACCATTAAGATCGTCATCATCATCATGATCATGTCTGCTTGTCCTGCTCATCATCTTATTGCCCGTACAAATTTGTGTACATTGCATGGTGAAAAAACTGAACAAGTTAGAAGTTTAAAGTTTTGATGGATTGCTCCATCAAGTTTTCTTGCTTCTACTAGGACAATGCAAGCAAAAAGAAAAAAAAAAGAATTAATTAAATTAAGAAGGTACCGTAATAGAGAAGCTTAAGGAATACTTTTAGTGGAAGGAATTAGGGTTTGTAAAAAAGTTTTATATATAGCGAATTAACGCTTATCACATTAGTTTGTAAATGGATTAATTAAGAAATTAAGTAGGAGTGAAATATTTAAGGAATCTTCCCCATTTAACTCCTTCCTTCTGATAAATCACTTACTGATTTTTAGATATTTTATTTCTTTAAAATTGAACTTTATTATTAATTGGAATATGAGACGCAATAATTCGAGGGAATTGCAGCAGATATGAGGAAATACCGCAGATATTTTACACACACACGCAAAAAAATATTGAGAAAATACTATCACCTCCACTCTAAAATATCTGCATATCATTAGATTTCGTACATGTAAATCGTCACATACAATAACACAATATTGCAGGTTTAATTTAATCAAGTGTAATGAAACCTTTTAACTTTAATTTTAAAACACCAAGGCGAACTATACGTTCCTTTTTAACGACTCACCCTAGGCTTATATGGTAACAGTAACTAATGCATGCAGAATTACAACACGTTGATTGGACAATAACCATACACACTATTTCAGATTTGAATTCAACAATAACTAATGCCTACATCAATTGAACATGTGACCACATTTGGAAAAGCAATTATCTTCATTTCCTTTCTTACCTCACACGTAAGCAACTTACAACTAACAAGTAAGAAATACGCAAAAGCCTGATTTTTCTTTTGCTGTTATTTTTCTGTTTTAACAAATTTCTTTTACTTTCCCAGAAGCCAAACAGTACACCAATCTTTTGAAACAAAATAAAGATAGAAATAAAGAAACCAAATAACTTACAAATTTCCAGAATTTTCGAATTCACAATAAACTATGGCTACATCAATTGAACATGTGACCATATTTTAAAAAACAAATATTCATCACATTTCTTAACACACAAGTTAACAACTAACAAAATAGAAAAATACCCATATTCCTATGTTTCTTTTGTTGGCTTTTTTTTTTTTGGCCCTTTCAACAATTTTCTTTAACTTTTCCAGAAGCCAAACAGTGGCCCAATATATGAAACAAAAATAAAGAAACCCAAAACTTACCAGATTTTCCTGAATCTTTTTCTTTTTCCTGAGTTCTTTAGCGATTGGAACAGAGTAATGTGCTCCGATTGTGAACGTTAGAAAAGCCCTAACAGTGAACATAAACCGAATCAAACAAAAGAACATCAAATGGGTATGCTAATTATCAATCAACAATTGAAAAGAAAAAAAAAAGAAAGAAAAGAAAGAAATGAAGAAATTTTTGTGACTTTTTCTTAGTTCTTACTTAGCCTTTAAAAGCAGACCAGAACAAGAACAGCAGTAACTCTCTCTTCCTCTAATCTCTTTTCAAGAAACATTCTTCCTGTTATGCGAGTCTGGTTAATGTGTTGCTGCGCCTCAGTAGAGAATTAGTACTTTCATGAGAAATTACATGCTGTAAAATTAAAATAAAATGAAATGAAAAGGAAATGGGTGTTGCCCTAAGGGCGTGGTCGGGTTGGTCATCATACTCGCCGTATAACCACGACAGCCCGAGTTAGATTCTTAGAGGTGAGAAGGGAGGTTAAAATTGTATTTGATCTTACCCACCCATTTTCTTTAAAAAAAAAAGAAAGAGGAAATGGGTGTTTACTTGGATGCATTTGACTGCACCGTAATTTGTTCTTCCTTCTTCAATGCCTTATAATCTAACGGTTCTTAGCTGTTCATAAGCTTCATGCATGCATTTTAGTTCGTGTAAGCATTGACTTTATATTAACATTGATATATTTTCAATTCAAAAAATTGAAAAAAAAAATTGTTATATTTTATCAATTTTATTATAACATTTTTTTTTTGGCAAGTATTATTTACAGAAAAATTGGCTTTTATAGCGCCTTAATACTTTTAAGGAGAAAGATAATAGTCACAACTTATTTTAAGTGGCCAATTAAAGTGATATTTTGAGATTGGTTTATGGGTATTTTTTAGGTTTCCTCTCTTAGAATCATTGCTTTTAATTTCAGCAACCTCCATCAGAGGTGGTAATTTGGATTGGCGGATCATGGTCGTGTTTCCTGTTATTAATTATGTGAAGAATCTCAAGTCATAATATGATCTTTTTATTATTATGTCTCCCTTTTAATAAAATTTAAGACTAGTTTAGTAATATTGTACTTTTTAAAATAATTATTATTAGTTGTACTATAAAAATAATCTGTTGTGAAGAGAGTTAGTTAAAGTTTGGTAAAATTTATTTTAAAATATATGTGAGTTTTAAAAATTGTCGTATGTATTTAATAAATTTTATTATTAAATTACTGTAAGAATGATTATTTAATATACATAAATTTTTTTTTTATTATTTATAAATAATAATTGATAGCAAAAATAAATATTTTTTTATAATTTTCATTTTTTTTATTTTGTTATCTCAATATTATGTGTAATAGTATTAATATCTTTAAATTTCTTGATTTTATTTCTTAATTAAATAAGGATAGCTTTGGATTTTTATAATATATGTGACATTATATATGAAATTATAATAAGTGTAAAATTGATTTTCAAAATCATATTTTGAAAAGTTACTCATTCAGTACTTTTTAAAATTTTATGTAAGATGGGATGATTTTGACAAAAATAATTTTTCAAAAATTTACCAAAATTCTAAAATTTATTTTAATTTTTTCAAATCATTTTTGAACCTCGAAAACAATCTCAAACAGCCCTAAATATGTGTTTTTTAATTTTTTTAAAAAATACTTTTTAATTTTTTTTAACATTTTCTAAAGTATTGTAGTATTATTATATACCAATTTAAAGTCTTAAACTCTAACAAATTTTAAAGTCCTTAAAATTGGTATATAATATTATTACAATATTTTAGAAAGATCACCGAAAAACGTAGAGAGGCAAATTTTGTTAACGCACAAGAAGTGAATTGATCGCCCATTGACCAGCTGGCGATGGCCAAACCGACCACCGGATCCCCCTCCCAATGGCGGCCACTATCCCACAGATCGGCCGACCCAAAATCCTCCCCAACCACCGCAAAACCTATGCAATATGCACCATATTGCCAGAGCCGCAACCTACTCCAATTTTCACAAATCCTACTGCCGCCACCTTATCAGCTGCTATTGGTGGTGCCCCTTTGCTGATAGAACCTCCATTGAACCTACAGCAACCATAAACCCTCCAGCTACCGCAAATCTTTCAAAACCCGCAACCCAGTTTCCAAAACCCTATATCGCATGCATCTCCCCAAAACCCGAGCAGCCACCCTTTGTCCGCCGCAGTTGGTTCCTCAACATTGCCGGACATCCCTTCCTCTACCCCTATGCCATCGCTAAGTCACCACTCCGATTTGGTGGGAGCCGACGCACGTCCCACCCAAAACCCTAGCTTACAACAACCTCCCTTACGTCCCATGCAAGTTGCTACTGATTTGTTAGGAGATTTATGGGTGAAGCAGAACTACAGCTAAGTAAGATTGGAAGAAAAATAAAGAGTAAGCACAAATTTAGACACCAGAAATTACGTAGTTCGGCTTATAGTCTACATCCACGGGCAAAGACAGAAGGAAATAATTTTATTATACTGGAAAAATAATAACTTATTTCTAATAATAGAAGAGAAAAATTATAATCTCTCTATATAACTAGGAGAAAACTATTCTCACTTCCTAATACCCTAATTACACCCAATAACTCTCAAAATTCTCTTTAATACAAGAGAAAATGAATTTTCTAGGATGATTGAAATGAGGGAAGGGGCGCTCAATTTATAGCCACATTTTGGTTAATATGCATTATTTATTTATTATTATTTTATTATATATATATTATATTTTTTTTTCTCAACACAGCACGGCGTGCCGCGTTGAATGCTGCACCGCCCATCTAGAATTTCCAACTTTGACATTCTCCCACTTGGAGATTTGATTGAGAACCAATCAATCTCCACACCATCTTTTCTGCTTTGCCATTGGCATGTTGCTTACGTTTCTGCTAGGCCATAAGAGGATCTACTGCATATAAACTTGTTAGTAATGATTGGATTAGTCATAACATTTGCTAGGTTCTCCTTGGTATGGATTTTCTGTAAATTTACACTTCCATCTTCCACTACTTCTCGAACGAAGTGATATTGAACCCCTATATGTTTTGTCCTGGAATGAAAGGCTGGATTCTTTGCAATATGCAAAGCACTCTGACAGTCACAAAACACAGGAATTTTCTCTTGTTTGTGCCCGAGCTCCTTAAGTAGCCTTTATATCCAAATAGCTTCCTTGCATGCTGGTATAGCTGCCATGTATTCTACCTCTGTCGTAGATAAAGCCACAATAGTCTGCAGTTTTGAAACCCAGCTTACAGCTCCTCCTGCAAGTGTAAACACATAGCCAGTAGTGGATATTCTTTTATCAAGGTCACCTGCGAAATCTGAATCCACGTAGCCTCTGACAGTAAATTCTGATCCTCCATAACATAATGTAACATCTGAGATTCCTTTGATGTATCTTAGAATCCTCTTCACTGTTTGCCAATGTTCTCCACCAGGATTCGCCATGTATCAACTATCTGCTCCCACTGCTTGTGCAATGTCTGGTCTTGTACAGATCATAACGAACATCAAACTTCCCACTGCTGATGCATATGGTACTCGAGACATCTCCTTTATCTCTGCTTCATTGCTAGGATACATACTTGAGGATAACTTGAAATTAACAGGAAATTGGGTAGAAATTGGCTTACAATCTTGCATGTTGAAGCGTCGCAAGATTTTCTTCAAGTAATTCTTCTGTGAAAGCCAAATCTTCCTGTTATTTCTGTCTCGGTGAATTTGCATCCCTAGAATCTTGTTTGCTGGTCCCAAGTCCTTCATTTCAAACTCCCTAGCCAACTGTGCCTTTAATTCTTGGACTTGATCTTTGTTGGGGCTTGCGACCAACATGTCATCCACATACAACAGCAAAATGATAAAATCATTATCCTCAAATCTCTTGTAATAAGCACAATGGTCTGAATTGAGTCTGTTGTATCCTAGGCTCATGATGAAGGAATCAAATCTCTTATACCAACACATCGGCGCCTATTTGAGACCGTATAGAGATTTGTTTAATCTGCAAACCAAGTTCTCATTGCCTGTTTCAGGAAAACCTTCTGGTTGGAGCATATAAATTTCTTCTTCAAGTTCTCCATGAAGAAATGCAGTTTTCACATAATTATTCTAGATGTAGGTCGAATATAGCACACATTGCCAAGACTACTCTGACTGTCGTGAGTCTAACTACTGGAGAAAATATCTCATTGAAGTCAATACCTTCTTTCTGAGCATATCCCTTTACCACCAATCTTGCACGATACCGCTACACTTGATTATTGCCATCGCGTTTGATCTTGTAGACCCATTTGTTTCCAATGGCTTTTCTTCCATGTGGCAATGGCATAAGTTCTCATGTCTTGTTTTTGTGTAGAGCTTCAATTTCTTCCTGCATTGCTGCTGTCCACATAGTAACATCTGAGCTGTTTAAAGCTTCATAGAAAGTTGATGGCTCTCCATCCTTTGTTAAAAGATAATATGCAACATTGATCTCTATAATATACTCTGAGTGCCATGTTGGTGGTCGTCTCTCTCGAGTTGACCGACGAACTTCTAGAGCCTTAGACTCGACTGGTTCTTGTTCTTCGTGCTCTGGTGCTGCTTCAGAAGACTCTGAATCTTCTTGACTATTTTCTACATATACCGGTGTAGTCTCTGACTTTTCTTTCACAGTACTATCATCCCCATCTTTCTTTTACAGTTGATCTTTTACAAAAACAACATCTCTGTTGATGACAATCTTGTGGGCAGTGGGAGTGACCGTATAAATGAACAGTAACCCCGATTCCAAAAAAAATGCAACCAATGCTCTAATACCACTGTAAGGAGATTTATGGGTGAAGTAGAACTACAACTAAGTGAGATTGGAAGAAAAATAAAGAGTAAGCACAAATTTGGACACCAGAAATTACGTGGTTCGACTTATAACCTACATCCACGGGCAAAGACAGAAGGAAATAATTTTATTATACTGAAAAAATAATAACTTCTCTCTAATAATAGAAGAGAAAAATTATACTCTCTCTATAACTAGGAGAAAACTATTCTCACTTCCCAATACCCCAATTACACCCAAACTCTCAAAATTCTCTCTAATGCAAGAGAAAATGAATTTTCTGAGATGATTGAAATGAGGGAAGGGGCACTCAATTTATACCCACATTTTGGTTACTATGCATTATTTATTTATTATTATTTTATTATATATATATATTATATTTTTTTTCTCAACTCGGCACGCCGACACCGCCCATCTAGAATTTCAAACTTTGACATGATTATGGTCATCATGCTTCCTTAGACAATTGAAACGTGGCCATTCCAGCTTCTTCTCGTCCTACTCTAAGCCAATCTACAGCTACCAACCCTCAAAATCGATCCATCCCTAAACCTTCATATGCCTCTTTGGTTAATCCTGCATCTATTCTTAACCCAATGCTACCTCTTGGCCTGAGAAATCTTTTGTTGACGTTGTTGCTGGTCCTACTAGGCCTTCGATACTGGTTAAGCCTATTTTTTTTCATAGAGGGGAGCCCGCAGTTCGCGAGGGGAGCTCGCAGTTTCTACTGTCGAATTCCAAACTATGGCCAACCCCTTCAAATTGTCTCTTATGGATACGTTCTCTTTTGGTTGGCGCTCTATGTTGGATCCTTAATCTAACTTCGGGCTTATATATAAATAATTATGTATTGAGGATTGTCATATAAGGTTAAGTTCAATTAAAAATGACTGTTTTTAGTAGTTTGCGCTTTAATGTATTTGATAAGATGTGTGTTTTAATGTGAAGAGACTTAAGGGTAAAGTATATTTTTATGATGAGAATAGAAATACCAAAAAGTAATAGGAAAGTTGTCAATATAAGTGGTTATAATCTCCAGATCAAACGTTACATTACACCCATCATTAGACAGAGTATAGAGAGAAGGTTAAAGGATTCTATAAGAAAATGTGTTGATATGAAGGCAAATCACTCGGCTCCAGAGAGTAATTGGTCAATACAAATTTTGGTACGCTTTTGCATATTTGATTATTGATTTTTAGTAATACAACATGAGTGTTATTATAATTTATGTGGTGATTTTTACAAAAGATTATTTTATAACAAGTGGTATTAGAACCTCTTTATATTAAATCATTAAGAACAACTGGTAGTTTTTTTTCTCGAATTAAAAATATTTTTTGAAATTCAAAATTTTAGAAAAATATATATTTGGGAAATTTGGTGTTTTTTTAAAGCTTTTATGGCCGGCAACAATGGTAGCCAGTGGTGCCCGGGCAAAGTGTGGCCATTGGTCGGGGGCAACTTGAGTAAAAGCAGTGACCATAAAAAAGGAACAGTTTCCGGCTGTGCCACTAAGTGATGTCTGCTATAGATTCAGGAGAAGTAGTGTCCATGACTGCCTCATCAAAAGAAAACAAGAAGAAAAAAAGATTAGGTTTGGTTTACCCACCCTGATCCAACCCTACCTAATCAACAATTAACCATTGACTTTAATCAAAATTTTTAATATTTAAATATTGGTATATTTATTTATATTTTGAGATGAACTAATTAATGTATCATATCACCAAAGTGATCTCTCTTGTGAAAATTTAATTTGTTTTGGAATATAAAAGGTTGTGGGTATGTAGTTTATGTAAATATTAATTGACCTAAAGGAAGGTCCGTATTTAATAGAATTGGATGTGTACCTGTAATAATAAATGTGTGATGATTATTCGATTTTATATGTGAATAATAAATGAGCTCAAAGGAAGATTTATTAGTTTACATGTTCCTATTATTAGTATTTGATTGTTATATCAAGATATCACTTACAAGTTAATATTTTATTTAAAGATAAAATATTAATGGAGTATTTGGTGTCTTAAGATAAGTTTACCTCAATTTGAATTTATTTTTTTTTTGAGACTTGTATGAATTTGTTTTGTTTGTTTGTTATTCTGTGTTCAGCTATGACTCATGCTAATATTATTACCAACATCAATTTTGTTTCTATGCTTAATGACTTTAAATTCAGGTTATGGCAAGAAAACCTCTTAATTTTTCTCGTAGTAATGGATCTCGATCTTGTGTTAAGGGTTGATTATCCTCCATCTCTTATAGACGAGAGTATTATTTATGACAAAAAGGATATAGAAAGGTGGGTGAAATCAAATTACATGTGTATAATGATCATAAAGAAAGCTACTTTAGAAGCATTTAGGAGCTTTATGTTTGAAAAATAATTACGGCTAAGGAATACCTTGTAGGCATTAAACATAACGAAAAGGTAAAATAGGTATGCTCTAGAAAAGTTTAATTTCAATGAGGTATAAAGGCAAAAATAGTATTAGAGAGTACATTATGGAGATATCTCGTTTTACTTCTAAGCTGAGAGCACTTAAGCTCGAACTTTGTAAGGATTTATTAGTGGATCTAATTTTGATATTCTTACCAGCACATTTTAACCATTTTAAAGTGAGTTACAGCTATCAGAAAGAGAATTGATCTTTGAATGAGCTTATATCACACTGTATTCAAGAAGAGGAAAGATTGAAGAAAGATTAGGAAAAGAGTGCTCATCTGGCCTCAACCTCTAAGGACAAGGACAAGAATAAGGACAAGGGAAAAAAAGAAAGAAAGAAAGATAAAGAAGTTGTAGATACAACATCTCAAAAAAAAAAAAAAAAGTAACTGATCTAGAAAGTATTGGTTGTTTTTTTGTAGAGGTGAAAGGTATAAGAAGAAGTATTGCACCAACTATCATGCATGGCGTGTTAAGAAAGGTATGCTTCTTAATTTGTTCTAAAGTTAATTTAACTTCAGTACTTAAACACACGTGATGGATAAATTATGGTGCAACAACTCACATTAGTATGTCTATGTAGGGTTACCTAAGTTGCCAAAAGAAAAGTGATGATGAAAAATATTATTAAATACTGGATTTCATTTAGATATTGATGAAACAACTATATTACTATCTTTTATACGAAGTTTAATTTTGATTTCTGCTTTTGATAAATCTGGTTTTTCTGGTCATTTAAGAATAGAAAGTTTAGTTTGTTTCATAATTCAAAATTGATTAGTTTTGATTTTTTGTTAGGATGTGATAATCTTTGTTTGATTAATATAATTGCATTTTTCAATGAATCCTTACAATTAATTACACGAAGTATAAAGCAAAAATTAATTAATGAGAATTTGGTCACATTATATCACAAGAAGTTAGGTCATATTTTCAGATGAAGAGTAAAGAAATTTGTATCAGAAAAAATTTTAGACCTCTTAAATTTTATATGTTTTGATATTTATTTTAACTGTATAAAGGAAAGCAAACTGATAAAAGGAGAGTTGAAGCCAATAGAGTTTTGGATGTCTTAGAACTCATTCATAGGAATATTTGTGGACAATTTTTAACGACTATTAGGAATGGTCAACAATATCTTATGACATTTATAAACAAATTTTCTTGATATGCTACATTAATCCTCCATGAAAAGTCACAATCATTGGATATATTTAAAAATTTTAAAGCTAAAGCTGAGAACCAACTCAACAACTTAGCAAAATAAGGGTAAAATTTGAATCCAGAGCAGGGTATAAGTGCATCTAGATTCGGATACATATTGATATTTTTATATCGGATCCACATATGGATTCGTAAAAAAATATATGGATCCAGAGGCAGATAATATTTGAACAGGTTATGGGTCAATATTTAGGAAAACCAGATCAACAATTCATCACAATATTCTCATTTCTCTAAGATTACAAAGTTAATTAATGCATTTATGCTTGTTTCAAAATTCTCATTTCTTAACTAAAATTGATTACAATATTCTCATTTCTTTAAGTGAATACATATTAATTCATTGAAATTGATTCACTAGATGAATTAAAATTAATTCATGTGGCTTACCTTTTGTTATAGATGACTATTGAGTAGTAAGGCAACGTCCATTGGCCATAGAGTGTTGCAGTAGACATGCAGTGTGCTTAACTCAAGCAAGGTAAGGTAAACGACTTAGCTCAGGCGAGGCTTTAATGACAATGACGTAGGTAGCATGTTCAGGAGAGATAGACGATGACAGCGGCATTATGAAATTAAAGAATTTCGCTGGTGGTGAAGGTGACCTGTGAATATGTGTATGTATGCGGTCGCTGTGATTTTGTTTTAAGGTTGGGTAATTATAATTTTTTTAATTTAATTTATATGATTTTTTAATTTAATATAAAATTTAACTGAATTCAGATATTTAGTTTTTCGGATACACTTACATTTAGATCTAGAAGGGGATCTAAATTTTTCCAAAGTATCTTTGCGGATGTGGGCCATATCTAGATTTTATTGCCATCTCTAGAACAAAAGCATTAAAAGCATTAGGTTTGACTATGTTGATAATTACTATTGTAGGTATTACGATTCAGGTGAAAAATGTTGATGACCATTTACTAAGATCCTATAGGAATTCTGCATCGTCTCACAATATTCTATTTTAGATTTGCTCATTATAAATAGTATAGCTAAAAGACGAAACATGATGCTTAAGGAAATGGTGAGGATTATGATTTGCCATTCTACTTTGCTATAATCACTATAGGGAGAAGTGCTTAAGATACTAGTATAGATCTTTAACATTTAACTAAAGCGATTGCCAAAACCTCTTACGAACTCTAGAATTGATTGCATGCTTAAGGTAAGTACTCATAGGCCTAATGAGAAAAAACTGGACCCAAGGATAATAAGTTGCTATTTTACTAGATACTTTAAAAGATTAAGAGGGTACAACTTTATGATCCCATGGCTACGTCAATTTTTGAGTAAGAAAATGCTCGATTCTTTGATGATATCAAGTTTGCGGGGGAAGATACAGTTAGGAACTTTGTCTTTGAATAAGAATATGTTAATATTCTCACATGTATTTTTGACATTGATCATTGTCTCATTTCTGACTTTGTTCATGACATAACAAATAAGATATTGTTCTAGAAAATCAAACTTTACTACCTCAAGAATATATGCCATTAAGGAGATACACTAGAGGAAGGAGAAGTGCGGTGCCAGATGACTACATTGTATTTCTTTAAGAACATAAGGTGGACATTGAAGTAATATAAATTGATCCGAATAATTTTTGTTAAGCCATGGAAAGGTCAGATTCTCAGAAGTGGATCGATGCCATAAATGCGAAGATGAAGTCAATAAAGGATAATGAATTACTGTAAGATCTTTTCTTATTGTCAGAAAGTGAGAAACTTATTACAAATAAATATTTAAGACCAATAGGGATTTAAAAAGTGAAGTGGAGAGGTACAAAACTCTTCCTATAAAAAAAACTTTACACAGAAAGAAGACATTGACTATAAGAGACTTTATCTCCAGTGTTTTTGAAAGACTCTTTTAAAATCATAATGGCATTGATGACACATTTTAATCTTGAGTTATATTAGATGGATATGAGACAACATTTTTTAATAGTAACATTGATAAAATGATCTAAAGAATATAGTCTGTAAACTTAAAAAATTAATTTATGGGCTCAAGTAAGCATCTCAACAATGGTATTTCAAGTTTTATCAAATGATTATTTCATTTAGTTTTTGAAACAAATTTAATCGATGATTGTATGTACTATAATTTCTCTTGAAGCAAATATATTATTATAAATTGGTTTTATACATCAATGATATTTTGCTTGCCGTCGATGATATTTTACTTGCAAGTAATGATATATATGCTTATTGCACAAAACCAATGTATTTCTAGCTAAGAATTTGGAGATAAAAGATCTTGATAATGCTTATTTTGTAACTGGCATACAAATACATCGAGATCGTTCTCGGGATATTCTTAGATTATTACAAAAGAGCTATATCAAAAAGTTCTTCAGAGATATGACATATAAGATTATAGACCAGGTAATAACCTTGTGGTTAAAGGTGACAAGTTTTGTCTCAATTAGTGCCCCCTAAGAATGATATTTAGAAAAAAAAAATGTAGAAGCAAATGCTTGACTGTAGCACGCTTTGATTTATAAGGAGATTTTTTTAGGCAACAATCTAATGTTTACTAATTCTAGGAAGAGGACCTAATAGTCGATTCTTCCATGCAATGATTCAGAGAAACACTAGCTTTTTTATGTTCATAGGTCAAGATGCTTCTTTTGAGTGCATTTCTTAGCCTTCTGTAGTTGATTTCTTTAAGGAGTTATTGGCGGGTGGGATTAGTCAATTTTAATAGTCTGATTTTGATTTTATTTCGACTCTAGTGGCTATGGATAATGATGTTGATTTATGTAGTGAGCCTGCTATGAATACGGTTAGGCAGGTGGTTTTCTCTATCAATCTAAACAATGCTCTAATCCCTGATGGTTTTTAAAATATATCTGTCTTGGTAGGATATTACCTGTGGTGATTTAATAGCTGTTGCTATTGACTATTTTAGAGGTTTTGTTATGCCTTGGGGCTTCCTGGGTACTTTATTGGTTCTTCTCCCTAAAAGATCCCTATGGCTACTTGAACTAATTTTTGACCTATTAGTTTTTGCAATGTGAACAATAAAGTTCTAATTAAGTTACTCATTTCACCTTCTGATAGTATGTTTGCTTATGGCAGGGTGATCTATGCTAATGTTTTTTTTTTTTTTTGGTTCAGAGATGGTTCATGACTTGTGTGGTGCTGAAGCTGGACATGGCCAAGATATATAATTGGACGTCTTGCTATTTTATTATGTACATGCTGAAATTTTTTCATTTCTCTAAGCAGTGGGTGCCTCTGATTCATATATCTATTTTTGGGCCCTAGTTCTCGATGATGATGAATGGGATTAGCCATGAGTTTTTCCAGTCTTATGGTTCTAATTAAGGTTAGGCAGATGATCCATTTTGATCATGCTTATTTATTAGTACAACTTTCCCTAAAATTAGTTAATTTATATTCTTAGTATCATTTTGTACGATACTGCACAGTTGCGCATATTTAATTCATATATCTTGAAATTCTAAGTGTGTAACCCAAGAGGAGGGTGAATTGGGTAATTAAAAATTTCTACTTAAAACACAATACAATTTAAAGAAATGCTCAAGAAAAATAAAAAATAATTAATTTAACAGAGTATGATTTTAAAAGGGGTAAGGAAGAGAAAAGCAAATACGAGAATTTTTATGTAGTTTGGCAAATCTGCTTATGACCACGCCTTCAAGTAAATCAAGCTTGAAGATTTCACTATCCAAGTCTTCTAAGACCTTAAGATCTTACAATTGATTTTTAAAGTGTCAATAAACCTTTACAAGTGGTGTTTCACTCACACTTATCTTCCCCTAAGTATTTTCTGCACTTATACTTACACAAATTTGATAATGAATTTGAAGATTACAACAAATTCTCTCTTCTTAGAGTGAATACACAAATGGTAGCTCAATGATAACTCAATGTATGTGAATTAGCAAATTGAAAGCTCAAGATGGATAGTATGCACTATTTTTAGCTCAATAGAGATTAAAAAAGTTATTAAAATCGAGTTTGGTTTAAGATTAAATTGCTTAAACTTTCAAGTTAACTGTTAGAGACATTTATAAAAAATAGTCGATTAAACTCTTGTTTTAGGCAGTTAGCTACTTGGCTTACTGTTAGAGAGGTGTTCCAAAATTTGGGCTCAGGGGTTAGCCGCTTCAAAGAACCGGCTAGTTGCTAACTCTTTAGACAACTTTTGAAGTTTTCCGGACACATGAGGTTAGTCGCTTGAAGCAGCCGGCTAGCTTCTATATTTTTGGATATTAAGTAGTTAGTCGCTTGCTGGGAAGTGGTTAGCTGTTATCTTTCTCTTTTTGAGTTACTATTTTGGATTTAGAAATTGGCCGAAAAAATCTTCCTAAAATTATACTATAACATAGATTATTTAAAATATCTTTCTAGAATTGAATTACAACATTATTGAGTTCAAAACTCAAATCTTTTTAGTTCAGTCCATAACTTTGAAAACACCCAAATTGGAAAAATTATTTGTTTTGACTTATAAAATCAATTTGGTTTATAAAAAATGATTATTTACCAAAATCATAAAAGATATACCGAGCTTTTAAGATGCAAATAATGTATACAATAAATTATATTAGTTTTACAATAATTATAGAAAGATGAATGTCACGAACTAGTGCCATTTATAGATTGTCTTCGATTGTACCATTGTTCATGATTGTCTTGTGTCTGATTTCACTTGAATAAAATTTACCTTTTAAGAATGTGTGAGATGATGAAATATAAATTAACCATATTTCCATTTTTACATGTAGTTTGTTGTCATCAAGATCAAATATCATAGAGCTGTTTAGACCAACATATCTCGTTTGAGTTTTGCCTATGATATTGTTATTTTTGGTAATACACGTTGAGTCTTAGAGAGTATATATTTATAAAGGGTAAAATCATTATTTTACACTTCAAGTTTCATTAATATCTCCACCTTTATGTATTTTAAGTTCCTTGATATTTGATTGTATATGTTTGTGTGTATTTATAATACTTTATGTGTTTCAGGGATATTTTAATTATTTCATAATAAACAAGGAGTCGGACAGCAAAACGGACAACATTTTTGAACTCAGAACAACTGAAAACCTTAGGAAAGATGTAAAAGGCAAAATCATAATTTTAAGATTTTGGTAGGCCCTCCTAATGTGGCGTTGACCGCTGCGTGTTTTTGACTGTTGACTCATTGTTGATCGATGATGTGGCATTGATGGATGACGTGACAGATGTCTATTGGACCGAAAAATGAGTTTATAATACATGCAATGCATTGAATCTATTTGTTGACTTTTATGTTTACCGATGATGTGGCAGCATATTAGTGGACTGAAAAACGCGCATACTATACGGGCATATATATGGAATAAAAGCCCTGGTAATGTATTCTAACCAACTAGAGGGTGTCACTTGGTGTAATCCTGGGCATTCGAATTGTTTTCATTCAATGGCCTTAATTTACTCGTTGTATCTATAAATAAGGAGATCCCTCCTAATTTGAGACCCTTGAATCCATTTCACAACAAGCACATTAAATAATAAATAGTAATAATAACTCTATACAATTAAAAATCCACATCCTCATGGGATCAACACTTCATCATTAATATATACTTCAGTAGATTTATGCACTTTCGAGTTCAATAAAATTTACATAACAAGTTTTTAGGGAGGTAAGTCACTTCAATTTCTAGAGTTAATTTTCGTGTGTAAATATCTTTTTATATTTTTATTTGCTTATAATTTTCTTTTTGTGTGACCGGTTTAACCACCTATAAGTTATCATAATTTTAGTTGATTTATTTTATGTGAATTTATTTTTATTTATTTTTTGTAATTTTACGTTGATCTTATTAATCTATATGGTTGGTTTAACCGCCTATTAATTTATTTTAATTTCATGTTTTTTTTGCCTTTTATTACACATTCATAGCACTTGAGTGTATTTTCATAACAAAGTTGTAACAAGTGTGATAAGGTTATTATCATTATTTCTTTTCTCTTTATTTTCAATTTTGCTTTTATACGTGTTCTTTGCATGCATGGTCGAAGTTTGTTATCACATAATTTAGAACCCATAAACCTTGAATTAGAGAAAACACATCGCACACGTAAACATATTGCATCACAATTGGAAATTGTGGATAAAATTGAAATTGATTTACAACAAAAACCACAAGCACCGTAGGAGAGGCTATTTAAGGACTACTTTAGTCCCTTAGTTAATTTGAGCACATCATGCATATGATATCCAAGCGTAGCTGTTAGGAGTTTTGAGCTAAAACCTAGTGTGCTAAATTATTTTCCATCATTCTATGGCCTGTAAAATGAAGATCTATACAATCATTTGAATGATTTTTATATTGTTTGTCAAACTTTTAAATATGAGAATTTTTGAGATGGTGATGTTAAACTTAGGTTGTTTCCATTTTCTTTAAAAGATAGAGATTGTTCTTGGTTCAATACATTGCCTGCTTATAGTATTACATCATGGGAACAAATGGTTACTAAATTTTTAAATAAATATTTCCCAGTACATAAAACCAATATTATTCGCAGGAAAATCTCAAGGTTTACCTAAAAAGAAGATGAGCAATTTTTCAAAGCATAGGAGCGATTCAATGGGCTACTCTTGAAGTGTCCATATCATGGGTGCGAGAAATGGCACCAATGCCAGTACTCTTTGGAGGGACTATTGCCACATGTGCAGGAATGACTAATGGAGACAAGTGGAGAAGAGTTGATGTTGAAAAGTGCATAAGAGATTTGAGATTTCTTTCAACAACAGGTAGATAATTCCCAACAGCGAAGCAGATCATTTAGAAATATGAAAAAAATTAAAGGAGTAAATGAAGTTCATATTGGTGAGTCAAGATCAGAAATCAAGGAAGTCAAAGAAATAGTTAAAGGACTTTCTCACCAAATAGCATCTTTGACGGCTATATAATCTATAGAGTCACGTGCCTATAATCAACTTAATCATGACTTATACCCAGATCAAGCTAATGCAATTGGTATGATGGGAAAGCAGCTAAACTACAATCCTTACTCCAATACTTATAATCCTAGGTGGAGAGACCATCCCAACTTTTCATGGTCTCAAAAATTCCAACAGAATAAAAGAGCAGTTCCAGCTCCACCAATGCAACCGGTTCCTCAGGCTCCTTAAGTCTCTCAACAATCATTTTGACCAAACAATTAGAACCAGAATTACTCTTAACCCAAACCATGGAAGGAAATGTTCCAAAATTTTAAAAATTGGACTCATTCTGCAATAGGTTAACAAAATCGTACCATTGATGAACTGCGAAATAAGATGAAAGCAGACTTCAATTCACAAGCATAGTTGATTTTAAACTTAGAAAGGATGGTAGGTCAGCTAGATTATTCAGTTCAAAACTTAATAATGACCATTGAAAAGGGTAAATTCCTAAGCCAGCCAGTGCCAAATCCTAAAGGAGTACATGAAGTAAGTGCCGATTCAGCCCAGCAATATGAAGAGGTCAAAGCTGTGATGACTTTAAGAAAAGGCAAAGAAATTAACAATAATGTAGAGATGCCAATGATAAAGATGACTCAAGTTGTGCCTATAGATTTTGAGGATTTATCAAAGTTGTCCATGAGAGTACATCTCTAAAGCTCTATTGCCTTAGAGGTTAACTAAAGCAAAAAAAGAAAATTCAACAGGTGAGATTATAAAGATATTTAAGCAGTTTAGTGTTCTTTTGCCTGATGTTATAAAGCAAATGCCCTTTTATACCAAGTTTCTTAAAGATCTTTGCACTAAAAAAAGAAGCATTTATATTCAAAAGAAGACATTTCTAACAGAAAACATTAGTTCTATACCCTAACACAAAATTCATCCAAAATTTAAAGATCCAAGATCTCTTACCATCTCATGTAGTATTAAGAACCACACATTTGAGAATGCTTTGTTGGACTTGGGAGCTAGTGCAAATCTTTTGTCTTACTCTGTATTTATGAAAATTGGATTGGGAGAATTATACCCAACTATAGTTGTGTTACAACTTACTGATCAGTCTATGAAATTGTAATTAATACTCAACCAATGTAGGATTCGAAGAAACACATCCCTATTTTTCTGGTCTGACATTTCTTGGCAACTTTCGATGCCCACATTCAGTGCAGAACTGAAAATATATAGTTTCCTTTGGCTATACTATAGAGCTTAATATTTTCAACATTGCCAAACAACCTCATAATGTTTACGATGAAATTGTTGATATGAATTTTATTGAAGAATTAATTGATCATGATTTTTCTTTTAACCTTAGTGAATACCCTTTACAAGAATGGTTAACTCACTTTTGTTTGGTTTTCAATCAGATTAATACCTCACTCGATTCATCACCATTCATGGATGCTAATAAATGGAAGTTAAAAGAAGAGAAATTGGCACAATCTGGGGAAAATCTCATCCTATCATAATCATTGCCAAAGCTCACGCTTAAACTATTACCCAACACTTTAGAGTATACATTATTGGGAGAAGAAAGTACATTGTAAGAAATCACCTCATCATCCCTTAATGATAAATAACTAAATGAAAGTATTATTTACCCCTGTTATAGTTCAAAAAGGAGGTTCCAACTGGCAGAATATGAGGATATTTGCAGCAATAAGAAGGCTAAAAATTACAAAAAGCGAATGAAAGTCTTTCATAATAAGCATATCATGAGAAAATCTTTTATACCAGATTAGAAAATGCTTTTATTTAATTATCATGCACTTATCCCCAGGTAAGTTACACTCTCGATGGTATGGACAATTTATTGTACACATTATTTTTCCATATTGAGCAATTGAATTTAAGGATCCAAAGAACAGTGTCATTTTCAAAGTTAATGGTCAAAGATTAAAGCCATATCTAGAGTACCAATCATATGACGAAGACACTGAACTCAATTTAAGTGACCTACCAAATTTGAATTGAGACATGTCCATATATTTTCGGTGATTTAATTTCTTTTTATCATTTCATTTTACTATTCTTTTGTTCAAAATTATTTATTTTCTGCTAAAGTGTGTTTAATTACTAATCATATTCTCTTTTATTACTTATCATGAATACCTCAATCAGACAGATCCTCTTCGTCCAACATAAGCAACTTCTACGTGTGAAGCGTCATCTAAACAGCTTGCTTCAAGTTTGTTAATCACATCCTATTTGGGATCTTCAACCACCAGCATTAGTATCCCACTTTGAAGACTTAGAAAGACAACTCAAGGAAATCGAAGGTGGTATCTATGGAATCCAATTGGAACTTGAGATAAATTTAATAAGAGGACGTTTGTAAGTAGTTGTTTGATTATACGTATTTTTTTACATTGTGTGTTTTTATTTTCTTTTGTTTATGTTCACGTATTACTTGATTTTACAGACTTTATTTTATTTATTTAATTAGTTACCCCAGTTGAGTGGTGGATAATAGTACTCCATGACAATCAAAGTCAGTTACTTCAGTTTCCTATAATAACTGATATTTAGAAGAGATGAAATAGATAAAAATATTATTTTGGCAAGGCTTCACAAACAGTTTTCTTCACTTCCTCAGAATGCTCTCCTTACAATCTATAAAGGTTGGTTCGAACGCATGCGATTACTTATGAAAAATAACATCCTTTCTGACATCCGATGGTTAATTGATGCCAAAGTATGATTCGCAAGTGAGTTATCTCCCAAATTTATTGCATATATGCCTAGTTGTGGTAAAGGAAACTACTCAAGAAAACGAAGAGCTCAATGACTTCTAGTTGCTTGTCATAAGTGTGCAAAAATGAAATGTAATAAAAAGACATGTACTTTAAGAATGATGTCTGATAAGATGGAAGACAAGATTCAATTCATTAGGGATGACTTGAATAAAGAGTCATTGGATAATATCCTTTTTTCTCTTGAAATGTATAGTAGTGGATACGTACAGAGAGCAATTCTCTATTTATGGCCATTACTCGAGAAAGAACATGCAAGATATAGTCTTGGGAATCTGACTATAAAGCCTTATTTGATAGTTTATAAGAAAACTAGATGGGAAGCCTATCCTCGTCCCATAGAGGGCATTCAAGCTGTTTTTAGACGTAAAACCAGAAGAAGATGTGAGCCACAATCACAACTACCAGTACATATCCTTTTTATTTACTTTTCTTTTATTATTTATATTATCATTTTATCTTTTCCTATTGTTTACTGTTTGCCTTTGACTTTGAAGCCCCAAATTTCATGCGTCATTTGAAAAACACACCACTTCCTTTACAGTTGTGTATCATTATAGTTGTTACCAAGATCTTTAAATATGAGCTTATTTTGTTAAACATTCACAAGTTGTTTTCTTTTTATGATTGTCTCAATGGCAGCATCTTCAAGCAGACAATTTAAGAACATTTGTGCGGTTTCTGGGGTTCACTATAGAAAGTATAAAGAGTTTGTTGAGGTAGTCATAGATCTTGGTCGAGTCTTAGCAGAGAGAAAAATACACTTACTATATGGAGGAGGTGTTCGAGGGTTATCAAAACTTATTGCAAAAGCTGCCTATAATAGAGGAAGCCAAATGTTAGGCATCATTCTGAAAACCTTAAGACACCTTGTAAGCATCCTTGACCCACTGATTAGAGAAGAGTTAGTTGTCTCTACCATGCAAGAAAGACTACCTAAAATACTACAACATGTTAAAGCTTTCATTTTCTTACCAGGAGATCTTGCAACTTTAGAGACATTATTTACATTTGCATCTTGGGTCAATCTGAACATTTATAAAAAACCCATCGGTTTGTTAAATGTTAATAACTTTTATGATGGCGTACTTGCATTTCTTAACCATGTAATAAAAAACCATTTCATTTCTTTCACAATAAAAAACTTTTATTTGTACTACTACTGCTAATGAGTTACTTGATCTTTTACAAGCTTATAGACTAGAGTCAGATCCTACGACCTCTTCATTAGATTGGTCGACTGATGATGGTAGCAGTAGCGGTAAGAAGTATAAATTAGATTTCACTCTCCATTTATAAATGTTTTTTTTCATTTTGTATTACAGCACTTAGGTGATATCTTCTAAACCCTACTTCTTTCATTTAAAACATTGAGGACAATGTCTCATTCTGATTGAGGGGAAGAAATAGTTGATAATTGTGGAATGTCTCAATCTTAGATAAGTTTTTACTAATTTTTGTTGTAGAAACTAACTTTGGCTAAATTTTTAAATCGAAGATAGTTGAATATGAAGTCTAGTGACTCTAGAAATGCATCTTCTTAGTCTTGGAGTTAAAAAAAATAGGTATTTTATGTGATCTTTGGACATTGGATAACATGATAACTTTTAAATTCTTATATTTGTATTTCCTTTGGCCTTGAGTTATGTTATACTATATTTGCTACTCTGCATGCTGATGTTGATGAAAAATGTGAATTAAGCGAGTTGACGAATAAAATTGGTTAAGTTACTTGAAGGAATGCACATGTCCTAATAAATTTTAAGTGAGTTTTTTACCCTATTATTTTTCTTGGAGAGTAACCCTTTGGGGCAAACATTTAAAAAAATAAAAAATTTTGTGTTGCTACATCTAAAAGTCCATCGGACTAGTAAATATAGAAGACTATTTAGAGCCCTAAAAGATTATGGAATGACCATCTTTGACTCACTTGATTGAGCCTTTTTCAGCCATCTTTTTTGTAAAATATCCATAGTTAGCCATTTTGAGCTTAGATAAAAAAAATTTTATTTTCTTTATTAACTTATCGTCCCGTTCTACTCCAATTTTGAGTAATACCCTATGTTTTATGTGTTCTATCACCTACTTATGTTTGAGAAAATTTTAGATGATTTTTTTAAAATGTTGCAATATATGTATATAAGAGAAAAATGATGTGCAATTGAAAAAAAAAGATAAAAAAAGAAAAAAAAATATAATAATAATAATAATAATAATAATAATAATAATAATAATAATAATAACAACAACAACAACAATAATAATAAGTGAATTGCACCTTATAATTTCCAAAAGATCTTTATTTTTTTTTCTCAAAGAATATTTTATTTTTCCTTATTATCTCTTCTTTGCTAGCCGTATCCTTAACCTACATTACATCATAATAAAAGTCATTCTTGATTTTAAGGAACTATAGTCTGAAGTAGAAGCTAGTAATCTAGGCTAAAATGATCTTGTGATATGTAAAAAAAAAAAAAAAGGTTGGCTTGAGCATCATTTCATTTTATTTGGTGTCATATTATATTCTAAGCTGTGGGCATTATTCTTGGTGAGAGTGTGTGATATTGCCATTCTTTAATTTCTTTCAATTTATCATTTTTAGAGTCACTATTTTTTCTTGGGTTTATTTTCTTTTGAGAGTGTCACTCTGACCTATGAAATTTTGGGGTTGACATGCCACACTTGAAAGTGACTTAATTAATGTAGCTTTGATAATCTATCAGTTTGCATGTGTTTACTTGACTGACTTATGTAGATGGTTGATGTGGGAGTGATATCTCTTTAGGCTAGAGATAATGTTTATACTTTTATTTGATTATTGTCATTAATCTAATTGAAGAAATAAACATAATTGCCTTAAAAAAAAGGTTGGTTGAATTTTGTTATCGCTTAATTTGCTAGAAACTAGCAATAAGCTATTTGGAAGATGTGTTGAATCCTATAGAGTATATATTTATAAAGGGTAAAATCATCATTTTATACTCTAAGTCTCACTAACATCTCCACCTTTATGTATTTTAAGTCCCTTGATATTTGATTGTATATATTTGTGTGTATTTTTAATACTTTATATATTTTAGGGGTATTTTTTTTATTTCTCAATAAACAAGGAGTCGAACAGCAAAACAGACAGTATTTTTGAATGCAGAACAGTTGAAAATCTTAAAAAAGACATAAAGGGTAAAATTATGATTTTAAGATTTTTGTGGGCCCTACTAATGTGACGTTGACTGCTGAAGTGGCGTTGACCGCTGACGTGTTGTTGACTGTTGATGTGTTGTTGACCAATGATATGGCATTGATGAATGATGTGGTAGAAGTCTATTGGACCAAAAAATGAGTTTACAATAGATGCAATGCACTAAATCATATTTGTTAACTTTTGCGTTGACCGATGATATGGCAATATATTAGTGGACTGAAAAATGTGCATACCCTATCGACATATACATGGAATGAAAGCCCTGATGACGTGTTCCAACCAATCAGAGAGTGCCATGTGGCGCAATCTTGGGCGATTGAATTATTTTCATCCGATGGCCATGATTTACTCGTTATATCTATAAATAAAGGGCTCCCCCCCTAATTTAAGACCCCTGAATCTATTTTTGGTGCTATATTTTCTGTAATTCCTTCTCTATCTTGTATTTTGTATATATTTTAATAAAATTTCTATTTTACCTCTAGTTATAAAATGAGTAGCTAATTTATTTCCAAGCTTGGGTAAAAGGTAAAGCCTTCACATGATCTATGAGCTTAATTTGGTAAGTTTATTTTCACTTTCTAATTTATTTAAATTATTTTGATTTATCGTAAACAAATAGTAATAATCTTGTCTGGATATTGTACTGGTATACCGGCTCTCTAGTGAAAGATTGTTACTATTTGGCACAGTAAGTACTTTACACTAGATTTATTAGAGAAAAACCTCCCTCTAATTTATGTGGTAGGTCTTGACGCATTGTTGACATAAAATTCATCTAGATTAATTGGTGGATAGTCTTGCCACCTTATTGATAGTTACATTATTATTACCTGGCATAATGTGCTCTTGATACCACATTTAACATAAAATTATTCTTCTTAGTATAATGAGCGCTTGATGTTATATTTATTAGAGTTAGGATTATGAGGAGTGGAAATACCCCATTCTAAATTAATTGGAACTAAAAATGAAATACTAAGCCCATGGTGAAATGTTGAATGTGAATCATAAGACCCAAGCACTTTATTCAATTAATCAATTTCCAATTTATTCTCACCATTTTAATTTCAGTCTTAGGATAAAATAAACTAAGAAATTTCACAACAAGCACATTAAATAATAAATAATAATAATAACTCTACATAATCAAATATCCACCTTCTCGGGGGATCTACACTCATCACTATTAATCTATACTTCAATAGATTCGTACACTTGCGAGTTCAATAAACTTTGCACAACAATAGGAGTAAGTAAAGCCTTCAACATCTTATGAATTTTCTTCATCACTATAAAGCAGTTTTTGGGTAACTGATTTTTTTATATTGGAAGTTTGGCTTCTACTTTTGGCCAGGCCATTGCCCACTTTATTATTGGTTTTCAATAGTGTCAACTTTCGTTCACTTATCTTGAGTGCCTGATATATATAAATGATGCCTTAAGATTGTCTACTTTCATTATATGATTTAGAAGGTCAGAGATAGGATATCAAGTTGGTTCTTCATCATCATGTGTTGTCTTTTATGCCTTTGCGATTGCTTTATGTTCTTTGACCATTAGTAGCTGTTATTTAGCAAATCGAGAAAATTTCACTTGTTTCTTATGGGATGCTGTATATACTATGAGATAGATTCATTGGTGTAGAGGCTATCAATTTGTTATCTTATTGAAGAGAGTGGTTTGGGCTTTCGATTATTTGCAGATTTGGCTAAAGCTCTCAACCCAAACCTTTGGTGGCATTTTCAAGACCAATGTTCTCTATGTGTTTCTTTTATAGAGTTTAAGTATTGTAGGGTTAAGCGCCCATGTATGGTTCAATTTTATTTCCCTATTCCTTCCCAGGTTTACTTTTTTCTTTGGCGGCTGTTATATGATTTTTTGTAGGGGTGAGCAATTTTGAATTCAGATCAAATTCAAATGAATCCAATTAAATTTTGGATTGGAAAAAAAATCATTTGATTTTAATCAGAACCTCAAATTTGATCAAATCCGAAATATTTTAGATCTGATGGATATTTCAAATGAAATCGGATTCGGATCGACTCGGATGAGTCCTAAACCTACCCAAACATTTCCCAAACAAAGAAGCCAAAATAAAAGTAACAAATCAAATCCTCTATCACCCATAAGATATTAACAACAAATTTATACAAGCAAAAATATAAGAGATAATTAGCAAAATTAGTATTCTGTGCAAGCCCAAAAAGAATTAAAAAAATAAAAAAAACTAGTTTTTTTTTTCAATTTTGCTTCTCTATCACAAAAATCAAAGAATCAAATGCTTAATTCTACAGATCTACTCATCTTCACGTAAGATAAGTTATAATCTGTCCACTTAAACATAATCAAATTAATTGTTATTACCAAGATTTGAGTGAAACCTAATTGATCACAATCAGAGATCTTGTCACAGTCGTGCTTGCTCTCAACAATCAAAGATCTTCTCAGAGTCATGTATACTCTTAAATCTTAAGCTCCTGTGCAGAAGAAATAGATCATGGGTACTACTCTTTCTTTCTTCTTCCATTTCTTTAAAGCTTCCACCTCAAAGAGCTCTGCAAAACTTGCATCTTTTGAGAAAAATCTTACAAGGTTGCTGTTGGTGTCAGCTGCTCATCTGGAATATCAAAGTAAGGGATTGTGTCGTCGGTGTTGTCTATGACTGGATGGAGCATTAAGTCTTAAAATGTAGTGGCTGATTTTTTGGGAATTAGGTTTTCAATTTAGGATTTGGACATTTGCTAATGGATTTGCTTTTATATTTAATTATTTATATTTAATTTTTCTAATGAACAGTATAATTCGATTGGACTGTTAAGATTAATCCAGATCCTATCTTATCCGAATTAAATCCGTTCAAATGGCACAAATTATATCTGATTTGATGCCCAACCCTAGTTTTTTGGCCACTGATGATACTTTGGGCTTAAGGAACTTTTACATGGTTTTTAGTTTTTCTGTGGTTAGGTTGCTGAGACTTCGAGACACTTATTTCTCGATCACTTAATGATTAGATCAATTTGTCTCCATTATCATTGAACTCATAGTTTGAGGTCAGTTACTTTTCTGATCACTTATGGCTTACTTTTTCATTAGCAACATATTCGAGTTCTTCTTCCATGCTTCATTTTGTGGCATGTTTGGAAGGCTTGTAATGCTTTTAGGTCTAGTTCAGCATCATTGTTTGTGGATATTATTGTTTATAAGTTGATTTCGAACCTAGGCTTACTAGTTTCACCATTGGTTTTTAACTTTCGAAATTGAGCGCCGCCCAAGGGGGGGGGGGGGTTGCCGGGGTCCTGGGTTGTCTGTTGCTAGTGGCATTTTATGTGATCATTGAGGTGTGGTTCTAGTAACTTTTGCCTATTATCTAGAACAACCAATTTTTTATGCTGAGTTGATGGCTGTTTGTAAGGATTTGGAATTGCTATTCAGCTTTGTTACCCTGTGATTGAGGTGGAGTCTAACTCGACTACTGTGGTTTATTAGTTTACTACTCATGGCTATGTGCGATGAGATTATGTTTATCTTTTTGGTTGAGTCCGAGGTATGTTTTCTTCTCCCTTTGTCATGGTCATGAATGTTTTTCACGCGGTTACTTCTACAGTTGGTTTCATGGATAATTAGGCTTGTAGTCATCGGATTTGTCAGTGTTTCTTAGGTCTTCGGATTTGCATGTTGTTTTATTTAGTATCATTCATTTGGATGTGCAAGAGGTGTCGTATATTACGAGATAGTTTTTCTTTTTTTTTTTTTAACTCTTTGCTGGTATACTTTTAATTATTGTTCTCTGGTGTTTTTTTGTGCTTTCTATTTAAATTAGAGGTTTTAGTTTATATCTCATTCATATGTATTTATCATTTGATTATTATATTACACGTAAGGGTCTTACCTAATCCTTTGCCATCATGGTGGTCTTTGCTTAAAAAAATAAAATAATAATATTACAATATTTTAGAAAATGTAAAAAAAGATGAAAGTGAGTTTTATAATGTGTGTGTGATATATATATTAAGGGCCAATTTAGAATTATTTTTGGGAGGTTCAAACATGATTTTGAAAAGTTATAAATAAATTTTGGTGTTTGGTAATTTTTTTTGAAAACTCATATTTACCAAAATCACGCCATCCTATAACAAATTCTAAAATGCATGGAATGAATGACTTTTTAAAATCTGATTTTGAGATTCAGTTTTACACTTTTTACGATTTCATATATATTCAACATATATTTTAAAAATTCGATATTCAATTAGGAAATAAAATCAAAAAATTCAAAGAGATTAATATTATTATCAATAATATTAAGAACAAAATAAAAAAAATTTATAAAATAAAAATATTTATTTTAGCTATCAATTATTATATATACACAATAAAAAATTATTTTATATATAATTTTCTAAATGATCACTTTTACATTAATTTAGCACTAAAGTTTATTAAATACAATTGTTTTTAAAATTCATGTAATTTTTTAAAATAAATTTTACTAAATATATAACTGATTCTGTTAAGGACTAATTACTTCTATAATATAACTAATAATAATTATTTTAAAAATTATAATATTACTAAACTGTCCTTAAATTTTGTTGAATGAGAGACATAATGTTAAAAAGGTCGAATTAAGACTTGAGATTCTTCATTCGAATTAATTTAACGTGATAAGAAGATCACAAGACACAAATATTATCCACTAATCCAAATAGCCACCTCCACCGAAGGTCATTGAAATTAAAAAAACAATGATTCTAAGTGAGAAAACCTAAAAATCACCCATCAATCAATCTCGAATTAAATATGACTTTCTTCTTAAAACATTGGCCAGTCTAAAAGCCAATGTTTCTATAAATAATACTTGCCAAAAAAAAAAAATCTATAATAAAATTGATAAAATATAACAATTTGTTTTTTTCAATTTTGAAAGTCAATACTTACACAAATTAAAATGCGCACATGAAGCTTATGAACTGCTAAGAACCGTTAGATTATAAGACATTGACGAAGGAAGAACAAATTACGGTGCAGTCAAATGCAGCTAAGTAAACACCATTTCCTTTTCATTTCATTTTATTTTAATTTTTCAGCCTGTAATTTCTCATGAAAGTACTAATTCTCTATTGAGGCGAATCAACGCATTACCCAGACTCACATAACAGGAAGAGTGTTTCTTGAAAAGAGATTTGAGGAAGAGAGAGTTACTGCTGTTCTTGTTCTGGTCTGCTTTTAAAGACTAAGTAAGAACTAAGAAAAAGTCACAAAAACTTCATTTCCTTTTTTTTTTTTTCCTCTTTTCATTTTTTTTTTATTTTTTTTAAATAATTCCTATAAAAATTTATAGGGACTCAAACCTTTGCTCTCAATATTATAAGTGCAATAGTTCTCCCATTACACTATAAGCCTATTGATAAAAAATTAGTGGTTTGAATTATAATAATAAATTACTTTAGTTTTTTTTTTAAATAACCCCTATAAATATTTTTATAGAGGTTCGAGCAATGGTTCTCCCACTAGACTATAAGCCCATTAGTTAAAAAAAATGGTTAAAAATAGAATGAAATTTAGAAATTTGATATATGGTTTATTAACAAGTATTTATTTATTAACAAATATTTTTCAATTGTTGATTGATAATTAGCACGACCACAACCAATTTTATCTATATTTTCAACATAAAAACCCTAAATTTTTGCTGCTTCTTTATATATTAAAATCCCATCAATTGATTACAAGGAAAAATTTGATCAAGTTGTTAGATTTTAAAAAATAAAAATAAGTAATTTGAGAATTATTTTTATATTTAATTAAAAAATAAAATTATTATTTTTAATTTATTATTATTATCAATTATATAGAATAATAAAATTAAAAATAAAATTAATAATAGAATATTGATTTAATTATTAATTATTATATATATATTATTTATAAATATTTTAATAAATTTTATATAATATTACATTTAATTTCCTTATTTATATTTTTATAATTCATAATATTTTAAAAAATAATTTTTATTAAAAATTTAATTAACTCACTCTACAACTTATTTTTTTCACGACGGTATAATAATTAGTTTAAAAATTATATAATTAACAAACTGACAACGAATCTAACTTTTCCCTAAATTTCAAAATCAATCAGTCATGTAAAAGTCCTGTAATTCATTATCATTTTTAGTTGAGAATATTTTAATAAATTCACGTGAGATTAAGAGGACGTTCATGAAATTTTCGCCAAAATTCTGTTTTCAAGGTATTAAAATAATTTTAGAGGTATTTTGGGTATCTGCCGCAGTTACCACGCTGTTCTTGTTCTGCTCTGCGTTTAAAGACTGAAGTAAGAACTAAGAAAAAGTTACGAAAATTTTCTTCATTTCTTTATTTTTTATTTTTTTATTTTCAATTGTTGATTGATAATTAGCATACCAATTTAATGTTCTTTTGTTTGTTCTGTTTATGTTCACTGTTAGGGCTTTTCTAACCTTCACAATCAAAGCACATTACTATGATGCAATTGATAAAGAACTCGAGGGAAATAAAAAGATTCAGGAAAATCTAGTAAGTTTTGGGTTTCTTTATTTCAGTCTTTATTTTTGTTTCATAGATTGGACCGCTGTTTGGCTTCTGGGAAATTTAAAAAGAACAGAAGAAACATCAGGCATATGGGGTATTCTTCTAATTTGTTAGTTGTTAATGTGTGTGTTAAGAAAGGTGATTAATATTTGTCTTTCAAAATGTGGTCACGTGTTCAATTGATGTAACCATTACTTTACTGTGAATTCAAGAGATTCTGGAAAATCTTGTAAGTTATTGGGTTTCTTTTTAGGGAACTTGACATAAATAACCTCAAATTATTTTTTTACAAGTCTAGTGCGATGGGGTGCTTATCACATCAAATTCCTGAGTTGCAGTTTATAGAATTTAGTGTAACAGGGTGTCTGTCGCACAAAACTTGTGCGATGAGGTGTCTGTTGCACCAAATTCTTTGGTTGCGGTTTCTGGAATCACCCTGTCGCACCAAATTCTTAGGTTGCAGCTTCTAGAATTTGGTGAGACAGGGTGCCCAGTCGCATAAGTTTTGTCCGATGGGGTGCCTATCGCACATGTTGCAGTTTCTGAAATTTAGTGCGATAGAATGCCTGTCGCACAAGTTTTGTGCGATGGTGTGTCTGTCACACTAAATTCATTTGATGTAGTTTCTGGAATTTGGTGCGACAAGGTGCCTGTCGCGTAAGTCTTGTGTGACGGTATGACTGTCGCGCCAAATTTATGTGATGCAATTTCTGTAATTTAATGCGACAGGGTACCTGTCGTACTAAATTCTATTCTTATTAATAAATATTTTTTTAATTTTTTAAATATAGATTTTTTTAATTTTTTAAATTATATAATTGAATTTAATAATGTTATGTTTGTAACAGAAACATGGCAGATTCTGAGTATGTACTAGGCATGATGCAGATACCTTACACTAATCATTTTCCTGGACGTATTACAAGTATGTGTAAATTAAGGACAGTCATAAAAACTATTGAGAGAAAGTTAATAAAACCACAGTTACAATTATTTAAAAAAGATATATTTGACCATTTCTTGGAGTATCAAACCTTTCCATTCAGTATCGTTATTATGCATAATTTATTATTTAAACAAGTGGCCTGTAATGAGAGAGATCAATTATGGTTTGAAATTGGTGAGCATTTGATACATTTATCAATTAGAGAGTAGTGTTTAGTTACGGGATTTTATTGGGGTGAAGACATTGTACCCAAAATGGTACAAAAGAATCATAGGCTACTTAATTAAGTATTTAGATAGTTTATTTCGTAATTTAAATCTCAGCGATTTCGACGAAAGATTTGGTAACTTAGATTTCGACGCTATGGACGACATTGATGCAGTGAAGATTGCACTCTTTTATTTTACAGACAGAGTACTAAATGGAAGAAAAGTTCATAGTCAGATCAATTTCTTATTGCTTAACGAGGTGGATGACATTAATCACTTTCCAAACCGTCCACGGGGTCGTTTGTCATGGGAAACAATATACGACAGTTTTGACAATGCATTGTATGGTAAAATAGAGAAATTTAAGAAGATTTTCTTAGAAAAGCCAAATCATAATATTGAAATGTACAATGTTTATGCATTTACATATGGAGTTCAGGTATGTGAAGATCGCGTTGTATTTGAATTATTTTGTTCGATAATTAGTTTGATAATAGTGAATGTTTAATATTTTTTTAATATTATTAATTTACTTCACTGAGGTTTATTCATTGTTCAACGATAACTCTCATCTTGTGAGTAGTGTTACTTTGTGCAGTTGTATATTGCTACTTTTCATATTACTAATTAATACTAGATAATTATACTAACCTAAAATTTGGGTTGAATTATCGTAGGAAAATGTCCTATAAACCGTTGAGTCGAACTCAAAGGAGAAAGCACAAAAATATTGGTAGACTGCAAAAGATTGTGTTCCACATTTTCCAAATTGGGTTTGTAATGTAAGTATCTTTTATTACTTCATATTAGATGATTACAAACTGCTCTTTGTTTGGTAAATTATTTATCTATTTTAAATGTTACTTTGTGCAGCATTAAGATCAACGCACTTTTCATTGCAAAGCAAACAGAGGAGAATTAAAACATCGCGAGTGCTACAATCCCAACACTAGAGCCGCAAAATTTTATTCAGAATGAGCTTCCTGCAGATGACCATTATGAGCAAACAAACGAATCCAATGAGACATATGATTTAGAGGTTATAAATCATTTATTTTCTTCATATATATATGTCATTTTAATATTCTCTCTTATTATATATATATATTTATACTTATATTTTTTTATTCATAACAGTCAAGGACAAAGTCTAATAATGATTAATTCGACGGATGAACAAGATTGATCATTCTATATGTGAATTGAAGTCGGTTTTTGAGGCAGAGTGTAAAGAATATAAAGAATTTAGAGACGCGGTGATGAGATTTATTAGTTCATATACTGAACGTTCACACGGCCCTTCTCCGACTACACGTTCGTATATGGTGAGCAAATTTAACAGTTAACTATTGTGTTCTTTTAGCTTTTAATCGGATGTTTATTAAATATGTTTATCCTAACAAACGGATAGGTCCCAGATGATTGTGGAGTGTATACTGACGTGGAGAATCAGAATATTTCAACTATTATGTCATTGTATAGCTTTTATGAGGATGCCAGCAGAGAGAACGTACAGATCCTTAAGGAGGCGCCACCGGATATTAGTAAGCTTGGCCGTCCATATAGACGATCTTATGTCTTTAATAGTCCATATTTGATTCCGTCATTCAAACGAGGGAGGAATATCAATCCTCTACCTACACTCTAACTAATGGATCGTTAGATCAACGAAGAACGAGTGTAGATATAATTCTACTTCGAGGATTGGAAGATCCATGTGTATGCAATGAGTTCTACCAGTGGTTTTCTGGTAACATCACAGTGGATCGTTCATTCCCATACTTGCACTCGTTTTTTCAAGTACTTTTAGGTCATACGTCAATGGGATGACTAGATGATGAGGAAATTTTTTTGAACATCAATTCATTTCGTCGTTTGTGTATTATGATTGTTTTCTAAATTGACCAGTGGTTTGCTATTCTTTTTTCTTATGTACAACATATTCATGAGTATTTATTGATCAGCGAGAAGCAATAATAGTATCCAAATGCACTATCTCAGCGGGTCACGCATACAGACACATATTTTTTGGTATTTAATTTACAGAACATATATTCATCGTATTTACAATTTCAATATTGTTAATTTCTTATTTCTTGTGTATATGATATTCCAGGTGTTCCTTAAGTAATTATAGAAAAACGGAATTTGTGCGGTCAAAACATTAGAATATAGTGATAATTTTAATACCTATATTTGTGGGCGGAAGTTCATAATGCCTAAGCAGCTGACAGATGTGGATATGGTATGTGAATAAAAAATTTTAATTTTTTTACTGTGTTAATTTGGGCGTAAGAAACATTGAAAAATAACAAATATTTTTATGTATAAGTATTCATTCTTGTTAACCTTGGCGGCGATCATTAAGTACTAGTCTGAGTGGACTTTCATAGCAACAAAGTATGGATTTATGACTCATTGCTCACATTCCGTGGCGATAAAACATACAAGGATCAATTTATGGCATTTGAAGTCATATTCCCTCGATGTCTAGACCATGTTAGATTCTACAATATTCGATATGACCTACAGCGTGCTGAATATTGGAAAGTCGTCGCAGTTAAAAGTGTCTCACAATAAGAGCTTGGTAGTGGCGATTGTGGTGTATTTTTATTGATGTTTACTATGTATTTAATGTTTGGACTTAGACTCGTTTCAACAGTAGTCATGAGGCCTATTTTAGGAAAAAGATTGCTGTAGATATATTTAATGGCGATATTATGTTATAAACCATTGAATTCATTCGAATCTTGATATATTGAATGTTTTTATCATTAATGTACTTTATTATGTTTAAAATTAAAAAATGGGTGTTATACATAGTTGCAATAATAAATAACACTAAACAAATTGTTTTACCAATATATATTATGTAATATAAAAAAAAATGAGATCAGTAGTACATTATTATTTGGAACAGTGCAACTAACTTTGATTCGATCCAATAGGATTTTTATATCGTTTACAGTTATGACCCGATTCGTTGCACTGCCCAAATTTCACAGTTCTTCTATTTACATCCTCACTAGCAGAAAGTATTCTTAGCTCTTTATGACGACTAGGTGGTAGTGCTTCTATTGGTGGATAAACTTGCATCTCTTGGATTTCATTTGGCACTTCCTAATCTATTACGTCACTAATCAGCTCCATTGGTTGTGCAAAAGCCTTTACTAATGATTCCTTGGTGTAAATTTAAGAACAAAGGCTTATGTAATCCACTCGGACAGTTAAACAAGCAGCAATTGCATGCGCACAGACAAACTGATCTAAGTCAAATACTCTACATGAGCAAATTTTATTCTGTATGTCAACTAATCCCTCATTGACACCACTACCAAAAACATGGAATCGATGTGGAGACACAGGACAGACGATCATCCTTTTGGCCCGAGATCTTTTCTCAGCGACTATTTCATCTGCCTAGGTTGTTAGCCGATTACTTATCGATTCAGCTACAAGTTTTCTATCATAAAACAATTGTTGTATTGTTTTTCTAAAGTGATCAACAAGATAAGCAATCGGAAATTTTCACAGTTCCCTCATAAAATGGTTCCTTCATAAACCATTGCTGTATTTTTCGGAGATAAATACTAAGTCTGGCATATAACCAATCACTCCATGTAACTTTATCATAAACCATTCCCAAGCATTATTATTCTCTGAATCCAAAACTCCAATGGCTAACAGATACAATTGATTGTTTCCATCTAAGCATGTTACAACAAACATACTTCCCCGATATAGACCTTTTAGATGAGTACCATCTACAGCAATCACCGGTCTAATATACTGTTTAAAGCCCTTGACAGAAGATCCAAGAGGTACAAAGTAGTATAAGAAGTTACCACCCTCATCCCGTTCAAGGTGAGTAACTGTACCTTCATTTGCAACCTTTAAAACATGAGAGTATTTGAGTAGTAAGTTATATGACTTTGCAGGATTAACAATTTTAAGACCAACTTCTCTGGCGTAATATGCGTGCTGGTATGTTAACTGGATATTGTATTCCTGCTATATATCTACTATGATATCATTTGGAGTGTATATTCTTTTTTTTTTCTAAATATATTTATCTGCAATAATATGACCAACAACTCAGCTCCTTACTTAGTGACGGCCGTCAGATAACACCTCATTATGACATGTATGTACATTGTTAATTCTTCGAACTACCCAATAAACATTCAGCTAGTTCGAAGGTCTCATTGGTCAAAATACGTCATTTACATGATTCTGAAGAACAGTGAGCCTCAAAACATGTAGTTATGGACCGTGCAGTCTTCAAATCAAACTTATCCCGAATGGCAACTTTGCGCAGCTCCAATATCAACTCATTCTTCTTAAAGAACAACTTACCCACACTAATATCATCTAAATTGCAACTTCTAGCAAAGTCTGGAGCAAACAAGTTTGATGGCATAACTGGAGCAAGACTTATAAAGGGGTCAACTACTGTCCTCGTCGAACGGTCTATTAGAGCAGTAGATCGACTGTTCCTGCTATTAGTATCAATATCATCTTAACGTTCATTCTCATTATTAAAAGAAATATCAAAATGATCAACACCCCCATCATCAATTGGACTACTGTGGTGAGTAGCACTATTATACACCTCCATACGAACATCATTTACTTCTGTGTTGCCTATGTTATCAATTGTTGTGGAATAGAGAGTAACATTCCTTTAAAGATGTCTCTAGTGGTAACATCTCTTCTCCAACATCAAGCAATGCAATGTCGTTATCATTAATAGTGTCATTATTGTCGTTGAGTGAAGAGTAATATTGCTGCAACAATGTTGTCCTTAGTAATACCTCTTCTTCAACATCAGGGACAGAGACAGATTCTACAAGTTTCTTAACATCTTGAACATCATGGCTCGAAACTCTAGGAGATGTGATAACAAATATAGGAATGCATCCACAGTTGGCCATATTAGAGGTTAAATGTAACACAATCTCCACCATTTCATCATTACATATGTCCATTGGTAGTGAACATGTACTATGGGTTGTGTTATTAAGCCTCAATGTTATCTTCATCGTGATATTATATTTATTAGGATTTATCTGTAAAACCTTATATATTATTGATAAAAACTGAGGAAACATACAATCTTTTCGAACAAAAAATATTTTATTCTTAATTAGATTCATTATTTTCTATTTTCGAAAATGAATAATATTTTTTAGAAACATACCCAATAAACTGCTGCCACTTGGACACTTATATTCTTGGAGCGGTTCATGCAATAAAATCAAAATTTGCTTTTTCCAATGTGCTTTTATTGTAATGGGACATCCTTTATGAACAAAATTACAAGTGTTTCTCATTTATTGGCGGATGCATGATCACAAAAATAGATAAAGAGAAGCTTGTTAATTAGTCAAAAGGATTGAAGAAATTCATTAACGCAAAAGCCATTAACTAGTTCTTTTAGAGTATGTATATATTCCTTAAAATTTATGTACACCAACCCCATTTTAGTTTTATATTTCAAATTTGAAATTTCAATCTGTGAAGAAGAAAATGGAGAACAGCCCTGATAATAGCCCTGATCAGCATTTGATAAAACTTAATTAAAGTCAAGGGACAGGTCCATGCACTTTTTTTCATTCTTTACTTCCATTAATTTATTTGGTATACAAATGCAATGCATGGTGCTGGCTAATTGAATTAATTATCAGATGGGTTTCCTTGGCTTCCTCTTCTGATTTTCTATTTTATTGTTGTTTAATCTGTTCAATTCTAAGATGAATTTCTTCTTCACTGGTTTTTTCTTTTCTTGGGTATATAAAATTTACTTGGGGTAGTAATTTTTATGCAATAGAAGAAACAAATTATTAGAAGAAATGAATTATGATAATGCACAACTAAGCAATTGCATCCTAGCTACGAAAGTTATAATGCTAGCTAGCTCCTCGAGACATATGTACGCGTGAGGATCCCACATTGGCTAAGTATACGTTTCGTTAGTAGTGCACAAGTCTCTAGTACCCTTGTTTGTCGTAACAATATGTTCTCTAAATTTGATTGTTTGTTATTTTTTTTTTAATTTGGTTGTTTGATTGTTATAATTTATATCTGATTTTTAAATATTTATATTTAAATTGAAAAATAAAATTATATGATTTTTATTTAAATGAAAAAAATTTGAAAAAATAAATATCATATTTTAAAAATATCTCTATTAAATATTTCTCATGTTATAAAACTTAATCTATTTTTTTTCTTTGTAATTCACATTTCGTATTAAATAACATACTTTTTTAGTTTTTTAAATAGCCTACAAAATTGTAATTCTAGCATCTTTCAGGAAATTGTTTATTAAATAAAAATTTATATAAATACGGTCAGAATATATATTAATGAAGAATAATTTTGATTGATATAATGTTGACAAAAGTCAGCTCCAATAATCCACACACCAAAAGCAAAAATTTTTTTAAATATTTTATTAAGGCGTCTTCAATATAATTGCATTTTATAGGAAAAATGAATAAAATATTCTTTTGGATTAATTTCAGTACAATCTTTAAATTTTTTTAAGAGTGAAGCTGACCAACGATGGTTTTGAGGTTTTCAAGTTGGGTTTTCCATGTGGGGGACTCTTTGTCAAAATGAAAAAAGAAAGAAATGTTTATAAGTTGACTAACTTGTGTGTTGTGGTTGAAGTAAATCAAATATTTTTGGAACTTGTTTTTATTTGAGCAATGTGATTCTTATTAATAGTTAGAGAAAAGAATTGACAAAAATTCTATAGTTTTCCAATTATTTGTCTAAGTTGCTCAACTGGTCAATTTTGCATTGATTTGTTATAATTGGTATCCCGAATGAGATGTGAATGGGTGTATGTATTGTATTGTGTGATTCCATTTAACAAGTCTTGTTAGTTTTAAGTTTAAGAACTTTGAAATGTTAGATGATTGTGTCTAATTGTAATATGTATATGATTTGATTTGATCATAGTTGGCATGCAACAGCTACGAGATCAACTCGTAAATCAAATTTCTCAAGGATGTAATTGATTTTCTTATCTTTTAAAAATTTTAATTATTATAATAAGATTAATTAAATTTTGCACTTGGACTAATGTAATAATATTTTTATTTTAAGATTAATTACTACCTAATTCTACGTATGCTTATTTTTAATTGTAATGTGCATATATTTAACTCTTAAAATTTATAACAAGTTTAAATAATTCTTCAATGACATAAATATCAAATAATCATATGTCATATGTTTATGATTTATAAAAACAAATAAGATACCACTTCTATTTAGGTATTGAAAAAAAAAATTATGTCATTCAGACATATGTAATTTAGACTTATTCAGACTTTAATAATATTCAGATCTATTTAAATTTCAGATAAAAAAACAAATGCTATCTAATAATATGTCACTGCCCAAATGCTTACCTTTGTAGTTGATCAATACCAATCTCACCACCGCGTCTAATTAACACCATTTAACATCACCACTAAATGGTTAATTAGACATGGCGAGATTTCTATTTCACATCCTTTTCCTTTTGGTGGTTTTTGTGATACTCATCTTTTAAGCCTTTTACATAATTTGTAGCTTGGATTGAAGGATGGTGATGAGATTATCGCAACCTTCTACCCGCATGGAGCTTAGAAGATGGAAGTTGAACTCAGAACTTGTTTGACCAGTATAAATATTTATCCCAAATCTGAAGTTATCAATTTGATCTAGGAATTAAACTTTTTGAAAGGTTGTTATCATATCTAATTTCTAGTCCATTTATATTACGAGGATTTGCAAAATCGATGGATGGACATTATGCAGTTCATACTAACTGGCTCTCGTAAAAAATTTCACGATACAATTGCATTCAGTGAAGATTATTGTCGGATCGATTTTTATTGGATCGGAATTTTAATGAGTTAACCTACTAAAACTTATTTCACAGGGGGTCAAATATAAGAGTTAGTATTAAACTCATTTAGCCATAATGAATCAACACTAATTTTAATTACTAATGTTGATGCAGTTTTTCCCGCATGCCTTCAAACAGTGCCTCGAACCTTCTGCTCGCGACCAGCTCGAGCTCGAGCTGGATTGCTTCCTTCATCCTGTTCCACTGTCTTTTCCAGAACGGAGATCTTCCGGACCTGTACTCACAGAAAATAGGGTCAGGGGTAGCTGAGCGTGTTCCGGCAAAAACCCTCCGACGCTCAAGTCAGTAATCGGGTTGTTTTTTCTGGTATCTCCCTTAGTGAGAGAGACCGGAAAGATGAAAGGGATATTTTTCGCCCTCCCTTTTTAAATGAATATGTAGTTATTCAGAGGATCAATGTAAGGAAAGTCAGAATAAGAAGAACCTGTATAAGCTTTTGTAACCCTTGTGAATGAATTTTTCCAACCCCTTTAACGTACCCGTTCATTTCCTTTTATACTCCATTTTTCCCGCTCTTTCTCTCCAAGAGCATCCATTCCCGCGTCAGTGGTGTCTGGGTCCCTCTGACAGCCGGGATTGGCATAATATTCCCTAGGGATGCGCGGCTGTCTTCTTAACCCGGTCTATGTGGCCAGATCACCATGTCAGGCATGTGCGATAGGAATGATGACACCGTGGGGGCATGTGCCAGCTATCGGCAATAGTACCACCACCATACTATGTGGGGCCCAGATCAGACATCTAAAGGTGTGCCAGGATTCGGAGAAAGCGGGTCGGGCTGCCCTGGGCCGGATCTTGTCTAATTGTGCTCGGGGACTTAATCTCTGTGAGCAGGAAAGGAGTGCTCAGTTCTCGACCTTGACAAACTTTGACTGGGGCGGACAACCTCGAGCAGGCAAAAGAGCTCGGACCTCGAGCGGCTCTGAATTCATCGACCTTGACCAGCTTTGACGTCTAGTGAGGTCGTCTTTGTGCCAGCGGTCTGGACTTCCGCTCGAGGTAGGCTGTCCTCAGGGTATTTTATTCGAGCTGGAAGGGCCTCGAGAAGACCTGCCCGATATTACCCAAACACCAGTCCCCTAGTTTCTAGTCTTTTGAGTGAAACGAGATAAGACTGGAAACTCATTAATGATGGACTGAATTCGCGGCCTTTTACACTTCCCTACGTTTCCCAGTTGTCTCCCACTTCAATCATTTCGCATTTAAGGCGGGACACGTGGGTTAATCCCAGCCGTGCGTCTTCTGCTCGGGCCTGCAATTGACCCAAGCTTGGCTCCGTCCCGCCTAAGACTTAGGCTTTGGGACTTTTGGCCAAGAAGTTCTTCTTGAACTTCTGCTCGGGCCTGCAATTGACCCAAGCTTCTTCTCGTGTTACTCCTGCTCGGGCCTGCAATTGACCCAAGCTTGGCACCGTCCCGCCTAAGACTTAGGCTTTGGGACTTCTGGCCAAGGAGTTCTTCTTGAACTTCTTCTGCTCGGGCCTGCAATTGACCCAAGCTTCTTCTTGTGTTACTCCTGCTCGGGCGTGCAATTGATCCAAGCTTTTTCTTGTGTTACTCCTGCTCGGGCTTGCAATTGACCCAAGCTTGGCACCGTCTAGCCTAAGACTTAGGCTTTAGGACTTATGGCCAAGGAGTTCTTCTTGACTTCTGCTCGGGCCTGCAATTGACCCAAGCTCCTTCTTGTGTTACTCCTGCTCGGGCCTGCAATTGACCAAAGAGGACTTATTCCCATATACATTTATACTTTTACACATCCCATTTTGGGTAGGAATCTTACATTAACTCTTCACAATACAATAGGACTTACTGGAAATATTTCATCAGGAGTTGTGCGTTCCACGGCCTCTTGACCTCTCGTCCGTCTGGATGAGCTAGCCGGTACGCTCCTGGTCCTACTAATTGAGTGACTCGATAAGGGCCTTCCCAATTTGGTCCTAGCACACCTTGCCTTGGGTCCTTCGTGCTCTGTTGCCTTCCATTCCTTGATTCCCCCCTCGAGTCCAGCGAGGTTATCTGCATGGTTTCTTTGGCAGCTACAGCGTAGCAGCTCCTCTCCACCCTTTGGCTGCCTTTTACGACCCCTACGATCCCATTTACTCTATACTTTAGGGCCAAGTAATGGGTGAATAGCACGCACTGGCTGATCCTCATAAATGGCCTCCCTAGAATTGCCTGGTATGGGCTGGTTTCTTCTACACCACGAAATCCAGCATCATGTTCTTCTCGAAAGGCCTCGAGCCCATGGTTACTGCCAGCTTGATGATTCCCAGAGGTATTAGCTTTCCTCCCCCGAATCCTTTCAAGGAAGTGCTCGTCTGCTCGAGGCTCGCGCCTGTTATTCCCAAATCCTCGAGTGTGGATTTGAAAAGAATATCCACCGAGCTCCCTGAGTCAACCAGTATTCGATCAACTTCCTTGTTTGCTACATTGGCTTTTACCACCAAGGCATCCTCGTGAGGGTACAGCACCCCCTCCTCGTCTTCATCCGTCCACATAATTGGCACCTGCCGAACCTTGGCCTTCTTGGTAGCAGGGGCAGTGAGCAAAACTTCTCGGCCGGCAGCGGCATATCTGCAATAGTTTTTCCGAGCTCTATTGGAACTTCCTGCCATCGTGGGCCCTCCTGAGATTACCCTCGTGGACGGTGGTTCCATGTCTATTTCGTAAGCCCGGTCATCTTCCTCAGACTGTTGCTCAACTATCGGATGCCCTCCTTCAACAAACTCATCAAGGTACTGATTTCTAACCAGATCCTCCACCTGGTTTTTTAAATCACGGCATTGTGATGTGGAGTGGCCGTGGTCACCATGGAAACTGCAGAACCGCCCCCTGTTCCGCTTGCCAGCCGACTTGGTCATCGGCGTTGGAGGGTTCAGCAGTCCTCGCTCCTCAGCCACTTGAAGTATCTCTTCAAGAGATACCTTCAGCCTCGTATACCGCTCGTAAGCAGGGCTTTGCTCTACCACCTGTATCGCTCGATCCCTTGGGAAACTTCTTGGTGGAGGAGGCAATAGACGATCGTCTTTGTTGTGGTTCACCTCAGGTCTACTTGGTGGCTGGTTGTGGGATGTGTGGTCGTCATGACGTTTGTATTCTCTGCGATCCCGGCCCGGTGACCTGCGAGGTGGCAGGGGAACCATCCGCCGTGGGGGAGCTCTCTGGTAGGGGTTATACAGGCAACCCGGTCCCTGCTCGCATTTGGAGCTTGTGTCCCTCGGCAGGACCCCTCTCTCCTTCTTCTGTTCCATTGCCTCGCTCATTCCTCGGCTTAGCGCTTTTCTTCTTCAATTACCATCTCCAGTTTTACCCGCTCATACGCATCCGAATACTGAACGGATCGAAGGACTCCACAGATTATACCATGGTCTCCCATTCGGATCCCATCCTTCAATCCTCCTCGTAGCTTGGGGATGGTTAAACGCACCAAGATCTAGGACCGATCTATGGTATCTTTGACAAACTCCCGAGGGATTCTCCTCCTTCCGCCTTACTCCGACAACTCCATCATGTCATCCTCGGGGTCACCGCTCCCGAATTGCTCTGCGAACTCCCTACACATCCTGCTCAAAGCTCAAGATGCTTCCCGTGGAGTTCTACTGTATCATTCTCTCGCCTTCCCTCCAGGGTGAGTGGGAAGGCCCGGCACCTCTGAGCTGCTGACAATCCTTGCACCCCTGTCATGTCGTTGAACCGTTCTATGTGCACCAATGGATCACTTTTCCCTGAGAACTTCAGATCTGGGAAGCGGAAGTCACGTGGGATCGTGACACCCATGATCTCCGTCGAGAGTGGAGATTCGTTATCCAGCATTATTCGCCAGCTTGGGCTCTTTCCATTCCCTCGGAGGTCTTCCACAACTTGTGCCAACCTGCGCACCTCTCCCTCCAACTCTTCTGCGCGAGAGGTCGGGGCTGTGTCCTGTAAGTGCTGACGGGACCCCCTTTCCTCCATGTTCGTTTCCTCCCTCACTGCAGCATTTGGTGCCCTAGGTCTTTGGGCTTCATCTCCCACATTTTCCCGAATAGGAGCATTCCCACGGCTGGACTTCGGGACATCATTACATGCTTTTCTCTGTCCCTCCCTGAGTTCTTGCAATAGGGAAGTCAGAGTCTCCATCTGTTTCTCCATCTGTTTCTCCATCCGATCCATTCTCTCCTGGATCTCCCTATTCTGGGCCTCATTGGCCACTTCTCTCAAAGTTACTGATTCTTCTAGACTTACTCCTCTCCGGCTGTTTCCCCTCATCGTTGCGTTGTGTATCTTGAACGTATTAGGAAATCAGGCTTTTTGTGCCGATTCCCATAGACGGCGCCAAAAGATGTTGATGTAGTTTTTCCCGAGTGCCTTCAAACAGTGCCTCGAACCTTCTGCTCGCAACCAGCTCCAGCTCGAGCTGGATTGCTTCCTTCATCCTGTTCCACTGTCTTTTCCAGAACGGAGATCTTCCGGACCTGTACTCACAGAAAATAGGGTCAGGGGTAGCTGAGCGTGTTCCGGCAAAAACCCTCCGACGCTCAAGTCAGTAATCGGGTTGTTTTTTCTGGTATCTCCCTTAGTGAGAGAGACCGGAAAGATGAAAGGGATATTTTTCGCCCTCCCATTTTGAATGAATATGTAGTTATTCAGAGGATTAATGTAAGGAAAGTCAGAATAAGAAGAACCTGTATAAGCTTTTGTAACCCTTGTGAATGAATTTTTCCAACCCCTTTAACGTACCCGTTCATTTCCTTTTATACTCCATTTTTCCCGCTCTTTCTCTCCAAGAGCATCCATTCCCGCGTCAGTGGTGTCTGGGTCCCTCTGACAGCCGGGATTGGCGTAATATTCCCTGGGGATGCGCGACTGTCTTCTTAACCCGGTCCATGTGGCCAGATCACCATGTCAGGCATGTGCGCTAGGAATGATGACACCGTGGGGGCATGTGCTGGCCATCGGCAATAGTACCACCACCATACTATGTGGGGCCCAGATCAGACATCTAAAGGTGTGCCAGGATTCGGAGAAAGCAGGTTGGGCTGCCCTGGGCCGGATCTTGTCCAGTTGTGCTCGGGGACTTAATCTCTGCGAGCAGGAAAGGAGTGCTTAGTTCTTGACCTTGACCAACTTTGACTGGGGCGGACGACCTCGAGCAGGCAAAAGAGCTCGGACCTCGAGCGGCTCTGAATTCCTCGACCTTGACCAGCTTTGACGTCTAGTGAGGTCGTCTTTGTGCCAGCGGTCGGGACTTCTGCTCGAGGTAGGCTGTCCTCAGGGTATTTTATTTGAGCTGGAAGGGCCTCGAGAAGACCTGCCCGATATTACCTAAACAACTAATATATTAATGTGCCAGCTAGCAATTATAACATTGGAAGTGGAATCTGCTGGGTACATTTATTAGTCTGATTTCAATACAACATCATTTACTAATAAATTAATGTGCTTCTCATTCACTGGTAGACGTACATACATAGCCGCAGAATTCATAAAGCACGTAATTGTACACATATGTTCATGCTCTCAAGTTCTCTGTTAATAGAAAGCCCATTTCCATTTTTTTCTTGCAAACCATTTAAAAGCAGTGCCATTTTGAGTATTTAGCATTTAACTTCTTGTACCAACCCACTTCATTTTTTGCTGAAATGGTTTTCTTTGAGAGTTCAAACCCTAAAGCTAAAGCCAAAGACACCCTTAGAATTAGTTTCTTTTCTTTAGCTTTGTTCAAAACGTTCAAGGTGGCACAGCAGTTGAGCATCAATCTTAACATCTCATTGTCAAGAACAAGGTCCATTTTTGTCTTTATTAATCTCCGTTTCTGAAAATCTAAAAATATACTTTCAGAATGGACTGGATATTTCGATAAAAAAAATAAAATGAAATAACCATGCACAATCTCCATAAGCACTATTATTTAAATATCATTATGTATATACTTAATTTTCTTATAAGGCTCATCATTTTATGATGCTTATATAAAGTCCTATGGATTATTATTTTATGATGCGTATATAAAGGCTCGTTTATTGTATTTATTAAAAAAATCATTTGACCCAAAAGTTTAGAGTGATAGATAAGAATTCAACAATAATATTTAAGATAAATTTTGAGATGAAGCAATTATGTAAGTATATTGACATTGGAAGTAGACTATGCTAGCATTTAATTGTTGTAGCTTTTATCAGAATACATTTACAATCTCAAAAGGTTGAAATTACATAAAATCTAATTGTAGTATCTCATTGACATTCACTGGTCTTGTAAAAGCAATACAAATGATGATATGATCAATCAGAAAGCTTTAAGAGTTTACTCATGCTCTTTAAATAGAAAGCCATTTCCAATTACTTTGTGCAAGCCAATTCAAAAAGCTATGCCATTTTGAGCATAGCTTTTAACTTCATCTACCAACCCAAACTCTTCTTTCTTTATTTCTTGGTCTTGGCTTATATATTATATATATGAGACCCTAGACCTAATTAAAAAACTCAAAGCTCAAACACCCTTAATTTCTTCTTGGAATTTTGCTTAAAAGATTTTCAATTTGTGGGAAGAAAAATGTTAAAGCCTTCGTCTTCTAAGAATAATAAGAAGCCGCAGCGTTTTATCAATCTCGTTATCAAAAGCCAGGTCCATTTTTGTCTTAATTTCTCCTATTTATGCACTGCTTTCTTTTTTATTTTTTTTCTTTTATGAATTTCTATTGTAACAAAAATTGTTATGCATATGTTAGCTTTAATTTTTTTTTTTAATATTAAGACGAGCTGCCAACTCACAGCGGAAAAAAATATGGTTTTAAAATGATTAGAATTGATAAGACTTTTGCTAAGCTTTTCAGTGACCAAATTTAGCCAAAACGGCCGATTTTGTTTTCATTTTATTTTTTAATGAACCTGCCAGATCTCTATTTTTCTACAAACAAAAAATTATTAGAAATTTAGTTTTATATATAGTGAATTCATATGAATTTTGGCTAAAGGGGCTTTGGTTTGGAGTTTAGATCATGCTTAATTAAATGGAAAATTTTGCCTAATTACTCTATTAATTATTATTTTGTTTTTTCGATTACTAGGATGGTGACAAGAGATTTTTCCAGTTCAATCGTGACGTGGAAATAAAGCAGCTCTTGTTTAAGTACTGTCAAAAAATATCACAGCCCTTCAACAGTATGCCTTTCTTGATCGATGGGAACCGCTTTGATTATTCAAAAACCCCTGACCAAGTAATTAATTAATTAATTAACTAAATTATATTTTTAATTAATTTATTTTTATATTGCCACGGCCACTAATATTTGTGATTTAAATTTATTTTTTTTAAAACATAATTTGCAGCTTGGACTGAAGGATGAGGATGAGATTGACGCGATGTACCATGCCTCTGGAGGCGGCCGTGATCACAAGGCATAATAATAATCCAATAACCTCAAGGTCACACCACGCATGTTCAAGTTAATGAATTAATTAGCCCATCAATTAGAATAATTTAAAATTTGTATATGGATTGTGTTGTTTGTTGCTGTGTTTCGTTTTATTTTTATGGTGAATTAACTATTAATTAAAATAAATGTGTTACCGTTCAAGATCGATGTAATTGCGTCAGTTTTGTTTTTGGTGCATGTTATTACTTACATATAACTGGCTAGCTTTAATGTTCAAGAACTTTGGAATTGGCTCATTTTTGCAACTCATCGTTAAATTGTTTTAACTTCAGAACAATTAAACTACGAAATTATGAAAAAAACAATAAAGAACACAAGTCATATTCACATATTAAGAAAATAATATGTGTATTGTTGATTATTAACAGGGGCAGAGCACAGCCAAAAATTGTACGGGCCGGGGGCCAATTTTTTTTTTTTGAAATGTTGATTAATTTAATGGTTTTCTAATCTCTGATGCGGTGAGATTGAGATGGTCGGAAATTTGGTGTTGTGGGGGCATAGCTTCTAATTTTTGGAGATTTGTTATTTAGTTTGGGTGATTTTTTCTTTTTTTTTTTTAAATTTTTAGTTTTATTATTTAATTTGATGCGGAATTGTAAAATTACTTTATTATCAAATGTATAATATTTATATATTAATTGTGTAGGGGCTGATATAGACTTTTTACAATAACTTTTCAACTTTTTTTTTTTAAATCCTAAATTTTTCAAAATTCTGCACGGGCCATGGCAACCCCTCCGCCCCTGATCATTAATATTCTTTTATGAATGTTCTTAAAGCCTTCACTCATCTTAATGACAAAAGTTAAGAAATAAACAAATAGAAAGTTATGCCTTTTAGTCTTGCGAACTTTGAAATTGATTTGTTATCCTTGAAGAATTTCGCAAACGAAATTCGAGTGTGTACCTATTAAAGGTACTCAAACGCTCAAATTGGTGTTCGTGTTTCGAAGATTTTTAGATCTCGGTCTTGACTATTCGTGAATAAGCCAAAAGACCTTATTTCGCTCCCTCTGCCATCTATTTATAGATGGATAGATGCCGAGTTGCCAAGGGATTTCATTTTGGATATAAATCTCTGCCATCTGTCTCATTTGTTTAATTTACACCGCTAGATTTGAAAATCATTTTTGTTTCTATCTAAATTTCTTGCATGTGATTTCGTTAGTAATCATATACTACTTCTATTTGTTAATGTTTTTGGGTCTGATCATCATTAGTTTTCTTTGGAATTTTCGTATCAATCACCATGTGGCTATTAACTTCTAATCCAGTATCATATGACATATCCGCATTGATTTCTAATTCGAAATCAATATAAGCCATATTCGTATTGATCTTTAATTCAGGATCAATACAAGTTATATCCGTTATTTGAACTAATGATATTTGTTCGACACTGAATGGTTATATTTTTTGACACTTGTGCCACTCCCTCCTTAATTAGTGTATTCTATATTAAACTTATCCATTGTGACAACTACATGTAAAATGCATTTGTCGTTTCACTTACCATTGCATACTGTTGTGAAAATTAGCAAACTTACCATTGCATACTGTTGTGAAAATTAGCAAGTGTACTAATCGGCATTAGTAATATAATGAAGAGTAGAGTATCGTCTCATAAAAATTATATATTTTATTAGCTACCGAAATTATTATAACCCTAATTTATTTGAACAATTGAACATGCGGGTTTAGATTAAAAATTAAAATAAAATAAAGCAACTAAAAATTAAATAATAATACAAACAGTTATAAAATTGCCAAGAGATTAAAGCATAGGACATCTGATTTCACCATAACCAATCCAATTTAATCTTCAATTTATGCTATTAATGATTATTACCCATATTGACAGTGAATTTCTCTAATTTATTCAATATCCTCTCTTAAGTAATATAAAAAATATCTTCACATATTAACCCACTATATCTCTATGTGAATTTAGATATACAAAGATTCATTAAGCTCTATGTAAATTCTAAAATAAAATTACAGGAATCACATTGGCATATCTCTGTCTTTCGTTCAATTCATGATATCTATTACACAGAGCAAAAATACATAAATCGCCTTTCGGTCTCATTATGTATCCTCAAATCATTTAAATATTGGCCAGATATTTAAAAGCATTATATTAAGCACAATAATGAATATTCAATCATAGAATAATAAATTAAAAAAAATAGATTTATGAAATTAAATCTTCATAATTAGGCTATATTGTAGCCCTAGCAAATTAAATTAGTTCATGAGAAAATAAAGAGAATTCATAAACATTATAGAAAACATTAAAGCAAAATAATTGGAAAAAGGAAAGAAAAACTCAAGGATTAATCTTGGCTTTTATTCCTCCAATTTGCTCCTGATGCTTTCGGTTATACTCTTCTTCAATTTCTTCTCTATTTTCTTTTTATTTCTTGGCTTCCACTATTGCTCCCCTCTCTTTCGTGTGCGGTTGCTATTTTCTTTCTTTTATAGTAGTCTAAATTTTTTCACCCTAAATCCTTGTAGGGAAAGGATTCAAGACCGAAGCCGAACCCCTCTTTTAATTTATTAAGCCACTATATTATGCAAATCCAAAAGCTCAGTTTCACGTGAATGCACGCCATTTTAAAGTCATGCTTCTCTAACTATTCACGTGAATTGTACACTTAAAATTGGAAGCCATTGATTTTCTTTTATTTTATCTCCATTACTTTCCTTAAACTTCCAATTATTGTCTTCTTTAAACATTATTCTTTCCTCTTTTCTTCATAGTCAGCAATTATTTACATTAAGCTCCAATTTATCTCATTTTTAAGCTTTTTTCACTTGAAGATTCTCAATATTTTTATAATAATAAAATAAAAAAAATTACGACGAATATTAATATAATTTAACATAAAATAATACTAAAATAATACTAAAATAACATATAAATGATAAGCACATCACGTGTTCATTTTTTATCCACATAAAACGTATCTGTTGTGACATTTAAGTGCAGAAATGTATTCGTCATTTCGCTCACTTTTGTAGACATATCTGCTTATTATCCGTTTGTTTCATGTAATTAATACCAATCGGACATTATCTCGTCAGTTACTTTTTGAATTTTGATTGCTGTCGCTTCAGTTTTCCATACATTTTTGGGAATTTGACTCCACTTCAAAATAGGTTTCTAATTCGTTTTTGGGATTCATGACACCTGTTCATAGTCTCTATAAAGGGGGTTTGATTAAACAAATATTCATTTATTCCCCCTCTTGATTTTCTTTTGCATTTTTCTTTACGTTTTCTTTGATTTGCTTCGGCTTTTGCCTATATGTGAAAATGTCCCCCCTAGATTACGAAAATATGACTTATGACAAACTTCGTCATGCTTTAAATCTTCCTCTTGGTGTCACATCAGATCTATTCCAAGTAAAATATGACTTATGACAAACTTCATTCTTCACTTGTTTGGGAGATGTTTAGAATATAGCAGTAGCATTGGCAGTGTTATAGAAGAAGTTAAGTTAGTTAAATAACCAAATCTACTGACATTGCTGCTGAGTCATCCAAGTTGTTATAGTTTGTTAACAAATAGTAAAAGTTGTATTGGTAGTTTGTTATTGATTTGTTAATCTTCAGCTTAATTTTAGCTCATCCACCTCGTGTGTGTGTGTAGAAGGTTTTGAACATTACTATAAATAAGGCTTCTATAATTAATTTTAGTGTGAATGAGAATTAGTTGAATTCATCAATTACCTTCCTCTTTTCATTATTTTCTCTTCACTTTTCTCAGCAACCAAACAATATAGAATCACAAATTTAACTTTGATTTGGTATTAGAGCTTGAGATCACACACTCTTATGGCTTCCTTAAGCTTGAATACAAACACTTCATCATCAATCTCATCATTTACATTCACAACTCCAATTAAACTTGATCGAACTAACTACACAATCTGGAAATCTCAGATTCTTTCTTTAGTTCTAGCAAATAAGCTTGAAAGTTTTCTTAATGGCTCAAAAGCTTGTCCATATCAGTTTCTTCTGATGTTGTTGCTAATTCGGCTAAACCTGATGTTGTTGCTTAAGAAAATCATGTTTTTACTGTTTGAAAGAAGAAGGATCAAATGTTGTTAAGCTGGCTTTTGTCCTCTATTAGTGTTGAAATACTTAGCCTTGTGGTAACTTCTAAAACTTCTCATGAACTTTGGAGTATTTTAGAACAACAATTTGGCTTTGAAACTGCTGCTAAGAAAGTGCATCTAAAGATGATGTTAAATAATTTGGAGAAAGGATCTATGTCTATCACTGATCACTTTAGAAAACTTAGAATTGTGATTGCTAAACTAGTTGGGGCGGTTAGTCTAGAGATTTCCTTGGATTTTATCACACCCTTAATCTTTGGTCTAGGTTAAGCCTACTATCCTGTTGTAATGTACATTGAGGCTAATGTTCTTAAGATGAGCAATAATGAGGCTTATTCTATGTTATTAGCTTATGAAACTAGTCTAGAGAGTGCTCAATATGAAACTAGTCTAGCGTTCATGATTAATAATTATCTCTTTTATTTCTAAACTGAATTAGGTGATTCCAAATCCTATGAAATTTTAAAACATTTCGAAGAGTGGACTAATTAAAGACGTCACAATTAGGGTGCTTTGTGGAGCTTAAATCACGTAAAAATAGAAGTTGTTCATGCAGTGGTCTGTTTCTTGGATAGTGTTCGTAGCTTGCTATTTTTAGTCTTTTTCTCCTACCTCATGTTGTCAGTTTTGAAATAACGAGTTATTAACTTCAACTTTTCTTTTTGTTTTTTGTTTTTGAATGAAGCCGACCTAAGATTTCTAGAGCTTTCACTGATCGTTTCAATTTTACTGCACAAAAGTTGTGTTTTTCAATAACCTCATGAACAAATGTTGCCCTTTAAGTGGTATTAGAGCCATCTTTATTCAATTTTAATTTTTAGTAAGATCTATGTTATTTCCATTTATAAAAGCATGAAGAATGATCATGGAAAGACATAGATAATTTATGATATAGTTAATTCATGAGATGATTGAATATATGCATGTTGAATGAACTATTTGTTTACTTGTTGATTTTGGCTGATTTCTAAAGGCTTAAATAGTTGTAATATTTTTAAAAATAGGGACTTGCATGTCCCTCCCTCTATTTGAATTTGATTGTATCCCCTTATACCTAAATTTGTACCCCGATTCTTTTAAATATATAATTTCTATAAGATGGTTGTACAAAGAGGACGACGTGTTATCGATGCCTTTGACCAAGAAGACTTTTGAATTGTTACTGCACTTTCAGTCATGATTTATCACTCATGAAGAAACAAATGATTTAGTTTTTCTATAATATGCATAAGATGTATGCTGAGGTGCTTGGATATATTTGATTATTGAAAATGGAATAATATGCTATAAGTGAGATCATTATAAAAGATCAAATACTTACAAATTAAATTTACATAATAATTGTTAATTTGTAATAAAGAATATTAAGAATATCTTTCGTAGCCTATTAATATGAATGAATTGTTTAAAATATTTTATGCTTGAGCTAGTTGTCATGGATTCATGAGCTACTTAATTGTTCAAATATCTAAAAAAAATCCATATATCATTTGATGATGCATAATTCATACATTGAGCTATCAAGAGCTGTTAGGTGAGGTTGGTAAGATGTTTGAAAATATGCGAGGGCATTAGGATAAACTTAACTAAATCATTTATACTAAGAATTGATAGGTGATGTATTTAAGATTTAAAAGCCGAAGGATAATTGGTACATGCATGAGATGCATTTGGTAAGAGTTACCTATTTATTAAAATTAGTATATTAAGAACTGATAGGTGAGGTATAATTAGGATAATGATAATTTGATTCCTTCTAGAACTTTTCCTAATAATAGTTTCCGTTTCTTGCATATGGGAGTGTAATGAAATGATAAAATAATGGGAGATACTATTTGGTTTAAAGACCAAAGTCAAATAGATTATAACATAAATAAATGTTAATAATTTAATTTATATTATCTGTAGTTATATTTGATAATGAATAATCCATTGACATGAATTCTAGATAACTATTGTTTGACGGGCCCAATTATGTTGGTTTGTTAAGGAATTTAAGAATTGTTCTTAATTATGAGAAAATTAGTTATGTTCTTGAAAAACTATGCCAAATATAATTCCTGAAGGAGCAAGTGAGGAAGAACGCGTCACTTATAAGAAGTGGCAAGATGATGACCTACGGTCTAAAACCTATATATTGGCATCCATGTCCAATGAGCACTAAAGGCAACATGAAAATATGTCTGATATAAGTTCTATAATACTTCATTTACAAGAGTTGTATGGTGAACAAAATAGAACAGTTAGATTTTAGATATCTAAGAAATTGTTTAGAATGAGAATTATTGAAAGGTTAGATTTTGAGCATGTACTCAAAATGATTGATTACATAGAGCAGTTAAAAGCTCTTAATTTCTCAGTGGATGGGGAATTAGCTATTAACCTTATTTTACAGTGCTTGCCAAACTCATTCTCTTAATTTATCGTGAACTTTAATATGAATAAAATAAAGTGTAGTATTGTTGAGCTGCTAAAGATGCTTAATATTGCTTAAACTTGTATAAAGAAGCCAAAAGATGTTATGGTTATGGAAGGGTCCGTAAGTTAAAAAGGGTAAAAAGAAAAAGTTTCAATGAAGGCTAAAGATGAGATCAAGAAGGGGAAGGCTAATAAGCCTAGTGACAAGGGAAAATGTTTTCACCATAGTAAGAATGGACGTTGGAGGAGGAATTGCAAAGCTTACTTCAACCGCTTGAAACTTAAGCCCAAAGAGAATCCTTTTAAAGGTATGCTCATCATTGAAACTAATATTTCAATTACTCATTCTACTTCTTAGATTTTAGATTTCGTAGCTACCACAAATATTTGTATGTTAATGCAAAATTTGAAAAGGAGTAAAAGACTCAAGAAATGAGAGGTGTCTCTTAGAATGGGAAATGGAGCAATGGTTGCTGCCTTAACTATAAGGACATTTTTCTTAAAAATGTCATCTGGACATATAATAAGTTTGAGTGATTGTTTTTTTGTTCCTTCTGCTATAAGGAACCTAGTTTCAATTTCATGTTTATGCAAAGACAACTACGAGTTTTATTTCAACAATAAAATTTGTAACATTTATCATAAGAATAAATATGTTGCGCATGGTACTTTGGATAATGATCTATATGTACTAAACATGAAATAAAATAATAAATGTGTTATAAATGTAAATACCATAACACATAAATATGGAAAAGAAGAAATAAGCCCTAAGTATAAGCGGCATTTAACATTAGGTCATATTGGAGAAGACAGAGTCACAATATTAGCTAAAGATAGAGTGAAAAGCCCATTTGGTTTAGAACCTTATCCAACTTGTGAATCCTATCTTCAAAGAAAAATGACTAGGTCAACTTTTGTTAGACAAAGTATAAGAGCCGTTGATTTACTTGAACTCGTACATACTGATGTGTGTGCACCATTAAATGAAATGGCCAAGGGTGGATATTACTACTTCATAAGTTTAATCGATGATCACTCAAGGTATCATTGTGTGTACTTAAGGAAGCATAAATTTGAAGCTTTTGAAAAGTTCAAAGAATATATAAATGAAATAGAAAAATAGACTGGAAAGATTATTAAAACCTTTCGATCAGATAGAAGTGGTGATATCTCAATGGAGAATTTCAGTATTATTTTTTAAAAAATGGTATTGTTCTCTAATGGACACCTTCTGGTACACCAAAGCTTAATGGAGTATCAAAAAGGAGGAATTGCATACTGTTAGACATGGTGTAATCAATGGTGAGTTGTAATGGCTTACAAATTTCTCTTCGAGGATATGCTCTCCTTACTACAACATATGTACTAAACAGAGTACCTTCCAATGCTGTGTCTAAGATTTCATATGAGATATAGCATGGTAAATAACCAAGCTTAAATCATCTTCGAATTTATTGATATCTTGATTTTATCAAAAGTCTTAAGAGTAAGAAGCTTGAAGCTAAAATAGATAGTAGGAGATTCATTGGATTCCTAAAGGAAGCTATGGGTTAGTACTTCTACATTTAATCTGACCAAAAGGTAGTAATCATCAGGAATGCAACATTTTTTTGAAAAAAAGTTTATTCAAGAAGGTAGACAAGAAAGAAATTAGAACTTGTAGAAAATTCTAATGAGAATAACTTCAATAAAATGCCTATTGAAATACAAACACAAGGGATATAACAGCTCCATAGATCTAGTAAGGTAATTCACCTACTAGAAAGATATAGTTTACTTCATCAGATAAATGACATATTTTTATTAGGTGATATACATATCATAAAGATGATTCTATTAGTTATGAAGAGGCAATATCAGATATTAACTAGAGGAATGGCTTGACGCTACGGATTCAGAGATGGACTTTATGAGAACTAACCAAGTTTGGACTCTGATCGATCCACCTGAGGGTATTATATTTATTGGATGCAAATGGATCTCCAAGAAGAATATAGGCTTAGATAGATAGGTAGAGACCTATAGAGCAAGGATGGTAGATAAAGGTTATCGTTAAATACAAGGTATCGACTACAAGGAAATCATTTCACCGGTAGCCATGTTAAAATCCATCAAAATCTTATTAGCTATAGCAGCATATTATGACTATGAGACTTAGCAAATGGATGTCAAGACCACATTCCTTAATGGGTATATTGAGGAAGATATCTATATGATACAACCTCGTGGTTTTGAATCTATGAAAGTTCCTCATAAAGTATGCAAGCTAAGAAAGTCCATTTATGGATTAAAGCAAGCCTCTAAGTGTTGGAACATCTGATTCGATGATGCAATCAAATCATTTGATTTCATCAAGAATGAGGATGAGCCATTTGTTTACAAAAAGGTCAGTGGGAGTGCAATAACTTTCGTTTTGCTATATGTAGATGACATATTGCTTATAAGAAATGACATTGGAGATATATATTTTGTAAAAATTTGGCTTTTTCAAAACTTCTCTATGAAAGACCTAGGAGATGCAATGTATATCTTGGGAATCTGGATTTACAGCGATAGATCTAGGAAATTAATAGGTCTATGTCAAAATAAGTACATAGAAAAGATATTAAAGAAATTCAATATGTGGGATTCCAAAAAGTATGCCCTTCAGTCATAGAATTCATCTTTTTAAGAGTATGAGCCTTAAAACTTATGATGAGAGAGTGTAGATGAATAAGATTCCATATACTTCTGCAATAAGAAGTCTTATATATGTTATGTTATATACTAGACCAGATATAGTTCATACAATGAGTGTTATTAGCTTATACTACAACAATCTAGGTGAACAACATTGGATCGCTATTAAGAATATCTTTAAGTACTTAAGAGTGACTAAATATGTTTTCTTAATATATGGAGAGGGTAAATTGAAGATGGAAGGCTTCACAGATTCAGATATCCAATCAAATATAGATGATAGAAAATCTACATCAAGATTTATATTCATCATCAATGGTGGAGCAGTAAGCTGGAAAAGTTCCAAGTAAATAACTATTAGAAATTCCACCGTTAAAGCAGAATATATAGTTGCATCAGATGCAGCAAAATAAGTAGTTTGGGTATGGAAGTTCATTCTACAACTTGAAGTAGTTCCATCACTACATTGCTAATCTCAATATCTTGTGACAACAATGGGGCTATAAAACAAGCTAAGGAACCAAAGTCTCACCAGAAGTCCAAATACACTGAAAGAAGATATCACATTATCAGAGAAATCATTAGAAATAGTGATGTCTCTATGCAGAAAGTAACCTCTACAGATAACATTGTGGATCCTTTGACTAAAGTATTGACCCAACAAAGTTACATCGTCATCTTGAAAAGATGGTTAAGAGATACCATAGCTATTGACTTTAGTGAAAGTGGGAGACTGTTAGTGATATCCCTTAAAGGCCAATCGAGTGGTGCTTGCTTTTAGGGAATTATTATTATTAATTAACATTTGGATATTTATAAAATGACAAAGCTTTTAATATTCATAAATTATATTGATAAATATGTTTAAGAAGTAAAATAGTTAAGGAGCACATTCTTGAGTTTTTCGAGAATATGAAACATGTATCATTTGTACTATACTTCTAAAATAGCTCCTAGTGATGGATTTATGATTGGAAGTCAAAAATTCCCATAAACACTAGTATGTGTTATGACTCTTTTATGGTATAGGATACTAAAATGAATGGTGAGTTTCATATCATTAGCATAAGATGTCAAGTCAAACACATAGGTACTTGTTGTAAGAATAAGTTTATTGAACTTGACTAAATAATAATAAGTCATATGATCTTGAGTGTTAATAGCTTATCATACATTGTTTTATTCACAATGTTTAATAATGGTCTTTAGACATAAGCATCATAGATATCTTATACCTGGATATCTATGTTAAGTGAAAGCCTAAAGATTGATTCCTAATCAAGAAATAGATCCAGCAATAGCTATTATGGTTGGCTGTGTATGAAGATAAGTGTATGGCCAAAATAAAATTCATTCATTTGTAATTAACAAAAAAGATGTCCCATGTAAGTTATTATAAATTGAATAAATTCTTGGCCAAAGTGAAATATAAATTATATTTATCATGCCAAGTTCATTTAGACTTATTTTGAGGTAAAGCACAAGTGCTTAATATATTAAACCATAAGCCATGCTTTTTTTTTTTTTTTTTTCTGGACATAGATGATGAAAAGACCAAAATATAGAGAAACAGTGGAATAGATTCTATAAATCCAGCAATTCTTGTTATTTGGATGGTCATAAAATACTATTAGGTGTCACTCGTGACTTATAGAAACATTAAGATTATTATTCCTAAAGTGTATTAGCAATGCATCTTAAGGTTATTAGAAAAGTTCTAATTGATGACTAAAGAGTTTATGATCTTTTAATGAATAAAGGGTTATCATTAAAATAGTTATACTATAACTGAATACTTTTGTATGTAAATACTACATATTTGATTCTATCCATAAGTCTCTTTTTTTCCCTATGAGTTCAAGTTTCAATAAGAATGCTAAAAAAAACAAAAAGAGTTACTAGAAAATGAAAAGTTAAATTTTTTAATTTTAAGAAAATCGGTATTCATGTAAGAATTCATTAGAGAATGAGTATATCTTAAATATAATTTAAGATATAAATTCTAATGTTTCATAAATAGTTTAAAGAGCAAAATAAATTTGATAAAACCTTAACTAAACATTAGGTTTAAGATTGAGCATGTAAATGGAAGAATTGGACATGTTTTGATTCATAAATGATTATGAATTTTTGGGCCAATTTTAGATACAAAATTTTGGGCTTCTTATTGGCTTAATATGAATTAATAAGCAACATAATATCATGTCAAAAAACAAACTCACAATTGGTCATTTGATTTGATCAAAACGGTCTTAATTTGTTAAAGACAAATAATTATGTAAATAACCTATTGATTTATTTATTCAAAATTAGTTGATTAAATAAATTATTGAAGTGATAAGATCAATTCAATAAAGAATGGCTTGGTTGATAGGTCGAGCAAATAATAATGCTTGTGCCATTACTGAAGAGATAATAATGGGGTTTTAGTTGGTGGATAAAAATCATCATGAACTAGCATCATGATTAATAATTACCTCTCTCATTTCTAAAACAAATTGAATGATTCTAAATCCTATGAACTTATGGAACATTTTTAAGTGTAGACTAATTAGAAGAATCACAATTAAAATTCTTTAAGAATTTCAAATTACACAAAAATAGAAGTTGTTCGTGTAGTAGTTTATTTCTTAGATAGTATTCGTAGCTTGCTATTTTTAGTCTTTTTCTCCTATGTCGCAAAGTTGTTTTTAAAATTACAACTTTGGTTATTAAACTTCAAGCTTTCATCTTAATTTTCATTTTTAAATGAAGTCGATTCGAGCTTTTTAGCGCTTCCGCTGATCATTTTTATTTTACAGTGTAAAAGTTACATTTTTCAATAATCTCATGGACAAATGTTTTCCTTCAGCAATGGCTAGCAACGGCATTCATTTCGCGTTATCATCAAGCGGTAGCAACTCGTGAACTAATGGTCTTGGTTATCGGCAGGTGGCATTGCGGTATTCGGCAACAAAGGTCTTGGTTGGATTTATCAACGCCACAGCGATTTCAACTTAGGCTAGCGTTTGGATTTTTTTTTTTTATTCAGCAGCAACATGTGGGTGTCTGTGTATATATTACAAAAATGCCATTGAATTCGGTTGAGTACCGATTTTATAATATTGATCCAAAATCAAATTGAATGGTTTGGTTCGATTTAGAAGTAATGTATTTAGTGTTTTTTACTTAAAAGATATTGAACGGGATCCCAAAAAATTGAACTTAATCGAATTTTTTGACTCCAATCCAATTCTGCTCACCCATAATTTTATTCAGGTAATACAATCAACACAATCAATGGATCAATAGAGGATTAGAATTGTCCTCCTTTCCCAAAAATTGAAGTTGCCCAATCCCACCTCTTGTTTCATATGGGCTGGCTCGTGCACTTGCCTCTTCTATTGTTGGGCTTGTGCAAAATTACTCATTTTATTAATCTCTAGCACTACGAACTTTCTCTCTTAGTTCATGTATATCCTTATATCTCCGAAGCATAACTTTTGTGGTTTCTTTCAGGCTCTTCAATTTTGAAACAGAGTATTAATAATCCCGAGCCACCACAGACTATTATACAATTCACATTCACAATTAGTTGAATAAAACCTTGAGCACTAGATTCCGAAAGCTTCCATGCACTCCTTATTCTTAAAGCTTGTATGTTAGCATAAGTTAAACTAGGGTTGACAAAAAAGTCTGGACCGGCTTGGGCTCCTAGGTTTTAAGTCCAACCCAACCCACAAATTTGAAGCTCACTATGAACGGACTTCATTAAGAATTTTTGCATAAAGTCTGGGTCTTTAATTTATAAATTAATACACACACATATATAGTACTTGACACTAAATTGGGTTAATTTTTAAGATTAAGTCTAATTAGATTATATTAAATTATCTTATTTGATTAGGATTATATTAAATTTAATTTAATGAATTAAACGTAATTATTTAAATATTTCAATTATTTCTAAATTATATTACTAATTGTTGAATTTAATAAATAATATACAACAATTTTGTAATGTATCAATTAATATATTTTTTTTTATGTTTAGTAATATTTAATAGTTTATATACATTATTAAATAAAATTTTATTATTAGATTAGTTTGTTTTCGATATTAGCATTTATTGACTATAGTTTAATATGTTGTATTGTTAATATTTTGTATATTAAATTATTAGTTGTATTAGATAATTATATTTAATTTATATTTTTTTCATTATAATTTTATTAAAATTTTTATTTCAAAATTAATAGAACCCCAAGTCTGACATCGGCATGACCTGTTCAAGTTTAAATGAACTTTTAAAAAATCTTAGCCAATAATCAAATATATGGACCTGGCGGCCCAGACCCGCAATTTGGCAACCTTTCAAAACCGGCAACCCATGAATGATTGTCCACTCTTTTTAACATTTCTTAGGAGTGAGAGAGAACCATCATCACCTTCAACTGAAACTTCTTTTGATCTAAAAGGCTCCTTAATGACAATACTTTTTTATGCGGTTTTCTACGTGCTCTCGAGTAGTGTCACGAACTTCTGCTCGTGGGATGCTCGAGCAGAAATAATTGACAATCTCACTTCTCCTCTATTCTCCGGAACAACGATTTTCCTGGGCCTGCTCTCACAGAAACAAGGTCAAGGGTCGCCGGATATTTTTCTGGCGAAAACCCTCTGACGCTCAAGTCAGTGATCGGGTCATTCTTTTTGTATCCCTCTTTGTTTGAGAGACTGGAGAAATGATAAAAAGAAATGATTTTTTGATCAAAGTGGCAGTGACTAAAAAAAATGGCCGAACCATGAGGAAGAAGAAAAATCTGAAGTCCTGGAACCCCCGCAACTTACACGTCGGTTCCCTTTTATTCTTCACTTTTCCCACCCTTTTTCTCTGGGGTCATCCGTTCCTGCATTAATGATGAATGGGCCCCTTTGACAGCCGGGATCACTGTGCCATATCCTGGGAATGTGGGATGTCAGGTGGGCCAGGGTTCCCATGGCCTGATCATAGTGTCGGGCATGTGTGCACGAAATGATGACATTGTGGGGGCGTGTGTCAGCCATCGGTAACAGTCACGACACCATATCGCGTGGGGTATTGGTCAGGCATCGATCGTCGCATTGAGTCGCTGGAGAGTAGGGTCAAACTGTTTCGAGCCGGCTGTACTTGAATCTTGCATTCTCTCCGTGCCGTCACTGGTGTGGCTGGGTCATGCCAGGGGATTTGAAGACCTTGAGCAGAAGAAAGAGCTCGGGTTTCGACCAGCCTTGAGGCACTCAACCTTGATCAGCTTTAACGGGGCTATGAAGACCTCGAGTAAGAGAAGGAGCTCGGGGCTCGACCAGCCTTAAGGTCCTCGACCTTGACCAGATTTGACCTCAAGAGGACCTCAAGAGGACCAACTCGGCATTACCCAAACACCAGTCCCCCAGTTTCTAGTCTTTGGAGTGAAGCGAGATATAACTGGAAAACTTCTTGTTTGGGCTGGCTCCCCGGCCTTTTTATCTTCCCACGCTGAGCTGTCCCCCCTTTCTGTCATTTCATATTTAATGCGAGACACGCGGATGGATTCTGGCCGTTCGTTTGAATTTTGAAAAGGTGGTTACTTGAACAGTCGCGTCTCTTGAGATGCGTGCCGTCTGCTGAGGAGACACGCTTTCCCCTTTAAAAACCCTCGATTTCTTTATTGTGCCTCCTATTGTCAATCTTTGCCCAAACCAGAACTAATTGCTTACAAGCGCTTCTTATCTTCTCCCTTGCCGTCGCTGCCATTTCCCGTCGTCAACTCGTTTTCAGGTATAAAACCTCTTTCCCTCTTCTCGTTCTTGTTCTATTCTTCGTTTATTTTGGATTTCTGATTCCCATTTGGTAGATTGTGTCCATAGGAAACATGTCAAACACACAGCAACCCCGTAGAATGTTGTCTGAAGAATCTTCCTCTTTGAGTGACTCTGAATCAATTAGGATGGTCCCAGTGAGAGACCCAAGTCCCGAGGGGGTCGTGGTTGTGGGGGAGACCCGGTCGCAACAAAGGGAAAGAGTTAGCCAACTGTCAGATTGTGGGTGGTACCCCCATTGACTTTATGAGGTGTGAAACTTCACACCCGGATTTGGACAGGCTTAGGGACACGTACCACATTTCGACTAGCGTGGACTTGCGTGTTCCCAGCAAGGGTGACATGCCCAGCCGTCCTCCCCGAGGGTATGTCACCTTCCATATGGAGTGTTTCAGGTGGGGGGTTAGGTTGCCTCTTCAACCTTATTTTGTTCGAGTTCTGTCCAAACTTCGCTTGGCCCCGGGGCAGTTGAACCCTAATGGGTGGAGGGTCTTGTCTGGCCTGTATGTGTTGTGGAGGTGGTGCAACTTGGGCAAGCCCTCGGTAGAGGAAATAAAGCATATCTACCAACTGAAAAGTAGCCCGAAGGATGTTGGCTGGTACTACTTCGCCTCCAGTTTGAAAGGCAAGAAACCCATTACTGATCTCCCCACTTCTGGTGGCAACTGGAAGGGTAAATTTTTCTTTACCGGGAGAGATTGGGGGCAAGCTGCATCTGCCTCTGAAGAGGTCCCTCCGATTCCTTGTCATTTTTGCTCTTCAGGTCGTCTGCTGTTCAATGTATTCTTTCTTTGGTTTTATCTGCTTGCATTTTTCTCACCCTTCTGTTCTGATGGTTGCTACAGTGTCTTGGAGTGCCTCTTATCGGATCAGGGAAGAGCTTCAATCGTATGTCAACACTGCTCTCAACAACGCGAGCTCGTGCAGGGAGCTTCTCTCAATCCATAATCTTGTTGAGTTTGGCCTGGTTCCTCAAGAGGAGATGAGTGGTGTGCTTTCTCTGCTGAAGAGGCCCGCGAGCACCTCAGATCGTCCGAGCAGCTCCTCTGCTCCAGCAAAGTGGCCTCGAACTGACACTGCTGCCTCGCCGACTAGGGTGCGACTACACCCCCTACTCGGGAGACTTAGCGAGCAATAGAGGGTTCGACCCGCAGGGGTCTGAGGATAGCCGTTCTAACTCGACCACGAGCAGGACGCACACAGGAGCCTTATCTCAAGGATTTTGGCAGGCACATGGAGGAGAGGTTTTTGGAGGGGATAAAAGCTTCTAGTGCTGAGGACCTGGTCAGCACGCTCCACCGGCTCTCTTCCACCGACGAAGCTTTGCACAAAGATCTCCACCCTCGAGGAGAAGGCGGCCCTATCAGAGTCCAAAGCACTCCAGCTCGAGAAGGAGTTGTCTCTGGTCCAGGACGATCTGTTGAATGCTCGGAAGGACTTGGACGTGCAGAGATTCTCCTTTGAGAAGGCCATGGAAATTGAGACTTCTCACCTTCAGAGGAAGGTGGACTCTTTAGAAGGCTGGCTTACAACAGAGTATAATGACAGGGTGACTTTCAGTTATAAATGTCTCGTGTCTTTCCTGGGTAAAGAGCATCCCGATGTGGATTTATCCAAGCTCGAGGCTGGCGTTACGGCTATATGCTTGAGCATGATGCCCCAAATCAAGGGCTGAGGATCCCTCCAACTGAGGCCCCTGCAGGGACTGAAGAGACTGCTCCTCCTACTGCCGAGGTCTCCCCCGCTGTTGCTGCCACCGAAGGTGCTCCACTCCCAGAGGACCCAGCTCCAACTGCTAGACCTGACGCTCCAGCCACATAAAATCTTTTTTTTTTTTGCATGTACTTGTACTTCTTAATAAATGAATGAAGAACATTTATGACAATTTATCCTTGTGTTTACATATATGTTTTCATCTTGCACGGCGAGATTAATTCCATGCATTTGCTAAGTAAATTTTAACAAATTTTGGGCCTTCGTTCTTCTACTCAGGATTAATTTTGCTTGTGCCCCCTCTTGGCCTTGCCTCAAATTAGGCCTATAGATCTCTGTTTCATTTGTGAGCTTGGTCTGCTCGAGCTGATTTTTTTATTCATACTTGGCACCGTCTCGCCTTAAGTTAGGCTTAGAGACTTCTGGCCCTTGCGTTTCTTCGTGAGCTTGCTCTGCTCGAGCCTGCATTTGGATCACGCTGGGCATCTTCTCGCCTTAAATTTGGCTTGGAGACTTCTGGCCTTTGCCTTTTCTTCGTGAGCTTATTCTGCTCGAGCCTGCTATTGGCTCACGCTTGGCACCGTCTCGCCTTAAATTTGGCTTAGAGACTTCTGGCCTTTGCGTTTTCTTCGCGAGCTTATTCTGCTCGAGCCTGCTATTGGCTTACGCTTGGCACCGTCTCGCCTTAAATTTGACTTAGATACTTCTGGCCTTTGCGTTTCTTCATGCTCATATGCTTTAACTTGCTTATATTGAATTAATATTAGAAGCATTTTTCTTGCTTTTATTCCTGTTCAAGACTTTATACATCTTTATTTCGGGAGGAACTGAATATTAATGCTTGCAATATAAGGGAAATTTCTGGAAATACTTCATCAAATGTTATGCGTTCCACAGCCTTTTGACTTCTCGTCCATCGGGGTAGGTCAATCTATACGCTCCCGGACCGGCTATTTGAGAGACCATATAAGGACTTTCCCAGTTCGAGCCTAACACACCTTGCCTGGGGTCTTTAGTGTTCTGATTGACTCTTCTAAGTAACCAGTGTCCCACATGAAATCGGCGGATGTGTACATTTCGGTTGTAGTAACGGGTCACTCTCTGCTGGTACTCTGCTATCTTTGCAGCGGCCCTTTCCCTTCTTTCTTCCAGCAAGTCCAAACCTGCACACATCTGCCCGTCGTTTTTCCCTTCGTTGAAGTGCTCTGTTCGGTGTGTTCCCATCCCTATTTTAGCAGGAACAATTGCTTTATGCCCAAATGCCAAGGAGAATGGAGTCTCCCCTGTGGCAGTTTTGTGCGTGGTTCAGTAAGCCCACAAGACACCAGGTAGCTCGTCAACCCAAGCCCCCTTCTGCTCGCCGAGTCTGGTTTTCAGGAAGCGTTTTATAGTCTTGTTTGTAGCCTCTACTTGCCCGTTGGCCAGCGGGTGTGATGGTGAGCAAAAGTTTAGCTCTATTCCCATGTTCTTGCAGAAGTCCCTGAACTTGTTGTTGTCAAATTGCCTCCCGTTATCCGTAACCAACGCGTGGGGAATCCCATACCTGCAAATCACATTTTTCCAAATGAAGTCAGTGGTCTTATTTTCTGTGATACTACTCAAGGCTCCCACCTCTACCCATTTGGTGAAATAATCAATTGGCACCACAGCATGGGTTGCGGATGCTCTTCCTTTTGGTAACGGCTCGATCAAGTCAATTCCCCATTGAGCAAACAGCCAAGGAGAATTCATTACTGTGAGGTTCTCGGGAGGCTGGGTAATGTAGTTGGCAAAGCTTTGGCAACTTTTACAGCTCTGGGTCTTCTCTTGCCCATCCTGATGCATACAGGGCCAGAAGTACTCCTGCCTCAAGGCCTTGAAAGCTAAAGACCTCGCACTAGAATGGTTCCCGTAGATCCATTCATGTATTTCTCGGAGGACATAATCAGTTTCCATTTGATCTAAACAGCGTAGCAGAGGGAAGGTGTATCCTCGCCTGTACAATACCCCATCTATCAATGTGTACAGGGCCGCTTTATATTTTAGCTTCCTTGCCTGCTTCTTATCAGCAGGTAGCACCCCTTCATTGTGATAAGAAATGATTGGGTCCATCCAAGTGCTGCTCGATGACAAACTCATCACCTCGTTCTTCTGCTCGATGCTCGAGCAGGTTTTGGTTTCCAACGGGATAGACTTTGGCATTTTGGGGTCGGATGTAGCGGCCATTCGTGCTATTATGTCAGCTCGAAAATTCTTCCCTCTCACGATCTGCTCTACCTCGACTGCTCGGAAATTCTTTATCAGCTGCCTCACTTTCCCAAGGTAGGCATCCATCTTCTCGCCTTTCGTTTAGAAGCTTTTGTTGAGGTGATTTGCTACTAGCTGAGAATCTGCCCGGAGTTTTACCTCTTCCGCTTTTACTACCAGGGCGAGCTTCAATCCCACGATTACAGCCTCGTATTCGGCCTGGTTGATGGCCTCGAATTCCAGCCTTACAGCGTATTGCATCTCCACCCCTTCAGGGCTGAGGAGCAAAACTCCTACTCCTACTCCCTGATCACCACATGACCCATCCACCGTGACCGTCCATGCGTTGCTCGGGGTAGGAGGGTCTGGTGGGTACTCGCTATCCATCTCTTCATTCCTTTCCGTGCATTCAACCACGAAGTCAGCTAAGGACTACGCTTTTATTGTTGATCGGGGTTGGTAGCTGATGTCGAATTCACTAAGCTCTACCGACCATTTTACCAACCTTCCGGAGGTCTCTGGCTTGTGTAAAATCTGTCTGAGCGGTCGGTTCGTCAAAACTATTATCGGATGTTCTTGGAAGTAGGGTATCAGTTTTCGGGCTGCCATTACTAGGGATAGCGCCTATCTCTCCATCAACGGGTACTGAGTTTCTTCCCTTAATAAAGCTCTGCTCGTGTAATATACGGGGTGCTGCACCCCTGACTCTTCTCTTACCAGAACCGAGTTCGTTGCCCATTGCGACACAGCCAAATACAAATACAGAACCTCCCCTGCTTGAGGTGTCGACAGTAGCAGGGCTTTCAACAAATATTCCTTCAACTGTTGGAACGCCGCTTCGCATTCTGGTGTCCACTTTGTCTTTCTTCCCTTTCTCATTTCCTGGAAGAAGACTCGGCACTTATCCGTGGCTCAGGAGATGAACCTGTTGAGGGATGCCAATTTACCTGTAAGGCTTTATATCTCCTTGAGAATACGCGGGGACTTCGTCTCCACTACTGCTCTTATTTTTTCTGGATTAGGTTCGATTCCTCTATGACTGACCATGAAGCCTAAGAATTTTCCCGAACTAACTCCAAAGGCACATTTCTCTAGATTAAGCTTCATCCGATATTTTCTTAAGAGTGCGAAGGTTTCTTCTAAATGCTCTACATGTTCCTCCGCGTCCTTTGACTTCATAATCATATCGTCCACATAAACCTCCATTGTTCAGCCAATCAGTGGCTTAAAGACCTTGTTCACCAGTCTCTGGTAGGTTTCCATTGCATTTTTCAGGTCGAAGGGCATGACCTTGTAACAAAACAGGCCTTGGTTGGTGATGAAGGCCGTGCATTCTTCATCCGACCGATACATAGGAATTTGGTTGTAGCCAGAGAAGGCATCCATGAAGTTGAGCAGGCCGTGCCCTGCTGTAGAATCCACCAGCTGGTCTATCTTCTGCAATGGGAAGTCCACACACATTCTCCATTTCCCACTTGCCTTCTTTACCAGCACCACGTTTGAGATCCATTCAGGGTAGGAGACTTCCCTTATGAATCCCGCTTTCAGCAGCTTCTCCACCTTGCAGTTTATGGCCTCGTATCTTTCTTGGTTGACGCATCTCCTCTTCTGACTCACCGGCTTAGCGTCTTTCCATATTGCCAACCTGTGACACGCCACCTCTGAGTTAATCCCGGGCATGTCCTCGTGTGTCCAAGCGAATACATCAGAGTGTGCTCGCAAACACTCGACCAGATTTTTCTTCAATTGCCCGCTAATGCCCGAGCCGATTCGGACCTTCTTCTTGCGGTCGTTTGATCTTATTCTAATTTCGTCCAGTTCCTCAGCGGGCTCCTGTCTTCCGCTCTTCGACTCCCCCTTTGAGTCTAACAACGTTACCTGCATAGTTTCCTTTGCTGCCACAGCGTAGCAGCTCCTTGCGACCCTCTGACTACCCTTGACGACTCCCACAGCCCTATTTACTCGGTACTTCATGGCCAAGTAGTGGGTGGACAATATTGATTGGCTGATCCTTATGAAGGGCCTCCACAGTATTGCTTGGTAGGGCTGATTTCATCCACCACCACGAAGTCTATAGACATAGCCAATTTGATGATTCCTAGAGGGGTTAATCTTCCTCCTCCAAATCCTTTCAGGGAAGTGGTCGTCTGCTCGAGACTTACATCTGTTGTCCCCAAATTATCGAGTGTGGACTTGAAGAGAATATCCACCGAGCTTCTCGAGTCCACCAATACTCGATCGACCTCCTTATTAGCAACATTTGCCTTCACGACCAAGGCATCCTCATGGGGATACAGTACCCCCTCCTCATCCTCCTCTGTCCACATGATGGGCACTTGCCGTGCCTTAGCTTTTTTTGCAGCGGCCGAGGTGAACAGGACCTCCTGGCCAGCAGCGGTGTATTTGCAATAGTTTTTTCGAGCCCTGTTTGAATTTACTGCCATCGTGGGTTCTCCTGAGATCACTCTCGTAGCCTGTGGCTCCAGGTGCATACCATAGGCTCGGTCAACCTCCTCTGGCTACTGCTCGACCACCGGATGGCCCCCCTCAATAAACTCATCTAAATATCGGTTTCTAACCAGATCCTCCACCTGGTTCTTCAAATCCCGGTACTATGATGTGGAGTGGTCGTGGTCACCTTAGAAACAGCAAAACCGTCCCCTATCTCTCCTACCAGCTAGTTTAGTCATTGGTGTTGGAGGGCTCAGCAGTCCTAGTTCCTCCGCTACTTGTAATATTTCTTCGAGCGATACCTTCAATGTCATGTACTGTCTGTAGGCGGGGCTCTGCTTAACCACCTGTATTGCCCGATCCCGAGGGAAGTTTCCCGGGGGAGGGGGCAGTGGACGGACGGATCTGTTGTTGTCAGTATTTCCTACAGTCGAGGCCGGGGGACCTGTGAAGTGGAGCGGGAGCCATTCACGGTTGGGGAGCTCTCTGATAGGGATTATAGGGAGCAACCCGATCCCTTATTACCCTGGTAGTCGATGTTCCTCAAGCAGGGCCTCCTTTTTCCTTTTTCTTAGCTCCACTGCCCTGCTCACTTCTTAGTTTCGCAGCCTTTTCCTCCTCGATAACCATGTCCATCTTCACCTGTTTGTACGTATCAGAATATGAACGGATCGAAGGGCTCCGTAAATTGTACCACGGCCTCCCTATCCTGATTCCGTCTTTTAGCCCCCTCAACGCTTGAGGATGGTTGCAAGCCCCAAGATCCAGAACTGACCGGTGATACCTCTTGACAAACTCCCGGAAGGGCTCTCCCTCCCTCTGTTTTATCTCTGAGAGCTCCATCATGTCATCTTCGAGGATCACCGCGCCCCGAAATTGCTCAGTAAATCTCTACACATTTGTTTGAAGCTCAGAACGCTTCCCCACGGTAACCTGCGGTACCATTCCCTCGCTTTTCCCTCAAGAGCGAGGAGGAAAGCCCTGCACCACTGGGCTGCCATTAAGCCCTGTACTTCTGTCATGTCATTGAACCGTTCTATGTGCACCAAAGGGTCACTCTTCCCTGAGAACCTTAAATCCTGGAATCAAAAATCTCAGGGAATTGTAACGCCCATGATCTCCGCTGAGAGCGGGGACTCGTTGTCCAACATTATCCTCCAACTTGGGCCTTTCCTATTTCCCCGGAGGTCTTCCACAACCTGTACCAACCTGCGCACCTCCCCCTTAAATTCCTCCGCGCGGGAGGTGAGTCCCTTCTCTTACAAGTGTTGACGGGATCTTCTTTCCTTTAGGTTCGTTTCCTCCCTCCCGGTAATATTTAATGTCTTCGGTCTCTGGGCTTCATCCCTTACATGCTCCCAGGCGGGGGCGTTCCCACAGCTAGACTCAGGGATGTCATTACATGCTTTCCTCTGTCCCTCCCTGAGTTCCTGTAGGATGGATGTCAACGCTTCCATTTGTTTCTCCATCCGATCCATTCTCTCTTGGATCTCTCTATTTTGGGCCTTATTGGCCGCCTCCCTCAGAGTCACCGACTCCTCCGGACTTATTCCTCTCCTGCTATTTCCTCTCATTGATGCGGTTTTCTGCGTGCTCTCGAGTAGTGTCACGAACTTCTACTCGCGGGATGCTCGAGCTGAAATAATTGCCAATCTCACTTCTCCTCTATTCTCCGGAACAGCGATTTCCCTGGGCCTGCGCTCACAGAAACAAGGTCAAGGGTCACCAGATATTTTTCTAGTGAAAACCTCCGACGCTCAAGTCAGTGATTGGGTCATTCTTTTTGTATCCCTCTTTGTTTGAGAGACTGGAGAAATGATAAAAAGAAATGATTTTTTGATCAAAGTGGCAGTGACTAAAAAAAATGGCCGAACCATGAGGAAGAAGAAGAATCTGAAGTCTTGGAACCCTCGCAACTTACACGTCGGTTCCATTTTATTCTTCAGTTTTCCCACTTTTTTTCTTCGGGGTCATTCGTTCCCGCGTTAATGATGTATGGGCCCCTCTAACAGCGTGCCATATCCTGGGAATGCGGGATGTCAGGTGGGCAAAGGCTCCCATGGCCTGATCATAGTGTCGGGCATGTGTGCAAGAAATGATGACACTGTGGGGGCGTGTATACGAAATGATCACGACACTATACCGCGTGGGGTATTGGTCAGGCATCGATCGTCGTGTTGAGTCACTAGAGAGAAGGGTTAAACTGTTTCGAGCCGGCTGTACTTCAATCTTGCATTCTCTTCGCGCCGTCGCTGGTGTGGCTGGGTCATGCCCGAGGGTTTGAAGATCTCAAGCAGAAGAAAGAGCTTTGGTTTCGGCCAGCCTTGAGGCACTCGACCTTGACCAGCTTTGGCGGGGCTATGAAGACCTCGAGTAAGAGAAGGAGCTCGGGACTCGACCAGCCTTGGGGTCCTCGACCTTGACCAACTTTAACGCCTAGCAAGATCGTCTTTGTGCCATCGGTTAGGTTTTTCACTCGAGCTGGGTTGACCTCGAGAGGACCTGCTCGGCATTACCCAAACATTACTACTCCCAGAAATTGGTTGTTAAGGAGTAACTCTACGAATGACCGGATTTGAAGTAGGTATAAGAACTATAAAGTGAACAAGAAAAGGACCGGAAATGAGATTGCCAGAGAAAAAGAAGGAAAATCTAGAATAGACTTACAGGAATCGAATTTACAACCATCAGAGGAGAAGAACGAAAGTCAAGAGCAGAATCAGAGACAAAATCCAGGTCCTTGAGGATGTCGGCCGCAATATGATTGATCATGCTGGTGAAAGAATTCTGATCAACCAAAGCGTCGGGGTTATCGGACGAATGCTTTTTCTTTTCAACATGACTCTTAAGGAGTCGGAATCCTTGGTTTTGAATCAACGTAAATCGAGTTGTAGGAACGTCAACCCGGGGATCACCATCTTCATCCTTGGATTAGAATCTGACAAATAAAAAGAAAATAAGAATAAAAATCAGAAATAGAAAAAGCCTTACCGAATAGGAATTTTTTTAATTCTTGAGGCGGGAACATCGAAGGCACTCAAAATATGGACAAGAATTGGAAAAAAAAAAAAAACAGGTCTTCATAGAAATCATTATCCTTGAATAAAAATTTCATGAACATCTCACCAGAAACTTTTCCAAAATTGATTTTGTCCCTTCTTTTCCAGGCTAACTCAGAATTATGATCCCCGGATTCAGAGGCAAAAATTGAACAATCATTATCTTGATCGGGACGAACAGCTTTTTTACGAGATGCTGAATCACACTTATTAATTCTGGAAAATGTTGAAATACTAGCAGCTGAATCAAGAACTTTTCATGAACATCTCACCATAAACTTTTCCAAAATTGATTTTGTCCCTTCTTTTCCAGGCTAACTCAGAATTATGATCCCCGAATTCAGAGGCAAAATTTGAACAATCATTATCTTGATCAAGACGAACGGCTTTTTTACGAGATGCTGAATCACACTTATTAATTCTGGAAAATGTTGAAATACTAGCTGCTGAATCAAGAACTTTTTCTCCTAAATTAAAAAGATAACTAACATCTGTTGAAAAGTTAATGATAATCACACATGCATTCAAATTGGCAGAAAATTTTGACACACATTTGGACGGTGGCTGAAAGTTTTGAAAGTTTTTCATGCAGTTAAATGCTAAGTGATGAGGTTGGTAGGGTGGCAAAATGAGTAAACGAATTGAATTGTAAATGAATTGGGCCAAAATTCTACTAATTGAAATTTGATTAGTTTATTAAAGGAATTGAATTATCAGATTTAGATTCGATTTATTTATTCAACGAATATTCAGTTCAATTCGTTTAATTTCCTTTAGTAGAATTAATAAATGAATCAAACCAAATCCAAATTCATTTACTATTCATTTATTCTATTACAAATCCTTAATGAATGGAATCGAATCTGGATTTATTTACAATTCATTTAGACAAATATAATTAATAAACAAAATTAAGCAATATAAAATTTAAAGAAACCAAAAATATAACATCCTGCAAAAATAATCCAAACACCAAATTACAAATTCTTAATAATACAAATAACAATAATTCAAATTCAAATTTCAAATCAAGGTGATTTCTTTAATTCTCTTCATTTTTCTTTGTCATCCTGAAAACAAGAATCCTACACAAAAAATTAAGTAAAATGATATTAACATGCTGCAACATTAGTAATAGTTACTATAATATTTCAAAATATCGAATATATAGCAAAATTGTAATATCATTAAGGAAATAATAATTAAATCTACAAAGCCAAGAAAAATAAGCAAGATAAAACTTTACCTATCACACTCTTACATTGTCATCGGGATCATTAGCACTTTTTACAGATGGAGCACTATTAGTGCTCATGTTCATAATTTTTTTAGTAAGTTGGTTTATAGTGACATCAAAATTTTCTACAACAATTTTATAAAAATAAATATTAATTAGAAACAATTGAATATAATATTATAAAAGAAAAATAAATTAGTTTACATGCAAGTTTTACTAATCTCTCCACATATTCAATCTCCAGTAGTAATAATTGCTTGGACTGTGTTTAGCTTCAATACACTTCGAAATTGATCAAGAACTTGACCGCTAATACTAAAAATAGATAAAAATGCAATAGTGGATATAGGAATGCTCAAGATACCATGAGACATGGAAGTAAGGTTAAGATAACAAAATCCGTTTCCTTTCCATAAACTTAGAATGTCTAAATCAATCTTTCTATCAATTCTTGGCTCATCCAAATAAAGCTCCGATTCAGATTTTCTAACATAAGCATTACAATCCATGCTATTAAAATCATCAAACTCCTACAAACTGATTAACAAATAAGAATAGTTAAAATCCAAAAGTATTGCCGAAATAATAAGTTTTACAATGAACAAATAAGAAAATTGTAAATATACCTTAAACATATCCATAATTCTTTGGTTAAGTGTATTCTGACTATTGTCATTACATCTCCCACTTGAACCAGCATCATTAATTTGAGTGAGTATGGATGTGGTGAAGGAAGATGGTGTGATCAAATTATACTCACAAAAAACTGAAAACAACTTATATTGAACATGTTTTAACTCCTTTGAATTTTGACCATAAGCATTGTTATAGGAAAACTCAATGAATGACATCTTGTATTGAGGATCTAATATGACTGCTATTACCAAAATGGTACAAAAATCCGACCAATACTTCTCAAATGTTTCGATAATTGTTTATGCCATAGTTTTCATGTACATATCCTCACTACACAATAATTGATCCAAAGCAACCTTAGAAAAATAAAAATTTGAAGTGGGGTATTTTGACAAAAAAAAAATGCGGTATTTTGACAAAAAAAAAATGCATGTGATCTCATAAAACACAGACAAGAATTTGCCAAATTTCTCTATTTTCCCCTATTCTTCTTCACAAGGACAACTCTTGTAATTAGAATCACTCAATTGTAAATGTTGGAAAGCATTTTTGTAATACACAACATTATCAAGCATGAGAAAAGTTGAATTCCATCTTGTAGGAACACTCCAAAAATTTGTTTTTCTCATTTGTAACCCGTCGACATATTTCACAGTCGCACAGGCTGTTTTTTTTATTTGTTGCTCAATTTTTTTCAATCCTTTTTAACAATCAAATTAATAATATGAGCACAATATCAAATATGAAAGAAATTCCAATTCACATCAAAGCATTCCTTAATCTCAATTGAATTTTTAACATTATAACACAAACATCATTACTTAAAGTATTGTTTACAATCAATGAAAAAAAAGTTTTCTCAATACCCCATTCAAACAACAATGACAATATTTTTTCAGCTAAAGCAACCCCAGCATGTAGAGTTGGCATTTCACAAAAATTCAACACTCTTTTCTGTAAATTCCATCCCTTATCAATTAAATGTACAGTAAAACACAAATAACCATTTGTAGTTATAGAAGTCCATAAATCAGTAGTAAGTCATATTATACTAGGAGTTTCTTCTAACCTGTTTCTAATTTTTTTCCTTTTCCCTGTTATGGATTTTTAACACCTCAGCTTTCGTAGTTTTCTTACAAATGTTAGGCACTTCATCATACAGATAATTCTAAATTCTTCTAAGGCCCTCATATTTAACAAATTAAAATGGCAAATCATGCATGATAATGGCCTAAGACAATAATTCATGAAAATACATGAGCTTCAAACTTTGGAACACGGTTGACAGTCCATTACTATGATCTAGCATTGTTTGTATAGGATTATGTTATTTAAATTTTTCATAAGCATAATAATGTCTTTTTAAATTACCTGTTCTAGAATTTCGCACAACCACATACGTAATGCTGCATTTTCTACACACTGCTATTGGTTTGCTGCCTGGATAAATCTAAAACATTACGGAACAATGACAAACTTTTGAAGTTAGTTTCCTTTGTCATGGTACCTTTTGTTCCACTAGTCTTAAACTTCTCTCAATCCCTTCTTCCATTTCGATTATGTCATTTGCATCATCATCTCCAACACTTGTATCATTAATTGTGTAGATTGAATTACTTTAGTTTTTGTCCATTATTCTATAAAAAAAAATTCAAAATTATTTAGCAAGATCAATTAACAATTTGACTTAAATAATAAAAGATCATATGTGTGAATTGGTAAATGTATCTGCTCTTGAATAAGATCATATGCCGTATGTATGTAAACCAACATTATGATTAAAGATCACGAGGAAAATCAAAAATAGAAACAGTTAAGAAAAGGTCGGCATATTTAAGCAATGCTTGAGAAACATGATAATTATTGAACAAACAACCCCATTAAAATATATATAAAAAAAAGTGGGGAATGGAATCTATTTTTCCTGATTCAGCACCATGTAAACTAATAAACACATGGAAAATTTCAGATATGCAAAATTACTAAAGATAAGGTTAACTGCCAATCTTTCTAAGAGTAATAGTTAGTCCAAAACCCATAGCTCAAAAATTAAAAAAAAAAAAAAGAAAAAGAATCAGAGCTTACAGTGAGAGTTACATTAGGTGAACTGGTGTCGGTTGAGAAATTATAGAGAAAACAAAAATAAATTGGAAACAATTAGTCTTGAAATTATGGTGCTGGCTGGAGAGTTCAGGAGCCTTGCGGTTGGAGACAAGCTCTTGAAATTCAAATCTAAGTTCTTGTTTGCAAACAATTAGCCTTTCCACTTTAGTTTCTATGGAATTATGGATTCTTGGTGGAAGATCACAAATTCAATAAGTGTTCATTTTCTTAAGTGAGGGTTGTGTCGGCTGAGAAATAAAGGAAAGAAAGAGGTGAAACAATAAGATGAAACCAATTGCCCTAATTTGGTTTGTCTTATTATTGATTAAAATTACTATATTAACCTTCAGATTTAAAAAAATTTCAAATAAATATAAGGACAAATAAGTAATATAATTAAATGAATAATAAACGAATGAATCATATTCGATTTGTTTATAAGCCATTTATTAAACAAATCATAAACGAATCAATGTCCTCAAACTCAAATTTGATTCGTTTAATTAGTGAATAGAATAGAATTCACCAATTTATTAAACAAATCAATTTTTTAAAACCTAAACCTATTTTATTCGCATAGAATTGAATCAAATAAATGAATCCTGACCTAGATTGCCAATCCTATTAGTAACCATTAAAGAGGTCAAAAAATTGCGCATACAAAAGTTGATAAAGTGTGCATGGCTTTAATGTATAAATTCTCACGTGGTGTTTGGCCATTATAAATTTTCGATCATTCATGCTTAGTTTTTCAATATCTGTACATAAAAATAATAGCTATTTCATTGAATTTTAGACTACAATTGTTGAAGATCAAGGTCACTTATGCACTATAAATGGAGCTTCATTTCGAGAGAGTATAGCATAAAAAAAAATTGTAGAGTAAGATAGCTTAAGTGAAGAGCTCCTTTAAGGAGTACAGAAAAATTTCTCTGTGAGGGAGTCCATAGAAAAGGAGCATCTATAAGTGAGCTCTTAGAAAATGTAGAAGAGCATTTCCTTGAGTGCTCAGTTGGGTTCGATACTATTTATAGAGATGTGAAATAATATGTCTTGAAAAAATTGTTTCCTTAAAGAGTGTTGAGAATACTAGATGTATTTGGGTATTTAAGAAATGAGATTTCATTACTCAAATTTGTACTCTATTAGTTAGTAAAGCAATTATCTCTCTTACCTCTGTCGATATAGGCTTATTGATGAACCACATTAAAATCTTAAACTGTAAATATTTATTACGTATTAATTCTACATTTGATAATAAGTGATATTAGACCATAACGTATGTTGTTTATGCAGTAAAACAAATGGTATCAAAGCACAATAAGTGGTATTTGAGCATATCAAGTGGTATTAGAGCCAATAGTTAGTATTACGAGTGATGATATTGTTCTGTTCATGCATATAAAACTTTTCATACAGTACTATTCACAATGCTATAAAGCCAACAATTCATATTTGAGAGGAGCAGTAGTTTGTGTAATAGTGTTGATTTTTGCATTTGTAAGAAAGTTCTAGTAAAAAGACATAACGCTAAGGAGTCTGTTTAAATGGGACTGATGTGACCCCTCCAATTCTTCTTAGGAACCTATTTGATGCATTTTTCATATGACAGACAAAATAAACTATTTTGCTCAAGTGTGAATAGTTATCGAAATGGTAGAGAATTTAAACGGGAGAGCTACTTTAATTATTCTCGAAGTTGTTTGTACAAGTGCTAGATCGGAGGAGTTTTTTTGGAGGAAATACTTTTCACCTCGTCATGTAGCACTGGTTGTAGGAAGCTAGGAGATCAAGTTTAAAATTATTAATGGGAACAACTTTTGCATGCACAGCACGAAGTTTTTGATTCCATAATTTAAATTGATCTTGAGGTTATTGTGGAAGATAAAAGACACAAGTATGACTAAGAAATTTTAAGATTGTCAGAAAATATGGCTTTTGATCAAATTAAGTCTTGCTTGTTCAAAGAAGTGAAATACAGGTTCAAAATGATGAGTGTGTGATGTTCTGTGGCGTACTTTACAGGAAAAGTACTTATGAGATGCTAAAATATTGGATTCATGCAATGAACCAAGTTTATGACTCTTGAATTAAAGCCTAAATTGTCAATGCATGCATTTGTATCAAGATTATTTGAAGAATCTTAATGAAGAGATCAACCATGAAGTCAAGGCTTAGATTTTTCTGCATTCACTTCCAAAAGAATGCAATCACTTTATGACCACATTGCTACATGTAAAAGCATCGTCTTCAAAGATATCGGCACAACATTAACCAATTTAGAGATTAAAAATGATGAAAAATATTTTTAATGAGTATCGTCTAAAGCCTTAAGAGTAGAGGATGGACAGTAAAGAAAAAGGATGAAACATAGTGGAAAGAATTCTTGAACTAAATCAAGATGTAGAATAACCTAAGAAGAGTGTGCTTTTTGTTATAAAAAGGGTCATTGGAGTATAGATTTCTTGAAAACTCAAATGAAAGATAGAAAGAAACCAGTTGCAGCAAACATGGCATGTGACACTGACTATTTGTTGAGTATTACACTTATGGCATATGTGGCTAGTTTGAATAAGTAAGTGCTTGATACTAGAGCAATCTATCATTCTGTTCCTTCAGGAAATTGTTTGCAGATTTTCGTGACTTAAAATCCGGCATTATTGTGATGAGGAATGATTAACCTTGTCACAAAATGGGGATATGAACAGTTTAAGTCAAAATGTTAGACAGAGTGGTCAGAAAATTAAAAAAAGTTAGATATATTTCTGCTTAGAAATACTTAGTTTTCATTGGTGCTTTGAAATATAAGATTACAAGGTTACCGATGAAAATGGCACACTAAAGTTCACATATGGAGCTATGGAGATTCTACAAAAGGGTTCGGTGTCACAACTTGTATTATTTAAAGGGTAATACAAATGATAATATGAACATTTTTTTTTTTCACAAAATGACACACCGAGCTATAGCATGTATAAGTAGGGACATACATGACAAAAATCTTTGCAAATTGAGATGAGGCATGGACTTTTGAAAGATGCCAAAACTTACCCAAAAAAAAATATCTATGAGCATTGTTTGGTAGGCAAGAAAACAAGGGTCAAGCATGACACAACTAATTATGCTCACTATAAGAAAAATATTTTTTTTTTTCGATCAACAATACTAATTGCAAGAAAAATTTAGTTGAAAATATGATTATTTTCAATCGTAAAAATAAATTCATCGATAAAAGAATAAAGTAATGTCTCATATTTTCAATAGGGAAAAACTGTTGAAAATAATTGAGTAATTAATCACTAATACATATTTTTATTATGGGAAATCAATGAAACCAATCTTCAATAATAGAGAGTCACTATCGAAAATGTAACAATATTTTCAATAGCTTTATTAAATTTTTTAGAAATACATGATTATTTATGACCACACTATTTCACAATTGATAATACGAGTTTAATTAAGACCAAATATAAAACCGGTTGAAAATATGTAGCGAAATTTTGAAATTTTTGGAGGTAGGCATTGGCGCCATTGTTATTTGCAATAGCAAAAATTTGGCAATAAAAAAATGCTATATCTTTTTTAACCAAACAACAAGGTAGTCACAAATGAGCATTATAATTCATTAGGTGGTAGAATCTAAGCTATGAACATTTTTCAGCTTACCAAGTTTTGGAAGAAATAAATTTCTATTTTTTATGACTTAACCATTATAAAAAAGTACATTAATATTTACAACTATGCCAGATAATCGGTCAAAAATAGTATAAAATTGATAATAATAGTTTAGGGGGGAAAGATTGCACTAATATCATTATTTATCAGTATTAAAAATTAAAAAAAAAATGTTGAAACTTATTTTAATGGACTTGAACTCTTGATAAGTTACTTTCATAGCCAAACATTAGCCAATTAGACCATTGTTAGAAGATATAATAATACCAAAAACTTAAAATATATTTACTGGATGTGATATATGTCTCTCTCACCTCTTTAATTTTTAAATTTAAAATAATGATAGCATGAGTACAACAAACCAGTTGCATTAAATAGATCTTTGTTTTTTTTCCCTATAAATTGACCTTAAATTTGTTGATGTATTATTTTCTTTGCTAAAATAATTTTCATGATCATAGTGTAATTAAGTACTGACTAAGGCATAATTGATATATAATAATATTACTATTTTATTTATATTGTTTTTATCATTCAATTAGATTTTATATAATGTTTAATTTGATCATTTTACTTTTAATTATAAAATAAATATTGGAATAAAGAAATTGAGGTTAATGTTACAAATGAGATTAATATAAGAAATGTTCGGATTGGCCATGATATTGGGTAGTTGGATATTTGTTAATGTACAATATCATAGATTTGAGTTATGTACATACACATAAATAAAAATTATATTTTAGTATATAGTTTCAATGTAAATAATTTTGATGAATAATATATGTAAATGAAAATTTTTTTAATTTTGTTTTATGTTGTTAGTATTCATGTTCAACATTTCATAGTAAATAATGGTCATATAATCTTCGAACATATACAATTATGTATGAACTTTATTTCAAAGAGGCAACATGCAATGAACGGTGTCACATGATTTCTATAATATTATTAACTATATTATATTTCATCTAAAACAAAATTATGTTATATCTTGTAATTACATGATTAGCAATTTCTACTAATAATTAAGGAGTTACATTAATTGTCTACTCATTTTTTTCCAAAGTTTAGCATTTAAAGTTTCAAAGTGTTATTATAATTAATTAAGAGCAAGCATATAATATGGTTATAAGGCTATGTTATATCAAATTAATTTGTGATACACACTTAATTATTCATATGACTAAATTAAATAAATAATTAAGTTCAAGAGTAAATTACAGAACTTTATTTTTAAAAAGTATAAATTACTTAATTTTAAATTCTAGATAAGAAATATACATATATATTAATTAGACTAAATCAACTTTTTTTTTATTTTAACCATTAGACTTAAAAGTTAGATAAGATTAGATATGAATGAGTTAGATTTAACGGAATATTTTTCCCTTTAAAATTTAAACTGAGAATATATAAGTTTGATTTAATTAAAAACATGGATTAGTATTACGGGCTGCGTGGTTCTAGCCCAAAAATGGCCCAAGGAGGTGTGCCAAGATGTGCTAGCTTGGCCCGATTCTAAAATGTTCCGTAAAATTCCAGCAACTAGCACACTTGTACATAAGGCTAGATTTCTCTAGAATGTTGCACATGTATATAGAATTCTCTAGGCCATAGAATTCTCTAGAGCTAGCCAAGCTTCCCTATAAATATGGGTAAGGTCTAGGCATTTGAGTATCAACACAAAATCCAAGCTTCTCTATAAATATGGGTAAGGTCTAGCCAAGCTTTCTTTCGAATAATATAATTTCCGTATTTGGCTACATTGCTCGCTAGCTCTCTCTTCTCTTTAGCATTTCAGGAACCTCTTGGCTTAACTATTGAGAAGCTCAAAGGCTTACTTAGCAACATCCCGACAAAGGTTGTCTAAGTGCCGCACGAGTTTGCTACGCAAAACACTCATCCCGTGACAAGGCTCACTTTAAAATTTAATTAGACTAAAATTTTAAGTCTTATCACATAAAAATAAAAGTGTTGCTTAAGTAATAAAAAAAGCCTTAATTATCTAATTAATAAAATAAGATCAAATTAGAAAAGAAAGATTATAACAAAAGCAATAAAATAGGAAGCAATGAGTAACCCAAAAGATACAAGTATGGAACAAAGTGATAAATTTTTTCTTTATATTGTAAAAATACGTAACTTTATTTATTTAAAAAAAAAAAGAAAAAAGGAAAAAAAAGAGCATTCCCTCCGTTCAATTTTGCTCCTTCATTAAAAATTCTGTCCATTAACACCTTTATTATTGCCTCACTTCATCTTAAGAAACCCTAAGTTCCATTACTGTTCAATTCAAGAATTAATCTTCCCAAGTAATTAACTCTCTATTTCATTAGTTAATTTTTTATTTTAAGTTATATTAAAATATTATAATATTGAAAAACAAATATTAAGCAAATTGGCTTTCTTTTTCCTCCATGTATTTGCCATTTTAATTTTCTTTTTAAAAAAATTTTTCTTATTTTAGAGCAATTGTGAAGTCATCATCACAGAAGCAGCATCATTTTTTTTCTAATGGGATTAATGAAACTCCGCAGCTTCGTACAAGATGAGCTGCATGCCGTCCGCACGGAAGTGGAGGAAGTACGCTCAGACTGGGCATGGCACAAGCGCACACTTTCCTCTAGCCCAGCTTCCACAAGCACGAGTGATGCGCGGCACATTGACGTGCCAAAGCCAGACACCTACGATGGCACACGGAATTTCACCATCGTAGACAACTTTCTCTTTGGGATAGATCAATATTTCGATGCCATGAGTGTTCGAGACAAGGCATCGAAAGTGGGCACTGCACCCACATTCTTACGAGGCGCTGCATAACTATGGTGGCGTCAGAAGCATGGTGAAATGGGCAAAGGCATCTGCACCATCAATACATGGGCAGATTTCAAACAAAAACTTTGAAAGCAATGCCGAAAAAGAGGCGAGAGCACGCCTACGTCGCCTCAAGCAAATGGGTAGCGTTCGCAACTACATCAACGAGTTAACTACCCTAATGCTCGAGATAAGCGACATGTCCGACAAGGACTCACTCTTCTACGCCATTGCCATCATGGAGTCGCTGCACAAGTACTCCACCCAATCCAAGGAGAAAAGGCCCAACTAAGGCAAAGGTAGGGGAGAGAGTCGCAAAGACAAAGGCCACAATCGCAAGGATTGGGGGCAGAAAAAGCCTCCAAGCGGCAAGAGCGGGCAAGGCAAAACAGAAGGTAAGAAGGAGCCACCGAAGCCACGCAGCCCATGCTTCATTTGCAACGGCCCTCATTGGGTACGCGACTGTCCAGAGAAGAAGTTGCTTAATGCCCTCGCTGCCCAACTCAAGGGCACCTCCACACCAAAGCCGGAAGAACCCCGACCCAGCATGGGTTCTATCCAACAAACGGCACTCGCCAAGAAAGGGCTAATGTACGTGAGCACGAGGATAAACGGACACTCTGTTTGCGCATTGTTGGATACGGGAGCCACACACAATTTCGTATTCGAGAATGAGGCCAAGCGCCTAGGCCTCAAAACTACGAGAGTAGGAGGCACCATGAAGGCGGTAAATTCACCCGCCAAGCCCAATGGGGGCATTGCACAAGGCGTGCATGTTGCACTTGGCACATGGAACGGAAAGCTCAATTTCTCAATCGTGCCCATGGATGACTTCAAGATGGTCCTTGGCATGGAATTCTTCGACCAAGTCCATGCCTTCCCACTTCCAACCACTAACTCCCTAAGCATCCTCAATGGGAGTAAGGCTTGCATGGTTCCCACGGAGCGTGGCAAGTCCGAGGAGAAGACGCTCTCCGCCATGCAATTCAAAAAGGGTTTCAAGAAGGACCCAAGCTTCTTGGTCTCCATCCGGGAGCTCAACGAGGGAGAAAATCCAGCAAGTGCTCCAGCCCAAGTCCCTCATATGGTACAAGCCGTCCTCGAGGAATTCAAGGACGTGATGCCTCCTAAGCTTCCGAAGAATCTTCCACCTAGACGAGAGGTGGATTACCAAATAGAGTTGAAGCAAGATTCAAAGCTTCCAACCTTGGCACCCTATCGCATGGCGCCCCCTGAGCTAGAAGAGTTGAGAAAACAGCTCACGGATTTGCTGGACGCAGGCTATGTTCGCCAGTCCAAAGCCCCATTCGGTGCACCGGTACTTTTCTGAAAGAAGAATGATGGAACGCTGTGAATGTGCATCAGTTACAGAGCGCTCAACAAGATCAATATCAAGAACAAGTACCCAATACCCTTGATAGCGGATCTATTTGACGAGCTCAACAACGCAAGGTACTTCACCAAACTTGACTTGAGCTTCAGGTACTACTAAGTGCGCATTGCCGAAAGAGATGAACCCAAGACAGTATGCATAACAAGGTACGGATCTTTCGAGTTTCTTGTAATGCCTTTTGGTCTCACCAATGCACCGGCTATGTTCTGCACTCTCATGAATAAAGTGCTACAACCATTCCTCGATCGCTTTATGGTCGTGTACTTGGATGACATAGTGGTGTACAGCACCACACTCGAAGATCACGCTAAGCACTTGCAAGAAGTCTTCCAAGTACTTCGGGAAAATGAGCTCTACCTCAAGATGGAGAAATGTTCGTTTGCTCAAGAAGAGGTAGAGTTCCTTGGGCACAAGATAGCGGCCAGGAAGCTCATGATGGAAAACTCAAAAGTGAAGGCCATTTTTGATTGGGAGCCTCCTACAAAAGTACCTGAGCTTCGCTCATTCCTTGGCTTGGTGAGCTACTACCGCCGATTTATTCAAGGCTATTCAGCCAAGGCGGCACCCTTGACGGACTTACTTAAGAAGAATCGGACATGGCATTGGTCTGAGGAATGTCAACAAACATTGGAAGGCCATTCGAAGGCTTGAAGAAAGCAATTTCAGAGGAACCCGTCCTAATTCTTCCGGACCACACAAATCCCTTCAAAGTACAAACGGATGCCTCCGACTTTCCCATTTGCGAAGTCCTTAAGCAAGAAGGCCACCCATTAGCTTCAAGAGCAGAAAACTAAATGACACAGAATGCCACTACACCGTGTAAGAGAAAGAGATGACAGAGATTACCCATTACCTACGAGTGTGGCGACATTACTTGCTTGGCTCACACTTCACGATTATGACGGATAATGTAGCCACGAGCTACTTCCAAACACAAAAGAAGTTGAGCCCCAAGCAAGCACAGTGACAATATTTTCTTGCAGAATTCAACTATAGGCTCGAGTACAAACTGGGCAAAGCCAATGTCGTTGTGGAGTCATAGGCTGGAATCGCTTTATGGGAAAATTCTGGACGGAGCTCTTCAAATTGTTGGGGACGGACCTCAACTTCTCACAAGCTTTTATCCTCAAACAGATGGACAGACCGAGTGCATTAACGGCCTCCTCGAGATGTATTTGAGGCATTATATGAGCGCTCATCAGCGGGATTGAGCGAAGTTGCTTGATGTCGCCCAATTTTCTTAAAATCTCCAACAGAGTGAGGCTATCGGGAAAAGCCCATTCGAGATCATCATGGGATTCCAGCCTATGACTCCCAACACCATAGCCTCAACGTACGAAGGAAAAAGCCTGGCGGATCATAAGCTCGCCCGCGAATGGCATGAAGAAGCGGATATCATGCGAGCTTACCTTGACATGGCCGCGAGGAAAATGAAAAAGTGGGCTGATAATAGGAGACGGCACGTTGAGTGCAAGGAAGAAGATCGAGTCATGATCAAGCTCCTGCCCCAACAATTCAAGACACTTCGCAAAGTCTACAAGGGGTTAGTGAGGCGATACCAAGGACACTTCCGCATTGTCCGACGTGTAGGCAACGTCTCGTATCAACTAGAGCTTCCACCAAGGCTCAAGATTCATCCGGTCTTTCACGTAAGTCTTCTCAAGCCCTATCACGAAGACGTGGAAGAACCAACACGCGGAGAATCAAGGCGTGCCCTAACAGCCATTGTCACCGCGTTCGACAAAGATGTGGAGTACATCCTTGCCGATCGAATCATTCGAAGGAGGGGCATGCCAGCGTACTACGAGTACTTGGTGAAGTGGAAGAACCTCCCCGAGAGCGAAGCCACTTGGGAACGTGAAGATGACTTATGGCAGTTCGCGGAACACATCCAAAGGTTCAAGCACGAGAGCACGACGAGGACACCGCGAGCTTAGGTAGGGGAGGATGTTACGGGCCGCATGGTTCCAGCTCAAAAATAGCCCAAGGAGGTGTGCCAAGATGTGCTAGCTTGGCCCGATTCTAGAATGTTCCGTAAAATTCCAGCAACTAGCACACTTGTACATAAGGCTAGATTTTTCTAGAATGTTGCATAGAAATCTCTAGGCCATAGAATTCTCTAGAGCTAGCCAAGCTTCCCTATAAATATGGGTGAGGTCCAGGCATTTGAGTATCAACTCAAAATCCAAGAAAAGCATCAAGCATCTAAACACTCTTGTAAGCTCTCTTGTAAGCTTTCTTTCGAGTAATACAATTTCCGCATTTGGCTACATTGCTCGCTAGCTCTGTCTTCTCTTTAGCATTTCGGGAACCTCTTGGCTTAGCTATTGAGAAGCTCAAAGGCTTACTTAGCAACATCCCGACAAAGGTTGTCTAAGTGCCGCACGGGTTTACTGCTCAAAACACTCATCCTGTGACAAGACTCACTTTAAAATTTAATTAGACTAAAATTTTAAGTCTTATCACATAAAAATAAAAGCATTGCTTAAGTAATAAAAAATGCCTCATTGCGTTTTTTTTTTTTTTAAAAAGCCTTAATTATCTAATTAATAAAACAAGATCAAATTAGAAAAGAAAGATTATAACAAAAGCAATAAAATAGGAAGCAACGTGAGTAACCCAAAATATACAAGTATGGAACACAGTGATAAATTTTTTTCTTTATATTGTAAAAATACATAAATTTATTTAGTTAAAAAAAAAGAAAAAAGGAAAAAAAAAAAGAGCATGCCCTCCGTTCAATTTTGCTCCATCATTAAAAATTCCGTCCATTAACACTTTTATTATTGCCTCACTTCATCTTAAGAAACCCTAAGTTCCATTACTATTCAATTCAAGAATTAATCTTCCCAAGTAATTAACTCTCTATTTCATTAGTTAATTTTTAATTTTAAGTTATATTAAAATATTATGATATTGAAAAACAAATATTAAGCAAATGGGCTTTCTTTTTCCTCCATGTATTTGCCATTTTAATTTTCTTTTTAAAAAACTTTTTCTTATTTTAGAGCAATTGTGAAGTCATCATCACGGAAGCAGCATCATTTTTTTTTCTAGCAAAGCAATTCTTTTATCGTTATCATCTTAAGGTAAAATACTATTCACTTCACACTTGTATGTTAAATTTTCTTTGGCTGAAGGATCTATTCCACTGAATTTTTTCTACCATTCATATATGTTTGCTGTTCTTTAATTTTTTATTTACCATTTTAATTTTCTTTTTGAAAAAAATTTCTTACTATAGAGCAATTGTGAAGTCATCCTCATGGAAGCAACATTATATATATATTTTTTTCCAACAAAGCAACTTTTGGATCATCATCATCTCAAGGTAAAATACTATTCACTTCATAATTTGTTTGTATGTTAAATTTTATTTGGTTGAAGAATCTATTCTACTAAATTTTTTGTATCATTCTCATATGTTTTTATTTTCTTTATTTGTTTTTTTTTTTTTGCCTGGTTGTCTCACTGGTTTTGCTTGTAGTTTGAGTTAGAAGAGAAAAAAAAATTAATTTAAGCCGTCCAAATAGAAGACCTAATGAGTACTATCTTAACTTGTTTTAAATCTGAATGTTCATCATTCATTTAACCATAACTTGATGTTGAAAACTTCAAATTAAATATTGTAAAATTAATTAAACTCTTAGCTCAAAGAAGTTTGTAGGAAAAGTAGGCTTGTCATTGAATCTTGATGTATTGATCCAACTAATTCAAACATTTGGCCTTGTTCAAATTTTGAAAGATATGACATTTGTTCATTTCATCTTAAATAACTTTAAAAAGAGAATTTTAAATTTAATTTTGTAAAATTCTTTAGAAACTAGACAAATTTATCCTTCGAACAATATATAATAACTACTCTAATTACTATTAGTTCAATACAGTTAATATGAATAATATTAATGACAGTATTGAAAAGCTTTTGGCCTATTCCTATTAGTTAATTATGACCTTTATGCAATATATCTTTAATATCCTTAAGAAGAGAAGTCCAAATTTAATTATGAAAATTTCTTTAGAAACTAAAGAAATGTATCTTTCCAATAATATATAACAATTAATCTAATTACCTTTAAAACAAAACAGTTAATTCAAATAATATGAGTGACAATCTTGATTAACTTTTTGTCTTTTACTGATTCCTATCATTTATGACCTTTGTTCAATATATCTTCAATACTTTTAAGAAGAGAAGTCCCAATTTAATTATGTAAATTTCTTTAGAAACTAGATAAATTTATCTTTCCAATGATATATACTAACTAATTTATTTACTTTTAGATCAATATAGTTCATTCAGACAATATATTGCTGATTCCCATCAATTATGACATTTGCTCAATTTATCTAGAATATCTCTAAGAAAAGAAGTCTGAATTTAATTCTGTAAAATTTCATAGAAACTAGACAAATTATCTTTTTAGAAATATATAATAACTAATCTAATTACTTTTAGATCAATATAGTTAATTTGAACAATATGAGTGACAATCTTGAATATTTTTTTTCCTTTTCCTGATTCCCTCACTTATGACCTTTGTTCAATATATTTTGAATATCTTTAAGAAGATAAGTCTAAATTTAATTCTGTAAAATTTCTTAGAAACTAGACAAAATTATATTTTCAAATATATATAATAGCTAATTAATTACCTTATATCAATGACAATCTTGAATAACTTTTTTCTTTTTGCTGATTCTTATCACTTATGACCTTTGTTCAATATATCTTAAGAGATGTCCTAATTTATACAGAAGATCTAAATTCAGAGACAGAGAGATCTGTAATTTGGTAAAAGAGACAGAAAATCCATTATATCCTAGTTGTGAGAATTTCTCTAATTTGTCTTTTATTGTTAAATTGATGCATATCAAGTGTATTAATGGTTGGAGCGACAAATCCTTTGACATATTGCTAGAATTATTGACTGATGTATTTCTTTTGTGTGAGAAGTTACCTACATCAAACTACCAGGCAAAGAAACTTGTCAAAGATCTCAGTCTCCATTATGAAAAAATTGATGCATGCAAGAATGACTGTATGATTTATTACAAGGAGCTAGCAAATGTAACTCATTTCCCAACTTGTAAGGTTTCTAGATGAAAGGTCAACAATGGGAAGAGGAAAACAATTTCGTGGAAAGTTATGCATTATTTCCACTAACGCCTGGACTTTAGAGGTTATTTATGTCTTAAAAAATAGCAACAAATATAAGATGGCATTCTCAGAAGCATGTAAATGATGGCATCTTAAGATATCTTGCAGATGCTGAGGGTTGGAAATCCTTTGATAATTTCATGAGTCTTTTGCTAGTGATCCAAGAAATGTATGACTCGGGTTAGTAACAGATGGGTTCAATTCTTTTGGAAATATAAATCCTAGTTATAGTGTATGGTCTGTGGTATTATTTCCTTATAACCTTCTACCTTGAAAGTGTATGAAAGAGTCTTACATGTTTATGTCTTTGCTTATACCGGGTTCAAAAGGTCCAGGCAATGATATTGACATATACTTCACAATTACAAGATGTTCTCATTGATAAACATGCAAGCATAGATAGTAATATTTTAGTTAATAAAAAAATTTAATTTCCTATTTATTCATTTTAAACTAGTCACTCTTCATTATGTCTGTCTATTGATTTATAGGTCAAGGTATTATTGCCTCCAAAAAAAGGGAAGGGGGAAAGACAAAGGTAAAATTAGGGAAGGTGGACCTGTTGAAGTTTATAAAGGAAGGTAACTTATTTTATTTAAACAAAATAAAAAACTTACATTGCTGCAAGTTGATTAATGATATAAATTAATAGCAAATATCATTTCTTTGTTTATTTCATCACATGTATACAATCAAAGTACTCAAATTTATTCAATTTTCAAATTGTTATTTCAGGCTTATTATTCCTTGTGCTGTACATACAGTACATACTCTTTTTAAGCAACAAATTAATGGACCTTGGATTACATATTCTGAGAACCTACAAATAGAACTTGGTTGCATGCTTAATTAATTTAAAAGTAAGTTTACATTTGATGGCCTTGAAGAATAACTACATTCTCTTCTCAAGTTAAAGAAAGATTCAAAGATTATATGAAGAGTTTTAGAGATGAAATCTTCAAAAATTTAAAATAGATGGGGAGCATTATTCTAATTGTCTATCAATTATTGAGAAATCTATATGGCATCAAATGGTGAAGAAATGGTTAAGTGAGAAATGGCAGGTATTGCATATATTTGCTCTTCCTTAATTATTTATTTACTATATATATATACATACATACTCATATATGTAATTGAGGTTAAAATTTATCTTCTTTTGCGTTCAATTTTGTCTGTGTCATTGTCTTTTATTTCATATTTGCCTGCAATTTATTTGGCTATGCTATCTTGACAAAAAGGGTGTACTGTGTTCACAAATTTTTGTTGTTGGTTCTATGCAAATCTCACAAATAAAATTTCCATTAATGTCTTCTAATTCGTATTCTTTTTTTTCTTTTTCTTACTTGGATGTTCTCGGTTTTCAATTGGTTTTTGCTAAGAATTTCCCATGATTTTGCAATTATAATATCACATCAAAAATACTCACACAAGTTCTAAGTCTTAGCTAGGTGATAATTTATACAATAAATTTATAGGAAATTTATTAATTTTATTGAAAAAGTAGAAATATTATAGAATTTCTGAGAAGTTATAGTTTGGATCATATTTGCTATCACATTAGACCAAGAATTAGTGTTTGTAGTTTCAAATGATCATAAATATACTATATTGAACACCCATAATAATAATAATAATAATTCACATTCTTTTATTAGAATAGGATGTTGGGTCTCAACTTCCTAAATCATTTGTTATTGTTATGTTTGTGGGCATGCATGATAAATTTTAGGCCACCATATTCATTTTTTATTTAGTGGCCTTATATACCAATTGATTGTTGATTTCAAATTTTTATAATTTTATTTGTTTTGATAAGTATATTTTGGGAGATATATATTTCATTTGATGGCCATAGGATATTGCTAAAGGGAAAATCATTAGCATGTTTCAGAGTTTGAGCTTAATCAAAAGTTGTTTCTTTGTATGAAGATATAGGGCTGGACATTTTCAAGTTCGGATTGGGTTCGGGTCAACCCGATCGAATTTCAAGTTAATCCGGTGACCAAAAATTTGATCTGATCTCAACCCGAAATCAAACCCGATCTGATCCTATCCGAATTAAATTCGGATCAGATCAAAATGGGTTAAGAACTTGGGTTAGCATCAGGTCGGATCGGGTTAGGGTCGGATAGGATTTGGGTTAATTCAGGTTGGTTCGGGTCAAAATTGGGTTAGGATCGGATCGGGTGCAGGTCAAATCGGGTCAAATCCAGTTTATACAATTTTGAGTTTTTTTTTTTAACTTTTTCATTTTTTTTCTTATTTTGAGCTTTTATGATTGTTTGAGCTATTTTTCTAAATTTTCAAGCAATAAAAAAAAGGGGGGGGAACTACTATGAAATTAAACAAATAAAAATTAAAATCAACATAAAGTATAAACTTAATAAAATTTAAAATTAACACAAAGTCAAATTTAATAAAATTTAAAATTAACACAAAGTTTTCTTAATAAAAGTTAAAACTAACACAAAGTTCAAACTTAATAATCTTTATAGCACAATGTTCAAATATTAGTTCTTAAAAGTTAAACCAAAAATTCTAAGTTTAAACATAAAATCTATTACATACTAAAATTTAAACACAAATCACAAAGTCCATAAGACCATAACACGCCAAAATTTAAAGTTTAAACATAAACATAAAATAACTTCTTCATTTACTCCTTGCAAGCATTTTGCCGAGTTCTAACATCAACTTGTTGTACTCCAAGTTCAAGCATCGATACCCTATAGAAGAATTGAAGAAATTATATACAATAACTACTTTCTTTAAGCTGTATTGTAAATAAAGGCATATTCAAACACAAACGCAAATAAATAAACTCAATTTATATAATATAAATTATATCTTTAACTGAATAAACCATAACTACCATTTGAATTTAAATTCAATGGTTATTGGCTAATAGTAAAGCTTATATATTTGAGTAAAGAAAGAACACATATAGTTGAAAAGCAAAAAGGCTATTATAATCTCTCTAATTTATATTATACCATAAGTATATAACTTGTTTAGCAAATTATTCAAAGAAAAAAAAACATACGTACTTGATTAAATTAAAAAAAATTAAGTCAATCATGCCTTATTTTATGGCATTTATCACCAAGTTAATAATAATCCTGCCTAGGCAATACCATTCTACTAATTTTAGATTACCTAACTAAAACAATTACAATGTTACAAACTTACAATTAGACTTAAAACTTAAAATTATACCAATTATAATTATAGTTTACACTTTAAATTACATCTTAAAAGTATAATATGAAATTATGAATAATTATACCTATTAAGAGTTACCTTTCAAATATCAATATCACCAATGTCAATGCTCACCATTTCCACCGTTGAAGCTTGTGCTCTTACAAACTCTTTAAAATGCAAAAAAAAAAAATAAATAAATAAATAAATAAATATATATATATATATATATATATATATATATATATATATTGAAGTTAGTATATAACTTAAGTACATGTAGATGTTATTTATAAAATTATAATGCATTTCAAATATATTATGTATTTAATGTTCGAGAAAAATATTAGTATGTTACCTTCTTTTAGCTCTATATGAAACATCTCCTCCTTAATCTCATCTTGAATATTGTAGACGAGGATTGGCAAAATGTTTAGATTGCAACCAATTATCGGTACATATCAATGCCTCAATCATAGCAGAGGTCAAAGAACTCCTATATTCATCAATAAAACAACATCCAGTGATAAAGGCGAACTTAGATACCACTGTGGAAACAGGAACAACGAGGATATCCCTTGCAATTTTCTCTAATATCGGATACTTCTATCCATTCACCTTCTACCAAAGCAAAGCATTGAGTTTAAGATTGCTACGATTTTCCACTGGGTCAGCTAAGTATCTTTCCATCTCATATGCTACTCTCCTACTCTTATTCTGAACAGAAAACTTCTTAGCATATCCTAGAAAAGGGCGAGCAACTCGGAAGATGTTATCACCTTTACCACCAGCAATATCCATTAAACTACCATCAGTTGTAGCATATAAAGAAGAACTTGTACCACTATAACTTCCACTAGGAGCACTCTTAGTACACATCGATTTTGTGGAGCACAATGCACTATATGCATTATAAAGGTCATTCAACAAGTTTTTTACTGCTTTGATCATTTCTTCAATTTTCGCACTATCAAGTTCGAAAATGATCTCAAAAATATGTTTAGCAAAGTCCATTTTAGCTCGAGGATTAAGAATAGAGGTAACAATTAACATTTTGTTTATCTTTCCCGAGGACTCCCAATATTTATCAAATTTATCCCTCATTTTATAAGCCATTGACATCACCCAAGGATCATTACTTAATTGTAATGCAATCAATGAACTCTCAATTAAGTCGATTGTATCATAACAAAGATTAGGAGTCACACTCAAAGAGATAGAAAATAATAATGTGGCATCATAAAATACCTTAAAAAACTTCATCATTCATTCAGCATTCTCCCAATCATCAGGTCCAGGTGGGCCTACCCTTTCAATGTTATTTTCTTTCTCGAGAAAGTATGCCTCAAATAGTTTATCCATTTCTGTCATTCTATCAAATGTCACTTGAAACTTCAATGCAGTCATTAAAATTAAATAAGTGAAATTCCACCTAGTAGGACAATCCAAAACGACAGTTCCTTTGGGGCTTTCACCTGTGCAACATGTTGAGTCCTAGAGAGTGTATATTTATAAAGGGTAAAATCATCATTTTACATCCTAAAGTCTCACTAACATCTCCACCTTTATGTATTTTAAATCCCTTGATATTTAATTGTCTATGTTTATGTGTTTTTTTAATACATTATGTATTTTAGGGGTAATTTAATCATTTCTCAATAAATGAGAAGTCGGGCAGAAAAACAGACAACAATTTTGAACTTAGAACAGCTAAAAACCTTAGGAAAGACATAAAGAGCAAAATCATAATTTTAAGATTTTGATGGGTCCCGCTGACGTGACGTTGACTACTGACATGTCGTTGACCGATGATATGGCATTGACGAATGATGTAGCAGAAGTCTATTGGACCAAAAAATGAGCTTACAATACATGCAATTTATTGGATCATATTTGTTGACTTTTACATTGACCGATGACGTGGCAGAATATTAGTGGACCGAAAATCGCACGTACCGTATATGCATATACACGGAATGATAACCCTGGTGACGTGTTCCAACTAATCATAAAGTGCCACATGGCACAATCCTGGGCGTCCAAATTATTTTCATCCAATGGCCATGATTTACTTGTTGTATTTATAAATAGGGGGCTTCCCCCTACGTATTTTCTATGTATTTTAATAAAATTCCTATTTTACCCCTAGTTATAAAATGAGTAGCTAATTTATTTTCTAGCTTGGGTTAAAGGTGAAGCCTCAACATAATCTATAGGCTTAATTTGGTAAGTTCATTTTTACTTTCTCTATTTTATTTAAATTGTTTTGACTTATCGTAGACAGATAGTAATAATTTTGTCTAGATATTGCACTGGTATACCGGCTCTCTAGTGCAAGATTATTACTATTTGGCACGGTCAGTGCTTTACACTAGATTTATTAGAGAAAAACCTCCCTCTAATTTATGTGGAAGGTCTTCACTCATTGTTGATATAAAATTCATCTAGGTTAATTAGCAGATAGTCTTGCCACCTTGTCGACAGTTACACTATTATTATCTAGCATAACGTGTTCTTGATACCACATTTAACATAAGATTATTCTTCCTAGCACAATGAGGGCTTGATGTCATATTTATTAGAGTTAGGTTTGTGAGGAGTGGAAATACCCCCCTCATAAATTAATTGGAACTAAAAAAGAAATATTAAGCCCATGATGAAATGTTGAATGTGAATCCTAAGACCCAAGCACTTTATAACATTAATTAAGTCTTAATTTATTCTCACCATTTTAATTTCAATTTTAGGATAGAATAAACTAGGAAATTTCACAAAAAGCATAAATAATAAAGAATAATAATAATTCTACATAATTAAAATCCACCTCCTCGTGGGATCAACACTTGTCACCATTAATCTATACTTCAATAGATTCGTATGCTTGCGAGTTCAATAAAATTTGCACAACAAGTTTTTGGCACCGTTGCCGGGGAGGTAAGTCATTTCAATTTGTAGAATTAATTTTCTTATGTAAATATCTTTTTGTATTTCTATTTCATTTTAATTTTCTTTTTATATGGCTGGTTTAACCGCCTATAAGTTATCTTAATTTTAGTTGATTTAGTTTAAGTTAACTTATTTTCTTTTAATTTTTGTAATTTAATTTTCATTTTATTTTTCTTTGTAACTTTACATTGATCTTTTTAATCTATATGGCTGGTTTAACTGCCTAGTAATTTATTTTAATTTCAGTTTATTTCAATTTTAGTTAATTTATTTTATTTCACTTTTTTTACTGCACATTCATAGCACTTGAGTGTATTTTCATAACAAAGTTGTAATAAGTGTGATAAGGTTAGTACCATAATTTCTCTTCTCTTTATTTTCAATTTTACTTTTGTACGTGTTCTTTGCATGAATGGTCAAAGGTCACTATCACATAATTTAGAACGCATAAATCTCGAGCTAGAGAAAGCACGTCATACACGTAAACACATTGCCTCACAAGTGGAAATTGTGGATAAAATTGAAATGGATTTACAACAACAACCACAAGCACCGCAGGAGAGGCCATTTAATGACTACTTTAGTCCCTTAGCTAATTTGAGCACATCATGCATAAGATACCCAAATGTAGCTGCTAGGAGTTTTTAGCTAAAACCTAGTGTGCTAAATTGTCTCCCATCATTCTATGGCCTAGAAAATGAGGATCCATACAATCATTTGAACGATTTTCATGCTATTTGTCAAACTTTTAAATATGAGAATTTTTTAGATGATGATGTTAAGCTTAGGTTATTTTCACTTTCTTTAAAAGATAGAGCTCGTTCTTGGTTCTATACATTGCCTACTAATAGTATTACATCATGGGAACAAATGGTTACTAAAACATAGTGTGCTAAATTGTCTCCCATCATTCTATGGCCTAGAAAATGAAGATCCATACAATCATTTGAATGATTTGCATGCTATTTTTCAGATGATGATGTTAAGCTTAGGTTGTTTTCATTTTCCTTAAAAGATGAAGCCCGTTCTTGGTTCAATACATTGCCTGCTAATAGTATTACATCATGGGAACAAATGGTTACTAAATTTTTAAATAAATACTTCCCAGTGCATAAAACCAATGCTATTCACAGGGAAATTTCAGAGTTTATCCAAAAAGAAGACGAGTAATTTTTTGAAGCATGAGAGCAATTCAATGGGCTACTCTTGAAGTGTCCACATCATGGGTATGAGAAATGGCATCAATGCCAATACTTTTTGGAGTATTGCCACATGTGCAGGAATGGCTAATGGCGACAAGTGGAGGAGAGTTGATGTCGAAAAGTGCATCGGAGATTTGGGATTTCTTTCAGCGACAAGCAGATAATTCCCAACAGCGAAGTAGATCATTCAGAAATGTGAGAAAAATCAAAGGAGTGAATGAAGTTCATGTTGGTGAGTCAAGATCAGAAATCAAGGAAGTCAAAGAAATATTTAAAGGTCTTTCTCGCCAAATAGCATCTTTGACAGCTGCACAATCAACAGAGCCACATGCCTATAATCAACTTGATCATGACTCTTACCCAGATCAAGCCAATGCAATTGGTGTGATGAGAAAACAGTAAAACTACAATCCTTACACCAATACTTATAATCCTGGGTAGAGAGACCATCCCAACTTTTCATGGTCTTAAGGATTTCAACAGAACAGAGCAACAGCTCCAGCTCCATCAATGCAACCAACTCCTCAAGTCTCTCAACAATAATTCAGACCATACAATCAGAACTAGAACTACTTGCAACCCGAACCATGGAGAAAGCATTCCAAAATTTTAAGAATTTTACTCACTCCACAATAGATCAATAAAATCGCACCATTGATGAATTGCGAAATGAGATTAGAGCAGGCTTTAATTTACAAGCCCAGTCAATTTCAAACTTAGAAAGGATGGTAGGTCACCTAGCTTCTTCAATTCAAAACTTAATAATGACTATTGAGAAAGGTAAGTTCCCAAGTCAGCCAGTGCCTAATCCTAAAGGAGTACATGAAGTAAGTACTAGTTCGCCCTATCATCATGAAGAGGTCAAAGCTGTCATGACCTTACGAAAAGGTAAAAAAATTGACAATAAAGTGAAGATGCCAGAGACAACTCAAGTTATACCTTTAGATCATCATCAAAGGAGAAACAAGAAAGCAGCTCATGAGAATATGTCCCCAAAACTCCATTCCCTCAGAGGTTAGCTAAAGTAAAAAAGGGAAATACCACAGGTAAGATTATGGAGATATTTAAACAGGTAAGTGTTAACATTCCCTTTCTTGATGCTATAAAGCAAGTGCCCCCTTATGCTAAGTTTCTTAAATACCTCTACACTAAAAAAAGAAGCATTCATGTTCAAAAAAAGGCATTTTTAACTGAAAACATTAGTTCTATACTCAACAAAAAATTCCTTTAAAATTTAAAGACCTAGGATCTCCTATTATCTCATGTAGTATTGGGAACCACACATTTGAGAATGCTTTGTTGGATTTAGGAGCTAATGTAAATATTTTGTCGTACTCAGTATTTATAAAACTTGGATTGGGAGAATTACACCTAACTCCAGTTGTGTTACAACTTGCAGATTGGTCTATGAAAATACCTCGTGGTATTGTGGAGGACGTGCTTATTCAAGTAGACAAATTTTATTTTCCTATTGATTTCATTGTGATTGACACTCAACAGTACAAGATTTAAAGAAGTATATCCCTATTATCCTAGGAAGACCTTTCTTGGCAACAGCTGATGCTCACATTCAATGCAGGACTGGAAATATGAAGTTGTCCTTTGGCGACATGACTATGGAGTTGAATATCTTTAACATTACCAAACAACCTCAAAATGCAGATGATGGAATTGTTAATGTGGATTTAATAGAAGAATTAGTTGATTATACTTTTCCTCTTAACCTTAGTAGTGACCCTTTACAAATATATTTAACTTACTTTAGTTTGAATTTTGATATTGACAGATCAGTCGATGAGGTCAATGCCTTATTTGATTCAGTACCATCTATAGACACCAACAAATAGAAGTCAAGAATTGAACAACTAGCACCATCGAGGAAGAAACTCAACCCATCATTAGAATCACCACCAAAACTCGAGCTCAAACCGCTACCCAACAATTTAGAATATGCATTCTTGGGAGAAGAAAGCACTTTGCCAGTAATCATTTCGTCCTCCCTAAATGACAAACAAAAAAGTAAGTTGTTGGAAGTTTTAAGAAAACAAAATGAAGCATTAGGATGGACCATAGCCGATATAAAAAGTATAAACCCAGTAGACTGCATGCATTATATTCATCTTGATGAAAATGCTAAATCTACTAGGGAAATACAACGTCGGTTGAACCCTAACATGTTAGAACAGAAGTCCTCAAACTATTAGATGCATGTATCATTTACCCTATTTCTAATAGTTCATGGGTCAGTCTTATTCAAGTTGTTCCAAAAAAGTAGGAGTCACAATAGTTATTAATGCTGATAATGAATTGATACCCACTATAGTAACTACAGGGTGGCGTGTATGCATTGATTACATAAAGTTGAATTCTGTCACACGTGAAGACCATTTTCCTTCACCATTTATTGATCAAATGCTTTATAGATTAGCAGGTCATGAATTTTTTAGCTTTTTAGATGGCTACTCCGGATATAATCAGATTCGCATAGCAACAAAATATCAAGAGAAGACCACTTTCACTTGCCCTTTTGGCACTTTTGCATATAGGATAATGTCATTTGAATTATGTAATGCACCTGCTACATTTCAACGATGCATGTTAAGTATTTTTTTTGATATGGTTGAACGCTTCTTTGAAGTCTTTATGGATGACTTTTCTATTTTTGATAATTCATTTGATAAATGTTTACATCATCTAACACTAGTTTTGCAGAGATGTATAGAAAAGAATTTGGTCTTGAATTGGGAGAAGTGTCATTTTATGGTAAAACAAGGTATTGTTCTCGGTCACATCATTTCAACCAAAGGTATTGAGGTTGACAAAGCCAAGGTGGATCTCATTTCTAATCTTCCTTCACCTAAAACAGTCAGAGAACTAAGATCTTTCCTTGGGCATGCTGGCTTTTATAGAAGTTTTATTAAAGATTTTACCAAAGTTTCTAGACCCTCATGCAATCTACTTGCTAAGGATGTACCTTTTGTCTTTGATGATTTATGTCTTGAGGCATTTGAGAAACTAAAGCAATTGTTGACATCATCACCCACTATTCAGCCCCCAAATTGGAACTTACCTTTTGAGCTCATGTGTGATGCATCTGATTATACAGTAGGAGCAGTATTAGGACAAAGAGTTGATCGAATTCTCCATGTCATTTACTACGCTAGTATGACATTGAATGATGGACAGTTGAACTACTCAACCACTGAAAAAGAGATGCTAGCAATAGTGTTTACCTTAGAAAAATTTTGATCTTATCTTATTGGATGTAAAATAATTGTGTTCACAGATCACGCTGCTCTTAAACATCTTCTTTCAAAGAACGATGCAAAAGCTAGACTAATTCGCTGGGTGTTACTTTTGCAGGAATTTAACCTTGAATTCAAAGATAAGAAAGGCACAAAAAATGTGGTGGCAAATCATCTCTCTCGCCTTAATTTTAATACAATTATAAATCCATTACCATTAAATAAACTATTTTCAGATGAACAATTGATGAGTGTAGAAGTATTACCATGGTATGTTGATATAGTTAATTATCTTGTTACAGGCCAACTTCCAGAACATTTGACCAAGCAGGACAAAGTCAAATTTTTTGTGAAAATAAAGAATTTCTTTTGGGATGATCCTTATCTGTTCAAGTATTGTGCTGATCAAATTATCAGAGGATGTGTCCTAGAAAATGAGTTTTAAAACATCCTTTCATTCTACCATGAATAAGCGTGTGGAGGCCATTTTAGTGCTAAGAAAACAGCTACTAAAGTTTTACAATGTGGTTTCTATTGGCCAACTTTATTTCGAGATGCTTACACTTTTTGTTCTTCATGTGACAGATGTAACCGTATAGGAAGCATTACACGAAGGAATATAATGCCCTTAAATCCTATTCTGGTAGTCAAAATTTTTGATGTGTGGGGCATCGATTTCATGGGACCATTCCCTCATTCTTTTGGACATCAGTACATATTTGTTGCTGTCGATTACGTATCTAAGTGGGTAGAATCCATTTCGTGTAGAACCAATAGCCATAAGGTAGTAATTGGGTTTTTAAAAAGCAACATTGTTTCACGCTTTGGATTCCCTCAAGCAATAATCAATGATGGTGGTGCCCACTTTTGTAACAAATCATTCAAAGCTCTTTTGGTAAAGTATTCCATTACTCACAAAGTGGCCACAACATATCATCCGCAAACTAGTGGCCAAGTCGAGATTTCCAACAGGAAAATAAAGCACATATTAAAAAATACAGTGAGGTCAGACAGAAAAGATTGGTCATTGAGACTCGATGATGTATTATGGGCATATCGAACAGCTTTTAAAACCCCGATTCGGATGTCATCTTATAGGCTGGTGTATGGAAAAGCTTGTCACCTACCTGTTGAACTTGAGCATCGTGCATATTGAGCCATCAAGAAATTTAATTTTAACATGCAGCAAGTTAGCATAGAAAGAAGATTAAAGTTGGCAGAACTTGAGGAAATTCACAAGAAGCGTACGAAAATGCTAAGATTTACAAATAGCGAATGAAAGTCTTTTATGACAAGAAAATCATGAGAAAATCTTTTACTCCAGATCAGAAAGTGCTTTTATTTAATTATAGATTGCATATGTTCCCAGGTAAGTTACGCTCTCGATTGTCTGGCCCCTTTATTGTTCATACTGTTTTTCCATATGGAGCAATTGAAATTAAGGATCCAAAGAATAGTGTCATTTCAAAGTTAATGGTCAAAGATTAAAGCCATATATAGTGTACCAACCACATGTCAAAGACACCGAAATCAATTTGAGTGACCCACCAGATTTGAATTGAGATCTTTCCATTTCTTTTCGGTGATTTAATTTCTTTTTATTGTTTTATTTTCTGTTAAAGTGTGTTTGATTACCAGTAATATTTTCTTTCGTTACTTATCATGAATATCTTAATTAGACAAATCCTCTTCGTCTAACTTAAGCGGTTTCTACGTGTGAAGCGTCATCTAAACGTCTTGCTCCAAGTTTGTCAATCACATCCTGTTTGGGACCTTCGACCACCAGCATTAATATCCCACCTTGAAGACTTAGAAATACAACTCAAGGAAATCAAATGTGGTATTTATGAAATCCAATTAGAACTTAAGGTAAATTCAATAAGATGACGTTTGTAAGTAGTTGTTTCTTTATACACATTTTTTTCTTTCTGTTGTGTGTTTTTATTTTGTTTGCTTTCACGTGTTACTTGATTTCGCAGGCTTTATTTTCTTTAAGTGTGTTTTAATTTGTTACCCTGGTTAAATGGCGGATAACGGTACTCCGTGACAATCAAAGCAAGTTACTTCGGTTTCCCATAATAACTGATATTCTGAGGAGACAAAATGGATAAAAACACAATTTTGTCAAAGCTTCACAAACAATTTTCTTCACTTCCTCAGAATGCTCTCCTTACAATCTATAAAGCTCGGTCCGAACGCATGCGATTACTTATGAGAAATAACATCCCTTCTGACATCCGATGGTTAATTGAAGCCAAAGTACGATTGGCAGGTGAGTTACCCCCCAAATTTATTTCATATATGCCTGGTTGTAGTAAAGGAAACTATTTAAGAAAACAAAGAGCTCGACGGCTTCCAGTTACTTATCATAAGTGTGCCAAAATGGAATGCAATAAAGAGAAGTGTACTTTAGGAATGGTGTCTGATAACAGGGAAGACAAGATTCAATTCATTAGGGATGGCTTGAATAAAGAGTCATTGGATAATATCTTTTTGTTTCTTAAAACGCATCCCAGTGGATACGTACAGAGAGCAATTCTCCAGTTATGGCCATTATTCCAGAAAGAACATGCAAGATATAGTCTCAGGAATTTGACTATAAGCGACCCTCTTTGCCAGTTTATAAGAAAACTAGATGGGAAGCCTATCCTCGACCCATAGAGGGCGTTCAAGCCGTTTCTGGACGTAAAACCAGAGGAATATGTGAGCCACAATCACAATTACCAGTACATATCTTTTTTTATTTACTGTTCTTTTATCATTTGCATTATTGTTTTATCTTTTCCCGTTGTTTACTTTTTTCTTTTGACTTTAAAGCCACGAACTTTACGCGTCATTTGAAAAATGCATCACTTCCTTTACAGCTGTGTATCATTATGGTTGTTATTAAGATCTTTAAATATGAGCTTATTTTGTTAAACATTCACAACGCAGCACTCAAGTGATGTCTTCTAAACCCTACTTATTTCCTTTAAAACATTGAGAACAATGTTTCATTCTGGTTGGGGGGAGGGAATAGTTGATGATTGTGGAATGTCTTAATCTTGGAGAAGTTTTTACTAATTTTTGTTGTAGGAACTAATTTTGGCTTAATTTTTGAGTCGAAGATGGCTGAATATAGAGTGTAGTGACTCTAGAAACGCATCTTCTTAGTCTTGGAGTTAAAAAAAACAAAAAAAATAATAATAAAAATACAAAAATTAAGAAAAGGCATTTTATGTGATCTTTTGACATTGGATGACATGATGACTTTCAAATTCTTATATTTGTATTATCTTTGACCTTGAGTTATGTTACATCATATTTGCTACTCTGCCTGCTGATGTTGGTGATAAATGTGAATTGAGCGAGTTGACGAGTAAAATTGGTTAAGTTACTTGAAAGAATACACATGTCCTAATAAATTCCATGTGAGTTTTTGAGCCTATAATTTTTATTGGAGAGTAACACTTTTTGCCCATTTTTCATACAATTTACTATACATGATCTCTATATTTTCCTTTGAGTCAAACATAAAAAAAAAATTATATTGCTACATCTAAAAGTCCATTGAGCTAGTTAAAATAGAAGACTATTTAGAACCCTAAAAGATGATGGAAAGGCCATCTTTGACTCGTTTGAGCCTTTTTCAGCCATCTTTTTTGTAAAATATTCATAACTAGCCCTTTTGAGCCTAGATAAAAAAAAATTATATTTTATTTGTTAACTCATCGTCCTGCTCTACTTCAATTTAGAGGAGTACTCTACGTTTTATGTGTTCCATCACCTACTCATGTTTGAGAAAATTTTAGATGATTATTTAAAAAAAAACTAGGCAATATATATATATATATATGAAAAAGAAAAAAAAGATGTGTAATTGAAAAGAAAAAGAAAAAAAGAAAATAATAATAATAATAATAAATGAATTGCACCTCACAATTTTCAAAAGATCTCTATTTTATTTTCTCAAACAATACTTTGTTTTTCCTGTTGTCCCTTCTTTGTTAGTCATATTTTTGACCTACATTACATCCTAATAAAAGTTCTTCTTGATTTTAGGGAACTATAGTCTGAAGTAGAAGCTAGTAATATGGACTAAAATGATGTAGTGATACATATAAAAAAAAAAAAAGAGAGAGAGAGTTGGTTTGACTATCATTTCATTTTATTTGGTGTCATACTATATGCTAAGCTGTGGGCATTATTCTTCTTGAGAGTGTGTGATATTGTCATTCATTAATTTCTCTCAAGTTATCATTTTTAGAGTGACTATTTTTCCTGGTTTATTTTCTTCTGAGAGTGTCACTCTAATCTGTGAGATTTTAGGGTTGACATGTCACACTTGAAAGTGGCTTAATTCATGTAGCTCTGATCATCGATCAGTTTGCATGTGTTTGCTTGACTGACTCATGTGGATGGTTGATGTGGGAGTGATATCTCTTTAGGATAGAGATAATACGTATACTTTTATTTGATTATTGTCATTAATCTAATTGAAGAAGTAAACATAATTGCCTTTTTAAAAAAATGGTTGAATTTTGTTATCACTTAATTTTCTAGGAACTAGCAATAAGCTAGTTGGGGGGTGTGTTGAGTCCTAGAGAGCGTATATTTATAAAGGGTAAAATCATCATTTAACACCCCAAAGTCTCACTAACATCTCCACCTTTATGTATTTTAAATCCCTTGATATTTAATTGTCTATATTTATGTGTATTTTTAATACTTTATGTATTTTAGGGGTATTTTATTCATTTCTCAATAAAGGAGAAGTCGGACATCAAAACGGACAATATTTTTGAACTCAGAATAACTGAAAACCTTAGGAAAGACATAAAGGGTAAAATTATAATTTTAAGATTTTGGTGGGCCCCGCTGACGTGGTGTTGACTGCTGACATATCGTTGACCAATGATGTGGCATTGACGGATGATGTGGTAGAAGTCTATTGGATCAAAAAATGAGTTTAACGTGGCAGAATATTAGTGGACCAAAAATCACGCGTACCATGCATGCATATACATGGAATGATAGCCCTGGTGACATGTTCCAACTAGTCAGAGTGTCGCACGTGGCGCAATCCTAGGCCTCTGAATTATTTTCATCCGATGGCCATATTTGTTGTATCTATAAATACGGGCCCCCCTTAATTTGACACCCCTGAATCCATTTTTATGCTCTATTTTCTGTAATTCCTTCTCCATCTTGTATTTTCTACATATTTTAATAAAAGTCTCACTTTACCCCTAGTGATAAAATGAGTAGCTAATTTATTTTCAAGCTTGGGTTAAAGATGAAGCCTCAACATAATCTATGGGCTTAATTTGGTAAGTTTATTTTTACTTTCTTTAATTTATTTAAATTATTTTGACTTATCGTAGACAGATAGTAATAATATTGTCTAGATATTGTACTGGTATACCGGCTCCTTAGTGTAAGATTATTACTGATATACCGGTTCCCTCTAATTTATGTGGAAGGTCTTGACTCATTGTTGACATAAAATTCATCTAGGTTAATTAGTGGATAGTCTTGCCACCATGTCGACAGTTACGCTATTATTACCTGGCACAATGTGTTCCTGATACCACATTTAATATAAGATTATTCTTTCTGGCACGGTAAGCGTTTGATGTCATATTTATTAGAGTTAGGTTTATGAGAAGTGGAAATACTCCTTCATAAATTAATTGGAACTAAAAAGGGAATATTAAGCCCATGGTGAAATATTGAGCGTGAATCCTAAGATCCAAACACTTTATTGCATTGATCAAGTTCCAATTTATTCTCACCATTCTAATTTCAATTTTAGGATAAAATAAACTAGGAAATTTCAAAAAAACCATAAATAATAAAGAATAATAATAATTCTGCATAATTAAAATCCACCTCCTCGTGGGATCGACACTCGTCACCATTAATTTATGCTTCAATAGATTGGTGCGCTTGCGAGTTCAATAAAATTTGCACAACACAACACATTATTTAAATGTCTGCCACCTCGTGGTAGAAGAACTTACATACTTCACAGTATTTCGAATAGCGGCAACACTAGCATGCAACTCATTCAACCCTAAAACAATAACAAAATTCAAAATATGCGCACAACAACGCACGTGCATGTATTGTCCCACCAACACAAGTGCATCAGTATTCTTCCAAGCAAGTAATTGTATAGTGACATAACCAACAACAACATCATTTGCAGTTGCATTATCAATAGTTATCGTAAACAACCTCTCTATCCCCCAGTCCTGTAAACAAGCTACAATCTTTTTGCTGATTATTTTCCCTCTATGATCTTCAATCACACTAAAACTGATAATCCTCATATTCAAACACTAGTTATTATGAATAAAATGAGCTGTGATCACCAAGTAACTCATAATTTGAACAGAAGTCCATATATCAGTTGTAAGAGACACTCTCTGCTTGTTATCACAAATCAAACTCTTCAGCATTGTCTTTTCATCAAAAATAAGTTCATAACATCCCTACCAATAGTTTTTCGTGATAGCATAACGAACTGCGGGATTGCTACATTGCAGAAATGCCTAAACCCCTTGTTATCCACAAAACTAAGCGGTAACTCACCCATGATAATTATTTTAGTTAGTGCCCTTCTATAAGCGTCTTGACTCCATCATTTAGCCAAAACCATTTTACTTCCTTCACCACCTTGTTGCCCTTGAAACATCTTGTATGCGGGACAAACTTCTACATGCTTTTTCATATTTGTAATCCCATCAAGTCTTAAATGACATTATCATTGTCTGCCACAATAATTGCACTTGCCTTTGTTTGGATTATCCTCAAGTAAAGTGTAATGATTCCATGTGTCAGATCTTTTTTTCATTGATGGTATTTTCTGCTTTGCCTTTTCCTTTCCCTTTCGAGTTCCTTCCTTTTATATACTTTGCTCTTCATCATTACTTATCGGATTTGATCTTGAGTGTCCAGACATCTGAACATACAAAATATGAAAATAACAAAACAATTAGTAATCACTAATTCAAAAATTAAACATAAAAATATTATTAACATAATCTAATTAGTACTAAAAATTAATTCAAATATTTATTAATTTAATTTTATAAAACTTATTTAATTCAAAATTTTCATCGTAATATTTCTAATTTTCTATATGATTAATTGATTAGGTGTATAATTGTATATGTAAAAATTCAAAATTATTCATACTCTATAATGGAAATTAATTTATACTATCTAATTATCTACATCCTAAAAGTATAATAAAATATTATTTACATATTTATATCTTAATTCTTATTATAAAATCTTAAATTTCATGCCCACTTACATGTAAATTAAGTACTTAATGTCAACTTAACATAAATTAATTGATTGAATTAGTTAATTTTGTTGAAATTAAAGATACTACAGCACATATCATATAACATAATATTTAATTTTAATATTTAATCAATTAATCTAGTTAATTTATATCCATAATCTATTGAAAAAAAAAACAAATATTAACCATTGGCAATTAACAAAAAAACAATCAATACAGGAATAAAGAATTTATTATTAAAATTTAACAATACATATTACATATATAATTATATATTACATATTATTAAACTAATTAAGTAATTATCAATTTAACATACAATATATAATATGCTAAAATATTAAACAATACCCAATTATCCATCACAATTTTACAACTAATAAGTAATCAAATATATATACATATATATAGAATATAGTTATATACCCTGAATCTAATTAGTACTGGAAGCTTAAAATTTCACAAGGAAATTTCTTATTCGGGTTGCCGTCACTGGGTTCGAATGGAGCTTGGAGTAAATTGGTAATGTGGAGCCTTGAAGCAACAGATCTGTAGGAGTGGCAGCAGATCCGTTTGAGACTTGAGAGCAAGATGAGAACTTTAGGACTTGAGGACTTGAGGAGTGTATGTTGTTTAAGTGTTGAGGTTGAGGTCTTGAGGAAGGAGGCTACAGTCGCTGCAAATCAGATTGATGAAGATTGAAGGCTGGAAGTTTGAATTGTAAGGGCTGTGAGCTCGTGACCGTGATGGGCCTGATGTGTGTATGTGTGACTGAGAAGCTGAGGGCCGTGACTTGTGAGTTATGAGGCTAGGGTTTGCTTGCTGTTGCTGAGTTGATGTGCTGGCTATGAAACTGTGAGAGTGTGAACTGCTGCAGCTGCAAGCTTCATTTCATATTTTTACTTTTTTTTTAAAGCCAACCCGATCAAGTTTTCGGGTCGAATCTGGTTTCACCCAATCCGAACACACCTGATCGGGTTGTTTACATTTGATCTGATCGGGTTTTAGCTTTAATCCGATCCGAAACTAACCCCTTTTTTGGGGTCGGGTCGGGTCGGATCGGATATTTTGCCCACCTCTATGAGGAGGTTGTGAAGTGAAGCTAGGGATAGGGAAATATCTAGTTCAAGCATATCTTTTGTTTCGAGTCAAAAAGGTCTAAATTTTATATTTTACATTTTTTAAATAATTTATTATATTTTAAAAATTTATAATTTATAAAATTTAATTTTTTGTTATATTAAACTTTCAAAATTGGCCTTGAATGATTTAAAACTTTAAATATATGTCATGGGTTACATTTGGTGCAGAGAATATAATGATTGAGTTTATCTAAAGCTTATGCAATAATTTTAATTTCAACTTAGTTAAATATTTTTGTTTTACCATGTTGAATTAATGAATCATTATTTTATTTTGTTTTATTTTTTAATGTAGAAGTCTAGTAGAACAAGTGCATCTTATTGTAACAAACCATCTAAAGTGGTGCATACAACTGAATTAGTTAAGATGTTGAAGAAGAAAAAAGAACAGATAAATTATCATAGTTATAAATTTTAGTATATTTATATTTTGTCATAGAAGTGCTTTTTAAAAGATTTACTTTACTATCATAAAATAATTATTATGATTCTTAATATTTCAGTTTTTTAATACAAATTAATTAATTATGTAACATTAGTATTATTATTATTATTGTATGGATAGGCTGAGCAAAATGAAAATGAGCCTAGTCCAATGGATTCTTTTGAAAGGTTTCATTCCTAGTGACAAAGCTAAGGACCTACATGTATTTTTTTTTCCTTTTAATGTCAAAAGTTTGTATGATTATCATTATTGAATATGTTATACTTATCTAATTATATGTTGATATTTTGATAAGGCACAAATGATATAAAAAATGAATGAATTACATGAGTCATCTGATGAGGTCCCACTGAGAAAATAATGAGATATATATTTTAATGTAATAGGATGTGTTAAGCATGGTCGAGCTCTTGGAGGCCTCAAAACTAATGATGTATGCGGATCCACTTCAAGCCGACCTTGCAACAAAGAGAAATGTATATAACATGAGGAATTTTTGTTGAGTACTTTGCAAGTGCTGTAAGAACAATTGACTATTGTTAAAAAAATTGGAAGATTTAGAAGTAAAACAATCTCATTCTCAACTTGTTGTGGCTTCATCTTCAATGGTATAATTTTTTTCAATCTCAATTTTTTTTTAATTTACATAATTCATTTATCACTTAATTATTTTAAATACTCATTTAAGTTTTCTTTATAGGATCCAATTGGAAAATTGAATTCCAATGACGATGGTGGTGTCAATTTTGAAAATAATGGTGATGTAAATTTTGATGATGGTGGTGGCACTCATTCAGATGACAATGGTGGTGCTGATTCAAAGGATGATGGTGATGCAAATTTAAATGATGATGGTTATGGTGATTCAGAAGATGAGGATGATGTTGATTCAGATGGCTTTCATGATATTTGATATTTATAAGATTTATAGCATTTTAAAATAAATAATAATTTTTTTAGTTATGAAATGTTTTTGGACAATATGAATGGTGACAATTTCAGTTAAATTATATATGAAAATTCATTCATTTTATAATAATGTTGATCTAATAAAATCTATTTTCAACTGTCACATATTCTTAATAATTGCATTAGATAGTTGAAATAATTGTTGTTCCAATTGCTAGTGGTAATTAATAAAATAAATTCCAACAACGTAGATTATTTTCAATTGTCTATCCCTATTAAAAGTGGAGAATTTCCAGCAAAGATATGTCATAAAAAAATAATACTTTTTTGAATATGAATACATTATTTAAAATGGAGCAATTCTATAAAAAATGTTACTTATTTAAACTAATATGTAGAATTTTCGATTGCAAAATCAATTAGAATAATATGTTGTTCTAACTGTAGTTTAGCTTTTTTGACTATTTTTTTCCCTTAAAATTAATGTATTTTCCATGGTTATATTTAGTTGAAATTGCTATTACAAAAGCTACCACTAGAGCCAACTGAAAATAGTATTTTGGATGGCTCAAAGTGATCATAAAAATTGTTCATTAGTTTTGTGTCCATATTATTTATGATATGCATTTATCATTTTTTTGATGGCTAATTTTATGGATGTGATGGTGTGTAGAAGGCCCAATATATCTCAAGCAATGAGCATGGTTATTAGATCCGAGTAAAATTCACCGGCTTGCAATGATGTGAATCCTCATATATGAGTATAGGATAATTTGTGAAGGAATTTCTTTCAGGAATTGTGAACTACAATCTTCTTGATCCTAGTGGTTAAGTATGTGGGTAGTTAAAGTGACAAAGCCATTTTGGATCCTTAACGGACGATCACTTCAAGGATGATGGTTGGTAGTGTCGTTAGGGTACACCAAATTTAAAACTTTACTAATAATATAAATAATTAGTATAGAACGAGTAAAGATTGATCCCACGAAGACTACACTAATTTTATTTATTATTAACTCTAAGACAAAGACTATAAATGATCATAAAAGTATTGAAACTAAAAATATAAATGAATCTAATTAAAGAAAATACCAACTATAAAAAAAGGGGGTTTTATAAATTTTTAACTAAATGATACGAAATAAAGAAATTAAGACTATCAATATAATAATTTAGTATAAACTCTGATTAAATGAGAAAGAAATAATATTAACAAAAACTCTGGTTAAATGATCATTTGCCACCACCAAACATGCACATAATATATATCAATTCTATCATCAATTTGCATTAAAACTATCAACTGTAGACAACAATAAGTTGTATTAACAGTGGACAACAATAAGATCTGTTAATCTCTATCTTTTCTTAATGTGTCGTTAGGTAAAATAAGCTCTTCAACTAATCTCTAGTTATTAAATAATTTAAAACAAGCTCTTTAAATTTAAGATAATGAAAGCATTAAGTGGATAAAGATATTAGGTTGTTCTAGGCAATAAACACACAAGCTTGGATTATTTAACTTAGATTATGTTTTCCAATTGAAATCACTTATTTCAATTCGCTACTAATGATTAAAATATCAAGATAATTACAGATCGAATATTTTAATATAGCAATAGAGTTTATTTAAGTTCTATCTAATTGACCACTCAAATAAGTTAAGAATAAAATTATAAACATTAATTATAGAAAAACATAAACAATCTCAATTAAATAGATTGAATTATAGAAATTAAATATTAATTATATATCATGTTTAGAGTTTTGAATTCACCATTAACCAAATAGAAATAAAAATAAAAGAATTGATAGAACCAGTCATAGAGATTAACCGAAATGGCTGGCTCTGTTTCTGTAGAATTCAGTCTCGCTCTTCTCCCTCTCTCTTTTTTTATTTTTTCTTTCCTTGCGGCTGTTTCTCCTCTCATTCTTTCGGTTTTCTTCTGCCTCTTTTATAATGCCACCATCGGTGGCTTTCCTCTTTTAATTCTAAGCTTATAAGGATTTCAATTAATTAAAAGCAAAGATTTCCTTTTCGTGCACATGCTTGCCAGTTAAAACCAACCCCGATTACTATATTAACCAAGGCTTTAGTCCAAAATCTTTTGCTTCCCGTTTTACCTTCATGCCTTTTTTTATGCCATGCACATGCTAACTATAATGGAAATTGCTTCTCACGTGAAGGCATGAATCATGGTTAATTAAATATTTCTTGATTTATTTCAATTAAATTTTTTCATTTCTTTCTTTTCTGATTCTTTCATGCACATTTCTTCTCAAATATTTCGATTAAATTCCTCTTTAATCCTAGAATATACCTAAAATAACAAAATATAAAAATTAAAACAAAAGTTAGTATAATGAAATATAATTTAATAAAGTAACAAAAATAAAAATTAACTAAAATAATTATGATATTTAAGACTAAAAGAAAGAAAAAGATAGAGTAATTAATAATAAAATATAAAGAAAATATGCACTTATCAATAATTATTTGGTGATCGACTTAAATTTGTGTTGAAGCTGTTTTTCCGCGTCCCTTCAAATAGTGCCAAAAACCTTCTACTCGCGATTAGCTCGAGCTCGAGCAGGACTGCCTTCCAATTTCAGTTCCTCTGTCTTTACTAGAACGGAAGTCTCCCAGACCTGTACTCACAGAAAACAGGGTCAGGGGTCGCCGGGTGTTGTTCCGGCGAAAACCCTCCGACGCTCAAGTAAGTAATCAGGCTGTTCTTTTTGTATCCCTCTTAGTTAGAGAGATCGGAAGAATGGAAGGGGTATTTTTGCCCTCCTTTCGTAATGGTAAATCCTTCCGAAAAACTAAAGTGGAGAGAGAGAAGAGGAAGAAGAACCTGTGTAAAATTTGGGAACCCCCACAACTTACTCGTCCGTTTTCTTTTATTCTTCATTTTTCCTGCCCTTTCTCTCCCAGACCGTCCGTTCCCGCGTTGGTGCTGTCTGGGCCCCTCTGGCAACCGGGATTAGCGTGGTATTCCTTGGGGATGCGCGGCTGTCTGGTTGGCATGGTTCACATGGCTAGATCATAATGTCGGGCGTGCGCGCAAGGAATAATGACACCGTGGGGGCATGTGCCGGCCATCAGTAACAGTAACGCCACCATACCGCGTGAGACATTGGTCAGGCATTGAAAGTTGTGCCGGGTCTCTGAGAAAACGGGTCGAACTGTTCTGAACCGGCCATACCCAAGTCTCGCGTTTCCTCTGTTCTATGACTGGCGTGGCCAAGTTGTGCTCAGGGGACTTGAATACATCGAGCAGAAAAGTGAGCTTAGGTCTCGACCAGCCTTTGAGCTCCTCGACCTTGACCAGCTTTGACGTCTTGTGAGGCCATCTTCGTGCTAGTGGTCGGGGCTTCTGCTCGAGCTGGATTGACCTCGGGGTGTTTTATTCGAGCTGAAATGGCCTCGAGGAGATCTGCCCGATATTACCCAAACACCAGCCCTCTAGTTTCTAGTCTTTGAAGTGAAACGAGATAAGACTGGAAACTTATTAGTAATGGGCTGGCTTCCTGGCCTTTTCCATTTCCCCATATTTTCCAACTGGTCGTGTGTTTAAATTTTGAAGAGACGTCACTCGCCGTCAGCTGAAGAGATGCATCTCCCCCTTTAAAAACCTTAATTTCTTCACTGTGCTTCCTATTGCTCCCTTTTACTCAGACCCGAGAATTAATCAGCTTGCAAGTGTTTTTTCGTCTTTCTCTTCTGCGTCAGAGCGATTTCCTACCGTGTAAACCTCTCTCTTCACTCAGGTACAAATCTCTCTCTTTTCTCTTATTTCTGTTCTGTTCTTCCGTCATCTGTGTTTCTGATTTCAACCTGGTAGACTCTAGGAGACAATGTCAAACACCAAACAGCCCCGTTGGATGTCACCTGAGGAATCTTCCTCTTCTAGTGAATTAGAACCCCTTAGCATAGCCCTGGTGAGAGATTCTAGTTCGGAAGGGGCGTTACCTGTGGCAGAGACCCAGCCGCATCAAGGGGGAAGGGTCAGCCAAAGGTCAGAGGGTAGGGGGCACCCCATTGACTCCATGAGGTGTGAAATTAAGCACCAGGACCTGGATAGGTTTAGGGACACCTACTGCATACCTGATAATGTAGATTTGTGGGTGCCGGGCAAGGGTGACATACCCAGCCGCCCTCCTCAGGGGTATGTCACCTTCCACGTGGATTGCTTTAGGTGGGGGGTCAGGCTGCCTCTGTAACCCTACTTTGCCTAAGTTTTGTTTAGATTTCGATTGGCTCCGGGGCAACTGACCCAAACGGGTGGAGGGTCTTGTCTGGCCTCTTTGTTTTGTGGAAGTGATGTAACTTGGGTGAACCCTCGGTAGAGGAGATAAAGCACCTTTATCAGTTGAAATGTAGCTTGAAAGATGCTGGGTGGTATTACCTCACCTCTAGCTTAAAGGGCAAAAAACCTACCGATCTCCCTACTTCTGGTGGCAACTGGAAGAGCAAATTCTTCTTTGTTGGGGGAGATTGGGGGAATGTTGCACTTCTCTCCGAGGGGATCTCTCCGGTTCCACAGCATTTTTGCACTCCAGGTCGTTTATCTGTTCATCGAATTTTCATTTTGTTGATCTGCTCGCGTTTGTTCTCACTATTTTGCTCTGATTGTTCCTGCAGTATCCTGGGGTGTGTCTTTTAGGATTGAGGAAGAGCTCCGAGCACACGTCAGCACAACACTTGACAACGCGAGCTCGTGCAGGGAGCTGCTTACAGCCCAAAATTTTTTAGAGATTGGTTTGGTGTCAGAGGAAAGGATGAGGGGGGTGCTCGGTATAATGCAGAGGCCTGTAGGGACCTCAGGAGACGCGAGCAGCTCTTTAGCGAAAAGCCCCCGAGCCGATACAGATGCTCCGCCTCCACCGGTTCGAGCTTCCCCTTCGGCTCAGAAGGTAGAGCGAGCATAAGAGGGTCCACCCCGCAGGCGTCCAAGGACTGCAGCCCCAGCTCGGCCCCGATCCGAACGCGTGCAGGAGCAGGATCAGCCTAACCGTGTCGATCCCTACATTAAGGACTTTGCCGGGAAGATGAACGATAGGTTCCTGGATGGGCTGGAGTCTTATGATGCTGATGAGCCGGTGCTCTCTAACGCTTCTCTTCCCGTACTACAGCTGCTGTTACCAGATTCAAGACCAAGACTCAAGATTCTCAGAGGCAGCTTCGAGCAGAAATCCAGAGCTTGAGGCAGAGTCTTGAGCAGAAAGATGAGGAAGTAGCGAAGCTTTGCGAGGAGAATTCCACCCTCGAGGAGAAGGCAGTGATGTCAGACTCTAGGGCCACCTAGTTCAAGAGGGAGCTGTCCCTTGTCCAGGAGGAGTTACTCGAGGCTCGGGAGGACTTGGACATCTAAAGATTCTCCTTTGAGAAGACCATGGAGGGGAAACTTCTCGTCTCCAGAAGCAGGTGGATTCTTTGAAGGCCCAGCTCACGACCGAGTACAACGAAGGGGTGGCTTTCAGCTACAACTGCCTTGTGTATGCCTTGCGTAAGGAGCATCCCGAGGTGGACCTGGATAAGGTCGAGGCAGGTGTGGCAGAGTACATGCGCATGCTTCAAGCAACCTGCTTCTGTGTCTATGTCTATGAACTCGTGTTTTATATTTATGTATGAGATTGACTTCATGAACTTGCCAAGTAAAAATTTTATAAGTGTTGGGCCTTTATCTTTTCTCCAAGTTATTACTGTTCGTATCGTCTTTTGACTTATGTGTGGTAAAGCTTTGCCTTGAGTTAGGCTGAAAGCCTTCTATTTATCTTGTGAACCTGGTCCACTCGAGCTGACGTTTGGCTTGTGCTTGGTAGCTGAGCATTTTGTGAGCTCATTTGGCTCGAGCCTGATATTGGCTCATGTTTAACTTTTGCCCTTTCTCCTCGAGCTTTTCTTGCTCAAGCCAACGGTTGGATCACGCTTAGCATCATCCCGCCTTAAGCTAGGCTCTAGGACTTCTGGCATTCGCGTCGTCTTCATGAGCTTATTCTGCTCGGGCCTGTAATTGGTCATGCTTGGCACCATCCCGCCTAGAGCAAGGCTTTGGGACTTCTGGCCTTCGCGTTGTCTTCATGAGCTTATTCTGCTCGAGTCTACAATTGGCCACGCTTGGCACCGTCCCGCTTAGAGCTAGGCTTTGGGACTTCTGACCTTCGCGTTGTCTTCGTGAGCTTCTTCTGCTCGGGCCTGCAATTGGCCACGCTTGGCACCGTCCCGCTTAGAGCTAGGCTTTGGGACTTCTGGCCTTCGCGTTGTCTTCGTGAGCTTCTTGTGCTCGGGCCTGCAATTGGCCACGCTTGGCACCATCCCGCCTAGAGCTAGGCTTTGGGACTTCTGGCCTTCGCGTTGTCTTCGCGAGCTTCTTCTGTTCAGGCCTGCAATTGGCCACGCTTGGTACCGTCCCGCCTAGAGCTAGGCTTTGGGACTTCTGGCCTTCGCGAGCTTCTTCTGCTCGGGCCTGCAATTGGCCACGCTTGGCACCATCCTGCCTAAAGCTAGGCTTTGGGACTTCATGCCTTCGCGTTGTCTTCGTGAACTTCTTCTGCTCAGGCCTGCAATTGGCCACGCTTGGTACCGTCCCGCCTAGAGCTAGGCTTTGTGACTTCTGGCCTTCGCGTTATCTTCGCGAGCTTCTTCTGCTCAGGGCTGCAATTGTCCACGCTTGGCACCGTCCCGCCTAGAGCTAGGCTTTGAAACTTCTGGCGTTCGCGTTGTCTTTACGAGCTTCTTTTGCTCGGGCTTACAATTGGCCACGCTTGGCATCGTCCCGCCTAGAGCTAGGCTTTGGGACTTCTGTCCTTCGCGTTGTCTTCGCGATCTTCTTCTGCTCGGGCCTGTAATTGGTCATGCTTGGCATCGTCCCGCCTAGAGCTAGGATTTGGGACTTCTGGCCTTCGCGTTGTCTTCGCGAGCTTCTTCTGCTCGGGCCTGCAATTGGCCACGCTTGGCACCGTCCCGCCTAGAGCTAGGCTTTGGGACTTCTGGCCTTCGCGTTGTCTTCATGAGCTTATGGGCTTCAATTTGCATGTATTAAATTATACTGGAAGCACTTCTTTGCTTTTACATATGCTCGAGATTTTATACATTTCCATTTCGAAAGGAATTGCACACTAATGCTTACAATACAGGGGAACTTACTGGAAGTACTTTATCAGATGTTGTACATTCCACGGCCTCTTGACTTCTAGTCCATCCGGATGGGTTAGCCGGTATTCTCCTGGTCCGGCTATTTGAGTGACTCGATAAGGACCTTTCCAATTCAGCCCTAACACACCTTGCCTGGGTTCCTTCGTGTTCTGATTGACTTTTCTAAGTACCCAATCCCCCACTTGGAACCAGTAGATATGAACATTTCGGTTGTAATAGCGAGCCACTTTCTACTGGTATTCTACGATCTTTGCAGCGACCCTTTCCCTCGTCTGTACAGGACCCCATCGATTAGAGTGTACCTGGCCGCTTTACACTTCAGCTTTCTTGCTTGCTTCTTATCAGCAGGCAGCACTCATTCCTTGAGGTAAGAGACTATTGGTTCCATCCAAGTGCTGCTCGCTGATAAACCCATCACCTCATCCTCCTGCTCGATGCTCGAGCAGGTTTTGACTTCTAATAGGATGGATTTTGGTATCTTGGGGTCGGATGTGGCGGCCATGCGAGCTATCATATCAGCTCAAAAATTCTTTTCCCTTGCGATTTGCTCCACCTCGACTGCTTGGAAGCTCTTTATTAGCTGCTTCACCTTCCGCAGGTAAGCTTCCATCTTTTCTCCCTTTGCTTGGAAGCTTTCGTCGAGGTGGTTCGCCACCAACTGTGAATCTGTTCGAAGCTTTACCTCTTCCGCTTTCACTATCGAGGCGAGCTTCAATCTCGTAATTACAGCTTCATACTCGGCCTGGTTGTTGGTGACTTCGAATTCCAACTTCACGGCATACTGCATCTCTGCCCTTTCAGGACTGAGAAGCACGACTCCTGCCCCTGCTCCCTGATCTCCACAGGACCCATCTATCGTGACTATCCACGTGTTGGTCGAGGTCTGGGAATCTGATGGGTGCTCGCTCTCTTTCTCTTCATCCCTTGCAGTGCATTCGACCACGAAATCAGCTAAGGACTGAGCTTTTATGGCTGTTCGGGGTTGGTAGCTGATGTCGAATTCATTTAGCTCCACTGACTATTTTATCAGCCTTCCAGAAGTCTCTGGCTTGTACAGAGTCTGTCTGAGCGGCTGGTTCGTTAGAACCGTTACTAAATGCGCTTGGAAATAAGGTCTCAACTTTTGGGCTGTTATTACCAGGGCCAGTGCCCATTTCTCCATCAACGGATATCGAGTTTCAGCTTCCAGCAAAGCTCTGCTCGTATAATAGACAGGGTACTGCACCCCTGATTCCTCCCTTACCAGAACCGAGCTCGTTGCCCATTGGGACATAAGAAGCAAATTCAACAGCAACAATGCCTTATCCTCATCTTCAAATTTCTCATTCAAATTTAGTAAATCCACTAATATTTTATTGAATGAGTTTATATGGTCATTCATCGACATACCAGGCGCATACGTGAATCGATAGAGTTTCTTTTTCATATAAAGCCTGTTTTCAAGATTTTTCTTCATATATTTTTCTTCCAGTGTCTTCCACAATTTCTTTGCTGATGTCTCCCTCATGACAGAGTACTTATGATCTTTAGCCAGACATAGGTAAATAGTACCACATGCCTGTCTATTGATTTTTGTTCACTCCTTGTTATCTATTTTTTTAGGCTTTTCTTCTAGAGCGAGATCCAGTTCTTACTGACATAAGACATCCAACACCTCACATTACCACATGCCAAAATTATTTGTACCATCAAATTTCTCTACTTCAAACTTTGCATTTGTCACGATGAGTCCTTGCTGGCGAAGGCGACGGCGACGCTACGCCATCCTTCTCAACCTCAAATAATTAAGTGCCTTCAATAACTATTCACACTTGAAAACCAGTCTCTATGATGTTTATTTCGCGTGAATAAATGCACCGGGAAAGTTCTCGGGAGAATGGAGGGTCACAATGGTCCCACTTAAAACCCAAACTCCTTAGACTCTTATCGTCTTGTTGACAGAACTTTCCTAGACATGCAAAAATACACACTACTTACAATAAACTGTTCTCTAAATACAAATGGTCGTATCTAGTACTGTATCTATGAATAGTATTGTATATGTGAACAATATCGCATACCCCAAGTACGAACCTTCGGCTCTTATACCAATTGTTGTGCGGAAGCGTAGGTTGAGCAGATTACCAATTGATGGCAACTGTGACTTCTAGAGAAACTTAAATGTAGTGTAAACAATTTCAAAGAAAATTGACACAATAATTTACGTGGTTTGGCGTAAAGCCTACATCCACGGGCAAAGACTGGAAGATAATTTTACTAACAAATGAGAATTTACAAATTGAAAAAAACTCACAAAATCCTAATACCCCAATATACTCAAATGAATTCTTCTAGCACTCAAGTGGAAGCTCTCTCAACTCTCTTAAATGCTTCACTTGCCATTGCTCTCAATTGTGGGATGCCTTAACAAATGAAGAACAATAGCTATTTATAGGAATGCATGGTAACACTATTTCACCAAACCTTTTAAAATTGTCAAAGTTTGTTTGGTAATTACCTAATTTTTAGCCAAACTTTAAATAATTTGACTTTGAACAATTTTGGCCAAACTTTGAACATGTGCTTTCATTTGATTTTTTTCAACAAAAACTAACTAAATATATAAACATCTTCTAATTAATTAAGCTGACTGTTACAACCATAACACACCAGCCGTACTTGCAGTACTGTATGTTTAGCATAGAGGTGAGCTTATCAGTTACTGTGAAGAAGAAGAAGTATGGTTAATGTCGGCTGCACTTTTTAGTTTTAGATTTCATAATAGATTTCAGTTACAACTAGTAATGAACAAAATTTAATATTAATTTCCTCCAATATTTTCATATATGATAAATACACGAGAGCGAACAAAAAAATTGAAAAAGAGATTGTGTGTACAGGATTTCCAAAAGGTTTTTTTTTCTTATTTATTTCATTCATTAAAATATGCATTAATAACATAATAAAGTTTTATTTCGTGTACAATAACACAAGATTTATGTATGATAATATGAAAAAATTAATGTACATGACTAAATTGAGCTTTTGTGAAAAAGAAATCAACACATTTTTTGAAATTTGGTTAAAATAGTTATAAGAAGAAAAAGTAGTAATTAAATTGAACTTTTTTCCAACTCTGGGGGAAATTTTTTATGTGACATAAAACAGAAACTACATTTAGCAATCATGAAAAATAATTACACAGTTTTTTTTCTCATTTTAACATTGAAAGTTGATCATGATATGTTTGTTTATACTTATTTTCTTTTACTAAGAAAAAACAAAATTCAAATAAAAGATTAATTAGAAGGCTTTATATATTGCCATTTTTTTCTTAAACAAAAATGATTGGATAAAACAGAAATATGAAGACTAATAATTTTGTATTTGTCATTAAGGATAGTTCAGGAGGTATAATAATTCTTAAACATAAAAATGAGTAGACACGAATTTCATTTATATAAATTCATAGTAAATATATAAGGTATGGAAATAGAATTTGAATTGTGTTATGATGAGAAAAACTGAAGAGGACTAAACTGCTCAAAATTAAAATTATTTGGACATTAGAAGAATTATGTTAAATTAAAGGACTTTAATAATAGTTTACAAGAAAAATACTACAACACTCAGGGCTTACTCTTATTTCTTTATCCATAATACTACACATCTCAAATTTTTTATCGCATATAACCATTCCAAATTGGTTGATAAAATTAAAGTGGATTAATTATATTATCTTACCAACCAATTGATGAATGTCACATCATTTGGGATGGTTATTTGGGATAAAAAATTTGGGATGTGTAGCATTACTCTTTCTCTATTTTAATTCTTCAATCCTCACTTGATACCTACATGTCATTTATAGTATCATAAAACTAATACAATCGATACGAATATTAAATTACAAAAATTTAGGGTTTGTTCGGTACCATTTTTAAGCCATTGATTTCATTGTCATTTTCAAAATGCAGAAATAATACATGTTCGGTGGGCTGAATTCAAAAAATAGATTACAAAACAAGAAATTCATAATCACTTTTATAACTCCATATATGAAAATATGTTAAACATGTTCTCCATATATTATCTATCCCGATCTACTCTCTCTCGATGTGTCTGCTGCTATACCTAATCTTTGCCGCCACCATTACTTCGCCTCGGCCACTGCTACTGCTCCGTCTCTGCTGTAGTTGTTGCTACTCCATCTCAACTACTGCTGCTCTATATGCTTCGTCTCTTGCTGATATTTATTTTATTTGAGTAATTATTTTTTCAGAGCATGTAAATATGATATTGTTGTCTTACTATTGTCATTGCTATGGTAGTGGTTTCATTGCAAATGCCATTTTGTTAATGATGCACATTTCGAGTTTGTTGTCTGTCACTCTAAAAATGTTGTTTTGTTAGAGAGAAAATGATTCAAGCAAATTGCCTTTTCTTATTATAGAGAAATAGAGATTCTAAAGCTTTGCTTTTGATAGAAATCACTTAAATAGTTTGTAGCTTAGGGAAGTGAAAACAAAAAATAAAAACCCATTTTATCAATTTGATTAATTAATTTATAATACAATAGCGTTGATTATAAATTTTTTGTTGTGCCTTGAAAATATGTGTTAAAAAAAATTTGATGAAAGAATGTCTTAATTTGAAATGGTCAATTTGTAGCAGAATATATTTTATTTTGATGTGTTAAATTTTAATCTATGACATATTACTGAAATGACTTTCATTCTATGTTGAATTTGATTAATTCTAAAAGTTTAAGCTATATATGTGTAAGATCAGTTTTTTTAATTTGATTAATATTTGATATATGTTATTTTTTTAATTTTCTTTTTGGGTAACATTCAATTTTTAATATATGACATGTTGCTGAAATGGCTTTCATGCTATGTTGAATTTGATTAGTTTCAAAAGTTTAAGCAATGTAGGTTTAGACGTAATTTCTTTAAATTCATTAATATTTGATATATGCTATTTTTTTCCAATTTTTTAGTAACAAGATATGGACCCACATGATGTTGATGCTGAGGATAAGGCTAATTGGTCTAGTCAAATTGAAACCGTTTTTATTGGTATGGTGCATGATCATGTTAAAAAGGGTGATCTACAAACATCAACTTTCACTAAGAAAATTTGGACTACTATAAGTGATGGGTTATTTGAACAATCTCAAAAAAGATTCAATGTACGGGAACTTAAGTCCAAGTTTAATAGGTTGCGTAAAAAACATCGAGAGTTTGCTGATTTAATAGCTCATGTGTTCCTATTACATGTTACATAATTTTATTCGATGAGAAAATGCAAGTGATAGGTTATTTGAGGACTTTGATGTGCAAGATATGGTTACCAATGAAGAAAGAGATACTAGTAGGCCACTTACTAAAATTGATTCATCTTCAGTAAGTGTCGTAGAGATGAATGTTATAAGAGATAGAATTACAACTCCTATATAACATGATTACACACGTAATGCATGATGTCTATCATGTAATTTTTATAATTATTTTGTTTAAATTACTTATGGTTTTTTTGTCTATGTATTATTTAAACAATTATTTTCTAACAATAAATATGATTTAAATGTTTAGTAAAAACTATTTTTGAAAATGGTATTACCAAACACATATTCTCTGCTTTTATCATTTTCAATTTTGTCTATCGAATGCATATTACTATTTTCAATTTTAAAATACATGATGTAAAAAATTATACTAAACGCATAGTTAAATTTGAAATACAGCAACTGCAAAACAATATTTTCATTCTCATTTTTGTTTTCAAAAAATAGAAATTCATAAACAATACCAAATAAGCCCTTAATAACCACATTTTACAAATATCTCCAAACATTTAAGAAATTTCAAGTCTTAGATATTTACATCTCCATTAGGTATTTTTAAATTAGAAATATCTCTTAATCTTAACACAATTCATGAATCTTCCATGGATTAGGCTTTGAACTTTGGCTTAAACAAATATAATTGGATTACATCATGAAATTGGTATTGGACTTTAACATTTCCCCTTAACACCAGCTTTCATTCTTTGATCCATATTGAGCTACTACCAGAACTATTCAACTTTTCTAGTACTAAGAGTTTTTGTGAATAAATCCACACTTGATCGTTCGTCTTGATTATCGTATTTCAACTTTATCTTATAAGAACTTTCCCCTGATGAAGTGATAGTGCACCTCCACATGCTTAGTTCTTGCATGGAAAACTAGATTTTTCCCCAAGTTGATCACTGATTTATTATCGCAATACAATAGTACTGCACAATCTATTATTTGGTGTTGATCAATTACATCAACTAAGCACTTTCTTGAGCTACCATCGCTACTGCTCTACACTCTGCTTCTGTGGTTGATAGCAATACAGTTAGTTGTCTTTTATTACACTAAGAAACTACTGTGGACCTAATTCTAAAAATTTTCCCAATAGTTGATCTTCTTGTATAATGATCTCCAACATAGTCAGTATCACAATGGCCAGTTAACTTGTAATTTTCACCTTTCTTATATAATAGACAGTAATCGATTGTACTTTTCACATTCGTCAAACTACTTCCAAGTGAGGTTTTTTCAGATTTTGCATGTACTAATTCATTACACCTACTACATATAAAATGTCTGGTCAAGCCAGCATTAGTAGATTAAACTACCTACCAATTGTCAATACATCATTAAATCTTAAAAATCTTTGCTTTAATGTATATAAAAGTTTGCATTGACTTCCATATGATTTGAGATTGGCTTGCATTCCAACATTCCAAACTTCTTCAACAAGTCTTTGGCATATTACTGTTAGTAAAGAAATATTCCCTCCCTTGTTCGATCAACTTTTAGACCAAAGAAATGTTTAAGTTGACCAAGCACTTTCATTTATAAGAGAACTAATAAGTTCTCTAATGTTCGTCAAACCTCTTATTTGTGATTGCTAGTAAGAATCAAAATCATCCACATACACCAATACAATTGTTATTTTCCTTCACTATCTTTGACAAATAAGCTATAATCTATATATGCCATTGATTAACCACTCTTAGAAAGGAATTCAACAATCTTACCATACCATACTCTTGGAACTTTCTTTAAATTGTAAAGTGCCTTTCTCAGCTTCTAAACATACTCCAGATGAGCTTTGTTCTTAAATCCTCTTGGTAGGTTCATGAAGATCTTTCAATCCAATTCTCTATATAGAAAGACATTTTTTATACCATAATTTCCATTCCTCGTTGGTTGCAAGTGCAAGTAGACCTCTTATTGTTATGAGCTTTACTATCAAACTATGCTTTTCATCATAGTCTAGGTCATAATATTGTCAAAATCTTTGAGTTACCAACCTAGCATTGTTCTTTTCAATTGAACCATCTGAGCACTTCTTAACCTTGTATACACATTTACAAGATATTGTTTTGCATCCTCTAATTTTGAAACCAAATCCCATATTTGATTTTACTTTAATGTTGTGATTTCCTTCTCTATCACTTTCATCCAGTGAGAATTCTCTATTGCTTCTTCAATACCTCAGGTTGTTTTATTTTATCTTTTTTTGCAACCACTACATTAGCATATCTGAGATTTGGCTTTCTCACTCTTTTGGATCTTCTAAGTTGAGATTCAAGAGTTCTTAGTTTTAGTTAACTTGGTTCTTCGTCTTCAATAGTGCTGTGATGAACACCTATCTTTTAAAGATTTTGCCTTCATCATACTTGATATTATTATCCTTTGGGTCAGCAAAATCTTCATATTCTTCTTGACTTGGGTGAATTTCGACAATTTATTCAATCATTTGATCTTTAATTTATTTTGAATCTAGTAGCTCTTCTTTTTCTGAAGACCACTATAAAGATGTTTCATCAAATACCATATTTCATGTTATGTAGCTCTTTCCACTAGTAAGATCACAACACCTCCATCTTTTCCTTTGGCTGTTATATCCAAAAAAGGTATAACGAATCGCCTTCTTGTCAAATTTACTTTGCAAGTGGCTTGACACGAAGATATAGCACAAACAGTCAAATACACGAAAGTGGCTGACTGTACACTTCACATTCTATAGTTTTTCATAATGTGATATGAACCCTAGTTTTAGTTGAAGAAGTTTATTAATCATATAAGCCACCGTCTTTATAGTTTCGGCCCAAAACATCTTTGGCACATTTTTTGCATGTATTATACCCCAACATATCTCCATTAGATGCCGGTTCTTTCATTTTACTAAGTCATTCTATTGTGGTGCATTGGTACAAATGGATTGATGGTATATTTTATAGCCTCAAAGATACTGGGAGAACTCATGTGAAATACACTTCTCTCCGATGTTTACTCATAGGCAACAAACCTTCTTTCCTACTTTTTCTTCGACTACATCTTAGAAGTCTTTAAACTTTGTAAAAGTATCATATTTTTCTTTCATAAAGAAGACCCAAACATACTTGAAGAAGTCATTGATGAATATGAGCATATAACACATACCCTGATAGAACGTTGCTTAATAGGCCTAAACACGTCACATACCTTGACCATACTAATACTTTGTACACACTATGTTTATTCTCATGTTAAGTTGATGCGAACTTTTAAGCATTGACTTATTCACCATCACCTTCAACTTATGATAGCTAATATATCCTAACCGAGCATGTCTTAAATCTATAATCTCATTCCTTTGAGTCTTGTATACATAAACAAACTTTGCTCATAATACATAGACTGACTCTAGTGTTCACCCTTCAATCATAGGTATCCTTAGGATCTTAAGATTTTGATACACCTTGACATCTTGAGGATCGAACAGAATATAATGGCCTAAACATGTTAGCTGTGATATTGATGGTAGATTTTCCTTGATACCAAGTACATCATACATATCTTGAAGTGCCGCCTTTTGAGGACTGTAACTGAGCTATGCTGCTAATATGAGCTATGGGTAGTTGTGAGTTATTACTAGACGATCTCCCTTTTACTCGATCATATTTTGAAGCTGCTTTTTCTCACTAGTCATGTTATTTGAGCACTCTAAGTTAATGATCGAATCAGTCTAGTAGTTAATCTGGCCAGCTATTACGACTATAAGAGCTAGTTCCTCTTCCTCAATGGCGACTAATGGTTCAACTTCTCATTTTTCATCACTATCCTTCTTTTGATTAGAAGTAACAACATTACTTTCTGTAGACTTTCTCTTACTCTTAGAGCAATAATCTTTTACCATGTGGCCGCTCTTTTTACAATTATAATAATTCCCTTCGAACTTCTTCTTTATCTTGTATTGGCCATTATTGCCGTGATTCTTTTGCGCTCCTTCTGTTTGTGAGCTACCTTATTATTGATGACCTCTTGACTTATTAACATCTCATTTAGATCTTCTACTAATATGTCGTCTGAATCAATGTATCTTCTTATTGATGAAAAGCACATCCTGATCATTCTTTACTAAGGCCCCACTAATTTACTTATCAATCGTTTCTTAATCAGCAAGTAAATTTTCAAATTCCTCAATCTCCTCAATCTAGATTTAGAAATTGCAGTAGTAAGATATAACTCAAAAATTTTGTCAGCATAAGGAACTTATCTTGTTAAAGTACTCATCAATTGTCATGTTCCAATACGAAATTAACAATAGCTCTTACTGTGTTTGCAAGACTTTCACAATGCCAAACAAGCTTGATCTTCACTAATAAACTTCTAAAGTTTCAAACTCCTCACGATTCAACAAAACTCCACCAAACGATCCTAAATCATCCTCGTTGGACTCTTAACTTCTTCACGACAGTTTTTGACTATTATAGTGGTCCTCAACTAACTTGGCTCTAATACCAATTGTTGAGAAAAACTTAGGAGGACTAAACTGTTCAAAATTGAAACTATTTGAGCAATAGAAAAATTTTGTCAAACTAAATGAATTTATTGATATTTTACAATAGAAATGCTACGCATGGCTCACACTTATTTCAGTATTATAATTGTTCACTCCTCACTTGATACCTACAACAAAAAGCCTAAGGGTATTTATAGTACTCTAAAACTACTAAAAATCACACAAATATTAAATTACAAAAATTTAAAATCCACATTTTTAAAATATTTTCAAATATTCAAAAGATTTCTAGACTTGGATATTTACACCTCCATTAGATATTTTTAGATTAAAAATATTTTCAATCTCTACACAATTATTGAATCTTCTGTGAATTAGACTTTGAACTTGGGCTTAAACAAATGTAATTGGATTGGATCATACAATTAATGATAGGCTTTTACATGTCATAATAAATTGATTTAAGTTAATACCAATAGTTTCATTGTAAAAATCATAAGCCTATGATATGGTTATAAAAAAAAAAAAACCTGTATTTGAAAAAAATGAAAATGGAAATCAAAATTAATTTATAAATCATTTAACTAACGTGCTTTTTGTTCTTTTATAAAATTAAAAACACATTCTCATAATAGACTTGTGGTTGGGATGGTTGGGATAGAGAGATGATGCATTTATTTGTTGTCCTTTTATTAGAACATATGCCATTTAGAATCTCAAAAAGTGAAGTAAATAAACAAAATCCAATTGTTTCTCATTCACTAGTCTTGTTTAAACATCAAACAAAACAAGGGACATGAAAAGCTTAAAAGATATCAAATATCAAACGCATGCTCAAGTTATAAATACTAAAGCTTACTCAAAAGAAAATTATATATGCCAAAAAATTGATAATGATCACAAAGATCCCTAAATAGAAAGCCACTTACAATTAATTTTACAAATCCAACAAAAAGCTTATGCCATTTTATAGTATCTATATCTTTTAATTTCAACTACCGACCCACCAACCAAAACTCTTCTTTCTTTATTTCATGGTCTTTAATTTGCTTTTATATATATGAGACTTGGAACTAAAGCTCATTAAAGTTTAAACACTATTAATTTCTTCACTTATTCTTGTTTAAAAGATTTTCAATTAAGCCGCCAGGCCAAAGGCCTGGTGGTAAGAATTTTTACCCTCCAAACATAAAGGCAGTAGTTTGAACTCCCACAAATGTATTATGGGACATATATTTGCTCAATTATTGAGTGAAGAGAGTCTCTCTCTTACCCAAGAATAAGGAATAGATATCCTTAAAATATTAGTAATGATTCAAATATGAGCACTGCCTCATAAGAATTAATATAAACTAGTAATAGTAATAGTCTGATTTGTGAATACTAATTATAATCTCATATAATATGAGTTGTAATCTTAAACAATAGCCTCATGCAATAAAAAAAAAAAAAAAGCAATTTGTGAGGAAGAAAAATGTCCAAGGCAGAATTTTATCAATTCCAAGATTGGTTTGTTACCATTAAGACATGGAATTTTATCCTCTAAGGTTCAATCACCTAAAATTTCTGAGGAGATAGAGAAAATGAGATGAGTTCCCTATGCGGAAGCTGTGGGAAGTCTGATGTATGTCATGCTTTACACTAGACCAGACACATGTTTTGCGATTGGGATGGTTAGCAGATATCAATCTAATCCTGGACCTAAACACTTGACTACTGTCAAGCATATAATGAAGTATCTAAAAAGAAGCTAAGGATTATATGTTTGTATATTCTGGTGATGAACTTACTCCAGTGGGTTATACTGATTCTGACTTTATGTCAGATAAGGATTCTGGAAAGTCTACTTCTGGCTATGTGTTTATCTTAGGAAGTGGAGCCATTAGTTGGAGAAGTGTGAAACAATTATATATCACAGACTCCACAACAGAAGCTTAATATGTGGCTACATTTTAGGCTGCAAAAGAAGCGGTATGGCTCCGCAAATTCTTTCGAGATCTTGAGGTGGTATCTACTACAAGTGCACCACTTAATTATTTTTCGATAATAATGGTGCAATGGCTCAATCAAAAGAACAAAAAAACCACAAGAAACAAAAACATATTGAGAAGAAGTATCATCTCATATGGAAATAGTGTAGAAAGGTTATAACTTACACTTAGAGTCCTACAAGCATGTGCAATTTGCCAAATATGCTTTGAGAGCTAGTGGGAGATTGTTGGGATTATGTGCTCTTTAAAGCATATTGATTTTCTGATTAATAAAATATTTCAAAAATTTATTCAGATATTTTGAATTGCATTAATATTTTGAGTAAAGTCCATTTAATCATATTATATGTATTTATGCGATCACCATATGGATTCACAGAAGACATAAATACAAGTTATCTTATGATTAAATAAAGTTCGCAGTTGATAAATAAAGTTGGACACTTTATTTATGTATAGACTATAATAAATTCATTGAGTGATTTGTCTTAAACATGTATGAATTTATTGATGTAGTATGTCTACATTGAATTGGATCACATATGAAATTTAATTAACCTAGTAATAACTGTCAGACTTATTAAATCTCATAGGCATTGATTTACTGTAATCTTAATCTTGAGTTAGTTATGATTTCATGATTGTAGTTGTTATTTCATTTGAGTTACCAATGGGCATGACATACACATGTATTCTAGATTACCCGGTATCTTGGTGGGAGTAATTACAAGTATTGAAATTGTAGATTAACAATATAGAATTTGTACGAGACATCTCTTGATGGGTTTTCAGTACTTGATCATAGAATTCTCTGGCCAGAGTGTCTCAACATAAATAAGTACGTTGAAATGATCATTAGAGAAAACCAGTAAGTATCAAGGAACAAGATGTAATTAAATTGATTGGACAGTTGAGATATCAATTTAAATTAACAATGTGGTACAAAGGATTGTGCAGTAAAGAAATCAGTGTGGCTTGGGCAAATTATATTCGAGCATACAATTATGGAGGTCAGTTCCAATCTTATAGTGGAGTAGAATTGGAATTAAATAATTATATTTGTTTAATTACAAATTTAATTATTGTAGCCACTATTTTATGTTCCCAAATGAGCTAAAAATGATCCTCGGGTTAGCTCATTTAATTGACAACATCATCACTGGACCCAAAAGCAAAAAAAATTGGCATATTAGATGAAAATCATAATTATAATATTTGTTAAAGCTTAGTATGTTATATTTAAGTGTAAATGGGGGCTTGTAAATATTTTACAAGGTGGTCTCCTAGTTAGTTACACATTCCTTCCACTTTTACGTAAGTGGAGAGATAGTTAAAAAATGAATTATATTTTAAATAGAAATCCTAATCCTAACATACTAGGGTTTTTCATAAGATATTATAAAAGAGGCATTATTCTCTTAAATAGAGAGAGGAGAATCCCAGGGATTTTAAGAAAAATAAAGAAAACATCTAAGAGGTGTCAGTTACAATTGGAGAGTGGTGAAACAGACGCCCACACGTCCAGTGTTGATTAAACTTGAGTCATATCCTGAAAGATCGTTTGGAGGCGGATCTACAACTTTCAATTGTTCATCTTCTCAAAACATCAAGGTATGAATTTCTAGATTATTTAATTCTTATATGTTATATGAGATCGGTCCCAAAAGGTTTTAATTTAAAAATTGAAAAACCTAGTTTTATTTCCTTCATTTTTTTGGATAAAAAATGGATTTAAAATAATTAGAATTGATAGAGAATGAAGCTTCGTGTTTCCTTCATTAAAATATCACTTTATAAACTGCATATGCTACCCTATTACATACTCATCCAAAAGTGGCAAAATTGGTCAATAATTTTTAATGAAAAAAAAAAACAACCCACATGCAAGATATCTATTTTTCCTCCACAAATTATTAGAAATTTAATTAGTTGTATAGTGAATATCATGAATTTTAGCTTAAGCAGGTTCAGATTTTGGTTTTGACTAATTAAAAAAATAAAAGTAAAAATGACCAGTATTATTCATGTTGATTAATTTATTTTGATCGCAGGGTGAAGATAAGGCATATTTGGCGTTCGGACGTGACACTCTAATGAAGAAGCTCTTAACTATTTGTTGTGACAAAAAATCTCAGACATATGGATAAAAAAATCTCACACATGTGTCTTTCCCTTTTATGATCCACGATGAACTCTTTGTTCATTCTAAAACCCTAACCAAGTACTAATTATTTTCGTAATTCAGACTTAATTAATTAATTCAGCTTGGAAAAACGATACCAACGCCATTGTGATTTAGTAAAATGTCACGAGGCCTTATTATTTCAGAATCAGTCACAAATTAAGATCTATTTTAGATTTTGCGTACTGTACGATCATTTTTTTAATACAAAAGATGATTTGTCCGCCTGACCATTTTATTAAATCACAAGAATATTGTTGGACTTTTTCTTTTTCATTTATTTTTAATATTGCCAGTTTGCCACTGCCACCAAATGTGACGTAAATTAAATTTTCTACTTAATTTGCAGCTTGGATTGGAGGATAATGATGAGATTGTGATGCACTGTTCCATGTCTCCGGAGACGGCGGCAATCACAAGGCATAAAGCAATTACTAATAATCTCAAGGTCTTGTTGGGAGTTAATTAATTAATTATCTCTCCAATTAGAACAAATTAGTATTAGTGACCGGATTAATTTTGTTGTGGTTGTGTTTTGTTTTATTTTTATGGTGAATTAACTTAATTAAGTTAATGTACAAGATCGGTGGAATTACATCATTAGGTTTTTGGTGCATGCATTACAAATAGCGTTAATGTTTAAGATCGATTGAATTGGATTATTTTGCAACTCATCGTTGCATTACTTTAGCTTCAACACAATTAAATACGAAGTTATGAAGTAAATATAATATGAGACAGGAAAATAAATAATCTTTACATATAATAATAGTTATAATATGTTTATCGTTAATTACTAATATTCTTTAGAATATGCTTGCTTAATTTCTTTTAATATGACTAGTTTAATCATGTGTGTGCATCATGATGTAAGTTGTTGTATATCACAAGTAGGGTACCTTCCGGAAGGCATAATTTTGTTCACATATTTCTTTTTTTGGCGTATAATATACCAGTTTCAAGACGTCGACGAGACGAACAAAACCCAAAATACCCAAAGTCATTTTGGTCTGGCTCGGCCTAAAATTTTGTTTTCTTTCCTATTTGTTTTTAGAATTTAAGATTTTTTCTTGTTTTTCCTAATTCTTATAGGATTGTTATCTTTTTTTTTTTTTTTTACAACTCAGATTTCATTTCTATTTTCTTTGTCTTTCTTATTTGGAATAGGGGAATTTTATTATAGAATTATATTTTAAATTTGCCTATTTTGGTAAATTTACAATATTTAGGTTTTTTACAAAATGACCTCAAAACTCTAGTTTTATTCATTCAATTTTCTTTCAATAAAATTGGTGTTATTCAGAAACTTTTGTTTTCGTCTCTATAAACATTAACCTTCTGTTTTGTTAGCTGGTATTAGAGTCTTGTCATCATGGTACGACCACACGAACAAAGGAGTAACAGTTCCAATGACGCTGATCAAGTAATGCAGGCAATATCTGCAGACATTATAAGACAGATAGTTGATGAAGCAGTCTTGCAAAACAGGGACAATGCGGATAACTCGAGGTTAACAGCGATAGAGCAAGCAATCGATGGTCTCACACTTTCTATAAATAACATATAGAGAAGATTGCGAGAAAGAGACGACCGAAAGGAATTTATTGAAGAAATTGAACAGCAAGAACAACCTTAGAATAATCACCATGCAGCAGTAGTGCCTCAAGGTATCAATCGCTAAGTGGCTCCTTAGAATTTGGAGCCCACGAGGCAAGTGCAGCTGCGCGTGTGGAAAGAGTTAGAAAGTGATTCAGAGGACGAAGACGCTGAGAATTATGAAAAAAGGCGCTGGAAGAGTTCGGATTTCAGGATTAATATTGATATCACAGATTTCTATGGTGGGATGCATGTTGAAGAATTTTTAGACTGGATGACAGATGTAGAAAATTTCTTTTAGTATATAGATATTCCCTAGGATAAGCCGGTTAAACTTGTGGTGTTCAAATTGAAGGGTGTATCATCTGCATGATGACAAAACTTACAGAATTGAAGAAGAGTTGCGGGGAAGCCATTAATCAAATCATGGCCTAGAATGCAGAGGTTGATGAAGGAATATTTCCTACCAACAGATTACCAGCAGCAGTTGTATATGAAATATTAGAATTGCATGCAAGAAAATCGCAATGTGGATGAATGTAAAAAAGAATTTTATCATCTGCACACAAGAAATAACATGGATGAGCCAGAGTTTTAAACAGTTTTGAAATATCTTAGCGGATTAAACAAGAATTGCAAGATGAGATTGTACATACAATTTGGGATATGGGTACGGCGGTTGCTAGAGCAAATAAGTTAGAAGAACAAAAGCAATATGTTGTTTCTAAAACCTAGTTGTGGCAATTCACTGGGATGCAAAGCAAATCAAGGTTTGAAAATAAGCAGAATACATAGGCCAATAATAGCCAAACACAACAGCTAGTATAGCAATAGCTAAGGCAACAACCATTTAGGCAGCAGCCAGCAGTTCCAACCATAAGTACGAAACAACCTATACATAAAGCCAATGTTGAATAAGTGTTTAAAGTATGGTGAACAGGACATCGATTGAATGAATGTCGTCAAAAAAATTTGAATTTTGTATATGCTGAAGTTGGTGAGGTAGATGCGAACGATGATGTGGATAATAAATAAGCCTTAGATTTAGAGGCAGATGAAGGACAACTGTTGAATTGCATTGTACAGAAAATTTTATTAGTGCCAAAGTTTGAAAAGGATAATCAGCGTAATAAAATTTTCAGAACACATGGCACTATCAATGAAAAAGTGTGCATCATGATAATTGATAGTGGCAGTAGTGAGATTATAGTATACAAGGCGCTGGTTGATGTAATGGGACTTTCAACAGAAAATATCCAGCACCTTATAAAATAAGGTGGATAAAGAATGGAACAGAAACACGAGTGTCGAAGATGTGTCGAGTTCCTTTCTCTATTGAGAAAGTATATAAGAGTGATGTGGTGTGTGATGTAGTGGATATGGATGCATGCCATGTACTATTGGGCAGACCCCGATAGTTTGATGTAGATGCAGTCTATAAGAGAAGAGATAATGTATACGAGTTTTGGTTGAATAGTAAGAAAGTTCGTTTAGTATCTTTGGCGAACAAGAAGAAAAATTCTAAGGTCGAGGGAAAGAATTTTCTGGCTATTGTCAAAAACCATCTAGAGGAAGATTGCGATGGGTATAAGAAATTGTAGAAAGAGGATAAACTCGAGGAGAAGACTATTCCCAAAGAAGTACAACCACTGTTGGTTGAGTTTGCTGACATTACATCATTGGACATGTCGGATGGCCTGCAACCTTTACGAGATATTCAGGATCATATAAACTTAGTCCCTGGAGCAAGTTTGCCTAATTTTCCCCATTATCGCATGAGTCCACATGAGCATGCAATTTTGCAAGGATAGGTTGATGAGTTATTGCGCAAGGGATTCATTCGTGAGAGCATAAGTCCATGTACTGTACTAGTATTGTTGGTGCCTAAAAAGAATGGAAGTTGGCGAATGTGTGTAGATAGTAGACGAATCAACCAAATTATTGTGAAATTTGGTACCTTGTGCGATTTGTTAGACCAGTTGGATGGTGCTTGAGTTTTTCCAAAGATAGATTTGCGTAGTAAGTATGATCAGATTCGGATTAGGCCTGGAGATAAATGAAAGATAGCGTTCAAGACAAAAAAAGCCTATACGAGTGGTTCATAATGCCATTCGGCTTGTCCAACGCACCAAGTACTTTCATGCGTTTAATGAAACAGGTTCTTAAACCATTTTCTCATAAATTTGTTATGGTATATTTTAATGATATTTTAGTTTATTCTGTTGATGTGGTGACATACTTAGAGCATTTGAGGATGGTTTTGGAAGTGTTAAGAAGAAACAAGCTTTACATTAATTTGAAGAAATATAGCTTCCTACAAAATAATATAGAATTTTTGGGTTTTATTGTTGGTGTGGATAGGATTCAGGTTATTGAGTCAAAGATACAAGCCATTAGAGACTGGCTTACGTCCAAGGCAGTAGGTAAAGTTTGAGGTTTTTATGGCCTAACAAAGTTTTATAGAAGGTCATTCGTGGCTTCAGTACGATAGCCACACATATTAAAGAGTGCTTGAAGAAAGAGAAATTTAAATGGGGAGAAGAAGAAAAGGTCAGTTTTATTTTAGTAAAAGAGAAGTTGTCCACCGCTCTTGTATTAGCCTTAACAAATTTCAACAAGTTATTTGAAATCGAGTATGATGCTTCTGGAAAAGAAATTAAGGCTATTTTTTCCCAAGACGGGCGACCAATTAAGTATATGAGTGAGAAATTGAATGAGGCATGGCAGAAGTGGTCTACTTATGACCAAGAGTTTTATGTTATCCTTAGATCGTTAAAGACATGGGAGCATTACTTGATTCATAAAGAATTTGTGCTCTACAGTGATCATCAAAGACTCAAATACTTTAACAGCCAGCAGAACCTGAAAAAGATACATGCAAAGTAGGTGAGTTATATGAAAAAGTTCACTTTTATCTTCAAGCATAAATCTGGGCAGCAAAATAAAGTGGCAAATGCGTTAAGTAAGCGAGTAACTTTATTAATAACTCTAGTCAATGAAATTATTAGGTTTGAGTGCTTGAAGGAGTTGTATACAAAAGATGATGACTTTACACACATTTGCGATCGCTGTATTAACTATTAGAATGCGAAGGATTTCTTAACACAGGATGGATATTTATTTAAGTCTAACCACTTATGTGTACCTCGGAGTTTTTTGCGAGAACAGATTATCCATGAGTTGCACGGAGAAAGATTAGGCGGACACATGGGTTGAACTAAGACTAAGGCGCTTGTATAGAAGCGTTATTATTGGCCTTAACTAAATAGGGACGTGCGCAAGATTGTGCAGAGCTATCGGATTTGCCAAAAAGGCAAGGGACATGCGCAGAATACTGGTTTGTATATGCCTTTACCTATTCCTGAAAATATTTGGTTAGATCTATCCATAGATTTTGTGTTAGTATACCATGCACAAGGACAGGCCGAAATTCGATATTAGTTATGGTGGACAAGTTTTCCAATATGGCACATTTCATTACATGTAAGAAAACTGAAGATACTGCTTCAGTGGCATACTTATTCTTTCGGGAAGTAGTGTGCCTGCATGGGATTCTAAAGACTATCACTTCTGATAGGGACATGAAATTTATCAACAAGTTTTGGCATTATCTCTTGAATAAGTTTGACACGCAGTTGCAGTTTAGTAGTGCTTTCCATCCACAAATAGAAAGACAAACGGAGGTGGTCAATCGCACTTTGGGCAATATGTTGTGGTGCGTGTGTGGTGACAAGCAATGGAACTGGGAAGCTGCATGGCCTCAGGTTGAATTCATTTACCACAGTATGGTGAATCAATCTACTGGCAAGGCACCTTTTGAAATTGTTTATATTAGTTCTCCAATACAAGTTTGTGACTTGGCTGTCATGCCACCAGTAGTTACAATTGGGAAACACAAGGCAGTAGATAATACGGTAGATTAGGCTCTGAAGATTCAAGCAGAAGTTTGAAACGAACAAGCATCGACGTAAGAAAATATTTGCTAAGGGTGATTTAGTGATGGCATACATGTGGTGAAGTCGATTTCCTGGCATTCGCGCCAAGTTAGGTAAGCGCAAGTATGGACCGTTTCACGTGGTTTCGAAAATTAATGATAATACTTATGTACTTCAGTTACCTGACAATTGGAATATCTCTCACACTTTCAATGTGGCTGATTTGCTCAACTATCATCCCAATAATGAGTTGTTGTACAATCCTAACTCGAGAATGAGTTTTTTTCCAAGTGAAGGAGATTGATGTAAGGTGTCGTCTATTGCGAACAGGGTACTTTCCTGAAGGTATAACTTTGTCCACATGTGTCTGTTTTCGGCGTATAATATACCGTTTTGAAGTTTGCAACGAAATGAACAAAACGTAGAACAATTCAATTTGGTTTTCATTTTTTTTGTCTTTCTTATTTCAAATAGAAGATTTTTATTATAGAATTATATTTTGGATTTGCTTATTTTAGTAAATTCATAATATTTAGATTTCTTATAAAATGGACTCAAAATCCTAATTTTATTCATTCAGTTTTCTTTCAATAAAATTAGTATTATTCAAAAACTTTTGTTTCCGTCTCAACAAACATTAAGCTTCCGTTTCGTCACATTAGCGGGGAGAAAATTAATTAAAATTCTAAGAATCATCAATACGAATCATATCATATATATCAATTATATTTAGATAAATTTATTCTATTTTACAATTTTAAGTCATCATATCTTTTCATATTAAATTTTACAAATGAATTTGAATGGAAAATTTATATAACTATTGCTCAAATATATTTCTTTGTAGAGTACTTCAATAACGAAGAAAACCAAAATCACCTGCATTTTATTTTTATTTTTTATTTATAAAAGTAGGATGTTATTAGAAGTGAATGAGATTTTAGGTATTAATTCTTAAACTTACAAAAATATTTTTAAAGCCGATGCTTTTGGCTGTTGAAAAGCTTTTTAATTAACAATAACTTCACTAAAATTTGGAATTTATTTTTAAATCTACACTAATTCACTTTACTTTATAATTTATTACAGAACTATTAATTATTACATAAAAAATAAAAATAACAAGGATATATTTAAATTCACCAAAATTCACTTTAATCTACTGTATTAAATATTTTTTTATTAAAATACTTATAATCATACATTATATTATCACATGAAATCAAGAATTTTAGTAAATCTATGAAAAACGTGCGGTTAGTGTTTGAGGTTTGCGGCAAAAGGTTAAAATCATTAACCGACTTGTTCCGACTAGTGAAGAACAAACTTTAATATTAGTTTTCTCCAATACTTCTATATTTATAATATAAATCCTACATAGGCTAGAAAAAACTAATGAGCAAACTTTAATATTAGTTTCCTCCAATACTTCTATATATAATATATATACTACATAGGCAGGGTCGGATCTAGGAATTTATTTTACTACAAGCTAAATTAAAAAAAAAATTATGTTTTAAAATGAGCATAAAAATTTATAAATAGAAAGAAGTACATCAAATAAGAGAAAAACAAGAAAAAATGTATCCCTATAAATATATACTCTAAATAAAAATAGTTATAAAAAATAGTTGAAACAAAAGACAATCAAATATTAAAACATTATTTTTCAATTACAGAATCTGACATTACACCATATAATAATATGTAATTATATAAGGATTAATAAATCAATTAATAATTTTAAGCTAAAATAAAACAATACATGTAATTACAATCAATTAAAAATCACAAGTGAAATATTATTGTTTGAAGTCAAATACTCAATTACTAGGCTTAAATAAATTAAAAAATTAAAATTATTCATCCTATTAAATTATGAAAATATTATTAGTCAAAAGTTTCAATAATAAACTAAATTCAACACAATAAAAATGTATTTTGGTGCCATTATTTCTTTAGTAGATACTTTGTCTCTCTTTGAAGAACAAACTGCAGATGATTCTTCTATATAAAAAATCCTCAACATATTCAAATTTTATTTTCTAACTTGTCCTCTTAGTTAATGCAAATAAAATATAAAATCTCAAAATTCATATAAAAAGTTTATGAAAATATTGACAATTATTATTACATATTATATTTTTAAGTACTTTTAATACTAGTGATAATTTTATATTAGATTGACATATTTTTTCAATCAGAATTTTTTTAAGATAAATTAAAGCAGTAATAATATTTCAGCCCCCTAATGTTTTCAATCTCAATAAATATATAATTTAATCATTTTATAAAATAAGTCACTAATTTCAATTGGAAAAAATTATAATTGAATTAAGGACATTTGAAAAATAAAAGGGGAATGAATTAGGGACATATATTAAAATAAAATAAAAACTCTATTAAAATATAAAAGACCACAAGGTTTATGCATGAAAATATGAAAATTTATTATACATGACTAAACAGAGCTTTTGTGAAAACAGAAATCAGTTCAAGTTTGGAAATTTTATCAGCACATTTTGAAAATTTTCTTAAAATAATAAGGATGAGTATATACACTGAACTTTTTTTCAACTTATATGGATAATTAAGGATCAATTGTATTGAAAGTGTTTTTTCGAGGGACTACTATAGAATAGAAAGAAACGAAGAGTTAAAAAAACAAATTATATATATATATAAAAAGGAGAAGCAAAGCTAAGCCAAAATACAACTGAGCTATTATTGGAAAGCCATTCGCTCCGCAGACAGTCTGTTGCTAATTTCAGCCGAAGGTGTTCCGTACCACGTCAATGTATGGAGTGCAAACCAACACCACTATTCAAGCAAAAGGCAAGACCTTACAGGAGATATGATGGCAACATTTAGGTTGAAGACTCAAAAAGTTGACAATAAGAAGAGTTGCATTCAACCCAGGGATTACACCATACACAAACTATAACTTGCACAATAACCATAATAGCCGTCATCATTTCCACATAAAAATTAGCGTCTACACTTACTGGCACACCAAATCCTCCAAAGAAAGTTACCGTTTGAAGCCCTACAAACAGTTCCAAAAGGAATCACTTTTAGATAAGCTGTCCGGATTGGCTTTAACCCAACCTTTTGGAGGATGCTTCCAATCCAGAATGTAAGCCCTAAGTATAAGTCAAGATATACAAACCCAAAGAAGCAGGTAACTCAAGGGAAAACAAAGTATCCTTATCACTACCAAACTAAACAGAACTAGGACAAAACTTTGCAAGTGTCCAATCTGAGCCTCACAATCCATTTGCACTTTTAACCACGGAGGCAACAAAATTTTAATATTGTTACAGAATCAGCTTCATTTGTTCCAAAAGACATATATATCTATTATATAGTTATATATATATATAAGTGCGCATCTGCTGAAGGTTATCTCACTTTATTAAAGTGCAGGAACCATAATTGGAAAATTTCTATATATATACATATATAAGTCAACAAACAACAATCGTAATGTATTCAGATTATCTTCACTCTATCATCTGACTTCACGCTTGGACATTTCTACTTTTCCCATTCATCAAAGAAAACATTATGAAATCAACTAAATAAAAACTTCCACGACTGAAACTTTAACAGTTTAACTTGCAAATTCTGCCGATCGACTACGACAACATGGAAAGAGATAAGACCGGTTCTCTATTTTATAGCACTTATGCACAACAAACCTTTACACAAATGCAGCTATAGTATTAAAATATATATAGTTGGCAAAGAAAATAAAAAGACTCATTACTGGCAAGTTCCAGATAGTTTTGTTAGCTTCTCAAGCAACTTACTTTGATTGAGAAAGTAAGCTCAGATGCGTCAAAGGCCTCTTCTCTCAGCCTTTTCCCCAGGATTTGGGAAGGCTATAATCTTGGAATCAAATTCAATGCTTGAGCAGCATCTACATATCTACCAGTTTCATAAACCTTGGTGCCAGCCTATGCCTTCTCTGAACTATTAAAAGATGGAATGAAATTAATTCTAAACTGATGTCATAAACCACAGCAAAAACTCAAGCAAAAGAAACTTCAAGAATCATCCAGGTATTATGTTTTAAGTAAAAATATAAAAGATGTCCAGTCAATTCATTACTCATACAAGATATAAATCAGAATAAACTTGAATATCAATCTGGAAAATATAAATGCATGTTTATAAATGCACAAACAAAACAAGCAAAATATAAATTCATGTTTATTTTGACAAGCTTTTACAGGGAAATAATAGATATTCATAGATATGAAGCAAAGCTACATAATCATATATATTTTTCAACATATCATATTTAGAAGAATGCAAGAAATTCAGAACTTTTTCTGTGCATCATTGAGAAGAATACATAATAAATTACCATCCAAATATGTATTGGGCTAATTAAATCATAACCTGAACTACAACAATCATCAATAAGGCCATCAAGACACATTTTCAGAAACTCACCATCATCATCATCATCAGGCACTGATTTGGCTCTTGAACATTCATACTCAATGTTCTGATATGAGAAGCCAGCTTCAATATCTCGTCATCAACCTTGAAACATTCATGAACATCTAGATGCACAAGTTCTTTGCAGCCCTGCAGTATCATCACCAGATTATCCCGCGCAATGGAAACCCACATCAGATACAATTCCTTAATCTTTGAAAGGTACTTGACAATGGCTGATGCCTCATATTTTCCAATTCAAACTCCATGAACACGTAACCAGCTAAAGTCCTTGCACCTAAGGCTAATTTGAGCGATGATTCCTATTATATCAATAGACTTCCCAAGAATTAAGCCTTCCAAGTTCTTCCAGTTTCCTACCAGCTCGGGATAACTAGTAAGTGCTTAGGGCAAACAATTGGATACATGCCCAAAGTTTTCAAGGCTGGACACCTGAAAACAACAATTCATCATCCTTCTCGATTCAATTCTATGATTCTTTACCAAGAACCACAATTAGAAAACTTACTTTTCTGCAGAATACATCAAAACCCCCCCTCTGCTGAGCAACAGCCAGGAAGAATAAGAGCAGTAGCATTTCCACAGCTACGATCAGCAATGAACTTTATAAATTGGGTACAAGACTTTATCTTGACTCCATACACTTGCCTAAATTTATGTAAAAATGACTTGTAAGACGAATGGAAAATGAGATTTTCCCAGGACAAAGGATCAACGCTTGCTTTGCGCCATGACTTGCATACAAAAGGGACATCCAATAGAAGTGACTCAACCCCCACTCTTCCAAGCATATTCATCAAACAGTCCCTATCTAGATCTTCCCACCTCCGTCGTTCCATTTTCTAAATAAATAAAAATGAAAAAAATATTAATATGCTTTATATTTGAACTACAGCAAAATTGCTCTACTCACAAAAAGAAAATCTAATTGCCATTAATCAAACTAACTTAATCATCATTCAGAATTAACAAAACTAAAAATAAAAATAAAATCGAGAAATCAAAAGAATTAAAAAAAATTAATTACCAGAACGGAGTGAAGAGAAAGTCCCTTTTACTAATAACCAGAAGCTGAATATTAAAACAAAAAGTAAAGCAAATTGGGATTACGTTAACTTTAGTCAAAAGCTCACTCAAAGCTTTAAGCATTCTGACAACAAAAGCAGAGAGATGGCTAAAATTTTTAATTAAATTTTTTTTGAATTTATTTAACACAATATATAATAATTAAGTAATATAAAAATTTATATTTTTATTTTTTGAGAAGATGAAAAATTAAGAGTTGTGATCTGTCTTCAAACAATCTTCTAGGCTATAACTCAATATTGATCAATATTAAGCGTGTGATTCTCTTATCTCTTTTTTAAGAAAATAATACTCTTTTATAATATCTTATGAAAATTCTATTTTAAGATTATGATTCCTATTTAAATTAAAATTTCTCTTTTAATTTAAATATTTAAATTAAATATCATCTCTCCACGTACGTAAAAGTACACCCATCTTATAAAATATCACAAGCCTCTTTTTACACTTAAATATAACATATTAGGCTTTAACAAATATTATAATTATGATTTTCATCTAATATACCAGTTTTTCTTACTTTTGGGTCCAATGATGATGTTGTTAATTAAATAAGCTAACCCAAAGATCATTTGGGAACATACAATAGTGGCAACAATAATTAAATTTGTTATTAAATAAATATAATTATTTAATTCTAATTCTACTGCACTATAAGATTGGAATCGACTTCCATAATTGTATGTTTGAATATAATTCGCCCAAGCTACATCGATTTCTTTACTGCACAATCTTTTGTACCACATCGTTAATTTAAATTGATATCACAATCTTTTGTACCACATCCTTGATACTTACTGGTTTTCTCTAATGATCATTTTCAACATACTTATTTATGTTGACATACTCTAGTCAGAGAATTCTATGATCAAGTACTGAAAACCCATCAAGAGATATGTCGTACAAATTTTATATTGTTAATATACAATTTCAATACTTGTAATTGCTGCCACCAAGATACCGGGTAATCTTGACTACATGTGTATGTCGTACACATTGGTAACTTAAATGAAATAACAACTACAATCATGAAATTACAACTAACTTAAGATTAAGATTACAGTGAATCAACGCCTATAAAATTTAATAAGTCTGACAGTTATTACTAGGTTAATTAAATCTCATATGTGATCCAGTTCAATATAGTCATACTATATCAATAAATTCATACATGATTAAGACAAATCAATCAATGAATTCATTACAGTCTTTACCTAAATAAAGTGTCCAACTTTACTTATCAACTACGAACTTAATTTATTTAATCATAAGATAACTTATATTTATGTTTTCTATGAATCCACATGATGATCGCATAAATACATATAATATGATTAAATGGACTTTACTCAAAATATTAACGCAATAAAGATATATGAATAAAAAACCTCATTTTATTTTATTAATCAGAAATATTATTTATCACAATAAATATAAATATGCTTTAAAGAGCATATTTTTCCAACAATCTCCCACTAGCTCTCAAAGTATATTTGGCATTTCGCGCATGCCCATGGACTCTAAGTGCAAGTTAAAAAGTTTTCCAAAGACGGCCTTAGTTAAAGGATTTGCCAAGTTTTGCTATAACGCAATTTGGGTAACTTCTACATCACCTCTCTGCACTATATCCATTATGAGATTATACTTCCTTTCAATGTGTTTTTGTTTCTTGTGGTTCCTTGGTTCTTTTGATTGAGCCATTGCTCCACTATTATCATAAAATAATTTAAGTAGTGCACTTGCAGCAGATATCACCTTAAGATCTTGAAGGAACTTACGAAGCCATACTGCTTCTTTTGCAGCCTTAAATGCAGCTACATATTCAGTTTTCATTGTGGAGTCTGCGATACAGGATTGTTTCACACTCCTCCTAGTAATAGCTCCACTTCCTAATGTAAACATATAGCCAGAAGTAGACTTTCAAGAATCCTTATCTGACATAAAGCCAGAATCAATATAACCCATTGGAGTAAGTTCATCACTAGAATACACAAGCATATAATCCTTAGTTCTTTTCAGATACTTCATTATGTGCTAGATAGCAGTCCAGTGTTCAGGTCTAGGATTATATTGATATCTTCTAACCATCCCAACCGTAAAATATACGTCTGGTCTTGTACAAAGCATGGCATGCATGAGACTTCCCACAGTTTCCGCGTAGGGAACTCGTCTCATTTTCTCTATCTTCTCAAATGTTTTAGGTGATTGATCTTTAGAGAATGAAATTCCATATTTGAATGGTAACAAACCAGTCTTGGAATTTTTCATGCTAAATCTAGCCAATATCTTATCGATATAGACCGTTTGAGACAAAGTTATCGTTTTATTCTTCCGGTCTCGTAATAACTTGATACCAAGAATATAACTAGCTTATCCTAGATCTTTCATATCAAATTATTTTGCTAGCCAACTTTTTATAGTAGTCAATAATCTTACATCGTTTTCGATAAGGAGAATATCATCTACATAAAGAATTTAGGAAAGCTACAGATTTTCCCTTAATTTTCTTGTACACACATGGTTCATCAATATTCTGAATGAATCCAAGCGATTTTATTACTTGATCAAATCTGATGTTTCATGACCGGGATGCTTACTTCAATCCATAGATGGATCTCTACAACTTGCATACCAAGTGTTCTTGGCCTTTTTATATGAATCCATCTGGTTGCTGCATAAAGATGTCTTCTTCAAAATGCCCATTAAGAAAAGCAGTCTTGACATCCATTTGCCAAATTTCATAATCTAGCACTGCAACAATAGAGAGAAGAATTTTGATGAATTTAAGCATAGCAACTGGAGAAAATGTTTCCTCATAATCGATTCCCTCTTTTTGAGTGAACCCTTTGGCTACTAATCTTGCTTTAAATGTTTTTACCCTTCCATCTACTCCTCTTTTCCTCTTGTAGATCCACTTGCATCCAATAGGTTTTATCCCATTTGGTGCCTCTACAAGCTCCCAGACTTTATTACAATACATAGATTCCATTTCTTGATTTATAGTCCTTTTCTAATATTCAACATCACTATCTATTAGAGCTTCATTGTAACTAGTGGGATCTTGTACATGTTCATCTGAGATAGTCGTATAGGCTTCTTCCAATAACATATATCTTGCTAGTAACCTAGTTACCCTCCCACTACGACGAGGTTCTAAAAATGATGGTTGTTCAGGGATATTCCTTTGTTGATCAGATTGTTGCTCTTCATTCTATTCTAAAACAGGTGTTAAAAGCTAAGTATTAATTTGATCACTTGACAGTTCTTCAAGTATTACCTTACTCCTAGGTCTAAAGTTGTTATAATGTTCCTCGAGGGAAGTAAAATGTGTGCTCACAATTACCTTCCTATCTTGAGGATTATAAAATAAACCTCCCCTTGTTCCTTTGGGATACCCCAGAAACATGTAAACCTCAGAACGTGAATCCATCTTATCTGCTTTTGATTTCAGCACATGTGCTGGTGATCCCCAAATACGGACATGTCGTAAACTTGGTTTTCGACCTGACCATAATTCTATTCTGATTTAGATGGAACTAAGTTTAAAAGGTGAACTGCAGTTTCTAGTGCTAGTCCCCAAAAAGATATAGGTAATTTCGAATAACTTAGCATAGATCTCACCATATCCAAAAGAGTTCTATTTCTTCTTTTAGCTACCCCATTTTGTTGTGGTGTTCCTTAGGCAGTCAACTGAGATATAATCTCATTTTCAACCAGATACTCTTTAAAATCTCTGGAGAGATATTCACCACCTCGATCAGATCGAAGTTTCTTTATGTTCTTATCTAACTACTTTTCTGTCTCAGCCTTGTACTCTTTGAATTTATCAAGAGCTTCAGACTTATGACGCATCAGATAAACATAACCGAATCTTGAGTAGTCATCAGTGAAAGTAATGAAGTACTCATAGCCTCCTCGAACTTGTACATTGATTAATCCACATACATCTGTATGTACCAATTCAAGTGGTACTGTTGCACGAGCTCCTTTGGCCTAGAATGACCTTTTGGTCATTTTTTTCTTCTAAACAGGATTCACAGAGTGGCAATGATTCATTTTCTAATGGGCTCAAAAGTCCATCTTTGATCATTCTCTGTATCCTATTTTGGTTTATATGACCTAAGCATAAATGCCAGAAGTAGCACTGGTTGGAAGAAAACTTTCTTTTCTTAGATAAATGCATATGCTCATTATTATCTATTATTGTGTCATGCATAAAAAGCATTACATGACTCAAATGATATAAATTATCTTCCAATGTACCAAAACAAATAACTCTATTATTGTAAAAAATAGAAACTGAGGATCCAAAATTTACAATATACCCTTGTTTTGACAAACAAGCTACTGAAATTAAATTCTTCTTAATGTTTGGAACATAAAGACAATTATTCAAAACTAAAGTCTCATTATTAAAAGATAATAAAACAGATCCAGTCTTTTGTGCTAACACGAACTGTCCTGTCCCAAACTGCAGCTTGACGCTTCCTTTGCTTAGTTTCCTGGTTTTCTGAAAACAAAAAAGTAAATTAAAAATATGATTAGTTGCTCCTGAATCCAACAACCATGTGTCAACTGGATTTTGAACTAAACAGGCCTCAATAAGAAAATGATTACCCACACCTGATTTCACAATCTTTGGGCAATCCTTTTTCCAGTGACCCTTCTGTCCACACTTAAAGCACTTGCCTTTAGGCTTGCTATCTTGCTTTGTAGACAATCTCTTTTTCCCAGGTTTATTCTTCTTACCTTTGCCTTTTGGCTTAGGCCTAGAAGAATTATTTTCAGCAATATTTATGCTTCCCAGAGATTTCTCAGCACGATAGATCTCTTCAGTAGAATGGAGTTCATTCATTAATTCTATTAAGGTCATATTTCTTTTGTTCATATTATAATTGACCTTAAACTCTTTGAATGTACCTGGCAGAAATTCTACCACCATATCAATTTTTGAGTTATCATCGATTTGTGCTCCATGAATCTCAGCCTCATTCAAATAGTCCATCATTTTGAGGACGTGATCACGAACTCTTGTGCCCTTCCCCATTTTTCTATTCATAACACCCTTTAATGCTGCTTGTCTCACAGAGCGAGTACTTTGCCCAAACATCTCTTGGAGACTATCTATTATTTCAGTAGCATTTTCCAAATTCTGGTGTTTGGTCTGTAGAATGTTAGAAATTGAGGCTAAAATATAGCATTTAGTCATTTCATTGGCCTTTTGCCATTTCTCATAAAGCCTCCTCTCATTTCTATGAGCATTCTCTGGTGGTATTGGGGGGCATGCCTGGGTTAAGACATATTTATAATTTTCAGCAGTCAGGACAATATATAGATTTCTTTTCCAATCTATATAATTCTCACCAGTAAGTTTGTTTTGATTCAGAATAATAGTAAGTGGGCTTAAGGAAGACATTTCTGAAAAATAAAACATCCATGTATTAATATTTTGAAACAGTAATATTCACAATAAAAATGTAAAATACCAAAAACCATAAATGCATTTTATTTTATTGTAACGATAATCTAATACCGTTTTAGCAAGCTATCCGTTGGGGAAGTCATGCCGCCACTTACTAGATTCAATTAAGTATTGGATTATTTACTTTCATGTCGTAACATGATAAATAACTATCGTTATCCTTTATGGCCAAAATTTTATTAACAGAGCTTCGTTGAGAAGGTTAATAACAAATTTTGTTGAGTGTATAACCATTGTTTTAATCTATGTATTTCTCATATCATATAACCACCGTTAGGGTGATCAACAGATTAAAAAAATATTTCGATCTTATCTTTAAAATGTTCATCAAGTAAAATGTCTAATACATATACCTTTCGTAGGGAGCATCACCATATCATGAAGTCGAGGTATATATATAATTTTATTATTAAACTAACAATGGAGCCCGTGGGAAAATTATCTTGAATGTTCCCTCTCCCACTCAATATTTTAAAGTTGGTTGTTAATTGCATGCTTCCTATAATATTATTTAAGTGATATATTATATTATCAAGCATTTGTAAATTTCAAACAATATACATAAATTTATATGAATGACATAAATTATTATGTATAGAGTGGCACTACTTATTCTATATGACATGTTATTATGGCATGTTAATATCCAAAACACAACATATAGAAAATTAAATAATCTCAATTCATAGTTTTCTTAAAAATAATAAAAAATATTATCCCTAAGCCTAATCCTCATTGGACTTCATGTCAATATCTTCTTCTATTGGATTATCTTTGTTGCTGGACTTAGCTAATATGGGCTTTAAATTTATTATTGGTCCAAATTTTTAATTTTAAAGATAATAAAATAAAATTTTAAGTAAAACTTTTGAACAAAAAAAAACTTAATTTGTTTAAACTATATCCATGCATTTTAATCCATTAAGCCTAAATTTTATTGGACTTAAAACTAGGATTTACCAAGCCCAATATTATTTTTGGAATTAAATGCATAATAGTATATTAATTTTGCCCAAGCAGAAATATACATAACTATAGGGACCTGAGTGATATTTATCACTAAAAACCCCATTCTTTTCTTCTCCTCCGCCATTAGCAAAAAAAAAAAAAAAAATCAGTAGTTGTCGTTCGTCCCTTTTGCCTGTCATCTCGCGCCGCTGTCAGGCTACCTGCTGTAGCGTGAGCTACGTCCGCTCACTGCATCATGAGCTACGTTCTGCGCCCACGCTAGCTTCTGTAGGTTGCTGACAGGAGCTCTTGCTGCTATTGATGGGATTTGTGCTGCTTGCGAGCTTTCGCACACACGCTGCATGCTGCGCGAGTCCCGCCCGCGCACTGGGTGATGCACGAGTCCCGTGTGTTAGTTGCGTGCTACGCAAGACTCAAGCGCGCGCGATGCTGCTCGGAAAATTTTTTTTTATTTTTTTTATTATAGATTACAACCCCAATCATTACAAAAATTTTAAAACCATAAAATTAAATCAAAAGGGAAACATGGTGATAATAGACCACCTTTTTTGTTACAAATCCAAAACGAAAATACAAACAAATTTCTAACCATGAATTGAGACAATCCAAGCATGATTTATTCATATATTAACAAATAATATATATCAAATAAATTGTGCCACTCTAACATATAAGAATTAAGTAATCTAGAAATTCATACCTTGATGTTTTGAGAAGATGAACAATTGAGAGTTGTGGATCTGTCTCCAAACGATCTTCTAGGCTATGACTCAAGATTGATCAACACTGGATGTGTGGGCTCCCCAATTGCAACTGGTTTCTCTTAGATGTCTTTTGTATTTTTCTCAAAAGCCCTGCGATTCTCTTCTCTCTTTCTTAAGAGAATAATGCCCCTTTTATAATATCTTATGAAAAACCCTAATATATTAGAATTATGATTTATATTTAAAATAGAATTCCTCTTTTAATTTAAATATTTAAATTTTTAAATTAAATACTATCTCTCCACTTACGTAAAAGTGGAAAGAATGTGTAACTAACTAGAACCACCTTGTAAAATATCACAAGCCCCCTTTTACACTTGAATATAATATACCAGGCCTTAACAAATATTATAATTATGATTTTCATCTAATATGCCAATTTTTCTTACTTTTGGGTGTAGTGATGGCGTTGTCAATTAAATGAGCTAACCCGATGATCATTTGGAAACATACAATAGTGGCTACAATAATTAAATTTGTTATTAATCAAATATAATTATTTAATTCCAATTCTACTTCACTATAAGATTGAAATTGACCTCTATAATTGTATGCTAGAATATAATTCGCCCAAGCCACATTGATTTCTTTACTGCATAATCCTTTATACCAAATCGTTAATTTGAATTGATATCTCAATTGTTCAATCAATTTAATTACATCTTGTTCCTTAATACCTACTGGTTTTCTCTAATGATCATTTTCAATATACTTATTTATGTTGATACATTCTGGCAAGAGAATTCTATGATCAAGTACTGAAAACCCATCAAAAGATGTGTCATACAAATTCTATATTGTTAATCTACAATTTTAATACTTGTAATTGCTCCCACCAAGATACTGGGTAATCTTGACTACATATGTATGTCGTGCCCATTGATAACTTAAATGAAATAACAACTACAATAATGAAATTACAACTAACTCAAGATTAAGATTACAGTGAATCAACGCTTATGAGATTTAATAAGTCTGACAGTTATTACTAGGTTAATTAAATCTCATATGTGATCTAGTTCAATATAGTCATACTACATCAATAAATTCATACATGATTAAGACAAATCACTCAATGAATTCATTACAGTCTATACCTAAATAAAGTGCCCAACTTTACGTATCAACTGCGAACTTAATTTATTTGATCATAAGATAACTTGTATTTATGTCTTCTGCAAAACTACATGATGATCGCATAAATACATATAATATGATTAAATGGACTTTACACAAAATATTAACGTAATAAAGATACATGAATAAAATACCTCATTTTATTTTATTAATCAAAAGTATTATTTATTACAATAAATATAAATATGCTTTAAAGAGCATATTTTTCCAACATAAGCCACATCTAATGTAATTAACATCTTGACTGTAAAATATCATTCAAACCCTTAATGAATTAATAAATAGTAGAAACAATACTATAAGAGTTAAAAGAGATATTATTACACCTAAAGATAAAATAAAGAAAATAAAACATAAAATTAAAAAATTAAAAATAAAAATAACACTTCTTCGAGTAAGTAGGAAAAAATAAAAAATTATAAAATATGAAAATATAAAATTCGAATTAATTAAAAAAAACCTAACATAAATCTTTCACAAAAATCACAATTAAGAAGTTTTGAAATAGTAGATTCTTTATATATATTAAAAATAAAAAATAAGGCTAAAATAAAAATTAATTAAAGAAATAAAAGAAATTAAAATTCACATAAGAAATATAAAATTAGATCTGATATTAGAAATAAGAGAAAGATATAATACTAATACTAATGAAGATGAAATAATATTAGAAAAAATGAAAATTATTGATGAATTTACAAAATTTTTAGTATATTGGTATAAAAAAGAAACATTATGAATAATAAATAATAATTTTTAGTATAACAAGTCATAGAAAGAACACAAAAAATATGTTTATGTATAGATCATATGTTCCTTAGTTGAAAAAATAGAATAAATATATATATAATTTTTAAATTAAAAAATACAATCTTTAGAACAAGAAAGAAAAAATTTAATAAATATGAGAATATACACATATATGAACAGTTTATATATTTATATGAATTTAATAACTATTTATATTTATATAAAGAAATAATAAAAATTTTAGTAAGATTGTAAGAATAAAAATTAAGTGTAGATATGATAATAGAAGAAATGATCATTCTTAATTCATAAATATTAAAGCAGTAAAGGATTCTTGTGTATATATGTTCATGAAAAATAAAATTGATGTGACATACAGAAGTTGTAACGCAGCAAACTCCCAAAAGCAGACATGGCATTCAGAAGAACGTACACTTGGCAGCTCGATAGTTGACAAAAGAGCAATAAAGTTTTGTCGTTAGGAGGACCAATAAAGCGCCAAGATATTTTGATATGAAATAAATCAGAATTTAGGTTCGGTTTTAGGTTAGGTTTGGTTTTGAGTTTTTATTTGGTTTCAATTTATAGATACAAAAAAATCAAAGAAGATATTAAAAGAAAATATAGAAAAACATATGAACAAAAGGAGAGAGAAGGAAGACTTAAAATTTTAAATAAAAATTGTGAAGCAAGAATTGAGACAAAATTTACAATGTTTCTTGAAAATTGAGGGATATTCTGATATTTATTATTTTTTAAATTTTTTAATTTATATTTATTGTAATTTATAATTAATTTTTTGGTATAAAAATAAATAATAAAATAATAAAATTAAGTAGATCAATTAATAAATTTTACTTAACTGTAACGTAATTTATGTAAATTTTTAATTTTTTAACTATATATATAAATGTTTAAAGATCTTGTATTTATTAAAATAAAAAAATTGTTAAGTTATATAATTTAATAACATGGCATACGCAAAAGCTGTTAAACCAAACCAAATAGTTAAAATACCAAACCGAGTCAAAGTGTGCAGTAAAACCTAATTTCAATTATATGTATAGTTGGTGTACTTTGGTGAAACATGGAGACTATTTTTCTAGTAATGAAATCCTTTTGACATCAAAACTAAAGTTTAAACTAATTCGTAGTAGCTTCATCAATTACTAGGTGTCTTTGAGTTGAAGCTGGGATACTGACCCTTAAAATTTCATTATTATTTTGGCAAATAGCCGATACATAAAAAATACTAAGATAGGATGATAATGGCTGTAGTCACTCTCACACTAGAGTGTTTTAATAAGTGGATTGGTTGAACACCACCTGAGTGAGTAACTGAAGAGAAGAATTTTGTCATCCTTTGAAGCACAAGAGTACAATAGCTTTTCCAGCTCGCATTTTAACACAACTTTTAACATCACTCAGGCCTATGAAACTCTCGCATTGAACATTTCCTCCCACTAAATCAAAATCAGGTCCAAAGACAGCCGAGGCCAACTCTGCATCATCCCTCTGTTTATCTGGTCCATCTCTGGGGTTAGGCTTAATAAGCTCCAGGTGATTGGTAATCTGTGAAGCAGTTCTAAATTTGCAAGCATCAAAGTAATCCAGGAAATCGTTGATAACAGCAATTATCTACCACCTAAGGATTTGGGGATGCGTGCACTTTTTAGGAATGTAATTTTGAACATGTGGTTTTTCAATATATTTATAGAATATGGTGTTAAGCACATGGTTGTTCAATAGTTTGTAGTATATAGTCCTAACATTTATCAAACAAAACTTTGTCATGCTAGCTGATAGTAGATGTAGCAATTTCTCACTCCTTCATCTTTGATAAAAAGATGAGATAAAATGATAAATAGTAGTAAAAATAGATTTTGGTCTTTAGGACTTGTAATAAAAAATTTATTAATTAAGGAGGCCTCAGAAGTATTAAAACTAACTATAAAATATTTCAATGGCTAGAGGTTCAATTCTAAATTTATGCTTTTGATTTTTATGCATGTTATATCGAATCTATATATAAAGATCATGTTTAGGTTTACTTATAGATGGTATAAGAGAATATTATACCTTTACATTAATGTGTTATGTACTTTGTGATATATACAAAATACCCAAAAAAAAAAAAGTTAGCTTAAAGTCATTTTTCAAGTTTTGGTAATAATAAATGTTAGAAATCATTAGAAAATGGATTTCTAACATATCTGTAAATTGAAACATTAATTTTAGTGTTATAAAACCTTAAATATAGTCGGGTTTGGTAAATGGGTCATTCGGGTTGAAACACGAATTAAATGACCTAGTTGGGGGTTAAATATGTACAACATGACGTTTGTCCTATACTAACTAACACGACATGTCATTGATTTTATAATTTTACAAAGTACTAGTCGTTTGATTGTGGTCATTTTAGAAGTTTTTACAATTTTAAAACGACATGTCGTTGACATATTTATCAGCAGACATTATGTCATTTTTTATGTTATTACAAAAATGATTTGTCATTCTATGTTAGTTTTCATGGACAACATGTCATGTGAAACACTATGAAAGTTAACAAACTTTTAATTCAAGGTGTTTTTGTCATTGTCTTTTAGGAAATACTGTCTAAATTTGCATTTCACTAAAACAATGTCATAAGAAAATTTGTATGTATTATTTTGATTTATGTGGTGATGCATGCAATTTGTATGAATAATTATGATGCATTAAAAGGAAAAATGTCAATTGATCTAAATAGTTTTAATTAATTAAGAGTAGCCACAACATCCTTAATTATGCAAAATTATATATTAAATATTTTTGGATCACATATTATATAATGGCACTATTTGTGATTAAACATAGTTAATATAATATATTTGATCTCAAAGGAATTTATGTTATATTTGTATGATTAATTATGATAAAATATCATACTATTTTCTTAATATACCTATAGGAATTAAGAAGTAGAATATAGTTTGATAGTTTTATTATAAAGATGTATGCAAATCTATTTGAATTAAAACTTTGGCCCACAGGCAAGTTTTATGTCGCTTGATTCCTATTTTGTCATATAATCTACATTGGTAAAACATAATATTTCTTAATTAGCATAAGTGTTTTATTACAGGCCCAAAGACAAAAAATCCATTTTCACCGCCATTTATTTCATATTTCCATCAAAGATGAAGGGGTGAGAAATTGCCACAGCTACTATCAACTAGTAAAATGTGGCAAAGTTTTGTTTGATAAATATTGGACCATATGCTGGAAACGTATTGAACAACCACGTGTTCAACGTTCTCCCACTTGGTCCATACATTTTAATTGATATGATATTTAAATATATATATATTTTAGACTTAAGAAAAAAAATACATGAATCGTAGCAATAGGTCCTCTGAGAACGAATATTATCTTCCATGTATTATAATGTATTGGTTTTCTTAAATACTAACCACGTATGATAATTTAACTTAATGAATAAACCACATATTTATTATAGGTTCAAAAAAATTAATCTTTTCTTTAAAGTCAATGAATGTGCACATAAATACGAGAAAACATCACGATAAAAAAAAACAAGAGTTTCATTTATATTACATTGTATATACAATGAAAATTACATACTAGAATTAAGTCTCATCCAGTCGCATTATCTTTAAACTTTTGTGGTGCCATGCCTTTATCAGCAATCATCAATTAGTTCTAACATGTTCAATGACTGCTTTTTTTCTTTAACACGTTCCTTAATGGCTAAATATTTAATGTCAATGTGTTTACTTCGGCTTCCAATTTTATTGTTTTAAGCCATAAAATTATAACTAAATTATCACAATATATCCTCAATGGCCTATAGATTGAATCTACAATTTTAAGCTCCAATATGAAACACCATGTGAGGTAGCCTCAAAACAAAAAATAAACTCAGCCTCAATAGTGGAAGTTGCAGCTAAAGTCTACTTTGTATTTCTCCAAGATACAGCTCCACTAGCGAGCATAAAAATTTATTCAAATGTTGATTTTCGTGAATTAAAATAGCTAGTGATGTCTGAATCGAAATAGCTAATTACCTCCAGATTATCAATTCATCTATACATAAGCATGTAATCTTTAGTCCCTTGAAGGTATCTCATTAGTTTCTTTGTAGCCAATGGTCTAAACCTGGATTACTCTGATATCTTCCCAAAATTCCAACAACAAATGAAATATCAGGTCTTTACTCGAGCATACATCAAGCTTTTAACAACATATGCATATGGAATATTTTTCATTTGTTCCCTTTCTAGATCATTTTTCAGTCATTGGTTCAGATTAAACCTATCACCCTTCACAATGAGAATTATACTATACCAATGATTTTTCATCTGAAATCTCTCTAAGACTTTACTAATATAAGTTTCCTGAGACAGACCCAAAATACCTCGAAATCTATCCCTATGGATCTTTATGCTTATGACAAAAAATGCATCATCCAATCCTTCATGTCAAAATTCTCAAAGAGAAATTGTTTCACCTCACGTAATAACCCATTATTATTAGTTGCAAGTAGAATATCATCCATGTATAGAATAAGGAAACAAATCTTACTCCCACTGACCTTTTGGAGTATACATTGGTCCATATAATTCTCCACAAATTTAAACAAAGAGATAATATCATGGAATTTTAAATACCACTAAGGAGAAGCTTGTTTCAATTTGTATATAGATTTTATAAGCTTACATACCAAATGCTCACCATCACTAGAGGAGAATCCTCCTACTTATTTCTTGTAAACCTCCTCCTTTAGATCTCCATTAAGGAAAGCTGTTTTTCACATCCATTTAATGCATTTCCAAATCAAAATTAGCAACTAATGCTATAATGACACAAAAAGAATATTTCTTCGATACAGGAGAAAAAGTCTCCTTGTAATTAATTCCTTTTTTTAGAGAATTCTTGAGTAACAAATCTTGCTTTATATCTCTCAATATTGCCCAATGAGTCTTTCTTTGCCTTAAAGACTCCATATACATCCTACGGTTATTATACCACTAGGCAACTTAACAATATCATAGACTTTGTTGGATGACATAGAACTCATCTTATCTTTCATGTCATTGTACCATAAATATGATTCTTTGGAATTCATGGCTTATGTAACAAATTCAGGATCATTTTTTGACTTTAATGTTATACTCAGATTCTTGCAGATACACTATGTAATCACTCAAAATTATTAGTTTCTTTATTCTAGTAGATCTTCTTAATATTGAACTAGCTTTTCCGAAAGAGCATATTGTTTAGCTGGTTGCTCAATGGTTTTAGGTAATTCCTGAACAACTTAATCTATTGGATTTTTATCATCAACTTATGGACCTTCAATAATTGGTTACACATACTTATTTGAACTTGTGGAATGTTGTAAATGACAATCAATCTATCACTTTAGGTGAAAGGTTGAACATTTAAATTATCTTCCTTAGAAATCAATTACCCCTATTAATCAAGTCATTTTTAAGAAATTTTACATTTCTTGATTCTATAATCCTAGTGCTATAAGTTAGACAGTAAATATGTACCATTTTGTACTTTTAGCATATCCAACGAAATACTCACTTATGCTCCTCAGGTCTCGCTTCTCTTTTTTTTTTTGTGGGTTATAAACTTTCACTTCAGATGGACATTCCCACACACGTATATGTAGCAAACTTAATTTCAAAATTTTCCATAATTCAAATGACATTTCAGGAATCGCCTTAGTTGGAACTCGATTTAATATATACACAGTCGTTTTGAGAGCTTTCATTCACAAGGATTTTGGAAGCTTGAAGCTGTTAAGCATACTGTGAACTATGTCCAATAATGCTTGGTTTCTTCTTTTCGTTATACAATATTAGTAAACTATTCCAAGCCATTTAAGAAATTTTACAAATGGATTAGGTGTTTGTCCATCCTCAGTATATCTACCATAATATTCCACAGCTCGATTTGTTCTTATTATTTTAAATTACTTTTCACACTGTTTCTCTATTTTTGCCTTAAATACCTTAAAAACATATAATACCTCGTATTTATTATTAAGTAGAGATATATGTATCATGAGTAATCATCTATGAAAAAGATGAAGTAGTTCTGACTACATGAGTTTATGTTTGAACTACAAATATCTAAATGTATGATTTCTAATATTTTTAAACTCTTCTCAGTACCTTTCTTTTTCTTACTGGTTTGTTTTTCCTTTATGTAGTCCACGCAAATGTCAAAATCATTACAATCTAAAGTACATTGTTTAATACTAGCATGACTCATTCTCTAATGCCACAAGATAGAGGAATTTTCATTCATAATACATCTTTTAATACTAGCATGAACATGCATTATAGTATAAGAGATATAATTTTTCAAATTAAGGAAAAAGACCATTAAACAATGTACCATTCCCAACAAGATCATATTTACAATATACACTACAAAACTTATCTGAAATGTTAAAGAAAAAGCCAAGCGATACAAATCTTGAAACTGAAATGTAGTTTCTAGAGAAACTTGGAATATAAAATGTCTTTTCCTAAACTAAAACAAAGCCACTAGTTAAAATTAAACTCTATATTTTGAATGTCTCCACATGTGAACATATCTTGTCTCCAGAAAAGATGCATTGCTCACTTCTCACTAACTTCCTTAGGTTTACCAAACCCTACAAAGTACTTGTTATATAGATTGTAGAACCAGAATCAATCCACCATGTGTCATGATTAATGTCAACTATATTAAATTCATAACAAATAAAATAGATTAAATTACCTCTCTTCTCAAGCCATTTTTTAAATTTAGGGCAATTTTTCTTCATATGTCTTTCTTCTCGTAGAAAAAGTACTTAGATTCATTTTTTATTTCTTCCTAGGGAGATCTTTTACCTTTCCCTTTCTTCTTAGCTTGGGCCATGATCTTTTCTTGTGTTATCATATATGCACCTTCACTAACTTCTATTACCAGCCTCTCTTCCTCTTGAGCACATATGGTCATCATTAATTGACCATTTATCCTTGTGTGTGTTATAAGAGATTTTAAAGGGTCCGTACTATTGTGGAAATTAAGTATGTAGTGCACAAGGAAAATGTCAAACATATCAATCTCAAGAATTTTTAGCCGAACTACAATATCTCTAATCTACATTATGTACTCACACACACCTCTGCCACTGGTGAGCTTCATAGATGAAAAATTCACTATTAGGGTTTTGGCTAGTGTCTCATATGAAGTTACAAATTGCTCATCAATAGCCTTCAGTAATACTCGAACATCACTATGCTGATTGACTGAACCATGAATATCAACAGAGATTTTAGTCTTTATGAGCATCACATTGAGGCGATTAAATTACTCCCACTTGTCATAAAGAGTAATATTAGCTTCAATGTTGGTGTCATCAATAGGTGGTTCATATTTTTGAATAGCATAATCAATGTCCATTCACCGTAAGTAAAAAAGGAAGTTAGCCTAAAGGGCTACACTTATTGTAATTTTGTTGATAACAAACATATGTATTAAATAATTTGATTAATATTGTATTTCACATTTTTCACTAATTCTTGAAGGATAATATTTATACAAGTAAATAAACTAAAATCAACCTCAAGACATTTAACGGAGTTTTAAAATCATTTTGTTGTATGATTTGCTTAGCTTAAGTTTTAAAATCTCAATTCAACCCCTCTTAGGTTGCATAACGTGTATTTCAAAGGATTCTTTTCTTCCATAATTTATATTTGTCACCTTTCAACTTGGGAATATCACATTTGAAGTTAGAAAAATTTATAGATTGTACAATTGCATAAATTGAAAAATAAATGCTTAAACATTACAAAATTTTAGGCTAATTAAGAAATGTCATGTTTTACCAATGTGAACCATGTCATAAAATATGAATCAAGCGATATAAAACTTGTCTATGGACCAAAGTTTTAATCCAAGTAGATTTACATATACCTTCATGATAAAACTATCAAACTAAGTTCCACTTCTTAATTCCTATGGATACATTAAGAAAATAGTATAATATTTATCATAATTAATCATACAAATATAACATAATTTCTTATGGGATAAAATATATTATATTAAATATGTCTAAAAAAACTTAATACATAATTTTGCATAATTAAGGATGTTGTGGCTACTCCTTAATTAATTAAAACAATATTAGATCACTTGGTATTTTTTCTTTTAATCCATCATAATTATTGATACAAAATGCATGCATCACTAAATAAATCAAAATAATAAATACAAATTTGAAAATGACATTATTTTAGTGAAATGCAAATTTGGACAATATTTCCTGAAAGTCAAATATTACAAAAATACCTTAAATTTAAGGTCTGTGAACTTTTAGTGTTACAAACGCTATGTCGCCTATAAAAGCTAACACAGAATGAAAAATCATTTATGTAATAACATAACAAATGACATGATGTCTACTGATAACAAAAGGAGATGACATGTCATTTTTTAAACAACATAAAGATCTAAAACGAACCACAATCAAATAACAGGTCGTTTGTATAATCATGAAGAGAACAACATGTTGTTTTATTTACAATAGGACAAATGTCATGTCGTACAGTATCGACTTTAACCTCTAGCAAAGTTATTTAGTTTTTGTTTCAACCTGATTAACCCGTTTACTAGACCTAACTATATTTAAGATTTTACAACATTAAAATTAAAGTTTTAAGTTACAGAATTGTTAGAAATCCATTTCTTAATAATTGCCAACATTTATTATCACCAAAACATAAAAAAATGACTTTAAATTCAAAAAAAATCTTGTGTATCTTGCGTATATCACTAAGTACATAACACATCAAGGTAGAGGTATAACATGCTCTGAAACCAACTGTAAGTAAACTTCAACATTATCTTCATATACAAATTTAACATAACATACGTAAAAATCAAAAGCAGAAGTTTATAATCGAACCTCTAATACGCAAATGTTCTGCAGCTCGTTTGAATACTTTTAAGGCCTTTATAATCAGTAGTGATAGTGTAGCATATATTTTTTTATTACAGGACCTAGGGACTAAAATCCATTTTCACCACAATTTATCTCATCTTTCCATCAAAGATGAAAAGGGTAAAAAGTTGACACAACTATTGTTAGCTGGCAAAACGTGGCAAAGTTTTGTTTGATAAATGTTGGAACATATGCTGGAAAACGTGTTCAAACACTATATTCTAGAAACATATTGAACAATCATGTAAGCATGTGTTTTTTCATTTTTTACAATTACACAATCTATGATTTTTTCTGATATCAAATATGATATTCACAAGTTGAAAGGTGATAAATATAAAGTATGGAATGAGAGAACTCTTCTTCACTTAGGGTGGATGGAAATTGATTATGCTATTCAGAAATATGAACCACCTATTGATAATACCAATACTAAAGCTTATATTGATCTTTATGACAAGTGGGAGCTATCTAATTGCCTCAGTGTAATGTTCATAAAGACCAAAATCTCTACTGGTATTCGTGGTGCAGTTGATCAACATAGTGATGGGCATTACTAAAGGCTATCAATGAGCAATTTGTAGCTTCAAATAAGGCACTAGCCAATACCCTAATAATGAAATTGTCATCTATGAAGCTCACCAGTGTCAAAAGTGTGCGTGAGCATATCATGCAGATAAGGGACATTGCGGCTCAGTTAAAAATTCTTAAGGATTACATGTTTGACATTTTCCTTGTGCACTACATACTGAATACTCTTCCACAGTAGTATGTACCCTTCAAAATCTCTTATAACACACATAACGAGAAATGATCAATAAATGAATTCATGACCATGTATGTTCAAGAAGAAAATATGCTGGTAATGGAAGTTGGTGAAAGTGCATATATGGTAACACAAGGAAAGAGTAGTGCCCAAGCCAAAAAGAAAGGGAAAGGTAAAATACCTCCCTAAGAGGAAATAAAAAAGGAATTCATATGCTTTTTCTATAAACAAAAAGGACACATGAAAAAGAATTACCTTAAATTTTAGAAATGGTTTGAGAAAAAAGGTAATTCAATCTCTTTTGCTTGTTATGTGATAACTTTATGAAATAAGACTTATCATGACATTTTTATACTCAAACTAATAATACATAGAGGGTAAATAATGTATTTTAGTTTAATTTTTGATATATTTTACATAAACAACTGTTTAAATTTAGTTTTAATAAATTAATCTTGTTTTAGATCATTTAATACTTTGATTATGTGTGATTTTAAGTGATCAAAAAGTTCAAGCTTTATAGATGGAATGCTGCAGTATCAAACTTGCAAAGATGACAAAAGAAGTTAATTGCAAAACCTTAATTATAAAAGAAAAATAAAACAAGTTTGGAATATTGAAGATGCTATAGACATTGCTACAGCAATCTTGTAGTAATAACAAACTGGATTTTGCTCCATTTAACTACAAGATTATGACCTGGAGTTTCCAAAGATAGGAGATTTGCAGCCCTACGCCTCTGGTTATTCTAATTTCAATTTTAGGCTTTGACTTGTTAAGAATAAGTGATAACTAGAGTAATTGGAGCCACGTCAGCAGCCACATCAATAGAGATATTGAAAAGTTGTTATACAGCCTCAGTTTTGTTATTTTCCCTCCAAGCAAGTAGTTATGAACAGTTAGAAATTATGTACACGTGATTGTTATTGTAGAAGATTCTACACACTGTTATATAAAAGGTTGTAATTCTTTAGTTCATTGTGAGAACAATATTTTTAATTCTCAGCTTGAAATTTTATCTTTAATTCAATAAATTTCTCTTTATTTTCTTAGCAAACAAACAAAACAAAACAGAGCATATCTTCTTTAATTTGGTATCAGAGCCACACTAATGGCTTTAGCAAGATGAAATTCACAATCTAATGCTATTATTGTAACCTCCTTCACCTTTACTACATCGATCAAACTAGATCGCACAAACTACATGATCTGGAAACAACAAGTGCTTTCTTCAATCAGTGGTAATGGACTTGAGTGTTACATTGATGGATCCAGGTTCTGTCCTGATCAGTTTCTTCTTTTAAGATCTAGATTTGAGCGCTCTTTATCCAGTACTGCAAATCAAGAACATCCTGAGTATGTTGCATGAAAGCATCAAGATCAGCTTCTGCTGAGTTGGATCATGTCATCTATAAGAGTTGATATTCTCAATCTGGTGGTAAGCTTTAAAACCTCTTCTGAATTGTGGAAAAAGCTTGAGAAACAATTTGGATATGAATCTATGGTTAAGAAAGTTCATTTGAAAATGCTCTTAAGCAATCTAATAAAAGGATCTTTTTCAATGTCTGAATATTTCACAAAACTTAAAACTGTAACTAATGACCTTGCTTTAGTTGGTAGTCCCGTGAGTGAAATGAATCTGATTACACATCTTATTTCTAGTTTTGATCAGTCACATTATCCTGTTATTGTTCACATTGAGGCAAATATGTTGACTATGGATCTTAGTAAAGCATATGCTATGTTGCTTACTCATAACGCTAGGTTTGAAAACAACAAACTTACTGAAAGTAAGGAGATTAAGAAAAACTTTGCAGTAAATGTTGCTCACGCTAGAAATTTTTCAAAGAAGGGAAGTCATAATTCACAAGGTAACTGAAATAAGGTTGGAAATGGTAACTGGAATACTAATCGAGGAGGAAGAGGTGGATTTAGTGATTTTAGTGGTACTGGTAGAGGAGGCAGAGGTGGTTATCAAGTACAAAATTCAGGAAGAGGAAATTGGAATGGTAACTTTAGAGGAGGCTTTGCTGGTGGTTTCTATAATAACTTTGGCAGAGGTGATTTTGGCTCAGGAAGGGGAAATGTGGTTTTGGCTCAGGAAGGGGAAATGGTTCAATAATTTTGGTCCAGGTGGAGGAGTTGCTTGTCAAATCTGCTATAGACTCAATCATACAATAGCTGGGTGTAAAGACGGATTCAATAAAAACTTTATTCCAAATTTTCTAGCTCAAAACTATTTTTTGGTCCAGAATCAACGCTCAAGGGTGGCATATATAACTGCTTCAGAAGAGATTGCAGATCAAGGTTGGTATCTTGATAGCAGAGCAACTCATCACTTGACCGATGCAGCTCAAAACTTAAGTGATGGTAAGGTTTATTCTAGCTTAAACTCATTACTTGTTGGCAATAGTCAAGGTCTCTAAATTATTTTCACAGGCTATGTATGCTTATACATTTTTTTAGCACTTGTTTGCACTTACACAATGTTTTGTGTGTTCCCAAAATTATTACAAATCTAATCAGTGTTTCCAAACTTCTTACTGATGATAATATTGTCATTGAATTTTCTTCTGATGCTTGTTTTCTAAAGGACAAGGTGAAGGGCACTTTGTTGGCTCAAGGGATTGCTCAAGATGGTTTATACAAGCTACTGTTAAAAGAGGATTTCATCTCTTCTCATCATGTCTCAACTTTTCAATCTAATTCAATAGTGGCAGTTCTCAATTTCAATAAAAATCTCAGTCCTGTCAAAACTTCCAATAATGGTTTGTCTTTTAAGTCAGAGTCAGAGTCAGAGTCAGAGTCCATGTAAGCCTTTTTACTTCAAGTTCTATTATAGAAAATGTTTTACACAATAGACATGGACACCCAAGCAAACATGTTATACAAACAATTTTCAGAAATAACAGTTCGTTTTCTGCACATGTAAATGATTCTAAATTTTGTGATGCATGTTAATTTGGCAAATCACATCAATTGCTTTTTCAGTTACTGAAATCAAAACAAAATATCCCTTAACCTTGATTCATACAGACTTATGGGGACTAGCCCCTGTTTTGTCTAAAGATGGCTATAGATATCATATCTCTTTTGTTGATGACTCCACTAGATATTGCTGGATTTTTCCTTTAGTTTTAAAGTTAGATGCTCTTGCTACATTCAAACATTTTAAATGTCTTGTTGAGAAACAATTTAATCTACCCATTAAAGCATTACAATCTGATATAGGAGAAGAGTTGAAAGCTTTTCCAATCCTACTTGAACAAAAGGGAATTCAAGTTAGATTAGTTGTCCCTACACATCATCAAAATGGCGTTGTTGAGAGAAAACATAAGCATGTAGTTGATAAAACCTCACACTTCTTGCACAAGCTTAAATGCCTATCTCTTTCTGGTGGGAAGCCTTTTATACTGCTTTCTATCTTATTAACAGAATGCTAATCACTGTTCTCAACAATCTGTCTCCTTATAAAAAACTTCATCATTACTTACTCAATAATCAGTTTCTTAGAGCGTGTGGCTGTGCATGTTTTCTATTCACCAGACTTTACAACAAAACACAAACTTGATTTTTATTCTCAAAAGTGTCTATTTCTTGGCTATAGTCCACTTCACAAAGGGAATAAGTGCCTGGATAAATAAGGCAAAGTCTACATTGCTGTTTATGTTACATTCAATGAGTCTAATTTTCCCTATCACGAGTTGTTTCCTTCATCTCCTTCCTCATCTAGTTTATTCTCCATTTTGCATTCCTTCCGCATCTAGTTTATTCTCCATTTTGCATTCTCAATTATAGTAGCCCACATCAACCATCTGCTAAAACACCTGTATCACCTATATTACCAACACCTTGTTCTCAACCCTTCTCTGTACCAAATATACCTTTATCCTCACAAGCATCATCTTCTCAAACTTCTCCATCATGTTCACATGTTTTACCTCAGCAACCTTCTCAACCCACGTATCCCAACATCACAACGATTACTAGAGCCAAAGCTGGAATTTTTAAACCCAAAACCTATCTCACAGGCTTTCAAAATCTTGAACCAACAAGTGTCAAAGCAGTTCTAGCTGATCAGAAGTGGTATATGGCTATGCAAGATGAATATACTGCCTTGGTAAAAACTAATACTTGGACCTTAGTTCCAACTGAGGCAGTTACAAAAATTGTTGGCAATAAATGGGTCTTTAGAGTAAAGTATAATCCAGATGAGACTATATCAAAGTATAAAGCAAGGCTAGTTGCAAAGGGGTTCCATCAAACTTATGGAGTAGATTTCTTTGAAACATTTTGTCCAGTTGTGAAGCCCTGCATTGTAAGAATAATTCTCAGCCTAGCAATCATGCATAACCGGTCAATTAGGCAGCTATATGTTAACAATGCCTTTCTAATTTGTATATTTACAGAAGATGTATTCATGCACCAACCTAAAGGCTTTATTCATCTTAAATTTCCTAGTTATGGGTGCAAGTTGAATAAGACTCTTTATGGCCTTACACAGGCTCCTAGAGCTTGGTGTAATAGATTGAAGGGGTCTCTAATTCAGTGGGGATTTCAGTCTTCTAAGTCGATACTTCACTGTTTCTCAAGCATGTTGGTCATGATATCTTGATAGTTCTCATCTATGTAGATGACATTCTAGTAACAGATTCCAGCAGTGATCAAATTGAAGTAATTATTAGTCAGCTTGGTTCAGAATTTGCTCTCAAAGATTTAGGGGAATTTAACTATTTTCTTAGGTTGTAAGTCATTCTATCTACTAATGGTCTGCATTTATCTCAAACAAAATATATTGGTGATATTCTTAAGAAAGCAAATATGTTGACAGCAATAGATGCAATACACCTATAAGTACTGCTTATAAATTGCAGAAAGATAAGGGCAAAATGTTTGATAATCCTTCTCTCTATAGAAGTATTGTTGGCTCTCTTCAGTACTTAACTCTAACAAGGCTAGATATCTCCTTCACTGTTAATAAGCTAAAGTCAATTTTTGGCTGCTCCAACCATCTTACATTGGCACGCCTGTAAAAGAGTGCCGCGGTATCTGTAAAATACGGCACATTATGGATTATAGTTCTTCAATTCAGGCTCTTTTACTTTGATAACTTATTCAGATGCAGATTAGGGTTATGATCCTGATGATATGAGGTCAATTGGGGGCTATTGTATCTATCTTAGCACCAACCTTGTATCATGGTCATCCAAGAAACAACATAATGTTTCTAGATCAACTGCAGAATGAACGGTTGGCAAATATGTACATGTGATTGTTGTTGTAGAAGATTCTACGCACTACTATATAAAGTGTTGTGATTCTTTAATTCATTGTGAGAACAATATTTTTAATTCTTTAACAATATTTTTAATTCTTCGCTTGTAATTTTCTTTCTGAATCAATAAAGTTTCCCTTCATTTTCTCAGCAAACAAACAAAACAAAACAGAGCATATCTTCTTTAATTTGACTACGGTACCTCATAGATATCATACGGAACAATTTGGATACTATTTGATGATTAGATTTTATTTATTTTTTGACTATCGAAAGGCCTGCAGATTATTGAGTATGTACCCTTGAGTATCATAGTTAGACTCAAATATCAAAATTTTTTAGTTTAGTGTAAATTTTTATAATCTCAATTTGAGGGTAGAGGTTTGAATTTCAAAATATATTGATTGCAGATGTCTTTATAATATTTGTAAAGTATAAATTTGATTATATTCAGAAATTTTTAATTATAAATATCAGCAGATTCTCAATTGTAATATATGTGTTAAAAAAAATTCTAATAGATCGTATGTATACCTAAAATCTTAATGCACCTAATTTTTCTCCAAAAAAAAAGAAAAAAAGAAAAAAAATGCACCTAGACCACACCCAGTTTGTTTCGGCGATGTTAGTGCTGGCCTTTGCCATTGTATTGGGCTGGGGGTTGGCCCATTCGGCATGCTCATTTTCGGAAGGCTTTCCACAACAACCCCCCCCCCTCAAATGACATCATAAATGATTAATACCAAAATAAAAGCCGGATGAAATAAATTGCTAAAATTAATCCAACATGACAATGTGTCGTGGTTATTGGAGCAGAGCAATACTGACTTTGGGTACGATTCGATTTTTTGTCTTGTTTTGAAATAAAAATTAAAAGAAAAAGAAGGAAAATTAAGATTAAATTTTCTTTGTCCTAGTCGTGAATAGAGTTAGATAATTGCTTATTGTATGAGGTGAATATGCTGCGTTTGGTATTTGTAAATTTAAAGTAGACTTTCGAGCAGCTTGTAATTAATTTGTATTTTGTAATAAATGCACCTTATTTATTTTCTAAGGGCATATAATTTATCATTGATTTGTTAAAAATGGGTGGGTGCAGTTATAAGCATTATTGTTGATATCCGAGTCATCCAAGTCAGCTTAACTGTGACTTAATATTTTCCATTTTCTGATTGTAAATTTAACAACATTTATAAAATGAACTTGCCATCTTAGGAATAATTTGGTGTGTTGCGCAATAGATGAATTCATTTGGTGTGGATCATTTAATTTGGATCATTTTTATTTGTAATCTGAATATTGTTTTATATTCTTACGAATAAATTCAGATCACAACTCCGTTTTCCTCTGGTTAATAAGAATAAAATCTCGAAAGAACATGTTAACAATTTTGGTACAATGTAAGCATGCTTAAACTTACACGCCATCAAATTTGTGTCCAACGTTAAATTTGTTAATCGCCAACATAATGTCAAATATGCCCCCAAAAGTCGTTAACATTGAAAAAGGAAATCGAAAATTTTACTGTAGATCCGTGAAATTCTGAGTCTTAATCATCTTGCATTGATGTGCCATTTGTATACATACATTCATTATTCATATTATTTATCGAAGAAAAAGGATTTGGGTTCTAGTCTTTTTCCTGTACATAAAGAATGCCCAAAAAAATTGGATGTTTTGCTGTTTATATTTGTATTTCCATTAAATATCTTTGTCGTTACTTCTAGTACTGTTTGGGTAATATCGGGCAGGTCTCCTTGAGACTAGCTCTTTTCGAGACCCTTCCAGTTCGAATAAAATATCCCGAGGTCAATCCGAGCTCGAGTAGAAGTCCGGACCATTGGCACGAAGCGGTCTCGCTAGACATCAAAGGCTGGTCAGGTCGAGGTCGAGTGACTGAGCAGTCGAGCTCAGTAGCTACGTCTGCAGCTCGGTGGTCATCGTTGACTCGAGTCAGAGGCGATCGAGACCAGAGATCTCATTTCGCTTTCAGCTGCGGTCAAGCCCTCGAGCACTGGTCAGGCCACGCCAATCATAGATCAAATGGAGCGATGCACAGCTCGGGGCGGTCCGACTGTTTCCTCGGAATCCGCACCTTCGATGTCGATCGGGGCCCACGTGGTATGGTGGTGGTATTGTTGCAGATGGTCGGCGCATGCCCCGGTGTCGATTATTCCTTAGCGCCGCAGGCATGATGATCGGCCATGTTAACAAGGCGATCGTGCATCCCGGGAATATTCGCTAATCCCGGCTGTCAGAGGGACTCGGATACCACTGACGCGGGAACGGATGATCCATGGAAGAAAGGGCGAGAAAAAGAAAATATAAAAGGAAACGGACGGGTAAGTTGCAGGGGTTCCGAGAATTCACACAGATTCTTCTGATTCTTACTTCTTTCTACTCTGATCTTTCTGAAATTCCATTATTCAAAAAGGAAGGCAAAAAATACCCTTCCCATTCTTCCGGTCTCTCTAACTAAGAGGGATACACAAAGAACAACCCGATTACTGACTTGAGCGTCAGAGGGTTTTCGCCGGAACAACATCCGGCGACCCTTGACCTTGTTTTCTGTGAGTACAGGTCTGGGAGACTCTCGTCTCGGTGAAGATAGAGGAACTGGAATTGAAAGACAGTCCTACTCGAGCTCGAGCTCGAGCTAGACGCGAGCTGAAAGTTATTGACACTGTTTGAAGGGACGCGGGAAAACAGCATCAACATTTTTGGCGCCGTTTGTGGGGATCAGTTCAAAAATCCTGATTTCCCAACACGTTGAGGAGAGACAACGCAACGATGAGAGGAAACAGCCGAAGAGGAGTCAGTCCAGAGGAGTCGGTGACTTTGAGGGAAGTGGCCAATGAGGCTCAGAACAGAGAGATCCAGGAAAGAATGGATCAGATGGAGAAACAAATGGAGACTCTGACCTCCATATTACAAGAACTCAGGGATGGACAGAGAAAAGCATGTAATGACGTCTCTGAATCCAGCCGTGGGAACACTCCCATTCGTGAAAATGTATAAGATGAAGCTCAAAGACCTAGGGCACCAAATGTTGCTGTGAGGGAAGAGACAAACATGAAGGAAAGAGGGTCCCGTCAGCACTTACAAGATATAGCCCAACCTCCCGTGCGGAAGAGCTGGAGGGGGAGCTTCGTAGGTTGGCACAAGTTGTGGAGGACCTCCGGGGGAATGGAAAGAGCCCAAGTTGGAGAATAATGCTGGATAACGAGTCTCCACTCTCAACGGAGATCATGGGTGTCACGATCCGACGTGACTTCCGATTCCCGTATTTAAAGTTCTCAAAAAAAAGCGATCCGTTGGTGCATATAGAGCGGTTTAACGACATGACCGAGTGCGAGGTGCGTCGGCGACCCGAGGTGCGAGGCCTTCCCGCTCACTTTTGAGGGAAGGGTGAGAGAATGGTACCGCAGGCTGCTGCGGGGAAGCATCATGAGCTTCGAACAGATGTGTAGGGAGTTTGCAGAGTAATTTCGGGGTGTAGTGACCCCCGAAGATGATATGATGGAGCTGTCGGAAGTAAGACAGAAGGAGGGAGAATCCCTCCAGGAGTTCGTCAAGAGGTATCACAGGATCCGGATGGGAAGGCCATGGTATAATCTGCGAAGCCCTTTGATCCGTTCATATTCAGACGCATATGAGCAGGTAAAACTGGATATGATAATTGAAGAGGAAAAGGCTGCAAAGCTGAGAAGTGAACAGGGTAATGGAGCAAAGAGGAAGGAGAAAGGAGGTCCTGCCCGAGGAGCATAAGCTTCAAAAGCAACAAGGGACCGGGTTGCCCCATACAACCCTTACCAGAGAGCTCCCCCACCACGGATGATCCCCCTGCCACCCCGCAGGTCTCCAGACTGGGATATCCCCACAGGGAGTACAGGCATCACGACGACCACCCATCCCACAACTAACCACCAAGCAGACCTGCGGTGGACCACAACAGAGCAGATCGTCCATTGCCACCCCACCGAAGTTTCCCGAGGGATCGGGCGATACAGATGGTGGAGGCGAGCCCAGCTCACAGGCGATACAGGAGGTTGAAGGTATCTCGAAAAGATACTTAAGTGGGTGAGGAGCGAGGACTGCTGAGCCCCCCAAGGCCAATGGCCAAGTCAGCTGGAAAACGAGACAAGGGGCAGTTCTGCCGTTTCCATAGTGACCACGGCCATTCCACATCACAATGCCGTGATTTGAAGAACCAGGTGGAGGACCTGGCTAGGAATCGGTATCTGAACGAGTTTATTGAAGGAGGACATCCGGTGGTTGAGCAGCAACCTGAGGAAGATGATCGAGCCTATGAAATAGACTTAAAACCACCGGCCACAAGGGTGATCTCAGGAGGGCCCACGATGGCAGGAAGTTCAAACAGGGCTCGGAAGAACTATTACAGATATGCCGCTGCCGGCCGAGAAGTCCTGTTCACTACCCCCGCTGCCAAAAAAGCCAAGGTCCAGTAGGTGCCCATCATGTGGATGGAGGAAGGCGATGAGGGGGTGCTATACTCCCACGAGGATGCCCTGGTTGTGAAAGCCAACATAGCTAACAAGGAAGTTGACTGAATACTGGTAGACTCGGGAATCTCGGTGGATATTCTCTTCAAATCAACACTCGAGGACTTGGGAATAATAGGTGCGAGCCTCGAGCAGACGAGCACTTCCTTGAAAGGATTTGGGAGGAAGGCGTACACTCGGGAATCATCAGTTGGCGAGTAACCATGGGCTCGAGGCCTTTCGAAAAGAACATGATGTTGGACTTTGTGGTGGTAGATGAAGCCAGCCTATACCAGGCGATACTGGGGAGGCCATTCATGAGGATCAGCCAGTCCGTGCTATCCACCCACTACTTGGCCCTAAAGTATCTAGTGAATGGGGTTGTAGGGTCGTCAAAGGCAGCCAGAGGGTGGCAAGGAGCTGCTACGCTGTGGCAGCCAAAGAAACCATGTAGATAACCTCGTTGGACTCAAGGGGGGACTCAAGGAATGGAAGACAGGAGTCGGCTGAGGAGCTGGAGGAGGTCGAAGTGAGAGCAGACGACCCCGAGAAGAAAATTCGGATCGGCTCGAGCATTAGCGAGCAGTTGAAAGCAAAGCTGGTGGAGTGTCTGCGAGTACACGCGGATGTGTTCGCATGGACGCATGAGGACATGCCTGGGATCGACCTAGAAGTGGCGTGTCACAGGATGGCAATACGGAGAGATGCTAAGCTAGTGAGGCAGAAAAGGAGATGCGTCAACCAAGAGAGGTATAAGGCCATCAACTGCGAGGTGGAAAAGCTGCTGAAAGAGGGATTCATAAGGGAGGTCTCTTATCCCGAATGGATCTTGAATGTGGTGCTGGTAAAGAAGGCAAGTGGGAAATGGAGAATGTGCGTGGACTTCATAGATGTGAACAAAGCTTGCCCTAAAGATAGCTTCTCGCTACCAAAGATAGACCAACTGGTCGATTCTACGGCGGGGCACGGGCTGCTTAGTTTTATGGATGCATTCTCAGGTTATAACCAGATTCCCATGCACCGATTAGACGAGGAATGCATGGCCTTCATCACCAATCAGGGACTGTACTACTACAAGGTCATGCCCTTCGGTCTGAAGAATGCAGGAGCAACATACCAGAGGCTGGTGAACAAGGTCTTCAAGCCATTAATTAGTCGAATGATGGAGGTGTATGTGGACGACATGATCACCAAGTCAAAAGACGCAGAGGAGCATATAAGGCATTTAGAGGAGACCTTTACACTCTTAAGAAAGTACCGGATGAAGCTAAACCTAGAGAAATATACCTTTGGGGTTGGTTCGGGAAAATTTTTAGGCTTTATGGTTAGTCACAGAGGGATCGAGGCCAATCCAGAGAAGATAAGAGCAGTGGTGGAAATGAGGTCCCCCCGTAACCTTAAGGAGATACAAAGCCTTACCGGTAAACTGGCATCCCTCAACAGGTTCATATCTCGAGCTACGGATAAATGCCGAGTCTTCTTCCAGGAAATGAAGAAAGGCAAGAAGACAAAGTGGACGCTAGAATGTGAAACAGCGTTCCAATAGTTGAAAGAATACTTGCTGAAAGCTCCATTATTGTCTACACCTCGAGCAGGGGAGGTATTGTTTCTGTACCTGGCTGTGTCCCAATGGGCAACGAGTTCGGCTCTGGTAAGGGAGGAGTCAGGGGTGCAGTACCCTGTTTATTACACGAGCAAGGCTTTGCTGGAAGCTGAGACTCGGTATCCATTGATGGAGAAATGGGCACTGGCCTTGGTCACAGCAACCCGAAAGCTAAGGCCTTATTTTCAGGCGCATTCAGTAGCGGTTCTAACAAACCAGCCACTCAGGCAGACTCTGCACAAGCCAGAGACCTCCGGAAGGTTGGTGAAATGGTCGGTGGAGCTCGGTGAATTCGACATCGACTACCGACCCCGAGCAGTTATAAAAGCTCGATCCTTGGTCGACTTCGTGGTCGAGTGCACTGCAGAGGATGAGGAGAAGGAGAGCGAGCCCCAACCAGATTTCTAGGCCTCGACCAACACATGGATAGTCACAGTAGATGGATCTTGTGGAAATCAGGGAGCAAGGCAGGAGTTGTGCTCCTTATTCCTGAAGGGGCAGAGATGCAATACGCTGTGAAATTGGAATTCGAAGTTACCAACAATTAGGCCGAGTACGAGGCCGTAATAGCGGGATTGAAGCTCGCCTCGGTAGTAAAAGCAGAAGAAGTAAAGGTTCGAATAGATTCACAGCTGGTGACAAACCACCTTGACGGAAGCTTCCAGGCGAAGAGGGAGAAGATGGAAGCCTACCTACGGAAGGTGAAGCAGCTAATGGAGAATTTTTGAGCTGTCGAATTGGAACAAATCGCAAGGGAAAAGAATTTTCGAGCTGATATGATAGCTCGCATGGCAGCCGCATCCGACCCCAAAATACCGAAGTTTATCCCTTTGGAAATCAAGACCTGCTCGAGCATCGAGCAGGGTGACGAGGTGATGAGCTTATCGACGAGCAACACCTGGATGGAGCTAATCGTTTCCTACCTGAAGGAGGGAGTGTTGCCCGTCGACAAGAAGCAAGCCAGGAAGCTGAAGTGTAAAGCGGCCAGGTACACTCTCATCGACTGGATCTTATATAGACGAGGGTACACCCTCCCCTTACTGCGGTGTTTAGACCAGGAGGATGTTGATTATTTCCTCCGAGAGATACACGAAGGAATTTGCGGCAATCATTTTGGCGCGAGGTCCTTGGCTTTCAAGGCCTTGAGGCAAGGATCCTTTCGGCCCCGCATGCATTAAGATGCACAGGAGAAGACCCGAAGCTGCAAGAGTTGCCAGAGTTTCGCCAACTACCTAACTCAGCTTCCGAAAAACCTTACGGTGATGAACTCACCATTGTCGTTTGCTCAATGAGGAATTGACTTGATCGGGCCACTGCCGAAGGGGAGAGCATCTGCCACCCACGCCATAGTCGCAATCGATTATTTTACTAAATGGGTCGAAGTGGGAGCCTTGAGGAGTATCACAGAAGGTAAAACCACTGACTTTATTTGGAAAAATATGATTTGCAGGTATGGGATTCCTCATGCATTGGTCACAGACAATAGGAGACAGTTTAATAACGGCAAGTTCAGAGACTTCTGCCAAAATTTGAGGATAGAGATGAAATTTTGCTCTCCCTCACACCCACAAGCCAATGGACAAGTGGAAGCCGCGAACAAGACCATAAAACGTCTCCTGAAGACCAGACTTGGCGAGCAAAAAGGAGCCTGGGTGGACGAGCTGCCTGGTGTCTTGTGGGCTTATATAACCACTCACAAAACGGCCACAGGAGAAACCCCATTCTCCTTGGAGTTTGGGCACGAAGTAGTTGTTCCTGCTGAGATAGGAATGGGGACACATCGAACAGAGCACTTCAATGAGGAGCAAAACAACGAGCAGATGTGTGCAGGTCTGGACTTGTTGGAAGAGAAGGGAGAAAGGGGTCGCTGCTAAGATCGCAGAATACCAACATAAAGTGGCTCGTTATTACAACCGAAATGTGCACATTCGCCGGTTCCAAGTAGGTGATTGGGTACTCAGAAGAGTCAACCAGAACACTAAGGACTCGAGGCAAGGTGTGCTAGGGTCGAATTGGGAAGACCCTTATCGAGTCACTCAACTAGCCGGACCAGGAGCATACCGGCTAACCCATCCGGATGGGCGAAAGGTCAAGAGGCCGTGGAATGCACAACTCTTGATGAAATACTTCCAGTAACTTTTCTTGTATTGTAAGTGTTAATGTAACATTCCCTCCCAAAATAGGGATGTGTAAAAACTCAAATGTATGTAAGAGTAAGAAAAACATTCGTAATATAAATTCAAGTTGAAGTCAAGCAGCTCGTGAAGAACGCTAAGGTCAGAAGTCCCAAAGCCTAAGTCTTAGGCGGGACGGTACCTAGCGAGGCCAATTGTAGGCCGAGCAGAAGAAGCATATGAAGAACACTAAGGTCAGAAGTCACAAAGCCTAAGTCTTAGCCGGGACGGTACCTAGCGAGGCCAATTGCAGGCCGAGCAGAAAAAGCTCCTGAAGAACGCTAAAGTGAGAAGTCCCAAAGCCTAAGTCTTAGGCGGGACGGTACCTAGCGAGGCCAATTGCAAGCCGAGCGGAAGAAGCTCTCAAGAACGCTAAGGTCGAAGTCCCAAAGCCTAAGTCTTAGGCGGGACTGATGCTAGCGAGGCCAGTCTGAGTCGAGCAGAAGAAGCTCCTGAAGAACGCTAAGGTCAGAAGTCCCAAAGCCTAAGTCTTAGGCGGGATGGTACCTAGCGAGGCCAATTGCAGGCCGAGCAGAAGAAGCTCATGAAGAACGCTAAGGTCAGAAGTCCCAAAGCCTAAGTCTTAGGCGGGACGGTACCTAGCAAGGCCAATTGCAGGCCGAGCAGAAGAAGCTCATGAAGAACGCTAAGGTCAGAAGTCCCAAAGCCTAAGTCTTAGGCGGGACGGTACCTAGCGAGGCTAATTGCAGGCCGAGCAGAAGAAGCTCATGAAGAATGCTAAGGCCAGAAGTCCTAAAGCCTAAGCCTTAGGCGGGGCGGTGCCAAGCGTAGCCAATTGTAGGCTCGAGCAAGAAGAACGCGAGGAAATTACATTGAATTTAAACATGAACCAAAATTGGGCTCGAAGCAAATGAGCTCGCAATATAAAAAGCCACAAAGCACGAGCCGAACGCCGGTCCAGAAAGACCGAGCTCACAAAACAGGCCAAAGGCTTTTAGCCTAACTCAAGGTAAATCTTTGCCAAGCATAAGTCTAAAGAAATCATGCAAATAATAGTGAACTTGAGCATAAAATGAAATGAAAGTCCACTTACAAAAATTCTTACTTAACAAGCACATGAAGTCAATCCCGCACATCAAACAAAAGAATATACACACGAGCACAAAAATGAGTTGTTCAACATATGCCTTTTTATTTCATTGAAGTGATTACAAGTACAGGGAATAAAAAAAAAGGAAAAATATAGTTCAGGCAGCAGGGGCATCATCGGCAGCAACAGCAGGAAGGGCACCATCAGCAGCAGCAGCAGGAGCATCTTCAGCAACAGCAGGAGGAGCATCAACAGCAGGAGGAGGAACAGCTTCCCTGGGTTCAGGCTGGGGCTCGGAAGGGGGAGCTTCAGACCCTTGGATGGGGACGTCGTGAATGCGCATGTACTCAGCAACACCCTCTTGGACCTTAGACAGGTCGACCTCAAGATGTACCTTGCCCAAGGCATACACGAGGCAGTCGTAGCTGAAGTCCACCATACTGTTGTACTCGGTTGCGAGCTGGACCTTCAAAGCATCTATCTGCCCTTGGAAACGAGAAGTTTCCCCTTCCATGGTCTTCTCGAAGAAGGATCTCTGGGTGTCCAAATCCTTCCGAGTCTCGATCAACTCTTCACGGATGACGATCGACTCCTCCGGACTGGGAAACCTTAGAGTCGACATCTGCGTCCTCTGCAGCAAGGTTGCGTTCTCCTCCTGAAGTCTCGTATTCTCCTCTTTCAACTGCTCAACAGTCTGCTCCAAGCCCCGAATCTCTGCTCGGAGTTCCTCCTGAGAGTCTTGGGTCTTAGCCTTGAGCCTAGTTCATGACCATTGAAGTTCGGGAAGAGAGCACTGGAGAGCACTAAGCGACTTGTCGACGATCGTAGGACTCCAGCCCGTCTAGGAATCTGTCGTCCATCTCTCCGGTAAAGTTCCTCAGGTAGGGCTCGACATGGCTAGGCAGACCTTGCTCCTGCACACTTTCGAGCTGAGGGAGAGCCGAGGCCGCAGTCCTCTGACGCCTGCGAGAAGGACCTCCTTCTGCTCGTTCTACCTGCTGAGCAGAAAGGGGAACTCAAGCAGGTGGAGGCGGAGCATCTGCTTCAGCTCGAGGTCTCTTCGAGGTGCTTGTGCCTCCAGCGGTCCCTACGCACCTATGCATCATCTCGCGCACTCCCCTCATATCTTCCGCTGGCACCATACCAAATTCCAAAAAATTTTGGGGTGTAAGCAGCTCCTTGCACGAGCTCGCGTTGTCAAGTGCAGTCTTTATGTGTGCTTAAAGCTCTTCCCCAATTCTGTAAGAAGCACCCCAAGAAACTGCAAAAACAGCCAAGGCAAAATAATGAGAATAGATACGAGCAGAAAAACTAAAAGGAGAATTCACCGGACAGATAGACAACCTGGAGTGTAAAAATGCCGTGGAATCAGAGGGATCCCTTCGGTGAGAGGTGCAGCGTGTCCTCATTCCCCCCCAACGAAGAAGAATTTGCTCTTCCAGTTGCCACCAGAAGTTGGGAGATCAGTGATGGGCTTTTTACCCTTCAAGCTAGAGGTAAGGTAATACAAACCAGCATCCTTCGGGCTGTACTTCAGTTGATAAAGGTGCTTTATTTCCCCTGCGGAGGGTTCACCCAGATTGCACCATTTCCACAGCACAAAGAGTCAGGAAAGGACCCTCCACCTATTCGGGTTCAACTACCCCGGGGCCAGACGAAATCTGAACAGAACCGGGCAAAATAAGGCTGGAGAGGCAGCCTGACCCCCCATTTGAAGCATTCTAGGTGGAAAGTTGTATACCCTTGAGGGGGACGGCTGGGGATATCACCCTTGTCCGGCAACCGTAAATCTACACTATCGGGTATATAGTGGGTATGCCTAAGGCTATCCAAATCTGACTGGGTGGTTTCACATCTCATCTGGTCAATGGGGTATCCCCTACCCTCAGACCTTTGGCTGGCCCTTTCCTCCTGATGCGGCTAGGCCTCAGCCTCGGGCAATGGCCCCTCTGAACTAGAGTCCCTCACGGGAATTATACTAAGGGGCTCTACTTCACTGGAAGAGGAAGATTCCTCAAGGGATATCCTACGGGCTCTACCAGACATTTTTTTCCTAGAGTATAATCTACCCAAATGAAATCAAAGACCCGGAAGAAGGAAGAATGGTGAAGATAGAAAGAAGAAGGGTTGCACCTGGATACAGAGAAAGGTTTATACGGCCGGGAACAACTCTGATACGGAAGAGGAAGACGAAGAAGCACTTGCAAAAAATTTTGGGTTTGAGTAAAAATGAGCAATAGGAAGTACAATGAAGAAATCAAGGGTTTTTAAAGGAAGAAAGGGAAAGGCGTCTCTTCGAAGATACCGACACGTAGATCGAGGCGCGACCTTTCGAATAACGTCCCTTCAATATTTGAATGCACGGTCAGGATCCGTCCACATGTTTCGCATTAAATGCGAAATGATGGAAACGGAAGACAGCTAAAGAACGTGGGGAAGTGTAAAAGGCCGGGAAGTCGGCCCGTCACTAATAAGTCTCCAATCTTATCTCGTTTTACTCAAAAGACTAGAAACTGGGGGACTGGTGTTTGGGTAATATCGGGCAGGTCTCCTCGAGACGAGCTTTCCTCGAGACCCTTCTAGCTCGAATAAAATACCTCGAGGTCAACCCATCTCGAGCAGAAGTCCCGACCACTGGCACAAAGACGGTCTCATTAGACGTCAAAGCTAGTCAAGGTCGAGGAATTCAGAGCCGTCTGAGCTCCGAGCTCTCTTGCCTGCTCGAGGTCATCAGCCCCAGTCAAGGCTGATCAAGACCCGAGCTCTCCTTTCTGCTCGCTGCAGTAAAGCCCTCGAGCACAACTGGGCCACGCCAATCATAGACCAAATGGAACGCGATACCTGGCTCAGGACAGTCCGACCTGCTTCCTCATAATCCCGAACACCTTTCGATGTTTGATCAGTGCCCACATGGTATGGTGGTGGTACTGTTGCTGATGGCCGGCACATGCCCCCACGGTGTCATCATTCCTTGCGCACACGCCCGACATGATGATCTGGCCATGTTAACAAGACAGCCACGCATCCCCAGGAAATGTTACGCTAATCCCGGCTGTCAGAGGGATCCAAATACCACTGACGCGGGAACGGATGATCCATGGAAGAAAGGGCAGGAAAAAGAAAATATAAAAGGAAACGGACAGGTAAGTTGCAGGGGTTCCGAGAATTCACACAGGTTCTTCTGATTCTTATTTCTTTCTAATCTGATCTTTCTGAAATTCCATTATTCAAAAAGGAAGGCAAAAAATACCCTTCCCATTCTTCCGGTCTCTCTAACTAAGAGGGATACACAAAGAACAACCCGATTACTGACTTGAGCGTCGGAGGGTTTTCGCCAGAACAACATCGGGCGACCCCTGACCTTGTTTTCTGTGAGTACAGGTCCGGGAGACTCTCGTCTCGGTGAAGACAGAGGAACTGGAATTGGAAGACAGTCTTGCTCGAGCTCGAGCTAGACGCGAGCAGAAGGTTCTTGACACTGTTTGAAAGGACCCGGGAAAACAACATCAACAAGTACTATTGTCATATGTTTTCATTATTTTTAAAGTTAAGAATACCCAAAGACTAATCACAAGAAGACTGTTCTTTCTCATGTTAACTCGTGTTGATAATACAATAAAGTATTTATAGAAGCCATGCATAAACAACAAATTCTGACCACGACATTGATTTTGGCTCACTCTGGTAGCGGCAATTTGTACAGAGCCATACAAAAACATACACAATCCTTATATTAGGCATGTGAATCCTAATTTGTATTCTTATAATTGCTTGCAAAATCAATTTGTCTCTTCTTTCCTGTTGTAGATAATAAAATTAAATAACTTACACGAAATAATAATAAAAGGTATCTCGCACAATCATCGCCTTAATTTTTGCCAAGCGTTTCTCTTTATATATGCCCCTCAACTATATTACTAACTCAATCAAGAAATTTCACGTAGATTAGTGGAATTAAAATGTTGCTCAACAATTTCATTTTAGCCATCTTCTTCATTTATGTACCCCCAGCTCACACCATCGACGCACAAAGCTCCCATCAAGACATCGTTAATGCACACAATGCAGCTCGTGCCGAGGTCGGCGTCGGTCCGATGACTTGGAACGACTCCGCTGCAGTCTACGCACAAGAGTATGCCAATCAAAGAATGGGTGACTGTAACTTGGATCATTCAATGGGGCCTTATGGAGAGAACCTGGCTGAGGGTTATGGGAAACTTGATGGAGTGGATGCTGTAAAATTTTGGCTTACTGAGAAGCCTAACTATGATTATGCTTCAAATTCATGTGTTGGTGATGAGTGCTTGCATTACACTCAAATTGTCTGGCGCAAATCTGTGGGTGTTGGCTGTGGTAGAGTCAAGTGCAAAAATGATTGGTGGTTTGTTATTTGTAATTATTATCCTCCGGGGAATATTGAAGGAGAAAGGCCTTATTGAATAATTTCACTTAGTGTAATGAAAAATTATTGTTCTTGGGTTTGTTCGATTTAAGATGAAAAAAATTTTGAATGTGTTGTTGTGGCCTTATTCCTTATAAGTTTAAATAAAAATTTTGTAAGTTAATAGATTTTGTGCCGAACTTTTTAAAGCTGAAAAAGAATGTTAATGGATTTTGTGACTGACTTTTACAAGCTCAACAGAAAAATTGGCAATCTACTCATTTAAAATTACTCATAGTTATATTACTTATTTTAATTGATGTAAATTTTGTTATGAGATGTGATCAGATTTACTATTTATTAATTTTAAATTTCCCTGATGCCATGAACAATTAATTGTTAAAGGATGAAAATTTAAGCAATTCTTTACTCTTACGTTTTTATTTCTAGACAATACTTCAGAATTTAACTTTTCATCACATAAGATGGCTCCATTTATTGGAGTATCCTGACATTTTCAACGCAATGGAAGTGCATATTTACTAAAAACGCAACCCTATCTATCTCCTAACAATCAAATTTTCATCAGAAAATACTCTTGGTATACCTCGTGTTACAAAGTCTTTGGACTTGTCAATAACAAATTTGACCCATTCTTTCGATATGAAATTAAAAATTAATTAATCAAACAAATCTAAACGGTATAAAACAACACTGTCGTCCAAGCTCAAATATTTCAATGTGTGACTTTTTTTTTTTTTTCATAAAGCATTATTAGAAATTAAACTTACTTACCCCCCACCTTTTCAAATAATACCATCCGTTTTGTGACTTTCAATGACTATGATTAAATAAATAAATGATAATTTTTCCTATAACTTTGTCGAAGAATCATTATTAAATTGAAATGTAAAATAATGGTAAAAGACAAAACTACAAACTTTAATTTTGCCGAAGTTACCGGCGTATAGAATCACTTAAATATGTTATACTTTGCTTGCAAGCAAAACTAAAGCGGATTAAATGGAAATCTAAATGCACTTCATCCTGACATATAATGAAATCAAATTTCTTACTTCGAAATTATGATTATATGATAAACTATTTATTCACACTTACGATAAGTATTGGCAATTTGTAGGATCAAGAATCCATAGCAGGAGTGTTCAAAACTTCAAATGTGGTAAATTAAAAAACAAAATTACTAATTCTTGACAATTGATTTAATGAATTTGAATATGAAGTTGAGTTGATTTTTTTTTTTTTTGCTGAACGCTTATATGAATAGTTCAAGGTTTAATTTTCAATTTTCTTATCTAACAACCATTAAATCGGTGTTCAATAAAAAAAAAAAAATCAACTTAGTGAAGGACAACATTTGTTCATGGGATTCCTGAAAAATGATAATTTTTTCACAGTAAGATTAAAATGATCGGTAAAAGCTTTAGAAACCTCGGATCGGTTTCATTCAAAAACAAAAATCAAGATCAAAGGTTAAAGTTTAATAACCCGACTTGTAGTTTAAAAAATGACTTCTTGAGGTAGGAAAAAAATACCAAAAACAATAAGCTAAGAAGACTGTCCAAGAAACAGACTACTGCACGAACAACTTCTATTTTTGCGTGATTTGAGAGTACTCTAATTGTGATGCCTTTAATTAGTCCTTACATATAAATGTTCCAAGAGTTCATAGGATTTGGAATCACCTATTTGGTGTAGAAATGAAAGAGATAATCATCAAACATGAATGCTAGTTCATGAAGATTTTATCCACCAAATAAAACCCCATCATTATTTCTTCAATAATGGCACAAGTATTATCATTAGCTCTACCTACCCATTAAGCCATTTTTTATTGAATTGAACTTATCACTTTAAATTTATTTAATCAAAATATTTTGAATAAATAAATAAATAGGCTATTAACTTAATTTTGTCGTAACAAATTAAACCTACTTTGATAAAATCAAATGGCTAATTGTGGACTTGTTTTTTGACATGATTTTGTACTTTTTCTTAAATCATACTAAGTCCAATAAAAAGTCCAAAATTTTGTACCCAAAATTTGTCTAAAAGTTCTTAATCATTTATGAACCAGAACATGTTCAATATAGTCATTTTATATGCTCGATCTTAAACCTAATGTTTAATTAAGGTTTTAAGAAATTTATTTTGTTCCTTATACTATTTATAGAATATTAAAATTTCTATCTTAAATCATTTTTAAGATTTATATTCATTGTTTCTTTATGTCTTGGTCTTTTCATTGTGCATATCTTGAGAAAAGCATGGCTTATGGTTTAATATGTCAAGCACTTATGCTTTACCTAAAATATATTTTAACTCTTTTAAATATATTTCACCTTAGCCAAGTACTTTTCATTACTATCACTATTAACTTATAGGGGACATTCTTTTTTTGTTAAGTACAAAATGATGAATTCTATGTTGGCCATACACTTGTCTCTATACACAACCAACTATGATAGCTGTTTCCCTGTAGAAATATGGGTAGGGGTTCAAATCCCAACTGTTTTTTGGGAGAAAAAAAAAATCATCTTCCAGTTATTCGTTGGAGATAGTTTCAGTTCATTTGAGCTAGACATCTATCTTGCACCATAACAGAACAGTTTGAAAAAGGTATTAATTGTAGTGTAAGAATAATAAATTGTAATATGATATACATAAAAAAAAAATTTATAGGTGATCCATTGCCACCAATGAGTTCTAAGTTATCTTTAACTATGAGATATTGGTCAAAGGAATTGTTAATTTGTAATAATTAAACACCGCAATTACTGTTGAATGTGGCATGAATCATGGAACGTAGAAGGAGACTGGGGGTCACGAATCTTTGGATTTGATTGGTTTTCAAAAAGAGAGAGCAGGTTTCAACTTTGAATACATGTGATACAAGCACTGACATGAAAAGTAAAAGGGTGTTAAATTGTTAATAATGGATCACATTGTCTTAAAGTTCAAAGAAATTAAGGGAAGAAAGTCTTGGGTTAAAAGGATGTGCCATGTTATTCATTTATACCATTTTCTTTTGATATAAATTTGCTAATTGTGGTTATAATTGTTGTAAATGAAAAAGAAAATTTTTAATATATGACATCATTTTTCTTGTTTCATCATATTTTGCAATATAATAGTCTCAGGAAATTAAAACAAGTAATGATGAATTAGGAGAACTTGTGTATATTATTATTTCAAATAACATCTAATGAGTCATTGGCTGTATTTCTTTTAATTAATATTTAAGAAAATAATGTTCCATTGTGTGGTAGCCTATCATATAGAATTTGGCAGCAGAATCAAAACATTATTTGTAACAAGAATCTTCTCATATAATTATGATCCTTTCACACATACTACTACAAAAAATAATCTTTACTAATACTCATTTTCTAATATTTTGTAAAAAATATCAGTAACTGCATATATATGCACTATTTTCTTCCTTTAACAAAAAAAATCACAAATAATTGATATTAATGTGTCAATGAATTAAATATCAAAGATCACTGACAGTAAAGTATTAAAAATTAAAAAAATATCATTATATTGAGTGACCTTTTTTTGTGCTTCTTTTTGTTGATTAATATTTGTTGTTTAGAGCTTGTCCAACGCTTTGATTTCGTACATATGTTTTTCTTTTCCAAGCAGTGGTATAGTTGAATTATGTGAATGTGTAATATATTTTGAGTTTTCTTTTGGTTGTAAAATAAAGGGGGAAAATTATAATAAAAATAAAATATTATATTAACTAAAAGCAACATAAGCGACATTAAATATTTAAAATGACATTAATAATTTTGTTACGTTATTGAGTCAGTATACTTCTGATATTATAGTCACGTAAATAACATTTAAATAGCACCATCAAATACTAACATTGTGGTGTCATTATTTTTGTGTGATACAGTGAAACAAAGTACTGACACTAAAAATTAATATCAGTGTATTATGGTTCGAGCATCTCTGATATAATTAACAAGTGTCAGAAAAAAATAATTACTGACACTAATTTAGTGTCAATAAAACTCATTTTTCTAATTGTGATGAGACTTTACGAGCCTTTTAAAATTCTTCTTCCATGTAAAAGTATATGTTTTAAGATTTTATTTTTCTTATATATATTATCTTAACAATTGAGTAGATCCATGACCTTAAGTTTCGAAATTAATGAATCAAGGAGAAGTAGTTAAACAAATGTGGATGATTAAATCTTATGTTATTTTAAGAAACTCAAATTCTAATGATTAATTCTTATCCCATTTCATTAGTAATTATAGTAATCTATAAGTCGCAACTTCCTATCAATAAAATAAAACTTGGAAATTGATTTTGATTGGATCAGAAGAGTAAGCTACCAATCAACTGTATCCTAGAAATTTAGCTGAAGGTGACAACAATAGCATAATTTTCTTTCATTCTCAAGTTCCCTAAACCACTACGCAATCTTGTTTTTATACATTCTTCTTAATTTGCCTAATTTTTTTTCCAACCCTTATCTCTATAAATACCAATCAAACCATCCCATTTTTCATCAATCATCTTGCAAAATCTTTAATCACAAAATTTGCAAAATAAAAAGACAAATGGGGTTTTCCAAGAATTCATCACTAGCTCTTTTTTGTGTCTTAGGGTTAGCCCTAATTCTCTCTTCCCATGCACAAGACTCACCACAAGACTATGTCAATGCTCACAACGCAGCTAGGACACAGGTTGGCGTTGGCCCGGTGACTTGGGATGACAGAGTAGCTTCCTATGCACAAAACTATGCCAATCAACGTATAGGCGACTGCAATCTTGTGCATTCGGGTGGACCGTATGGCGAGAACCTTGCATGGAGCAGTGCTGGTCTTTCTGGCACAGATGCTGTGGAAATGTGGGTGAATGAGAAAGCTCATTATGACTACAATTCTAACACTTGTGCGGCAGGCAAGGTGGCGGGCACTATACCCAGGTGGTTTGGCGCAATTCGGTTCGCATTGGGTGTGCCAAGGTGACGTGCAGCAATAATAGAGGAACTTTCATAGGATGAAACTATGATCCCAAAGGCAACTTCATTGGGGAGAAACCGTACTAAATATTATATATAAAAATAAAGCTTTGTATGATTAAGTAGCTTGCAACAAATGCATGGATAAATAAGGTTTGAATTTGATGGTTATTAATTGACAAATTTGAATAACCAAAAATAAATAACAATGATTACATTTTATGTTGTTTTTTGTATAATTCCCAAGATATCACATTTGATATAATTTCCTTATTTGAGCATCTTATGTATAAATGGGTTGAGTTTCTTAATTTCTGCTGCATCTGCAATTAGATCAAATGTTGTCTTGAAACAATGTTTGCCCAAAGTAACATTGTTTTCAAATGGTTACAATAATTTGGAAATTGTAGTTGATATTAAGTCTTGAATTATTAATTATAAATGGTATATACCACACCTGGGGCTTTTGTGATATTTACCAACACTGTGGGGCTTTGCTGTTAGCAAAGTGAGACTTCTTTGAAATTTTACCACTAGAGCTAGACTTCGGTACTTATCAAGAATAGTTTGCATGCTATGGTAAATAAGTTTTGATAAGTCTCAATTCATGAGCTAAACTTTTGAGTATGAGTCAAGCTCATAAACTTAAAATGATATTAGAGCCAATTCATAATACACAATTAGGTTTCATACTACCTTTCCACAAGACTAAGAAAAGAAGAAAAAAAAAGGGGGCTTGCATGTGACCGGAGGGTTAAGATAATAAATCTCATCAAATGGGCAGAAAATATTTCTTAGGCTAATTATATTAGTTTGGAGAAACCCTCAACTTATGAGATAATTTTTAGTTATGAGTTCCAGCCATGAATTTCTTCCAAGCAAGTCTCAAGTCATAAATTGAAAAAAAAAAAAAAATTTGCGGGTCAACTATTCTCATATCAATCGTATATATTTATACATAAAATCCTAAATTTTCGTTCAATCTGTCAAAATCCTAAATTTTTGTTCAATCTATCCCGTAGTTAAATACTAGCAGCAGCCACCCAATACGAACGGTTAAACTTATTAGATACATGCATCATACAAAATTTTATAGATATTGAAATAACAATATTAATACTGTTCTTACATAATTGTGATGTTTAGTTTATATCATAAATGATATGTCACATGTAGTAATTGTCATGTGTTACGTATTGATTTTCAACTTATTATCTATCATTAGTGTCTTAGTTTCACAATTACTTCTCACTTATTGATAGGAAGATATTCCTACATTGGTCAATAAATAATTCACGGGTTAAATATATAAACTTAAGAAAATTCTCAACTTTCAAACTAATTTTTCATATGAGTTAGCCCCAATGGCTTTTATATATAACAATATCAAAAGTAAACTCAATTTTAGAACCAGTCAAGAAAACCAATCTGTAAATGACAAAGGGTGTTAAAGGGATAATCAAACGTCCAGCAAAGCAACGCTTAATGATCTTGAATTAGTAAAAATTGTATATCTCGACGTCAAACAATTTGAGATACAAATTATGTAAGCGTTCTACTCCTGAAATAATCTTCCATTTTTCCTTGCTTCTTCACGAGGTTCGTTCTCAACCATTCAGCTGTTGCGAATTTGACAAATGATATTCGGATCTTGGAAACTAAATTTGCGCCGAAGACGACGAAGACTAAGGCTTTCGAGAGTTGTCCAAATAGACTATTAATCAAAATTCACGAACAGAACACGATCTGGGCCAAAGATTTTAACACATAAACTGCTGTTTTTGAGTGTAATGTAGGCCATATGTCGTGAAAAACCATACCATGTACCATGTGTCATGAAAACGACGATGATTTATTAATTTCCTTGTAATTGAACCAATTGACTTTTAGCTAGGTTTAATTTGAAGACGTCATCTGTGCAATTTTGTTATGACGTTTGTAGGAAAGAATATTATGCCATCATAGGACGGAATGAAGCCGTGAATTTCGGCTTTAATTTAAGGATTGTGATTGCTCAAAGAGCAGTAATAGTGATACATCATTAGTAATTTACTAAGTTATGAAATAAAATAAATCAATGCCGGTTTATTACAATTATTTCTAAATGCACTCTGTCAATGTTCTACTTTAACATTTTTCCAGTTAAAGCCTACTAAAAGGTGAAAAAAAAAAGGAAGAAGAAGAAGAATGATTTGATGTTGCAATTCCAATGTAACTTTTAACATTTGAAGGTGGGTTATTTCTAAAGGTCATTTTACTGAATTGACTTGACTTGACTTCATGGTTTTTCCAATTTATAAATTGATGATAATTACAATTTTTTTTTTTTATGGACTACAATCAAAATATATTGATATGTAAAATAAAATATTTACTGGATCGTAATGGTCACTTCTATTATATCACAACCAAAAATTTCTACTTATATTAAGATATATATCCCTACTAATATTAAGTTATATATTAACTTAAGAGGAATATCTATCTCACATCACATATATATATATATATATATATATATATATATATATATGAGAAAGTTTATTTACTCCCACCCAGTCATGGGAGGGGAGTAGGTGTACCAGTACCTGTAATGGCTCAAATCACTCAAGTTATTGTACTTTTTTTTTAATTTGTTTTACTTTTTTTTTTAATTCGTTTTTAAAAGTATTAATGTTGAACCAACTTGCACGCAAGATATTTGTCCCACCTTTTTCACTTCCTAACCCTATAAATAGCCATCAAAACTTCTCAAATTTTCATCAGTAACTAAAGATACATTTCCCTTTGGAATAGAAAAAATGGCAAACCAAATGGCATTCACTAAGGATATCCCATCACTATTTCTTCTCTGCTTCATAGGGTTAGCCCTAGCTCTGCCTTCCCATGCACAAGACTTTGTCAATGCTCACAATGCTGCTAGAGCTAAGGATGGCAATTAGTCGGGTCGGGCTCGAGCCTGACAAAGTCCGAGCCCGACCCGACCACTTAAATTAAAAGCCCGGCCCGATGAAAAGCCTGATAATTTTGTTTTGGCTGGGCTCGACCGGCCTCGATTCGGCCAAGGTCGGCTCGGTCGGTTCAAGACAAGATCTTAGTTTTATTTATTTAAATTATTTGATTTGTTCACCCAGTGTCTCAGATATGTGTTTAATTACTTTAATTGTTTGATTTATTTCCAAGCACAGCATACCCACTACTTTTTCTCTCAAATTCAAATTTAATACTTAAATAAAAACACATAATTTCACAACTTATATTCAAAATTTAATTTGCACTTGTGTCATTTGAAAAAAAAATAAAATTCATCGTATACAAATAAAACTACACAATTCCACAACCCAACATTAAAAAAAAAAAAAAAACTTATGTCTTGTACAAATAAAAATACATAATTCCACAACTCAACATAAAAAAAAATCAACACTCATGTCTTATACAAATAAAAACACTCATTTAATCTGTGATGTGTCATGCGTGCGTGTCAGTGTAATTTTTTTTAAAAATTTAGTAAATGATCGGGCCGGGTCAAGCCGGGTCACATAAGGCCCGAGCCCAAACTCAAATTTAATCGGGCCTAAAAATTAAAGCCCGAGCCCGAATTTTAACTTTTAAATTCGGGCTAAAATCTGAAAAAATCGGGCCGGGCCAACCAGGCCAAAATTCGGGTCGGGCTTTTTTGGCTAGCTAGAGCAGAGGTCAGCGTTGACCCTGTGACATGGGACGAGAGCATAGCTGCCTTTGCGAGAAGCTATGCTGATCAACAAACTGCTAGCTGCAATCTTGTCCATTCGGGGTCCAAGGATTACGGTGAGAACCTTGCCGGGAGCTCTGTTGACCTTTCGGGTACAGATGCTGTCAGTTTGTGGGTGAGTGAAAAGGCTGATTACAATTACAATTCTAATACATGCGCCGAAGGCAAGGAGTGTAGGCACTATACACAGGTGGTTTGGAGGAACTCTGTTCGCATTGGGTGTGCAAAAGTGAAGTGCGACAACGGAGGAACTTTCATTGGCTGCAACTATGCTCCCCCAGGCAACGTCGGGGGGCAGAAGCCTTACTAACTAATTTAATTAGTACACTTTTCAGCTGGAGAAAGGCATTTAAATAAGAGTTTATTCTGATGAATAAAGCTTCTTCAGTTGCATGTATTGGTGGGTAAAAAATAAATTACAATTATATTATGAATAAGTCTTGAATTATGCTTTGCATAATGCCATTTTTACTAGGGATTCATGTACTACGACTACTTTGCGAATTAAGAACCGATGAATCTGTTTGTGTCTTCTATGAATATAGGGCTTAATTAATTTATTATTTAATTAGTTCTATTTTACGGCTGTTGCCTGTTGAACAAATTAGTCCGGTGAAAGATAGATTGTAATTATGCTTAAAATTTATGTTAATTAATTCTCGAATATCATCCGGGTATTTGTCTGATGAGTTAACATATACAAGCGAATTAAGAACCGATGAATCTGTGTGTGTGTCTTCTATGAATATAGGGCTTAATAGATTTATTATTTAATTATTTCTATTTTATGGCTGTTGCCTGTTGAACAAATTAGTCCGGTGAAAGATAGATTGTAATTATGCTTAAAATTTATGTTAATTAATTCTCGAATCACATAAAAGTATCATCCGAGTATTTGTCTGATGAGTTAACATATACAAGTCCAAAAACAAGTTCTAAAGTGTAAAATTAATATCCATCGTGACTGGTAATTAAGATTTATTGTTTTTATTTATATTAAGTAATAAAAATCACATCCACAATTTTTTAAAATGAAGAGATATGCTTAAGTTTAAATTTTGGATCATGATTCTCTTGTGATCTAATCTTTTATCTGAGTAAATGCACTACATGATTGGTAGTTAATAAATGAGAATATAACAATTAAGTAAATCTTGATCATACATAAATAAAAATGTATATAAGTAAAAAAAAAATCCAAAAATCTTTAATTTGAGGAGATTGCCAAAATTCACAATGAACAGTGACGCTTTCTTCTTTGACATCATTATAACTTTATTTACATGGACAATGATCTTTATTTCGGCATCTTTATTTTTTTCTTATTATTACTTTTTATTTTAATTATGTCTTTGCCATCTCTAATTCAATAAGGGAAAAGAGATTGATCCTAAGCCTAGAAATTATGCCCTTTTACATGCGGGTGTCATATTTGACAAGTCTTGCAAAGACAAATTAAGTAAATTAAGGAAAATTGTGTGTGCAAGATAATATTTTGATGGCTATAGCTGCATTCAATTTAATTAGCTCAAAATAATCAATATGTAGGTCTAGGTTCTCTCCAACTTCATGGAAAATGAATTTTATTTAAGGATGAATGACACTTACATCTCTCATAAAAATTATTTTTATCACTTAGCTTGGTCTTGTATAAAATTTTCACTGACCAATTTATTTTTTTTTATTAAAACATTTAAAACATAAATTGTTACAATGTACATGCATGTCGGCTTAATTTTATATTAATGTGATTTTTTTTTATTATAAACCAACAATGAGGTGGGGGGTTAGGAATGAATCTCTACCCACAATATAGATTAGTAAAGGATAAAATACATGTTAATATGGATTAATATATTAGCCAACAACAAGTCCATATATTGAATTTAAGGTCCAACTCATATATTAAGATAAGTAGACAAACAATAGCATGATTGATATTTTAATAGATGAAAATATACTAAATTATTTACGAATAAAAAATGATGTGTGAAAAAAATCTTTCAAAAATCTTAAATTTGAGGTGTTTGCCAAAATTAACACTGATCGTCTCTTCTTTCTCGTATTTATAAATTTTTTTATATGATTGATACTCTTTGTTTCAATATCTTTATTTTTTTTATTATTACTTTTTATTTTTAGTTTTGTCTTGGCCATCTCTAATTCAATAAGAGGAAAGTGATTGATTGTAGGCCTAAGAATTATGCCTTTTTCCATGCCGGGTGTCATATTTGTCAAGTCTTGCAAAGATGAATTAAGTAAATTAAGGAAAATTTGTGTGTGCAAGATAATATTTTGATGGCTATAGCTGCAATCTATTTAATTAGCACAAACCAATCAATATGTAGATCTAGGATCTCTTCAACTTCATGGAAAATGATTTTTATTTAAGGATGAATGACAATTATATCTCTCATAAAAATTATTTTTTTCACTTAGCTTCATCTCGTATAAAATTTTCACTGACCAATTTATTTTTTTTTTATTAAAACATTTAAAACATAAATTGTTACAATGTACATGCATGTCGGCTTAATTTTATATTAATGTGATTTTTTTTTTATTATAAACCAACAATGAGGTGGGGGGTTAGGAATGAACCTCTACCCATAATATAAATCAGTAAATGATAAAATACATGTTAATATGGATTAATATATTAGCCAACAACAAGTCCATATATTGAATTTAAGGTCCAACTCATATATTAAGATAAGTAGACAAACAATAGCATGATTGACATTTAATAGATGAAAATATACTAAATTATTTACGAATAAAAAATGATGTGTGAAAAATATCTTTCAAAAATCTTAAATTTGAGGTATTTGCCAAAATTAACACTGATCGTCTCTTCTTTGGCGTATTTATAACTTTTTTTATATGATTAATACAAATTTTTTTATTATTACTTTTTATTTTTAGTTTTGTCTTCGCCATCTCTAATTCAATAAGAGGAAAGTGATTGATCATAAGCCTAGGAATTATGCCCTTTCCCATGGCGGGTGACATATTTGGCAAGTCTTGCAAGGACAAATTATGTAAATTAAGGAAAATTTGTGTGTGAAAGATAATATTTTGATGTCTATAGCCGCACTCAATTTAATAAGCTCCAAACAATCAATATGTAGGTCTAGGTTCTCTCCATCTTCATGGAAACTAATTTTATTTAAGAATTAATGACACTTACATCTCTCATAAAAATTATTTTTTCACGTGGCTTGGTCTCATATAAAATTTTCACTTTCCAATTTATTTCTTTTTCTTATTAAAACAATTAAAAAATAAATTGTTAAAATGTACATGCATGTCCGCTTAATTTTATGTTAATGTGATTATTTTTTTATTATAAACCAACAATGAGGTTGGGGGCTAGGAGTGGACCTCTACTCATAATATAGATCAGTAAATGATAAAATACATATTTATATGGATTAATATATTAGCCAACAAAAAGTCCATATATTGAATTTAAGGTCCAACTCATATATGAAGATAAGTAGACAAACAATAGCATGATTGATATTTAATAGATGAAAATATAATAAATGATTTACAAATAAAAAATTATGTGTGAAAAGAATCTTTGAAAAATCTTAAACTTGAGGTGTTTGCCAAAATCAACACAGACCGTCTCTTTTTTAGCATATTTATAATTTTTTTATATGGTGAATACTCTTTGTTTTGACATTTTTATTTATTTTTATTATTATTTTCTATTTTGGTTTTGTCTTTCCCATCTCTAATTCAATAAGAGGAAAGTGATTGATCGTGCCTACGAATTATGCCATTTTCCATGCCTGGTGTCATATTTGGCAACTCCTGCAAGGAAAAGTTATGTAAATTAAGGAAAATTTGTGTGCGAAAGATAATATTTTGATGGCTATAGCTGCACTCTATTTAATTAGCTCAAAACAATCAATATGTAGTTCTAGGTTCTCTCTAACTTCATGGAAACTGATTTTTATTTAAGGATGAATGACACTCACATCTCTCATAAAAATGATTTTTATCACTTGGCTAGGTCTCTTATATAATTTTCACTGATCAATTTATTTATTTTAGTTATTAAAACATTTAAAAAAATAAATTGTTAAAACTACGTGCATGTCCGCTTAATTTTATATTAATGAGATTGTTTTTTATTATAAACCAACAATGAGGCGGGGTGTTTGCCAAAATCGACATTGATCTTCTCTTCTTTGGCGTATTTATAACTTTTTTATATGGTTAATACTCTTTGTTTAGATATCTTTATTTTTTCTTATTGCTACTTTTTATTTTGGTTTTGTCTTTACCATCTCTAATTCAATAAGAGGAAAGTGATTGATCGTAAGCCTACGAATAATGCCCTTTTCCAAGCCAGATGTCACATTTGGCAAGTCTTGCAAAGACAAATTATGTAAATTAAGGAAAATTTATGTGTGAAAGATAAGATTTTGATGGCTATGGCTGCACTCTATTTAATTAGCTCAAAACAATCAATATGTAGTTCTAGGTTCTCCCTAACTTCATGGAACATGGTTTTTATTTAAGGATGAATGTCACTTACATATCTCATAAAAATTCTTTCTATCACTTAGTTAGGTCTCTTATAAAATTTTTACTGATCAATTTATTTATTTTTGTTATTAAAACATTCAAAAAAATAAATTGTTAAAATATACATGCATGTCCGCTTAATTTTATATTAATATGATTGTCATTTTAATCAATCATATTAATATAAACCAACAATGAGTTGGGAGGTTAGATATCGTCCATTACCTATAATATAGATCACTAAAAGATAAAATACATGTTAATATAGATAAATAGATTAGCCAAGAAAGAGACCATATATTAAATGTAAAGTCCAACTCATATATAAAGATAAGTGGACAAACAATTACATGATTGATATTTAATAATTGAAAATGTAATAAATCATTCATGAATAAAAATTTATGCATGAAAAAAATCTTTCAAAAATCTTAAATTTGAGGAGTTTTCCAAAATTGACCCTGATTGTCTTTCTTTGGAATCTTTATAACTTTTTTTTACATGGTTAATAGTCTTTGTTTCAGCATCTTTATTTTATCTAATTATTCCATTTTATTCTGGTTATGTCTTTGCCATTTCTAATTCAATAAGGGGAAAGTGATTAATACTAAGCCTAGGTATTATGCCCTTTTCCATGCTGGGTGTGTCATATTTGTCAAGTCTTGGAAAGATAAATTAAGTAAATTAAGGAAAATTTGTGTGTTCAAGATAATATTTTGATGGCTATAGCTGCACTCTATTTAATTAGCTCAAAATAATCAATATGTATGTCTAGGTTCTCTCCAACTTCATGGAAATGATTTTTATTTAAGGATGAATGACACTTACATCTCTCATAAAAATTATTTTTTTCACTTAGCTTGGTCTTATATAAAATTTTCACTGACCAATTTATTTTTTTTTTATTAAAACATTTAAAACATAAATTATTACAATGTACATGCATGTCGGCTTAATTTTATATTAATGTGATTTTTTTTTTATTATAAACCAACAATGAGGTGGGGGGTTAGGAATGAACCTCTACCCATAATATAGATCAGTAAAGGATAAAATACATGTTAATATAGATTAATGTATTAGCCAACAACAAGTCCATATATTGAATTTAAGGTCCAACTCATATATGAAGATAAGTAGACAAATATTAGCATGATTGAGATTTAATAGATGAAAATATAATAAATGATTTACGAATAAAAAATTATGTGTGAAAAAAATCTTTCAAAAATCTTAAATTTGAAGTGTTTGTCAAAATCAACACTAATCGTCTCTTTTTTGGTACATTTATAAGTTTTTTATATGGTTAATACTCTTTGTTTCAACATCTTTATTTTTTTATTACTTTCTATTTGGTTTTGTCTTTGCCTTATCTAATTCAATAAGAGGAAAGTGATTGATCATAAGCCTACGAATTATGCCATTTTCCTTGCCGGGTAAATTATGTAAATTAAGAAAAATTTGTGTGCGAAAGATAATATTTCTATGTATTTAATTAGCTCTAAACAATCAATATGTAGGTCTAGGTTCTCCCACCTTCATGAAAACTGATTTTTATTTAACGATGAATGACACTTACATATCTCATAAAAATCATTTTTATCACTAAGCTAGGTCTCTTATAAAATTTTCAATCATCAATTTATTTATTTTTTTATTAAAACATTTAACAAAGAAATTGTTAAAATGTACATGCATGTCAGTTTAATTTTATATTAACGTAATTGCTTTTTATTATAAACCAACAATAAGGTGGGTAGTTAGGCATGGACCTCAACCCATAATATAGATCTGTAAATGATAAAATAAATATTCATAAATATTAATATATTAGCCAACAAAAAGACCATATATTCAATTTAAGGTCTAACTCATATACAAAGATAAGTAGACAAACAATTGCATGATTGATATATAATAGATTAAAATATAATAAATGATTTACAAATAAAAAATTGTGTAAAAAAAATCTTTCAAAAATCTTAAATTTGAAGTGTTTGCCAAAATCGACACTGATCGTCTCTTCTTTGGCATGTTTATAACTATTTTTTTATATGGTTAATACTCTTTGTTTCAACATTTTTATTTTTTCTTATTATTACTTTTTATTCTAGTTTTGTCTTTACCTTCTCTAATTGAATAAAGAGAAAGTGATTAATCCTAAGCCTAGGAATTACGCCCTTTTCCATGTTGGGTGTCATATTTGTCAAGTGTTGCAAAGACAAATTAAGTAAATTAAGGAAAATTTGTGTGTGCACGATGATATTTTGATGGCTATAGTTGCACCCTATTTAATTAGCTCAAAATGATCAATATATAGGTCTAGGTTCTCTCCATCTTCATGGAAAATGATTTTTATTTAACGATGAATGATACTTACATTTCTCATAAAAATTATTTTTATCACTTAGCTTGGTCTCGCATAAAATTTTCACTGACCAACTTATTTATTTTTGTTGTTAAAACATTGAAAAAATAAATTGTTAAAATGTACATGCTTGTCCATTTAATTTTATATTAATGTGATTTCTTTTTTATTACAAACCAACAACGAGGTGCGGGTTTAGGCACAAACCTCTACCCATAATATAGATCAATAAATGATAAAATAAATGTTAATATGGATTAATATATTTGATGATGAATGACACTTACAACTCTCATAAAAATTATTTTTTTCACTTAGCTTGGTCTCTTATAAAATTTTCACAGACCAATTTATTTATTTTTATTATTAAAACAATTAAAAAATAAATTGATAAAATGTACATGCATGTCCCCTTAATTTTTATTAGTGTGATTGTTTTTTTATTATAAACCAACAATGAGGTGGGGGGTTAGGAATGAACCTCTACGCATAATATAGATCAGTAAATAATAAAATACACGTTAATATAGATTAATAAATTAGCCAACAAAAAGTTCATATATTGAATTTAAGGTCCAGCTCATATATGAAGATAAGTAGACAAACAATCGCACGATTGATATTTAATAGATGAAAATATAATAAATGATTTAAAAATAAAAAATTATGTATGAAAAAATCTCTCAAAAATCTTAAATTTGAGGTGTTTGCCAAAATCAACACCGACCGTCTCTTTTTTAGCATATTTATAATTTTTTTTTTATATGATTGATACTTTTGTTTCGATATCTTTTTTTTTTTTTTGTAAGCCTACGAATTGCGCCCTTTTCCATTCTGGGTGTCATATTTGGCAAGTTCTCCAAGGAAAAATTATGTAAATTAAGGAAAATTTGTTTGCGAAAGATAATATTTTGATGGCTATAGCTGCATTCTATTTAATTAGCATAAAAAAATCAATATGTTGGTCTACGTTCTCCTGAACTTCATAGAAACTAATTTTAATTTAGGGATGAATGACACTTACATGTCTAATAAAAATGATTTTTATCACTTAGCTAGGTCTCTTATAAAATTTTAATGATCAATATATTTATTTTTGTTATTAAAATATTTAAAAAATAAATTGTTAAAATGTACATGCTTGTCCGCTTAATTTTATATTAATGTGATTGTTTTTTTTTATTATTATAAACCAACAATGAGGTGGGAGGTTAGGTATGGTCCACTACCCATAATATAGATCACTAAAAGATAAAATACATGTTATTATAGATTAATATATTAGCAAAGAAAAAGACTATATATTGAATTTAAAGTCCAACTCATATATAAAGATAAGTGGACAAACAATTGCATGATTGATATTTAATAAATGAAAATGTCATAAATCATTCAAGAATAAAAAATTATGTGTGAAAAAAATCATTCAAAAATCTTAAATTTGAGGAATTTGCCAAAATTGACACTGATTGTCTCTTCTTTGGCATCTTTATAACTTCTTTTACATGGTTAATAGTTTTTGTTTCGACATCTTTATTTTATCTAATTATCACATGTTATTTTGATTATTTTTTTGCCATTTCTAATTCAATAAGGGGAAAGTGATTAATCCTAAGCCGAGGGACCACCACCCCATAGCATGTTGTCGCCAAAAGCAAAACCCCATATTTCTTTTAGAGAATCTCCTAATTGTTCCAGAGCAACTAGAAAGAGATTCTTTAACCAGAAAGAATTCAATTCAAATGTGGGATACCTGTCCAGAAACTTTCGCAACTCAACCATGAAAACAAGCACCGTGGAAATACATGTCGCTCAGCCAAAGAAAAATGATGGAGAGTTGTCCGAAATGGGCACTAAATACTTTTCGAGATATCTCCTCCAAATCACTGGTATGGCTATTGAAGTCATGAGCATCAGCATGTAGGTTCTAGATCCAAGTAGTAGTCTCAAGTCCCTTAGCTATGCTTCTTGAGAAATGCCCCGATTTGGCCCATTCCTCAAAAGAAAGTCATTGTTTCCTTTCTAATTTGTTCTTATTTTTTTTAATCTAACCTAGTCTTACTTAAGAGACTCAATCCCGAATTCAATCAGTACGAGGAATACCCTCTTGTTTAGAATTCTGAAATGAAAAGAGAATAATTAGGACTGTAAATAGATAGATCATGCTACTTTGAAATCCGATGGTGTTTTTCGTAGCAGCCCGAGGGGCTAGTTTACTTTTGGACACGCTTCATTTGCTTTGCTTTTCTTCTTCGGGCACATTTGGCATGGTGCTAGAACCTTGGGGGTTCTATTATACCCAGATGGGTAAATGATCCAATTACCACCCTTCTTCTTTTTTTTGAGGAGTTCAAAAATACTGTGATGGCTCCGTTGCTTTATATATTTATTTCGTTTGGGATTCAGCAATCCCAAAATTTTTTTTCCAAATAAAAAAAAGAAATAAATCAAAAATACAATCCCCTAAATGGAATCTGGATTAGAATGAGACATTTCTCCATTTTTTGTTTTCATTCGAAAAGGGGAGTAAGAAAAAACGAAAAAATGAACCGACCGTTCGAGTATTCCGCCGGATTGCATGAGAAAAATGAGAGTAAGGGGCATATATATTTTATGGTAGTTTATATCCAAGTTAATTTATAATCTTTAACACTGGCCTTGAATCCAACACTCGCTTTAGTCTCTGTTTATGGTGACATAAGTCCCTCCCTACAACTCATGAATTAAGAATTCTCGCAAGAACAAGGTCTACTCGACATAAATTAGGAGTTAATGAAACCCCCAATGGATTCAGCAGTAGTTCGAAAGGTTGACCTATTCGAGAATCTCCAGATCTACACTTATTTTCAACTCCCCGAAGCATTTCATCGCTTACTATGCCCCTTATGCCCTAGGCGACACACGTGCTACAATGATCGGGACAAAGGGTTGCGATCCCGCGAGGGTGAGCTAACTCCAAAAACTCGTCCTCAGTTCGAATTGCAGGCTGCAAATTGCCTGCATAAATTCAGAATCGCTAGTAATCGCCGGTCATCCATACAGCGGTGAATTTGTTCCCGGGCCTTGTACACACTGCCCGTCACACTATGGGAGCTGGCCATGCCCGAAGTCGTTACCTTAATCGCAATGGGGGGTGCCAAAGGCAGGGCTAGTGACTAGAGTGAAGTCGTAACAAGGTAGCCGCACTGGAAGGTGTGGCTGGATCACCGGAGAGCTAATGCTTGTTGGGTATTTTGGTTTGACACCGCTTCACACCCAAAAAGAAGTGAGCTATTCCTGAGTTAAACTTGAAGATGGAAGTCTTCTTTTGTTTCTCGACGGTGAAGTAAGACCAAGCTCATGAGCTTATTATCCTAGGTCGGAACAAGGAGTCTTTATGTCACGTTACTGAGGGCCTCATTTAAAAAAAATACGCCCTCTGGGGGCTTTGCTGGGACTAACGAGTAAAAGGCCTAGAGCTGAAAGCGATTTTAGAAACCAATCGTGCTCCGTAAAAGAATCTCAATATCGAATTCGTTTAGAAGAAAAACAAAAATTGCGTTTTCATTATGGTCTTACAGAACGATAATTACTTAAATATGTTAATATCACTAGAAAAGCCAAAGGGTCAACTGGTCTAGTTTTACTACAATTACTTGAAATGCATTTGGATAACATTTTTTTTCGATTGGGTATGGCTTCAACTATTCCTCAAGCCCGCCAGTTGGTTCCCGAGATACATTACAGTAAGGGATGACCCAAAATCTCGATCTCTCATTCAAAATTATATTGATTCATCCCACCATGAGGAATTGCCAAAGCATTTGACTTTTTGCGTATTCCAATATAAAGGATTAGTCAATCAAATAATAGATAGTCAATGGGTTGGTTTGAAAATCAATGAATTGCTTGTCGTAGAATATTATTCTCGTAAAACTTAACTCTAACTAAAATAACGGGCTCGTACAAATTTCCCCTTTCACCTAACTTAAGAAAAAGGATACAAGGTAAGGAGTTTGATCCGTGGAGTTTTTTTATCCCATTCATGTATCATAAATCCGAGGGTAGATTTTTAGCCCCTGCCTGCCCCTTCCCTTTCTTTCCCTTATTTTCCGTAGGAATTGCGAATATATCTCATATCTCAAAAAAAGGTTTGACAGCTCGGTATTCATTCTTTTTTACTGTCAAATTGCCGGTCGAGAGCTACTTATTGAGACTTTGGACTATCCGGACACATACTTTGTGAAATGGTCCATGACGAGTCCCAGTAGAAAAGAATCAAATATTTCATAAAATTAACTATTTTATTTAGAGTTTGTTCTTCTTTGGCAATACGCTTAAAAAAGATTATTCATTCCCTCTTTGGGAGGGGCTGGCTCCTTGCTTGATCTTACCACTTCACACCCAAAAAGAAGCGAGCTACGCCAGAGTTAAACTTGGAGATGGAAGTCTTCTTTTATTTCTCGATGGTGAAGTAAGACTAAGCCTATGAGCTTATTATCCTAGGTCGGAACAAGTTGATAGGATCCCCCTTTTACGCTCCCATGTCGCCACACGAATCTCGGATTTGGCTAAACAAACTCATTTTTCTTTCTTCAATAATTAATAATCTTCGTATGGGAATTCCATACGGATTTGCCCTTTTCCTGTTCCCATCACAATCAAAGATTTATTGATACTTTCTTTGGTATACTCACCTACTTTTGGTAAATTTACGGAGGCACACAAATTTGTTGATTCTTAGATACGAAGATATCAAATGGTTCGCATACTATTATTCCAAGATCCCGAGTGGCCCGAGGATTTTAAGGATTGGATGAGTGAAATTTATGTTAAATGCACTTATGACGGAGTTAATTTATCTGAAATAAAAGATTCGGGGAAAAATATCTGTTCTCGTGATTTATATTCAAGAGTCAATTCGAAATTGACAATTTGGATTATAAAATTGCGGCACCTTGTGTCCTTGAACCGATAACCATCTTTCGGTTAATCTAGCCTCCTCCGTCTTTCGGGACCAACAAGGGGGTAGTACAGGAATATTCACCTGTTGTCCATCGACTATGCCTTTCGGCCTGATCTTAGGCCCTGGCTCACCCTCCGTGGACGAACCTTACGGAGGAACCCTTGGGTTTTCGGAGTGCTTGTTTCTTCAGAGAAAAATACTCAACGATATAAAAGTATATTGTCACCTGGTTCGACTACTAAATCCTAGCGACATTACTATAGCCTCTATTCAAGGGGGAGAAATTAGTCTGCCCATTTTTATCACTAAGAAGAATTTCGCTCTTAACGAATTGACGAAGGGGGCGATCTATCATATCTTTCGATTGTGTATTAAATTTATTTTCCTTTGGTATAATTAAAAATTAATTGTATGTTGAGAAAAAGATGGCTTTTTTCAGATGAAATGAAAATTAGATTCATGTAACAGGAGAATCTAGTCTGGTCAAATATATATATATATATATATATATATATATATTGGTTTAAAAAATTGAAAAACATGTATTTCTTTTTGTTAGCCTTTTCTTTTTCATTTTGTTGATTTAGATGGAGATCAGGCATTTTGGTCCATTTGACTTTATATGCATTTGACTTGATGTGTGTAATTAGTTTTTTTCTTTCAATTAACTGAAAAAAACTGATCATCCAATGAAACATAATAAATAAATATTATTTTAATTATTTTAATATTAAATTTACATTGGTATTAAGTAGTTTTTTTTTTTCAAAGTTATTAAAACCAGTCTACCAATCTAGAGTTGACTTGTGTTGTTAATAAAGATGGATGCCGGTGACGCATGTCAGTATAGGGTAGCTAACTTAGTTTTTTAATATAAAATAATTTTATTTAATATTCAAAATAATTTATAAAATATATATTATTTTATTTGTAGGGTCCTATTAAATTATAATTTAAATAATTTATATTTTTAATAACATGACAGTGAATTTTATTGTTATATTATTTATTTTTATGTACTTTATTAAGAATTATAAATTACTTAAATTATAACTTAACAAAATCTTATTTACTATGTAGATTTGATATCACATTATTATCTATTTTATAGTAATGATCAAAATTTTTATAAAACTTTAAGTCAATCTCTTTAGTCATTATCAAGAAAGGGGTTGGTGTGTCAATTTTTAGAACTAAGAAATTCTCGGTGTACATTAATTAAAACAAATTTTAGGAGTTTAAATATCATTTTCTCCAATATTCATAATTAATGCATATAAGAAAATTGAATTCTAGTTCCATCAAATATTTATAATTAATGCATATAACGAAATTGAATTCTTGTCACGTCAAATAGATTTACATTTATTGCTTTTGATAGATTTACATTTATAACCGGAGCCTGCCAACCAAAATTTTGATAACTTTGAGCATGTGCCACAGTAAAACTCTACCGCCTAAGTTACAATTATATATTATTTTGCCTTCCATATGTATAGTTTAAAGGTTGTGTATCTTTTGTTCAAATGAAATATGTATAAGGCACACATTAATATTATCATACATTTAATTCATTTTTAAATGTTTAAATTCTATCTATTTAATCCACCTCTGTTGCGATTATCATATAAATTGATGAAGCGAAGCCATACATCTAGTTTGTGCATTTTGATTTAGTTTCCTCCAACACCACAAGATTTTTATTTTCCTCTACTCATTTTCCACATAATTTTTCCTTCTTTTAAAAAAAAAATTTAGGCCGATAGAAGGAGATAAGAGAGCAGATTTCAAGATGAGTCGTATCATTGGAGCAATCTTTATACTTGTGAACAATTTTATTGGGTATTTATTTTTCGGATACATTATCAAGAAGTTTCTGTTCTTAAAAGAAGAAGAAATTATTCATTTTGTTCATGGCAAGATACTTATAAATTTTGGGCAAGCAATTATTATTATTATTATTTACAAAGTTAAAAACTAAAAACTTCCAAGTTTTCTATTTCATAGATCATGCATGCATTAAAGCATCCTTTTTCATTCTTCCAAGGCATTTTGGTGAATTATCATACATATTTTCATGGATTAAAAAAGGTGCAGAAATATCATGAATGCAATTTTAAACTCATTGCGTATTTGTGTTTGTGATTGATTTTTAAGTGATCACTCTGGCATGGACCATTAGGTTAGTAATATTCATTTTGTACTTGCTGACTTATTTTTTTTAAATAAATTTATTTATTAGAATTGTAAAATATATACAAATTATGGATTTTTGATCATGATTCTCAAGTTTGTTAAGAAATAGTTTTAAAATGGGGAAATTTCTATCGAATTCCTTTCTTAATTACCAACATTTCATCAATTAGATATAACATAATAATCTGAAAATATTAAATAGCTACGGAAAATCCAATATGCAAGTAGAACTCAATTTGAAGCGTATTTTTGCCACACGAGAATTTGACTAAATTAAATATTTCTTAATTTTAATTTTCATTATATTCAAGTGTTATTTTCAATATTTATTTAATTCTTTTACTTTATGTTGAACAGGCCATTGTTGACATTCTTTTACCCATTGTAAGTAGTAATTTACATCTCATAGTGGTTGAAATTTTTTTAATTGATTGGATATTAAACAACATGATTAATTACGAATTAAACTTTACTTTCAATTTTGAAATTTGATAAACGCAATTTATATTTGTTTCATAAATTTAAATGAGTATTATTTTGGTGTAAATTAATATAATTGAACAGATACATATCCTTGGAAACACTTGAGCGTCCTTCTGTGCAAGATTATAGACAGTGGATGACTTATTGGATTTTTTTATCACTTGTAACAACATTTGAGATGCTTTGTTGGAAAAATCTCGGTTGGTACGTCTACTTTCGACTCATTATTTTATTATAAGGGTAAATGGTTGAACTCATTTAAATTGACATACATGAAATTCTCTGAAATTTTCATCTCTTTTATGATAAAGCATATAGCCCTCTCATTTTATCACCTAAAAAAGTTATTAAATAAATTATAATTTCAATTGAAACGATAGAAAATGATATATGTGTTAATATACGCTTCAAAATTGAAAAAATTATTATTAAAAAAAATATAAATACCTCAAATATACAAAATGGTAATCATAAATTACATTCCGTAGATCAAATTTTTTTTTTTTGGTATATCTTTTTAAAGATGTTATGCTGCTACTCAGATCGAACCGAGATGATCTAGCACTGCTTCCTAAGAGCAGCATGCACGCGTTATATGAAATGATTGGCGTAAAGTGTCTGTGGTGGTCCCATGGGTTTACCTTGGGTGTTGTATTCATACCATTGTATTAAATAATCTTGGTGGGTAAAATTCAAATTAATTATCTGTAAATCATTCTCATTACTTTTAAAAACTTTAAGTTACTCTAATTTAAAAAAAAATAAGGTTAAAAAGGGAGTAGATTGATGGATTATTTTTGTCTTATAAACAAAAATAGGGTAAATTGAGATTTTAAAAAATAGGAGTTATTTAAAGATAATTAATTCAAGAGAAAAATAATTAGAAATTAACCCATTTGAAAAATTATTACTGAAACTCTATTCCGTCTCACACCGTTAGCATATTCCATTAAGTCAATTTAAATGGAGTTTGAACAAAATATACCCTTATTACAATTATAGATTTTTTTTATAAATGAATTATTATTAAATTTTTTCTACGGAGACAAATTCTCCAAAATTTTTTAGATCTTTCCAATTTTTTTTTATGTCTTTATAATTAATTTGATTTGTGTGACAGGTTCCCAGTTCCTAATTTTATTTGGGCATACTTGAAGCTCTTGATTTTCATATGGCTAGCTCTTCCAATTTCCAATGGGGCATGTTTTTCCTATGAGAAATTCATAAGAATTTACTACAATAATTATGTGCGCAGACACCTTAATAATATTATTGGCATGTAAGTTTATTATAGAGCAAATTACATAGGTGTTATATGATCATCATTTTAAATCAAAATGTAATATATTGTGAAACGACTCCATTTCATATTTTTTTTCTAGTCTTTTCGCAATTAACATTTTCAGTTATCAGATTATTTCACATTGGGAAATACTTCTTGGAGGAGAAAAATTAGTCTCTAAAATATTATTTTTCAGTGAATTTTGACGAAGTTGTTATTCATGGGCTACTGTTCAAAATACTGTTTATTATTCGTTCTTTTATTGATTGTTGTTGCTGGTCCACTTTTGATGTTCAGGCTGATTTGAGACGTCAAATAAGTTATTTTGACTCATATTTTCAACAATAATGAAGGAAGCCCACACATAGAATCAGTTGTGAAGATTCCTATAACAAGAACATTTAAAATGTATCTATTTCCAACTGTTGATCATCGATTGCACAAGATCAACTAAAGTTAAACCAGTATCACCCAGATTATAATTAATCAATTACATTTTAGTTTTATTACCTTATGTTAAATTATTTTTAATAGACATATTTCATATAATTATTTATTTCATTTGCCCATTTCAAACACTCAGAAAGCCAAAAAAAAAAAAAAAAGTTAGAAGTTGGAAATTAATCTATTCTCCAAGCAAACATCGCCTTACTTTAATATTGTTTGACAAATAACAGGCTGCCAAGCGGATATAATATCTGAAGTTTTGAATATAGAAACGATCTGACTGAAGTTGAAAGCCAATTTTGCTTTACTTTAGTGTGTTCATCCCTAATCAATAACAGTAAATTATTTCTTCAAACACCTTCGTCATGTTATTGTTGCGCAGCTTTAAAGAAAGTCTAAAATGTTATATAATATTGTTGGATTTTTAATATAACATTATTAGATATTTAATTTAATATTAGACTTATATGTAAACAGTTATGTGTTGTTAACTGTCATACAAGATTAAGTCTAATTAAAAGTAATATATTAAGATTTTTAATAATTTGACCTTTAATCTATCTAATAAGGTGCGAGCTTTTAATATACAGATACTTCAGGGTAATTTTTATTTTATAATAGACTAAAATACAAATATTTAATGATAGCAAGAAAGTTTTTTATATAAATGATTATGGCCCCTATATCACACGCAAAAGTCTATTCTTTTCTGAGATTTCATCATCAAAGAGAGTATAGTGAGAAAGTTAAAGAATTCTTTAAGATAATGTGTTAGTATGAAAGATAATTACATGACTCTAGAGAGTAATTCAGCATTATGGATTTAAATATGCTTCCACGTATTCAATTATTGATTCTTGATGATACAACATTAATGTTTTTAAACTTTTGGTGATGGTTTTCACCACAAGCTTATTGTTTTAACAAGTGATATTAGAGTTTCTTCCTATTCAATCATTGAGAACAATTAGTGGTTGTTTTCTAGAATTAAATATATTTAAAAATTCAAAATTTTAGAAATTTGTTATTGTGAGATTTTATTTTTTAAGTTTTGGGAAATTCAATTTCTAAGAATTTGTGGCCGATGGCAATGGCAACATGCAAGAGAAGCATTAAGAGCCTCCAACTTGGAAGAAAAATATTTTTTAGTATGTAGATGTATTGTAGGAGCATTTAACTCTTCAATATAGGTATTACAGGTTTGCTTTGTTAAGAAATATTTCTTGGGATCGTGTATTTGAGTCTTGGGTGAAAAAAATTATTTCTAAGAACGTGGTTGTAACAATTTTCATATAGTGAATATTATTCTCAGTTGTCTTTTGACAATGACCGTTGTTTTCTTCGAATTTAGAGTTTTTAAAGTAAATCTTGTGTTGTGAATTTGGTATTGTTATCCATTTAATTTTTCTTATTAGTTTTTTACTTGACAAATTGCTTGGAGTGATCTTGAGAGGAATCTCAATTTCCTAACATTTTTAGTAATGACATGTGAGTACATTTGTTACATTGATTGTAGGGAATAAAACTAGGTTTTTCAATTTTTCAATTAAAATCTTTTAGGACCAATCTCATACAACATATAAGAATTAAGTAATCTAAAAATTCATACCTTGATGTTCTAAGAAGATGAACAATAGAGAGTTGTAGATCCGGTTCAAAACGATCTTCCAGGCTATGACTCAAGTTTGATCAACACTAGACGTGTGGGCGTCTGTTTCACCACTCTCCAATTGTAACTGACTCCTCTTAGATGTCTTCTGGATCTTTCTTAACATCCCTGAGATTCTCTCCTATCTCTTTTCTCAAGAGAATAATGCTCATTTTATAATATCTTATGAAAAACCATAGTATGTTAGGATTATAATTTCTATTTAAAATAGAATTCCTCTTTTAACTATCTTTCCACTTACGTAAAAGTGGAAAGAATGTGTAACTAACTAGGAGACTACCTTGTAAAATATTACAAGCCCCCATTTACACTTGAATATAACATATTAGGCCTTAACAAATATTATAATTATGATTTTCATCTAATATGCCAATTTTTCTTGCTTTTGGGTCCAGTGATGGTGTTGTCAATTAAATGAGTTAACCTATGGATCATTTGAGAACATACAATAGTGGCTACAATAATTAAATTTGTAATTAAACAAATATAATTATTTAATTCTAATTCTACTCTACTATAAGATTGGAACTAACCTCCATAATTGTATGCTCGAATATAATTCGCCCAAGCCACATTGATTTCTTTACTGCACAATCTTTTGTACCACATCGTTAATTTAAATTGATATCTCAGCTGTCCAATCAATTAATTACATCTTGTTCCTTGATACTTACTGGTTTTCTCTAATGATCATTTTCAACATACTTATTTAAGTTGAGACACTCTGGCCAGAGAATTCTATGATCAAGTACTGAAAACCCATCAAGAGATGTGTCGTACAAATTCTATATTGTTAATCTATAATTGCTCCCACTAAGATACCGGGTAATCCTGACTACATGTGCATGTCATGCCCATTGGTAACTCAAATGAAATAACAACTACAATCATGAAATTATAACTAACTCAAGATTAAGATTACAGTAAATCAATGCCTATAAGATTTAATAAGTCTAACAGTTATTACTAGGTTAATTAAATCTCATATGTGATCCAACTCAATGTAGACATACTACATCAATAAATTCATACATGATTAAGACAAATCACTCAATGAATTTATTACAATCTATACCTAAATAAAGTGCCCAACTTTATTTATTAACTGTGAACTTAATTTATTTAATCATAAGATAACTTGTATTTATGTCTTCTGCAAATCCAGATGGTGATCGCATAAATACATATAATATGATTAAATGGACTTTGCTCAAAATATTAATGCAATTCAAAATATCTGAATAAATTCTTGAAATATTTTATTAATCAGAAAATCAATATGCTTTAAAGAGCACATAATTCCAACAATCTCCCACTAGCTCTCAAAGCATATCTGGCAAATTGAACATGCTTGTAGGACTCTAAGTATAGGTTATAACCTTTCTACACTATTTCCATATGAGATGATACTTCCTCTCAATGTGTTTTTGTTTCTTGTGGTTTCTTGGTTCTTTTGATTGAGCCACTGCACTATTATTATCGAAAAATAATTTAAGTGGTGCACTTGCAGCAGATACCACCTCAAGATCTCGAAGGAACTTGCGGAGTCATGCCGCTTCTATTGCAGCCTCAGATGCAGCCACATTTTAATCTTTTGTTGTGGAGTCTGCGATACAGGATTGTTTCACACTCCTCCAACTAATAGCTCCACTTCCTAATGTAAACACATAGCCAGAAGTAGTGTTTCTACAATCCTTATCTGACATAAAGTCAGAATCAGCATAACCCACTAGAGTAAGTTCATCACCAGAATACACAAGCATATAATCCTTAGCTTCTTTTCAAATACTTCATTATATGCTTGACAGCAGTCTAGTGTTTAGGTCCAGGATTAGATTGATATCTGTTAACCATCCCAATCGCAAAACATGTGTCTGGTCTAGTGCAAAGCATGGCATACATGAGACTTCCCACAGCTTCCGCGTAGGGAACTCGTCTCATTTTCTCTATCTCCTGAGAAATTTTAGATGATTGATCCTTAGAGGATAAAATTCCATGTCTGAATGGTAACAAACCAATCTTAGAATTTACCATGCTAAATCTAGCTAATATCTTATCAATATAGACCACTTGAGACAAAGCTATCGTTTTATTCTTCCGGTCTTGTAGCAACTTGATACCAAGAATATAACTAGCTTCTCCCAGATCTTTCATATCAAATTGTTTTGCTAGCCAACTCTTTATAGTAGTCAATACTCCTACATCATTTTTGATAAGGAGAATATCATTTACATAAAGAATTAAGAAGGCTACAGATTTTCCCTGAATTTTCTTGTACACACATGGTTCATCAATATTCTGAATGAATCCAAACGATTTCATCGCTTGATCAAATCTGATGTTCCACGACTGGGATGCTTGCTTCAATCCATAGATGGATCTTTGCAACTTGCATACCAAGTGTTCTTGGCCTTTTTGTATGAATCCATCTGGTTGCTGCATAAAGGTGTCTTCTTCAAGATGCCCATTAAGAAAGGCAGTCTTGACATCCATTTGCCAAATTTCATAATTTAGCACTGCAGCAATAAAGAGCAGAATTCTGATAGATTTAAGCATAACAACCAGAGAAAAATGTTTCCTCATAATCGATTCTCTCTTTTTGAGTGAACCCTTTAGCTACTAATCTTGCTTTAAATGTTTCCATCCTTCTGTTTACTCCTCTTTTTCTCTTATAGATCCACTTGCATCCAATGGGTTTTACCCCATTTGGTGTCTCTACAAGTTCCCAGATTTTATTGGAATACATAGATTCCATTTCTTGATTCATAGCCTTTTTCCAATGTTTAACATCACTATCTATTAGAGTTTCATTGTATCCAGTGAGATTTTATACATGTTCATATGAGATAGCCGTATAGGTTTCTCTCAATAATATGTATCTTGTTTGGTAATCTAGTTACCCTTCCACTATGATGAGGTTTTAAAAGTGATAATTTTGTTCAGGGATAATCCTTTTGTTAATCATTCTTGCTCTTTTCTATGCTTACATAAATAGAAAACTGATCATCAATATGATCTCCTTACTTTATGATCTCTCTAGTTTTACCTCATTCATAGGTTATAAGTCATTTATATAGTTTTCCTCAAAGAAAGTATAGTGTATGTTTACAAATACATTCCTATCTTGAGGTCTATAAATTAGACTTTCCTTTATTCCTTTAGAATACCTAAAACATGCATACTTTAGAACATGAATCCATCTTTTCTGCCTATAATTTTAGTATAAATACTAGCGAATCTCCAACTATAGATGTGTCACAAATTAAGTTTGTGACGTATCCATAATTCCATGGAGTAATAGGCACTGATATAGATAAAACTAAGTTCAATAGTCTATACAGTTTTAAATACTGGTATCTATAATAAAAAAGGTAAATGATAAATCACTATATATATATCTTATTTTATTTAAAAGAATCTTGTTTGTCCATATAATGACACTATTATGTCACAATGTTCATTATAAATGGGAGTTTATCCCATTTTACAACCAAATGGACTTTGAATTCTCTTGAGAGATATTCTTTACTTCGATCAGATCGAAGGTCTTTTATGTTCTTGTCTAATTGCTTCTTTGTCTTATCCATGTACTCTTTTGAATTTCAAAAGCCACGGAATCATGACGCATTTAGACAAACATAAATGCAAAGAATATTTATCAATTAGATTGATAAAATACTCATAACCTCTATTTACATGTAAACTAATTAGTCTGCATATATTGTGCACTAATTCCATGCAATACAATATTATCCTTTCTTTTAACTCAAAAGGAGCTACCTTGTCATATTACTCTTCTAAATAAGATTTGTAGAGTATCAATGATCAACCTTAAATAGATCAGGAAGGACCTATTATTAATCATTCTCATGAAATCTTATTATACTTTATATGATTTAAGCATAAATATTAGAGGTGCCATTGGTTTTAGAAAAACATTTCTTTTCTTAGATAAATAATATACTTTTTATCATTATATCTTACTTTGAACAGATCAATAGACTTATATGATATTAATTGTCTTTGTAAAGTACAAAATTGAATTATTAACAGAGGATCAAAAAATAACAGTGTGCTTCTGTTTATTAAAAACAAGCCATCGAAATTAAATTCCTCTAATGTAATACAAAGACAAATATCAAAACTTACACTAGTATCTTTCTTTACTGCTGCTTAAAGCTTTCTTTACTTAATCTCTTGGTTTCCTGAAAACCAAATAAATGAATTTACAAATAAATTAGTTATCTCAGAATTTACTATTGCATTAATCAATAGAAACTGAACTAATTAGGAATCTTAAAGATTTCCTGTACCTGATTTTAATAATCTTAGGACAATCTTTCTTCCGATGACCCTTCTGTCCACACTTGAAGCACTTGTTTTTCGACTTGCCATCTTTTCTAATAGACAGGTTCCTTGTGTCAATTCTCTTTTGCCTACCCTTGTCTTTCGACTTAGGCTTTAAAGAGAATTCTTGTTTAGGAAGTTCTTTGCTATGATAATATTCTTCTATAGCATGTAGTTCGTACATCAATTGAACTAAGGTCATATCTCTATTGCTTAAGATATAGCTGACCTTAAACTCTCTGAATGTATCAGGTAAAGATTCAATCACCATGTTGATCTTTGTTTTATCATCGATCTCAACACTATGAATCTTAACTTCATTCAAATAGTCCATCATTTTAAGGACATGATCACGAACTCTTGTACCCTCTTCTATCTTAGTGTCAATGACACGTTTTAATGCTGCTTCTCTGGTAGAATCAGTATTCTACCCAAACATCTGATGGAGACTAGCCAATATTTCAGTGGCTGTTTCCATGCTCTGAAGTTTGTTCTGCAGTTCTATAGAAATCGAATCCAATATATAGCGCTTAGCCATTTTGTTAGCCTCGCACCATTTCTCATAAGACTCTTTCTGATTTCTATAATCGTATAACGTTGGTACTGAAGGGTATTGCTGGGTCAAAACATATTTGTAGTCTTTAGTAGTGAGAATATTAAATAGATTGTGTTTCCAATCTAAGTAATTTTCACCAGTGAGTTCATTTTTAACCAGGATGATTAATAGTGGGTTGATGGAAGACATTTTCTGAAAAATAAAATATACATGCATAAATATATTGATATAACATTCACAATAAAATTCTAAAAATGCAAAAAACTATAAATGCATTTTATTTTATTGTAATGATAATCTAGTACCGCTTTAGCAAGCTATCCGTTGGGGAAGTCATGCCGCCACTTACCAGACCCAATTAATCATTAGATTATTTGTTTTCATGTCGTAACATGATAAATAACTATCATTATCTTTTAGGGCCAAAATTTTGTTAACAGAGCTTCGTTGGGAAGGTTAATAACAAATTTTGTTGAGTGTATAACCATTGTTTTAATCTACATATTTCTCATATCATGTAGCTACTGTTAGGGTGAGCAACAGATTGAAAAATATTTCGATTTTATCTTTAAAGAAGTTCATCAAATAAAATGTCTAATATATATACCCTCCGTAGGGAGCATCATCATATCATGAAGTTGAGGTATATATATAATTTTATTATTGAACTAACAATGGAGCCCGTGGGAAAATTATCTTGAATTTTCCCTCTCTCACTCAATATTTTAAAGTTGATTTTTCCTTTTAAAACATACATATATTGTTAATTGCATGCTTCCTAAAATATTATCTAAGTGATATCTTATATTATTAAGCATTTGCAAATTTCAAACAATATGCATGAATTCATGTTATATGAATGACATATATTATTATGCATAGAGTGGCACTACTTATTCTATATGACATGTTATCATGGCATGTTCACATCCAAAACACAACATATAAAAAAAAATTAAATAATCTCAATTCATGATTTTTCTAATAAAAAAATTAATCCTAAGCCTAATCTTCATTGGGCTTCATATCAATATCTTCTTTCTTGGATTATCTTTGTTGATGGCCTTGGTTAATACAGGCTTTAAATTTATTATTGGTCCAAATTTTTAATTTTAAAGAAAATAAAACAAAATTTTAAATAAAACTTTTGGACCAAAAATAAACTTAATTTATTTAAACTATATTCATGCATTTTAATCCATTAAGCCCAAATTTTATTGGACTTAAAACTAGGATTTACCAAGCCTAAAAACCGTTTCTGAACTTAAATGCATAATAGTAAACTAATTTTACCAATTATGAAAATAATACAGAAATTAGGGGCCTGAGTGACAATTGCCAATCAAAACACTAATCTCTTTTGTTTTCTCCAGCCGCCGTCAGCTAAGACTAAAGCTTCCGTTCATCCCTTTTCCGGTGGGCACTTGCCTCTGTCAAGCTGGAAAAACGCCCCTGTCGGCGCCGGACACCAGATCCTGCCGTTGCCGAGCGAGGACTGCTCTTGCTGCTGCCCGCTGCTCCAGCTGTTGCCGCTGCCGCGCGAGCCTGCTGCCCACTGCTCCAGCTGCTGCTGCTGTCCGCGCGAGTTGCAGCCTGCGCGAGCCAAGCGTACATGCTGCGCGAGCCTGCTGCGTGGGCATGCTGCGCGAGCAGGGGCTTGCTGCGAGCGCGCGCCCGTCCTCTTGCGACTGGTTTTGCTAGTTTTGTGCATTCTTGTGGAAATCTTGATGCTTTGATTTTATTTTACAGATTACAATCCCTAATGACTTACAAAAATTTTAAAACATAAAATTAAATCAAAAGAGAAATATGGTGATAATAGACCACTCCTTTTGTTACAAATCTAAAATAAAATTACAAATAAATTTCTAACCATTAATTGAGACAATCCAAGCATGCTTTATTCATATATTAACAAATAATATATATCTAAATAAATTGTGCCACTCTATATATAATTAACAAGATAGATTTCTTACGAAATTCTTATATATTATTATAAGATGGCTCTGATACCAATTGTAGGGAATAAAACTAGGTTTTTTAATTTTTCAATTAAAACCTTTTAGGACCAATCTCATACACCATATAAGAATTAAGTAATCTAGAAATTCATACCTTGATTTTTTGAGAAGATGAACAATTGAGAGTTGTAGATTCGCTTCCAAACGATCTTCCAGCTATGACAAGTTTGATCAACATTAGATGTGTGGGCGTCTGTTTCACCACTCCCCAATTGTAACTGACTCCTCTTAGATATCTTCTGGATCTTTCTTAACATCCCTGAAATTCTCTCCTATCTCTTTTCTCAAGAGAATAATGCTCATTTTATAATATCTTATGAAAAACCCTAGTATGTTAGGATTATAATTTCTATTTAAAATAGAATTCCTCTTTTAACTATCTCTCCACTTACGTAAAAGTGGAAAGAATGTGTAACTAACTAGGAGACTACCTTGTAAAATATTACAAGCCCTCATTTACACTTGAATATAATATATTAGGCCTTAACAAATATTATAATTATGATTTTCATCTAATATGCCAGTTTTTCTTGCTTTTGGGTCCAATGATGGTGTTGTCAATTAAATGATTTAACCCAGGGATCATTTGAGAACATACAATAGTGGCTACAATAATTAAATTTGTAATTAAACAAATATAATTATTTAATTCTAATTCTACTCCACTATAATATTGGAACTGACCTCCATAATTGTATGCTCGAATATAATTCGCCCAAGCCACATTGATTTCTTTACTGCACAATCCTTTGTACCACATCGTTAATTTAAATTGATATCTCAGTTGTCCAATCAATTTAATTACATCTTGTTCATTGATACTTACTGGTTTTCTCTAATGATAATTTTCAACATACTTATTTATGTTGAGACACTCTGGCCAAAGAATTCTATGATCAAGTACTGAAAACCCATCAAGAGATGTGTCGTACAGAATTTATATTGTTAATCTATAATTTCAATACTTGTAATTGCTCCCACCAATATACCGGGTAATCATGACTACATACGTTTGTCATGCCCATTGGTAACTCAAATGAAATAACAACTACAATCATGAAATTATAACTAACTCAAGATTAATATTACAGTAAATCAATGCCTATGAGATTTAATAAGTCTGACGGTTATTACTAGGTTAATTAAATCTCATATGTGATCCAGCTCAATGTAGACATACTACATCAATAAATTCATACAAATCACTCAATGAATTTATTACAATCTATACCTAAATAAAGTGTCCAACTTTATTTATCAACTGCGAACTTAATTTATTTAATCATAAGATAACTTGTATTTATGTCTTCTGCGAATCTACATGGTGATCGCATAAATACATATAATATGATTAAATGGACTTTACTTAAAATATTAATGCAATTCAAAATATCTGAATAAATTCTTGAAATATTTTATTAATCAGAAAATCAATATGCTTTAAAGAGCACATAATCCCAACAATGATCACACTTTGTCTCTCATTTTTCAATTGAGGTAACATATGTAGATTGGGTCTACAGGCAACATTGTTAACCTAATGACAAGTACCCTATACTTTCTTTTTTCGGATTTTATTGTTAAATTCTTTTTATTGTGCTATTAGAGCTCATTGTGGCCTTTTAAATGTTCGATTAGGGGTTAGGAAAGACAATTTGTATCGGTTTACGGTTCTGATTTTTTTGTTTTCGGTACCGTTTGCAACTCGCAACATTGTTAGCCTAATGACAAGTACCCTATACTTTATTTTTTCGGATTTTATTGTTAAATTCTTTTTACTGTGCTATTAGAGCTCATTGTGGCCTTTTAAATGTTCGATTACGGGTTAGGAAAGACAATTTGTATCGGTTTACGATTCTGATTTTTCGGTTTTCGGTACAGTTTGCAACTCGTTTGGGTTCAAGAAATCAACCCAAACAGTTTGGAAAATTACTTAAGTTTGGTTTGATTCGGTTTAAAATTCGGTTCGAGTTACAAATTCGGTCTGGTTTCGAGTTGTCAATTTTGAATTGTAATTCGGTTTGGGTTGCAATTTGGTTCAGTTTACTATTTCGGGTCAGGTTAAGAATTTGGGTATATGCAAAAACAACAAAAAATAAACAAATTAATCAGCAAAATAGCAAATGATGAAAAATAGTGAACAAATGATGAAAATTCCACGCTACCAAAACACCAAATTTAAAGTATTCTAACCACAAATTACAAAAAAAAAAAAAAAACAACTTCCAAGTCATGAAGCTAATTCAAGTAAATAAGAACAAACATAAATAATTTAATAAAATAAAATCATCACCATTTCTCGATGACTCCATCAACAAACTGAAAATGATGAAGTAAATCAGTCCATTCTACAAAAAAAAAAAAAAAAAAGCAAAGTAGTCCATTAGGAAACAATTAACCTCCACCAAACAAGCATCAACAATTAGATTAGACATGCACAATCTAAAGCAATGACTATATATATATATATATACAGACATTCTTCTTTTCTTCCAAATTGAGTAATTCGTTGTCTTTTCTTTTTATCCTGAACAATCGTAGCTATCTCTTTCCGGCTCTGGCAAAGCGCACCTTGAATGACCTACGTGAGCACTTCCTGCAGTAAGCAACTTACTTATTGACTTTCTCTCAAGGTTAGTACACTGAACACAAGCAAAATCTTTTTTTCAAAGTGAATGTTTTTGTTTTTACACATGGCTGGATGAACTTTTCTCATCTTCGGACTCCCTTACCTTACTCAAGAAAGAAAGTCACGCTGATCAGTAGTGTGTGTGTGTATATGTATATATATATATATATATCAAATCAGTTTACTTTCTAAAACACCATAAAATCACCAAATCATATAATTTATAAAGAAACACATGAAGACACACAATCAAGCTGATTAATCTTTATAAATATAAAAATTAATAAAGATACACATGAAGATAATAGTACACTCATCAAATCATTTGGCCCCTTTTTTTGCTTCTAAACAAACATCATTTTATGAGTAATAACATAAAAAAAAAAATCTCAATTAGTAGTAAGATCCAACTGTAAAAATCATCTCACATATATCTCCACATCGTTTATTTTTGTAACTAATAGTTAAACTAAGAATACTACTGCTGTAGCTCAAAATCCCTCTCAAATTTTAATTGTGACCTTTGTACATAACTTTGTTTTTAAGTCTCAACACTAAAAATTATACATCTACATGTTAATAAAGTCAAAGCTAAATTATTATTATCAATTTTTTTTAACTTCACCCCACATTACAAATGTCAAAATCAATTTTTGATAGTATTATACATATTAAAAAAAAAGTCATTCCAATTTAAAGCAAGCACAATAAAGTGTTATTACATATTAGATTATTAGTCATAAAAAAGAATCAAGTTTTTATTATTTAACCAAGATTTGTCATTAATTAATGTCATGCTAATTTGAAATAAGCACAATAAAAAAGGAAAAATCCAAAATCAAGCATTATAAGCAAGGAAATAGGCATGCCAACAAAAATGAAGTGAAGACACATCTAATTTGAACTTTATCTAAATAGTCTTGATAATTAAACCTAATAAGACAATATGCACAAGTAAAGATATAGCCATCAAGATTAATAAATCATCAATCCTAGCCTCCATATAAAAAAAAAGAGTTACCTAATCACTTGAGTCTAGATGAAGCAAGCAAGTAGGCAACAAAAAATCTTCATGTTGGAACACTTGGATGCTCTGGTTGTGTTGATTTAGGAAGCTCTACATGAAACAAAAAGACTTAAAAGTAAATAACTCATCAAATAAATAACCAAAAAGTAAATAATAATAAAATAATTAAAATTTAAAATATTATACCTTCAGCGAGTGCATCCATAAGCTCATTTTCCTCAACCAAGCTTGAAGGTTTGTTATCGGATCCACGAAATGTGAAGATCGTAAACAATTTTGTGTCAATATGAGTGCTTCCACCATGTCAGAAATTATAGAACTCCTATATTCATCTACAATATAACCTCTGTACAAATGCGAACTTGGATGTAATGGTAAATACTGGAATGGCAAGGACATCTCTTGTTATATGCTACCATAGGAAAATATCAAATTGAATACCCAAGGAAATAAGAACTTGAAATTCAACCAATTCCCTCAAGTAAAGGTCTAACTTATTTAATAATTCTATGCTATCTCTAGTCACAGCAACCATCTTAGTGTATTTGGAGAAACAATCCTCATAATCATCATCAACATCACCTAAATCAAGGAAAGTCAGCCCATTACTAAACCCACAACTACTACTAGCACGGCTTACACTTGCACTAGCACTAGCACTAGCACTTGGGTGTTTTGCACTATATGATTCATAGAGCCTATGCAAAGTGTTTTTCACTATGCTTTTCATCTAACCATATTTAGCATTATCCTTGCTATATAAACTCTCAAAGCCCCTAAGGGCGTGGTCGGGTTGGTCACCATGCTCGCCATAGAGCCGTGGCAGCCCGAGTTTGATTCTTGGGGGTGGGAAGGGGAGTTAAAAATTGTATTTGGGTTTGTCTGCCCCCCTTTCATTTTAAAAATTTGAAAAAGAAAAAACTCTCAAAGAAAATTACTATGAAATTCATTTTTGCTCTGGTACAGTAGTAACAATCAACAACTTATTTAATTTTAATATGCCTTCCCAATACTTGTCAAATTTGGATTAAGATTGGTACACATTGAATTCAAAGCCTTTTTAACTTTGCATATCTCATTGTAACAACTACTCGATATCACCTTTAAAGAAGTAGAAAACGCCAACGTGGCATCATAAAAATCCGTAAAAATCTAAGCATTCGCCAAGCATTTTCCCAATCATCACTCCCCAGAGGTCCTATCCTTCTTCCACTACACCCAACTGCACCTTATTCTTCACGAAAATAAACATTATAAAGCTTATCCTCGTTTGTCATTTAATCAAAAGGCGACTTGAACTTCAAAGCTGTCATCAACATAATATAGGTGGAATTTCACCTAGTAGGACAATCTAAAATCACACTTCCTCTAGAAATTTGACCATTCAGCCTCAAAATCTTTTGTTAGTCAACACGAATTTTAAATGCTTGTAACCTTACAGTGGATGACCTCACATACTTCATAGCATTACAGATACCAGTAATGCTCTTGTCCACTTTCACTAACCTTTCATTAGTAATAAGATTCAGAATGTGTGCGCAACTATGCATATGCAAAAACTCACCATCCAACAGTAAGGTATCATCTCTTTAAGTCTTTAATTTATTCGTGAAGTAGCTAATGGCACTCTCATTTGCACTTGCATTATCCACGGTGATTGTGAACACCTTCTTGATACCCTAATTAAGTAAACATTTTTCCATCTGCTTACTAGCCGTCTCCCTTCTATGATCAGGAACTGTGTTAAAACTAATAAACTTTCTGTACAACTGCCAATTTTCGTCAATAAAGTGAGCTGTTATCACCATATAACTAGCCATTGTAATGGAAATCCAAATATTAGTGGTGAGAAATTTTTTGCTTATTATCGCTCAATAAACTCTTTAAAGAAGCTTTTTCAGCCAAATACAAGTCAAGAATATCCTTAGTAATCGTTCAACAAGATAGGACAACATACCTCATACATGCGACACTACAAAAATGCCTAAACCCAATATTCTCCATATATGAAAATGGTAGCTCATCAAGAAGAATCATTTTAACAGTTGCCCTTCTAACAACATCCTGAGTAAACCCCCTAACCACAAGCTGACTACTCTATTCACTCCCATTAGCAAGTTAATGAGTTAAAACTGCTTGGTTGTCTTTATAGTTCTTATACACTTCACACCTTTTAGTGTGGTTTTTCAAAGTGCTAGTCCCATCCAACGAAGTTTTACGTGCATATTCTTGACCACAATAGTTGCATCTACACTGGTCCTGATTTTCTGCCAATCTAGTGAAATTTTTCCAAACTATGGATCTTAGAGCCACTTTTTCCCTTGGCTTAGGTGGTCTCGATGTCGTGGTCGATGTCCTCTTCCTTTTTTATCCAGATTGAGCATCAGTAGCCGTTGATGGCACACCATTAGCTTCATAAGAATTAAATTCATTTGATTGTATTTTACCGTGAACTCTTGAATTATTTGATGTAGACATCTGAAATCATAACACATTCATGATCAACTTCCTAACTTTTTTTTCTTTTTTATTTAGGTAAGGTAAGCACATAAACTATAACTTTTTAAAAACTAATAAATATATAGAAATTAATTTCTCCATGCACATCAACATATTCTATCTTTTATTTCCTATTGTTGTGCAGATATATATACATTATACATACATACATAAACACAATATTTAATTATTTAAGCAGATTGTTGCATGAATTACCATTTACTAGCATCTACCCCTTTGACAAATGACAATTATTGGTTAAATTTTACTAATTTATTAGATTTTAGTTAAATAAAAAAAATTAAACAGAAAAAAGGCAAATTAAAACAAATGCAGCCAATGAGCCAAATACAGTAGACATTTACACAACAAAAAAAAAAAAAAAAAAAAAAAAAAAAGGAAGAAGGAAAAAGCCAAATTTAAAAAAGGGTGCAACTAATAAGCCAAATACAATACACATTTACACAACAAATATAAGAAAAATGAAGAAGGAAAACGCCAAATTAAAAAAAGAGGGGTGCAGCTAATAAGCCAAATACAGGACACATTTACAATTTTACACAACAAATACAAAAAAATAAAAAATAAAAATAAACAGAAAAAATAAAAGAAAACCGCCTGCTACAATTGTGCATTGTGCTCATGTTGAAGAGAGATAAAGGTTGCCTTGAATTGTCGTGTAGACTCGATGGCGAGAAGAGAGATGACTGACAAGGGCTGGGCTAGTGGTGACGACAAGCTAAGAGGAGAGACCACTGATGAGGGCTGGGCTCGTGAGTGGTGACGGGACATCAAACTAACGGAATAGTCGTGGCTCGTGGAGAATTGAGAGAGGAGACTGAGGCTTAGTAGACTGTTGTCGATGTTAACGTGGTCGATGTGGATAACGTGGTCGATATGGAGTGTTGGAGGAACTGTCGGGCCCGAGGATTGGGTGTGGCTGAGTTAGGGTTTTATGAAATTGTGAATTGGGATTTTTGTCTTTGTTAAATGTGAAATACTGAAATAAAATGGAAATATCATCAAATATGCGTTGTGTGTACAGTTTACTATGTTTGTATCTCATTACTTTTAAAGTTTTAAGTTTAACCTTTTTTCTTTGTTTTTAAACTGCCGAACCGAATTATGAACCCGATCGATTTTCTTAATCTAAATCGTTCAATTTTACGTGCTGCTGTGTTTGGAAAAGATGAATCTACTGACTCCACAATATTGAAAAATGAAAGAAAATAAGGTAGACAAGAAGGGTTATGTGCTGATAATTTGCCCCTCTTTTGTAATCCAGAACTAGGAGATTGAAATCTCTAGGTGGTCCATCCTTAATGTATCTATTTACCATGGTCTAAATCACGATATGATTCTTGAAAACTAGAGGCATATGGAGTTGAGGTGTTTATTACTAGTTTTGACTCGTACAGAATTCATGAAAATATTTTGTTAGAGGTCAATTCGGAGATTGTGTTTATTGATGAAGCCCATAGGCTTAAGAATGAGAAGTCAAAACTTTTTCTGGCATGTTAGAACTAGAAACACAAAATCGTATTGGTCTCACAGGAACCATAATGCAAAACAAAATCATGGAACTGTATATTCTCTTTGACTGTGTTGCACCTGGATCATTGGGGTACGGGAACATTTCAGGGAGTTTAATGAACCTCTTAAGCATGGCCAGAGATCAACTGCTTGTGAATGATTTATTCAGATTGCTGATGAACGAAAACAACAACTAGTTGGAGTTCTTCGTAAATAAGCTGGACAAAAAAAGAGACTATTGGACATCTTATGATGGGAAATGAAGATAATGTGGTTTTCTGTACAGTGAGTGATTTGCAAAAAAGAGCATATAGAAGATTGCCTCAACTACCAGGATCTAGTGCCTGATTAATAAAAATCTTCCATGTAGTTATGGAAGCCCTTTCACCTAAGTTGAATGTTGTTGTTGATGCTGTTTTCCGCGTCCCTTCAAATAGTGTCAAAAATCTTCTACTCGCAGTTAGCTCGAGCTCGAGCACGAGCAGGACTGCCTTCCTATCTCGATTCCTCTATCTTTACCAGAACGGAAGTCTCCCGGACCTGTACTCACGAGGAGCAGAGTCGGGGGTCACGGGTGTTGTTCCGTGAAAACCCTCCGACGCTCAAGTCGATGAATCGAGTTGTTCTTTTGTACCCTCTTAATTGAGAGACCGGAAGAATGGAAGGGTATTTTTCCTTCCTTTCTCAATAATGAAATTCGAAAATCAAAGTAGGGAAAGTAAGAAGGAGAAGAACTCATGTGAATTCTCGAACCCTGCAGACTTACCCGTCCGTTTTTTTTTATTCTCCATTTTTCCTGCCCTTTCTCTCCGAGATCATCTGTTCCCGCGTCGGTGGTGTATAGGTCCCTCTGACAGCCGGGATTAGCGTGATATTCCCTGGGAATGCGTGACTGTCTGGTTGGCATGGCTCACACGGCCTGATCTTAGTGTCGGGCATGCGTGCGTGAAATGATGACACTGTGGGGGCGTGTGCCGGCCATCGGTAACGGGGGCCATGCCATACCGCATGGGGCATCGGCCAGACATCGATCGGCACGCTGAATCATCGGAAGGGGGGATTTGACTAATCCAGGTCAGTAATGCTCGGGTCATATCTTCTCTCTGCGCTGTCACTGGTGTTGCTGGGTCGTGATCGGGAAAATGTAGACCTCGAGCAGGAGAGGGAGCTCAAGCTTTGACGACCTTTTACTCTTCGACCTTGACCAGCTTTGACGGGGTTATGAAGACCTCGAGCAGAAGACTTAGCCTGGGCTCGAGATGGGTTGACCTCGAGGTCTTTTATTCACGCCTGGCTGGACTCAAGGAGAGCTGCTCGATATTACCCAAACACCAGTTCCTCAGTTTCTAGTCTTTGGAGTGAGACGAGATAAGACTGGAAACTTCTCGTTTGGGCCGGCTTCACGGTCTTTTTACCTTCCCGGTTTGAGCTGTCTTTCGATTCCATCATTTCACATTTAATGCGGGACGCGTGGATCAATCCAGGCCGTGTGTTTGAATTTTGAAGGGACGTTACTTGAACGGTCGCGTCTGTTGAGATGCATGCCATCTGCTGAAGAGACGCACTTTCCCCTTTAAAAACCCTCAACTTCTTCATTGTACCTCTTATTGCTCATTTTTACTCAGACCCGAAATCTTCTTGCAAGTGCTTCTTCGTCTTCCTCTTCTGTGTCAGAGCGGTTTCCGACCGTATAAGCCTTTCTCTTCACTCAGGTATAAACCTCTCTCTTTTCTTTTTATTTCCATTCCGTTCTTCCTTCATCTGGGTTTCTAATTCTGTCCGGGTAGACTGTAACTCTAGGAAACAATGTCAAACCCCAAACAATCCCGTACGATGTCACCTGAGGAATCTTCCTCTTCTAGTGAAGTAGAACCCCTTAGCGTAGTCCCGGCGAGAGATTCTAGTTCGGAGGGGGCGTTACCTGTGGCAGAGATCTGGCCGCATCAGGGGGAGAGGGTCAGCCAAAGGTCAGAAGGTAGGGGGTACCCCATCGACCTCATAAGGTGTGAAACCACACACTTGGACTTGAATAGGCTTAGGCACACCTACCATATACCCGACAATGTGGATTTGCGGGTGTCGGGCAAGGGTGACATTCCCAGCCATCCGCCTCAAGGGTATACTACCTTCCACTTTGAGTGCTTCAAATAAGGGGTCAGGCTGCCTCTCCAGCCTTATTTTGCCCAGGTTTTGCCCAGGTTTTGTCCAGATTCCGGCTGGCCCCGGGGCAGCTGAACCCGAATGGGTGGAGGGTCCTTTCCGGCATCTTTGTTTTGTGGAAGTGGTGTAACTTGGGTGAACCCTTGGTAGAGGAAATAAAGCATCTCTATCAGCTAAAGTGCAGCCCGAAGGATGCTGGCTGGTACTACCTCACCTCTAGTCTGAAGGGCAAGAGCCCATAACCGATCTTCCCACCTCTGGTGGCAACTGGAAGAGAAAATTCTTCTTTGTTCGGGGAGATTGGGGGCATTCTGCACTTCTCTCCGAGGGGATCCCTCCGGTTCCACGGCATTTCTGCACTCCAGGTCGTTTATCCGTCCATCAAATTTTTATTTTATTTATTCTACTCGTGTTTGTTCTCACCATTTTGCTCTGATTGTTCCTACAGTATCTTGGGGTGCCTCTTTCAAGATTGGGGAAGAGCTCCGAGCGCACGTCAGCACAGCACTTGATAACGCGAGCTCGTGCAGGGAGCTGCTTACAACCCAAAATTTTTTTGAGTTCGGCGTAGTGTTAGAGGAAGGCATGAGGGGGGTGCTTGACATGATGCAGAGGCGTGTAGGGACTTCTGGAAATGCGAGCAACTCGAAGAGGCTCGGAGCCAATACAGATACTCCGCCTCCACCGATTCGAGCTTCCCCTCCGGCTCGGGAGGTAGAGCGAGCAGAAGAAGGTCCTCCTCGCAGGCGTCCGAGGACTACAGCCTTGGCTCGGCTCGGCTTCGACCCGAAAAAGTGCAGGAGCTAGGTCGGTCTAGCTATACCGAACCCTATGTTCAGGATTTTACCGAGCAGATGAACGATAGGTTCCTGGATGGGTTGGAGTCTTATGATGCTGATGAGCTGGTCAGTGCTCTCCACCGCCTCTCTTCTCGTACTGCAGCTACTGTCACCAGATTTAAGACCAAGACTTAAGATTCTCAGAAGCAGCTTCGAGCAGAGATTCAGAGCTTGAAGCAGAGTCTTGAGCAGTTGAAAGAGGAGAACACGAAGCTTCAAGAGGAGAACTCTACCTTCGCAGAGAAGGCATCGATGTCGGACTCTAGGGCTACCCAGTTAAAGAGGGAGTTGTCCTTTGTCCGGGAGGAGTTACTTGAGGCTCGGAATAACTTGGACACCCAGAGATTTTCCTTTGAGAAGACCATGGAGGGGGAAACTTCTCGCCTCCAGGGGAAGGTGGATTTTCTGGAAACTAAACTTGCGACCGAGTACAATGAAGGGGTGGCTTTCAGCTATGACTGTCTCGTTTTTGCCTTGGGCAGGGAACACCCCGAGGTCGACCTGTCTAAGGTACAAGCGGGTGTTGCTGAGTACATGCGCATCTATGGCATCTCAGTCCAAGGGTCGGAAGCTTCCCCATCCGAGGCCCCCACTAAACCCAGGGAAGTTGTTCCTCCCCCTGCTGCTGATGCTCCTCCTGCTAATGCTGAAGATGCTCCTTCTGCTAATGCTGAAGATGCTCCTCCTGCTGCTGATGGTGCCCCTCCCGTTGCTGCTGCTGATGCCCCTGCTAGCCATGATTCCCCAGTTGCTTGAACTCTCTCTCTCTTTTTATTTTTTTATTTTTTTTACTTCTGTATTTGTAATCTTTTCAATGAATGAATAAAAAGTAAACATTGGGTAACTTGCTTCTGTTCCCGTATGCATAGACTTGCGTTTTATATTTATGCATGTGGTTGGCTCCGTGCACTTGCCAAGTGGAAATGTTATAAGTGTTGGGGTTTTATTTTCTTTTTTGCCCAAGTTTGTATCATCCTTTAACTTATGTGTGGCAAAGCTTTGCCTTGAGTTAGGCTGAAGGCCTACCATTTATCTCGTGAGCTTGGTTCACTTGAGCCGATGTTTGGTTCGTGCTCGGTAGCCGTTAATTTTGAGAGCTCATTTAGCTCGAGCCCGATTTTAGCTCATGCTTAAATTCTGCATTATCTCCTCGCGTTCTTCTTGCTCGACCCTGCAATGGGCTCGCGTCGGCCACAGTCCTGCCTTAAGCTAGGCCTTGGGACTTCTAGCTTTTTGCGTTCTTTTGCGAGCTTCTCTTGCTCGAGCCTGTAATCGGCTCACGCTCGGCACCGTCCCGCCTAAAGCTAGGCTTTGGCACTTCTGGCCTTCGTGTTCTTCTCGGTGAGCTTCTCTTGCTCGGGCCTGCAATTGGCCACGCTAGGCACCGTCCCACATAAAGCTAGACTTTGGGACTTCTGGCCTTAGCGTTGATTTCATGCGCCCCTTCTGCTCGGGCCTACAATTGGCCACACTTGGCACCATCCCGCCTAAAGCTAGGCTTTGGGACTTCTGACCTTAGCGTTGTCTTCATGAGCTTTTTCTGCTCGGACCTGCAATTGGCCACACTTGGCACCATCCCGCTTAAAACTAGGCTTTGGGACTTCTGGCCTTAGCGTTGTCTTCATGAGCTTCTTCCGCTCGGGCTTGCAATTGGCCACACTCGGCACCGTCCCGCCTAAAATTAGGCTTTGGGACTTCTGGCCTTAGGGTTGTCTCCATGAGCTTCTTCTGCTCGGGCCTGCAATTGGCCACACTCGGCACCGTCCAGCCTAAAGCTAGGCTTTGGGACTTCTGGCCTTAGCGTTGTCTTCATGAGCTTCTTCTACTCGGGCCTACAATTGGCCACGCTGGGCACCGTCCCGCCTAAAGCTAGGCTTTGGGACTTTTGGCCTTAGCGTTGTCTTCATGAGCTTCTTCTGCTCGGGCCTGTAATTGGCCACACTCGGCACCATCCCGACTAAAGCTAGGCTTTGGGACTTCTGGCCTTAGCGTTGTCTTCATGAGCTTCTTCTGCTCAGACCTACAATTGGCCACACTTGGCACCATCCCGCCTAAAGCTAGGCTTTGGGACTTCTGGCCTTAGCGTTGTCTTCATGATCTTCTTCTGCTCGGGCTTGCAATTGGCCACGCTCGGCACCGTTCCGCCTAAAGCTAGGCTTTGGAACTTCGGCCTTAGCGTTGTCTTCGCGAGCTTCTTACGCTCGGGCACTGCAATTAGCCACGCTCGGCACTGATCCGCTCTAAAGCTAGGCTTTGGAACTTCGGCCTTAGCGTTGTCTTCATGAGCTTCTTCTGCTCGGGCTTACAATTGGCCACGCTCGGCACCGTCTCGCCTAAAGCTAGGCTTTGGGACTTCTGGCCTTAGCGTTGTCTTCATGAGCTTCTTCTGCTCGGGCTTGCAATTGGCCACGCTCGGCACGATCCGCTCTAAAGCTAGGCTTTGAGACTTCTGGCCTTAGCGTTGTCTTCATGAGCTTCTTCTGCTCGGGCTTGCAATTGGCCACGCTCGGCACCGTCCCACCTAAAGTTAGGCTTTGGGACTTTTGGCCTTAGCGTTGTCTTCATGAGCTTCTTCTGCTCGGGCCTGTAATTGGCCACGCTCGGCACCGTCCTGACTAAAGCTAGGATTTGGGACTTCTGCCCTTAGCGTTGTCTTTATGAGCTTCTTTTGCTCGGACCTGCAATTGGCCATGCTCGGCACCGTTCCTCCTAAAGCTAGGCTTTGGGGCTTCTGGCCTTAGCGTTGTCTTCATGAGCTTCTTCTGCTCAGGCTTGCAATTGGCCACGCTCGGCACCGTTCCGCCTAAAGCTAGGCTTTGGGACTTCTGGCCTTAGCGATGTCTTCATGAGCTTCTTCTGCTCGGGCCTGCAATTGGCCACGCTCGGCACCGTTCCGCCTAAAGCTAGGCTTTGGGACTTCTGGCCTTAGCGTTGTCTTCATGAGCTTCTTCTGCTCGGACTTGCAATTGGCCACGCTCGGCACCGTCCCGCCTAAAGTTAGGCTTTGAGACTTCTGGCCTTAGCGTTGTCTTCATGATCTTCTTCTGCTCGGGCGTGCAATTGGCCACGCTCGACACCGTTCCGCCTAAAGCTAGGCTTCGGGACTTCTGGCCTTAGCGTTGTCTTCATGTGCTTCTTCTGCTCGGGCCTGCAATTGGCCACGCTGGGCACCGTCCTGCCTAAAGCTAGGCTTTGGGACTTCTGGCCTTAGCGTTGTCTTCATGAGCTTCTTCTGCTCGGGCCTGCAATTGGCCACGCTGGGCACCGTCCTGCCTAAAGCTAGGCTTTGGGACTTCTGGCCTTAGCGTTGTCTTCATGAGCTTCTTACCGCTCGGGCTCGTAATTGGCCACTGCTGGGCACCGATCCGCCTAAAGCTAGGCTTTGGGACTTCGGCCTTAGCGTTGTCTTCGTGAAGCTTCTTACGCTCGGGCTGCGATTAGCCACGCTTGGCACCGTCCCGCCTAAAGCTAGGCTTTGGGACTTTTGGCCTTAGCGTTCTTTTTTGCGAGCTTCTTGGCTTCAACTTGAATTAATATTACAAATGTTTCTCTTCCTTTTACACACGTTCAAGTTCTTACACATCCCCATTTTGGGAAGGAATTTGACATTAATGCTTATAACACAAGGAAACTTACTGGAAGTATTTCACCAAGAGTTGTGCGTTCTATGGCCTCTTGACTTCCCGTCCATCAAAGTGGGTTAGCCGGTATGCTCCTGGTCCTGCTATTTGAGTGACTCGATAAGGACCTTCCCAATTCGGCCCTAACACACCTTGCCTTGGATCCTTTGTGTTTTGATTGACTTTTCTGACTACCCAATCCCCCACTTGGAACCGGCGGAGATGCACATTCCTGTTGTAATAGCAAGCCACTTTCTGCTGGTATTCTGCGATCCTAGCAGTGACCCTTTCCCTCTTCTCCTCCAACAAGCCCAAGCCTGCACACATCTGCTCGTTGTTTTGTTCCTCGTTGAAGTCCTCAGTTCTGTGCGTCCCCATCCCTACTTCAGCAGGAACAACTGCCTCATACCCAAACGCCAAGGAGAATGGGGTTTCTCCTGTGGCTATCTTGTGTGTGGTTTTATAAGCCCACAAGACGCCGAGCAGCTCGTCCACCCAGGCTCCCTTCTGCTCGCCGAGCATGGTTTTCAGGAGACATTTTGTGGTCTTGTTCACGACCTCCACTTGCCCATTGGACTGCGGGTGTGGGGGGAGCAAAACTTCAACTCTATCCCTAGGTTTTGGCAAAAGTCTCTGAACTTGTTGTTGTCAAACTACCTCCCGTTGTCCGTAACCAATGCATGGGGAATCCCATATCTGTAAATCACGTTTTTCCAAATAAAGTCAGTGGTCTTACTCTCTGTGATACTACTCAGGGCTCCCACTTCGACCCATTTGGTGAAGTAATCAATCGTCACCACGGCATGTGTTGCAGATGCTCTCCCCTTCGGCAGTGGCCCAATCAAGTCAATTCCCCATTGAGCAAACGGCCATGGTGAGTTCATCACTGTAAGGTTCTCTGGAGGCTGAGTCAGGTAATTGGCAAAACTTTGGCAGCTCTTGCAGCTTCTGGTCTTCTCTTGAGCATCTTGATGCATGCGGGGCCAAAAGTATCCCTGCCTCAAGGCCTTGAAAACCAAGGACCTCGCGCCAAAATGATTCCCGTAAATTCCTTCGTGTATCTCTCGGAGAACGTAATCAGCTTCCTCTGGGTCTAGACACCGCAATAATGAGAAAGTGTATCCCCGTCGATACAAGACCCCGTCGATGAGAGTATACCTGGCCGCTTTAAACTTCAACTTCCTTGCTTGCTTCTTATCGGCAGGCACCATCCCTTCCTTTAGGTAAGAAACAATTGGTTCCATCCAGCTGCTGCTCGACGATAAACCCAGTACCTCGTCTTCCTTCTCGAGGCTCGAGTAGGTCTTAACATCTAACGGGATGGACCTTGGTATTTTGGGGTCGGAGGTAGCGGCCATCCGAGCTATCATATCGCTCGAAAATTCTTCCCCCTCGAGATCTGCTCCACCTCGACTACTCTGAAATTATCAATCAGCTGCCTTACCTTCCGAAGGTAAGCCTCCATCTTCTCGCCTTTCGCTTGGAAGCTTTCGTTGAGATGGTTTGCCACCAGTTGTGAGTCTGTCGGAAGCTTCACCTCTTTTGCCTTTACTACTAAGGCGAGCTTCAATCCAGCAATTACAGCCTCATACTCGGCCTGATTATTGGTAACTTCAAACTCCAACTTCACAGCATACTGCATCTGTACCCCTTTAGGACTGAGAAGCACAATTTTTGCCCCAGCTCCTTGGTTCCCGCATGACCCATCGACCGTGACTGTCTAGGCACTGGTTGGGGCCGAGGAGTCTGGTGGATGCTCGCTCTCCATCTCTCCATTTCTTTCTGTACACATGACCACGAAGTCAGCTAAGGACTGAGCTTTTATGGCTGTTCGGGGTTGGTAACTGATGTCGAATTCACTGAGTTCCATCGACCATTTCACCAACCTTCCAGAGGTCTCTAGCTTGTGTAGAGTTTGCCTGAGTGGCTGCTTTATTAGAACCGTTACCGAATGCGCCTGAAAATAAGGCCTCAGCTTTCGGGCTGCTGTTACTAGGGCCAGTGCCCATTTCTCCATCAGTGGATATCGAGTTTCAGCTTCCAGCAAAGCTCTGCTCGTGTAATAAACGAGGCACTGCACCCCTGATTCCTCCCTTACCAGAACCGAACTTGTTGCCAATTGGGACACAGCTAAGTACAAAAACAATACCTCCCCTGTTCGAGGTGTAGACAGTAACGGAGCTTTCAGCAAGTATTCTTTCAACTGTTGGAATGCCGCTTGGCATTCTGGCGTCCACTTTGTCTTCCTGCCTTTCTTCATTTCCTGGAAGAAGACTCGCCATTTATCCATGGCTCGAGATATGAACCTGTTGAGGGATGCCAATTTGCCGATAAGACTTTGTATCTCCTTGAGGCTACGGGGGGACTTCATTTCCACCACTGCTCTTATCTTTTCTAGATTGGCCTCGATCCCTCTGTGACTGACCATGAAGCCTAAGAATTTTCCCGAACCAACTCTAAAGGCACACTTCTCTGGGTTTAGTTTCATCCGATACTTTCTTAAGAGTGCAAAGGACTCCTCTAAATGCCTTACATGCTCCTCCGCGTCTTTCGACTTGGTGATCATGCCATCCATGTACACCTCCATCATTTGACCAATCAATGGCTTGAAGACCTTGTTCACCAGCCTCTGGTATGTTGCCCCTGCATTCTTCAGGCTGAAGGGCATGACCTTGTAGCAGTACAGTCTCTGATTGGTGATGAAAGCTGTGCACTCCTCGTCTGATCGGTGCATGAGAATTTGGTTATAACCTGAAAATGCATCCATAAAACTAAGCAGCCTGTGCCCCGCCGTGGAGTCCACCAGTTGGTCTATCTTTGGCAACGGGAAGTTATCTTTAGGGCAAGTTTTGTTCACATCTGTGAAGCCCACGCACATTCTCCATTTCCCACTTGCCTTATTTACCAGCACTACGTTTAAAATCCATTCAGGGTATGAGACCTTCCTTATGAATCCTGCTTTCAACAGCTTCTCCACCTCGCAGTTGATGGCCTCATATCTCTCTTGGTTGACGCATCTCCTCTTCTGCCTCACTGGCTTAGCATCTTTCCGTATTACCAGCCTGTGACACGCCACCTCTGGGTCAATCCCAGGCATATCCTCATGCGTCCATGCGAATACAACCGCGTGTGCTCGCAAACACTCCACCAGCTTTTCTTTTAACAGCTCGCTAATGCCCGAGCCGATCCGAATTTTCTTCTCGGGGTCGTCTGCTTTCACCTCAACCTCCTCCAGCTCCTCAGTCGGCTCCTGCCTTCCACTCCTTGACTCCCCCCTCGAGTCCAGTGAGGTTATCTGCATGGTTTCTTTGGCTGCCACAGCGTAGCAGCTCCTTGCTACCCTCTGGCTACCTTTTACGACCCCCACAGCCCCATTCACTCGATACTTTAGGGCTAAGTAGTGGGTGGCTGATCCTCATGAACGGCCTCCCCAGTATTGCTTGGTATGGGCTGGCTTCATCTACCACTACAAAGTCTAACATCATATTCTTTTCAAAAGGCCTCGAGCCCATGGTCACAGCCAGTTTGACGATTCCCAGAGGTATCAGCTTCCCTCCCTCGAATCCTTTCAAGCAAGTGCTCGTCTGCTCGAGGCTCGCACCTGCTATTCCCAAATCCTCGAGTGTGGACTTGAAGAGAATATCCACCGAGCTTCCCGAGTCTACCAGTATTCGGTCAACTTCCTTATTAGCGATATTCGCTTTCACGACCAAGGCATCCTCATGGGGGTACAGCACCCCCTCCTCGTCTTCTTCCGTCCACATAATGGGCACTTGCCAAACCTTAGCCTTTCTGGCAGCAAGGGCAGTGAATAGGACCTCTCGGCCGGTAGCGACATATCTGTAATAGTTCTTTCAGGCCCTGATTGAATTTCCTGCCATCATGGGCCCTCCTGAGATCACCCTTGTAACCGGTGGTTCCAAGTCTATTTCATAAGCTCGATCATCTTCCTCAGGTTGCTGCTCAACCACCGGATGTCCTCCTTCAATAAACTCGTCCAAATACCGATTCCTAACCAGATCTTCCACCTGCCAGCCGACTTGGCCATTGGCGTTCGGGGGCTCAGCAGTCCTCGCTCCTCGGCCACTTGAAGTATCTCTTCAAGAGATATCTTCAACCTTGTGTATTGCCCGTAAGCGGGGCTTTGCTCCACCACCTGTATCGCCCGATCTCTTGGGAAGCTTCTTGGTGGGGGTGGCAATGGACGATCTGCTCTGTTGTGGTTCATCGCCTGTACTCCCTGTGATCCTGGCCTAGAGACCTGCGGGGTGGCACAGGAATCATCCGCGGCGGGGGAGCTCTTTGGTAAGGGTTGTAGGGGGCAACCCGAACCCTTATTGCTTTTGAAGCCAGCGCTCCTCGGGCAGGACCTCCTTTCTCCTTCCTCTTTATTCCACTGCCCTGTTCACTTCTCAGCTTTACAGCCTTTTCCTCTTCGATGACCATATCTATTTTCACCTGTTCATACACATCTGAATATGAATGGATCGAAGGGCTCCGTAGATTATACCATGGCCTCCCCATCCTGATCTCGTCCTTCAGTCCTCTCAACGCTTGGGGATGATTAAATGCACCAAGATCTAGGACCGATCTGTGGTACCTCTTGACGAACACCCGGAGGGGTTCTCCCTCCCTCTGTCTTATTTTCGACAGCTCCATCATATCATCTTCGGGGGTCACTGCGCCCCGAAATTGCTCTGCAAATTCCCTACACATCTGTTCGAAGCTCAGGATGCTTCCCCGCGGCAGCCTGCAGTACCATTCTCTTGCCCTTCCCTCAAGAGTGAGCGGGAAGGCCTTGCACCTCTAGGCTGCTGACAGGCCCTGCACTCCTGTCATGTCGTTGAACTGCTCTATGTGCACCAACGGATCACTTTTTCCTGAAAATTTCAAATCCGGGAAGCGGAAGTCACGCGGGATCGTGACACCCATGATCTCCGTTGAGAGTGGGGACTCTTTGTCCAGCATTATCCTCCAACTTGGGCTTTTTCCGTTTCCCCGGAGGTCCTCCACAACTTGTGCCAACCTACGCACCTCCCCCTTCAGCTCTTCCGCGCGGGAGGTTGGTGCTGTATCCTGCAAGTGCTGACGAGACCCTCTTTCCTCCATGTTCGTCTCCTCCCTCACGGCAACATTTGGTATTCTCAGTCTCTAGGCCTCGTCTCCCGCGTGTTCCCTGACGGGGGCGTTCCCGCGGCTGGATTCAGGGACATCATTACATGCTTTTCTCTGCCCATCCCTGAGTTCTTGTAATATGGAGGTCAGAGTTTCCATTTGTTTCTCCATCCGATCTATTCTTTCCTGGATCTCTCTATTCTGAGCTTCATTGGCCACTTCCCTCAAGGTCACTGATTCCTCTGGACTCACTCCTCTTCTGCTGTTTCCTCTCATCGTTGCGTTGTGTCTTCTGAATGTGTTGGGAAATCAGGCTTTTTGAACCGATCAACACAGACAGCGCCAAAAATGTTGATGTTTTCCCGCATCCCTTCAAATAGTGTCAAAATCCTTCTGCTCGCAGTTAGCTCGAGCTCGAGCAGGACTGCCTTCCTATCTCGATTCCTCTGTCTTTACCAGAACGGAAGTCTCCCGAACCTGTACTCACAGGGAACAGGGTCAGGGGTCACCGGGTGTTGTTCCGGTGAAAACCTTCCGACGCTCAAGTCAGTAATCGGGTTGTTCTTTTGTATCCATCTTAATTAGAAAGACCGGAAGAATGGAAGGGGTATTTTTGCCTTCCTTTCTCAATAATGAAATTCCGAAAATCAAAGTGGGGGAAAGTAAGAAGGAGAAGAACCTATGTGAATTCTCGGAACCCCTGCAGCTTACCCGTCCGTTTCCTTTTATTCTCCATTTTTCCCGTCCTTTCTCTCCGAGATCATCCGTTCTCGTATCGGTGGTGTCTGGGTCCCTCTGACAGCCGGGATTAGCGTGATATTCCCTGGGAATGCGCGTGATATTCCTTAGGAATGCGTGACTGTCTGGTTGGCATGGCTCACACGGCCTGATCATAGTGTCGGGCATGCGTGCGTGAAATGATGACACTATGGGGGTGTGTGCCGGCCATCGGTAACGGGGGCCATGCCATACCGCGTGGGGCATCGGCCAGACATCGATCGACACGCTAAATCATCGGAATGGGAGATTTGACTAATCCAGGTCAGCAATGGTCAGGTCTTATCTTCTCTCTGCGTTGTCACTGGTGCTGCTGGGTCGTGATCGGGAATTTGCAGACCTCAAACAAGAGAGGGAGCTCGAGCTTTGATGACCTTTTACTCTTCGACCTTGACCAACTTTGACGGGGTTATGAAGACCTCGAGCAGAAGACTTAGCCTGGGCTCGAGATGGGTTGACCTCAAGGTCTTTTATTCACGCCTGGCTGGATTCGAGGAGAGCTACTCGATATTACCCAAACAGTTGCAAAAGCATTGTCCCATGTGGGGCGTTATCTACATAGGGGTAACCTTGATGGGTGTGATTCATGCCCCTTTCGCCTCGTCCTTTTATGACTTGTCAAACTCTAACACGTAATGAGCTTTCAAATTTTGTAGTTTTGTTAACTATGATTGGTCAAAATTTGAAAGTACATGTTAATCATGCAAGAAAATCAATTGCCACTTATAATTGCAGTAAGGCTACAAAACCTTCACAATTATGTGGTTGGAATTTTTTTTTGAAGGAAAGAGGTTTCCGGTTTTTCAATGAGATTATGTTGAGGTAAAATGCTAGTTCAACAAAATTTTGAGTCTTCTAAATAATTGATTGCTGTTTGCGTTAAGAAACTAGCGCTCAATAAAACATTTGATAAGGAGTTATTTAAAATAGTTGGTGTAGTATTCTAACACTTTCTGCGGACGTGTCAGAATTTAGGGGAGTAGACTTAAAAGTCACAAAAAATCTTGTTATTGTTTCGGCGTATATATAACTATTGAATATTGACCAGATTAGCATTTCTTTTGCGCTTGAAATAAGGCTAATATGAATAAATGTAAACGAGTAGGTATGGGTAATTTAAATAAAGGGCAAATGTCGTTTAGTCGGTATATTTTGAGTTAAATGTTTATTATGTTCTTATTTTTTAAAAAAACTCAAGATACCTTTGTTATTAAATATGTTATACTCTTATTTTACTTTTTTTTTTTCTTTTATAATAATATTCTTATAATAATATTAATGAAAAGAATAAAATAATAATTTATCAAATTAACATTGAAAGTAACATAAATATTTACATAAATATTATTATTATTATTTTACTTTTATAACTAATTTGGTAAATTAATTTTTTTATAAAATAATTGTTAGTAAAATTAACCTTAAATATAACATAAACATTTACACAAATATTTTCATTATTATTTTACTTTTATGATTAATTTGGTAAACTAATTTTTTATAAAATAATTATTAATAAAATTATTGCAAAGATATTAAACATTACTTTAAGTTGGCTGATATTAGTCTATTTATAAAAAATTATTAGCAAAATTATTACACAGGTACAAAAAAATACTAGTTCTTACACACTATTATTTATTGATTAATTTGCTAATAAATAATTATTGGTTAATTTTCTAATTAAAATTTTTATAAATTAATTAATTAATGTCAAGAATATTGTTGCAAATGTATTATTGTAAAATGAAAGAAAAAATAAGTGGTAAGAATGTAACATTTTTAATTATGAGGATGTTTTAAAACATTTTCTAAAATATAGAGATTAAAAGAGTATTTATCCATTGAATAAAAAAGAATTTAACGATTTCATAAAACCTTATTTATGGTTATTGAAATCATTTTTCTTTAAAATCTGAGAGAATACGTACTTCTAAATAAAATATTAACTCATGATATAAGCACGTGCTTTACGAGAGCCTTGGATCTTGGGAACGAGCCTTTGGTGACCTAACACTGAGGCTTTAAATGAGTTCTCAATCAACTCAATGCTCTAGGTATAAGACTTACAAGCCCTTGAGTTCACCATATCTGTTGGAAGGACCATTCATTGAACCATTAGATTATTTGGTAGTTCGATTAACTTAATCAAGGCTTTGAAAAATGGTACACTTGCTTTTTGTTGAAACAGATTTGGAGAAATTTTGTGCTATTAAATCAATTGGAGTGCCTTAACTATTACTTAATATTTACATATTTAAGATATTTAACCACTGCTTTTTACCTTTTAAAAAATACAACAAACTGTAATATAGAATCACTAAAAAATTTAATAAACATAAATATATTATATATACTAAGTGAGTGGATATTTGATAAAAAGAACAAAAATATAAAATCAAAATATGGTGGGAAAAATAGTTGTAAAGGCAAACCTAATAGTTGGGATGACTAACAAAAAATTTGATAAATTCTAATGAGAAGTGGAGATCTTAAAAATAAAGTTAAGATATTAACTCAGAATATTAGAATTTAGTAAAAAAAACATAGAAATATAAAACCAAAAAGTAGTGGTAACAATAACTGAAGATCTTAATCCGAAAGTTGTAAATATCTACTAATAATCTAATAAATTCCAATAGTAAATACGAATATAAAAAATAAACTTGAAACATTCACATCAAATGTTAGAATACAATAAAAAGAGTAAGAATATAGAACAAAAAAGTGATGGAAACAAGAATTAAAAAACTTAATCTAAAAATTGAAAAGACTTATAAAAAATTTGATAAAATTCAATAGTAAGTAGAGATCAAAAAAATAAACTTGAAACATCCACACAAAATGTTGGAATTTAATAAAAATAACAAGAATGTAAAATTAATAAACAGTGAAAAAATAAATGGAAGAACTTAACCCAAAAGTTAGAATAACTTAACAATAATTTAATAAATTACAATGAAAAGTAGAGATCTAAAAAATAAACTTGAAACATTTACTTAAATATTAAAATTCAATAAAAAGAGCAAGAATTTAAAAACAAATTTAGTGGGAAAAAAATAGTTGAAGACGTTAACGCAAAAGTTAAAACCACTTACAAAGAATTTAATAAGTTTTAACGGTACGTAAAGATCTAAAAACTGAACTTGATATATTTATCTAAAATGTTGGAATTCAATAAAAAGAACAAAAATATAGAACCAATAAATGATGAAAAAATAAGTAGAAGAGCTTAACTCAGAAATTAGAACAACTTGACAAAATTTTAATAAATTCCAATAAAAAATAGAAATTTAAAAAATAAACTTGAAACATTCATCTAAATATTGAAATTCAATAAAAAAGAATAGAAATATAAACCCAAAATTCGGTGAGAATAAGAGTTGAAGATGCTAACCTAAACATTGAAACTTACAAAAAATTTTATAAATTTCAACAAAAAAATATAAATCTAAAAACTGAACTTGATATATTTATCTAAAATGTTGGAATTCAATAAAAATGACAAGAATTAAATAAATCAAAAAGTGCTAGAAAAATTAATTGGAATAACTTACCAAAACTTAGTTAAGTTTAATAAAATGTATGGATACAAAAAATAAAATTAAAATACCCACTAGAAAATTAAAATTTAATGAAAAAAAGTGAAAATATAAAATCAAATACTAGTACAAAATGAATTGAAATAACTTAACAAAATTAAATAAATCTTAACAAGAAATAAAAATTTAAAACATACACTATAAAAATAGAAATGTAACAAAATAAGTAAAATTTTAACTCTTTTTTAACATATTTATAATATTTTATAGTTTCTTATATTATTTATAAATTTAAAATTTTTACAATTTTTTACCACATTTAATTATAACTTTATCTTTTTTATTTTTTCATAATTTTTTAACATGAAAAATAAATAAAATTACAATTTTTATTATATTAACCGGTTCCATGCGCTGTTTGACATACAGCGGTGCATGGAACGTTGACTCTTCATTTTAAGGTCGAGTACAATCGCATTAAAGCCTTCCAAAGAGTTATTTAAAAAAATAAATAAATAAAGCCAAAACTGTCTGTCAAACAAGTTGTTTCAAAACTAGGCTAATAAATCATTCTCTCTTTTCCTCTACAGTATTCCTTTTTTGGTTCGTTCGAAAGAAACTTTATTAAAAGAAATAAAAAGGAACTAATATACAAGAACGTTCACATAAACTTTTAAAATTGGGGCGAACTCCTCGTGAATATTCAAAAAGAGTATTTCATATAAAAAGAAAGCCAAACCCTTAGAAAATGCGACTCAATAGCCCTAGATGATTGCAAATCAAATATCTCTAAACTAGCTTATATTGAGTATGGAGAAAAAATAAAGAGCATCAACTTTTTCTTTTTTCACAATTCAACGTAATTTGAACAGGTCATAACATGTCGACTTTTTACCTGGTATATTCCTCCTCCAAAGAACAAAAAAGAAAGAAACGATATCGTTTTCAGTTTTCAAAAAATATTTGTCAGTAGAAATATATTCAAATTGCAAATCAAGCTAAGTAGCTAACCCTTCCACTACCATCAGCTATGGGTATCTACAAGAAATTCTAGAAATATTTGCTACCCTAAGCTCGGAATTGATAATTATGTAGGTGGAGGTCTAGTATTTTCTGAATCCAATGTACATTTTCAATACTGTTCTATATTAGGTATCTACATGAAAAAAGTAAAATCATTACCGAGCATAAAAGCCACCCGAATAAAATTTGACAAGCATTTGTATGCAGAAGATGGTGACAAATGGTATTGACTTGTCTACACTTCACAATATCCAATTCAGCCGGTATTTTTATTTTTTACAGACAATTTCTGGAAAATTTGAGCCAGTTATATAACAGATTGATATAATAATTTAATAATTTATATATCAGTGATATACTGATATTTGAACTTACCAAAAAGTGTTTGGGGTATGGTGTGCAGTCATTAGCTGGAAGCATTATCAGAATGGAGTTCTACACGCATTTGCTCTAAAAGTATCTTTTCAACAGCATCAACAAAGCTTGATAAGTTCTGCCAAATATGTACATCCAAGGAATTTGCCGCTTCCTAATGAATTGAAATCAATCAGTAAGGAAATATGAGTTTTCAAACTTGAAGGATGTGAGGTAAGACAAAGAGCCTAGAAAAGCAATTGCTAGGAACATATACCAAGGTACAAATTGTTGTCAAGTTCACTAAGATACACATAAAAAACTGTGAATGTTGTCACTGCAATAAGAATTTCGAAACCAAAACAATCCGAACTGTGATGAATGTAAATGTTTGCTTTCAAGCAAATCATAATTATTTTCGTTTTTCCTTTTTTCCTTTCACGTACCCTTGTTATCTTTTTCCAAATAGCTAGGAGTGGTATTTGTTTAGAAATTAAATTGTGACACAGTAAGTAATGTAAACTTGATATGTCTGGCTGCTGCTATATTTTGAAAACCATAATTATTTTTTATTTTTTTTCAAAAGCTACTCTGAGGCTCAAAATCACTCAGATATTTTGTGTTTTTGAAAAATACGAATGGTAAAACACAAATAACTCTTTGTGCTTTCATTCTCAACCATTTTCAAAATTCAGCAACACATAACCCTAACAAAAACACCAAAAAGGTTAAAAATTTTGAAAGTGCAATTTCCTAATAATACATGTAACAAGAAACTATCAATCATGGATCGGCTTACCTCGACCTTGCAAAAGAAGCTTAACGAAATTTCCTTGGAATGATGATCGGAGCTCTTGAGAGAAATTAGTTTCAATGGAGAATTTGACAGTGGCCAACCCTGTGACGGCTTAATGAATGCATCAACTCCTCCAACCAAATGAGCAACAAACATCTCATCTCTCTCAAAGTACTCAAAAAAATGCCTGTATTTGGAACTATGTCAACATAACACTTTTCAAAATAATAACCTTTCAAATTGGCTTTACACAAAAATGCAGCATCACCTTGATTTATTGGCATTCTTCACTACAAATCGTCTTAGAGTGCTTAGAATAATTCTATCTTGTACGTTTCTCACAAACCACTGCAATGAAGAACTTATCTCCAGCGAAGCCAACTGTGCACCTAATTGTCTACATCATTACAGCAGACTATGTTTGCATTAAACTAAGGCAACTCAAAAACAAAACATGTCAGGTTCCAGGAATAAATCAAACATGAATGAATTTACTTCCTTTTATCACATGTATATAACGGTTATGTGCTTTTGGTGTGTCCTACAATCCTAGAATGCAAAAGTTAATTCTAATGACTCGATACAAATAATCAAACAACATGAACTAACATTGCCACTTGATTACGCCATTATATATCATAGCAACTAGCTTGGGGCTGTATGGTCTGTGGTGCTTAGCTTTTAAAATCTAGCTTTTCTTCTTTTTTTCCATGAATTTAGTAATTTCCAGTGTAGTTCACAAAACGAATTAGCAAAGAAATGTATATATAAGATACAATGTATATCGAACATTGAAAGAAATTCACAGGAAAATAAACCTGAAAGACTTCGCAGCATCAACAAGATCACTGATGTATACGTCATTTGGAAACATCTGCAGAATATTGAAATAAGCGTTTGATGATTGACGATAGGTCTAAACAATTGTAAATGTTCAATCTTAATACTCATGGGATTTAAAAGACAAAAACATAAATTTATTGGACAATTATGGTACCAACAGCGGGTATTAATGTGGTACAACCAACATATCCCTTGGATTTCCAAGAGAGCAGAGCACTCAAAATTTCCAAATGGTTAATAGCAAAGCACCCTAGGTGCAAGCTAGTATGTGGAAAAGCCCAAAAAGCTTAGAGCAAAGAAGAATCCACAAAACATGACAACATGGACAGGTAATTACAATGTCCTCAAAGTTTAAAGTAAAACAAACCCAAAAATAGGGGTTATATTTATATTATGAAAAGGGAGAAGATCCTCAAAATGAGCCAAAACATGGACAATATCTAATAACATGATAGGGAAACCAATCCGAAAAACTTAAGTTAGTATGTGGAAGAAAACAACAAGTATATGAACCCACATCAAATCCTCTAATCAAGTATAAGAACCCAAATAAAACTGAATAATCTATAGAAATGGAATTCCCTAACAATAACAAAACATATTTCAAGATTTCAGCTTTCAAAGCTTAGGAACTCATGGTGATAACTTTTCATGTTTAGGTGACTTCTCCTAACGATGCTTCACCTTCTATTAACATTTTCCAAAAAATACATATGAGCTCATTTCATATAATATGCATTATGCTGGAATGGTAATAAGTTTTTTATGCTAAAGGAATATTGCAAACTCTTCTTTGCATATACCAAAAAATATAGATGAAGTAATGGGATGATTTCGGGTTCGTAAAGGATGTGATACCTCCACATTCTTTATTTCCATTGTCCCATCTATAACTTCTATAAGCAACTCATGATTCACATCTGATGGTTCAATTACATCTTCAATTTTGTGCTGAAACAATGATTCTTCTAATGTTGGAATATATGTTTGCATTGACAACCGAAAACATTTTCCATCAAAATCAATGACCTTTAGTCCTGTCAATGAGTCCTCGATCTGTTCTACTGCATCAAACCTGAAAATTAACGAAGTAAGCATGAAAAAGGCAACAGTACAAGACATAAAAGTACAGACAATTAAAGCGCAAAGTTAAAGAATAACCTTTTAAATACAAAATCAAGATCTTGCAAGGAGTTAAGAATTATTTTGTTCTTCTCAATCTGACTTTCAAGTTCTAAAATCTGAAAAGTACAAAAAAATTATTATCAAATAACTAGAGATGTACAACACATCGGACTAAACAATTACATTTTTTTCATTGATGAAGAATCTCTACAATAAAACAAAAGCACCAAGCTAAAGTAAAATGGCAGCAAACCTAAAAGCTAATAAAGAGAAGGGTAAAAAAGAAAAATCCAAAAGATAAGAGGAAATGTCCCATTCGACATTCCATTGTCACATGAAATTTTAGAAATTGTGATTAAAAATGTTACATTCATGAAGTGCATTCCTACAAGAAAATGCCAATACTAAGTAACAAATGTTATTAAATCACATGTCATGATGGAAATTAGAAAGAAAGTTCTTCCACAACATGCCATCATATCAGGATTTTCCTATTCTACTGAAGTTTGGTTATTTGTAAATTCAATTGTCAAATGTACACTTAGGTATAAAAGGAACTCAATATGATTTCTTATTTCCCCTTCTTGGTAAGTGTGGACCAAGAATAGTAGATGATCTCTACAGGATAAAGAAAAATAAAAGTGTAGAAGCAACCCTGCATCATTTCCATTTATTTTATATTCATAGAAATTGGTACCCATAATTGTCGCAGTTTCACAAACAAGTGTTTCTACATTGCATAATTCGTTTTAAATCCCTTAGAACATTCTAATATTACAAAAAATATTTGATGCTGGAAACTCAATTGCAAAGAACCCCATCAAAATTTTCTTTGATGTTTCCCTTATAGCAAAGTCTCAAAAACAAATATGTCATGGTGACATAGTGACAATGCATTTTGTGTCAAAGATAAATCCCATAAATATTTGATGCTGGAAACTCAATTGCAAAGATAATACATTTTGTGTCAACGATAAACCCCATACATAGTGATATTACAGTTTGTGTCAAAGATAAACCACATAAATATTTGATGCTGGAAACTCAATTGCGAAGAACCCCATAAATATTTTCTTTGATGTTTCTCTTACAGCAAAGTCTCAAAATCAAATATGTAATGGTGACATAGCGATAATACATTTGGTGTCAAAGATAAACCATGAAACTTGAGACCTCGGTAGATTCACAAGAGAATGAATAGATGACACAAATACTATATCTTTTTGCAAGTGCTATTAATACAGGAGAAATGATTCAAAACAGAGTGATAGACAAAGTGCTTGAGATTAAAACCTCAAATCTGTGGTCTTCATGAATTTTTATCAAATCTGATTGATCTTCTGCATGTGTAGGACAAACTTGATCTTCCGCACGTGTAGGACAAACAACTAGTCTATCCTCTTTTGCATTCTGTGAACCCTACCAGATAATACACGAAAGCCACTATCAGCTACTTTAGTCAAAATACAGGCATGGGCTAATACGCATGGGCTAATACGAGTTTACTAACAACGAAAAATAAGTTCAAAACAAATAGTAAAAACACTTTTGTCAATTGAAGAACCAACCTCTGACGCAATTAAATCTAAAGCACAATTTAACTCTTCAAGATCACTCTCCAGTCTTTTAGAATCTGCAAAATAATAATAATAATAATAATAATAAATAAATAAATAATAAAACCACATTGCACATGCAAAGAATATAAATATAATGCCTTAAGTAAAAAATTTCACCTTCGACTTGTGTTCTCGTAAGAGTCTCAATTTCATTAGAGATTTTACTGCTCTCAGCCTCCACGGTCTTGAGCTCCTCTTTCAAGTGCTCCAAATAAGCATCTGCATCACAAATTCCATCTCCTTAATACATTTCAATATAAAAATTTATACAGCAGCTCTGATATTCAAAAAATAATTTATTTTAAAAGGGTGAGAAAAAGGGTTCACTTCACCTAAATCTTCAATTCCCAAGAAGCTAACGTCGGAGTACTCTGTTATAATTTCCTTTACTTTGCTCTGCACAATAATGATTTATTATTTCAATTTACAAAATCAATTAAAAATATAAAAAAAAAAATATTGGGCAAAAAAGAAGAAATTAAAAAAAAATTAGGAAATTGCCTCGAAATCGTGAGCATATTGTTTGAGTAAATTTTCCGAATCCGAAGAGACTGTATCCGGTTCATCTTCAATGCCACTTCTGTGGATCTCCATCAACTCTTTTACTTCACTACAAATTGGAAAAACAAATAAAAATAAAAAGATCAAGCAAAATTAAGTACTTATTTTTTACAAATAAACAAATTTAAATAAATTAAAAAAAAAATGAATATATATGTATAGATAGATAGATAGATAGATATATAATACCTGCGAACTGACTGGAGATTGAGGGGTGAAGAAGAAGAAGGGGTAGCCACGGCTTCCGCTCCCACTTCCATGGCGTCTCCGTCTCCCATATTTGTCAAAATTTGATTTTTTTCACTCTCAATTCACACTATAACACTTTTGAGGGAAATTCAAAAAGTTAAAAATGGAAAAAGCATTAGAGTGAGATAACATGGGCTGGGCTTCGTTATATATTGGATTTTAAGCCCTTTTTTTAATGGGAGGAAACTGTAGATTCTTTTCTCTTCTCACAATTGAGTAATAATCGATAAATTTTTCTAAATATTAAAAAAATAAATATTTAACTTGTGACACAATAGATTTCTTATTATAAAAATAAATATAGTATAAATTTAGATTGTGCCATATTAGAGTTGATAGATTTATTTGTTTCTCGAGAAAAATAAAAAGAAAATCATCATAAAGAATCTTAGAATAATCTAGAGTTTTATTGAAATAATTCTATATCATACGTTTTGGGCTTCCACGACTCTATTTATATAAGCTTATGAAACTAAACCTAGCTATACATCATAATAATTTATTCATTACCTGATCCTTGGCTCAATCATAATAAGCCAATTGACTTTGATTAATTTGTGCATGAATCGTCTCATAACAACTTGACATTTCAGCACCATTATGTTAACCATATCAGCACACATATCGTTAATTACCAATCCAACTGAAGCTACTCATGATATCAGTTAAATCTGCTGCTCTACATGGTTGGGTACTATTCATATGAGGGTTGTACCTTACAATTATTGTAAGGTAGCCCTCGTCCTCTGATTATCGTATCTTGAGCTCTTATTTGCTCATCATAATATCTATCATGCCACAATAGAATGATTTAGGTTGATTTTAGTTGGTTTGTTTTACTGTAAATATCAATAAACTAAGGTTTTTACTTTTATTATTTAAGTTATTGCGAAATAACAAATAAGTACAATAAGTATTGTACTCTAATATTTTACTATTTTACTCCAATATTGTAATAATTGCATTATAGAAACCTTAAGTTATAGGTTTTTTAGTATAAATACAAACTTTTTATCTAAGTTTTTGGGCTTTTGATACAATACTGAAAATTATTAAGCCTTATTACAATTTTTGTGTGTTTTTCCTTAAAGTAAGGACAAAGTTAGTATTATAACAAGTATTATATAAGTCAACTAACCAAAAAAAATAGTAAAACATAATATTTTATAATTCTTTATTAGTAAAATTATTATGGTGCAATACCTATTGCACCTATTTGTTATTTCACTATAACTTAAAGTAGTAAATAATAATAATAATAATAACCCATAAACTAATTATAATTCAAACAAAATAAAAGCTATCCTCCAACTATTGTACGTTAATGTTACAAGGGTCACAACGTTTTGGTTAATCACAAAACTATGCATTACTTACTTTTTAAATTACATTTATGGTCAAAACTTAAGAATTATAATGAAAAACTTGTATCGATAATACAAGTATATGACTAAGGATGGAATTATTTGAACTCACTAATTTTCTTTCAAAGCCTACTTTTTTAGTTAAAATAATTATTAAATTATAACTTATTTTTGGTTCACTAATTCTCAAAAAAAAAAATTACCTTTAATTAATCAGTTCTCTCTTTATAGGAACAATGGTTAAAGCCTAAAACTAATTTCTCTGTTTTATTTTTTTATTATTTTATTTTTGTTCTTTATTGCTAGATCAACTTGTCTTTCTTTTAGTTTTTACTATAATATTATCATTTTTTAATATATCATTATCAGAGTTTGTGCTTATGAGATTTGACCAAAAAAAAATCTAATATTTTTTTTAATTTATATTGATCCTTTAATTTTGTTTAGATTACAATGTAATTGCATTTGTTAATTTTCGAACAATTTTATTTGTTAAATGTAATATTTACTTCATGTATCATGATAGATTTTAATAAGGGAATGAGACAGACAGAGAGAGAATAAAGTCAAATAAGTAATTGAATAAATTATATTTTCACAATAAAAATATTAATTAAAAAAAGTGCAGTAAAAAATATAGTGGATTCAAATATTCCGACCCTATAATTAATTTACCCTATGCTATTATTATTATTTTAACAACTAATAGCTAAATATAAATTACATCTTTAATTTTCTGAATAGCACCTTTAATTTTCTGTGAAGAGAAGAATATGAATATCCCTCATTGGAAAATTTTCATCTACATGTATAAATTTTGATGCAGTAAATATTACTCACAAGTCCTAATATATGGATATCCTCTATTATTTTTATTATTTTTTAAAATTTTATAATCCACAACGTATTAGTTATTACAAATTGTAATATCCCATTAATCTAATTTTTAAAATGTTTAAATAAAAATGCACGAACCAAGCACTTAAATAAAAAGGCCAGACTGATTCTGTCAAGGAGTTGGTTGTGCAAAATATGAAAAGAAACGAAATTTCACTTAAAAATTGTAATTGTTACATGCCTTATCACAAGTGTGATATAATTTTACTGTTATAATTGAAGCTATTGAGTGAAACGAATGGAGACAGACAACCATGAACTTGAAATACCATTGATATATACTGAAAAAATAGCAGAGAGAAGTCTAAAAGAGCATTTCTATTTCATTCAGTCCAAGTGTTTTCCTGTATGATAAGCTACAATTATTTACCAAAGATTTTGTTCAACCGAGAGTAGGAAGATAGACCCTGAAAATGCCTCGCTTTCCTACTTTCTGCCGGCAATTAGGGCATTTGCCTTGCGCTGCAATCGCGGCCTTGATGCAGTCCTTACAGAATATGTGACCACACTTTGTTGATGTTGCTTCACTCAGTGGACCCATGCAGATTGGGCAACTGAATGTACGAGCTGCAGCTATAGGATCCTGGGGCAGCTGTAGCGGCGTGGCAACATTCTGTAACCAGAAATTCAAAGTATTGCATCTGTTAGGTACATGTACTTGAGATATAAAATGAACTAAAACCTTATGAAAGAGCTGATGAAGCCTTTTCATTCATTGCCAAAATACTTCTTCACACTGTTTTCAGAAGCCATGGATTGAATCTTTGATATTGAACTCGGTCCTGGTGAATTTACTTAAAATGAATTTCATTTCAAAGTAGAGAAACAGAGTTTTGATGAAGAATGTGAAAAGAAAAGAATATGCAATCTTTGTGTATATCTTATAGCAATGTTGATGAACACATATTCCCATAGTCTTCATCAAAAGGATAAAATGAGAGTGAAAAATGAAATTTGCACGGTCTATATGATACAAATCAATTACAAGGGAAGAATTGATCTAAATATAAGATTAGGAGGCTTATAGAGTCAATTATGCTTGAGTAAGAGCTATCCTGAGTAAAAACTATCACTCCTCTTTTGTCTTCCTCCTTTTCTCTCTAAACTTTCCAGCTCTACAGGATCAATTGAGAAGGATGGTTAGGTGACAGGAACGTCGGAGGAGAGGAATGTACTAGGCAAATGAAGCAAATAAAGGACATAAATACTAGGCTGCAAAATGGTACAGAGAAAATTCACAAGTAGGTTGAAATAGCTGAACAAGTAGATGATCATTGAATAATGATGACGTCCAATATGTTGTCAGGTAAGTTGATGATATTGGTGAATAATAAGATGATCATTGAATAACAAATTATATGTTCAAAATTTCTTAAGCCCCTATATCATAGTTGTGGATCTTAAACCCAGTGGGAGGGGAGAATTTGAGCAGGGAAGAGAAGCATCGTGTTGTTTGTTAAAAACAAAGTGAACAGACAAATTTCTGGGGAGAAAATGGTGGTTGACTTTTCAGGCAAAAAAGAAAGGGTTTGATAAAAATATTTTGAAAATCTGTATAGGAGAAGCTATCAAGAAGACAAACACTAAAATCAAATTTCAGGACGTGTTGTTTAAGAGTCAAGATCAATCATATGATTCTTTAACTTTGATTTCCAAGAGTGCAAGAAAGGAGGGGTTTATTGGTATAAGTGATTGTGCAGACTAACAAGAAAGATGGAATAAAATTAAAAATGGTAATAGATGCTAACTACAGACAATTAGATGCCAAATTATTGTTCACAATGCACATGACATAATCTAACTTTCAGCTTTCAATGCAAAAATAATTGAAGAAAAATAACTGAAAAAAATTGCAAGGGAAGATACTCCTAGAAGCAGATAAGAAAGACACAATAATCAAGCAGAGAGCAACCAAATAGCTTATACGATTGTCAGAATAACCTTGTCACTGTTGCTAGCATCCACATTTATGCAAAAATTATCAGGAGTTGCTTCATCTGGTCTATTCCTTCTCTGCTTGACATACAAGATTGCCAGTTCCGTGACTTCTGTCAATTACAATTCAAAACCAGTAAAATCAATCAGAAACTGTCTCCATAGTGAAGATAATGATTGATAGGCAGGAATCTACTTAGTAATAGAAGCACTGATACAGAGAAAAATTCCTTCCTAATATTTCGAGCATACTGTCAATTAAAGAAACTAAATTATAATGCAATATCTTATGAAACATACAGAAAGAACTATCAAAGTTATAAGTATCGCTTACTTTTTTTGATTCTATGTTTCCACAAGCCCTACCCCATCCCACCCCACGTCAACCCATGCACAAAGACAAATTAAATTAACTCCCCTCCAAGTTGGTGTGAGTGAGATTAGTTCCCTAGACTAAAAAAAACCACTATAAAAAGACCAGATCAACTGGGCTATCCCATAGAGACGTGAGCATCACTTGCTATTTAAGAAGAAACAAAATAATTGCCTATATCACCTCTATTACCTTTCTCTCATAATGTTATGTCCAATGAGGATGCAAATAGGGCCCAAAAGTTTATAAAGAGCATGCGATAAATTTTTCATGGAAGCCTCAAAAGAAGTTTACATTAATCATTTATCTACTGGTACCGTAAAACCATTACCTTGAAGGCTGTCTAGTAATCCTCTGTCATCTGTAAGTACGTGTCGCAACTGATCAAGAACCTGAGAATGGTTTCTTCGAGAATTGTTCTTGGCCTAAAAAATGTTAAAGCACATAAAAATGAATCAGGCAAAACGTAAAAAGCATGAGAGGCCACAACAAAACCAATTTCCATGAAGACTAAGTATCATACTTCAGCAAATATGCTTTGGTTAATTATAGCTAGATCATCATCAATAACCTCCACGCAATCTCCTATTTCCCCCCGTGAATCACTGTGCCCATCAAATGGATATTCTTGAGAATTAGTAGCAATGTTTCCATCCAAAGGTGGATAGTTGAGGTCCAATTCTGGTAGAATCCTTCTTCTCTGACCGTCTCTCGCGTTCCTTCCTAAACATTGTCCAAGTTCCCAGGTGCTCATGCTGTTGTTAGAGCTTCAAGCCCAAATATCTGAAGAGAGTATTGCGTTACTAATAAGAGCAGTATAGATGTATTTTCAGAACTTAAAACATCCAAAATGATCAACAAATCAGTACGTTAATGAAATCAGCAGCGCCGCAGGTATAAAAGGGGAAAAAAATGCAGAACTTCAATAAGCTCATTTTGCATGAAGAACAACCAAAGAATCTGCAGAATCCAAAAATGATTTGCATGTACCTTTCTTTTATTATATATATTTAATTAATTAAATATTTTTTAGTGCAAAACCCAAAATCGATTTTTTAGCCAAAGCGGGGGCAAAATGGTATGCAATTTCAAGCAAACATTTCCCATAATTGATAACCAAATTAAACAAGAAGTCATAAAAGCTGGTATCAACAAACAAAACCTTTAAATCGTAATAAGTGAAAGAAAATCATTTTCACCAAACATTAAATTAAAAATAAATAAAATAAAAACTGATAAGTCGAGACGAGTGCATCTGTGCATGTACCTCTTTGTTGGGATTCGATTGAGAGAGAAAAACAAGAGCTCATCACAGAGCTTTTTGATTAACATATTTATAGAGATTTTTTTTTTTAATAAATGGAAACTCATACGTCAATAGTGCACGTGTTTTTTTAATATTTAATGTATGTTTTTTAAAATATTCATTAACAGAGTATCGGGAAAATCTTTTTGTTGCCATATTCGTCGCCATCACTGCTCCCTCGTCCTCGATTTCTTCTGTTTCATAATCAATTACGTTCCTGGTTGGTGGCGACGGGCCCCACCACACAGATGTTGAATCATACTTTTTCGGGTCGGAGTTGGCCCGACAATCAATATCTAGACCTGGTTCGATCCATGGATCGGTCTAATGTTGGGCTGGATGGTTTGTGTTGCGCGGGTAAAAGCCCGTCGGCCCATTTGTTTTATGATTTTTTTTTTTAAGTGTGTATAATTTTCACAACCTAATATACCTATACCAAGTAACCAAAATGTTTGACATACGTGATACTCCTACCAAATCTATGACTCTCTGCTTAATTTAACAGTTAAAAGTGTGATTTATTCTTTGCACAAATGAGTAACGCGAGTCCAAGACATGAACGGATATAAATTTTGTATGCAAACAATACAACGCCCATTAAAATTTCAATTTAACGCTTCCGTACGAATGATATAAAACACGTAATTTTATATAAATAATATTATAAAAATTGATGTAGTATATTATCATTTATTAGAGAAAAATGATAAAGAGTTCTAATGCTGACAAAAGAGGCGATAAAAATAATTATAAAATTGTGTAGTGTTACATTAAGAAATAGTGTTAATTTTTTTTTTTACTTAACACTATAAAATTATATGATTTTATGGTTCAAATTGAATTAAAAATATAGTGAAATCCATTTGATTTATTTATATATTTTTAATCAACTAATTATATCTTATCATGTCAATTTGTAGTTTGTACAATTTTTTTTCAATGAACCTCAACGGTACAAGAAAAGTCATATTAACAATTTTATAAGATTATTTGTACAAGTGTTCGTGGTTCTAAAATCATTTATAAATCATAATTTTACTTAAAATATTTTTACCTAATAAATTTTTCATTTAAAAAAATGAACAATTATATATCTTTTATTTAATTTGAAATATTTCTACCATGTTGATACAATTTTAAAGAGTGTACATATCATATCTGTAGCTTTCATGTATTTTATAATAGAGTGTTTAATAAGATACATGTATTCAAATTAATTTAAACTCGACTTAATTAAAAATAAAAAGTCTTGAACTTCAATCTACTTAGATGATTAAATGATAAGTTTTTAAAAAATTTTTATTAAGTTACATTTTTTATAATTTATATTCCATATAAAAATATATAAAAATTAGTAATATAAAGATAAAATTCACTTATTGTATTTTATATGAGATTTAAATTACATGACTTAACAAAAACTTTTAACAATTTAACCGAAAAAATACTAATTAACCAACCCGGCAACCCGATAATAAGCTGTCATTATCGAAAGGGTAATTTTTGGATATATCCCTTGAGGTTTGGCTCTCCTACACTTACAGCCAAACTATTGATATATTGATGTATCACCCCCTAAACGCTATGACTGTTAGGCAGCAGTGTTAATTGACACAAAAATAAAAAAAAATACCCTTCGCTGCATATTCGAAGGACTGACACTCGTCTTATACTGTAGAAACACTTTTTTTTTTGCGCTTTATTTTGCGCTGGAAGTAATAAAATATATTAGACTTTCATCCTAAATTATTTAGATATTGCACAATCATATAATAACATAAAAAGTATTTGAATGGTAAAAAAATATATTATAATTTAAAAATTATTTTTATTGTACGTAATTAAATAATAACAAAATGTTTTGAATATTAAAATTAAAAGAAAAACAACTCTAATTAAAAAATTAGATAATCATAAAATACACTCAATTTTTTTTTCGACTATTGGTTCATCTCTTGTATTTTCATCAGCAACATTATCTTCCACTCTTGATTCTACACAAACATTATACAACAATTAAATTTACGGCAACATCATAAATAATTAAAGAGAAATTGAATAGTTTTTATTTGTATTTTTATTTTTTTAAATAAAAAATATATTGCTGCTTGAGACTTATTATAACCGTAAAATAAAAATTAAAGAATCTTCATTTTTTTATTTATCAAAATAATTGGATATTGATATTATCCAATTAAGAGCAAATTCTACAAAGTAAATGACATCCTTTGCCCAGTTTTTTTGAAAGTAAATTTTAAAATATTTATATTAACTTTATAGTCACTAAGTAGATCTTTTCAGCTGAATAAGAATTTTTCATACGAAGCAAGCTGCAGGCATCGTATGGTTGCCAAGCAAGTACAAATACTAGTTGTTAGGCTGTAACGTCGCGAACGATGTTTGAACTAGTGGGATTGGCAGCACTCAGCAGCGGTAGTTGAATCTATTGAGCCTGGCCATGGCAGTGGTTAATTTGGTTTGGTTTGGTTGGTGGCAAGGAAATTGGGACTTGCAAGTTTAGGCAAGAGCTGAGAATAAATTGATTTATATAAATAATTGTGTGTGTGCAAGTGTGTGACAGTGTTATAAGCTCAGAAATCAAAATGTGACACGTGCATAATTCTTCACTTTTGTGCAGTAGTGGTTAAGATATGGAAAACTATAAATTGCTGCAATTACGTAAAAGTGCCCTCATTATCAAACGGCTGCTTAACAGTTATACTTGTTCAGGGGGTGATATGTCAATATATCAATATCTTTTATTTAATGTGTAGCGGAGCCAAACGTCGGGAAGGTATCTAACAAGTACCCTTATCGAAACACGGTCTACACTTCTTCGTCAGCAAGCTCTTTAGTCTTCTGCTTTTAGGCTCTGGCTCTATCTACTTCTTCATTCACTTTGTGTTGTTTTGTTTGTTGTCTCTGATAGACGTAGTGAAGAAGGAATAACAAAATGCATCCCAAAAAGAACAACAGAGCGTTGCTTCGACGTCTCTCATTCTCGGTTTATCTGCTGATGATGATTCACTTGTCATGTGTATCATCATCATCAGCTTCAACTTTTTTCAAGCCGTTCAATGTCAGCTACGACCACAGGGCTATCATCATCGACGGAAACCGCCGTATGCTCATCTCTGCCGGAATTCACTACCCTCGTGCCACTCCCGAGGTGCGCTTTTCGCCTTTTCCTTTGATTTTTTTTTTCCCATTTAGTTTGGTCACTGATGATTTGTTGACCCTATGTCTGTTTTTTCCACTTTTCTCATTTGCATTTGTTGTGATTGGCAATAAGGCAATTATATATTGTACTTAAGTTGGGTACGCAAAGTAGCATTTTGTGTAACTAAAGGATTCAAAATATTCAATGAGGGCATGGCATGTTTGGGATTAAGGGAATTTCATCTGCAAGTTCCTTTGAAATGAAATCGCTTGCTATCAAGTGAAAATGGCGCCCCCAAGGCCGTAGTCAGGTTGGCTGCCATAGTCGGTTCTAAATTCGTAGCGACCCGGGTTCGAGTCTTGGGGGTGGGGAGGGGAGGGGTAAAAACTCTTTGCTTGCCCACCCCCCCCTTTAAAAAAAAAAAAAAAAAAGAAAAAAGAGTGAAAATGGGCAGATGCTGTTTACCCCAATGCCTTGTTTAGGGAAACATTTTAGTTGCTGGACTTGCTGTGGTTTTAAAATTAAGTACAGCAATTACAAAGGCCCTTAGTCGAGCAACTTCCTAGTATGTATATTAAAAACTGTATAGATGCCAGTGAAATTAACATTTGTGGTGCTGTGATGGCTGTAGCTTCCTTCATTGCAGTCATACTCTGTGTGTTGATTCACTCTAGTTCTTTTCCCATGATGCTAATTTATTTTCTAATTTCTTTTCTACCTTTTTTGCCTGTTTCTTATGCTTAGTCTTCTTTGCTGTTTTTAGTGTTTATTACTTATTTAGATATGACTAGAATATCATGCTTTGGCATTGTTAACTTATCTATCATCATTACTTTTGGAGCCATTATGTTATATTTCTATGTCTAAACTCCTTTGTATGATGTCAGATGTGGCCTGATCTGATTGCAAAGAGCAAGGAAGGTGGAGCAGATGTGATCCAAACTTATGTGTTTTGGAATGCACATGAACCAGTCAGAGGACAGGTGCATTAAATTTTCTATCCACCTAATTGGGGGAGTAGCTTAAGAGGGTTATGATATATATATATATACGTATTTCATTTTACAAATTATTAATTTTTCTCTGTAATTGCTTGTTCAGTATAACTTTGAAGGGAAAAATGATATCGTTAAATTTGTGAAGTTACTGGGATCCAGTGGGCTCTATCTCCACCTCCGCATTGGTCCTTATGTGTGCGCTGAGTGGAATTTTGGGTCTCACCTTCTTTTCTCTCTTTCATCTTACTAGTTTATATTTTTGCTTACATTTCCATTCACAAAAGATTTTTCAGGTGCAATGTCTTAGTATGCTACTTTATCGAGAAAAAAGTTCAATGTGCTGATTATTTTCTTTGGTAACTGCTTGGTGGTGTCCACCTAAGGTGGTAGTATGTTGAAATTGCATAACGGTGTTGCTAGGCATGTAGAAAGCGGAATCTCTGCTTGACCACACCTTAGTTCATAAAATAAGGAAGGCTGTCCATTATTCTATTGTTAAATTGTAGAAGCATAGAAGGTATCAAATTTATGGTATAATGTTTACAACGTTAATTGATATGATTAAAGAAACAAAGGACCACTGAAAGCATTCTATTTCTGAATAGAAAGAACTAAGGAATTTCAAAAAAATCCCTATAGAATGTAACTAGAATGCATGAGCGTCAAGAAAATTTATTTCACTGTGGGAAAGTAACTGTTTTAACGAAGGGACTTTCTATTGTTAATCTTTAAACTAAAATTAAAAAGTATAGAACATATGAAAATATTTATCTGTTGCGTCTTTTGGTTTTCTTTTTAATTCGTAATTTGATGTTATCATTCTGATGTAGCCAGTAATGTGCTACCCAGATTATATTTCTTTCTATATTTGGTGTTCCCATCTTATTTCAATTAATAATCTTGTAGGGGCTTCCCTGTATGGCTGCGTGATATCCCTGGCATAGAATTTCGAACAAATAATGCACCTTTTAAGGTAAATGAAGCAATGTAGCACTTATACTTGAAAATTACTTTGTTTTCATTTATTTACCTAGTGGATAATAATTCTACAATATAATGAACTAGTACCAAATTATCTAGTATATTTAAATAATCAAATTGAGTTTTTCATTGTTATGTTCAAGCACTTTGAGCCTAGATCAAGTGAGGCCAACATTTTTGGCAAGCTGAGAATATTTTCTTTGGCCATGGAGCACAAATTTTAGAAACCCAGCCTTACAGCAACATTTGTTCTATAATTAAATACTATCAAAATTTGTATTACAAAAATAGTCCTAATTTGATCCGAAGATAGTAAATGCCAGAAATGGTGTATCAATTTTATTGGAAGTGCTGACTGGAAAGTGACAAAGGTTTAATAATCTTTGAGCACTTTTTTCTTCTCACTGGTCAGTCAGTTCTAGGACTCGTCTATGAAATACCATGAAGCTGTTCTTTAAGTGTAAGCATTTTACTGTTGGATACCATGGTTTCATAAATTTGCACCTTTCCTTCATTGAGACTGCCAAGGAATAGAGATATTTTAAACGTTTTCTAGGATTCTCCCAATAACAATTTTACTTTTGTTTGAGATGTAAGCTTTTTCTTTGTGTGAAATAGAGGGTGAATCTGTGCTGGATATTGTGACTAGCCACTTGAAACCTGTAAGTAAAGATTTCACTTTTTGCTGACTTTGACCATGGTCAATGTTGTTTTGACCTATGAAGGCATCACAACAAAAATATCTTCTTGGTGAATCATTTTTTTCAGTTTTGTTCTTGAAACATGCTTTCATTTAGTTTATTTATATGTTTAATAGCTCCTTGGGAAGTGGTCTATGAGTTTATGTCTGGGTCTGGGAAACTGAGAGTAGCTTAAATTGCAGGTGGGGTTTATGCTGTGCGATAATTTACTCTTGTTGACAAGACTTGTCCGAAAGAGTAGATAACTGAATTTTAATTTTGTGTTGGTGATCATGAAATGATGCGTCATTTTCTCAGGAGGAGATGCAGCGGTTTGTCAAAAAGATTGTGGATCTAATGCGACAAGAGATGTTGTTTTCTTGGCAAGGTGGTCCAATCATCATGTTGCAGGTTGTAAGAGGGTCCTAAAGTTTATATTTTGCACGATATAGATTGGCTTGTTTCTACATGCTATATTAGTTCAATGGCCTTGTTTGAAGACCTGGCCAACTTATTTGTGTGATCTACACTTATTTGCAGTTAAATTTACCTCCTCAAGGCCTTATTTTTTTTTAGTTACTATTTATACTATTCTTAAAGCATTGAGGGAAAAGAGAAAAAAAAAAAAAAGAAAGGAAAGCTGCTGCTAGAACTAATTATTATTTTTGTCAGATTGAGAATGAATATGGAAACATGGAAAGCTCATATGGACAGCAAGGAAAGGAGTATGTTAAATGGGCTGCTAGTATGGCACTTGGGCTTGGTGCTGGGGTTCCATGGGTTATGTGCAAGCAAACTGATGCTCCAGAAAATATTGTAAAGTCCTTGCCTTAATTATCTGTGCGTAAATATCTTCCAAGTAATGTTCATACGTATTAAATTGCAATTAAGGCAGTATACAAACAGTGAGTAGAGAGAAGCTTGAATTGGTTGTTAAAATGCAAAGCTTTTTATACCTTGAGGTTTTTATTGTGTTAAGGTTTTCTTATTTGGCACTTTTAAGAATTTTTTCATTGCTTTGCACTTCACAGATAGATGCTTGCAATGGATACTATTGTGATGGTTACAAGCCAAACTCCTACAACAAACCAACACTGTGGACAGAGAATTGGGATGGATGGTATGATAGTGGAGGCTTAGTTTGATAGTGCTATTTCATTTCGTCTTGTTAGTATTTATTTTAAACATTTTAATTTGCTCTCTCTTCTCTGGTGCTTGGTCTTTAGAATATACTTGATCTCTTTAGAATATTTGAACAATTTAACTAGAGAAGTGAATTTTTGAAATTCTCTGTTGGTATCTTACTGGAAAAATCCCTCTTTCAAGGCCTTAGGTTTTACATTAATTATGAAAATTTTTCATGGAATAAAAGGGAGGATCATCGTTTGCTAATGGGATATTTTTAGGGGGTTATTTCTAAGGTGTGTAGAAAACTCTGCTCAAATATATCTCCAACTGAAAGTTTTCTTCAGCATCTGAAGATAAAATGCTGGGCATTCACCATATCCATACAGCCTACTCATAAAGTCCCACTTCCACACCGATGTGCCTTAGTCAGTAAAACATAAAACTATTGTGAAATAGTTGTAAGCCTAGCATTATATCATGGAAGAGAGAATGGGTCTTTGCCCTTGAGTTTGTTTTTTATTGCTACATTTTACTCCAAACCATTTTATGTTACCATTTGCCTTAGTTTTGCCAAATGAAAATTATTTACAAATTTGTTTTAATGATTTTTCTAACTTACATTTTGATTAATGTGAAATATTCTATGTTTCTTATAAAATAAAGTATAATAGTTTCCCCAAAACATATTTTTTTAAAAAAAAAGAAAAGAAAAATTGGGTAATTCATATATCTCTCATGTATTCTTAGCCATCTCCGTGTAAGCGAAAATGAATTATGGGTTTTCGTTTTTAGGCTATCCCAATTATCCTGAGTATCAAATGCCTAATGTTTTGGAGATATCTTCTAGTTGCTGTTGGGATTTTGAAGTTTCCACACTTCATGGAAAGCTGCTTACTATCAGTTTAGATGCATATACAATTTTCTTTCTGATTAAAACTCTGTATTGGTTGTCATAGAGAAGGTTTTTTATGTTTTTCTGGCTACAAGAATATAAATTTTAAATGAGTCTTGATGATTGCTTATTTTATTCTCTTGTGAAGCAAATTTCCTTCGTTTTTACTTACTCACAGAATGCATGGCTATAAATTCTAATATCTGATTAGTTGAATAAGTATTTTCATCTTTCCGAGATATATTAAATGTTTTCATGTTACAATTAGTAATTTTGCATACTAATTCACATTGAGTTCTTCTCTAAAGTTGTATTTCAGATTCTCATTTATAGTTAGCTATTTGTTTTTATGTTGCTGATAGTACATGAGCACCGAGTCCTTAAGGAGTTGTTAGCTATTGTATGTCTCTGTGCTTTATTACATTTCTATTTCAGATATGCTTTTGTATCATAATGTTCATATTTTCATTTATTTATTTTTTGTTTTATTTTCTGTTTCTTAGTAAATTTAAACAATAAAAACAATTTAGTTAATTTTTGAAGGTATACAACATGGGGTGGAAGATTGCCTCACAGGCCTGCTGAGGACCTTGCATTTGCAGTTGCACGATTTTTTCAACGTGGGGGAAGCTTTATGAATTATTATATGGTACCATAGACAACTGAAACTGAATGCTGAATTTGATTGTCCAACACATGAATGATTGAATGGTAGAATAGGATGAGATTATTGAAAACTTGAATTAGGTTTATGTATGATTCTTTCCTGGAGTTAGTTAAAGGGTTCATGTTACTGATGCTGTATGTTTTCGGTGAAACATTTTAATTTGGTGCCAGAAGATATGCATGCCTTACTGGTTTGAATTTTTTTTCCTCAACTATTTGCAATATCTTGCATAAGTTCTATAACAATGGTTAAGAAATTGAAGTAGAGACTTAGAAAGTAGCAAGTGCCATCATAACATAGCATTGAAGCCTTCTTTGAGGGCGAGTTTGGGTCTAGTCTTGGTAGATATGAGCGATAATGAACATGTTGGCTAGGAAATACCTGCTAAAATCCACTTGTATTCTCATATATTTATTTGCAAATGCTGCATTTTGACAAGCCTGACGCATGGTTTTCAGTATTTTGGTGGAACAAACTTTGGTCGGACTTCAGGGGGCCCATTCTATGTTACCAGTTATGATTATGATGCTCCAATTGATGAATATGGTGGGTGACACATAGTCTAAATAACAATAATTGTTCCTCAGTTAGAAGCATTTTTTTTATTCACTTTTCTGCGGCACATGCATTTATTTATTGTCAGGATGTTGCAGCATAAATAACCTGCTATGTTGACGTCCAAATTAAGATATTGCTAAACATTGATTCCAACTTATTCTTCATATAGGCCTTCTGAGTGAGCCTAAATGGGGACATTTAAAGGATCTGCATGCTGCTATAAAGCTTTGCGAACGTGCTCTAGTTTCTGCTGACGCACCTCAGTATATAAAATTGGGACAAAACCAAGAGGTTTGTGCTAAGAGTTTATTTTTTAAATATTATATAATGTTAACCAAACCTCAAAATAGCCCCCAAGATGTTTTGCCTATTTTTAGCCTAATGTCATTTACGGTCCTCAATTAACGACTAAATCCCAAGATCCAATGGATCAAATTCATGCTTCACCATTTGCCACTCCTATTTAAACGTTGAATCCCACTTTAGCACCATCATCATACCGAGTGGTTCTCCCATGAATAGACCTCTACCTTCAATGCCAGGACCTTTTCAATGCTTTGATCTGAAATTCCTTATAATTTCTGAAAACACAGTAGAAATATCTGTGTTATTGTGCAACCCATATCGGCTAATGTACATGAATTTCTTTTGGAAGTCAACTCTCCATGGTGAGCATATTCTGTTAGGAAAAAGCTATCTTTTTGTGTCATTTTTCTACTATAAATAATGGTTTACCTTCTAGCAGTTTCAAGTGTTTTGTGCCAGTTCCACCTTGTCAATTCAATATAGTGCTTCTAAATAATTTCAGGCACATGTTTACCGTGCAAATGTTCTTAGTGAAGGTCCAAACTCAAATCGTTATGGAAGTCAAAGCATCTGCTCTGCTTTTCTTGCCAATATTGATGAACATAAAGCAGCTTCTGTGACATTTCTTGGTCAGTCTTATACTTTACCGCCATGGTCAGTGAGTATACTACCGGATTGCAGGAACACTGTGTTTAACACTGCAAAGGTTTGATTCTGATTTTACAACATTGCTGAAGAAGAGTTTATTTTGACAGTAATTGCATTTTATAAATACCTGTTTGGATACATAAAAAATGCATCTACTTTATTTATTTGTACCGTGTCTAGACTGAATGCTAGACCTGTATAGACTCTACTAAAACTTACATGTTACTTATATGCCCACCCATGAAGACAAATACGTACCAAAAAAAAAAAAAATGAAAGGATTCAAGCCATTGAATTTCAGGTGAAACATATTAAATAATTGTCCACCAATTATACCTTTGTGGTCTAAAAGTCACATTAGCTATTTCTTTTAAGGTTGGGGCCGGTCTTTTTTAATTTTTTTAAGTTTCTCTTAAAAGATTAACCTCATCTTGACATCTACCATTTAGTTGCACTTTTGAATGCTACACTGAATTCACTTTAGTATCAAAAGTTTGTTCATATAGAGTATTAATAAGCTTATGATGAAATCTCTCATGTCACTAACAATGTCGATTTGAAAGATACCTTTTTAATGGTTATGACATAACAATGCATGCAAAAGCATGAAAAATGTTCGGGCCTTTGTAGACAGCTGCATAATTCTGTATAAAGTCATGAAACTTGGGCTAGAAGTCCAAGTAATTTATGGAATCACTAAACATTTTTCTTGTCTTGCAGTTATGTGAGCATTGCCCATTTTCATCAAATTTTTGCCAGTTGGGTGCTTTTGACAAGTTTATTTGCACCTCATATGGTCATTTTTTGTTCTTCCATTAATATTATGTCACTAATAATGGTTCAAATTTCAAATGTCCATTGTTGCAAATTAAAATGGAGATAATGATAGATTACCTTTCTTTTTTGCTTTGAAGAACTAATAGTTTTCAGTTTCCATGAGATGTCTGAGGTATTTTCTTGTTCTTTCTTTTTTAATTATTTTATTTTTTTTGGTGTTTGTTTCTGAGCAGGTCAGCTCGCAAACATCCATCAAAACTTTGGAGTTCTCTTTGCCTCTTTCTCCAAATATTTCTGTGCTCCAACAGTCTATGATTGAGAGTAAACTTTCCTCTGTCTCGAAATCCTGGAGGACTGTGAAAGAACCTATTGGTGTTTGGAGTGAAAACAACTTTACCATCCAGGGCATATTGGAGCATTTGAACGTCACAAAAGACTATTCTGATTATCTCTGGCATATAACCAGGTACGTAATTATCCAATTTTAGATCTAGGCTAAAATAGGATATAATGTTGTTGAAAAATAAATTGTTAAAGGACATGTCTGCGGCATAATTGTTTCTTGCCTGTTTATTCACAGTTGTTTAGATTAATGCATTTCATGTTAAGAAATAAGAATGACAAATATGATGGTCAAAATATATGAAAGACAAATATGTGAATCATTAGGCTGATATAACTACATTATTTTTCACTTAGAGACTCTCCTTCCTTTCAATTTTATGCTCTTATGATCACTTATATCATTTTCCTGAATCATCTATTGTTGGTAGGGAAGAAAATCTTATGCTGTAAATTACAATGTGAGTCTAAGAGATAACATAATCTCATTTGGGTAACTAATTCTTTGTTCTAACATCTCATAACCAGATGAGATATTGAATTGAGTCAATGTAGAGAATTAGTTTGGTCCTCAATTGTTACTGTTATTGAACATGTTAGTCGTGCTTTTATTTAGGCCAAACCAGGTCTATGAATTTAACCCTTTAAATTAACTATTATGTATCAGAAAAAGAAGGGTTTGCTGCTGTTTGATTACGTCTACCTTCTGTTATTGAGTAAAACAGTTTTACTTTTTCTTGAAGAAAATCAATGATATAATTAATTATCTTCCCCCCACCCCTCCAACCAAAATTTCAGTTTTATGTTAACGGTTATTAAACTTGGATTGCAGAATATATGTTTCTGATGATGACATCTCATTTTGGAAGGCAAACAAAGTCACTCCAACAGTTACGATAGATAGCATGCGTGATGTGTTGCGTGTATTCATTAATGGCCAGCTTACAGGTGGATTTATAGCCATCTCTCTTTTGTGTTTAAGTTTGTGCTCGTGTTTTGTTTTATTTTTTCTTTTCTTTGCTTTAATTTTTTTTTTTTTCAAATTTTCAAACATTGTATCTTTCTTTTCTTTCCACCCTCCTTTTCTATTGTTGTTTCAGTAGGAGGAACCGTAAATTTTGGCATATTCAACTACAAATACCTATTTGATTGTATGAAGTGACTGATCTAGGGAAAAAAAATTAATTAGTTGGACAGAGTATTTCAAAGTAATAATAGTAATACTATGTCAAAAAGATGCAGTGATTAGGTTAACTTTTCTTGATTTTCATGCAAGTTTTAAATTATAAATAGAATGCAATTATATATACAAAGCTAAAGTCATTTTCATGCATGTTGAAAAACTTTTTGAATGGAGATCCTAGTGCGTCAAATGGAAATCTCTCTTTTTAGCTTTAGACATACTGTGAGCATTTCACTGCAGCTATTTAATGTGGAAAGGTCTTTCTTTATTTTTTCCTTTAATATGTATTGCCCGACTTCTTTATGATAAAATACATAGAGGAAGCTGTCTCCTGCCAACTCAATCTCTGTGTCACGTGTTTTGTCTGCCTTGTCTTCTTTGTCAATGAGGCCTCGAACTTGCTTTCTGTCATTTATTACTTTTCATCCTTTCTCTTTCTTTCCAGCCATTCTTGTACTCTTTATGGTATAAACATGTTTATTGATAATTCCCTTCCTTTTTTTTTTTAAAGATAAAAAAATTGATATAGTTCTACTGAAAATTATTTTAATGTTCTAGGTAAGTGAAATTTAGTTGTTTCATTGTGACTGATTTTCTAATATGAACTTTTATTACCAGCAGCCATAAAATTAATGACTTGCATTGGCTTGGGGCTGTTAGACTGTTACTTATAAATATAAGCCAGTATTCGAATGCTTGTTGCCATTCTATGTTTCATGCACATAATTACCTCCTTTATTTTCTCTAACTTGATCGGTATGTCTTTCCGAAGCGAAGGCAGTGTGATTGGTCATTGGGTCAAGGTGGTGCAGCCAGTTCAGTTTCAGTCAGGATACAATGATTTAATCTTGTTATCTCAGACTGTTGGTTTGCAGGTAAAACTTGATAATTTTTTATGTTATCATATTTTATATTGATAAGAGTGATGCTTTTACCAAAGTTTTGGCTTTGTCCGGTGATCAATCTCAATTTGCTTAGTGATAGGAGCAGCTTATTTTTTAACTAATGTTGACATAATACCCTTTCAGTTGTGACCTAATATTCAGTAAGAGGGGTCTGTTTTAAAGAATTTGGGCTGCAGTACAGGCTCTAAATTGAAATGAAACTTATTTTGTAAATTTTTATCTTCCTCAGGTACTCTTTCTTCACTGCATTAATTTTGTATCTCTCTTGCTTTCTTTATTTCAGTCATTTTCTTCGCAATCCTTTTCCCCCCTTCTTGATTAATAGTCAGTCATCTCCATAGCTTGCTTCTTCTATCTATGAATTAATTTTCAAGGACTAGGTTTTTTTTCCCTTCCTAAATTTCTTGACTGTTATCTGGAGTTTAAATGGCATGAATACTTGAATTGACTAGAAGTGTTTTTGTTACCTGTGAGTATTTTCATTGACCACATGCATCATATTCATGCAGATAGTTATTTATCAATGTCTGTTGGTCTGTATCTTTGTCTCAAAAGAGGATGTCAGTTACTGATTCAACATTTGTATCATATGCTTTGAATTGCTGATGCAGAATTATGGCGCCTTCCTTGAGAAAGATGGTGCTGGTTTTAGAGGCCAAGTTAAGCTTACTGGATTTAAAAATGGGGATATAGACCTTTTGAAGTTATTATGGACATACCAGGTATGATTCCAATGATCTTGGCAGGTAATCTGAACTTCATTTTGAATGTAGTGTAAAAGTTTCGATTTGGCTATATTTATTTATTATTTTCTTTACTCAAAGTTAGTCACTAGGTTGATTTTGCTTCTAGTTGCAATGATTGCTGGCTGAAATGACTTGGGCCATCTGAAAGCATTATCCATGCATTAGCAGTTTTTATTGCTTAGTTTTAATTTATTAAACCATAAATCTATCATGTCAGCATTTTTACAGAATTTGTACATGCTGAATCAAACAATCTATGGCATGCAGGCATCTTAGCACAAAATTTGTGATCTTGCATATGTTTTGGTTATATATTTCCTGATTAGCCTCTGGATCTTGAATCTACCTTATATAGAATACTTTGGATTTTGTTGCAATATTATAAAGTCATGGGATTTCTGTTGTGCCTAAGGTAAATAATGCCATTGCAGATATCGCATTATACATACTGTAATAACCTACTTTTCTCAAATTTGCATATTATTTTTATATAATAAAAGCTGCAGCTAGAGCCTCAATTTGAAAAAGGAAAAAAAAAAAAATGAAATGGGCCTCTTGCTAGGCACGGCCCACAGCCCACTGGCATGGTGGGCCATGCCGTGCTGTGGCCCAAATGCCCTCACGGGTCTTTGTCTCCAGCACAGCCCGTTGGACATCTCTAGAATTTTATGTCATGGTGCATGTTATTGATATTATAATGTTTATAACTCCATTGTGAGTTGATCTTGTTGGCTCTTGTTCAGCATCTTGACCTGATTACTTTCAAGGCTTTGATAAAGCTTGTCAAGATTAGTATGTTCTCTCCAAAAAACAATCAATAGAGTTTTTCTTCATGTCAGGTTGGACTTAAGGGTGAGTTCCAGAGGATATACAGTATAGAAGAAAATGAGAAGGCAGAATGGACTGATTTGACACTTGATGGTATTCCATCCACCTTCACCTGGTACAAGGTAAATTCAATAAATTTTAAGAGTTAACTTAGGATGATTGTTATATCATTACCTGTTACAAGGTAATTTAAGTATTACAAGTATTATGTTTTTTTTTTTTTAATAATAAATAATAAACAATTGTTACAAGCATGCTTCCTTCTTATGTGGATTTATATTCTTTATTCTTTTCTAGTATACCATCTCTTTTGTTTTTTATTTTCTTCCAGTGATGCCAATTACTGCTTTCAAGAAATTTTATTCATATATAGGCCATTTTCCCCAACTCATGCAGACGTATTTTGATGCTCCTGATGGGGTAGACCCAGTTGCTCTCGATATGGGAAGCATGGGAAAGGGCCAGGCTTGGGTCAATGGTCACCATATAGGAAGATACTGGACTGTGGTTGCTCCAAAAGGTGGATGTCAAGGTACTTGTGATTACCGTGGGGCCTACAATCCCGATAAGTGCACTACAAACTGTGGGAACCCTACTCAAACCTGGTAATGTTCCAAAACGGAGTAGCTGGTTTTGTTTCATCTTAATATGAGAAATATTGACTCCTTAAAATAACTGATTATTAGAGTATGCTTTCCGTGGATAACTATAAAGCAAACCTTTTTGTCTTTTAAATTGGACAATCATTCTTGTAATGAGTTCAATGCTACTAGCCTGAAATAGGGAACACTTGTCAATCTTAAGGTACCATGTGCCGCGGTCATGGTTGCAAGCATCAAATAATTTACTTGTCATCTTTGAGGAAACAGGAGGCAATCCGTTTGAGATTTCAGTCAAGTTGCGTTCAACTCGAATTGTCTGTGCACAAGTTTCAGAGTCCCACTACCCACCTATTAGGAAGTGGTCCAATTCATATTCTGTTGATGGAAAATTATCGATAAATAAAATGACACCAGAAATGCATTTGCATTGTCAAGATGGATATATTATCTCTTCTGTGGAATTTGCTAGTTACGGCACTCCTCAAGGTAGCTGCCAGAAATTTTCAAGGGGCAACTGCCATGCACCCAATTCATTATCTGCAGTGTCTGAGGTAAAAATGTTTATATCATAGGTACTTCTTGATAAATGGAACTGATTATGGTGAGTTGTCCAGTGATTGATACCCCCAAATCATTATTTTTTGCAGGCTTGCCAGGGTAAAAGTAGCTGTTCTATAGGAATTACAAATGCTGTGTTTGGAGGTGACCCATGCCGCGGCATTGTGAAGACATTAGCTGTTGAGGCAAGATGCATCCCTTCATCGAATACTGGTTTCTCTCAAATTTAAGTGACAAATAGCCGCGAGATGTTTGAGGTCGATACCCTAAATCTATTACAAAAGCAAACTGTTTTCATTGCATTTTGTCCATGACAGGCTGCATGGGAATTCCAGTTGTATAATTTATACATGTTGCAGCCCCTTCTGTTGTACACTACAGGGTACTGTTCAAACATTCGTACGTGCCCCTTGAAAAAAATAAAAATATCTCTGTAAATGGAAGCTTCGGTAAATAATACAAGACACGCTGATTCTCAAATATGCCGATTCGAATTCATACACTCTCCAGGGAAGACAAAATACTGTGTTGGGGGAAAGTTCAAATAATGAAACAAATCTTCCTGATTTCAGAATTTGTCAAACCTTTTCTGAGATTTCATGAACCCCTTTGGAATTTGTTAGGGATTTCTGTTCAAGTTTTCATATAGTTAATGGTAAACCTACTTTTAGAGATCTCAATTCATTCACAGCATTCAACAAAATAACCAGACAAAATTCTCGTTCATTTATTAGGTACTTTGTGCACAGTAAAGGTAACCGCATCTATATTACCTAAAAATTGTTATGAAATCAGAACAATTTAAATTTACTTGTCTTTTCACTCAGTATATATAACTCAAGCACACGATGAAGTGGACATTTTGGCAAGGGAGAGAAGAAAAAAGTGAAAGAATTCGCATCCAAAGCTTATACATCTGAGTCTATACTCATACAGCACAACAGTTGAAAATGTATACTTTCTACATATCTATACATAAGATACATAAATACATATTTCCTATGCATCCAGAGCAAAAGATATCACCACGGAATTGGAAAGCAGCAACATTTCTGTGAAAAGAGAACAAGAGAAAGATCAGAATGATAAAGCAAACCAGCAAATGAAAATGAAATGGAAATAAAAGACTCATTTGGTAATAACTAATTAAGAAAATTATTTCTGATTACAAAACTGAAAAAAAACCCACCAAAAAGAAAAGCTCACATTCCATTTGCTAAGAAAAATTTTGGAAGATACAGAATGCATTTTCTTATTTCAGAAGTCAAGTTTTCTGCTTCTAAGAAATTCCGGGAGAAAAAAATTTTTAATTGACTTCCTCACAATGTTACAATTGGCAAATGACCAAGGCATACCCCACATTTGGGCTGGCTTTAAATTATCATTTGATTTAAACCTTTGATGCAAACTCTTAAGATATTTGCAGCCTGTCAATTGCAACAATGGTAGGGGAATTGAATCCATCAATAGAATGCTCATACTTACCTTAGAAGTTTTGTTTTCATGTTGCTTCTGATTTTTGTAATAAGGTTTTCTGAATGCCGCAGCTGATACATTCCCTGTCCCATTCATCTTCTCTTCTCTCACTTTGTTGAAAACATGAGTGTATCCATCCGCTGATGTAGGGTCAGATTCATCCCAATCACCAAACTTTGGAACTGCAGCACTGTGATCAGGCTGCAACATCAAAAGTAAGTTTGTTATAACTATAATTGCAAGTATTATTCATAATAAAATTTCCAAAACTTGATACACTTCAACACTTCAGCACACATCGTACAACACCCTGAGTTTTCCTTCTCATTTCACTTGAGCTTTCACCCATTAATGGAACTACACGTGTAAGAAATTAATTCATCTTTTACAGTCCATTGTCCATCTAAATAGGTGTCCCCTAATTAGCCTGTGTAAACTAGTGAATCTTGTCAGTGTTCACGCAAATTTCATGTCAATAACAGTAACACTTGTTAACAAGAAATCAAGAAGAAGATAATTACAGTTTCAGCGCCTTGAGTAACTGATCTCATTCGGGATCTTCCAGGAGTCAAGGGAGCTAAGTTATTACCACGTTCAGTTGAACCCTTTCTTTCCCATGCAGGTGAAGGCATTCCACCGACTTTATCTCCAACTTTTCCCCAGTGATTTGGGTGTAAGAGTGCGTGTTCAATTCCGCGATCAGACCCTACATTTTGCCTTGTGGCTCTTTTAGGGGTACCAATGGAGTTTATGCTACTGTGACGGTGAAGAGGTGAATCAGTGGAAACTTTCAGATTTACAGTATCATGGTGCTGGAGAGAATAAGAAGTTGTCCTTAGGTCACCATCCTCTCGGCTGCTACTATGCACATGCTTCATACTTACTGCCTCTGGACAATTTTGTGCCTCTGTGTTGGTTTCCGACTGGAAGGGAGTGGCTTGAAAAGAAGAAAAATTATCTGAACATGTGTTAGGATTTTGTTGACGGTTATTTGGAGTCTTCTTCACACCATTTTTTTTATGCCTTGCCTTGTCAAAAACGACCGTGTAAGGGACATCATCTTTAGTATCCCAGTCACCAAACTTGGGCACAGTTACATGTTGCTGCAAAAATAAGCAGGATCTAGAGAATTAGGAGGTAAACATAAAACAAGTACATGAATAAACAAGGCTAAATCAGTTAAATCATGGCTCAAGGTTACTTTATGACATAAACAAGTAAACCATATGAAAGTAATGTAGGAATCATAAATCTTGTGATTAACCATGCAGGGAAAAAGTTTCACTGGTGAATTTCGACACAAATTAGATTAAAAGTGTTAGTTTTTGGTCAGCATTGTCGAAAGCTGTTTTCAGATATTTTCAAGCCAGTATGCAATTGTTTTCAGATATTTTAAGCCAATATGTATACTCTCATATCACAGACATACATGCATCACCGAAAATTGCCTATTCTGTAAGTCATAAAATCCTTATGAGCAAGCATTTTTATTCTCACTCCATTTATCAATAAAAATGGAAGAGGCATAATGGGACCATTATCAATAAAAATGACCTCCAGAAAATACAAGCACCATGTGCTCAAGCATTCATATCCAATTATTTAACAAATAGCAAAACGTTACCATAAAAAGCATGTTTATTAGAATGCTGCAGACTATGCTATCCAATTTGAAAAACCCAGAAGATCTAACACAAGAAAAACTTTAAGAAATGCACAATTAATCTGACATGTTGCAGAACAGTCATAAACAAACCAAAATCAGCCTAGGCAATGCTAATCTTTCAAACAATGGATTTCAAATGAACTTAATAGACATCACAAACAGTTCCTTCAGAGAACAGGTAGCATGTCTCCTACCTAATATGAGAACTGAATCACAGATGTTAAAAAATCCATTATCTATACAAAAATAAAAATAAAAGAAAAAAGACAATAGAACTCAGATGATAAATTAACACCACTCCTATGAAACCAATCCAAAATCTAGCAAACTGGAACTTACAGAAATAACATTGATGCAAATACCCAGATAGCGGTCCAAAGTCATTCAATTATTTTTTCTTATTTTGTTCCTATAACACGATCATCTTTGTAGTATATATATGTGTGTGTGTACATGCTACATGAAATAAAAAAAAATTATTTAAGAAAAGTAAAAAACTGCCAAACAAAATCAAACAAGGCAACATAGAATAATAACAGGATGAAGCTAAAGAACTCACTGCCATTAGACTTGTAATTAACTTGTAAGAGAGCTTTTTTGGAGTTGGAATAAATGGACAGAATTAGAAAAAATGGACAGATAACCAAAAGAGTGAAACAAATTTTGGTTCAATTCACTGACCAATTCAAGTAAGCATTTGGAGAGCTTCTTCACAAATGCCAACAAGCTTTCTGTCTACAAAACAATATGAGAAGTCTTTGAAAAAAATAATGAAAAAAAAAAAATTCCATCAACCATTGACTTTGACCATTTCTAGTCTTGCCAGTTCTCAATAACATTTCAATTTTATTGTATTTTTTCTCTCTCCCTATCCAATCATCGTTAGAGTAGGGTTTAAGCTAATGACTATTCAATGTTTCCAGTGTTTGGGTAATATCGGACAGGCCCCTCGAAGCCCTTCCAGCTCGAGTAAGACACCCCTATGACAGCCTAGCTCGAGCAGCCCTTCTGGTCAAAGCTGGTCAAGGTCGAGAGCTAAGCACTCCTTCGCCTGCTCGAGGCAGTCCCTCAGGTCAAAGCTGGTCAAGGTCGAGAGCTAAGCACTCCTTCGCCTGCTCGTGGTCGTCCCTCAGGTTAAAGCTGGTCAAGGTCGAGGAATTCAGAGATGCTCGAGCACCGAGCACTTCTTTCACCTGCTCGAGGTCGTCCATCAGGTCAAAGCTGGTCAAGGTCGAGAGCTAAGCACTCCTTCGCCTGCTCGAGGTCGTCCCTCAGGACAAAGCTGTCAAGGTCGAGAGCTAAGCACTCCTTCACCTGCTCGAGGTCGTCCCTCAGGTCAAAGCTGGTCAAGGTCAGAAACTGAGCACATCTTTCCTGCTCGCAGAGATCCACGAGCACAGCTGGGCAAGACCCGACCCAAGGAAACCCGATTCGTTTTCTCAGAATCCTGGCACACCTTTTAATGTCTGACCAGGGTCCCACATGGTGTGGTGGAGATATTGTTGCTAGTGGCCGGCACATGCCTCCAAGGTGTCATAATTCCTAGCGCACTTGCCCGACATGGTGATCTGGCCACGTGAATCGGGTTAAGGGGACAGCCGCTCATCCCTAGGGAATATTCGCCAATTCCACTGTCGGAGGGACCGGATACCACTAACGTGGGAGTGGACAGCCTGGAAATGGAAAGAGCGGGAAAAATGGAGTATAAAAGGAAACGAAGGGGAACGTTACAAGGGTTAGATTTTCTGATTCACAGGTTCTTCCTATTCTAATTTCTCTCATTTGATTTTATGAAAGAACCATACTTATCCAAAAAGGGGGGGCGAAATAATACCCCTTTCATCTTTTCGGTCTCCCCACTAAGGAGATACCAAAAGACAAACCCGATCATCGACTTGATCGTCGGAGGTTTTCGCGGAACACGCCTGGCGACCCTCGACCGGTTTTCGTGAGTGCAGTCCGGAGATCTCCGATCAAGAAGACAGTGAACAGGGACGAAAGAGGTAATCCTGCTCGAGATTGAGTTTATCGCGAGCAGAAGGATCGAGGCACTGTTTGAATCCGTGAGCAGAAGGTTCGACAGATCCCGCTCGAGCTGTTTGGAGGCACTGTTTGAAGGTTCGAAGCACTGTCGAGGCACGCGGGAAAAACTGCATCAACATCCAGTTTCCACAAAGATACCTAGTTGAATTAGTTAATTAAAAAACAAATTAAGTCTGCTAATGGTGGTCCCGCTAATTTTTATTTTATTCAAAAAAAAAAAATCACTTTCTTTGATTATTGAAAACTCTCTCGACAACTATACATGAATTGCACACCGCACTTCATAAGGAAAGTGGTTGTTAGACCATTGCTAGTAGTTGAATCTTCATCGTTGTCGTACAGAATTCAGTGTGTGATTTGTGAAGTCATTCGATCACCAGTACTCAAGTTAAATTAATGTATTTGCACCACGGTTATATGTACAATTTTCAAATTACCCATTCAAAATTATATGTCTAAATAATATCGGTGAATCCATTTCTTAAAATTCTGATGACTATTAAATATTAGTCAAAATTGACGTAAAACAACTAGAGCCACTCGTTCTTACTCAAAATAATTTTTTAAGTATTTTTAAAACTTAATTTATTATTACATATTAAATTACTTGTTTTTACATGAAGATATGTTATTTTACTTACTGCGGCATTCATCCGCTTTAGCTTAGTCTATCATCGTTATTCCCCGTTGCAATTGCTACTAGTCATCAATCTGATACTTCCAAATTACGCACTTTTGGTTGCTCGGCTCAAGAGCCCTTGCTCTCCCAAAAATATTGTAAAATTTACAATAAACCTCCTGTTAGAGATTTGGCTGCCAGGTCCAGAGAAATCCTAGCAGTGTGTAACATGTTCATAGAGAATTCAACAAGATAACCTCTACAAACTCTTTCAAAAACAGAAAAATCAGAAAATTTTCACTTTCATTTATTAGTTATCTTGTATACAGTAGAGGTAGCTGCATGACCTAAAAATTTAATATGAAATAACAATTTACATTGGTGACTGTCTTACACTCAGTATACTAACTCAAGCGTACGATGAAGTGGGCATATAAGCAAGAAAATAAAGTGGAATTTTTTCCCTTGCACAGCGCAGTCTCATACAGTAAACAAGTGATAATTTTTTACTATATGTATACATATGTGATACGATATTACCTATGTAGCCACAGCAAAAGATATCTCCATGAAATTGGGAAGCAGCAACATTTCTGTGTAACGAGAATGAGAGAAAGATCAGATTAATTAAGCAAACCAACAAAACAAATGAAATTGGAAATACAAGACTCCTTTGGTAACAACTCAAGAAACTATTTTTTGATTACAAATACGTATTTACTTACTAGAGTAGGAGGGAGATTCTTACTCCCACCTCTTTTTTTTTAATAATTATATTATATTTAATATTTTAAATTAATGTTATATTTATTTAAAAATAATAATATCATATTTATTTAAATAATATTATTATATTATTTAATAATATTACATTTACTAGAAATAATAATTTACATTGGTCTAAGTTAAAATTACTTTAAAATAATATTATTATATTCACATAGAATTAATAATGTTACTATATAATATCTTTATTTGAGAATAAATATTATTATATTCATTTAATTTTAATATTATTATATTTATTTAATATTAATAATTAATAATAATAAATAGTTTATTCTAAGAATATATTAATTTGGTAATATATTATTAATAATAATATTTCATTTGTTTTGTTCTTATCAATAATTTTTAATTTTCATAATTAAAATTAAAATTAATAAAAAATTTCTTATTTACATAATTAATAATATTAATAATAATTATTAATTTATATAAATAAAATTAATAATAAAATTAATAGTTTATTTTAAAAATATTTTTATTCATTTTATAATTAAAATTTATAATAATTTAAATATAAATAAAACTATAATTATAAAAAATTTACTTTCAATATAAGATAAAATAAATATATAAATAATAACAAGACAATACAATGAACTCAGTGCCATATGCTTTATCTTGAAAGAGAACTTGGTTGGTGTTGGTCCCGTGGGACAATAACCAAATGAGTGAAACAAGTTGAAGTTCAATTCATGTAATATTTGGAATGTTTCTTGACAAGTTCAGTAAGCATTCTGTGAAGAAGGAGATTAAATGAAAAATAAGACTAAAAACACATCAACCATTGACTTTGACCCTTTCAATTCTTCACAGTTCTCACTGTCATTTCATTTCATTTTATTGTTTCGCCATTTAGAGTAAGGTTTAAGTTAATGAATATTCAATGTTTCTGTAGACAAATAGCACCTAATTTAAGTTAATTAAAAAAAAAGAAGGTTCAGTTATTTATTTATTTATTTTATTCTCTTATTCACCCATACCTACTGAAAAGCGGAAAATTAAAGTTCTAATTATCCTTCACTTATTAATATAGGAGGGGAACTAAAATCCGACAACTAGCAACCTACGGGTCTCAACTTCAAGACGCAAGTTATCTCATTGCGCTGCAAAAACCCTTCCATGGTTTGGTTAATTAATAATGCAATTCGGCTAGTTTTTATTTTATTTAAAAATTTAAGGAAAAAAAAAAGAATAGTTATACTCGAAAAGTCTTGGAAAATGGTCATATAAACCCTAAGTTTTCACAAGAGACACCAAGATTCATTTTAACCATAACAGTCTTTGAACATAATAATTAAAACATTGACTCTAAATTTTTTTAATAAATATAAATAAATTACATAATTTAATTTGTCTATTAGACTAATAATATTAAATTTTTTTATATTTAAAAATAAAAGTGAAAAGCGTAAATTATCATATTTATTTAAATAATATATTTACTTTATTAAAAATAATTTAAATAAATATGTGGATTAAATAGATTTTACAATTAATAAAATATATCTCATCTATTAATAATATTCAAAATAATTTGATTTGATATATTTATTTTAATAATATGTTTCTAGTTACTATAAAATTTAATTTAATATAATAAAATACGTGTAATAGATTATAAAATATTAAAAGATTTTTAATATTGACATTATTTTAAAATTTATATATTATTACATTAATTTTAATATTATATCTCTATTTACTATAAAATATTGAAGTCAATTTTTATATTAATAGAGTTGAAATGTATTATGAGCAAAAATGCGTCTTGATGTTTCTTAATAAAAACTTTGAGGTTAACATGACTGTTTTTTAAATCATGGAGGTGTTCTTTTTCTTAAATATAATAATTTCATTGCCCCGTCATAAGGTTTGACCAAAGATACAAAAATTTTATTGGTTTAATTAGCCTGATTATCACTACCAAGATTTTGACGAAATCAAGTTTGTGATTATTTTTAAATCGTTCAAAGTTTGTTAATTTTCAATTTTGTCAAAAATATGTTTCATAATTTAGCCATAAGGTCCTGGATGAAAATTTATTAATTTAGAAAGAGAAATTATTACTATGCCACTTTTTTTTTTTTATATGTATATCTAAAATTCACAAAATTTTGGCATGTTCTTTAGACTATTATTTTTAAACTTGTATAAACCAATTACTTTCATACTATAAAATCACTGTTTTACCTCCAAATAAATTAAAAGATTATTTTATTCTAAAAATTTTTTAAAAAATTATAATTACAAGATTATCCCTAAATTTAAGAAATCAAATAAATCTCAAAATACAAAAATGTAAATTTTTTATACTTATAATTTTATTTGAAAATTATTATTTTAATTAGATGCCCATATGACAAAAGAAAGATAGTGTACAGATAATTTCTCATTTAGAAAATGATGTTGATATTTCCCTCTCATTTTCTATAAAACCTAAACACTTATTAGATTTTTTTTTTGTAATTTCAAAGTTAATCCTCATGTGAAATGATTAAAACAAGTAAATAAATAATCATGAATTAAAATATTATCTATTATAATTTAAAACTGAATTTATTTTAACCGTATAAACCCAGAAGTTCCTAACATTTCAAAAAAGAAAAATTTAATTTTGCATTGATGGAGGAAAAAAACATGCAATGGGAAGAATCTTAGAAAGAAAAAGTAAGTGCTTGTTTGTTAATGTCTGAAATCTGAAATTTTATTAATTTCATTTTTTTGTATATTTATTTTTTATAACTTATGTCTAATTTTTAGATATTTACATCTGAATAAAAAAAATTAAATATTTGTGACTTTTATCTTAATGAGAAACAATTTGAATAAGAAATAAATATTACACTCTAAAAATATCTATGATAAATATATTTATTTCCTAAACTATAAAACATAATCCCTTTATAAAGATATAAATGTTAACAATGTTTAAGATGTTTCTACTAATAAAACAAATAAGATGCCATTTATATTTAGATATTAAAAAAAATACCATTAAGATATTTATATTTATAATTATTCATTGACATGACTTAAAAGTGTTTTATAACTCTCAAATATAAAAATGCCTTATTATAATATAACTCGGTAAATCTGAGGTTAATCAACAGATGAAAGATTTAATTTGTTGGTTTTAATTTATCTAAGAAAATAAAATAAAATTAAAAATATAAAACTTAATTAAAGTAAAAATATAAAATTGAATTAGCTAGGGGTATAGATCCACTCTTAGTAGTATTGTAGTAAAATATAATTTAATAAATTCTTTTTTTTCATATTTATTTATTACTTATAAGATTAATTTTATAAATTATTATTATTTTCTCATTAATTTTATTATGAATCAAGTACATAGTGTGCCAAAAATTTAATTTGTCTATAATAAGTCAAAATACTATTTTACCATATTTTATACTAAGATATTAATAATTTATTGCACCAAACATCCTTATGTGTCTACAACAAATCAAAATTTCTAAATATAAAATATGGATAATATTAATTAGAAAATAATTTAATTTATATAATTAAAAATAGAATTTAATTAAATCATATTTTTCTACTAAGAGCTTCATCTTACCCTCACTTATTATTATTTAGCCTAGCAGAATTGAAATAAAATGATTATTAATATTAAATTATACATGAAAATAGAAATATCCAAAATTGAAAATAAAATTAATTTATTTATTAATTTACTAAAAATTACAAAGAGAGATGAGAAGAAGAAGAAATTGGGGATAAAGAAGTGAAGAAAGAGGTGTAGAGAAGTTTGTTCCTCCTCCTCTTTATTTATACTAATTTATGATTAATTTACACCACACACATAAACAAAGCCAATTAAATCATGGCATTAGATTTATCCTACTTAAGGATGGTAAAAAGATCTGGATCCGGAAAAATCTGGATCTGCATATTAAAAAATGCGGATCCGGATCTTAAGTATTAGGATCAGTGCGGATTCGAATCCGGATCCGGATGCACTTGCATCCGGAAATGCGGATATCCGGATCCGCATTTTTTATTTAATTATTAATTTAATTAAATTTCAATATAAAAAATATATATATAAGCTAAAAAGTTTAAAAGTGTGAACTTATGATATTATTGTATGTTATGCATGTTGAATTGTTAATTGTTGAATTATTAATTATTGAATTATAAATTTATAATTACATTTTATTTGATGTTATTAAGTAAATTATAAATTTATATTATTTTTTATATTTAATTCATATTGTGGTATCTTTAATTATGGATTATGATGTAAGATGTTATTGTATGTTATTCATGTTGAATTGTTAATTATTGAGTTATGAATTTATGATTAAATTTTATTTAGTATTATTAGATAAATTATTGAATTTATATTATTTTTATGTTTAATTTATGTTGTAATAATTTCAATTGTGATTTTATAATGTTATTATATGTTCTTCATGTTAAATTATTAATTATAAATTTATGATTGTATTTTATTTTATATCATTATATAAAATTTTAAATTATATTTTAAATTATTAAAATTTAATATTTGCGAATCCAGATATCCGGGATATCCGTCCGCAATCCGTGCGGATATTACCTGCATCCGGATCCACATATATTTTTTCGAATTCGAATGCGGATCCGAATGTAAAATTATTGATGTGGATCCGGATTCGGATTTGCGTGCATTCGGATCCGGATCCGGATTTTGCCATCTCTAATCCCACTAATAAAATATAAACCTAACTCAATCCACTTAAGCATATCTATTCACAATTACCATAACATGAAAGAAACTTATAATTTTACAATTACTATACTTAACATGGTAAAAACTTATAATTTTTCAACAAAAATCGGGATCTTCTTCGATAATAGTTTAATTTTTCGGACCATTGGTATCCATCCGTTAATTTGTTAGGAGCCTCGAATTGCTTGAAATTATTATTTTTACCTAATAAACACACAAAAATACACAAATCAAATATTTAAAAATATAGTTAGAAATTCATAATGTATTACATAATTACAAATATAAATTATAATAAAAGCACAAAATAACATTTATATTACGTAAAAAAACATATAATTTTAACACTAATCACACCCCGCAACTAGTTTATTGCTAGTCCCTAGCAATTAAAGCGTTATATTAAATTAAGATTTGTAAAATTCACATGCAAGTAAATAAATGTTCATCTAGTCTCTAAACTATCAAATAAATAAATTCTCCCAAAATTAATTTATTTTAGCTTTCTGTCATTTATTCATTATTCAGGATATCACCAAATTTTCTTTTGTGCTTAGGAAATTAATACAATGCTATGGGCTTCATTAAAAGGGAACAATAATTTTTGTTTCAGTGATTTATCAAATAAAATATTTTATTAGGCAGTAGATTATTCATACAATTTAAAAATATTATATCTTCAATCCATGTAGTGAGCTTTTGGTCAATGACTTCCAGACCAGTTAGCCTTAGGGCATTAGGCTTTGAAATACCCCAACACACTTAATTACTCAGGTTTTAAATATAGCAGAATTAAACACATTTATTTTTTATTTTTTCTTTTTTGATTTTTTAGAGAATATATATATTTTCCACCACCTTGGATATTTTTTCCGATAAATGAAGAGAACCAAATATTTAAAAAAAAAATAACTTACAACCTACTAACATGTGTCATAGTGTGTGTATGATACAAATGATTTAATAATACATGTATAAATAAATAAATGATAAAAAAGGTTTCATGAGTGATTACCAAATGAGAATTCACAAATTTGAGTAATTCAAAAAAAAAGGAACAAAAACAATTTACTATGAATTTTAAAATCAAAATATAATATAAACTAGACTATTAGGATACGTCTAAAAAGTAGTAACTCTTTACATAACTATTCTAGATAATAAAATAAATTTATTGTTTTTGAATTTTTTTTATTGAAAATAAACAAACACATATATTTATAATTTACATCAACTATTCCCACCCTCCAACCTAATTTAAACATTATTCTTAACATTCCATAATTTAAAGATATGCATATAAAAATACTAAAAATATAAAGAAATACAAATATAAAAGAAAAATTAGAGAATATCATACCTAAATTAGTTGCAGAAGCTTAAAATGAGATGTATGTGTGTATATATATTAACTCTAGGACTAAGAAGATGCATTTCTAAAGCTAATACACTCCATATTCAGCAATCTTCGACTTAAAATTTATCTAAAGTCAGTTTTTACAACCTAAATTAGTAAAAACATCACGAAGATTGACTCATTCCATAATTGTCAACTATTTCCTCCTCCTAACCTGAATGAAACATTGTTCTCAATGTTTTAAAGTACAGAAGTAGAGTTCAGAAGACATTATATGGACATTTTAATAAGAAATATTTAAAAACAGAAAGTTAAATCTAATTTGTACTTTTTACTACTGTTACTATTATCATCATTGGTCGACCAATCTAATGCCAAGGTCATGGGATCTGGCTCTAGTTTGCAAGCTTGTAAAAAATCAAGTAACTCATTAGCAGTAGGAGCACAAATAAAGAGTAAACAGTGGGTGAAACAAAATGATTATTAATTGTATGGTTAAGAAATGTTAGCAAGCCATGATAAAATTTATTAATATTTAACAAACCGATGAATTTTTTATGAATATTCAGATGAGCCCAAGATGCAAATGTAATCAGTACCTCTAAAGTTACTAGATCTACTGGCAAAAAGATGAAAGCATAAGTACAATTTAGTATTTTTGATAATCTTTTTTGCATATCTGAGACGATTAGTTCCTCTCCAGTTGGTGGGCCATGTAGACATTCTAGAGGTTTCAGAACTTTTGGGATGATGCTTAATACTTGGTTTCCTTTAATGAAAACAGCTTATGAGTTAAGCTTTCATAACTCTCGGTCGCCTCCTCCATAAACTAGGTGCAATTTTCAGTGTGCTATAACATGACCAAGATCGATAGTTACCTCAAGAAACTCTTTATAGTTTCCATAACGGAACCCATAAAGCACACAAATATTTTTGAATTGTCTACTCGATGATTCTATCATTGAAATAATTTTCAAAAATAATTTGTGAAATTTTTGAAAAAGAAGCATGTATTTAAAGACAAACACAATGATATACAGCTGTAAAAGGAGTGGTGTTATTATGAAATGACGTGTGAAATTTTAGCTCAGTATTGAAAAGTAAACAGTAAGAAGAAAAAGAAAAACAATAATTAGACATAAAATCATACTATTAAAAGTAATAATGCATAAAACAAAAGATTACTAAAAGAAAAAGGAAAAGGATATTTGCTTGTTGTTGTGAATGTGTCTCACATCTTCCTCTAGTTTTACGTTCAACGACTTGAACGCCCTCTATGAGTCAAGGATAGGCATCCCATCTAATTTTCTTATAAATTAGCAAACATGGTCTTTTTGAGTCAGATTCCTAAGACTAAACTATGCACTTTATTTTTCAAATAATGTTTAATACTAGTAAATTGCACATTGCTCATATCCGCTTCGATGCATCTCAAGAGATCGTAAGATATCATCTAACTATTCTTTACTCATGCCATCTTTAACGAATTTAATTTTATCTTCACGATAATCAGAAACCATTCTTAAATATTTATAACGTGGTTTCTTATAATCAAGTCTTACAAAATTATGACACTTAGAGCCAAGTCGTTTAGCTCTTCTCTTTTTAGCATATGTGCTTTTACCAAAACGAGGCATGTAAGATATACATAAATCAGAAAAATCATCTGCTAATCAGACCTTTGCTTTAATTAACCAACGAATGTCAGAAGGAATGTCATGAATCATTAACAAACGTAATCGTTCACAACAAGTTTTGTAAATTTTCCTGAGAGCATTCTAAAAGAGAGAAGGAATAAGCAGTTTTTGTTGTATTTATTGATTCACTCAAGGTCTAATAGAGCATTGTTATCCCCCATTGCAATTGGCACTAAGTCATCAACATGATATTTTCCATTTACACAGTTTTGGTTGCGGTGCACAAATGCAGCAGCTCTTCCAACATTATTCTAAACTTTATAATAAACATCCTGTTAGAGATTTCACTGCTAGTTCCAAATAAATCCTGGCAGTGTGTAAATGTTCAAACAGCATTCAATAAAATAGCCTCTACAAACTCATTCAAAAACTGACAAATTTCGCATTTTCATTTATTAGGTATCTTGTACGCATTAAAGCTAACTGCATGACCTAAAAATTTGATATGAAACAAGAATCATTTACATTGATGAGTGTTTTTCACTCGGTATGTAACACTCGAGCATATGATGAAATGGACATTTAGGCAAGGGGAGAAAAATAAAGTGGCAGTTTTCCCATCTCAGGCTCCTACAGCACACAAGTGAAAAACTTGTACTATATCTGTACATATGTGATACGACACGCATCAGCGTTTCATAAATACATATTTCCTATGCATCGAGAGCAAAAGATATCACCATGGAATTGGAAAGCAGAAACATTTCTGTGAAACGAGAATGAGATAAAGATCAGATTAATTAAGCAAACCAACATGCAAAAAGGAAATTTTGAATAAAAGACTCATTTGGTAACAACTCGAGAAACTATTTTCTGATTATAAATCTAAATAAGCTGGCTTTATGTTGCCATTTTCATGTAAGGAAATTGAAACCGTCAATAGAATGATCCAACATACCTTGAAAGTTCCATTTTTGTGTTGCTTCAGGTCTTCATAATCTGGGTTTCCGAGAGCTTCTGCTGCTACGTTTCCTGTCCCTTTGAGCCTCTCTTCTCTCAATTTGTTGAAAATATTAGTGAATCGATCAACTGATGCAGGGTCAGACTCATCCCAATCTCCGAATTTTGGAACTGCAGCAATGTGATCAGGCTGCAACATCAAAACGTCACTTGATATAACGAAGAACCCATATATTATTCATAATGAAATTTCCCAATTGAACTTGAGACACTTCAACAAATATGGTATAAATTTTTTATCCCAGGAAATTCGACAAAATCTTAGCACAAGTTGTACTAAAGAAATCTGAATCAGAAACAGGAACTTATAAAAGCAGAAGCACAGAAGTAGCAGTTGCCAATATCCCAATAACATGCTTCCCTATAACTAAACAACTATGACTTTTCAAATCAAGCTGCTGATCCCATCGTCCATCTAAATGTACATGTTCTAATAAGCCTATGTATACTGTATAAGTGATTGTAATCAGTGTTCAGGCTAGTTTGTTAACAAGAAATCAATGAAAAGTAAAAAGATTACAGTTTCAGCGCCTTGCTTAACTGATCTCAGTCGGGAACCTCCAGGAGACAAGGGAGCTAAGCTATTGCCACATCCAATTGAATAGTTTCTTTCCCATGGGGATATGGGTGAGCGTCCAATTCTGTGATCAAACACAGCATTCTGCTGCCTTGTGGTCATTTTGCGACCAGGGCGGTGAACAAGTGAGTTAATGGCAACTTCAATATCTACAGTACGGTGATACCAAGGAGATTCAGTAGGTCTCCTTAGGTCACCATCCTCTCGCCAATTTTGCACCCCCGTTTTGGTTTCCGTCTGGAATGGAGAAGCTTGAACAGTTGTATGGTTATCCACAAATGTATTATGATTTTGTTGAGTGCTATTTGGATTTGTCTTCGCAGCATTTCTTCTTGTCCTTGCCTTATCAAAATAGACTGTGTAAGGGAAAGGCTCTTCAGACTCCCAGTTCCCAAACTTGGGCACATATTTATGTTGCTGCAAAAATAAGCAAGATATAGAAAATTTGGAGATGGAGGTGAACATTAAACAAAAAAAAAAAAAAAAAAGAGAGAGGATATTGACACACAAATTAAATAAAAAGTAATAAGTTTTTGCTCAGCTTTGAGGAAAATTTTTTCCAACCATTATAATTCTCACTCTGTTTAGATCTTTGAGAAAAATAAAGGCATAATGAGACCATTAACAATTAAAAAGCCCACAAGAAAATACAAGCCGCATTGAAGACTATCCTTTATATCCAATTTGAAAGCTCCAGGATATGTAACACATTCAAAACTTTAATTATACAAAGTAATCAGATATGCTGCATAGCAGTAATTAAAAAAAAAATAAAAGTCAGCCTAGTCATAGTTAATGTGGAAAGCATAACAAATTTTCTTAACATCAAGAAACAATTACACATATCGCTTGTTAATAGGGATGACAATATCGCAATGGGGTGCAGGGTGCAGAAATCTACCTCATTTCCCACTATATCAATTTTTTTTTTTCCACTTCCCATCTCATTTCTCAATAAATTTAATAGGGGTGGGGATGAGGAATTTTTATGTGGAGAATAATTTTTTCATCACCACTTTATTTTCCATTTACTTATTTTATAGTAAATATAAATATATAATTTCAGTAAATTATAAATTATAAATTTAAATAAAATCATTACCATATTTTAAAGTATTTAAATCATCAAAATATCTCTAAAAGTTAAAACAATATTTTGAAATGATATCAAAATTATAAGATATTTGAAAAGAACGGGAGAAAAAACAAAACATAATAGTGTGTTAGGGTTAAATAAGAATTATATAATAAGTTTTTCTTTTAGTTATAGTTTATTTATATTATATAAAAATAAAAGAAAATTTTATTAATTAATATTGTAATTGATAAAATAAAAATTAAAAAAATATTTACATAAATAGGATTTGGGATGGAAGTAGAGTGAGCAGCACAAAATTAAATCTCATCCCGTTAAGAATTTGAAGATTATTTTTCTCTCATCTTCCACCTCATCTCTAAAAATTATTCAAAAATCACCATATTTAGCCCCGTAAGATTTAAATTCACATAAAATTTTGTTACCCCTAGTTATTAAAATATATAAGCTCTTGTTAGCTTAAAGACTTATACAAACATTATAAATTTTGCTGTATGCACAAACATTGAAATTATCATCGTTGTGCAAAGCTTCTTACTCACATCAAATGAATTTTGTACTTTTAGACCTTGAGCTAAGTTTAAGACGTTCACGTTTTTTATTAAAAAAAAAAGTTTAAATAATTTAATCACAAATGGTCAAATAAAGATTTTCAATGAAGATGTATATTAGGATTTAGGAGATCAAAAAGCACACTTCACTCATTTTTCTCAAGCTGAGAAATTTAATTCCAAATCTTTAAAACTCAAGATTTCAAATGAACTTAGAAGACATCACAATAGGTCCCAAGTCTTCTACCTATTATCAGAAGGATATATCCTCTCCGCCAACATTATTGTCGAGCCCTTACCTATCAGCTAAAGTTTTTGGGTCAAGAATTTCTTTAACTAACTGAATGGATCGCCAAAAAAGAGAGCAGTAAGAGTACTCTTAACAGTAACAGACAAACCAGAATTAAATATAAAAGAAATATAAATCTGAATCATGCAGCTAGAACTTAATTTCCATCATCAATAAAACAAAATTAAATAAAACCAGGATGATAATTTAACCTACTGTTTATGAAAACAATTCTTAATCTTGAAACTCAAACTAGAACTTATAGAATCAATTTTCCCTTTTTCTTAATTTGTTCCCAAAATAAAATCATCATATGACACAGAGCACTGACATTCAGGCCATAATAATAATAATAATAATAATAATAATAATAAATGTGCTAAACAAATTGGCCCGAAGAAAGTAAAAAAGTTGCCATACAAAACAAAAAAAAGGCACAGAAAAGCCAAAACAAGATAAATAATAACCAGATAAGCAAAAGAACTCACAGACACTGCCATTTGTCTTGAAAGAAATCTTGGAGTTGGACAATATCCAAATGAGTGAATTAAGTTCAAGTTCACAAAGAAGATCAAAACTCCAAAGACTTAAAAGACGTAGAAAAAAAAATGGAAAAACCATCAACCATTGACTTTGACCCTTTCTAGTGTTCACAGCTCTCACTTGCATTTCATTTTCTTTATTTCGATTTTTGGAGTAAACTTTAAGTTAATGAATATTTAATGTTTCTAGAGACAAAGATGAAGGAATAAAGAATTAAAGATACCATCTAATTGAGTTAATTATTTAAAATAAATAATTAAACAGAAGGTTCAGTTTGTTAATCCGGTCCCACTAATTTTTATTTTATTTAAAAATAATAGTAATTTCCTAGGCCCTCCATAAGGTTTGACCCAAAAAAAAAATTATTGGTAAACAAAATTGATCATTACCAAGTATTTTGACAAGTAAGCAGAATGTTCAGTTAGTTAATTGCGGTCCCACAAACTTTTATTTTATTTAAAAATAATAACAATTTCCTCGACCCTTTATAATGTTTGACCAGAAGAAAAAAAATATTATTGGTATAATTAACTTGATTATCACCAATAATTATGACAAAATTTTTTAAATGGAAATTATAAGACCACCGCTACAATAAGACCATTGAAACCTCTGCGCCCCATCATTAGAGTTGATACAACAACCTCAAATACGGGTGTATTCTTCTTATTTGAATATCAAAATAATCTTATCAAGTGATTCATAAAAAAAAAAAACTTAGAGGAGTTGAAAGAAATTTTTTTAAAAAAAAATCAAAATAGGAATGAAAATGAAAAAAATGCAAGGCGGTGAGGGAATTTCCTTCTCACGCAAACCGGTGATTGTATCCAAGTGGTAGAGAATGAAAAATATGAAAATTTCTGTTGGTTGATTAAGTTTAGAATTAAAAATTTGTTGATCGACAAATTCTATAAGTTAATTTGAGATTATTTTTAAAATTTTGAAAATATGTAATAATATTTTCATTCTTCAATTATTTCAGCCTCCACTTCTCACTTAAGTTCACTAGAAATTTTAAAATAATTTTTATCTCAATATACTCCTCGTATTCCCAACTTACTCTTATTATAATTTTTATTTATTATTATTATTTTTTTATACAACCAAGGATGGAAAATTGATGGGATGGGTTGCCCTTTTCCAAGCCCAGATCAAAGCCCTTGTTGGGGAAAATAGATGGGCCAAGCCAATGACGGGCCTGGGCTTCTACATATTTTTTAAATTATTTTTAAAATAATTGTAAACTTGTAACTAGTTAATAATTAATAATAAATTAAAAAATAGTTGTTTTAAAATAAAATAAAATAAAATTATCTCTGCATCACCTCTAATTTTTCATATGTACATCTAATCATCATAAAATTTTAACATATTATTTACAACATATTTATTCCTAAACTCGTATAAATCATTCACAATGACACTAAGAATTTAAATAAAAAAATTACTTTATCTCCTAATTAAATTAAAATACGATTTTACCTCTTAATTAAATTAAAAGACTATTTTATCTTATAAAATTTTTTTAAAATAAAAAATTATAACTTCCAATGAATTAATTGATAAAATATTATTCAAAATGGGTGCTTGAGAACCATTTAATTAATTGATAAAATATTATTTTTTAATCCTTTTGGACTAAAAGCATCTCAAATATTTTTTTTGAAAGGTTTCTCAAAATAATAAAAAATTATCATTTTTACAATCAGAATTATGAAACGATTTTCATTGTTTAAATTAATCACCAAAATAATAATAATCAAAATCAACTTTGAATAATAAAAAAATTATAATTATAAAATTATTATTTAAAAATTATAATTACAAAAATTAACATCTTGAATTTTAAGATTTATTTATTTGATTAAATTCAGAGGTATTCTTAAAATTATAATTTTAAAAAAATTATAAGATAAAATAATTTTTTAATTTATTTAGTAGTAAAATAGTCATTTTATTTCAATTCTTAGTGTTAAAGTAGTTGAATAATATAAGTTTTAAGAAATAAATGTGGTGTAAAAATATATGTTAAATTTTTATAGTACATGATTAGATGTGTATATAACAAGACAGAGGTAGTGCAGAAATAATTTTTCTAAAATAAAATAATAAATAAAGAAAATGAAGCAAATAAAATATTACAAATTTAATTTTTTGTACTAAATTCTCTAATTCAATCACTCTCTTAATTAGTAAGGGTATCTAAATCCTAAATTGTTAGAAATAATAAACTTTTTTTGATTAAATTCATTACCAAAAAATAAATAACATTCACATTGTATCACCAAAAATCAATAATTAAATATGTATAAGCATACTAAATTGTTCTTTAGAATTATGTGGTTAGTCTTCTAGATCAACACATTCTTTTAAAGAGTTCTTTTAATTTTCTTTGTGTCACGATGTCAGAAGAGAATAGAATGACAATACGTATAAATTGTGGACTATAACCACTTATATAAATAATTTTTTTTGTTACCTTTAGATATTCCTACTTAAGAATAGAAATTATCCTTAAGTATCCACATATTAGATACATTAAAGCCCAAATTACCAAAAATCTTATGAGATCACTTTTAATTAGACTTAACATTATATAATAACCCACAACACATAATTATTCATTTATAAGTCTAACGTTAAATTAAAGATCCAACAATCTCTTACTTGATTTATATGTATAACCTTATAATTATATTTTGCAAAAAACTAATCATATGAGGTTAGCCTTATTGTCACTGCCGAAATGTATTTACAATCAATTTAGTTTATCAATTATAGTAGTATAGGATCAAAGCGGTCTTCGTATAATAGTTATAATAGTTGTAACGAAGTGAGATCAAACCATACAAAAATTAAAGTATAAATAAACCAAAACTTTATTTCTGTAAAAAGTAACTTTAAATATCTATAAACTAAATTAATTCAAAAATATTTATATCATAAAAGTATCTAAAATTACAAACTCTCACTAAACTGAACATCCTGAAATGATACGACACCCATACTAATAGTGTGCTCATGAAACATTTTGAATAACAATTTCTTAGTAAGCGGATTCGCAATCATAGAGTTTGTGCGGACGTGTTTTATTAATAACTGTTCACTCTGAACTTTTTCTTTAATAACTAGAAATATTGATGTCTATATACCTTGACTTTGTCGAGCTCAAGTTATTATTGGAATATAGTACTGCTGATTTATTGTCACATCTCCATTAATTAAATATTTTCTACTAAAATAAAAAAATTTTTTTTTTTAGTATCAATATTCAAGACTAGCAGTGCATTTAATTTCACCTAAAATAATTATGTATAAATGCTAATTATATAAATAAAACACGTGATTATCACAAATTTTGAGATAACTTTTTAAAACTTTCAGCATCTAGTCCGTTAATGGGCACAATCTAAAAAACCAAGCAATATTATGTCCATTGACCAATTTAATAAGTCAAATTCAGGTTTAATAGCTCACAAATAAAACTCAAATACTACCAAAAACAAACAAATTTAGATTGATTTAAATCTTCGTTCAAACATAGCAAAAAGAAAACCACAAGCATGCGACTAAATTCGACAAGATAAGTCTTCACTTATGGATCTCACTTAAGCACCAATTGGTTGGAATGATGCAACAACAACCATTATTATAACTAGTCAAAGGAATTGATATTCATGGGCTTAAGTACACAAGAAATAAAATCAATTCAATAAGAGAAGTGACTCAACAACAGAATCAACAATACAATCAATAAAAGCAACAAAACTGCATAACAACAGTAAAATAGTCCTTAGAATTCTAAAGAGGTTGTTTTCACAGCAGAACAATAGCAAAACAGCCCTTACAAATTTTCAGGGGCTGTTTTCACTACCGAATAGCAGCAAAATAGCCCCTATAAAATTCAAGGGGCTGTTTTCACTGTAAATGAGCAGTAAAATAGCCCCTGTAAATTTTCAGGGGTTGTTTTCATAGCGGAACAATAGCCATGCAAATTTCCAGGGATTGTTCTCATAGTGAAACACTGGTAAAACAATCCCTAAAAGCTTCCATGAGCTATTTTGATAGCAGAACTGCAGCATTGTCCATTGTTATTTTAGTTTGATGAAAAATAATATATATTGATTTTTTAATTTATGAACATGATCACTAGATAATTTTTCAACTATGAAAAATTATCAAAGTAACACCAAAAGAGGAACCCCAAATAAAAACAAGCGAAGTTATAAAAAAAAATACAAAAACAAAATAGACAAGCTTTATTATCAATTTCTTTTTTGAATTTTTGATATTAACTATCAACGAAAACAAATTAAAGCAAAGCTTTCAACTATTTGGGCGAAAATTAAAAAATCCTAAAATAGGAAGAGAGACAAACCCTAACCCTAACCATAAACAATCTCATTAGTAAAACCTAACTATTAAAATTAAACATAATCCACCAGAAAATTGAAGATTTTGAACTAATTTTCAACTACAAATAGGAGAAGATAATGAAATAAACTTGAATGCTACCTTGAATTAATTTGAAATGGTTCCTTTATCCGAATTACCCAAATATGAACATGACCAACCTCAATTTGAAACACATAGTTTCATTATAAATTCATTAGCTTATCAGAAAATCAAAAATTAAAGAATGATTTTGTTCTAAACCAAGTTTAAAAAAAATAAAACTTTAATTAAAAAAGAACCTTGGACTTTGACCATTGTCAAATAGTTGACTCCGAGTGAATATAGAAAGAGTAATCGAGCAACCAATAGATTGGCCAAGCTTGAGCAAGCACACAGATCAGCCAAGTTTGAGCAAGCAGAGAGAGAGATGATCGTGGTCAATTTCTACTATGTTCTATTTGTCCTATTTTTTCTTTTTCTTTTTTTTTTTCTAAGTTTTACGGGTTGAATAATTTGTAGAGAGATGATCGTGGTCAATTTCTACTCTGTTCTATTTGTCCTCTTTTTTTTTTTCTTTTTTTTTTTTTCTAAGTTTTACGAGTTGAATAATTTGTAGAGAGAGGATCGTGGTCAATTTACAGCCGCAGTTGATCGTTGCCAACTTGTGCTGCCATTGATGGCTGTGGAACAAGAAGCAGAGAGATGAGGTGAGAGAGTGGTGAGGCAAGTATGAATAGGGATGGTAAAAAATTCCTGCAGAATGGATCTACGAGGTCTATTATCTTAGGGTTGGGTATTATATCTAATATTTTTTATTTTTAAAAAAATATGAGATATGAATACAATTAATTATATTTGTTGATTGGACGGGTGGGATACAGTTATTAAATATAAAAATTCGTACTTGCTAACAAATCTGTTTGATTTTTTAATTAATTTTTAAAAGTTAAATTTATTAATTAATATTTAAGTTAGAATATTTTGAAACTTAAGAATGTTAAAAAAAATATTTTAAAAGGAAATTCTCCATTAGTATAGAAATATGAAAAAAAAATAAAAATATAGAAAAAAGTGAAAACATGGGGACATGCATTTTAAAATTTGATGATGTACTCGCTCAAGTTACGAATTTTTATTATTGTAATATTAGTTAAAAAAAGGACCAAGTTTCTTTCTAAAATTCTTCATCTTAAATGTCTATATTCTTATAGTTTTAGGAAAAAAGTTAAAATTCTTATCATCATTAATTAATCATTAAGCATCAATCGTCAATATTTCATTATACTTCTCTATATGAATATTAAAAGTTTATTTCTTGTTATTTTGTAATTTTATATATTTCTTTTATTTAAATAGATTTAGTATTTCTATTTAATAATATATTAATTAAAATTAAATTTAATAATTAATAAATTAAAACTTAAAAGGGGATATAAATGATAGAGGAAGGGGAAAGGTATTTATATTTTTTAACAGTGAATCCCTGATCCATACTGGTTCAAACTTACAACAAGTAAGAGTAAAAAACGAGAATATTTATTAACAAGTAAGAGTAGAAAATAAGAATATTTATTATTAAATAGATACGGGTATAAATATTAGCATCTCTGCATACTACCCACTTTGTTGTCATTCCTATGTATGAGGTAAAAGAGTGTGGTTGTTTTTTTTTTAATCATTTATATATTTTTAACATAAATTAAAAGCATGACTGGTTTTACAGATTTTTGGTTCTTTCAAAATTTTTTAGTATTTAATAAAAAAATCTTAGCCATTAGATCTACTCCATTTAATCCAATGGTACTTTTTTGTGCATGTATAATGTATGCCTTGTAGCTACCACTTGTAGAGGAAATTTAAAAAAATACATATACATCCTGTTCAATATTAATTGTGGTGGTTGAATATGAATATGATTTATTTAATAAATAAATTGAAGTAGCTAATTATGACTTGATGAGTACTTGTATCACACAAAATAAAGGTGTCAAGATTAATGGAGTTATTTTATCATGAAATACTGTTTAATAACTATATGATGATAACAATAATTTTTTTTTTTATTATTTATTACTTTAATCATATAATTATTAATCATTAAGAAATCTTTTATAAGAAAACAAATCTACCGTAACCAGAATAATTGTACAAATAAATATTTAAATAGTAAAATATATATTCAGTCATAAATGACTAACTCATTAACGAACTATTATATATAAACCCAAGCACCAAAAAAAAGAAAAAAAAAAAAGTTGTCATCCTTGTCGTGCTTATAACTTTTTTCAGTTTTCATAATGCGTATATTCATGAAATTCAATAATGGGACAAAATTAAAATTAGAGCGAATATTAATCTCCAAAATACATTACATAGCAAAACTTCCGCCGTGGTAGGTTGCTGTATATCAATATCTGTGCTGCAATTTGTACTAATGAAGTCTTTAATTAGTTTAAACCTTTGCAATTTGTATCAGATTCCAGTAAACAGAGCTATGGAAGGATTTTTGCAGTGGAAATCCTTTTACAAGAAGAAGAACGAAGCCTAGAAATCGTTTTGCAGAGCTTTGTAAGTTGAATTCTCTTGTAATTTCAATGGGCAGTTGAGCAAATGAAAACTGCGAAAAACCAAAAGTCATGTATTAATTGGTTCTTAGGCTATTATTGCTCAAAAAAGCTGTAGACTTCACAAGCACGTTCATTTTGCCATGTGTCATGATTCTAATCATGAACAGTCTTTCTCGTGATTAAATCTTGAAATTTTGGCAATATAGCTTGTCTGAATAATTAGTCCTGGTATTACACGCATTTATATACTATGCTTTTTTGAGAATACGCTTTCTTAGTATACATTTCATGCAAGGGCTAAGTTGAATGAGCTGTAATTCGTAAATGTATCTTTATTTTACTTTCACTAGCATTACTTCAGCAGCTAAATAAGGTGGTATCATTAAGATTGAAGATTAGAGATGCCGAAATGTGATGAAGTTTCTTAGCAGCGTGGTAACATCTCTTCTAGTGATGCGTATATTAGATACGGCCAATTATGTTACATGTTTTAGTTTATAGACCAACCAGTGCATAAACAACATATTGAAGCACTGGGCACTCAGCCTTGTTGCCCAGTTGCCCAGTGTCCAGTGGTAACTATGTCCCTCAACATATTGTCCTTCATTGGGGTTTGATTTCCCCAAATTTTAGAAGGGTAGATTTTGGAGCCAATGCTCGCCACACTTCTGGGTTGAAGCACTTAAATGTGATGATTCTATCTATGGATGATTAATATTTCATCATAAGCAGCAAAATAAAAGAATTCATAAAAAAAACTAAGATTCAATGACAAATCTACAAAAGATCATATTGTACACTAAATGGGGCTACTAACTACATTGATGGCTACCTTTTGTACGTGATCCTGTCCATTCTATTTTAATTTTCTGTTCATCTCTTTCTTCACCACCAACACCCCCGCCCCATCTCAACCACATAGGGTTGACCATGGATAAAGCTCCTTTTGCTGGATGCTGGAGCATCTTCATGTAAAGAGAAAAGAGAAAAAGAAGACTAGAAGGAGGCTAAATTAATATTGATATTAATTAATATTTAAATTAAAATAATCTCGTTAAAGTGGTTGGTTGGTTTGTTGGATTTTTTAAGAGCATTGGTACAAAAACATGATTTTTCCAAGAATTGGCTGTACTCTGAGAAATTAATATATAGAAGTAAAATATTCTTTTAAAGAAGACTATTGACTTGAATCCACTTGCTTCTTGAAAAAGATATTTAAACTAATCTAATGCAGATTATATGAGTAGTAATGACCCGGGCTCTGGCATTTTGAAATTATTGAATGTCATCTGTAATGTATTATTAGTGATTCGTATATTTCTGAGATTGGTTAGTGGGAACATAAAAGGAGAAAAGAGGAAGGAGACGAGGAGATTAGTTTGTGGACCTAAAATCCACGGTGATATTAATCAGTACTTAAATTGGAATACTCTTGTTACTGTAAGTTCTAGATTCGTATGATTCAAGATCATTGGTACTAAAATGTGAACGAAGAGAACTTTACAAGAATTTTCCCTTGTTGTACTCGGGTCGTGAATATATTTTTATGAATTAAAAATAACTATAAGCTGAAGTAGATGACATAAAATGATAATGAAAGACGAAAATAATCTTTTCAATGAACACTGTTGGCATGAGTGAAGACTTTCTGTCGTTGGCATAAGGCTAAAATATTCTTTTCAATAATGCAGATTATACAAGTATAAATTTGCATAGATTCATGAGTTTCAGATATAACTATATACACATATCCTCAAAGCTGATGATCATATATAATTAATACAATGTCATCCAAATTGTTCCTTCTACTTCAATTTTTTCTTTTTCTGTGATTGATTCTGTTTCAGTTGGAGCCAAGAGTTGCTAATTCTCACAACATAATAAGGTGCTTAGATGAGGATAGAGAAACGCTGCTCGCTTTCAAACAGGACTGATAGATGAATCTGGCATTTTATCTTCCCGGGGAAGAGAAGATAGGAAAAGAGATTGTTGTAAATGGACAGGAGTTCAGTGTAGCAGCAAAACAGGGCATGTACTTGGGCTTGATCTTCGAGCATTGTCCGACTCTCCAGTCGATGCTCTGAAAGGTACAATAAACCCTTCTTTGCTTAAATTGCAACATTTAACTTATTTGGACCTCAGTTGCAATAATTTTAGTGGAAGTCCAATTCCTGAGTTCATTGATTCCCTCTGCAAATTGAGCGAACTCATTCTCTCTAGTGCTCAGTTTGCCGGACCAATTCCTCATCAGCTTCGAAACCTGTCAAGGTTGCAAGTTCTTGACCTCCGATTTAATAACTTATTTAGTGGTGGAAACCTTGAGTGGCTTTCTCATCTTTCTTCTTTAAGATATCTCGACTTGTCTGACAGCGAACTCAGTAACTGGTCTCAAGTACATTCCAAGCTCCTTCCCTCACAACCTTGCATTTAGGCTTTTGTGATCTTCCAACTATCAGTACTCCATCTCTTTTGCACCTAAATTATAGTAAATCTCTTGAGGTTATTGATCTTTATAATAACAATCTCACGAATTCAATATATCCTTGGCTGTTCAATGTCAGTAGCGATCTTGTTGATCTCATAGACCTTGGTCCTAACCAACTACAAGGTTCAATTCCAGTAGCTTTTGGACACATGTCCTAACCAACTCAGAGGAGAGTTGTCTGAGTTCATTCAAAATGTGTCTGTTGTGAGCCATTCATCACTGGAGTGGCTGTATTTAGCTTTCAGTGAAATCACAGGCACAATACCTGATCTTGGAGGATTTCCATATTTCCAAGTATTGAGTCTTGAAAACAATCATTTAACCGGGACGATAAGCAAAAGCTTTGGCCAATTGTTCAAGCTTGAACTGTTGTTACTGAGTGGAAACTCACTCAGAGGTGTCGTCTCTGAAGCTCTTTTTTCAAATCTTTCCAGCTTAAACACTTACTGACATTGAAATTCAGCCATGATTGGATTCCACCTTTTCAACTGTTTAATATATTTCTTGGCTTCTACAAGATAGGGCCTCGTTTTCCAAAATGGCTGCAATCTCAGAATCAAACTGTTGCACTTGATATTTCCAACGCTGGAATCTCAGATACTGTCCCTGATTGGTTTTGGGAACTAACCTATCAACTGTATTATTGAAATCTATCTAACAACAAGATGAAGGGTAAACTTCCAGATTTGTCTATGAAATTTCATAGTTATGGTCCAAGCATAGAAGTCAGTTCAAATCAATTTGAGGGTCCAATTCTGCTGCTTCCACCAAATGTTTCATCTCCAAATCTCTCTAAAAATAAGCTTTAAGGGTTCCTACTTATGTTCTATCAGTAGCCATCTATTAACGTATCTTGATCTCTCAAATAACTCACTGTCAGGAAGACTTCCAGATTGTTGGTTCCAATTTGATAGCTTGGCCGTTCTTAATTTGGGCAACAACAGCTTCTTTGGCAAAATCCCAGGTTCAATGAGCTTCTTACCTAATATCCAATCCTTGAGTTTGTACAACAATAGTTTAACTAGGGGTTGCCTTCATTCTTTATGAATGGCTCACAACAGAGAGATACCAACATGGATGGGAGAAAGTCTTCCAAATTTGGTTGTTCTTAGTCTGCGATCTAACAAAATCCATGGAAATATACCTTTTCAGTTATGCCACCTATCTTATATTCAAATCTTGGATCTTTCTTTGAATAACATATCAGGAACCATACTCAAGTGTTTCCATAATTTTACAGCCATGACCCAAGAGAGAAGTTCCAATCTCTCCATTATCTCCAACTATTACTACAATCTTGGCCTCAGAGGAATGTTTTTGCCATTAATGTATTTTGACAAAACAACATTGACATGGAAAGGAGGCCATTATGAGTACAAAAGTATTCTGGGACTCGTAAAGATCATTGACCTTTCAAGTAATAGGCTAGGCGGAGAAGTTCCGGAAGAGATTATGGATCTTGTTGGATTGATTACCTTGAACCTTTCTAGTAACAATCTAACAGGACAAATCACTCCAAAGATTGGTCAGTTAAAATTATTGGATTTCCTTGATTTGTCTAGAAATCAGTTTTCTGGTGGCATTCCTTCACGCCTTTCTCAGTTGAGTCTTCTTAGTGTCATGGATTTGTCACACAATAACTTGTCGGGCAAAATTCCAGTAGGCACTCAACTTCAAGCCTTTAGTGCCTCCGTGTACGCCGGAAATCCTGAACTTTGTGGCCTCCCACTTCCAAATAACTGCCCAGATGAACGATCAGCTCCAAGTCCAGGCAAAGATTATGCTTATAACACACCAGATGAGGATGATGATCAGTTTGTAACTCTCGGATTTTACATGAGTTTGATTCTTAGTTTCTTTTCTGGATTCTGGGTAGTCTGTGGCACTTTATTGCTGAAAAGCTCATGGAGACATGGTTACTACAACTTCTTGACTGCTGTGAAAGATTGGCTGTATGTGAAAGCCGTGGTGAGTATTGCCAAACTGCAACGAAGTTTCAGTTCCTAATTGGTAATACTTATCCACCTGTTATAGCTTCTTATTCCTCATGTTTTTCCTTCGTATTCTTTAATTCTAAGTTTTACTCTTTCCAGTTAAAAGAGTTATATTTCTTTATCAAACTACCACTTTACATTGTTTTACTTTTCTTGCACCATTTCCGGCAGGAGCCATCATGTCTCTCGAATGACATGCTGTTTTTGCAATGTTCAGAGTACTCATTTTATTCGGGAGCTTTCTGAAATAATGTAATCTTCTCCTAGTACATGATATTGAGTGTATGTTTAAATGAATTTGTAAAGTAATTTATGGTTCAGTTTATTCATCTTCTATGCTTATAGATGTATATATATGCTTGGTTAGTACTTTTAATGTAATCTATTTTGCAATAAAGACAGACAACCAAATTCTCTTTTGTTATGGACCAATGTTGGCAATTTTTTTCCTTGCATTTTCTGTTCGAAATTTCTAATAATCATTCCATTACTCTAGCTATTTCAGAAGTACAGGTGAAGATGTGTAGTATTAAAGGATCAATTTCCCCTCAAACCAATCTTAGAGCAAGAGAACCAAAAAAATAAAAATTCAGTATGTGGAGTTCCTGAGTCTTCTAATTTTGGTATTTTCTTGGATTTTGACTGTCTTTTATTCTGGGCTCCATTTTATTCTTTGATTTACAGACTCTTGGGATTCTTTTGATAATTTGTAACAAAAGGACAAACAAAGATTTGCAATGGAGATGTATATTAGGAGACTAAAAGCACACTTCCAACCTCCTTTATCTTGTTTTCAATACTTAATTTCTTGTTCGATACGGAAGGCTGATCGAGAGACATTAACACCGCAATGGACCGATTCTTCTCTATCCTCTGGGAATACCAAATCTTTTTGTTTATATTAATAAAATAAATGTATCCCAGATGTCAAGACCATTCATTTTCTCAAAGCTGAGAAAATTTAAGTCCTTCAAACTCCAGATTTCTTTTTGTTTTGTTTTTTTTTTTTTTTTTTTGAAAATTTCAAACTCCAGTCACCATAGGTCCCTCAATGACCAGGTAACAACTAACAAGTCTTCTACCTGATATCAGAAGGATTGATCTGCCTCCGCCAACACTATTGTTGGGTCCTTGCCTGTCGCCTAAAGCTTTTGGATCAAACATTTTCTCTAACAGACTGAGTGGATCACCAATTGAATCATTGGGAGCAGTGAGAGTACTCTAACAGTAACATGGCAACCATTCATTGCCTTCATATGTGCCCTAAACACATTGAAAGCCAGAATTAAAACCCAGATATTAAAGAAATATCAATCAGAATCATAGAGGCAGAGCTTTAATTTCCAACATAAATTTTAACATAACTATTGATGCAACCAATTCATTATCAACATTGAAAAACAAAATCCATGTAGCAGTCCAAAACCATCCCTTAATATTCCCTTTTTTTCTTAATTGATAACTTAATAATCCCGGCCAGGGCTCAGGTGTATACATTGTTTTTCTCAACTTTTTCTCTTTATAATTTTTGTTTCAAGTATATGTGGACATGCTAATTGAATTAAACAAATTGACTTAGGAAAGTACAAAATTTGCCATACAAAGGAAAAGAAAGCACAGAAAAGCCAAAACTACACTAATAATAACTAGATAAATTAAGGATATATTTATAAATAAAGTTAAACGCTGTAATTTTTAAGATACAGTACAAAAATATTTAGTAAATATTAATTATTGTAACTTAAAAGTTATGTTAATATAATTTTTTACTTATATAATAAAAAATCTATTAAATCTTTAATCATTTTGTTAAAATTATTATTTAAAAATTTTATTTATTACGTATTATTAATTTTTATTCTATAATTATAATTTTTTTCTACAATAATTTTTAAATTACAGCGCTACAAACCTAACCATACACTAAATAAAAAAAACTCACGTTCACTGCCATGAAAAAAAGCGTAAACAAATATTGGTATTGAAAGTAAGCGTAAACAAATGAGCGAATGAGAATCAAGTTCGAGTTCACAATGAAGATCAAAGCTCAAAAGACTTCAAAAATCAACCACTGACGTCGACCCTTCCAAAGTCTTCGCAGCACTGTCATTTCATTTTCCTTCTTTCATTTTTCAGACTAAGCTTTATGTCAATGAATATTCAATGTTTCTGTAGACAAAGATGAATCAGATACGACCTAGCTGCGTTAGTTTATTAAAATAAATAAATAAATACATGGTTCAATTAGTTAATCGCGGTCCGGCTAGTTTTTATTTTTTTAAAAAGTAATAATAATAATTTCGTTGGCCCTTCAAAAGGCTTGACCAAGATACAAAAATTTTATTGGTTTAATTACTTGATTGTCACAAAAAACTTTGAGAAATTCTATAAGGTAATTTGAGATGATTTGTTAATCTTTCAAATTTGATTAATTTTCAAACTTTTTCTAAAATATTTTATATTTTATCCCTAAGGTCCTGGATAAAAATTTATTAAATCAAAAATAAAAATAAAGATAAAAAAGTCATTATCCTTTAACTACTTCATAAATTATAAAAATATTGGTATTTATTATTTTATTATTAAATTTTAACAAAATCTTTTATTTTATTATATTTTCATCAACATTGTTAGTACGTCATGCTGACATTATCGGAAAAAATGACTACAATCAAAATGGAGATAAAATTGTATTTATTTTAAAATTACAAGGGTAATATAGTCATTGTCGGATAAAATACAGCCGCACGACGACGCCGACATCTCCTTCAATCCCAACTGGCAACCACAACTTACACAACCAATCGAAGACAGCTGCACGCTCTCGCTGTCAACGTACAAGCCACTCGCCCAAAGCAGATGACAGCCGTACACCCAATACAAGACAGCTGGGATTGAAGGCAAAGAAGAAGAAGAAGAAGAAGAAAGGAGAAAAAGAAGTAGAAGAAAGAAAAGGGTAAGACGAAGGAATGGGGGTTGGATCGTAAGCATACACACTGACTTTCATTTTACTTTTTGTTTTTACTTGAAATTTAATTAATTTTTTCAAGGGTTAATATGTGTGTTAATGAAAATATAATAAAGGATTTTTTGTATGACGTGTGGTGATTAGAGTCATGGTATCAATATTATAATTAAACATAAATTATATCAATAAAATATAAAATTTATAAATTTAATATAAAATTTATAAATTTAATATAAAATTTATAAATTAATATTAATAGTATAATAAAAATATAAATTTAAGAAATTAAACATAATATTTATAAATATAAGATAAAATGAGTAAATTAATATAAAGTTATAAATTAATGTATTATTAGTAAATAAAATAAAAAATTATAAATAAAATACAAAGTTTGTAAATCAATGTTAAGTAAAAAATTAAATATAGGACTTGTAAATATAAGGTATAACGAGTAAATTAATATAAAATTGATAAATTAATGTATTATTATTAAATAAAATAAAAACTTGTAAATATAACATAGAACTCGTAAATTAAGATTAAGTACAAAATTAAACATAAGATTTGTAAATGGAAGATAAAAACAAATAAATTAATATAAAACAAGTAAATTGATGTATTACTAATAAATAAAATAAAAACTTGTAAATATAATTTAAAACTAGTAATTCAACGTTAACTATAAAATGAAACATCAATTTTGAAAAGGAAATAAAAGACTTGTAAATAAAAAATAAAGTAAATAAATTACTATAAAATTAGTAAATTAATATATTACTGGTAAATAAAATAAAAACTTACAAATATAATATAAAACTAGTAAATCAACATTAAGCGTAAAATAAAACATAAATTTAAAAAATGCAACATAAGACTTGTAAATGAAAGATAAAATAAGTAAATTAATATAAAACTAATAGATTAATGTATTATTAGTAAAAAAAAAATTAAAACTTATAAGTATAATATAAAATTAGTAGATCAACACTAATTATATAATAAAACATAAATTTTAGAAATGAAATATACGATTTATAAAAGAAAGGTAAAATAAGTAAATTACTATAAAATTGATAAATTAATATATTACTGGTAAATAAAATAAAAACTTACAATATAATATAACATAAGTAAATCAACATTAAGGATAAAATAAAACATAAATTTTATGAATTATGTCTAAAACTTATAAATAAAATATAAAATAAGTAAATTAATATAAGAGTTACTGAAAAAAAAATCACAATTATAAAATAAAACTCACTATAATGTTTATTACTTAATATATTTATTAATTTTTTTATATAAATTAAATAATGCAAGTTTTGAATTTATATAATTCATGTGATGTTTTATTAAGGATAAAATTTATTTTCAAAATCAAAATTTAAAAAAAAAATATTTTAATACCTTTCATTGTTGTTGTAAAATGAGGTTATTCTGTATCTTTTTATGTTTCTTCAACGATAACCCTAAATAATTTCTAAATATAAGTAAAAGGTTCGAAATTATATGAAATATACATAAAACTCAAAATAAAATATAACTTTATTAATTTATCATATATGTGTCTAATAATATAAAAATATTTTTATTTTTATTTTTTTTTTGCTTGATCCACATTAAGAATAATTGCAATAAATAAATACTAATATAAAAAATGAGAAAATAAAGAATGCAAATGTCATAGTATAAATATACAATTTATGGTTAAACCAATTCAATTAAAGTTATTCTATTTTTTTAGTATACTTTTTTGTTTAATTAATAAGTAATTTTTTTCTTTGCAAATGAATAAAATATTCACTAAAATTCTATGGAAACAACGTTAAATTTTTAAATAATTAGTAATCATGTATGAATTTACTAGTTTTACTTTATATTTACTAATTTTATGTGTAAGTTATAATATTTATATCTATTACAGTATTGATGCCGTAATTTTTATTATGATATTATAAAATTTTCCATATAATAAAATAAAAAATTTTACAAAAAGTTACTAATATAATGATAGATACTATTTCTTATAAGTATTTAATATTTTATAATTTTTGTAGTAGTTAAATGATAATAATAAAAAAATCTAAATTAAATAATAAATGTTCCGAAATACTAACTATTAATTTGTTTGATTAGAAGACTTTTCCAACTTTTATCTTTGATTTTAACTTTGAAATGCAGTACTATTTTATTAAAATAATACTAATAATAACATTAGTATACAAATTTTTGACTAAAGGTATGAAAAGATTAAAATATTCAGGTAGTAAAAACAATTTAAAATAAATTTTTTATGTAATTCATGTGATGTTTTGTTAATGATAAAATTTATTTTCAAAATCAAATTTTTAAAAACTATATTTTAATATCTTTCATAACTTTTGTAAGATGGGGTTATTCTGTATCTTTCTATGTTTCCTCAACGATAACCCTAAATAGTTTCTAAGTATAAGTAAAAGATTTGAAACTATATGAAATATGGTTTGAAACTATATGAAATATACATAAAACTCAAAATGAAATATAAATTTATTGATTTATCATATATATCTAGTAATATAAAAATATTTTTATTTTATTTTATTTTTTTGCTTGATCCACATTAAGAATAATTACACTTAATTAACTTGTGCAATAAATAAATATTAATATAAAAAATGAGAAAATAAAGTATACAGATGTCCTAGTATAAATATATAATTTATGGTTAAACTAATTCAATTAGACTTATTCCATTTGTTTAGTATACTTTTTTGTTTAATTAATAAGTAATTTTATTCTTTTTAAATGAATAAAATATTTTTTTACTAAAATTCTGTGAAAACAATGTTAAATTTTTAAATAATTAGTAACATGTATGAATTTACTGCTTTTACTTTATATTTATTAAATTTATGTGTAAGTTATAATATTTACATCTATTACAGTATTGATGCGTAATTTTCATTATGACATTATAAAATTTTCCATATAATAAAATAAAAGATTTTACAAAAATTTACTAATATAACGATAGATACTATTTCTTATAAGTATTTAATATTTTATAATTTTTGTAGTAGTCAAATGATAATAATAAAAAGAATCTAAATTAAAGAATAAATGTTCTGAAATACTAACTATTAATTTGTTTGATTAGAAGACTTTTCCAACTTTTATCTTTGATTTTAACTTTGAAATGCATTACCATTTTATTAAAATAATAATAATAATAACATTAGTATACAAATTTTTGACTAAAGGTATGAAAAGATTAAAATATTCAGGTAGTAAAAACAACTTAAAATAAATTTTCCATGTAATTCATGTGATGTTTTGTTAATGATAAAATTTATTTTCAAAATCAAATTTTAAAAAACTATATTTTAATATCTTTCATAGCTGTTGTAAGATGAGGTTATTCTGTATCTTTTTATGTTTCCTCAACGATAACCTTAAATAGTTTCTAAGTATAAGTAAAAAATTTAAAATTATATGAAATATGGTTTGAAACTATATGAAATATACATAAAACTCAAAATAAAATATAAATTTATTGATTTATCATAAATATCTAGTAATAAAAAAATATTTTTATTTTATTTTTTTGCTTGATCCACATTAAGAATAATTACACTTAATTAACTTGTGCAATAAATAAATATTAATATAAAAAATGAGAAAATAAAGTATATAGATGTCTTAGTATAAATATATAATTATGGTTAAACTAATTCAATTAGACTTATTCTATTTTTTTAGTATACTTTTTTGTTTAATTAATAAGTAATTTTTTTCTTTGCAAATGAATAAAATATTTTTCACTAAAATTTTGTGAAAACAACGTTAAATTTTTAAATATTTAGTAATCATGTATGAATTTACTGGTTTTACTTTATATTAATTTTATGTGTAAGTTACAATATTTACATCTATTACAATATTAATTTTCATTATGACATTATAAAATTTTTCAAATAATAAAATAAAAGATTTTACAAAAATTTACTAATATAACGATAGATACTATTTCTTATAAGTATTTAATATTTTATAATTTTTGTAGTAGTTAAATGATAATAATAAAAAAATTTGAATTAAAGAATAAATGTTCCGAAATACTAACTATTAATTTGTTTGATTAGAAGACTTTTCCAACTTTTATCTTTAATTTTAACTTTGAAATGCAGTGCCCTTTTATTAAAATAATAATAATAATAACATCAGTTTACAAATTTTTGACTAAAGGTATGAAAAATTAAAATATTCAAATAGTAAAAACAACTTAAAATAAATTAAAAGATATATTATACTTTTCATATCTTTTGTTAAAATCTTGGTACTCGTGCAATTTATATATAAAAAATGATAATAATAATAATACTCAAAAGTTTTTAAAGCTTTGCTTTCACCCCTAATATTAACTAATTAAGTTAAAAAAACCAAAAGCTTAAACAAAAATTAAAACTCCCTTTGCTAACTAATTACATGGTTGAAAATGAGTATAAAAAATATTTCTGCTAACTCCTTTTGATTCTTTACTTGTTTTATGAGAGTGACGGGTATATTCATGTCCTGATTTTAAACGTAGTGTCACGGGCCGCTCAAGTTCACCACCAAAGACAGCCAATTTATGCACACGAGTTCACTTAGTACGAGTACACCCAATGGCTGGATGTACTTAGAAGTGGGTTGCACTTAGAAATGGACCACCCCATACAACTAACCAGCCATGATGCGCTCAGTACGGATGCACTTAGTAATTGGACTGTGACAAGGCGTGTGCAATTAGCAAACCCGATCCGTTATCTAGAAGTCTCTAGCATCCTCCATATCTAGAACCCACCATGCTTATCCTTATCACCATTTTATCTTTATCTTTATCCTTATCCTTATCTAGATAGTTACTTGTACAAATTGAATTGTATAACTTGTATGGATAACTCTAGAACTAGCAGAACCACACTATAAATAGGGATAAGCACTTACCATTCTAAGCATCTCTAAAAATCTCTAAGTCTTTAATACTCAAAACACCCACACACACACATATCACACAAATGTATGTAAAGCTCTCATGTAACCTCCCTTGTGAATAATAAAATCACATATTGGCCATATTGCTCTTTTCTTCTCTCTAGCATTCTTGCAAACCTCTTTGCTTAGCTAGATTGAGAAGTTTATTAGGCTTACTTAGCAACTTTGTGCTAGAAGTTGTCTAAGTGCTGCATGGGTTGCTGCGCATTTACCTGTCCAATGACAAGTGGTATCAGAGCCAAGGTTTTGTACCACGAAATCTAGCTCAAGTCTAAAGCTATGGCCAATCTTCCTAGCACGACTCAAGAGGGTGTTGTTAGTGTGAAAGTCCAAGGCTCATTCCGTAGATGCCTTGGAGCCTCATGTCACCACGCTCAAAACATCGATGTTCATGGCCCAGGACACCCTCGACAATTTGGAGATTAGGATGGATGCTCTTGAGGACGAATATTCTGCCTTAACGGTAGCCATCAAGGCCCTCATGCAAGATCAAAGCAACACCCTTCGAGGGGAGTTTCGAGCATTCCACAAAGAGTTGCTAAAACTATGCAGTTTTGTGGAAGACGAACTGCATGTTGTCCGTGCAGAAGTAGAGAAAGCACGCTCGGACAGGGCCTGGCACAAGCGCACACTCTCTGCTAGCCTAGCTTCCACAAACACGAGTAATGCACGACGTATTGACGTGTCAAACCTGACACCTACGATGGCACACGCAACGCTACTATCGTAGATAACTTTCTATTCGGTCTAGACCCATATTTCGATGCCGTAGGCGTACGAGATGAGGCTTCAAAAGTGGGTACAACACCCACGTTCCTACGAGGCGCCGCACAATTATGGTGGCGGTTAAAGCATAGGCAAGGGAATTTACGCCATCAATACATGGGTAGATTTTCAACAAGAACTTCGGAAGCACTTTGCCCCAAGTAATGCCAAGAAAGAAACAAGAGCGCGCCTTCATCGGCTCAAGCAAACAGGTAGTATTCATGACTACAACAATGATTTCATTACCCTTATGCTAGAGATCACCGACATGTCTGATAAAGACTCTCTCTTCTATTTCCAAGACGGCCTTAAAGATTGGGCTAAAGCAGAGTTGGATAGACGTGGCGTACAATCTCTTGATGATGCCATTGCCATTGCGGAATCACTCGCCGACTACTTCGCCCAAGCCAAAGATAAGAGGTCAAATCAAGGCAAAGGTAGGGGACAGAGTCGTAAGGTCAAAGGCCACAACCGCAAGGAGTGGGGGCAGAAAAAGCCTCCTAGCGACAAGAGCGGGTAAGGTAAGGAAGATGGAAAGAAAGATGCACCTATGCTTCATTTACAACGGTCCGCATTGGGTACTCGACTGTCTGGAGAAGAAGTTACTTAATGCCCTCGCTGCACAACTAAAGGGCCAAAATTTACCTACGAAAAAGGAACCACAATCCAGCATGGGTACCCTCCAGCACCTCGTTGCACTCGAGAGCCAGCTGCAGACACATGCGAAGAAATGGCTTATGTACGTGAGTGCAAACATCAAAGGCAAAATTGTGCGTTCGTTACTAGATACTGGAGCCACGTAAAACTTCATTACGGAAAGTGAAGCCAACCACTTAGGCCTCAAGACAACAAATGAAGGAGGCATAATCAAGGCGGTAAATTCACCCGCCCAATCTATTGTGGGCATCGCACAAAGTGTGCATGTAATGATTGGGACATAGAGCGGAAATCTTGATTTCTCCATCGTGTCTATGGATGATTACAAGATGTTCCTTGGCATAGAATTATTCGACAAAGTCCATGCCTTCCCACTACTAGCCACAAACTCCCTAAGCATCGTTGACGGGAGTAAATCTTGCAAGGTTTCAGTCGAGCGTACCAAGATCGGAGAAAGAATGCTCTCAGCCATGCAATTCAAAAAGGCTTTCAAACAAGACCCTAGTTTTTTTGTCTCCATTCGCGAGCTCAACGAAGAGGAAGATCCCGCAAGTACCCCAAGCTAAGTCCCATCACAAATACAAGCTGTCCTCGATAAATTCAAGAACATCATGCCTCCGAAGCTTCCAAAGGAGCTCCAACTTAAAAGAGAGGTGGATTACGGAATAGAGTTGGAGCAAAGCGCAAAACCTCTAGTTCTGGCACCTTATCGCATGGTGCACCTGAACTTGAAGAGTTGCGGACACAAATCATAAGTTTATTGGATGCCAAATATATCCGCCCAAGTCAACAAGACAAGATGGATCAGCAACTTTCAGCAGGGTTATTGGAACCCGTACCTCTAGCCTCAAGACCATGGGAAAGCGTGTCCATAGATTTCATCTCAGCCCTACCAAGGTCTGAAGGTTGCAGAAGCATTATAGTCATCGTCGATCGTTACAGCAAATATACAACATTTATCACTGAACCATCTGATTGTAAAGTGGATGAAGCTGCCTGACTTTTCATCAAGCATATTTTGAAGCTATGGATAGTACCGAAGAGCATCATGAGTGATCGAGACCCACGATTCACAGGTCGCTTTTGGACCGAGCTCTTTAAGATGTTGGAAACTAATCTCAAGTTCTCAACAAGCTTCCACACACAAACGGATGGACAAACCGAGCACATCAATAGCATATTCAAGACGTATCTAAGGCATTATGTTAGCGCTCACCAAAAAGATTGAGCAAAATTACTTGATGTTGCCCAATTTTCATACAATCTTCAATGAAGTGAGGCTATGGGCAAAAGTCTCTTCGAGATCATTATGAGATTTCAGCCTATGACACCCAATGCCATAGCCTCAACTTATGAGAAGAAAAGCCCAGCAGCTCACAAGCTCGCCCGCAAGTGGCGCGAGGAAGTAGACATCACGCAAGCATATCTCGACAAAACAGCAAGCAAGATGAAAAAGTGGGCTGACACGAAGAGACGCCACGTCGAATACAAGGAAAGCGACCAAGTGTTGATCAAGCTCTTACCCCAACAACTCAAGACACTACGACAAGTGCACAAAGGGGTAGTAAGGAGGTACGAAGGACCTTTCAAAATAGTACGATGTGTGGGTAACGTCTCATACCAATTGTAACTTCCACCAAGACTCAAGATTCATCCGGTCTTCCACGTGAGTCTACTTTAACCATATCACGGAGATACAGAAGATCAAGTCACGGAGAATCGAAGAGAGCCCCAACAGCCGTTATCACCTTATATGACAAAGATGTAGAGTACATCATTACCGATCGAGTGACTCGGAGAAGGGGTATACCGACACACAATGAGTACTTGGTCAAGTGGAGGAATCTCCTCGAAAGTAAAGCAACGTGGAAACGCAAAGAAGACTTATGATAATTCATGTACCACATTCAAAAACTACAAGCATGAAGACGCGACAATGGTGTCGCTAGCATGGGTGGGGGAGGATTGTCACTAGCCGCTCAAGTTCACCACCAAAGACAGCCAATTTACGCATACAGGTTTACTTAGTACGGGTACACCCAATGGCGGGATGTACTTAAAAGTGGGTTGCGCTCAGAAATGGACCATCCCACACAACTAGCCAGTCGTGGTGCGCTCAGTACAGATGCACTTAGTAATTGGGCTATCACAAGGCGTATGCACTTAGCAAGCCCAGCCCATTATCTAGAAATCTCTATATCCTCCATATCTAGAACCCACCATGCTTATCCTTATCACCATTTTATTCTTATCTCTATCTTTATCCTTATCCTTATATAGATAGTTACTTATACAAATTGAATTGTATAACTTGTATGGATAACTTTAGAACTAGGAGAACCACACTATAAATAGGGGTAAACACCCACCATTCTAGGCATCTCCAAGTCTCTAATACTCTAAACAGCCACACACATATATCAATCACATAAATATGTGTAAAGCTCCCTTGTAACCTCCCTTATGAATAATAAAATCACATATTGGCCATATTGCTCTTTTCTTCTCTCTAGCATTCTTGCAAACCTCTTTGCTTAGCTAGCTTGAGAAGTTTATTAGGCTTACTTAGCAACTTTGTGCTAGAAGTTGTCTAAGTACCGCACGGGTTGCTGCGCATTCACTCATCTTGTGACAAGTGACACACTGTTTATAAGCGCTTTTTGGGGGTAGAGGGTGGCGGCCGACATTGCATTAGCACTCTTTTACAATTTTAGCCTTTAATGACTTAGAACATTGAAGCCTATATTATTTGGTAAGTAGTTTCATGGCTAATCCCGACAAAAAATAATGTAATATTATCAAATGGTTGTTGTGAAACTTTTTAGTAGTGGCGAAGTCACCAAGGGACAAGCAGGGACACTTATCCCCATCTTAGTCTAAAAATCTAAAAAGAATATTTTCTTTCTTAGTTAAATTATAAATTTATCTAATTAAATTAATTAAATAATTTACTTAGGTCTAAACTATATTTTTTTCTTTGTTTATATTTTATGTCAGGTCATAAGTTTTGCTCTTACTGGTTTAATTTCCTGGATAACGATGTTCATTCGGATTATGGAAGTGATTTAGATAAAAGAAGTTCTCTAACGACTCTTTAGTATTTACACTACTCAGTGGTGTTGTGAGCTGGAAAGCTACACTCCAGCATGTAGCAACTAGCAACTTTGTCAACAACATAAGCTGATTAATACATAGCCATTATTGAAACTGTGAAAGAAGCCTCCTACTTAATGAGTTAGGTATCAAGCAGGAGGTTGTCAAGGTGAATTATGATGGTCAAATTCTTTGGATTTGGATAAAGATCCCAAGTACATGAAAGAACAAAGCACACTGATGTAAAGGCCTCACTTTATCAAAGATCAACAAACGGTAGGTTCTATGATTTTTGCATAAAATACAAGCCCTAACTTCAGTTCAGCTAATGTGCTTACAAAACTATTAGATGGTACAAGGTTTCTTACCTTGAATAAGAGCAATGCAGTAAGAGATAGGCAAAAAAAACAGATGAAGGAAGAAGGAGCTAATTCTTTCAGAGTTTTTTTATCTAAGGTGGCGATTTGTTAGACATATTTCAAAATCTGTAAAGAATGGTCTGTTTATCAGCTTTGGAAACTTAATGGGTACTTTCATAATAACTCAAACGTTCTAAGGGACCTAAATGCTAAAGATTAAGATTTTTATATTTGGCGAGAAAGGCAGTTAAGAGTCTCTGACGCGGCCAATAGACTATGGATCAGTTGGCTCACTTCTTTGGACTGTTAGCTGATTGTTAGGCATTCTTTGTGAGCTATTTGCTCTATAAATGCTTGGTGTTAGGCAGCAAGCTTAGTATGATTAGAAAGCTTGAAAACAAATCTTCTATAAACATTTGTTATTTTTCTTTAATTAAAGAAAGCGTGATGCCCTGTTCTTCATCGTCAATTTTGCTATTTTATGCTATATATCTTCTTATTATTTTCTAGGTTTCTTTTGATTGATGTTTAATCTTGGTTTTCACTTGAATCTTTTTTCTTTGTGTCAAATCTTGGCTTAAGATGATTGTTTATCCATCAAATATTTATCCTAGGGTTTTGCTTTAACAAAACACTTGGGTATGATGATTCCTAATATGTTATTAAAGAAAGATCCAAGATTTGAATGTAAATTCTCATTGAATATATTAGATTAATTGCAAACTAATTAAGAACAACCAAATTTGAAGATTTTCTTTTAAAGAAGCCATTTTTTGACAAATTATCTGTCAAAATTGGAACCAACAATCTAGAAATCTTCACGATAGCAAGTTATTTGAGAGACAACCTTAAAATACAATTTATCTTAAAATTATAGTGAATATTAATCACCAAAATACATTACATAGTAAAACTCCTGCCATAGTAGCTTACTGTATATAAATATCAATTTGTACTAGTTAAGTCTTAAATTTGTTTGGGATAATTTCGGGTTACCCTCCTTGCGAAGTGATAATTTTCAAATTTCCTACTTTCTATTGAAAACATCAAGCTACCTCCCAAAAACCATTATCTTTAACCATTAATGTTAACTCTTAAAAGTTCAAATGTATACCCACCCTAACACAATATTCTTCTAGCGGCACTATAAGACTCAACAAAGTTGATGTGTAACAAGTCATTAAAAATGAGAAAAGTGAACTATTAAAATATTAATATATAAATAGTAAAATAAGATTAAAAAATATGTGTGGAAATGACTTCATGGGCCAGAAAAGATAAGTAGTTTTTCTAAATTAAACATACTAGTTAAGTAAATTATAAGCCATGCCATCATCTCTAAATTACGATAATGGCATAAAACTCATAATTTCAAAATTTTTAGCCCATATGTAGTCGTGGCATGTTATGGAAATTACAAGTGTCCCACTAGTTCAAAATTCAAATTGATTGTGCACAATATTATCTCATGATTACAAAGAGCCCTGGACACACATTACGTGCCCTAAAGCATTGAAATCTAACCATTGCTTCAAAAGCTCTAACAAAGCAATGAGAATGTCATCCTCCAAGGGAAGATCCAGTAACATTTTCTATGAAGACAAAGAATAGAAGTTGCAAGTGAAAGGCAAGATCATCAAGTTCAGAAACAAATCGTGTACTAACTATGGTGAACGAGCAACAATTAAAGTTTTTGAATCTGCTGTAAATCTTAAGAGGCTCAGGCGCGATTGCTTCAGTTAGTGGGAACTATCTAGCTTTGAGTACAAGGAGATTGCAAGAGGGCTGAAAATAATGGCCACCAAGCTTGTTACAAAATCAGATAAGATGAAGAGTTTGTTGTATATCATTATTATAATGCAGTCACTGTGTATTATGTGCATTTATCATATTGGGCGGAAAATAAATAGGTTGACTACAAGGCTAAATAATAGAGATATTAAGTAGCGATTGAACATGAGTAATCAAAATGTTGTATTTATCAAAAGCTGTAGTTCATTACAATTTAATAGTATGAGCTGTTCTTCCTATATATATGTATGTTGCAATGAATATTTCACAAAAATTCAAGTGAATGTCTGCACCTTTCTACTGCTGCTCCTCCTATCTTTGTACAAAATATGAATTGCAACACACCAAAAAAATTAGACTCACTTCATGCTTTCCAACTGTCATGTTCACTGGCATAAAGATGTATTACATATACAAAAGTTACACAAAATGACAAGCATCATTTATTGGTGGTAAATATGCTAGAATGAATTATGCTGCCCTATGCCTTCACTACAAACATAGTCTATAATAAAACTTAACAATAATACTTTACAAACATTTAACACGACATAGGAAATTTAAATACATCATTGCAGCTGGCATTTCAACCCAATAGTATATTAAACAATTTACAGCAAATATGAAGGACTGATTTGCCCTTTATTTCTTGTAAGAGAGACATACTGTAAAGTGCCCCTTAGCATGGCTATTTCTTCATTAATTTAAATTCTTATTGCTGGTGGCATTCTAAATGTAGCTTGCAATATTTTTCCAACTAGTCGTCTATTTGCTAAACCCCTTGCTGGTTACTTATATATTGACTAGTAAACACAACACACTCATGAACATATGTTGAACATACTTATTACACATGTTTTATAACAAAATATAAGTCCAAAATATTTATGTAGATAAAAAATAAAGGAAGAAATTTATTTATTTTTATTACTTAATGAAGATCAAACAGAAAAAAGAAATTGAAGTGCTGCTGTTATATATTTCAACTAACAATAAATTTTTAATTTATTTTGGAAAAAACTCTAAAAAATCTTAGTTTCATGCTCCTAAATTTATTCAACAAGCAATTACCATAACTACCTCCTACATAAAAGAAAGAGTAACAAACTTCAAACTTATTGACTTGTTCAACCAAAATAATATAAGAGCATTAAATGACTTAAAACTGAAGCTATAACAATAAGTTGCTGCACTAATTTATAATAATATTACTCATATCACGTTGGCATTCCATCTATGGTGAAACTTTAAAAACTAACTTACATTGACAAGCAAACAAAATGATTAACTCCATCTAAATATTGAACATATGTCATGCTTTTGAATATAAAATATAAACAAAGCTGATGCAGCATCAGCACTTCTGACAGCACTAGATGATTGTGTTGGTGTTGTTATTGGTGTCAGCATAGGTGTTGTAGTTCCAAGGCAACAGAACGTATTAATTATGTAGGCGTGCTTATCTCTAACATTGAGGTAGTAGTATTTATTCTTGGGAATGATGCCCTAGAGCTTGAAGTTGCTACCAAAGTAAGCGTCTAAATGTAATATGAGATCGCTATAGGATAATGAAACAACTAGTGGTAATTGGAAAAAATAAATAAATTTATAAACAAAAGGAAGTATAAACTTTACCATCATTGTCCTAGTCTTCTTTCTTATATTAGTTAGATTATGTGAACAAAATCTTGTAATATGCCCAATGCCTTTGTAGAATAAACATGAAACTATAAATTTTCTCTTGTGGGATCGCACTTCACTTCATTAGCTTCCCTTCTTTTACAAGTCCTGGGACTGCCAGGTGCTCTAAATACATTTGAAGGCAAGATTTCATCAACTTTAATATGTGACTACTTAAACTTATTAGGTAAAAGATGAATGATGCTTGAATAATATTTTAGGAAAGCCATTTTTGTGAAACAAGGAGCAACATATGCTTCATAAGCAGCCTTTAAATGAGCAATACAAGGCATTGCATGACTGCATGGTAAACTATTGATTTTCTACAAACCACAGTCACATGTATGATTGTCTAAATTAAACTTTTAGAACTTCTTATTATTAGACATATGTCTTGTTGGTATCCTCAACTTCAAACAGCACCTCAGTTGCTAGGTTGATTCTTCTTAGCCATTTGAAAGCATCTGTATTAACCTTTATTATATTCTTCATTACTTTTGTAAAATCATCCTTATTTACAGCCTTAACAGCCATTTAATATTCATCTATAAGCTGTACTTTAGAAAGCTTTTGCGTTAAATTAGAAAATACATGCCTTGTAAAGTACCTGTTAAGAGAAAAAACAGAAAATGTTAACCTTGGGCTACCCCCTACTGAAATTATAAAACTTTAAATTTTTCCCTGAAGTTTTGAAAACATCAGGTTAGTCCCAAAGACACTTTGATCATAATTAAGTATATTATATCATACAAAGCTGTAAATGTAAAGTAAAAAGCTTAGAATTTTATAATAAATCAATAAAAGGTAATAATATTTAAGTTTTTATGCACCTATTTTGTTATCTGTAAAACCCTAGGTTCAAGGCATTCAGTACACCCTTCTTCAAATGCCCTAAAAACTAAGTCTAGCTATCAATATTCTTAGATTCACACACACACATTGCTAATGAAAAAATTCATTGATTTGCATCAAGTGTAACTGCTGATAACAGTACACTCTCGAACAATCCCTTCAAATGATATCCATCAAGACCAATAAATGGTCTACATCTATCCTTGAAACCATCTTTAAGTCCTAGGAAACTGATCACTAATGATTAGTACTACAAAGTGTATATTTTATAAAGGTTTAAATTATTATTTTTTCACTTACAATATTAATTAATATGTATATAACTAACATTTTATCATATGCTCCCCATATATAATCTTATGTAAACTCTATTTTATTATGTTAATTTTTATCTTAATTATTATATTTCATTATTTTAGTTATATTTTGAGAATGAAGAGGAATCAAAACTGAAAATAAAGGATAAAAGAAAGATAGCTGCTTTATAATAATTAATTAATTAACTAAATATATTATATTAAAATAAATAAAAATAATGTAGAGTGCACGCCACTTTTAAGCTTATATAAATACAATATTATATTAATAAAATAATAAAAGATAAATGTTAATTGCCTTCAGCTATGTAAATAGAGGAGGAGAATTGAGACGGCAGAGAAAAAAAAAATGAGGAGAAAGAGAATGGTGAATTTGAGACGAGAGACAGAAGTTTTCTTTTAATTTTCTTCTTTTATTTTTCTTTTGTCTCAAGTTCTTAAAATTTTCTTATAATATAAATTAGAAGTTTTTCAAAAAAAATAAGTGTTTTTCTTTTCAATATAAGTGATTAATTCACTAAGTTAGGGTGAAGGGTGAAGCTTAAGGATTTAAGTTATGGAATTAATATCTCTCTCAAGTAAGTTCAAAGTCAATTTTATTTAATATATATTTATTATTTATTATTTTTTATTTACCAAATATTTTTAAGTCATATTAATTTATAAACTTAAATCTTATTGAATTCATATGATATTTTGACATTATGTTGATACTCCAATTTGTTGTGACACATCATATATTTCATTCCCATATTCATCTATAAATTAGTTACTTAAGAATTAAATGGCATAATATTTAACTAGTAAATAAAATATAAAATATAAATATGACCGAACATTAGGAACCTAATTTGAATACCAAGAGTGAATTTCGTAGTCTTAACACTTTTTAGGCTAGCAATCTATTTTTTGACTATTAATTTTTATTTAATAATTGACTACTGAATTGAAAATTTCTAGTGGTTAGACTCTAAACTTACCGGGTTATATTATAACTAGACATACTTATATTAGAAGTAAATCAAATATTTTTAAGTCATGTAAAGTTTTTGGCGTCGTTGCTGAAGAGTTTTCTAAGTTTGGTATCATTTTATTTATTATTATATTTTTGTCTTTTTTTCATTTTATGTATTTCAAACTCTCGTCATCATTTATTTTGTATTCATATAAATTTTCAATCACCCCTTCTTTTCTTTTAAAATTATAAAAATACCATAAAACTTATAAAAATTTTATTTTAACATAAAAATCATGAAAATCAAACATTGAATTGAATTGCACTTAAATTTATGGACTTATGACTTAAAATTCCTTTTAATTTTAGACTCAGACATTTGGACTGAATAGACATGGATATGGACTTTTAAAGTGGGAAGCAAATGAATTGAGTAGCGAACTTGTAGCAGTAAAAAGCATGTACTAAAGGGAAATTCAAATTCATGTTCCTAAGGACAGATGAATACCACGTATTCACGCCACATATCATCCCCTCTTTCCATAGAAGAAAAAAAAAAGATTTTTTTTTTGAAAAGTCTCAACATCCTCACTCTGCAAAACGCCTAGTAGTCTCTGACTTGGTCTTCGAATCGTAAGTTTCAGCCCGTTCCCAGTTTGCCGGCTAGTTCAACCACCTTTATTGTTATTTTAATTTTCATTATTTACTTTTTAATTATTTAATTTTCTTGTATATTAAATTATATCATTTTTATTCTGTATTTATTTTTCTGTATTATTTTTTATAAGGCTAGTTTAACTACCTACTTAGCTATTTAATTTTAATTTTTTATTTATTTAATTTTATATCATTTTTATCTTTTGTACATTTATATTTATTGCACATTTAATTTCTAATTTTATTATTTTTTTCTTCTTGTACATTTATATTACCTGTTTATTTAATTTTTAGTATTTTTTTTCTCAATTATAATTTTTATTTATTTATTTTCCTTCATTTGCTTGTGTATTAAATAATTTCATACACACACATCACCATCATTTCATAAGACATTGGTCTCGAACTTCAAATGGCAGATTAATTCGAATATTTCAATCGCCACCACTAATCATGGAAGAAATCCACGGAGAAAATATTTTAAATCAACTTAATCCATAAATTGATCAAGGAAACAATCATTCTCAGCAAGATGAATATGATCAAAATTAACCACGAATTTTGAGAGATTACATGAATCCAACAAGAACTCGAGCACCTTCATGTATAGTATTTTCCTATTAAAGTAACTCGATTCAACTTTTGACCAGGTATTATCCAACTTTTACCAACATTTCATAGTTTAGAATCCGAGAATTCATACTTGCATTTAAGAGATTTTGAGAAAGTTTGTAATACATTTACAGATAAAAATTGTAGTATGAACATAATTCGATTAAAGCTTTTTCGTTTTTCACTAAAAGATAAAACTAAAACTTGGCTACAAAACCTCATATCCGAATGAATAAGAACATGGGATAAAATGCAAGAATAGTTTTTGAAAAACAAAAAATTTCTACCCTATAGAACAATTTTTTTTCAAAAGACAAATCACCGTTTTCACTCAAAAATCAGGAGAAACTATTTACCAATATTGAGATAGGTATAAAGAATTACTTAACACTTGCCTACGTCATGGTTTTGAATTATTGAGGTTACTGTCATATTTCTACAAGTGAATAACATCCTAAAGTAGACAGATTATTGAATTGATGTGTAATGGTGAGTTTGGAGATAAAAGTCCTGATGATGCATTAGATTATCCTGATCAATTAGCCGAAAATACACAACACTAGGATACTATTAGTTTTTATGAGTCATTAAGTAGACCTCAGCCAGCACCAACTGGTGAAGGTATGTACAACCTTAGGGAAGACCATGACCTTCAAACCAAATTTGTATCCTTAACTAGTAAAGTTGAAGCATTATAGTTTAAAAAGAATGATCATGCTAAATTTATTTAAGATACTTTATGCCATGTTTGCAGTTCCACTGACCATTTTACACAGGACTGTCCAACCTTGCCATCTCTAAAAGAAAGTTTGCATGAACAAGCGAATATTATAAATAATTTCAAAAGGCCGAATTCTCATCCAAATTCACAAACATACAACACTAGTTGGAGAAATCATCCAAATTTCAATTGGAGGAATGAAAATCATGCATAATCTTCATAACCACCTCCATGATGCTAGAATTTTTAAAATTTTCGGAGTTACCCACCTTATGTTCAACCACCCAAAAAAACTCTTAAAGACACATTATATTCATTTATTGAAAAATAAGAGTTAATCAATAACCAAACCATGCAAACCTTGACCGACTTGACAGAAACCATCTCAAAACATACATCAACTCTTACCATTTATGAAAATGTAATCTTCTTTCTTAACTTAAACCAAACCTCAAAATTCAACAACATCCATAAACATGTAGTATCAAAAACCAAAATATTAGCCAAGTCAAATCGATTATAACTTTTCGTGGCAGTAAAATAGTCGAAAAATACATTCTTGATCCTTGTGAAATTGGTAAGGATTCAATTTCTGATAGTCAAGTAGTGTCCAACGAACCAATAGTCCATGAAGAAATAAACAACTCTCCTCATATACCCCATTCCCTCAAACATTGATCAAACCAAAGAAATCAAACCATAGTCCAGAGATTTATGAATTCTTCAACCTGGTGAAAGTTAGCATTCCTTTGTTAGACGTCATTAAACAAGTACCATCTTATGCTAAATTTTTCAAAGATTTATGTACTTTAAAAAGAAAATATAAGGTACAAAAGAAAGCCTTGCTCGCATAATAGGTAAGTTCCATTCTCTCAACTAATAATGGTTTGAAATACAGAGATACTGGTTGTCCAACTATTTTTTGCATTATTGGGAACAATAAAATTGAACATACTTTATTTGATCTTGGAGATAGTGTTAATTTACTTCCATACTATGTATACGAACAACTCAATTTTGGTGAGTTAAAACATACTTCTACCACTCTTTTACTTGTTGATAAGTCAATTAAGGTGTTAAAAGTGACAAATGAAGGTGTATTAGTTTAAGTTGATAAATTCATATATCCTATAGATTTTATTGTCTTGGAAACTGAACCAATTGCTATTGAATGCAAGTAAATTCCTACAATATTAGGTCAACTATTTTTAGCTACTACTAATGCTTCAATTAATTACAGGAATGAAGTGATGAATTTATCATTTGGAAATATGAAATTGGAACTCAATGTATTCAACATGTGTAAACAATCTCGTGATAAAGAATATGAAGATAATAAGACTGAAGATATTAAACTCATTGAACTAATCAATGAAGAAAATATTCAAGATGAGAAATTTACAAATTATACGAAATTTTATTTTGCTAGTTCATTTGACTCATGTAAAGAATTTGAATATGATACTACTAATATATGTTCTATACTTGATTCTAAACAGGTACTTGAAGATGACAACAGCCAATTAAACCTTAAAGGCATGAGATAACTTAAAAAGACAAAAGAAGAGGAAGCATTGAAGCTTAAATTGAAGCTTTTACTAGAAAAAAATAAAGTATGCTTATCTTGTTGATCGACAAACTTATCTAGTGGTAATTTCTTCTCAACTTACAAGCGACCAAGAAGTTAAGTTATTCACTGTTCTAAAAAGGTATAAGACTATAATTGGCTGGACCATAAAAGACATAAAGGGCACTAATCCTTTAATTTGCACACATATAATAACACTTAGAGTAAAAGCCAAAACAACCCGTCAGCCACAAAGAAAATTAAACCCTCACATGAAAGAAGTGGTATAAAATAAGGTTCTTAAACTACTAGATATAGGAATTATATATCCTATCTCAATAATAAATAGATAAACCCAATACAAATGGCACCAAAGAAATCTGGAGTAATTGTTGTAAAAAATGAAAAAAGATGAACGATTCCCAATATGCATCTCATCTAGCTAACGTATGTGCATTAATTATAGAAAAGTAAATTATTCCACTAGAAAGATAATTTCACCTTCTATTTTTAGACCAGATTCTCTAAAAAGTAGTAGGACACCCCTACTACTACTTTCTTAGTGGCTACTTGGGTTATTATCAAATTCTTGTAGCCTTAGAAGAAAAAGAAAAGATCACATTCATATGTCCATTTGGACTTTATAATGCTCTTGTAGCATTTCAAAAATGCATGTTAAGCATTTTTAGTGACATGATTGAAAATTGCTTTGAAGTTTTTATGGAAGATTTAATTGTGTTTGGCAATTCTTTTGATAATTGTCTTGATAATTTAGAAAAAAAAATTTGAAAAAGTATAAAGAAAAATGACTTGTTTTAAATTAAAAAAATGTCATTTCATAACTATTTCTAAAATTATTTTAAGACATGTCATTTATTCTAATAGAAATGAAGTTGATAAAGCCAAAGTTGAAGTTATTTCAAAATTACCTTCATGAAAGACACTGAGGGAAGTTCGATCCTTTTTAAGATTTTCATAACTTTATAGGAGGTTTATAAAAGACTTTAGTACTATATCTAGACTACTTTGTAACCTTCTAATTAAAGACACACCATTTGAATGAACCAAAGATTGGCAAAAAACTTTTGAAAAAATAATCAATCTTTTAACAATAGCCTCTGTAATGCAATCCCCTCATGGGACTTTACATTTTAAATTAATGTGTGATGCTAGCGATTATGTTGTTAGAGTTGTTTTGGGTCAGAGAAAGGAAAGTAAGTCCTTTGTTATTAATTACGCAAGTAGAATTTTGAGTAGTTCTCAAATGAATTATATTGCAACTGAAAAAGAACTACTTGCTATAATATTTACATTAGATAAATTTTGATCGTATTTAATTGGCCCATTTACTATTGTTTATTCTGATCATACTCCTGTTAGATATTTAATGTCTAAATAGGATGCCAAACCAAGATTAATACGATGGATTTTGCTATTCTAAGATTTCAGGTTAACAATTAATGACAAAAAGAGTAATGAAAATATTGTTACAGACCATCTATCAAGACTTACAAATGAGTCTTCAATTGATACAATACTCATCAATGATTCTTTCCCTAATGAATTATTGTTTTTTTATACACAATATGCCTTGGTATGCTAACATTGTTAATTATCTTGTAATAGGTGAAATGCCATCTGATTGGAACTCCAAAGATAAGAAAAAATTCTTAACAAATGTAAAAAATTTTTATTGGGATAATCCATACCTATTTAAGTATTGTTCTAATCAAATTTTTTAGAGATACGTATCGAACAATAAGGTAAGTAGTGTCATTCAATTTTATCATCTGAAGCATGTGGTGGTACTTCTCTTCAAAGAAAACAGCTGTAAAAATATTATAATATGGATTTTATTGGCCTACATTATTTAAAAATTCATATGCATGTTGTAAAATATGCAAAAATTGTCAAATGTTATGTCCATCTCAAAGCGAAACATGATGCCTTTAAATCTCATTATTGTTATTGAAATATTTGATTGTAAAGGAATTGATTTTATGGGTCATTTTCCATTATCATTTGAATTTGTATACATTTTGGTTGATGTTGATTATATTTAAAAATAAATTGAAACAATTCCTTGTCAGTATAGCGATCATAAAATTGTGATTCACTTTTTAAAATAAAATCTTTTCAGCAGATTTGGAATCCCTCGAGCTATTATTAGTGATGGAGATAACCATTTTTGTAATAAATCATTTAAGTCTATAATGAAGAAATGTTGAATTACATATAAAGTTGATACTCCTTATCACCCTCAAACAAGTAGTCAAGTTGAATTAGCAAATAGGAAAATAAAAATATTTTAGAAAAAACAATTAACCCAAGTCGTAAAGATTGGTCATCTCAATTGACTGATGCACTTTGGGCTTATCATAATGTCACCCTATAAGCTAGTTTATGGCAAACATTGTCACTTACCAGTTGAGCTTGTTTGGGTTGTTAAAGCTTTTAATTCAAATCTTGATGATGCTGGCAATGTGTGTAAATTACAATTGAATAAACTCGAAGAATTGAGAAATGATGCATATAAAAATTCAAGAATTATTAAAGCAAGAACTAAATATTTTCATGATAAAAAAATTTTTCAAAAAATATTTGAAATTAGTCAAAAAGTTTTGTTTTATAATTCTCATCTTCATTTTTTTCCAGGGAAATTACAGTGAAGGTGCAATGGCCCATTTGTTGTAAAATGTGTATATCCATATGGGGCCGTAGAAATCAAGAATCCATATAACGGTATCACATTTAAAGTTATTGACTTAAAGGTTAGATATTAAAATCATATCTGAAATTCCAACCACGTGAAGAAGATACTGAAGTCAACTTAAGTAACCCACCAAATATTGATTAAATCTTTAGTGTGTGTGTGTGTGTGTATATATCTTGTTTTATTATTATTTTACCATTTCATTGTTTGATTATTTTTAATTTCACACCGCATATTTATTGAGCATATATTATTTCTTACTTAAGCGTGTTTGTTTAATAATTGTGTTTTCTCTCATTATATATCATGAGCACCTTAATTAGAAAAATCCACTTGAAACATCTTAAAACTCTTTTACGTGTAAAATTTCACTTAACATATTTGATATAAAGTTGTAAATCACATCCAATCAGGGATCATCGACCACCAGAATTTGTATTATATATTGAAGACCTAGAAAGATAACTCTGGGAAATATAGGGTAGTATTTATAACGTTCAGTTAAAACTTAAGGTTAATGCCATAAGAGGATAAATGTAAGTTTCCGTTTTATTTAATTTTTTTCAGTTTATTTTTTTTATTTTCATATTTGATTTGATTTTTAGAGTTGATTTGTTTCTTTGATGTATTTTAATTTATTTTCTTGTATAAATTGTGGATAATGGTATTCCATGTATTTTAAGTTAGTATTTTCAGTTTTTCATAATAATTGAAACCCCAAAAACCAAACATAGAAGAAATACAATAAAAACTGCATAAGCATTTTCCTTCTCTATCTGAGAATGCCCGTAGAAAAATTTACAAAACTCCTTATGATTGTTAATAATCTATGGCATTCCTTCTATGGCATTCCTTCTAAGTTCATTGGTTAATTAACGCAAAGATCCGATTAGCAGGTGAGTTTTTTTATCCATTTATTTCTTACATGTCTAGTTTTGGAAAAAGCACATACGCTAAAAAAAGAATAGCTAAACAACTTAGCTCTAAATATTGTAATTGTATAAGACATAATTATAAGAATCCGCGTTGTAAATATTTAGGAATGGTTTCTGATACTCGTGAAGATAAAATTAAATTTTGTTCAAGATGTCATGAGTAAATAATCGTTAGATGATATCTTACAATTTCTTAAAACGCATCAAAGCAGATAAGTATAGCGTGTAATTCAAAGGTATTAGACATTATTTCAAAAAGAAAGCGCACAGTTTAGTCTTGGGAATCTGACTAAAAAACACCTTATTTGCCAGTTTACAAGAAAACTAGATGGAAAGCCTATCCTCAACCGATAAATGGCGTTCAAATCGTTACTGCATGTAAAACCAGAGGAAAATGTAAGCCACAATTGCAACTACCAACAAATATTCTTTTCCTTTTAATAATCTTTTATTTATGCATTATTACTTTTAATAGTGTGATTTATGTATAATAACTGTTTTCTTTTCACTAGAAGTCTAGCTAGAGTCATTATTAGGAGGAACCTTATTGGATTGATAATGAAAACCATACTAATGGATAGTGAACCGGGCCCTTACTTTATTTTTTTACTTTTAAATTATAAGCCAAAGCTTCACGTGTCATTTGACAAGTACATTACTCCATTTACAATTGTCTATCATTATGTCTATATTTAAATACGTGCTTTTATTTTAAACCCTTACAAATTATTTTTGAATATTATTCTACTAGCAGCATCTTCTAGTAGAAAATTTAAAAATATTTGTATGCTTTCTGGGTTTCGCTATAAAAGTACAAAGAGTTCGTTGAGATAGCTGTAGATCTTAGTCATGTTATAGCAGAGAGAAACTTAAACCTAGTATATGAAGGAGGTGACCGTGATTTATCCAAACTTGATTGAGAAACAAGTCTCACTAGAGAAAGTCAAGTGCTAGGCATCATCCCAAAAACCCTTAAACCTCTAGGATACCTACCTGGCCCACTAACTGGAGAAGAATTAGTCATCTCAACTATGCAAGAGAAAATACCCGAAATGTTAGATCATGCTGATGCTTTCATCTTTTTACTAGGCGATCTTTCAACTCTGGAGGTACAATTACATTTGCATCTTTGGCCTATTTGAACATGCATTATAAATCCATCGATTTATTAAATGTTAATAATTTTTATAATGGCTTGCTCACATTTCTTAGCCATATAGTTAACAATTATCTTTTTCTTACCACAGTTAAAAAAATATTTATTTGTGCTCTTACTGCTAATGAGTTACTTGATCTTTTATAAGCTTACATACCAGAGTCAGAACCCATGACTTTGGCATTAAATTGGTCAACTAAAGATGATAGTAATGACAATAGTAATATCTTCTAAACTCTACTTCTTTCCTTTAAGACATTGAAGACAATGTCTTATCTAGGTTAGAGGAAGGAAATAATTGACAGTTATGAAATGTGTCAATCCTGATTATGTTCTTACTAAATTTTTGAGTAATGAATAATTTTGGACAGATTTTTAGTCGAAGATGACTAAATATAGAGTGTAGTAGTTTTAGAAACGTATCTTCTTATTCTTAGAGCCTTTTTTTTCTTTTCAAAACAAAATTTAATGTTTCTTATTATAAGCTTTTGTAACAAGTTCGAGTATGATCTTTTCTACTTCTTCTTTTATATTTATTTTCTCTGTTTCTCATTTTTTTTCATGCATGTCTTTAAAAAATATTAAAAATAATATTTAAATCAGGTTTGAGGGTGAGGATAGTTGATGTAAATTATAAATATGTGTGTTTGTTTATTTTAAAAAAAAACTAAAAACAATAATTTTTGTTTGTCTACGATGGCTGTGTAAATAGTTACTACTTTTAAGACGCATACTAATAATCTAGTCTATATTATTTTTTGATTTTAAAATTCATAGTAAGTTGTTTTTGTTCCCAATTCATTAAATTACTTAAATGTGTGAATTTTCCATTTGATAATCACTAATTAAATTTTTTTATCATTATTTATTTAAACAGATATTATTAAATCATTCTTCTCACACATATATATTATGACACATGCTAGTGGGTTGTAAATTAAAATTTTTGTAATATTTTATTCTCTTGATCTATTGAAGATAATTTCTGAGGTAGTGAAAAGCGTGTTTTTTCTTTTCGAAAAAAAATAAATGTGTTTAATTTTACTATATTTGAAACCCGAGCAATTAAATCCGTATGAGTGTTTTAACACTTAGTGCCCTAAGGTCAATTGGTCTAGGATTCATTTGCCCAAAGCTTATTACATGGGTTGCAGATATGTTCTTTGCTTATTTATCTAAAATCTGAGTAATTAAGCCCGTATAGGTGTTTTAACACCTAGTGCCCTAAAGTCAACTGGTTTAGGAGTCACTGGCCTAAAGCTACATGAATTGAAGATATAAAATTTTAAATTGTGTAAATAATCTACAGCCTAATATTATCTTTGACAAATCACTATAATAAAATTATTGTTCTATTTTAATAAAGCCTCATAGCATTGTGCTAATTTCTTAAGCACAAAATAAGGTTTGATAATATCTTGGATAATGAATAAATGACAAAAAATTAAAATAGATAAATTTTGGGAGAATTTATTTATTTGGTAGTTTAGATGATAGATGAACAAGTTATTTTATAAATCTTAATTTAATACAGCGTTTTAATTGCTAGTTGCTAGTTGGGGTATGTGATTAGTACTAGAAAGTGTATATTTTATAAAAAATTAAATTATTATTTTCTCAAAGTGTTAATTAATGTGTACATAACTCACATTTTATCTTAATGCTCTCTATATATAATTTTATGTAAATTATATTTTATTATATTAAGTTTTACCTTAATTATTATATTTTGTTATTGTATGTATATTTTGAGAATAAAGAGAAATCAAAACTGCAAATAAAAAATAAAAGAAAGACAGTTGCTTTGTAATAATTAATAAATAAATAAAATATATGATATTAAAAAAATAGAGTGCACGCCACTTTTAAGCTTATATAAATATAATAATATAATATAATATATTATAATAATATAATAATATTATATTAATAAAATAATAAAAGATAAATGTTAGTTGCTATGCATCTCGGCTATATAAAGAGATGAGGAGAATTGAGACGGCAGAGAAGAAAAATGAGGAGGAAAAGAATAGTGAAGTTGAGGAGAGAGGCTGAAGTTTTCTTTTAATTTTTCTTCTTCTATTTTCTTTTGTCTCAAGTTCTTAAAATTTTCTTTTCTTGTAATATAATTTAGAAGTTTGTCAAATAAAATGAGTGTTTTTCTTTTTAATATGAGTGGCTAATTTATTAAGGTAGGGTGAATGGTGAAGCTCAAATATTTAAGTTATGGAATTAATATCTCTTTCAAATGAGTTTAAAGTTAATTTTATTTAATATATTTTTTTATTTTTTATTTTAATTTATTAAATATTTTTATGTCATATTAATTTATAAACTTAAATCTTATTAGATTTATATGATATTTTGACATTATGTTGACACTCTAATTTAGTTACAGCAAATCATGTATTTTATTCTCATATTCATCCATAAATTGGTTAGTTATGAATTAAATGATATAATATTTAACTAATAAATAAAATATAAATATAAGAGAATATTAGTAACATAATTTGAATACAAAAAGTGAATTTTGTAGCTTTAGTATTTTTTAGACTAGTAATCCTTTTTTTTTACTATGATATTTTGACATTATGTTGACACTCTAATTTAATTACAGCAAATCATGTATTTTATTCTCATATTCATCCATAAATTGGTTAGTTATGAATTAAATGATATAATATTTAACTAATAAATAAAATATAAATATAAGAGAATATTAGTAACATAATTTGAATACAAAAAGTGAATTTTGTAGCTTTAGTATTTTTTAGACTAGTAATCCTTTTTTTTACTATGATATTTTGACATTATATTGACACTCTAATTTAATTACAGCAAATCATGTATTTTATTCTCATATTCATCCATAAATTGGTTAGTTATGAATTAAATGATATAATATTTAACTAGTAAATAAAATATAAATATAAGAGAATATTAGTAACATAATTTGAATACAAAAAGTGAATCTCGTAGCTTTAGTATTTTTTAGACTAGTAATCTTTTTTTTTTACTATGATATTTTGACATTATGTTGACACTCTAATTTAGTTACAACAAATCATGTATTTTATTCTCATATTCATCCATAAATTGGTTAGTTATGAATTAAATGATATAATATTTAACTAGTAAATAAAATATAAATATAAGAGAATATTAGTAACATAATTTGAATACAAAAAGTGAATCTCGTAGCTTTAGTATTTTTTAAACTAGTAATCCTTTTTTTTTACTATTAATTTTTATTTAATAATTGACTACTGAATTTAAAATTCATTGTGCTTCGACCCCAGATTCACCGAGTTATATTATAACCAGACACTCTTATACTTGGGAATAAATCAAACACTTTTGAGTCGTGTCAACGAACATTTGGAACGTACACTTGTCTACAGGGGTGTCTGATTTTGTAACTATAAGTATTGCTAGTGCAACTGGCATATGTTGCTTAATGATGTGAGCACAATCCCGAAGATCCTTAAAGTTCTAAACATGGTCTCCACCACCTACTGAGTCTAGAATTTTTCTTTTGGCCCTATAAGCCTTTTATGGAGTGACTCAATCCCATACATCTATTTGATATCAATAACTATATTCTCCATAGAAAAGAAATGATGAGCAATGATTTTCTTATAGTACTTCCTGAAGATCTAAACAACTGTTACCTTTGGATCTTTCACAATCCCCTGATATTTATGGATATTATGAAAAAAATTTTATTTAGAAGCAGTCGTCATGTCTTCGTAATGAAGCATAGACTTTGAAAGGACAGTTGGATGCATAACAATGGCATAGTATCCTTCTTCTCTCAAACTTCACTCTTCTACCTCGAAAATCTTCTTCCTCAAAAACCTTCTTAAATATAGAAATCTTTGAAGGGCCTATGCAAAAGACTTTATGTTTCTAAAAACCATTCTCCTTAAACTCCACTAGATCTATACCATCATCAAACATTTAACCCCTAATACACGAGACATTGTACTGAATGGATGTTCATCATCTGATAGACATTGTACTGAATAGATGTTCATCATCTGATGATTGCATTGGACCAAAATCAGCATTGTCACTTTCACAACCTTCTAACAAGCCATCATCTCTATCACTGCCATCATCATGATCAAATTTACCACTGCCTTTATGTCTTTCTTTTTTATTATCGCCACTTGTCTTCAGCATAAAGAGGAGGCAAATCATCCATTGATTTTTATATTGAAAGACCAGAAGTTGAAGAATTTGTAATTGCTCTTATCTTTTTTGGCTTAGGCCTAGTCTAAAGAAACTCACTATCTACAGAATTTATTTTTCTTTTCTTTCCATTGCACTTTGAAGGCTTAGCAGGAACACGTTGTCTCTTCTGCCTCTGTTGTGCAATCCTTTAAGAAGTCCTTATCTGGACAGAAGCAACTTTCCATTTGTTATCACACATATGAGATGATTGCACTCTACTACTTCTCCCCTTAACCTTATTTAATTTCTTTATAATTGTCTAAGATGGTTCATCTTGGTCAACTTGAGATAGAAATTCATGATGCAATGTAGCTTCATGATCAGGACTTAGTGGTTGTTTTGGTGGTGGTGTTGACTATACAGGTTCAGAGATTGGCTAGAAGGTGTTGTTGTTGCAGGAGGCACTAGTACAATAGTAGAATCTAAGATAAATTAACCCCTCCGTTATGTACTATCTTCATAAAATTGGGATAATGGTGGATTTACATATGTTGCTGTTTGGTTAATTTTTAGGTTAACTATTGAAGTAGGCAATGGGGTTTGATCATAGGCTGGGTGTGTGTCATTAAAATCATTACCAAACTCTATAGTAGGCTGATCTTGGTGTAGATTCGCTTTCATTGGTGGCTTAATCTTCTTAAGAAGTTGTTATGTGGTTAATACGTTCACTATTGTTGTTGTAGGTGACTCAAAATCATATATGGTTGATACTTTAGGAGTAACTACAACTTCTCCAACTTCATATTCAAGTTTAGTTTGAGTTTCATATATTAACACATGCAAATGGGGTGATAAAATGATAGGTTAAGAGTAAGGGTAAATGGACTAACAGGTTCAAGTCCAGGGGCAGATATAGGTCTCTTGCCTCTTCTTTTCTTCCTTGGAACACTATTAACACTTCTACCACTTTTCTTAATAGTTGTTGGTTCAAAAGGTTGTGATGCTTTTGCTGTAATACTCTGAATGTCATTATAAAATAATCTCTTTCAACCTACATGCATCACATTCAGTAGTAGTAGGTCTATGTAAAAGTCAATCTTTGTGTACTACTTCTTGTTAAATAAATGTCACACTTGATACATTTCACTGTCATTCTCTATTGCCTCATTTTTTTTCCATTCTAGGGCAATGTAAGCTCAAGGACAAGCCTCTCGAGAGGTCAGTTGTTTCTCCCAAGAGCTTGTCTCGTTGCACCATTGATCAAAATCACTCTACTTAGAAAATCTGGATCTATTAAGCCAACATCCCATCTTACAACCATAAAGTTAACAAAAACTGACACCTTAATTTCATTTTCTATATATCACAACACATAAGCAAGCTTTAAAATCCACAATCCACACATGTAATACTACTAGTCAAATAATTTGCAACAGCTAATAATTCTAAAATACAATAAAAGCACGCAACAAATTTTCTATATATCATCACTTACACTGAGCCTTACAGCCGTAAGCCAACAATAATAACTTGCAATGCTCATAAAAACTAACAAAAAAGAATAGAATTACTAGTTTGCTTATGTTGTTTTCAATCTCCTGAATGCAAAAACAAGCAAGAATTTCCTATGGTTTTTTACTATAAACAAAAGTCCCCTAACTCATAAAAACCAAGGGTTTCTAATAATGTTTCAAAATCATCTATTAACACCCTGATGTAGTATCATTAACCTAATATTATCAACCCTAAAAATTACATAAACACTAACATACAATCCAAAACCAAAGATGATGCTAAAATGTAAAAAAAATTATTTTTTTTCTTACCTCAGTTGTCGGAGGAGGCTATTCAGACTCGGATTCTCTATTGCTATTGCCTAAAACTAGTTTCTTCAATGGTCTCTGTTTTTGTCTTAGTGAAGTCTTACAAGTTACAACTGTATGCACAGACGTTTGGCTTTACTTTGGTGTGACAGCAAAGCTTTCGTTCTTTATTTACACCGCCTATTTTTCCTTTCTTCCTTTTTTTTTTAAAAAAATTTACATTGCACTGCCTTCAATAACAAAAATGGGGTTAGGTTAAAAATACTGACTGATTTGATGTTGCTTGCACATGCTAACGTCATCCACATGCCTTTATGCTTAACGGTCGTTATAGATTTGTATAAGCACAATCTTACATTTTTGCTGTTTAAAATAACAAAGGGATAATGGTCTTTGGTGGTAGTTTGATGTTTTCAATTGTAAGGGAGAAAATTTGAAGATTATCACATCACGAGGGAGTAACCTAAGAATTAACCTAATTTGTTTAAACCTTTGCAATTTGTATCAGATTCCAATAAAAAGAGATATAGAAGGATTTTTGCACTGGAAATCGTTTTACAGGAAATCATTTTGCAGAGCTTTGTAAATTGAATTCTCTTGTAATTTCAATGACCAGTTAAGCAAATGAAAACTGCAAACAATCAATAGTCATGTGTTAATTGGTTCTTAGTCTATTATTGCTCAAAACAGCTTTAGACTCCACAAGCATGTTATTTTCGGGATGTGACATGATTCTAATCATTAATAATCTTCTTGTGATTTTGAAATCTTGAAATTTTGGCGTATATAGCTTGTGTGAATAATTGTCTTGATATTGCACTCTTTTATATACTTTGCTTTTTTGATAACGCTCTTTCTTAATATACATTTCATGCAGGGGGTAAGTTGAATGAGCGGTAATTCATAAATATGCCTTTATTTTACTTTCACTAGCTTCAGCTGCTAAATGAGGTGGTATCAATAAGATTGAAGATTAGAGATGCCGATATTTGGTGAAGTTTCTTAGCAATATGGTAACATCTCTCCGAATGATGCATGTATTAGAGATGGCCAATTATGTTACATGCTTGTTTATTAGACCAACCAGTGCAGAAACAGCATACTGAAGCACTGGGTACCAAGCCATGTATCCAGTGTCCAGTGGTAACCCATGTCTCTCAACATATGTTGAGGGCGTGTGTCCTCTATGGGGGTTTGATTTCCTTTAATTTTATAAGGGTAGATTTTCGAGCTAATGCTCGACAGACTTTTGGGTTGAAGAACTTAAATGTGAGGATTCTATCTATGGATGATTAATATTTCATCATAAGCATCAAAATAAAAGAATTCATAAAAAAAAACTAAGATTCAATGACACATCTACAAATGATCATATTTTACACTAAATGGAGCTACGAACTACATTGATGACTGCCTTTTGTATGCGATCCTGAAATTCTATTTTAATTTTCTGTTCATCTCTCTCTCTCTCTCTCTTTTGTTTTTTTTTCTCTCCCTCATTTCTTGCTTGGCTAAGCAAATTAACTAAACTTACTTTAGATCTATAAAGCCCCATCTCAAACACATGTTGGCCATAAATGATAAAGCTCCTTTTGCTGGATGCTAAAGCATCTTCAAAGAAAGAAGAGAAAAAGAAGACCATTGACACATATGGGCTAAATTACTATTTAAATTAAAATAATCTTGTTATAGTGCGTGGTGGTTTTGTAGGATTTTTTTAAGTGCATTGGTACAAAAACATGATTTTTTCCAAGAATTGGCTGTACTCCGAAAAATTAATATATAGAAACAAAATATTCTATTTAAAGAAGGCTATTGACCTGAATCTATTTGCTTGTGAAAAAGATATTTAAACTACTCTAATGCAGATTATATGAGTAGTAATGATCCGGGTTCTAGCATTTTGAATTATGTAATGTCCTCTGTAATAAAATATTATTTGATACATATGTTTCTGAGATTGGTTAGTGGGAACAGAAAAGAAGAAGAGGGAAGAAGACAAGAAGAGATTAATTTGTGGAGCTACATCCATGATGATATTAATTAGGTTTTAAATTAGAAAAATCTTGATACAGCTTGTTTTACATTCGTATGATTCAAGATCGCTGGTACTGAAATGTGAACGTAGAGAACATTACAAGAATTTGCTCTTCTTGTATTCTATGAATTAAAAATGACTAAAAGCTGAAGTTGATGACATACAATGATAATGAAGGACAAAAATTATATTTTCAAAGAAGACTATTGCCATGAGTGAAGACTTTGTGTCTTCGGCTTAAGGTTAAAATATTCCTTGCAATAATGCAGATTATACAAGTATAAATTTGCATGGATTCGTGGGTTTCAGATATAACCAAATACACATTTTCTGAAAGCTGATGATCATATATAATTGCAATTCAATGCCATCCAATTGGTTCCTTCTACTTCAATATGTAGCTTTGTTTTCTGTAATTCTGTTTCCGTTGAAGTCAAGATTTGCTAATTCTAACAACATAATAAGGTGCTTAGATGAGGAGAGAGAAGCACTGCTCGCTTTCAAACAAGGACTGATAGATGAGTCTGGCATTTTGTCTTCCTGGGGAAGAGAAGATGAGAAGAGTGATTGCTGTAAATGGACAGGAGTTCAGTGTAGCAGCAAAACAGGCCATGTATTTGGGCTTGATCTTCGAGCAGTGTCCGACTCTCCAGTCGATGCTCTGAAAGGTACAATAAACCCTTCTTTGCTTAAATTGCAACATTTAACTTATTTGGACCTCAGTTGGAATAATTTTAGTGGAAGTCCAATTCCTGTGTTCATTGGTTCCCTCGGCAAATTGAGCGAACTCATTCTCTCTAGTGCTCAGTTTGCCGGACCAATTCCTCATCAGCTAGGAAACCTGTCAAGGTTGCAACTTCTTGACCTCCGATTTAATAACTTGTTTAGTGGTGGAAACCTTGAGTGGCTTTCTCATCTTTCTTCTTTAAGATATCTTGACTTGTCTGATAGCAAACTTAGCAAATTCAGTAACTGGGTTCAAGTACTTTCCAAGCTCCATTCCCTCACAACCTTGTATTTTGGCTTTTGTGATCTTCCACCGATCAGTACTCCATCTATTTTGCACCTAAATTTTAGTAAATCACTTGAGGTTATTGATCTTTCCGATAACAATCTCACGAATTCAATATACCCCTGGCTGTTCAATGTCAGTAGCAATCTTGTTGATCTTATAGACCTTGGTTCTAACCAACTACAAGGTTCAATTCCAGAAGCTTTTGGACACATGGCTTCTCTTAGAAATCTCAATCTCTTATCCAATCAACTCAGAGAGGTTCCAAAATTTCTTGGAAACATGTCCAGCTTAGAAATTTTAGTCTTTTCTTACAATGAACTCAGAGGAGAGCTCTCTGAGTTCATTCAAAATGTGTCTAGTGGCAGCACAAAGAACTCATCACTGGAGTGGCTGTATTTAGCTTTCAATGAAATCACAGGCACAATACCTGATCTTGGAGGATTTCCATATTTGCAAGTATTGAGTCTTGAAAACAATCATTTAACTGGGACGATAAGCAAAAGCATTGGCCAACTGTTCAAGCTTGAGCTGTTGTTACTGAGTGGAAACTCACTCAGTGGTGTCATCTCTGAAGTTCTTTTTTCAAATCTTTCCAGCTTAGACACATTGGACTTATCAGATAACTCACTGACAGTGAAATTCAGCCATGATTGGATTCCACCTTTTCGACTGTTTAATATATTTCTTGGTTCTTGCAAGATAGGGCCTCGTTTTCCAAAATGGCTTCAATCACAGAATCAAACTGTTGCACTTGATATCTCCAACGCTGGAATCTCCGATACGGTCCCCGATTGGTTTTGGGATCTAACCTATCAACTGTATTATTTAAATCTCTCTAACAATGAGATGATGGGTAAACTTCCAGATTTGTCTATGAAATTTGATAGTTATGGTCCAGGCATAGATGTCAGTTCAAATCAATTTGAGGGTCCAATTCCGCTGCTTCCTCCAAATGTTTCATCTCTAAATCTCTCTAAAAATAAGTTTTCAGGGTCGCTTTCCTTCTTATGTTCCATCAGTAGCCATTTATTAACGTATCTTGATCTCTCAAATAACCTACTGTCAGCAAGACTTCCAGATTGTTGGCGCCAATTTGATAGGCTAGCCATTCTTAATTTGGCCAACAATAGTTTCTTTGGAAAAATCCCAGATTCAATGAGCTTCTTACCTAATATCCAATCGTTGAGTTTGTACAACAATAGTTTAACTGGGGGGTTGCCTTCATTCTCTATGAATGGCTCAAAACTGACACTTATGGATCTTGGGAAGAATGGGTTGTCTGGAGAGATACCGACATGGATGGGAGAAAGTCTTCCAAATTTGGTTGTTCTTAGTCTGCGATCTAACAAATTCCGTGGACATATACCTTTTCAGTTATGCCACCTATCTTATATTCAAATCTTGGATCTTTCTTTGAATAACATATCTGGAACCATACCCAAGTGTTTCCATAATTTTACTGCCATGACCCAAGAGAGAAGTTCCAATCTCTCCATTATCTCCAACTATTACTACAATCTTGGCCTCAGAGGAGCGTTAATGCCGTTAATGTATTTTGACAAAACAACATTGACATTGAAAGGAGGCCAGTATGAGTACAAAAGTATTCTGGGACTCGTAAAGATCATTGACCTTTCAAGTAATAGGCTAGGAGGAGAAGTTCCGGAAGAGATTATGGATCTTGTTGGATTGATTGCCTTGAACCTTTCGAGTAACAATCTAACAGGATAAATCACTCCAAAGATTGGTCAGTTAAAATTATTGGATTTCCTTGATTTGTCTAGAAATCAGTTTTCTGGTGGCATTCCTTCAAGCCTTTCTCAGTTGAGTCTTCTTAGTGTCATGGATTTGTCATACAACAACTTGTCGGGAAAAATTCCAATAGGCACTCAACTTCAAACCTTCAGCGCCTCCAATTATGCTGGAAACCCTGAACTTTGCGGCCTTCCACTTCCAAATAAGTGTCCAGATGAAGAATCAGCTCCAAGTCCAGGCGAAGACGATGCTTATAACACATTAGATGAGGATGATGATCGGGTTATAACTCTCGGATTCTACGTAAGTTTGATTCTTGGTTTCTTTATTGGATTCTGGGGAGTCTGTGGCACTTTATTGATGAAGAGCTCATGGAGACATGGTTACTACAACTTCTTGAGTGGTGTGAAAGATTGGCTATATGTGGGAGCTATGGTCAATATTGCCAAACTGCAACGAAGGGTCAGGAATTAATATGTAATTCTTGTTTACCTGTTTTAGCTTCTGATTCGAAGTTTTACTCTTTCCAGTTGCATGCTTTAATTTCTTTCTCAAAGAAACGCTTTACATTTTCTTACTTTTCTTTCACCATTTCTGGCAGGAGCTATCATGTCTCTCTCGAATGGCATTCTGTCCTTGTCCGGTTCACAGTGCTCTCTATTCGAGAGCTTTCTGAAATTATGGAGTCTTCTCACAGTAGTACGTGATATTGAGTATATGTTTAAAGGAATTTGTTTAGTTGTTTAGTGCTCAGCGTGCTAATCTTCAATGGTTGGTTTGTAATCTATTTTGCAATTGTTTGGGTAAAATATCAGATAGGCCCCTCAAAGCCCTTCCAGGTGTATGGGGTAAATATCAGACAAGCCCTCGAACCTGCTGACTCGAGCAAGACTCCCGGGGCAATCTGGCCGAGCGGCCTTTAGGTCAAAGGCTGGTCAAGGTCGAGAGCATCTTGCCTGCTCGAGGTCGTCCCTCAGGTCAAAGCTGGTCAAGGTCGAGAGCATCTTGCCTGCTCGAGGTCGTCCCTCAGGTCAAAGCTGGTCAAGGTCGAGCGCATCTTGCCTGCTCGAGGTCATCCCTCAGGTCAAAGCTGGTCAAGGTCGAGAGCTCCTTGCACGCTCGAGGTCGTCCCTCGGTCAAGGTCGGTCGAGGTCGAGGCCGAAGCATATCTCTCCCGCTCGCAGAGATCCACGAGCACATGTGGACAAGACCCGACCCAGGGCAACCCGACCCGTTATCTCAGAATCCTGGCACACCTTTTGATGTCTGACAAGGGTCCCACATGGTGGAGAGATGACACTGTTGTCGGCGGTCGGCACGTGCCACCAAGGTGTCATCATTCCTGCACGCTTGCCGACATGGTGATCACGCCACGTGCATCGGACTAAGGAGCAGTACGCTCATCCCAGGAATATTCCGCCAAACTGGTATCGGAGGGACCCGGATACCATTAAGCGTGGGAGTGGGCGGACTGGAGAGGAAAAAGCGGGAAAAGCAGTATAAAAGGAAATGAAGGAGAGCAGCACGGGGTTGAGAATTTGATTCTCGAAGGTTGGCATTTGAATTCACAAAAGAAGGTTGGATTTTCCAATTCACAGGTTCTTCCTTTCCAAATTTCTCTCATTTGACTTTCTCAAAAACACCATTTACATCCAAAAGGGCGAAATAATACCCTTTCATCTTTCAGGTCTCCTCACTAAGGAGATACCAAAAAAGAAACCCGATTCTTGACTTGAGCGTCGGAGGGTTCTCGTAGGAAACGCCGGCGACCCCGACCCGGTTTTACGTGAGTGCGGTCAGGAAATCATCATTCGAAGAAGGCAGTGGACCCGGGACAAGGAGGCAATCCTGCTCGAACTTATCGCGAGCGGAAGGATCGAGTCTTGTTTAAATCCATGACGAGAAGGTTCGAGACGTTCCTTAGCGAGTTGTTTGGAGAATCTTGTTGGAAGGTTCGAGCACCTTGTTGAGGCGCTGAGAAAATCGCATCAACATCTTTTGGCGCCGTCTGTGGGGATCGGCACAAAAGCCCGATTTCAAATACATTGAAGACACACGAACACAAGATGAGGGAAGCAGTAGAAGAGGTGTAAGTCTGAAGAATCGATGACTACGGAGAAGTAGCCAATGAGGCCCGAGCAGGGAGATTCGGGAAAGGATGGATCGGATGGAAAAGCAGATCGAGATTATGACCTCCACTGTTACAAGAATTCGGGGAAGGACGAGAGAAAAGCACGCAGCGATGTCCGGAGTCCAGTCGAGGGAATGCTCATGTTCGAGAAAATCGCGGAAGATGAAGCCCAAGACCTCGGGCACAGAATGTTGCGATGAGAGAAGAAAGCGAACATGGAGGAAGGGGTCTCGCCAACATTTGCGGAAGGCACTCGACCTCTCGTGCGGAGGAGTTGGAGGGAGAGATACTGCAGATTAGGCGCAAGTGGTGGAAGATCTTGGGAGGCAAGAAAGAGTCAAGTGGCGAATAATCTTTGGACGATGAATCTCCTCTCTCCCGGAGATTATGGGTGTCACGATCCCACGTGACTTTCGCTTCCGGATCTGCAATATTCGGGAAAGAGTGACCCATTAATACACGTAGAGCGGTTCGATGACCGGCGAGGTGCAAGGTCTGTCGGCCTGACAGAGTCGCGAGGCCTTCCGCTCGCTCTTGAGGGAAGGGCGAGAGAATGGTACTGCATGAGCTCCCAGGGAAGTATCTTGAGTTTTGAGCAGGATGTGCGGGGAGTTCGCGGAACAATTTCGAGTAGCGGTGACCCACGAGGATGACATGATGGGTAGTCGGAGGTGAGGCGAAAGAAGGAAGTCCCTCGGGAGTTTATCAAAAGACGATCCGATCGTGCGTTCAACCATCCCCGAGCTCTAAGGGGATTAAAGAGGGTGTTCGGATGGGGAGACCATGGTATAACCTACGAAGTCCTTCGATCCGTTCATATTCGGACGGCGTCTGAACAAATAAAATTGGACATGGTAATTGAAGAAGAAAAGGCTACTAGGTCGAGGAGTGAACAAGTCACCTGGAGCAAGGCGGAAGGAGAAAGGAGTCTGCCTGAGGGACCACGAGCTCCAAGGCGGCAAGGGACCGAGGCAGCCTGACAACCCGTGTCGGAGAGTTCCCCACCGCGGATGGTTCCCGACCACCCGCGAGGTCTCAGGCCGGGATCACGAGAGAATCTGGGCGTCATGATGGCCATACATCCCATGACCAGCCCACCGAGTAGACTGAAGTGAGCCATGCAGGGGATGATCGTTTCTGCCACCCAGCAGAAGCTTCCAGGGGATAGAGGCGGTCAAGTAGTGGAGCAGAGCCACAGCTACAGACGAGTATCTGAAGTTGAAGGTATCTCTTGAAGAGATACTTCAGTGGTCGAGGGCGTGGACTGCTGAGCCCTCAGCGCCAGATGACCACGCCGACCGGCAGGTGGAGCAAGAGGCAGTCTGCAGTTTCCATGGAGACCATGGTCACACCGCATCACGGTCTTGGTGATTTGAAAAACCGAGTAGAAGATTTAGTCGAAATCGATACTGGATGAGTTATAGAAGGAGGGCACCGGTGGTTGAACAACGGTGAGGAAGGTGACCGGGCCTATGAAATGAATCTGGAACCGCCATCCACGAGAGTAATTTCAGGTGGTCCAGCGATGGTCGGAAATTCTGACGGGCCGGAAAAATTATTGCGAGATATCTTGCATGCCGTGAGAAGTCTGTTCATCTGCTCCTGCTGCCAAGAAGGCCAAGGTTCGGCAGGTGCCAATCATGTGGACAGATGAAGATGAAGAGGGGGTGCTATACCCCCACGAAGATGCCCTGGTGGTTAAAGCCAATGTAGCGAATAAGGAAGTTGACCGAATATTGGTTGATTCGGGGAGCTCGGTGAGACATTCTTTTAAATCCACACTCGAGGATTTAGGAATAGCGGTAGCGAGCCTCGAGCATCTGAGCACTTCCTTGAAGGGGTTCGGGAGGAAAGCTAATACCTCCAGGAATCATCAAGTTGGCGGTAACCATGGGCTCGAAACCTTTCGAGAAGAACATGATCTTTGGATTTCGTGGTGGTAGATGAAATCGACCCATATCGAGCGATTCTGGGAGGCCATTTATGAGGATCGACCAATGCGTGGTGTCCACCCATTACCTAGCCCTAAAGTATCGAGTAAATGGGGCTATAGGGGTCGTGAAAGGCAGCCAAAGGGTGGCGAGGAGCTGCTATGCGATGGCCGCCAAAGAAACAATCGCGATTACCTCGCTGGACACGAGGCGAGAATCGAGGACGGAGGCAAGAGCCGGTGAGAGGCTGGAGGAGCTCGAGGTGAGAGCAGATGACCCGAGAAGAAGGTCAGAATCGGCTCGAGCCTTAGCGAGCCGTTGAAGGAAAAGTTGGTGGAATGCTGCGAGCACCGCGAGATGTGTTCGCATGGACGCATGATGATATGCCAGGATCAACCCGGAGGTGGCGTGTCACGGTGGCGATGCGGAGAGATGCTTAGCCGGTAAGCGGAAGAGGAGGTGCGTGAACCAGGAGAGATACGAAGCCATCAACTGCGAGGTTGAAAAGCTGCTGAAAGCGGGATTCATACGGGAGGTGTCCTACCCCGAATGGATCTCGAATGTGGTGCTGGTGAAGAAAGCAAATGGGAAATGGAGAATGTGTGTTGATTTCACAGATTTGAACAAGGCCTGCCCGAAAGATAGCTTTCCACTACCAAAGATAGACCAACTGGTGGACTCTACGGCAGGGCACGGGTTGCTTAGCTTCATGGATGCATTCTCAGGATATAACCAAATTCCCATGCACCGATCAGACGAGGAGTGTACAGCTTTCATCACCAATCAGGGGCTGTATTGCTACAAGGTCATGCCTTTCGGCCTGAAGAATGCAGGGGCAACGTATCAGAGGTTAGTGAATAAGGTTTTCAAGCCATTGATCGGTCGGACTATAGAGGTATATGTAGATGACATGATCACCAATGGGCAACGAGCTCAGTTCTGGTAAGGGAGGAATCGAGAGTACGAGTGTCACATGTATTACACGAGCGAGCATTCTTTGAAGCGAAGCTTCGGTATCCAACCATGGAGAAGTGGGCTCTAGCCACGGTCACGGCGGCCTGAGGCGAGGCCTTATTTTCAAGCACATTCGGTGGTGATCTTGACTAACCGACCCTCGGGCAAACTCACACAAGCTCGAGACCTCCGGAAGGTTGGTTAAATGGTCGGTGGAGTTGAGCGAGTTTGACCTCAATTACCGACCCGAGCGACCATAAAAGCACAATCTTTAGCCGACTTGGTGGTCGAGTGCAGCGAGGGAAAAGAGACAGAGCGAACCCTCGTCAAGCTCCAGGGCTTGACCAAAACATGGGTAGTCACGGTAGATGGATCACTGTGGAAGTCGAGGCGGGAGGCGGGAGTGGTGCTCGAAGGTCCAGAGGGGTGGAGATGCAATACGCTGTGAGATTAGAGTTCGAAGTCACCAACAATCAGGCCGAATATGAAGCTGTAATAGCGGGTTTGAAGCTCGCCTCGGTAGTAAAAGCAGAGGAGATAAAGCTTAGAACGGACTCCCAGTTGATAACTAATCACCTCGACGAGAGCTTTCAGGCAAAGGGGGAGAAGATGGATGCCTACCTTGGAAGGTAAGGCGGTTAATGAAAAACTTCCGAGTTGTCGAGGTGGAGCGGATCCAGGGGAAGAATTTTGAGCGGATATAATAGCTCGCATGGCGACCACCTCGGACCCCAAGTTTCCAAAATCTATCCTCTCGAAGTCAAAACACTGCTCGAGTATCGAGCGGGAGGACGAGGTGATGAACCTAGCAACGAGCAACACTGGATGCGGTCGATCATCTCCACCTCGAGGAAGGGACAATGCCGGTGACAAGAAGCAGGCAAGGAAATTGAGGTGCAAAGCGGCCGGTACACTCTCATCGATGGGGTCTTATATAGGCGAGGTACACTCTCCCTTCTGCTGCGGTGTTTAGACCAGAGGAGGCTGATTACGTCCTCAGAGAGATACACGAGGAGTCTGTGGAAATCATTCCGGTTCGAGGTCCTTGGCTTTCGAGGCCTTGAGGCAAGGGTATTTTGGCCCCGCGTGCACCAAGATGCTCGGGAGAAGGCGAGAAGCTGCAGAGGCTGCGGAGCTTTGCTAACCACTGACTCGACCTCAGGAGAACACTTACGGCGATGAACTCGCCATGGCCATTTGCTCGATGGGGAATAGATTTGATTGGGCCACTGCTAGAAGGGAGAGCATCCGCCACCCATGCTTATAGTCGCGATTGATTATTTCACCAAATGGGTCGAAGTGGGAGCCTTGAGCGACATCACGGAAGGTAAAACCAGCGATTTCATTTGGAAGAATGTGATTTGCGGTATGGGATTCCCATTGCATTGGTCACTCGAATAATGGGAGGCGGTTTGATAATGGCAAGTTCGAGAGACTTACAGTCGAACACAGGAATAGAGTTGAAGTTTTGCTCTCCCTCGCACCGAGGCCAATGGGCAAGTAGAGGCCATGAATAAAACTATAAAGCGCCTCTTGAAGACAAAGTTGGGCGAGCAAAAGGGGCTTGGGTGGATGAGCTGCACGGTGTCTTGTGGGCCTACAGAACCACACACAAAACGGCCACTGGAGAGACCCCATTCTCCTTGGCATTTGGACACGAAGCAGTGGTTCCTGCTGAGATAGGAATGGGGACACATCGGACAGAGCACTTCAACGAGGAGCAAAACAACGAGCAGATGTGTGCAGGCTGGACTTGCTGGAAGAAAAAAGAGAGAGGATAGCTGCCAAGATCTCGGAATATCAACAAAGGGTGGCTCGTTATTACTGATCGGAAGGTACACATTCTGCAGATTCAGGTGGGTGATTGGGTATTGAGGAAAGTCAACGGAGCACAAAGACCCGAGACAAGGTGTACTTGGACCAAGCTAGGAAGGTCCATATCGAGTCACTCAACTAGCGGGACCGGGAGCATCTGGGTTGGCTCATCAGGATGGACGAGGAGGTCGAGAGGCCATGGAGCAGCAACTCACGAGGAAGTATTTTCAATAGGTTTTCTTGTATTGAAATGCTAATGTAAATGTTTCATCCCGAGATGGGATATGTAAAAGTACAAATGTATGTAAAAATAAAACGACATTTATAATGCAAGTTCAAAATAAAGAATGGAAGAAGAAGAACTCCTCGGCATGAAGTCCCGAGCCTAACTCATTAGGCGGGACGGTGCCAAGCTTCGGGTTATTTGAAAACCGAGGCGGGAGTGTCATCGAGAACCTCGGGTCGATTAAAGGCTCGAGCGGAAGAAGAACTCCTCGGCGGAAGTCCCAAAGCCTAACTCATTAGGCGGGACGGTGCTGAGCTTCAGGTTGTTGAAAACCGAGGCGGGAGTGTTTCGAAGCTCGGGTCGATTAAAAGGCTCGAGGAGAAGAAGACCTCCTCGGCATGAAGTCCCGAGCCTAACTCATTAGGCGGGACGGTGCCAGCTCGGGTTGTTTGAAAACCGAGGCGGGAGTATTATCAGAAGACCTCGAGTCGATTAAAAGGCTCGAGAAGAAGAAGAACTCCACGGCATGAAGTCCCAGAGCCTAACTCATTAGGCGGGACGGTGCCAAGCTCGGGTTATTTGAAAACCGAGGCGGGAGTATTATCGAAGACCTCGAGTCGATTAAAAGGCTCGAGAAGAAGAAGAACTCCACGGCATGAAGTCCCGAGCCTAACTCGTTGGGCGGGACGGTGCCGAGCTCGGGTTATTTGAAAACCAGAGCAGGGGTGTAATCAGAAGACCTCGGGTCAATTAAAAGGCTCGAGCAGAAGAAGATCTCCTCGGCATGAAGTCCCAGAGCCTAACTCATTAGGCGGGACGGTGCCAAGCTCGGGTTGTTGAAAACCGAGGCGGAGTGTCATCGAAGCTCGGGTCGATTAAAGGCTCGAGAAGAAGAAGAACTCTACGGCATGAAGTCCCGAGCCTAACTCATTAGGCGGGACGGTGCCAAGCTTCGGGTTGTTTGAAAACCGAGGCGGGAGTATTATCGAAGACCTCGAGTCAATTAAAAGGCTCGAGCGGAAGAAAAGCTCCTCGGCCGAAGTCCCAAGCCTAACTCATTAGGCGGGACGGTGCCAAGCTTCGGGTTGTTGAAAACCGAGGCGGGAGTGTCATCGAAGCTCGGGTCGATTAAAAGGCTCGAGAAGAAGAAGAACTCCACGGCATGAAGTCCCGAGCCTAACTCATTAGGCGAGGCGGTGCTAAGCTCGGGTTATTTGAAAACCGGAGGCGGGAGTATTATCGGAAGACCTCGAGTCAATTAAAAGGCTCGGCGGAAGAAGAACTCCTCGGCAGAAGTCCCAAAGCCTAACTCATTAGGCGGGACGGTGCCAGCTTCGGGTTATTTGAAAACCGAGGCGGGAGTGTCATCGGAAGCTTGGGTCGATTAAAAGGCTCGAGAAGAAGAAGAACTCCACGGCATGAAGTCCCGAGCCTAACTTCGTTGGGCGGGACGGTCTGAGACTCGGGTTGTTGAAAACCGAGCAAGGGTGTTATCGAAGACCTCGGGTCAATTACGAGGCCGTCAGGAGTTCAAAGAACCCTTATCTAAAAGTCCACTAGGCACTAAGTTCTAGGCGGGACGTTGTCTAGCAAGAGCCAAATGCGAGGCTCGAGCAAGTCAAATGAGCTCATAAAATAGACATAAGGCTTATTTAGCCTAAGTCGAGCAAAACTCTACCATGCATTCATAAATAAAGGATGTACAACACTTAGAAAATTTTTACTCGAGCAAGCACATTCAAAGTTAACTCAACATAGAAGACGAGGAATGTATGTACACTAGCAGTCAATAGAATTGTTGAAAACATGTGTCTCTTTATTTCAAGTCAAAAGATTACATATGTAAAAAAAAAAAAAAAAAAAAAAGAGTGTCAAGTTATTCGGCAGTGAGGAAGAGCGACATCGTGGCGGGGCATCGGCCGGCGCAGGACCAGCAGCGGGAGGAGGCGGGAGGAAGGACACCAGTGAGGAGCTTCGAGCAGGAGGGAGTTCACCAGCGGGAGGAGCCTTTGGAAGAAGAGGGCCGGCTCAGCTGACCACGCCTGGGGCTCGGATGAAGTAGCTACTGAGGTTGCTCATGTACTCATTCACATACCCTTGACCAAGTGGACATGTCGGCTCGAGGTATGCCTTGCCAAAGCATACATCGAGGCGATCGTGGCTGGAGTGCGCCTGAGTGTTGTACTCGATGGCAAGTTGGACCTTGAGTATCTATTTGCTCACGAGCAGGCGAGCTTCTCCCTCAGTGAGCTGCTCGTAACAAGACTTACGAGTGTCCGGGTCTTTCAGAGCATGCTTGACTCGCTCTTGACCTCGACCAACTCCGCTTCAAGCCCGGAGACCTTGAGTCGGCCACTGCTTATTTTCTCTGCAAAGTTTATATTTTCATCCAGTGACTCGATTCTCCTCCTTCGCTCATTCAAAGCACTGCTCCAAGCTACGGACCTTTGCACGGAGTTCTTCACAGGAACTCGGAGTAATCTCATTGAGCACAGTCGCGAGATACCGATGCCCTAGAGGAGGCCGTTGGAAGATCTTGCCATGGCCTAGGGAGAGCAGGATTCTATCTCGTCGAGAAACACGTCGGTCGACTCTTCGTTAAAAGCCTTCGATAAGGCTCGGGGCGGTAGGGTGACTCTGCTCACTGCCTGTCTTGGTTTGAGGAGCAGATCCTGCATCTCCTGCGAGGAGGACCACTGCTCTGCCGCTCGACTGTCGAGCCGAAGAAGAAGCGAAGCTCGAGCTGAGTGGAGGTGGGGCACCTCCTTGGCTCGTGGTCTTTTGATGTGCTCGCGACTTGAGTTGTCCCCAGCGCTGTGCAGCAGCTTCGCGCATCCTGCCGATCATTTCTTCACTTGGAACCAGATTGGACTCTAAAAGCTACGAGATGTCAGCGACTCCACTGCACGAGCTTGCGTTTGCAGAAGCGATCGCACTGCGTGCTTCGAAGCTGATGTAATTGAATAAGAAGCACTCAGGAGGCTGCAAAAACAACGGAGCAAGACAATGAAAGCAGAGCCGAATCTGAGGAACTAAAATGAAATTCACAAGGCGGATAAATGACACGGAATGCGAAATGCAGCGGAGCTGGAGGAACTCCCTCGCTCTGAAGTCTGCGTGCCCAGCTCTCCCAGCGAAGAAGAATTTGCTCTTCCGGTTGCCACGGAGGTAGGGAGATCGGTGATGGGCTTCTTACCCTTCAGTGGAGGTAAGATAATACCAACCAGACATCCTTTGGGCTACACTTAAGGTTGGTAGAGGTGTCGATTTCCCTACAGGGGCTCATCCGGATCGCAGCGTTTCCACAAAGCGAAGAGCCGGAAAGGACTCTCCACCCATTCGGGTTCGATTGCCCGAGGGCAGGACGAAACCAGACAAAACCCGGCCAAAATAAAGTTTGGAGGCGGCTAACCCCATCTGAAGCACTCCGAATAGAAGGTTGTAAACCCGTGGGAGCGGTGGGATTTCACCTGCTGGCAACCTCGAATTACACTATCGGGAATGTGGTAGGTTTCCCTAAGTCCATTCGACTCAGATTGAGTGGTTTGACATTCTAAATAGTCAATGGGGTATTCCCACGCTCGGACCTCTGGTGGCCCTTACCCTACGATCGTGGTGGGTCTCGGCCAGCGGGTAATCCCTCTCGGGACTAGAATCCCTCACGGGGATTATACTCGGAGGCTGTGCCTCGCTAGAAGAGGAAGAGTCCTCCGGTGACATCCTACGGGGTTCTTTGGGGTCGACATTTTAAGGGTATGGAATAACAAGATGCGAGAGGAAGAAGCAGTGGTGAAATGGAAAATTGAGTGGTACACAGGCACAAAGGAAGTGTGGGTGGCCAGGAGCCGCCTTGCGGAAAGAAGAAGGCCAGATAAGCAAGGGAGAGCGGATGAAATTTGAATTCGAATGAGAAGTAAGCAAATAGAGGAGCGAGTGAAGAAGTCGGGGATTTTTAAAGAGGAAGCGCGTCCTTTCGAGTGGCGGCGTGCGTTTCGAGGGACACGACCTTTTGGGTCGCGTCTTTTCAAATTTCAAATCTGTGGTGGGATCGACCACGTGTCCGTCTTAAATGAGAAATGATTCAGTGGCGGGGCAATTTGGGAAGCATGGGGAAGTGTAAAGGCGCGAGTCGGCCCATCATTCTTGAGTTTCGGTCTTATCTCGCTTCACTCAAAAGACTAGAGCGGGGGCCGGTGTTTGGGTAAAATATCGGATAGGCCCTCAAAGCCCTTCAGGTGTATGGGGTAAATGTCGGACAAGCCCCTCGAGACCCTGCCAGCTCGAGCAAGACTCCCGGGGCAATCTGGCAGAGCGACCTTTTAGGTCAAAGGCTGGTCAAGGTCGAGAGCATCTTGCCTGCTCGAGGTCGATCCCTCGGTCGAAGGCTGGTCGAGGTCGAGAGCATCTTGCTCGCTCGAGGTCGTCCTCGGGTCAAGGCTGGTCGAGGTCGAGGCTCCTTGCACGCTCGAGGTCGTCCTCGGTCAAGGCTGGTCAAGGTCGAGGCTCCTTGCACGCTCGAGGTCGTCCCTCGGTCGAGGCTGGTCAGGTCGAGGCCGAGCATATCTCTCCTGCTCGCGAGATCCACGAGCACATGTGGACAAGACCAGAGCCAGGACAGCCCAGGCCCGTTATCTCGAGAATCACGGCACACCTTTTGATGTCGACAAGGGTCCCACATGGTGGAGAGATGACACTTTGTTGTCGGTCGGTCGGCACGTGCCACGAGGTGTCATCATTCCTGCACGCTTGCAGACATGGTGATCGGCCACGTGCATCGGACTAAAGGGAGCAGTAGCTCATCCACAGGGAATATTCCGCCAAACTGGTTGTCGGAGGGACCCGGATACCATTAGCGTGGGAGTGGAGCGGCTGGAGAGGAAAAAGCGGGAAAAGCAGTATAAAAGGAAACGAAGGAGAGCAGCACGAGGGTTGAAGAATTTGATTCTCAAAGGTTGGCATTTGAATTCACAAAAGAAAGGTTGGATTTTCCAATTCACGAGTTCTTCCTTTCCAAATTTCTCTCATTTGACTTTCTCTAAAAAACACCATTTACATCCAAAAAGGGGGGGCGAAATAATACCCCTTTCATCTTTCCGGTCTCCCTCACTAAGGGAGATACCAAAAAAAAGAGAAACCCGATTACTGACTTGAGCGTCGGAGGGTTCTCACCGGGAAACGCCGGCGACCCCGACCCGATTTTACGTGAGTGCGGTCAGGAAATCAGCATTCGAAGAAGGCAGTGGACCCGGACAAAGGAGGCAATCCTGCTCGAACTTATCGCGAGCGGAAGGATCGGCATCTTGTTTAAATCCATGAGCGGAAGGTTCGAGACGTTCCTTAGCGAGTATGTTTGGAGGTACTGTTGGAAGGTTCGAAGCACTGTTGAGGCACGCGAGAAAATCTGCATCAACAGCAATAAAGGAAAACAGTCGAACTCTCCATTGTTATGATCAATGTTTGCAATTTCTTTTTTTTTTTTTTTAATTTTCTGTTGAAATTTCTGATATTCATCCCATTATTCGAGCTGTTTCAGAAGTACTGGTTAGATATATAGTGTTAATATGGATCAATTTCCCCTCAAACCCACTTTAGACCAAGAGGAAAAAAAACATGATGATCTTTTTGACATTCATCCGAACCTTCCCTCTTTTCCCATTCTGACAGAGGCTCCTGAAGCTCCTGTTACTGCTTCTTAGCCCTAAGCAAGTTCCTAAGTTTTCTACTTCTGGTATATTTTCTTTCTTTTTGACTTTTTTTTATCCTTGCGTATTTCCTATTCTTTGATTTACTGACTCTTGGTTTTCTTTTCAGATTCAAGCTGCTCCACAAATTCATGGCTAGCATTCCCTCAATCAATCCAATTAAATTCTTCCTATCTTTCTGGCAAAAATGAAATAGAACACCTGCCTCCACTGGTACTGATTCTTCCTCTTCTGATTCTCCAAATTCCATTTCTACTGATATAGCATAACGATTCTCGGGAAATATGAATCTGGGTCATCTTTTGATCTTTTAGTAGATCCTAGTCCTACCAATGTTGGAGCTCCCAAGGAAGCTGCTCCTGTTATTGACCTCACCCATTCTCCTGCAACTCATGGAGTTGCCTCCTGACCAGACCAGACTACTTCTGCTACTAAAACACCTGAAGAACACCCTTCTGATCAGAACATTCTCAATCCTGAGCCCTTGCTTAACCGTTCCTGCTGACCAAAGTTCTCCACCAGCTACAACGGACACTTCAAGTCCCTCTGTTCCTTACCTATGTTCTTTTCTCAGTGCTTTTCCTGCTACCTTGGTTTTTGTTGGAGGAATTGCTTCTTCGGGATCTCCATTTCCAGGAACTTTTCCTACTTGGGGACAGTCTTCTCGTTTTTAGTCATTTTCCATTTCCAGGGTCTCCATTTTTTGATACAAGACATTTCATAAGCTTCGATATATGCATTTAATTGAAATGAGCTAATTATCTATCATAAATTATTTTCATCAGATGCAGCCATGACTCTCCTCGTGTATAGCAAGAATCAGATACGATGTACTACCAAAGGAAAAAAAAAAAAGGGAAATTTACACAAATAACCTTTCTCATTTTATATTTTTCAATAATAACCTTTCTATATTTTTCCTATCATAAATAGCCAATCAAAACTTACATTTCCTTAATTACCCTCCATATTTAATTTTTATTACAGAACTATAAATTTAAAACTTCAATCTTCGTTCCTGCAACAACAACAGCCAACCCGTTCCCTAACCATTCACCGTTCTTGCAAATTACAAACACCGTTCTGAAGATCAGAGCTTCTTCTTTACCTAACTGCGTGTAAGGTAATATAATTGTATTAAATATTTATATAAGTGTTATGAATTTATGTGCATCGTTTGTGAGCTAGGGTTTATATTTTGGGATTGTCTGACAGTTGGTGACAGAGACAGAGTGCCTGTCTCACCAAGTCTGGTGCGACAGGCTGCTGTCGCACTTTTAATATATTTTATTTTTTAATAATTATATTTCTAACAGTATAATAAAATTATTTTCTTCAATCATGTCAGGATTAATGGACTTAGTTGTACTTGAACTCTGTTATAATGGTTGGTGGGAGACATTGGCAGATGGTCGGATGGATTATGTGAATGCTAAGAATACAGCATTTTTGGTTGGAAAAGATTGTTTGTTTGTTCAGTTTTTATCAAGAATATACGAGGTTTTACAGATAAATCCTAATGAATATAATATCACGTTGAAGACAACATTGAAGTCTAATAACACAACCTATCATGCATGTTCACTACCCATGGACATATGTAATGATGAAATGGTGAAGGTTGTATTACATTTAGCCTCTGATGTGGCCAACATTGGATGTATTCCTATATTTGTTACCACATCTCCTAGAGTTCCAACCCAAGATGTTGAAGATGTTGAGGCACTTGTAGAATCAGTCTCTGTCCCAGATGTTGAAGAAGAGGTATTACCAAGGACAACATTGTTGCAGCAATATTACTCTCCAGTCCACGACAATAATGACACTATTGATGATAATGGTATTGCATTGCCTGATGTTAGAGAAGAGATGTTACCAGTAGAAACATCTTTAGAGCAATATGGTGAACCTATTAATAACATGGGCAATACAGAAGCAGATGATGTTCGTGTTAATGATAGGGGTGTTGATCTTATTGATATTCCTTCTAACAATGAGAACGAGCGTGATGATGATATTGCTGCTAATAGTCGGAACAGTCGATCTACTGCTCCAATGGACCGTTCGATGATGACAGTTGTTGACCCTCTTATAAGTCTTGCTCCAGTTATGCCATCAAACTTGATTGCTCCAGATTTTATTAGAAGTTGTAATTGGGATGATATTAGTGTGGGTAAGTTGTTCTCTAAGAAGAATGAGTTAATATTGGAGCTGCGCAAATTTGCCCTTCGGAATAAGTTTGATTTTAAGATTGCAAGGTCCACAACTACACGTTTTGAGGCCCACTGTTCTTCGGAATCATGTAAATGGCGTATTCGAGCAACGAGACCTTCGAACGAGGAAAATGTTTATTGGGTAGTTCGGAGAATTGATAATGTACATACATGTCATAATGAAGTATTATTGGACGGCCGTCACCAAGTAAAGAGCAGGGTTGTTGGTCCTATTATTGCTGAAAAATATATTCAGGAAAAAAGGATAAACACACCAAATGATATCAGAGTAGACATGCAGCAGGAATATGGTGTTCATTTAACATATCAGCAAGCATATCGGGCCAGAGAAGTTGGTCTAGAAATTATTAGAGGGAATCCTGCAGAGTCATATAACTTACTACCCAAATATTCTCATGTTTTGAAGGCACGAAATGAAGGTACAGTTACTCACCTTGAACAAGATGCAGATGGTAATTTCTTATACTACTTTGTAGCTCTTGGATCTTCCATCAAGGGTTTTAAACAGTTTATTAGACCGGTGATTGCGGTAGATGGTACTCATCTAAAGGGTCTATATCGGGGAAGTATGTTTGTTGCAACCTGCTTAGATGGAAACAATCAATTGTATCCGTTAGCCATTGGAGTTTTGGATTCAGAGAATAATGATGCTTGGGAATGGTTTATGATGAAGTTACATGGAGTGATTGGTGATATGCCAGACTTAGTATTTATCTCCGATCGATGCACTTCCATCAAGAGAGCCGTTCTTAAAGTATTCCGTTATGCTGCTCATGGCATTTGTTTTTACCATGTGAAAGGTAATATCAAAGCAAAATTCAAGATGTCCCGAGCTGTTTGGGATGATTTCGAGCCGATCTTTATAAAAGCCGCAAAAGCATATGGGCACGAAGAATTTAGAAAACAACTTGAGGCTCTGTGGATGCTCCATTCCAGTGCAGCTGATTACTTGGAGAATAATGTGGGGATATGTAATTGGGCAAGGTCTGAGTTTGAAGGCAGGAGATATAGTATTCTTACAACGAACATCGCGAAAAGCGTGAACTCTTTTATGAGGGAACCGCGAAAATTTCCAATTACACATCTTATTGATCATTTTAGGAAAACAATGCAGCAATGGTTTTATGATAGAAAACTTGTGGCTGAATCGATGAGTACTCGGCTAACAACTTGGGCGGATGAAATAGTCATTGAGAGGAGATCTCGGGCGAAATGATGATGGTCCAGTCCCGTGTCTCCACATCGATTTCATGTTTTGGGTGGTGGTGTGAATGAGGGATTAGTTGACATAGAAAAAAACTTGCACATGTAGAGTATTCGATTTAGATCAGCTCGCTGCATGCGCATGCAATCGTCGCTTGTTTAACTGTTCGAGTGGATTACATAAGCCTTTGTTCGAATTTTACACCAAGGAATCATTGGTAAAGGCTTATGCACAACCAGTGGAGCCAGTTAGTGACGTAATCGATTGGGAAGTGCCAGATGAAATTCAAGAGATGCAAGTTTATCCACCAGTAGAAGCACCACCACCGGGTCGTCGTAAAGAGCTGAGAACACCCTCTGCCGGTGAGGATGTAAATCGAAGAACTGTGAAATGTGGGCGGTGCAATGAATCGGGTCATAACCGTAAATGATGTAAAAATCCTATTGTATCAAACCAAAACTAGTTGCATTCTTCCAAGTAATATTGTACTGAGTATTTAAATTTTTTTTTATATTGCATAATATAAAAAAAAGGTAAAACAATTTATTTAATGTTATTTTTATATTGAATACAATAGTTTATAACATAATATCACCATTAAATATGTCTACAGCAATCTTTTTCCTAAAATATATCCCATGACTGCCGTTGAAATCGAGCCTAAGTCCAAACATTAAATACATAGTAAACATCAATAAAAAAACACCACAATCACCACTACCAGGCTCTTGTTGTGGGACACCTTTAACTGCAATGACTTTCCACTATTCAGCACGCCGTAGGTCATGTCGAAAACTGTAGAATCCAACATGGTCTAGCCATCGAGGGAATATGACTTCAAATGCCCTAAATTGATCTTTGTACGTTTTATCGTCGCGGAATGTAAGCAATGAGTCATAAATCCATACTTTATTGTTACGAAAGTCTACTCTGGCTAGTACCCAATGATCGCCGCCAAGGTTAACTGGAATGAAAACCTACACATAAAAATATTGTTCTGAATTCAGTATTTCTTACACCCAAATTAATACAGTAAAAAAAAATTTTATATTGACATACCATATCCACATCCGTCACTGCTTTGACATTATGAACTCCGCCTACGAATATAGCTATTAAAATTATCACTATATTGTAATGTTTCGATAGAACAATTTCAGTTGTTCCATAATTGCTTAAGGAACACCGCAATATCATATACACTAGAATTCAAAAATACACAACATATAATTTTAAAAGCAACGAATATATATTTAGTAAACTCATCGTACCCAAAATATGTAGTCCGTATGCGTGACCCATCGAGACAATGCATTTGGATACTCTGCTGCTTCTCACCGATCAAGCGATAATACTCATGAATATGCTGTACATAAGAAATAAGAATAGCAAACCACTGGTCAAATTAGAAAACAGTCCTACTACACAAACACAACCAATGGTTTGATGAAAAAAAAAAAAATTACCTCGTCACCTAGCCATCCCAGTGAAGTATGACCTAAAAGTATTTGAAAAAAGCGAGTGCAGTATGGGACTGAACGATCCATTGTAATGTTACCAGCAAACCACTCGTCGAACTCATTGTATACACATGGATCTTGTAATCCTCGAAGTGGATTTATATCTACACTCGTTCGTTCATCGATCTGGCGATCCACTAATTGGAGTGTAGGCACAGGATTGATGTTCCTCCCTCGTTTGAATGACTGGAATCAAATATGGACTATTAAAGACATAAGATCTTCTATATGGACGGCCAAACTTACTAATATCCGTGGCAACTCCTTAAGAATCGCCAGCTTTGTCCATCGACATCCCCATAAAAGTATATAATGACATAGGACTGGAAATCATCTAATTATCTACGTCAGTATACACTCCACAATCATCTGGTACCTATCCATTTGTCAGGATAAATAAATTTAATAAATAACGGATTAAAAGCTAAAAGAACGCACAAATGACATATTGCTCACCGCATACGAATGTGTAGTCGGAGAAGGGCCGTGTGAGCGTTCAGTATATGAACTAATAAATCCCATCACCGCTTCTCTAAATTCTTTGTGTTCTTTACGCTCTGCCTCAAAGGCTGACTTCAATTCACATATAGAACGATCAATCTTGTCCATCCGTCGAATGATATAATCATTATTAAACTTTGTCCTTGACTGTTATGAATTTAAAAAATTATAAGTTTAAATAAATATATATAACCTCTTAATGACATATATATATATAGAAAATAAATGATTTATAACCTCTGAATCATATGTGTCATTGGATTCGTGTGTTTGCTCATGATGGTCTTCATCTGAAGCTCCTCCTCCACAAGACCTTGCGGCTCCAGGTGTTGGGCTAGCGGGACTTGCGATGTTTTGATTCTCCTCTGTTTCGACCATAATGGGAGGTGCGTTGATTGATGGTTGATCTTGCACAAAGTAACATTACTTATAAATACATAAATAATCATTTACAAAGTAACATTACTTATAAGATACTCACATTACAAACCCAACTTGGGATATATGGAACATAATCCTTTACAGTTTGCCAATATTTTTGTGCTTTCTCTTTAGAGTTCGGCTCGATGGTTTGTAGTACATTTTCCTGCAATAATTCAACCCAAATTTTAGGTTAGTAGAATCATAGTATTATTTATCGATATGAAAACAATAATATACAACCGCACAAAGTAATATTACTTACAAGACGAGAGTTATCATTAAACAATGAATTCACAACAGTGAAGTTGATTTTGGAGGAAGCGATGGGCTTCCATTGTACAATGCGTGGAATCTTTTTTTTGTTTTCACGACCCACTCGTGATGGCGACCCTCCAATAACTTCGAACATCCATGCCTACAATAAGTAAAATGACAATATTAAAAAAGTATTAAATATTTACTATTAACAAACAATTATCGAAGAATATAATTTTAATGTAGTACGATTTTAACGTACCTGAACTCCAGATGTAAAGCCGTAAACATTGTACTTTTCAATATTATGATTTGGCTTTTCCAAGCGAGTCTTCTTAAATTCTCAAGACTGTCGTATATCGTTTCCTATGACAAACGACCCCATGGACGGTTTCTAAAGTGATCAATGTCATCCACCTCATTAAGCAATGAAAAGTTTATCCGACTATGAACTTTTCTTCCATTTAGAACTACGTCCGCAAAATAAAAGAGTGCAATTTTCATCGCATCAATGTCGTCCATAGCGTCAAGTCTAAGTTACCAAACCTTTCGTCGAACTCATCGAGATTTAAATTACGAAACATACCATCAAAATACGTATTAAGCGACCTATGATTCTTTTTATCATTTTTGGTACATCGTCGTCACCCCAACAAAGTCCCGTGAACTAAACACCACTCTCCAATTGATAAGCGTATCAAATGCTCACCAATTTCAAACCACAATCGATCTGTCTCATTACTGGCCACTTGTCTTAGCAACAAATTATGCATAATCACACCACTGAATGGAAAGCTTCGACACTCTAAGAAATGGCCAAATATATCCTTTTTGAATAATTGCAACTGTCGTTTTGTTAACTTACCCTCAATAGCTTTTACGACTGTATCTAATTTACACATACTTGTAATACGCCCAGGAAAATGAGCAGCGTAAGGTATCTGCATCATGCCAGGTACATACGCAGAATCTGCCATATTTCTGTTACAAATATAACATTATTAAATTAAAATTATATAATTTACAAATTTAAAAAAAATTCTTTCGTAAAATTTCAGAAAATATTACAGGTGCGACAGGCACCCTGTCGCACAAAAATTATGCGACAGGTACACCGTCGCACCAAATTCCAGAAATTACAACCCAATAATTTGGTGCGACATGCAGACCGTCGCATAAGTTTTGTGCGACGTTCTGCATGTCGCACCAAATTACAGAATCTGAAACTGGGACCGTCGCACTAAACCTGTGCGACAGGATGCCTGTCGCACTAAATTCCAGAATCTGAAACTGGTAGCGTCGCACCGGGTTTGGTCGCGACGAAATGCGACGGATGCTCGTCGCACCAAATTCCGAATCCGGGATTACGGAATCGGTCGTCAGTCGCACCGATTTGGTGCGACAGTCTGGTGCCATCGCACTGTAACGCACCAATCCGGTGCCATGGCGACCATCCGCAGCGGTCTGCTGACATCTGCACCGATGGCTGCCACGGTTGTCCGAGTTCCTTTAAAAAGAAAAAAAATTACAGAAAAGTTACCTCGGTGTCTCCGGTGTCGGTGTCTGTTTCTGATCGTCTTCTCAGAAGTCGAGTAGCGAAAATTTTGGCCAAGGGTATCTTCGTCTGAAAAATTGAAGATTGGCTAATTGCGATATGAAAAATATAGAAAGGTTATTAATGAAAAATAAAAATCGATAAAAGTTATTTGTGTAAATTTCCCAAAAAAAAAAAACTTTTAATTTAGTCTCCAAATAGTAATTGTTTGTAGCAGTTAACGATAAAATTTCATTTTTTTTTTTTTACTATGCTTTCTTGTCCTCAATCAAAGTGATAATGCTCATGGCATGGTAAATTATATACTTCATATTATTCGATGTAAACATTACTAGTAGGTAAAATCCTTTTGATATAAAAGTACAATCTTTTTTATATGCATAATTCGTATAAAAACATGAAATCCAATCACGGGACAATAACTCTCCTCTGTTAGGATTAAGAAGTGGGGGGGAAGGTCGGGGGGAAGTAATAAAGAAGGGAACCACCTAAACCATTAAGTTGGAAACATAACTCAACTGGCCAAACCTGAACTCATTATATGATCTAATGATTTGTGTAGCATGCTAAAATTACAAAGTGATAATATGCAAACGTGGATTCAATGCCATGAGAGACAAGATTTACTGCAAAAAAAAAAAAAAATCATAACAATAACTATCACTATCATCGATGTTGTAATTCACAACAGTTGTGCAGCTGCATTAGAAAAACATTTTCTCATTGTATGGTCGGGTTGCAGGCGCTACCATACTAGTTCTGATATCTTTGCAGAAACCAAGAAAGATTGCTCTGACCGAAAATATAGCTTTACAGACAAGAAATATCATTCAGGTTGTTTGCATATTAGGCTGTGATTCACCTCAAGCATCTGATCTTCTTTGCTGCATCCATAATGCTTTGGCTGATTTCTGGGTGTTGAAATTTTACCAGCTTCTCAAGTTGAACGGCAGCTTCAGGGAAGGAATCGTCCTTGATACAAGATTCCGAAGACAGACCAAAAAGCACTAAATTGACATCTTCCTCAAGTTGAAGGCAAAATAGATGGTTGAAAACCTAAAGATGAATATTATAGACAGCCAATTAGGTCATGCTATAGTTTATCAGAATATTGAATCACTAGAAAATGGAGGAGAATCTAAAGATGAATGATATATATTGTCACCATAAGCTGAAAAATAAATGAATTCATCAAGACTAAGAATCAATGGCACATTCTGCAAACGATCATGCTGATCCTGCCCATTTGATAGAACAAATCTGCTATTCAAATTTTAATTTTCTAGTTATTTTTTTATGGGCTAAGCAAACTTCGCTTTAATTTAGACCAAGAAAGCCAATCTTAACCATATAGGGTTGGCCACAAAATGCTCTAAAACCATCTAGGTCAACTTAGAGCCACATGTACTCTGAAATAGCCAAGAACAAAAACATGGACTTATGCTTTGATGATGCTCACACACACCCACACAAACATCCTCCATCCTCACCGTTTTCATCTTTGATATAACCATATCTTTAATGGCCTGGGACCTTGACACCAAATTAACTATAAAGAGACCTTGCTCAGAAAGGGCATCTTTCACAGTTAGAAGAAATGACTCCTCCACAAAATCCGCAGCAGGGCAGGTCATTCCGGAGCTATGTCCACAAAAGACAGAACAAATAAATTAACGTACTATACAAGTATATAAACATTGAAAAGCTTTATAAAATTACAAAACATATTGATATTCACATTCACCTTGAATCTGGAGAGTCCACATCAATAATAAGAACATCAACTCTGGCATTAGATGCAGTGCAATTTCCATTGCAAGGATATTTTGTGTTATCAGAAGCCATCTCATTTCCATGAACAACAGACATTTCACCAGTTGCTGAAGAATTTTTCATCTCTCCAACAAACTTAATCCCATCACCAATATGTACCTAAACACCGCAGGAGCATCTAAGTGATATGGATTATAAAACATAAAATAGGTTAAGGAAGGATTTTAAGAGATACACTATTGTCTACATGGTAATGTGAGCTTCCGCTTGTCTATGATTACAAGAACTTTCTCCCCATGCATTCTTAAATGTTCCCTTTCTTTATTGGAATTATACTCTTCCCCTAATTTCTTGATGTATTTAAGGCATTGATTATAAAATCCCTCTAATTATGGATTTTCCTAAGCAATCAGAAATGCAATTTCTCTTCGTCCTGCTATCAAAAAAACGACAGTTTACACAAAGAAGTTATAGTTAAAAGTGCGATGATTGTAACATCCAAAATTGTATGACTGAAAATATAAATAAATAAACAAGGGATTAAGATTTGCGTAAATTACCTTCAAACTTTTATCTTGACTAAAAGCAAAGTAATCTTCTGCAAGATTAAGCATCGTAGGATCCAACTCCACTGCCTGTGGATGCATAAATCCACCAAAATATTTACATTGTGCAAAATCAAGCTTGAAGAATGACATTATACCCTATTACTCGTCTATCACTCTAGAAAAAGTTTCTTTTTCCCCTTTTTTTCCCCTTTTTTTGTTTGTGGGATGTTGGTTTGGCAACTTTACCTGAATTTCCAAAAAGGGCATACACTCATGGAGAAACATAGGAAGTAAACCAGCTCCAAGACCAATAACAACTGCTTTAACCTGAGAAAGATATTGTATAATTTAAGCAGCATGAGATTAAGCAACAACATGAATGAAACAAATAAATCATAATCGACATGAAGGAGAGAGTTGAATTAACATTATCTAGTGAAAAGTCAAAACAAATCAGCTTAATTTTTAACTTGAAGCAAATGTATGTCAATTAGGTCCTTGTCCTACTCACACTAAACCCATAGATACATTTTTTGACATGTGCATAAAACTAGTTGACAGCCAAAATTAATTTGATCAAGCAAAAATCATAAATACAGGGTTTCCACCTCCTAATGAAACAAAAAGCCAAGTTATTAGAAATATTTCAACTGTTCGAGCAAAAACGAGAAATAAAATCCTTACTGATTTTCCAACAGATGCCACACTCTCCAAATAAGAAGAAATAAGGGTAAACCCAGAAATGATTCCCATGTGATAAGAACTAGCCAAATAACCATGGTAGACTTTCAGTTGGTTGCCTGAATCTATGACATTAAAAGGGAAAATATCAAAAAGAAAACAAACGTAACTGCCTGGTCATTTTTAATTCAAAATTATATGCACCAATTCGATATCTAAATCACAGAGGATATGATGAAGTGTAAACAGGATAGAACATATTTCATTTGGAATTGCAAATTGTTTTCCTTCCAAGAATTTGAATTTGCTTCATACATGACTGGACTGTAACAAATGGGTTTGACCAGTGGCCAGTGATACTCCATGATAGAATCAAGATAAACCAGTATCGATGAATCACATTGCCAACTGACACTAGAAAGTCAATGGGAGCAAAATACAAGGCCCGTTGTACTTCATTCCTCAATTGTACTGTGCCTATATTTTTAAATGGACTGACAGCCCATGACAACACCATTCATGCCTTGGAATGCCATAACATGCCATGCTAGGTCTCGGCCCTCCCTTTAATTAGTTTCAATTAATCACAATTACATTTTTCACTATTTTTATTTTCCAATTGTCTACAAAAATTAATAAATTACTAAATTAATCATGCTTTCCGAAAATTCGAGCTCCATGCCAAAACTGTTAGCCTGGCATGAAGTACTCACAGGTGCTGTCCCTTGGCCAGCCAACCCAACTGACCCCTCTGCTAGACGTCAACTGACCAATGTCAACACACTAAGATGCTAAGAGTTCTAATGCAACAGACCAAAGGCAGCTTAATTCATGCAAGGTTTAATTGAATTATGACCACTTTCGCTCAAATATCGCTTCCGTTATCTACCAAACATAAAGTAAAAAAGACAAATTGATTTCAGGGTTGACAGTGTCAAAGCAAAACCAATCTGTGCAGAGTCAAAATCTATTAACAGTGTCAAAGATGTGAATAATTACCATCACTTCGTCTTTGGGTCTCCTTTCGGTTGGATTTGAAAGATGAGCTAGCTTTCTTCCTCTCTGTTTCACCATCAGTTCTATGAGAAGATCCATCCATTATTAACAGAGCTTCAGATTGTACCAAGCCCTGAGTTCTTTGGAAAACAAGGCGACGGAACTTCAAATCTTCTGATGGCCATATGCGTCTGACCACAGGATCAACATTTTCATAAACTACATCTTCAACAATAATTGGTCCAGTTAAGAAAGATGTGGCCTACAGAAAATAGATAGCAGGAACACTTTTGTCAATTCAGATATATTGTCAAGATCCCAACAAAAAATGTCAAAGGTTAAGTCAATAATCATAAACAACCATTATAGCAACAGGCAGCCATCTAACAAGTCATGAAAAAGACAGAGAAACCAGACCTATAGCTATAGCCTCCAAAGAGGAAACCACCTGAAATTTAAAATGCAAAGCTAAAAAAAAAAAAACCAAAGAAAATCAGGAGCGATAATAATCCTTATAGGGTCCATTGCCTCCACTCCCAATAATGAATAAGCTAGCTGTCACTCAATTGCCTATCCTGTGGTCATAAAGGTCTGAGTTCCTCTGCAGCACCTTGAGGTACATTTTATTATTTTACATGAGACTTGGGACATGCCCCACCAAGATTATGGGACCACGATACATTTTAACATCCAAGGAAAACTCCATATGGCTTCTGCTCTTGTCAAACTTGCTTTTGGTAATTCTTCATGTACCTTCTGTCCCTATCAAACTCCTTTTTTTCTGTCCCTATCAAACTCCTTTTTTTCTTTTTCTAAAAAAGTCTTTATCAAACTTACTTCTGGCGATTCTTCACATCTGTTGTGCACTTTTATTCCCATATGAAAGCTGTTTATAGTAACTCTGTGAAACAGCAGACCATTCCGACAAATTAAGTAGCAATAGCTCAATAGGATGACAATGGCCTCCAAATAACTAATATCAAACTTCAGACCAAAAACTTTATCACCAGCAACATTTTAGACAGCCAAGTCAAAGGAGATAAAGCAGTTCTGGGAGCCAATATATTCTTTAACACGGTCATGGGATACAGCCACAACAAAAGTTTACCATTGAAACTAACCACATCCTTGACTTCAAAACTACTGGGAGTTAGTATGCAATTAAGCAAATATTCAAAATAAAAGCCAAGCAAATGAGATCAAAACACACTTAACTTCAAATAAAATTAAGACCATGTACCCATTCCAACTCAACAAACTATAATCATAAATCTGAGTAAGCATAGAAGAAAAATCATGAAATTGACCTGGTGAACAACATTCCGGTGCTTGATCCCATCACCAGCCATCATAAACCTGCAGGTGCAATGTGCTCATTAAACAAAAAATGCCTAAAGCTGCAATTGATTAAGAACCACAAATGCCACCAAGAAATGATGGATTATTACTTAAGATTTCATATCATATTAGTACAATAACAGAGCATTTTAAGTATCAAAATGCAATGTAATGGTAAATGATTCTTGCGGTAGAAGACGCAATAATACCGTCATTATATGCATGTCACTGAGTTCACAACTCTACATCTAAGCGAATTAATGGATTAACAAAGTTATTTTTCAGCAACAATATCTGCAATAATGGAAGTCAAGCATGTGGTTTGTATGAACACACGGTTCCATGAACACAATATCTTCATATTGAGAACAAACTTATATAGATTAAGGTAAGAGATACATCGTAAAAATGATTTCTTTTTTTCCAAACATTGCATCTTTTAAGGTAAGAAATTATTTCCTCCATCGTTATTTACAATTACAGTGAGCACATAATCTAAAATATGACAATGACCAACAAAATATACCAAAGGAATAAAAATAGTGTTTTCTGGACTACTGGCTTATGCAAATCATTAGAGCAACTAATGTGAGTTACAACATTAAAAGCATCAAATACCATTAAACTATGAGCTCTAACAAGAAACAATAATACAGTGATAGAACTCAAATGAAGATTTTATCAAGGCAAATTTAAGAAATAAGCAAAGGATAAGAGTAACATACGGTATTTGAACCCCTTGGTTGTCTTTCCCAGGCGCCAGCTGTTTGACTAGCGGCGACAAGTCCTTCTGAAAGATTAATATATATTAAGCATTAACCTTAGTAAAAGATTATTAATAATAAATAGCATATCAAACAGGAATATCTCATAGGCAGCCACACCAAAGAAAATTATTACCTGGATTTCATCCATGCTGGCACTGGCATGGCTAGTGTCTAATAAAACCTTCAATTATCACAGAAACTATTATCAGATGTTGCAATTTAAAATAAAAAATAAAAATAGATCTTCAAATTTATTTGATTGTCCTGAAAAGTACCATAATTAGACGAGCAGCCTTTGAGCTTTCAACTACCAGCCATTGTCCTTCTTCTGAAGAGAAGAGCCATTCATGAGCTCGAGTCTGAAATCTAACATTCAGTTATACATTTCAAATACAAGAACTCAAGTAGCCCTCAGAGTTTGAACACACAAAAAGATAAAAATACATCAAAAAACTGAAGCAAGACAATGCAATTACTAAGCAGTAATACAACCAAAATCAATTCCTTAATGTGAAGAAATAGATGTTCCACTTGTAGAGAGAGTATTTTTTTATAGCCAACAAATAAAGAGGACGGCCGGGAATAGCATAGGCAGACAAGATGTCCTATTCCAGTCAGACCAAGATAAAGTTTTAATCAGTTATAATTGAACTCTGAAGGATCAGGTTAAAATTAATAGATTTCCGTCATGACACATTTAAGATAAACCTATAATGAAAACATTTAAGTGAAACCTTTTAATATTGTATATCAACCCCAATATATTTAAAGCTAAAAAATAAACTTAGATTTAAAGACAGTAAAACTTGCCAAAATCTAAAAGTCTGAGTCCTGTTAAAACCCTGTCCCTTCTCAGCAGAACCCAAAATCTAGACAAACCCCAAATGACCTGTTTGCCATTCAAGCAAAATCCCAAATGCAATTTCAAAAAGTAGTGATTCTAAATTTGTACTTTGATAAACAAGAAACAGAATTTGCTATCCAAGTCAAGAACTTATACACAAAATTTTACTGTTTCTAATATTCGTTTCATCAAACTAAACAAAAATGGAGGGAAAATCCATTTAATTGTCAATCAAAGTTCAAATTCAATTATTTTTTTAATGTTCTTAATGCGCAAAACTGCTCACACCCTGAAGTACATGGAAACCAAATAAGTAAACATAGAAACACCTTTGGCACAATAAAAACCCACAGTTATATATAAATGGGCCAGAGTATTCCCGAGCATCAAGAAGTACTTTGATAAAAAAGAAACAAAATTTGCTATCCAAGTCAAAATCTTATAAACAAAATTTTACTGTTTCTAATTTTTTCATCAAACAAAACAAAAATGGAGGTAAAATCCGGTTAATTGTCAATCGAAGTTCAAATTCAATTATTTTTTTTAAAGTTCTTAATGTGCAAAACTGCTCGCGCCTTGAAGTACATGGAAACCAAATAGGTAAACATAGACACACCTTTGGCACAATAAAAACCCCACAGTTATACATAAATGGGCCAGAGTCTTCCCGAGCATCAAGAAGTACAGCTCTGTAACTAAAACAGGAGTCCCCTTCTCCACCCAACATAAGCTCAAAGCGACGACCCTGACTTAGAGTTTTTAGATCCCCTTTAGCCCCTAGTCGTAGATCTTCAAGAGAGTATAATATATCAGAGCCGTTGGAGTATTCTCTACGAGTTTGATTCTCATTTTCAAGCGCTTCATGAATACCAAAAGCCTGAAAACACAATAATAGGTTAAAAATATTATCAATTTCAGTATAAAACAATAGAGATTACAATGAGGAACGAGATAAAGATTACAAACAGGTATCCTGAATGTACTATGTGAACATTTGTTCCATGCATCGTCCTTATCAAATACTTCATCAAATTATGCACTGGGGACATGAAAGACAGATATTCTACCTGATTTTTGTTACAATCAAGAGAAGAATGATCAAATGACGATATTACTTGAAGCACTACAGAAGAATTTTCTTTAACTGCGACCACCATAAAGGTTTGAAGACTAGGCGCATTAGATGATTTTTGAGGTATGGCATGAACACTCGTATTCCACCCGAACCGGAACTTAGAGAAAAGCAAACCTGAAAGAGGGAGAGTAATTCAAGATGCAATTATCCATCTCAAAACAGTACAAACAAGTAACCAAAGATGTAGAATGTAGATATTAATCAACAAAAACAATTAACCAATTGCACATTCATCCCCACATCTGAAGTTCACCATAAACAGATAACGAGTAGTCAATTAGATGAGCAAGATATCAATGGAGCGTAGGAAAAATAATTATGTTCACTTAAGTTGATTAAATAAATTGAGGACAACAATACCTAGAACATGAGACTCAGCCAGTGTGAGACATATAAACTTCCCTCCAGATTTCAGAAGCCTTTTCACCTGATAATGCAATCCCACTTATGTGAATTCGACAAAAAGAATATCAATTTTCATTTGCTACTGAATCAAATAAAAGAAAGATGGTAAAAATACGCTCGATTAAAAGCCCACCTCTGATAAATATTGATTCCCCAGCTTATGGCCAAGCTCTGGCTCCATCAAGGCATCCAATCCACCTTTATCAAGAACAACATCAAAAGTCCCATCCATGAACTGGTAGAAGTATTACAAATTAGAGAAAGAAACACAAATTAACAACCATGTTGTCAACAAAGTTGAAGCATCAATCACATGAAGAATCATTAATGAAGATACACAATTTACAAAATTCAACTAGCAAGCACTAACAATATTTTGCAGTAAATCCGCTTTAAACACACAGATTTGTGCTCCCCTCCATCCCAAAAAATTACACTTCTTACTGTTCCAGAAACCCTTTCAATTTATTTTCATCCACATAACATCTTTACATCTTTCTTATATAAACCAAATCTCTCTCCAGCCCTAGAGTGAACCCCTAACCACATGTACCACCCCAAGATGGTTTACAAATTGAAAACACTAGTACCCACTCCTCTACATAAAAGATGCTCTAACAGACTAGTCTCTAATCAATCCCATCAATCAACTATGCGATTCAGCAAAAACCAACAAGAATAAGTATTTGTCCTTAAAAAAAAAAAAAAAAGCATTTTTCAGTAAAACCACTTTCATCATAGAATTTAAAAGTGACTTTTGGAAATTGCTAATGAAGAGTATACTCTGGGAGTTTTCTCTGAAGCACTTTTGATAAAAGCACCTATCAAGTGATTTTTCCGGTAAAGCACTTCAAAATGCACTAGAAGAACTTTTCCAAAAAACTAAATCAACTAGATTAACTATCACCTGCATGCTAGTCATGTCCATGACACGCCACCGCATGTCAGGCCGGTCGCGCACATTGCGACGCAACATGTCGGAAATGACAACTTTAGAGAAATCAACATTCGTAATGCCATGAAATCCGGCGTCGTATAGGTGCTCGGAGAGGCGGGAATTACCGCAGCCCGGGACCAAAATATGCGGAGGCGGCGATGGACTTGGAGCTCCGATAAGCGAAATAAGCGGGTCACGCAGCTGAGGCCACTCAGCGTACCACTCGAAGGAGTCGTCGGTCCCGCGGATTGTGAAGAACTTGTCCCAGTTTTCTTTGCTCGTGAAGTCTCCTAGGGTTTGTAGGAGATCCGTCGTCGACGACGACGATGATTGGTTCTTCTTCTTATTCTTTCCCATTTTCCGTTGACAGTGGTTACTTCACTTTCCCCACTAGGGTTTTGGGTTACTTAAAAATTGCTTTTTAACAATTTTGCACGTGTTTTTCATTTAAATTTATAATATATAAAAAGTATTATTAATTATTATAAACAACTGCTTCAAAATTAATTAATTAGGTTAATTAATTTTTTATGGTTTTAATTTGTTTACACGTCTAAATTCTTATCAAGTTCAGGCCTCAGGTAATCAATGAGATTCCCATTTATAATTTTCATTCTTAATTACCAGTAGACTTGTATCCACTGCCGCACGATTTATCACCAAACTGATATCAGTGGCAAATGCAATTTGTAATGACAGATGTTTAAAGAGGTAATTATAAGTTTAAGTTTGAGTTTTTCATTTTTTTTTTTCAAATCCATTCTAAAACTTCAAATTAATCTATTTTTCTCTGTTTTGTAACCTGTAAGAAATCCTAATTTTCGCTGAGTTTTCTGGAAATAAACTCTTATTATCATTCCCTCATAATTAGGATTTTGAAATCAATTAGGGTCGATTGTTATGAAATTTGTGGTATATGTTGCTTATTATACATTTCCTAGCGTAAAGCGGCGGAACTCAGAGTTTAATTCTAAGAAGATGAAATTAAAATATTTTAAAATTGATTATATGATTTTTATTTTTTTTTCAATTGTATAGGTTGTAACACGTAAAAATTTTATTTTTATTGGATAATTTTTTTCTTTAAAAGATAATAGAAATTTGAATAAAACAAAGTCTATAGGATATCAATATGTAAGCTCACTTGTTTCTAATGAAAGAAAGGGAAAAGAATTTGTTAAAAATAAATTAATAATTATACTAGTACAAGTTGTTATCAAAATTAATGTTCATGAGATGACTTAAATGCTATATTCTTTAAAATTAAAAATTGTCAGAGTATGTACAGTAAAAATAAATATTTTACATCTAAAATCCATGATATTATCATATTTTATTTAAAAATGTATTACTATAAGTTTAAATGGGTCGTGGCACTCTCGGGTCTGAATGGGCTTCGCCCGTGCCAGGTTCTTACATGTTTGATCGGCACACTTTGAATTATGTTAAAGCTCAAATGCGAAGGCTAGTTGATTGGTGTACAGAAAGAAAGTGTTTGAAAAAAATAAAATGTAACTTGACGTGGTTATTGTTCATCCGGAAGTAATTCATGCTATGTTTCGGTAAGTATATCAAACATCATTCTTTTTTTCTTTATTTTACGTCAATTTATGTTTGATGAAATTTTACTACTTAATCTCATATTCCTGTGGTTTTAATTTATAGTTTATAGTCGAAAAAAATTTTAGTTGTCTTATTACAAGGAATTAAGAATCTAAGTTACGTTACTAGTCTTTACAGTTTAAAGACCTAAAAGATAAAGGTTATGTTTGATGTTAAGTGCTCGATAGTTATTATAAAAAAAATTATAACTATAAAATAAAAATTAATAATATATAATAAGTATAAATTTTAAATAATAATTTTAATAAAACTAATAAAAATATATATATATTTTTTATCATATGATTGTATAATCAAATCAACTTAATTAATAAGTTACAAAAATTAATGTTTATTAAATATTTTAATACTGTAACTTTTAATTAAATTATAATTATCTAACTTTAATGAGAAAAAACCTTAATTTTTTATATTTTTTAGGTAAGTTTTGGAACTAATTATCTTTTATTTTGTTTCTTTGTTGCCTAGATTCATCATATAGCTATTGATTTGTAACTCTTTTTTCAAAGGGAAAAACTGGTTTCTACATGTTGGATTAAAGGGGCACATGAGACAGTACAGGGAAAAAAAAAAGTTTTTGCGAGATGCTGAAGTTACCAACATAAAATGTGTTTTGGAATGTAAAGTTTAATAACAAAATTGTGAGTGTGTTAAGGTTAAAAATAAATAATATCTACTTAGTTATTAAGCCTAGACTATTATATTTGGTGTCAGAATTGCCTTGTAAATAAATTTATTTCTAACATAATTATGTTTCGTTGTATTTTCTATGACCCTTATGAGAATGAAAGGTCCTCGAGTGAGAAAGTTCCTTTAGTGAAGTTTCGTATTTCTTTCCTTTAGTGAAGTTTCATATTTCTTTTTGTGGGTGTTTATAATATCATCTATTTTTACTATTACTATTACCTCATAGTTTTCATTCAATTATTATGTTTTTTGTTTAGGTAATATCGGACAGGTCTCCTCGAGGCCCACGGAGGTTGGAAAAATTCATTCACATGAATCCCAAAAATTGACACAGGTTCTTCCTATCTCTACTTCCCTTACCTTGATTTTCTAAAAAAACAAAATTTATTCAAAAGGGAGGGCAAAAAAATGTCTCTTTCACCTTTCCGGTCTCTCTGACTAAGAGAGATACCAAAAAGAACAACCCGATTACTGACTTGAGCATCGGAGGATTTTCACCGGAACACGCCCGGCAATCCCTGACCCTGTTTTCTGTGAGCACAGGTCCGAGAGATCTCCGTTCTCGAAAAGACAGCGGAATAGGACGAAGGAAACAGTCCTGCTCGAGCTCGAGCTAATCGCGAGCAAAGGATTTCGAGTACTGTAGATAATCGCGAGCAGAAGGTTCAGAATACTGTTTGAAGACACGCGGAAAAAACTGTATCAACATCTTTTGGCGTCGTCTGTGGGGATCGGCACAAAAAGCCTGATTTCCTAATACGTTCAAGATATACAACGCAACGATGAGGGGAAATAGCCGAAGAGGAGTAAGTCCAGAAGAATCAGTAACCTTAAGAGAAGTGGCCAATGAGACCTACAATAGGGAGATTCAGGAAAGAATGAATCGGATGGAAAAACAGATGGAGACTCTGACCTCCCTACTGCAAGAACTCAGAGAGAGACAGAGAAAAGCATGTAATGATGTCCCGGAGTCCAGCCGTGGGAACGCTCCCGTTCGGGAAAATATGGGAGATGAAGCCCAAAGACCTACGGCACCAAATGCTGCAGTGAGGGAGGAAACGAATATGGAGGAAAGAGGGTCTCGTCAGCATTTGCAGGATACAGCCCCAACCTCTCGTGCAGAGGAGTTGGAGGGGGAGGTGCGCAGATTGGCACAAGTTGTGGAGGACCTCCGGGGAAACGGAAAAAGCCCAAGTTGGAGAATAATGCTGGATAACGAATCTCCACTCTCCGCGGAGATCATGGGTGTCACGATCCCACGTGACTTCCGCTTCCCAGATTTGAAATTTTCGGGAAAAAGTGATCCGCTGGTACATATAGAGCGGTTCAACGACATGACAGTGCGAGTGGTCTGCTGCCAGCAGAGAGTGCGAGGCCTTCCCACTCACTCTTGAGGGAAGGGCAAGAGAATGGTACCGCAGGCTCCCACGGGGAAGCATCTTGAGCTTTGAACAGATGTGTAGGGAGTTTGCGGAGCAATTTCGGGGCGCGGTGACCCCTGAGGATGACATGATGGAGCTGTCAGAAGTAAGGCAGAGGGAGGGAGGCCAAGGTTCGGCAGGTGCCAATTATGTGGACGGATGAAGACGAGGAGGGGTGTTGTACCCTCACGAGGATGCCACAGTGGTAAAAGCCAGCGTAGTAAACAAGGAAGTTGATCAGAATCTTGGTTGACTCGGGAGCTCGGTGGATATTCTCTTGAATCCACACTCGAGGATTTAGGAATAGCAGTAGCGAGCCTCGACGAGACGAGCACTTCCTTGAAAGGATTCGGGAGGAAAGCTAATACCTCAGGAATCATCGAGCTAGCGAGTAATCATGGGCTCGAGGCCTTTCGAGAAGAACATGATCTTTGGATTTCGTGGTGGTAGATGAAGCCGGCCAGTACCAGGCGATTCTAGGGAGGTCATTTATGAGGATCGACCGGTCGTGCTATCCACCCATTACTTAGCCCTAAAGTATCGAGTAAATGGAGTTGTAGGGATCGTGAAAGGCGACCGGAGGGTGGCGAGGAGTTACTCTGTTGTGGCGGCCAAAGAAACCATGCGAGATAACCTCGTTGGACTCGAGGGAATCGAGGAATGGAAGGCAAGAGTCGGTGAGAAGTTGGAGGAGGTCGGGGTGAGAGTGGGCGACCACGAGAGAAAATCCGAATCGGCTCGGGCATTGGCGAGCCGTTGAAGGAAAAAGTTGGTGGAGTGTCTGCGAGCACATGCGAGATGTGTTCGCATGGACGCATGAGGATATGCCTAGGATTGACCCGAAGTGGCGTGTCACGGTGGCAATATGGAGAGATGTTAAGCCAGTGAGGCGAAAAGGAGATCGTCGACCGGGAGAGATCTGAAGCCATCAGCTGCGAGGTGGAAAAGCTGCTGAAGCGAGATTCATACGGGAGGTCTCCTACCCGAATGGATCTCGAATGTGGTCTTGGTGAAGAAGGCAAGTGGGAAATGGAGAATGTGTGTGGACTTCACGGATGTGAACAAGGCTGCCCAAAGATAGCTTTCCACTACCAAAGATAGACCAGCTGGTGGATTCTGCTAGGAGCACGAGGCTACTTAGTTTCATGGATGCATTCTCGGGATATAACCAAATTCCCATGCACCGATCAGACGAGGGTGCACGACCTTCATCACTAATCGAGATCTGTCTTGCTACTAAGGTCATGCCTTTCGGTCTAAAGAATGCGAGGGCAGCGTATCGGAGGCTAGTGAACAAGGTCTTGAAGCCATTGATCGGTCGGACGATGGAGGTATATGTGGATGACATGATCACCAAGTCTAAAGATGCGGAGGAGCATGTAAGGCATCTAGAGGAGACCTCGCACTCTTAAGAAAGTCTGGGATGAAGCTAAACCCGGAGAAATGTGCTTTTGGAGTGGGTTCGGGAAAATTCTTAGGCTTCGTGGTGAGTCACGGGAGGATCGAGGCCAATCAGGAGAAGATAAGAGCGATGGTGGAAATGAGGTCCCATGTAGCCTCGAGGAGATACAAAGTCGATCGGCAAGCTGGCGTCCCTCAGCGGGTTCGTGTCTCGAGCCACGGATAAATCTCAGAGTCTTCTTCGGGAAATGAAGAAAGGCGGGAAGACAAAGTGGACGCTTGGAATCGCGGCGGCGTTCCAACAGTTGAAAGAGTATCAGTTGAAAGCTCCATTACTGTCGACACCTCGAGCAGGAGAGGTACTGTTTCTATACTTGGTTGTGTCCCGATGGGCAGCGAGCTCGATTACGGTAAGGGAGGAGTTAGAGTGCGATGCACTGTTTATTACTGAGCGAGCTTTGCTAGAAGCGAGACCCGGTATCCATAATGGAGAAGTGGGCACTGGCCACAGTCGCGTGACCAGAAGTCGAGGCCTTATTTTCGAGGACATTCGGTGGTGGTTTTAACAAACCAGCCCTCGAGCAAACTCTGTACAAGCACTGAGACTTACGGAAGGCTGGTAAAATGGTCGGTGGAGTTGAGCGAGTTCGACATTAATTACCGACCCGAACGACCATAAAAGCACGGTCTTTAGGTGACTTCGTGGTCGAGTGCAGCGAGGGATGAGGAGATGGAGAGCGAGCCCACGCAGGTTCCGGGCCTCGACCAACACTGGATAGTCACGATGGATGGATCCTGTGGAAGTCGGGGAGTGAGGCGGGAGTTGTGCTCCTAAGTCACGAAGAGGCGAGAGATGCAATCTGTTGTGAAATTAGAGTTGAAGTAACCAACAATCGAGTCGAGTACTGAGGCTGTAATGAGCGGGATTGAAGCTCGCCTCGGTAGTAAAAGCGGAGGAGGTAAAGCTTGAGCAGGACTCGCGGTTGGTAGCGAATCACCTCGGCGAGAGTTTTCGAGCAAAGGGAGAAAATGGGCGCCTACCTCGGAAGGTGAAGCGGTAATGGGAATTTCAGAGCTGTCGAGGTGGAGCAAATCCGAGGGAAGAATTTTCGAGCAGATATGATAGCTCGCATGGCAGCCGCATCGGACCCCAAATTACCAAAGTCTATCTCTTTGGAAATGAACTCGAGCGGGGAGGACGAGGTGATGAGCCTATCGACGAGCAACACTCGGATGGAGCCGATCGTTTCTTACCTCGAGGAAGGGACGGTCTTGAGCCGATAAGAAGCGAGCAAGGAAGTTGAGGTGCAAGCGACCGGTACACTCTCATCGAAGGGATCTTATATAGGCGGAGTACACTCTCCCTTGCTGCGGTGCTTAGACCAAGAGGAAGCGATTATGTCCTCAAGAGATACACGAGGGAATCGTGGAAATCATTCAGCGTGAGGTCCTTGGCTTTCAAGGCCTTGAGGCAAGGATACTTTGGCCCGCATGCATCGAGATGCTCGGGAGAAGACAAGAAGGCTGCAAGAGTTGCGGAGCTTTGCCAACTACCTAACTCGACCTCAGGAGAACCTTATGGTGATGAGTTCGCCATGGCCGTTTGCTCGATGGGAATTGATTTGATCGGACCCATCGTCGAAGGGAAAGCATCCGCCACCCATGCCATAGTCACGATTGATTATTTCACCAAATGGGTCGAAGTTGGAGCCTTGAGCAGCATCACGGAATATAAAACCACTGACTTCATTTGGAAGAATGTGATTTGCGGTATGGGATTCCTCATGCATTAGTCACCCGATAATGGGAGGCAGTTTGATAATGGCAAGTTCAGAGACTTCGTCGAATCACGGGGATAGAGTTGAAGTTTTGCTCTCCTCGCACCATGAGCGAATGGGCAATTGAAGGCCGTGAACAAGACCATAAAGCGTCTCCTAAAGACCGGACTTGGCGAGCAAAGGGAGCACAGGTGGACGAGCTGCCTGGTGTATTATGGGCTTACAGAACCACACACAAAACGGCCACTGGAGAGACCCCGTTCTCCTTGGCATTTGGGCACGAAGTAGTGGTTCCTGCTGAAATAGGAATGGGGACGCATCGGACGGAACACTTCAATGAGGAGCAAAACAACGAGCAGATGTGTGCAGGTCTGGACTTGCTGGAAGAAAAGAGAGAAAGGGTCGCTGCTAAGATCGCAGAATATCAACAGAGAGTGGCTCGTTATTACAACTGAAATGTGCACATTCGCCAGTTCCAGGTGGGTGACTGGGTGCTGAGGAAAGTCAACCATAACACGAAGGACCCAAGGCAAGGTGTGCTAGGACCAAATTGGGAAGGCCCTTATCGAGTCACTCAATTAGCAAGACCAGGAGCATACCGGCCAGCTCATCCAGATGGACGGGAAGTCAAGAGGCCATGGATCGCACAACTCTTGATCAAATACTTCCAGTAAGTTTCCTTGTATTGTGAAGTGTTAATGTAAGATTTCCTCCCAAAATGGGACGTGTAAAAACATAAATGTATATAAGAATAAGAAAGACATTCATAATGTACGTTCAAGATGAAGACCAGAAGTACAAGAAGAAGCTTGGGTCAATTGCAGGCCCGAGCAAAAGTTCAAGAAGAACTCCTTGGCCAAAAGTCCCAAAGCCTAAGTGTTAGGCGGGACGGTTGCCAAGCTTGGGTCAATGCGGGCCGGCCGGAAGAAACTTGGGTCGATTGCGGGCCAGGCGAAGTTCAAGAAGAACTCCTTGGCGAAAGTCCCAAAACCTAAGTCTTGGGCGGGACGGTGCCAAGCTTGGATCAGTGCGAGGCCGGCGGGAGTAACACGAAGAAGCTTGGGTCGATTGCGGACCCGGCGGAAGAAGCTTGGGTCGATTGCAGGCCGGCGGAAGAAGCTTGGGTCGATTGCGGGCCGGCGGAAGAAGTTTGGGTCGATTGCAGGCCGAGCAAAGTTCGAGAAGAACTCCTTGGCGAAAGTCTCAAAGCCTAAGTCTTAGGCGGGACGATTGCTAAGCTTGGGTCAGTGCAGGGCCGAGTGGGAGTAACACAGAAGAAGCTTGGGTCGATTGCGGGCCGGCGGAAGAAGCTGGGTCGATTGCGAGGCTCGGCGGAAGAAGCTTGGGTCGATTGCGGGCCGAGCAAAGTTCAGAAGAACTCCTTGGCAAAGACCCAAGCTTAAGTCTTAGGCGGGACGGTTGCCATGCTTGGGTCGATTGCGAGGCCGGGCAAGAGTAACACGAAGAAGCTTGGGTTAATTGCGAGGCCGAGCGGAAGAAGCTTGGGTCGATTGTAGGCTGAGTAAAGAAGCTTGGGTCGATTGCGGCCGAACAAAATTCAAGAAGAGCTCCTGGCCAAAGTCCCAAAGCCTAAGTCTTAGGCGGGACGGTTGCCATGCTTAGGTCAATTGCGAGGCCGGGCAAGAGTAACACGAGAAGAAGCTTGGGTCGATTGCATGCCGGCGGAAGAAGCTTTGGTCGATTGCGAGGCCGAGCGGAAGTTCAAGAAGAACTCCTTGGCGAAGACCCAAGCCTAAGTCTTAGGCGGGACGGTGCCAAGCTTGGGTCGATTGCGGACCCGGCGGGAGTAACACAAGTAGAAGCTTGGGTCGATTGCGGGCCGGCGGAAGAAGTTTGGGTCGATTGCGGGCCCGAGCAAAGTTCAAGAAGAACTCCTTGGCCGAAAGTCTCAAGCCTAAGTCTTGGGCGGGACGATGCTAAGCTTGGGTCAGTGCGAGGCCGAGTAGGAGTAACACGAGAAGAAGCTTGGGTCGATTGCGGGCCGGCAGGAAGAAGCTTGGGTCGATTGCGGGCTCGAGCGGAAGAAGCTTGGGTCGATTGCGAGGCCGAGCAAAGTTCAGAAGAACTCCTTGGCCAAAGACCCAAGCCTAAGTCTTAGGCGGGACGGTTGCCAAGCTTGGGTCGATTGCGGACAGGCGGGAGTAACCTGAAGAAGCTTGGGTCGATTGCGGACCGGCGGAAGAAGCTTGGGTCAATTGTAGGCCCGAGTAGAAGAAGCTTGGGTCAATTGTAGGCCCGAGTAGAAGAAGCTTGGGTCAATTGCAGCCCGAACAAAAATTCAAGAAGAACTCCTTAGCCAAAAGTCCCAAAGCCTAAGTCTTAGGCGGGACGGTGCCATGCTTAGGTCAATTGCAGGCCCGGGCAAGAGTAACACAAGAAGAAGCTTGGGTCAATTGCAGGCCCGAGCAGAAGAAGCTTTGGTCAATTGCAGGCCCGAGCAGAAGTTCAAGAAGAACTCCTTGGCCAAAAGTCCCAAAGCCTAAGTCTTAGGCGGGACGGTGCCAAGCTTCGGCCAATTGCAGGCCCGAGTAGGAGTAACACAAGAAAAAGCTTGGGTCGATTGTAGGCCCGAGCAGAAGAAGCTTGGGTCAATTGCAGGCCCGAGCAGAAGTTCAAGAAGAACTCCATGGCCAGAAGTCCCAAAGCCTAAGTACTAGACGGGACGGTGCCTGGCAAGGCTAATTACCGGCAGAGAAAGAACATAAAAAATGCTAAGGCCAAAAGTCCTAAAGCCTAAGCCTTAGGCAGGACAGTGTCTAGCAGGAGCCAATTGTAAGCTCGAGCAAGAAAAATATGGGGGAGGTTACATAGTTCAAACCCGAGCAATGAACGGGTTCGAGGTATACAGGCTCACCAAATAAGGGTCACAGACCATGAGCAAAATGCTGAGCCAAGTAAAATGAACTCACAAGATAAACATAAGGCTTTCAGCCCAAGTCAAAGCAAAACTCTAAACATGCACGAGTTAAATAACATTATACTTGGGCAGAAAACAGAAAGAAGAGCCCAACACTTATAAATAATTCTTCTTGACTAAGCAAACGAAGATAACATCATAAGTGTGAAACACAAGCTTGCACATATGATTGTTACTCAAATGCATATCTTTGTTTATTTATTGGAATGAGTACAAGTACAAGAAATGTAAAAAAAAAAAAATTCCAAATTATGCAGCAGGAGGGACGTCGTCAGCAGCAGAAGGAGGAAGGCCAGCATCAGCAGGAGGGACGTCGTCAGCAGCAGCAGGAGGAAGGCCATCATCAGCAGGAGGAGCAGTATGAGGGATATCAGCAGGTGCGTCAGCAGGAGGGGCATCGGCAGGGGAGGGAGCGAGCTCTCTGACAACAGTTTGGGGCTCGGACGGAGTAGCTTCATGAGTGCTCATATATTCAGCTACATACCCTTCAACCTTAGACATGTCGGCCTCGGGGTATGCCTTACCAAAAGCATACATGAGACAGTCATAGCTGGAGTCCGCCCCATTGTTGTACTCAGTGGCAAGCAGGACCTTTAAAGCGTCAATTTGCCCTTGAAGACGAGCGGCTTCCCACATGAGTCGCTCGAGTAAGATTTCGAGTGTCCGGATCCTTTCGAGCATCACCCAATTCATCGCAGGTGTCGATCGGCTCCTCCGAGTCGAGAGGCCTTGGAGTCGACCACTGCCTCTCTCTGCAGAAATTTGAGTTCTCGTCCAGAAGCTTTTGATTTTCCTCCTTCAGCTCGCCCACAATCTGCTCCAAGCTCTAAACCTTTGCTTAAAGTTCTTCCTGGGAGCCCCGAGCTGAAGCCCTGAGAATGGTCGCAGCCGCTAAAGCTCGAGAGGAGAGTCGCTGGAAAGCACTAAACAGCTCATCAAAATTAAAGGATTCCAGCTCATCCAAGAATCTGCCGCCCAACTCTTCGCTGTAGGTCCTCAAGTAAGGCTCGATGCGGCCAGGCTGACTTTGCTCCTGCACATTGTTGGTTCGAGGGCGAGCTGAAGCAATGGTCCTTGGCCGTCTGCGTGGAGGACCTTCCTCTGCTCGCTCGGTCTGTTGAACAGAAGAGGTAGCTCGAGTGGATGGAGGCGGAGCACCCGTTTCTGCTCGTGGCCTCTTTGAGGTGCTCGCACCTTCGGTCGTCCCCACGCGCCAATGTAACATCTCACGCATCCTGCTGCTCATATCTTCACTTGGCACTAAAGCTGGACTCCAAAAGTTTTGGGGTGTCGGCTCCCTGCACGAGCTCGCGTTTGTAAGAGCGGTCGCACTGCGTGCTCGAGCTCGGTCCCCAATCGAATAAGAGGCACCCCAGGAGACTGCAAAAACAACCAAAGCAAAATAATGAGAACAGACGCGAGCAGGAAAACTAAAAGTAAAATCCACAAGACGGATAAACGACCTGGAGTGCAAAAATGCCGCGGGACTGGAGGGACCCTCTCGCTGTGAAGTGCAGCTTGCCCCCACTCTCCCCCAACGAAGAAGAATTTGCTCTTCCGGTTGCCACGGAGGTTGGGAGATCGGTGATGGGCTTTTACCCTTCAGTCGGAGGTAAGGTAATACCAACCAGCATCCTTCGGGCTGCACTTCAACTGGTAAAGGTGTGTGATTTCCCCTACCGAGGGCTCACCCAGATCACAGCGCTTCCACAACACAAAGAGTCCGGAAAGAACCCTCCACCCATTCTGGTTTAATTGCCCCGGGGCCAGACGAAATCTGGACAAAACCCGGACAAAGTAAGGCTGGAGAGGCAGCCTGACCCCCCATTTAAAGCACTCCAAATGGAAGGTCGTATATCCTTGGGGGGGACGGTTGGGGATCTCACCCCTGCCCGGCAACCTTAAATCCACATTTTCGGGTATGTGGTAAGTCTGCCTGAGCCTATCTAAGTCCGAAGGGGTGGTCTCACATCTCATGTGGTCAATGGGGTACTCCCCACGCTCAGACCTTTGACTGGCCCTTGCCCCTTGATGGGGCTGGGTCTCGGCCGCGGGTAATTCTCTCTCTGGACTAGAATCCCTCACGGGGATTATACTAAGGGGTTGTGCCTCACTAGAAGAGGACGAATCCTCCGGCAACATCCTACGGGCCTGGTAGGGATTTGACATTTTTCTTTTTTCCTAAGGGTATAAACTAACGGAGTTCAGCAGGGGAAGAAACAGAGTGGCGACAGGAAATGGAAGAGTGGCTTGTACCTGAACGTGAAAGGAAGTGTAGTTGGCCGAAAATCACCCTGGCAGAAAGAAGGAGATGAGTAAATGGCGGAGAGCAGAATTAATTATTGAATTTGAACGAAAGTAAGCAAACAGAGGGAACAGTGAAGAAGTTGGGGGTTTTTAAAGAGGAGGACGCGTCTATTCGACTGGCGGCGTGCGTTTCGAGGGACACGACCTTTCGGGTAACGTCCATTCGAATTTTAAATGCACGACTGGGATCAACCCACGTGTCCCGCCTTAAATGCGAAGTGATTGAAGTGGGATACAACTGGGAAACGTGGGGAAGCGTAAAAGGCCGCAAATTCGGCCCATCATTAATGAGTTTCCAGTCTTATCTCGCTTCACTCAAAAGACTATAAACTAGGGAACTGGTGTTTGGGTAATATCGGGCAGGTCTCCTCGAGGCCCTTCCAGCTCGAATAAAATACCCCGAGGACAGTCTAGCTCGAGCAGAAGTCCCGACCACTGGCACAGAGAGGATTTCATCAAACGTCAAAGCTGGTTGAGGTCAGGGATTCACAGCCGTTCGAGCTCCGAGCTCTCTAACCAGCTCGAGGTCGTCCGCCCCAGTCAAAGCTGGTCAAGGTCGAGAACTAAGCACTCCTTTCCTGCTCGCAGAGATTAAGTCCCCGAGCACAACTGGACAAGACCCGGCCCAGGGCAGCCCGACCCGCTTTCTCCGAATCCTAACACACCTTTAGATGTCTGATCAGGGCCCCACATGGTATGGTGGTGGTACTATTGCCGATGGCGGGCACATGCCCCCACGGTGTCATCATTCCTAGCGCACATGCCCGACATGGTGATCTGGCCACGTGAACCGGGTTAAGGAGACAGCCGCACATCCCCAGGGAATATTACGCCAATCCCGGCTGTCAGAGGGACTCAGACACCACTGACGCGGGAATGGATGCTCTTGGAGAGAAAGAGCGGGAAAAATGGAGTATAAAAGGAAATGAACGGGTACGTTACGGAGGTTGGAAAAATTCATTCACAGGAATCCCAAAAATTGACACAAGTTCTTCCTATCTCTACTTCCCTTACCTTGATTTTCTGAAAAAACAAAATTTATTCAAAAGAGAGGGCAAAAAAATGTCTCTTTCACCTTTCCGGTCTCTCTGACTAAGGGAGATACCAAAAAGAACAACCCGATTACTGACTTGAGCGTCGGAGGGTTTTCGCCGGAACACGCCCGGCAACCCCTGACCCTGTTTTCTGTGAGCACAGGTCCGAGAGATCTCCGTTCTCGAAAAGACAACGGAATAGGACGAAGGAAACAGTCCTGCTCGAGCTTGAGCTAATCGCGAGCAGAGGATTTCGAGTACTGTAGATAATCGCGAGCAGAAGATTCAGAATACAGTTTAAAGACACGCGGGAAAAACTGCATCAACATTTTTGTTTTTCATTAATAATTATTGTTGAGAGAAATATATTTATCTGCCTGAATTAGCCAATTTGAGTTCGTTGTAAAGTGTTAATAAGTTCCTTGAAGCTAAAACGAATAAAAGCTTTTTATTACGATGAGCTTCAAGATGACGTTTGAGCTTAGGAAAATCTTGAACAAAGATGATTTTCTTTGCTAATATTTTTTAAAAATGTTATGTGTGCGAAAATTGGAAGTTAATAACTTTTATTAACCAACTATATTATCGCTCTAAAGGTTCAGTGGCATTATAAATTCATATATATTTCAAAAAAATTTAAGGGAACTACTCTCCAATCCAATGCCATTTATAATTGTTTATCTTTGGTTTATTGTAAGCTCACTACTTTTAAGTTTGTCTTATTTAATAATTTTGCGTATATTATATGGTTATGTATTACTCTGTGGCCATGAACTTTATTGTGTGTGAGGATATTGATCAGTTTTTATAGCTTAAATAAAATTAATTAGAAACCTTCATGATCTTTTAGTCTGGAGATTAGGGACTTTTTCTCTATGAATCAATGATTTTTTTTTTTTAATAAGTTTGTGGTTAAAGTGAATATTTGTGTTGACCTGTCAAATTCTTATGTTATACCGTTATAAGTTGCTGTCTAATTCTTGGATAATTGCTGTTCAAATGAAATTCAAATTGTTCTTGGATTGAGGACTCGATTGGAATTGCTCACGAGTGGCTCAAAAGTAATTTTAAAAAATAAAAAATTAATTTAGTACTTGGTAAATTTGTTAGAAATTATTTTTAGTAAAATCGTCTAATTTCACAGCATATTTGGGAAAGCAATGAAGGATTAACTTTTCAAAATTTAATTTTTAGATATAATTTGATACTTAATGCAACTTTATATGTATCTTCTTATATATTATAAAAATAAGAATTATTAATAATAATTAAGAAATAAAATCATTTACTTTAAAAAGATTATTATTATTACCAATTATATTGAGAAAAAATATTATTAATACTATAAAATATTTATTTTAGTTATCAATTATTATATACATAATAAATAATATTTTATACACATGTTTATAAATATGCAAATAAATTTTATTTAATATTATTTTCAATTCAGTCATATACATTATTATAACAGTTTAACGATAATATTTATTAAACATATATGACTGCTTTGGAAATTCACAGTATTTTTAAAAGTAAATTTTATAAATATTTAACTGATTCTCTTCACAGTTAATCATTTATACAACACAACTAATAATGATTATTTTAAAAACTATAGGATTATCAAATTAGCCATATAGCAGAAATGAATTGGAGAAAACAGTTTCTAAGATTAAGAATTAATAGGTAATCCAATCTTTTGAAAATTTAAGTTTAGTGTCAAGCCATATAACTCGACTAAATTAAGTAAACTCTAGTGAAATTCTTTTTTAGAAATCAAGATGTGTGTGTGTGTGTGTGTGTGTGTGTGTTATGTCATTTTTTTAGCATGTAATTATGACACAATTGTTCAAGTGACTTAGAAGTTTTTCTCCTGGGAAAACTTTAAAAAATTTATTAACTAGATTTTAGTAAATTATTTTACCATTGGGACATACTTGTAAAGTTATCAATGATTTATTGATAAACAAAATATAACTAAATTTTTTATTTTAATTCATAATTTAGGTTTTGAAATTGTCGAAGTATTAATGTCAACTTGAAGACAAAACAATAGATTTTTTTTTTTTCTTATTTGCTTCTTGATCACTAGAAAATATACAAGTTTGACAGAACTATACTTATATTTTTGTACACATTTTGTACTTACTTAAATGTTTATTATATGATAATGGATGTTTATACACTCTTATAGATCAATTGTATGAATAGAATGATGAATTGTATGTTTTTATTGTTTATTCGATGTTACATTCAGATAACATTAAAAAGCCTTAGGAATTAAAAATTTTGAATTTAAATTTTTAAATGTTAGACATAAATGTTTTCGTAGCATTTTATATTAGCGATAAAATGTTATTGGCATTACAGCACTTGCATCTTTAAAATGTTACAAATTAAAGACAGACTAATTGCAATTTCAATTTGTTATGGACAATTAAGGTTCTAAATATAATATGGTAGCATTTGCTACACGCTCTATATTATAGAATAGTAGCATTTTTCTAAAGTAACAACAGGTTATGACATATTGAAGGATTTTTAGTTACATGAGCAAACTTAACATTATTAAAATAATATTATATATTTTCGGTAAGTGACTGCGCTACTTTGGAGTGAGCAGGGACTGAAGCCCTACTTGACTTTAAGACAAATTTTAAAATCATTTTGACATTTGTTACAGATATGGAAAATTATTGTCCAGGAAAGCCACAATCACAACCTTGTGCAAAGAAAGCAAACTATGGCTCAAGTCAAGATGTAGAATTCAATTTACAAGATTTTCTTACGGATCTTAGTTAATATCTTATTATAGTCGTAATATTCAAGATCAAGCCTCAAGAGTATACTTACAAAGAGGTCCTACTCAATCTGAAAATTACAACTTCAAATTTTCAGATTTTGGAAGGAAAAAAAAAAGTGATTTGGTTCTACTTAGTTTGGAAAATTTGGGCTTTAGTTGGAATATAGCATAGAAAAATATGCAACATTTTTGTCTCTTTTGGAATGTTTTTAAAGAAGAGATTGGTAATAAAAGGGTTGATAATTTGTTCGTTAGTAAAGGGTGAAGGTTTTAAAAATTGGAGGAAGTTTGAAAATTTTATTGAACATACGGCAAATGCTGATAGGGTGCATAACAAAGTTAGAGAGAAATGTAAAATATTGATAAATCAAAATCAACGTCTTCGACTGGCTTACTTAAGACGTTCTGATAAGAATTGAAGTGATTATTGAACTCACATAATTATTATTAATTGCATTCGCTTAGTCCTTATATTTTAAAAAATAATTTAATATACTCTGTTATTAAATATGTTGCACTCTTATTCTTATTTTCTTAAGTTTATTTTTACAATAATATTCTTGACATTAGTTAATTTATCTATAAAAAATTAATTAATAAATTAAGTAATAAATATTTTTTAGCAAATTAACCAATAAACAGTATTAAAAAACTAGTATTTTTGGTATCTTTACAACAATCTTGCTAATAATTATTTATAAATAGATTAATATCAGTAACTTAAAGTAATGTTTAATATTTTTGCAATAATATTACTAATAATTGTATATAAAAATTTAATTTACCAAATTAATTCTAAAAGTAAAAACCTATACGGATTTGTTTCAAATAATATGTAGTAACTAAATGAGAAATCACTTCTCCCCCTTGGCAAGTGATGATGAGCATCAATTTGGCCTTGGCAAGTGACGATGAGCATCAATTTGGAAAATAGGTTCCCTTCAAATCTTTAAATAAATAATTAAGGTATCTTTATTAATTAGAACACAAAATATACCAAACCCAATTAGTCCATAAGCATTAAAGATCCACTTTGGACAAATTAAACATAAAAGAATATCATATCTCTGAGCAAGCTAATTTTTTTAATATTCTTTAATATTTTTATATCACGTTAATTTGTAAATAATAATTTATGTAAATAATTTATATTATGTATTAGTAGTCTCCCAAATTTTTATTTACATAATCATCCCACTGCACTAACGACATAAGTTTTTTTTTTCATTAAAGGAAAGATTATTTGATAGAAGCCAAAAAATAAAAAATAAATAATGACACAAGTGATGTTTTATACATGAGTTGTCTGTCTTGATGTGCACGTTTCGCATCCATTATTTGTTTGAATGTAGATATTCTTATAAAACCATGAACCGATGCTCAAGAAAAATAACAAATAAATAATTAAATATTTAAAATGAAAATAATAGCAATAATGGCACATGCAGCTGCTAGAAAAATTAAAACAATTAATTGTGAGAAAAAAGATATATAAGAATTAGATGAAGTGACTGAAGTCTGGTTGATTGTGGTTTTCAGAAACTCTACTGCCACATACTTTGGCATCAAAACTGAGGAAACAGACACATTGAGAGAAAGAGACTGATCAAAGGGCTGTGTGTCCTTTTAATGTAATCAACAGTTGCATGTTCTTTGCATGCATTGATAGGAAACAGATTTATGGCATTTGCTTGTCTTGATTTGCATATTAAACCACTGATGGTCTGTTTACTTAAGATAATTGAAATGGACTCATGCGTTGAAATCGGAATGAGTTGGAATCAAAATTAACTGAATCAGAATAAATTCTAATTGAAATAAATAATTAGAATAAAAATAAATTGTTTATTTGAGTTGTAAGAATCAGAATCCAAATGAGTTGTAAGAATCGGAATCCAAATGAGCTATATTTCCTTTGATATTTTTATTTTGCCTTGGAATACGAATAAAAATGAGTTAGTTTGTCGTAAATTACTAAAATATCCGTAATTATTATTATCATAATTATTAATAACATTAATATATTAATTGATTATAATACTTTTATTAATAATAATAATAATAAAATGAATATATTTTAATAATGATAATATTGATAAAAATAATTAAAATAATAAAGTTAATATATTTTAATAACAATAATAATGATGATGATGATAACAACAATAACAATAAATAACAAATTTTAATAATATTAATATTAATAATATTGACATTAATGATAGTAATAATAATAATTAAAATAATAAAGTTAATAATTTTTTATTATAATAATAATAATGAAATTGATGACAATAATAATAATTAAAATAATAAAAATAAAAATTTTAATAATAATAATAATAGTTGTTGTTGTTGTTATTAAAGGGCATATTATAAATAATACAAAACTTCTAGTATTTTCATAATTATACAAGGACTGAAATGTAAAAATGACAGAATTTGAATGAGGGTATTTTGATTATTATAAAAATTTATTGGAGATAAAATAGATAGTTATGGGAATGAAAGATTGGTTCCCAACTCCTTAGAAATTAATATCTCATTTTTCATTTCTAAAATGGAGCACACCCCATTATTTTGATTCCGATTTTCACTTCTATAGTAAACGTTATCAATGATTTTTATTTCGAATTTTTATTTCTTAATCCGGTAAGTAAACACACTATAAAAAGATTGTGCCGATTAGATTTTGATTTGAAATTGCAAGAAAAAAGTAGCAACATGAAATGTCTTTCATTTGGGTGGGGGAAGTTAACAAATGGAATTTTAATAATTTTTTTTATTTGTAATTAGGATGGAACTATTTGAACTTGCCAATTTTCTCTCTTCATCTTCTTTTAAATTCATAATTTTATTATTTAAATAATTTTTGAAAAAATTAATTAATTAACTATTTATTTTCTTGCTCATCTTAATTTCACAAATTTTCATCAATTCATTCATATATATTCTTTTAGCTGTAGTTTGTTAGTATTACTAACTAAGGAGAACAATGAACTTTAATAAATTTTTATTAGTCATGAAAATTAATGAATATTAAGAAATTAATTTTTACTAAACACAAAAGCTACTGAATATCAAAAAAAAAAATTTATATATAAAAAAATGAAATATAGATGATGATATACTAAGAAAGAAAAAAATTAATTCAAAAGAAAATGAATTTAAATGTTTAGTTTGTAGAATGTGAGAGTAGAGAAAGAAAGTGCAATTTGTAATACAGGGAGAGAAAATGATAATTTTAAGATTTTTATATTTTAAATATTTTATAAGAAATTTATTATTTAAAATGAGTATAGAGAAAAATTTCAAATAACCTCATCTTCCCCTTTTAAGTATTACAACTTTTAGATTAAAAAAAAAAGAAAAATAAAAAGCAAAAACTAATTGGCTATCATTTTATGTTATGAAACAGGCTAAGCCCAAATTTGGCATTCTAATTAGTTTTTATGTAGGCTACAACTTAAAGACGAAAAAATAAAATTAATGAAGCTATTTGCTACGATACAAGTTTTACTACGATTAAAACACTGGGACTTTTGTCCGACGGAGGGAGAGGAAAGCATTTCAAATCAAGAATATCATCTTCAAATTCCCTTTAAATTATCACCTAACAAATAATTTCACAAAATTTTTAACATAAACACACTTCTATAAATATACTCAGTAACACAGAGATATTCCATAACAATTAATTTTTGTTTAAATACAGTACAATAAATCAATGATATCAACTAATTTTTTTACAGTATACAGCATGGAATAGAAACCAAGGTAAAGAATGATTGATTAAATGTAAAATATCCAGCCCAAGAGTTTGGCCCTGTGATTTTCGATTTTCGAGTCACTTTTTTATTTGGTCGGTGGCTATAGTTTAAATCTTGAAAATGAAAAAGAGTAAAAAAAATTGATTTGAATTCACATTTTAAAAATAGATAAATTTTTAATTATTCTCTTTGTGGATTAATTACATTCAAATTGTAATCATTATTTTTGAAAATTTTAAATTATTTTATTATTTAGTCAAAAATAAAAAATAGAGTGAGTTAATGAATTTTTTAATAAAAATAAAGAATAAACTAAGATTTTTTAAAAATAAAGAAGATGATTTAAAAATAATTCAGTAAGAGAATAATCTAAAATCAACCCTTTAAAAATTCGAGACTGGAGTCGGCAAAGTTGGCAAAATGCTGGCGAAGTTGGAGGGAAAATAAAAAACGGAAGGAAAAGAGTTGAGTTTCAGAGTTTGTGAAAGACGGTAAACGTGCATTAGGAACCGGACAATCTTGGAAAAGGTGAAAACAAATGAGACCCACATCTTTGCATCATGCCCTCGTAATCTGGGTCACACGTGTCCATCTTTCAACCCCATAGAACCCATTGTTTCTTTCACTTTGTCATGTGGTTCCACTTCTCTCTTACCATGTCACCCATTTTGGCAGGCGCCTCTTTCTCCAACTCTCTCTCGTAATCACAATCCTACTAATACCAAAACTCTTCTCTCTTTTCCCCCGTTTTCCCCAAATAAACAAACAGATTGAAACCTTATATACCATTAGCAGAAGGTAATAAAATCTGAGTCAAGTTTATGTTACATTCATTTCATTTGAGTTAAGTTCAGTTCACACGTTTGCATGGTTATATCACAATCATTATCATCCATGCATACAAAAAATTCCCATTATTTATACCTTTGTTATTTATTAGTCTATGAGGGAATTGAGAATCAAGAATGGCTGGTATTTGAGTGGATACATCGTTAGTATTGTTAGTGATCACTCATATATTTTTAGTATTGTTTGTATTTTGTTAGTTTATAAGGGAATTTAGAAATAATAATTGATGGAATTTGAGTGGATACATTTTTTAGTTTATTAGTGATAAACCACCATCATTGTTATTATTATCATCATCACACACACACACACACACACGCTCGCGCGCGCGCGCGCGTAAAACACAAATCCCACATGTGATAAACTAATTATTGATATATTTGTGATTTGATAGTTTTTCTGAGGGGATTTGAGGATCAAGAATGGCCGGAAACGAGTGGATAAACGGGTACTTGGAGGCGATATTGGATAGTGGGGCATCAGCAATAGAGGAGCAGCAGAAGCAAGCCCCTGTGAATTTGGGAGACAGAGGGCATTTCAATCCAACAAAATATTTTGTTGAGGAAGTGGTGACGAGCGTTGATGAGACTGATCTTTACAGAACTTGGATCAAGGTTGTAGCCACTCGTAACACCCGCGAGCGCAGCTCTAGGCTTGAGAACATGTGCTGGCGCATTTGGCATCTTACCCGCAAGAAGAAACAGGTCCTTCAATTTTTGTCTTGCAATGTTACTTCGTATTAATGGTTTCCTACGGATGAAATGTGATATGTGTTTATTTTACTTATTATTAATGCTTTGGAATCTTGAATATTCGAATAGTGAGTATGTTTATTTTTAACGATTGCTTGCAGTATATTTCATGGTGGTGCTAGTGATTAATAAACCGAGCTACATCCTATTTTGGAAAATTATCAGTGGGCCAGGATTGATTAATCGGTCTTGGAGCCTAATCATTAAGGAAAAAATTAAAATTTTATCATGCAATTAAATTAGCTGAATTGATTATACTTCACAGTCTTTAGAATATATGGATATATTTATGGACTGTGTGCTTTTATGTTCCTGTTGTTTAATTTGCTAATAATTAATAAATCAAAATGTGTATGCCTTTTTTTGGTAAGCATCAAAGAAGGATCTATTACTCGGTTTAGAATCTAATCACACAAGAGGAAAATTCATAATTGTAAAGTAATAGATCTAATAGCTCGATATAACAAAAGATGTTAGACTTCAAGTATATGTATATTATTTACTCAAAAGTATGCATCTATCGTAATTTTTCTTTTCAGTGTCAGTGTCTCTATGTGCATGCATGCTTGTACAATTTGTTTGTTGATTTGACAAAGGTTTTTCTCTCTCTCTATTAACATTATCCCTAACATGGAGTTCTGTATAGAAGCCCTCTCCAAATCAGCTGTAATCATATTGGCTATTGTGGTTTCTAAAACTGAGAGAAAGCTGTGAATTATTATTTTTTTTTTTTCACTCGTGCATAAATGGTAACATTCTAGTCATAAATCCGACTTCCATGCTTGCAAATTTGAGTTGAGATAAATTTTACTTCAGTTTTTATAATAATGATATAATTATGTTGCTAAATTAAAAGACATGATGTGAACAGTTGGAATGGGAGGAATTACAACGGTTGGCCAATCGGAGATGGGAGCGGGAACTAGGACGCAGGGATGTGACTGAAGACATGTCTGAGGACCTATCAGAAGGGGAGAAGGGAGATGGTGTGGGAGAAATACAGACCCCTGAGACCCCAAGGAGAAAGTTCCAACGGAACTTTTCCAACCTGGAAGTATGGTCAGATGATAAGAAGGAAAAGAAGCTCTATATTGTTCTCATTAGGTATGATTCATTCCAATATATGATAGTCGTGTAAAAGACTTGTTTCTTATGTTGTTCAAGCCATCTAACTAATTGATCAGTCTATTAAATCTTTGAAAATCATTATTTTGCTGCTGAGTTTCTTAGGGCCTGTTTGGAAATGACTTAGAGGAATGTTAACTTCCAGTGGTCACTGGAACCATGTTTGATGCCCTGTTTCAAAACAGTCAGGAGAACAGAATTCACTGCCCTGTTTTAGATGTCTTATTTTCTTTTATATAGTGTTTCATCAAGTCTGGTTTTGGGAAGATGAAGGAAAAGGGATAAATCATAGAGTTCTATAGCACTGCTGCAATTAAATCCAGTTTTATTAATGCCACCCACTCTTTTGTCTCTTCCTTCATTTTCCCAAAACCAGACTTGATGAAACACTATATAAAAGAAAATAAGAACAGAATTTCTTTTGTTGTTCTTAGGGGTCAGACAAGAGTATTAAGACCAAAAACCTTATATCAGCACAATATCTTAAATAAAAGATATTAAATTATATGAAAGAGAAGATACTTTAGTTGTTCAATCCTACAGAAACATGAATCAAGTTAAGGTATGAACATTATTCAAATTCAAGATGAATTACAAAGTGTTGCTATAAGTTATAACCCCCTTAGACTTGATTGTTATTGCATGCGTGGCTATATCTTGTTTATCTGAGACTTCATTAACCCTCAGTGACTGTGATATTCTCAATTTAGTTATATGACCCGTTAAATCCCCATATACAACTTATAAAACTCTTTTGTGTTTATTACCAGCTTGCATGGTTTGGTCCGAGGAGAAAACATGGAGCTTGGTCGAGATTCTGACACTGGTGGACAGGTAGCCACTTCATTCCAATTCAAATTACAAACATATGATTACTGATGTATCTGTTCTCATTTGCTTTCTATCCCATGCATAATATGAAATAATTTACAGATAAAATATGTGGTAGAGCTTGCCCGGGCACTTGCAAGAATGCCTGGTGTGTACAGGGTTGATCTTTTTTCTCGCCAAGTCTCCTCACCTGAGGTTGATTGGAGTTATGGTGAGCCAGCAGAAATGCTGACTGGTGGTCCTGAGGATGATGGCAATGAAGTAGGAGAGAGCAGTGGAGCGTATATTATAAGGATTCCTTTTGGTCCACGTGACAAGTACCTACGGAAAGAATTACTTTGGCCGTATATTCAAGAATTTGTGGATGGCGCTCTAGCTCATTGTCTTAATATGTCAAAAGTCCTAGGTGAACAAATTGGTGGGGGCCAGCCTGTCTGGCCATATGTGATTCACGGCCACTACGCGGATGCAGGGGACAGTGCTGCTCTTCTTTCAGGTGCTTTAAATGTTCCAATGGTTCTAACTGGACATTCGCTTGGGAGAAACAAGCTTGAACAACTTCTTAAGCAGGGACGACAATCAAAAGAGGATATCAATTCCACTTATAAAATTATGAGGAGGATAGAAGGAGAAGAACTTTCCCTTGATGCTGCTGAATTAGTGATAACAAGCACTAAACAGGAGATTGATGAGCAATGGGGACTTTATGATGGATTTGATGTAAAGCTTGAGAAAGTTTTACGTGCTCGTGCTAGGCGTGGGGTAAATTGCCATGGCCGATACATGCCCAGGATGGTGGTAAGAATGATTATTTATTTAGTTACTTTTATAGCTGCTCTATTTTCTGATTGTAAGAGTCATGGTTAATTGAAACATGGAAAGAAAGGAAGAATGTATAAAAATATATGCTGAGACCGAAGCTTCATCTCTCTCCAGAAGTAATAATAAAATACCTTCTTTTGAATTTTCTCAGTGCAAAAACTTCGTTCTATTAAGTTCCCATTCATATACTATACTGTTGAATAAAAAAGCAACTCAAGGTTCAAATACATTTAGTACTGCCAGTCTCAAACTCATGTGTTTAAGTTTCAAGTTAGGATACTAAAAAACATTCAAAGCTAACAATAGCATGATTCTACTTTTTGATTATTTCTAGATTTCAAATTTCTCAGGTTATTCCTCCTGGCATGGATTTCAGCAATGTTGTGGTACAAGAAGACACTCCTGAGGTTGATGGGGAGCTCACATCACTTATTGGTGGTACTGATGGATCTTCTCCTAAAGCAATTCCAGCAATATGGTCTGATGTGAGTGCCTCACCTGCAATTCTCATAGTGCAACTTCATCAATTTAACTGTTATTGTTTGATAGCTATATCTTTTGGCAGGTTATGCGGTTCCTCACAAATCCCCACAAACCAATGATCTTGGCTTTATCAAGACCTGATCCAAAGAAGAATATAACAACGCTTTTAAAAGCCTTTGGAGAGTGTCGGCCCCTACGAGAGCTTGCTAATCTTGTTAGTAGTTTTATGCATCTATGTGATTTACTTCAGGTTTAATAAATAACATTCTCAACAAAATTAACATGCTTTTTATATAGACTCTAATTATGGGGAATCGAGATGATATTGAGGAGATGTCTGGCGGAAATGCTAGTGTGCTTACAACAGTGTTGAAATTGATTGATAAGTATGATCTCTATGGGCAAGTTGCTTACCCAAAGCATCACAAGCAATATGATGTTCCAGATATATACCGACTTGCGGCAAAAACAAAGGTTTGCAGAAGTTTAAATTTCTTAAACTAGCTTTATATGGTTTTACTATGACAATTAGCTAAGTGAAAAAAAATAGTGCAGGGAGTCTTCATAAATCCAGCTTTGGTTGAGCCATTTGGGCTTACATTGATTGAGGTTCGTTATGAGTCCTTTACTCATTTTTGTGAATTCATATTCATATTCAAGGAATGGACTTGATCTGTATCTGTTTCAAATGATATAGGCAGCAGCTCATGGGCTTCCAATGGTGGCTACTAAAAATGGAGGACCCGTTGACATACATCGAGTAAGGATGACCTTTGTGTATTTCTATATATAAGATATGACTTGGCTACTTGTTAGATTGTTCAATATCAACTGCTCAACAAGAAAATACTGAGGGAAAGGAAAACCTAAAATTTGTAATCCATCTTTGTGAAGTCGGCTGTCTAGCACATGTGAGTGATAGTTGTCTCAATTGGTAAAACCTCTTGGTTTGTGCAAGCAGTCTCGGGAATCCCACTTACATGGGTGGAGAAGGGATTTAGTTTTCGGTGTTTCTAGTTCTGCAATGCTTTGAAAAAAAAACAAAAAAACAAAAGAGCTGTCAAACACATAGGCTTATGTTCAAGTAGCAATTTATTCGATCCTTTTAATGGTGCAATTATTCTATCTCTTTATGATTTAGGCTCTGAATAATGGCCTGCTTGTGGACCCTCATGATCAACAAGCCATTGCTGATGCACTGCTTAAGTTGGTATCAGAGAAGAACTTATGGGTTGAATGCAGAAAAAATGGTTGGAAGAATATACATCTTTTCTCATGGCCTGAGCATTGCCGCACTTACTTGACTAGAGTGGCAGCTTGTCGGATGAGGCACCCACAGTGGCAAACTGATACTCCAGGGGACGAGATGGCTGCTGAAGAATCTTCCTTCAATGACTCACTTAAGGATGTGCAGGACATGTCGCTTAGGCTCTCTGTGGATGGAGATAAATCATCTCTAAATGGGTCTCTCGACTATACGGCTGCATCTTCTGGTGATCCTGTGCAAGACCAAGTGAAACGAGTTCTAAGCAAGATCAAGAAACCAGATTCTGATTCAAATGATAAGGAGGCTGAGAAGAAATTGCTTGACAATGTTGTAAGCAAGTATCCCATGTTGAGGCGGAGACGTAGGTTGATTGTTATTGCACTTGACTGTTATGACAGCGAAGGTGCTCCTGATAAAAAAATGATTCAGATAGTGAATGATGTATTTAAAGTTGTTCGATCGGATCCTCAGAGTTCAAGAGTCTCAGGATTTGCCCTATCAACAGCCATGCCTGTGTCTGAAACAATAGAATTCTTGAATTCAATGAAAATTGAAGCAAACGAATTTGATGCTTTGATTTGCAGCAGTGGAGGTGAAGTGTATTACCCAGGTACTTATACAGAAGAAGGTGGAAAGCTTTTTCCAGATCCAGACTATGCAGCACATATTGACTATCGATGGGGATGTGACGGACTAAAGAAAACCATTTGGAAGCTTATGAATACAACTGAAGGTGGAGAAAATTCTAAAAATTCTTCTTGCCCCATTCAGGAGGATCAGAAATCAAGCAATGCTCACTGCATTTCATATCTGATAAAAGATCCTAGTAAGGTAATGAGAAAAATGGGCTTCGCTTCAATGGTATGGCAAGTAACTTGTTGTACTGGCAGGACTTAATAATTGTGGCTTGATATTGCAGGCTAAGCGTATTGATGATTTGAGGCAGAAGCTTAGGATGCGAGGTCTACGTTGCCATCCAATGTATTGCAGGAACTCAACAAGAATGCAAATTGTTCCTCTCCTTGCCTCTCGATCACAGGCACTCAGGTACAAATACACAATTAGGATCATCTTTTATGTTACGTAAGATTGACCTTTCCCTTTTGATAGAATAAGATCATGTCGCCACTGCATTTGCGTGTGTTTATAGTGTGTATGTCCGTTACTTGTCTTTAGTTCATGCTCAAATTTTGTTAGTCAAACCTTTTTCCTATTTCCTCTCCATTTACCTATTTTAATATCATATTCATTGTTTCTTTCCTTTGCTATATATCAGTTTGTTGACAAACAATTTTTGTTCTAAAAATCCTAGATAGTCATTGCAAAAGGTAGCCCCATCAATCGACAAAGCGAAGCCATGACTATAGTCCATAGATTTAAGTAAGTCATGAGAAAAAAAAAAAAAAGAACACAGAGCTCCTGTCTTTGCAGTTCATGATAATTGCGCTATTTTTGGGCATTGTTGCTAGAATCTTTGTTACTATCACCACCTATATAAAAATTGAATGCAGAAATAGTTTTAGTGTAGTGTAGTGTGATGTGGTAAGGTGATAATATCCAAATTTTTAATACTTAAGGCTTATGTATAGAAATATCCCTTTTAAACAATGATTGATAGAAATCTTCTTGGTTGTGAATCACCATATTCTTTTTCCAATTCCTGTGACCTAAATCAATATTCTACTCAAATCACACTAGCAATTGCAAAAGTGAATTTATGGAACATCAAACTTTCTTATTGATTTATAATATATTTGTGTTGAGGCGAATGTAAAACCTTCTTTAAAGGAGGTATTTTAAAGAAAAACTGCAGCAAAGGGATGAGGAAGGATTAAAAGAAATTATCTTATTTTAAAATAGAATTTTGGAGGAAGAAGAAACGGAGATGAGGGATGTGTGAAGTTAAATTTTTTCCACCTGAATATTATTTGACGTTAAATATTAAAATATATTAAAAATATGAATAGTTATAGGGTGATAGATTAGTTGTGGGATTATACCAAAATGTGATTTGAACTAACTTTTTCTTTAATTGTTTTAACTTAGCTTTCTCTAGACTGTGACTGCCTAGGGCTGGGCAGAACCAAACCGAAATTAGTTTTTTTTCGGTTTGGTTCGGTCTTGGTTTGGTTTTTTAAAATATAAAAACCGAATAAATAAAAACCGAAGTTCGGTTCGGTTTTCAATTCAAAAATTAAAAAATCCGAATCGAACCGATGAGAGGTATAGTTCGGTTTTTGGTTCAAATATTTTAATGAATATTAGTGATTAATGAAATTAAAAATTTGTAGTTTTATATGAGAGGTATAGGGTTCCAAATATAAAAAACCGAACCGAAAAACCAAAAACAAACCGAAAAACCAAAACCGAACCGAACTTTTAGTTTCGGTTCGGTTTTTATTTTTCATAAATATTTTTTGGTTTTTTTAAATTCTCAATCCAATCCGAACCGAACCGAATTTTTCAATTTATTCTAAAACTGAACCGCACCGAACCGATGCCCACCCCTAAGACTGTCGGTCACTTGCAACAGATGGGATTTTGCTAAAATCATAGGCCGGACCTGAGCCTAATTGTTCACATGTATGTATGTGTGTGTGACCACAGGTACATGTACACACTAGTTAAATCATGACTCTTAACTGTAAACTAGGAATTCATATACTCAACAGAAACTAGATCATTCAGCTGTTCTCTGTCTTCACTTCTAAAGTTAGTTTTATTGGTTTGATCACTAGTGATGTCAATCTGGTTCTTTGTATTTCTGGAACATTTTACTGAGCCATTGGTAAGAATTTTTTTTTTTCAAATTATACTATTCTAGTGATTTAATTTTCATGAAGAACTCATAGCCTTCATAATTGTTTAGTCAGGATATTTAGTGGCTGGTCTATTAAAGACATTGTTGAAATGAGGCATGATTTAATTACTTTTGATAAAAGCATTTGTTCTTCTTCTGATTGTTAGGTATCTGTTTGTTCGCTGGAGATTAAATGTCGCCAACATGTTTGTCATTCTTGGTGAAAGTGGCGATACAGATTATGAAGAGCTCATTTCCGGGGCTCATAAAACCTTAATCATGAAAGGGGTGGTGGAAAAGGGTTCAGAAGAGCTGCTCAGAACCACAAACCTACGAGATGATATTGTTCCGAGTGAGAGCCCTTTGATTGTGCATGTAAATGGCGACGCAAAGGTTGATGAAATCACCAATGCTCTAAGACAAGTGGCTAAAGCTTCTGTGGGAATGTGAGATAGTAGTAATCTCTATATTTTCTTTTCTCTTCACTTATCTATTATCATTGTATCTATTTTTTTTTTTTTTTTAACGCTAAATGCAATGGAAGTTTCCTGGTCATAGGGCGAATTTTCATATATGGATTATTTTTTGGATTTAATGACATATGTAGCCTAATTGGAGAAAAGCTTTTGTTGTTAAATATGAGTACAAATGGACGCTGAAAGATGGTGAGTTTGTTAAGTTTCGTTAGAAATCATTCTTGGGCTATACATGATGAGCACTTCTCAAATAATTAATAATAAGGCAATTCCTAAGTTACAATTTCTGTAACATACAATCTTGTTATCTGTCAAAATCTCAACTACTCAAATGTTTTAAAATTTAATCTAGTGGTTAATATTTTTTTTTCTTTTTTTTTTTTAAAGGAGAGGGGGGTGGGCAAGCCCAAAGAGTTTTTACCCCCTCTCCACCCCTAAGACTCGAACCCGGGTCGCTACGAATCTAGAACCGACTATGGCAGCCAACCTGACTACGAATCTAGAACCGACTATGGCAGCCAACCTGACTACAGCCTTGGGGGCTAAATTTTAATATTTAATTTATAAGAAATTTGTAACAAGAAGAAATTATGGGTTATATATTACATAAACTGTAACATAGTAAGACTCTAATAATGATAGATCTTTTGGGTATACCTAAAAACAAAACCGTGGTGGGCACAAACAAATATCATTCAGTATGAAAAAATATTGTTACATCAAAGTTCATTCAGAGTCCATTCGTTAAATTATATTATATTATGTTATATTTTATTATTTTAATATTAATATATTATATTATGTTGCATTATATTAACCTTGTATTATAATAATATTATATAATATTTAGTACTATATAGTACTATATTAATTTTTAATAATACTATTTTAATGTTGTATTGTATTGTATTAAATTATTTAAAAATAATTAATTTGTATATATTAATTATTGTGATCTAATTAAATAATGAATAGTCTAGAATAATTCACAAATCTAGATCGGCTAATTGTTCCCGGATAGCAACTGCGCCAGTAGAAATTTCTCGGTATATTATATTTTTATGTACATTTAAGTGTTATTATTAGTTATATTAAATTATAAATTTATTAATAAGTTATAATGTAAAAATAAAAAATATAATATAATATTATAAATAAAAATAAAAATTAATATTATATTAAATTAAAAGTTGTTATTATTATTATTATTATTATAATAAAGAAAAAGCAAAAGAAAAAAAAAAAAAAAAAAGCTAGTGCGGCACTTGCCGTGTTATCTTGCCCTCTTTACCCATTACAATATTGCTCCAAAAAAAGGTTACTATTATTTTAATATGAATAACATTTTAATACTTCATAATGCAATGGCACCAAACATACCCTTAATGAGAACCATTAGTTTCTCTCAGTCAGTCACCTTATCGCTGCTTGTAGTTTAGTTTCATAGGAGTATATATAGGTTTTGGTTTTAAGGATTTAGTGCATCTATAAATGTCAACACAAAAATTTTTATAATGCCATAGTTAAAATTACGGCGTTAATGTCGTGATAAATATAAATTTTATAAATTACATATAAGATTATTAAATGAAAAATAAAATAAGTAATTAAATTCATACTAGACTATTAATTATTAAAACAATTAACATGGTTTCTATAGAATTTTAGTGAAAAATGATTTATTCATTTACTTTAAATAAAAAAATCATTCATTGAAAAAAAAAAATGTACTGAAAACAATGAATAATTTTATTGAATTTGTTTAATTGTAAAGTCTATCATTACTTCAAAAATGCAAAATAATGGCTCATAGGTTACAGCCTCTCCCCCACACCTCACAAAAAAAAAAAAACCTATCATTCAAAATATTTAATGATTGTTATTTCAAGACCATCCTAAAGTAAAATATTACAATCTATTTAAGATAACAGTCACCGTATATCTACTCCTATGTAAATTGCTTTTAATGTTTTATAATAACAGTCACTAAATATATAAAATAAAGATGATCGTTTTAACTAATAACTGTCATTATATATAATTTATTTTAACTCGTAAAATAACAGTTATTAGTTAGAATAGTCATGTTATATAAATTTTTTATTCTTATTACTATTTAATATTTAAATTATTTAATAGAACAATCATGTTATATAAATTATTATTATTATTATATTTAATATTTAAATTAATGATGGTTTATTATAATAATTAGACTATTGACACCCTTTATTAATCTCGTAAAACTCATAGAGCGTATTTGGAACTTTGAATTATATGGTATTAAAATATTATTTACATTAAAATAATATCCACCCCTTATTTGGAGCAAATTTACAAGGGATTAAAGTGGGTAGCCAATGAGGCAGCTACCCACATTAGCTTGCTTGCCTTTTTTTTTTCTTCTTCTTCTTCTTCTTCTTTTGTTTTATAATAATAAAAAATATATATAACTTTTTAATATTATATAATGTTAATTATTATTTTTTATTTTTACATTATAATTATTAATATAAATTTATAAATTTATAATTTAATATAACTAATAATAAATATTAAAATTTAAATAATATTAATTTAAAATTAATAATATAAAAATTAATATAATTTAAGTATATTAATATAATATAATATATAATTTAAATTAGTCACAAAAAATACTTCTGATGTATTACAATGACATTTAAGGAAAAAAATAAAATTAACTCCACTATATAAAACCCATGTTTTATTTTATTAAACCCCCATGCACCTTTTTTTATTTACTTTATCTAGCCACTCTCTTATTCTTTTCTACTCAAATGACTTTTTTTGTTTGATTCTTTGTAGGTAATAAACTTGATGGTGAAGTGTCGCCGTAGAGTTTTTAAGGTTGTCTAGTAGCCAATGGCCTGGAAAGTAAAGAGCATTGTACTATGCACAAATTCAATTTGTTCTTCCTTTTTTGTTTTTAAACAAAAAAAAAAAAAATCTTTTTGCGTCTCAAGAAGAAATGTGAGGCTTACCGAAAACATTTAGCCATAAGAATCTGCAATAACAGTACAGACATTGACCTGATTGTGGCATGTTGTCACCTTTGCCAATCAAAATCGCCAACACGAGCTTCAAAGGTGTTTATTTAAGAAAAAAAAAAAGTATTTTTGGAATTAAGTGAAGAATAATTGAAAGATGAGTTTTACGTAGATTTTGAAGGGAAGTCAATAGTTGCACTCGTATTATAAATTATCATCTTATTAAACAAAATAATACTAAAAAAAAACTTGAGCCTTAGATTTTCATATTTAATTATTTTGTCTTTATTAACTTGTGCTCAATCCCTTTCCAAAAAAAAAAAAATCTTGCGTGCTCCTACAATTTGGCTAAGATAGATGTCATCATCATTGTTGAACTACTTTGCTCCAACTTCAACTTTCTCCTTTGGCTAAAATTACCTTAGTTGCTCACTTGCAACTCTCTTATTCACCCATTTGCTGACTCACTTGTTGCTGATTCGTTTATTTGCTCGGAATGTCCTGGGGAATTTCACTACTGCAGTTCATTAATTTGCTGGAATTGTGCTTGATTTTGAGTGTGACGGTTTGATTATGTGCTCATTTAGGGTTTGGGCTTTGGAATTTTGAGGTTGGGCTTTGGAATTTTGAGGGTTAGGGTTTGATTGGTTGCTTCTTTAGGGTTTGAATTTTTTTATTTTATGGGTTAATTTCTTAAATTGATTAGGAGAAGAGATTGAATAAGCTATTGAGCGTAAATTTTCATGTGTTTGGAGAACCTATTATAAAGGTGGGGTGCGAGTTGGGTTGACATCCAACCCACATATAATATGGGTTGAAAACCTAATTTGTTATGTATTTTAATTTAACCCAACTTAACTCAATCCGTAAAATTACGAGTTATAATGGGTTAGACTTTTGAACAAGCCCCATTTTCATATTTAATTTAATACTATATAAAAATTATAAAAGTAAATGAATTAATTGAACAAATTAAAAGAATACAAATATTAAAATCCTTACAATCAATTCAACATTTCAAAATCTAACTATTAGATTATTAGTTCATAGTTGATGGAGAAAAAAAAAAAGTTAAAAATTCAAAGTCTTACTAAAGATAAAGCACTAAAGCCTAAACAATAGCGTTAATTAGGAGTTTAATTAATTTAAAAGGTTTTATTATCATTTTATAATTTTATGTAAAATATCAAAATTTATATTATAGTAAAATTTATATATAATTATATATATGAATGTGGTTGGCGGGTTGGAAATTTAACAACCCAACCAACTTGTTTATTTTACCAACCCAACCCAAACCGCAAAAAATAATGCAGGTTGGGTTGGTTTCATAGTCCACCCCTAATATTGTTTCTTAGCTCACCCATAATGTTGTTGGAGAAACTTAAACAAAAAGGTAACGATGTTCAATTTTCCTTTATCATTATCTAATTTTGGTTGAGGTTATGCTTTTTAAGTTAATTTAACAATTTACAATGTTTTTTTGAGAGATTTCTATATATAGGTTGGATTTGATGTTCATATTAAAATTACATCTTAGAGATTAATTACTTTATTTATTGATATTGTTTTGTCTGGAACAAAGAATTAGTTTTGCTGTTGTTTTGCACAAAGAATTAGTTTTGCTGTTGTTTTGCACATAAAGTTTGTAGAGATTTTTTTTTTTTTAATGATGTTTGCTATTAAAAAGTTACAAGACAACATCAAGAAATTTTCTTGGTGTTGTCTTCTTACTGCATTACTATTAAAATAGCACCTAGAAGTTGCAAGTGCTGATTTAGTTGCAAACTAACTGTTAGACAGCAACTAAAAATTTTTTTGTGTGCTCTCACGTAGTGTATTGCTGTTTTAACTATAAACTAGTGGCTGGACAATTTTGGGTGCTATCATGCAGCTTTATTATGTTAAAATAGCACTTGGAATCTAGTGATTTTCTACTTTAGTTTATGGCCAATGCTATACTTCTCCTGCCATCGAAGTTGCCCCCACTTCTCTTTCTTCTCCATCTTCGATTCCCTCATCCTCTCCTTTAAAATTGAAATATTAGCTGTGCAACCCAAGAGGGGAGATAAATTGAGATTCTAAAAATTTACCACTTAAAACTAAAAGCAATTCAAGTAAAGCAAGCAAATTTGAAATGCTCAAATTGAAGTGTAGTAATAAATAAAATAATAAAGGTTAGAAAAATATAAACATGATTTTTACGTAGTTCGACTAATCTTACCTACGTGTAGACCTCCAAACTTATTGGACTTAAGAATTTTAAAACATGCCTCTACAGCTTCAATAATACTTACACTTTCTTCTTTGAGATCGAATTCAAAGATTGGAATTAAGATCTCGACTTCTCATGAGCAAGCTTCTTCACTCACATCTTAGTTGACAGATCAGATGGAAGAACCGCTTAATGAAATTCACTTTCAACGGATTGAACATGATGCACGGACTTGAAGCATTCTCTTCTTTTAAAGATTCAGTGAGTGATCTACTCTATCTACTCTATCTTTCAAACATTTCTAGCAGACTATGTTCTGTGGGAACTTCGACCTTACCGCATTCCTTCATATAGGTGGGACAAGCAACAAAGATCAATCTCGCTCAATCGAAAGAGTCAAGCACCCAGTGTCCACAAGTAAAGGGGTCCTGTTGCTGCCCACGTATAACTAAAATGTTGAAGGCGTGGCACTGAGGTGTTAAGTCAAACAATATAGATTCGTCCAAAAGGTCAAAGCACGTCTCAAAGTGCCAAGAAGGAAGTCGCAAGGAAAGACTCATTCGAGTAGTTTGATTGTTTTGAAGATTCATGAGACTGCTTTTCACTAGAATTCCATGGCCTCGGACGAGAGTAGAGCAAGTTTGGTTCTTGGGACCTCACTCAAAAGTTGGCCTTTCCCCACTTCCTCATCTGCGAGATAAGAATAACGGTAGGTAGCCTCATATGCGGACAAGGAGCAAAACGGTAAGGCCCTCACACGTAACGGAATTCTAGAACCAACGGATTCGCGTACTACTATAGGGCTAGTAATAGCAGTAGCACCCCTATGACTACAAGTCATGACTCACGTATACTAGCAAGAAGTGGTGATCACTTAAGTGATTTTTTGGAAAGCTGTGAATATCCACAATCTCTTAACCCAAGTGTATCTCAATATTTAGAATCACTCAACTTGATTTTACAATAAATTTTCTCTCAAATAATATGTTTGATTATAAATAAATGCTCAAAGTGTGATTCAATTAAGTAATAGTAAGTTTAAAGCTCAAAAAAGGATTGTATACTCAATAGTAAGCTTAAATACAACTGTTGAGATCCATCATGTTTGAATTTGATTGAGTCTTTTTATAGTTAGAGTTAAAAACTAATTGTTATTAACTTTTTGGTGATAACCAGCTTGCCGTTTATTCTATTCGGTATGCCACTTAAAGTTACCAATAGAGTCAAAGATTTAAATTTTTGCATAATTGATTTGCCAATTCTCATTATTCGATTAGCCGTTTGTACTCCATAAAGTTTCTGCTTAATAATCGGTTTACTATTTGTTGAAAATTGGTTAGCCATTTTAATTTCAGTGAGCATCTCTTAATAACCAATTTTGTCTCTTTTGAATCCAGTTTGTCGTTTGACTACTAGTGAGCATCTTTGTTGAACGTGATTGGCTGTTTAGCTTATCTAGTTATTTGATTTGTTTTTAGAATACAACTTTGTGAGTTTCAGTTATCCAGTTAATACTAAAATTGCATTTGTTTTTTTTTTTTTTGGTTCAGACACTTATTTTCTTGTTTTATAAAACCATAAGATCCAATTCTTTGTTTATCCAAAACATGTGATTGTTATCATTAAAATAAATCTATTTTATAGCCATATAGGCTAACAATCTCTATTTTTTTTTATAACGTCAAAACGCATTAAGTATTTTGAGGATTTTGATAGAAAAACTATAAGTAAAAAAATTTTAAAATGCTTCCCTTACAGATGCATGACACTTGAAAATACTTAAAACACACTCACACACACACACACACACACATTCATCATAAAAAGGAAACCAAAATACTCCCCCTATCAATCTCAACAAAAAATATATAACCACAACAGTACACAAGCAGAGCATATATTGTATTAAAATGTTGAAAAAAAAATATCCATATCATCTAAATGTAAGTAGTCATATTGTCCAAAAGAAAATATCCATAAAACATAATTCAAAGGCATAAACTAAACATCTCATCATAAACATCCCGTTATAATGAAAAATGTAATAGCATATATAAATGTTGGTGTGCGAAAATATAAAAGTGTAGGAAACATAATGAAAACTACTCAGACGATGAAGATGGTGGTAATGGAGGTGGAAAAGGATACAAAATGGCCAAATGCTCAAACAAGAGATGTTGTCTAGTGAGGAGCTGCTGTTGCTGCTCTAGAATGAGCAATTGAAAGGTGGTCTGCTGTACAGTGTTCTTACTTTATCTATAAGCTACTGAAGAGTGACCTCTTCGGAAGCATGAGGCTTTGGAAGTAGTAAAATAAATACAGAAGCATTGAGAGTAGGTGCAGAGACTATAGGATCTTGAAATTTATACTGACCTCAGAAGGGAAGTGAAAAATCAGGTAGTTGATCAACTAGTACCACAACATTGAGAGGACGATCATCATTTAGAGCAAAAAAAAATGTACTTATTTTCTATAAACTTACCCATTTTTCATTGCGCCACTCAAATCTTAAAGCACAAACAGCTTCATTCCCTATAATCTTAAAAGGTTTATAAGAAAACTCATTTATGTTCACTTTGAAGTATTTAAGGATGCGGGTAATGAAATGACTATAAGGAATAGATCGAGAGATCAAGTTAGGTATGGTAAGCATATTGCAGATAATAATATACTCAAGGTTGACAGGACGATGCCTAAGGATGGAATCAAGTAAAACAAGATCTATATAGTAGATCTAATTTAAGTGTCCTTACCTCAGAAGGATAATAGTTTGAACAATACTAAGTAGGATCTTATATTGGAAGCATAGACACTAAGTACGAAAATGGATGTTACAAACCCCATAAAAAAGATTGATGCTCTTGTATATGTTTCTAACGGCATCGACATGAGAAAAGTTAGAAATTTTAGGGGCTTTTCTAACAGAGAAAATTTCTAACCTTATATCATAGGTTCTTAAGAGAGAATTTAACCATATATCATCAAACTCAATCAAAATTGGTGATTACTTAATTCTATTTCTTTGCAGAAGTATCCATGTTTGAGTAAAAGACTCTCATCAAGTTAGGATATACATTCTCCTTACCAAAAGGGTTTTCATCCAACTAACTTCCTTTAATAGTTCCAACTAGTTTCCATTACCAATGCTAAGGCTATGAAGCCAATCAGTTAAGAGATAAAAGGTAGGGAATACCGTTCGGGTTATAAACTTTTGGTGAAACAGCTTGGCCAAACGTTTTTCTATAAAGTGTCGTGACTCAAATCAGATTGATCTGTAGTGCCTCTTTTTTTTGCGTGATTGTTTGGGTGGTTGGATAAGTTCTTTTCCTTTTCTGCTTGGCCTTGAACTGGACATGATGTTTTAAGACAGATTTAAGGGGAAATAAATTGATTAAAAGTGATAGAATGGTATTTAAGAAGATGGATGCGTGCAATTTAGGTAAAAATTACCAAATTGAGAAATCTAAAGAGAGAAAAAATGAGAGAAGAGGTTAGGTTGAAATTAGGATTTTATGATTTTAATGGTGAAAAGGAGTTTGGAAGATGATTTAGAGAACTAAGAATAATGGGGATTATTTTTTTGATTTAATTTGGTGTAAGAATACATGAAATTGGTGCATTTTGGAGTAAGAATGAGAGAAAAAAAATGAATTTTAGTGAGAATGAGAAATGGTGTACCAAATGAAAGAGAGAGAAGATGAACAATTCATAAAATGAGAATCTGATTGACCAATAAGCAGTAACTGGATGATCGATTATGGTCCAGTGAGTTACTTTGTTAAAATAGATTGGTCGTTTAGCTTATCTGGTTATTCATTTTATTTCCAAAATACAACTTGGTGAGTTCTAGTTATTCGGTTAATGCCAAAATTGTATTTTTTGTTTCAAACACACTTATTTTCTTGCTTTATAAAATCATAAGATGCAATTATTTATTTATTCAAAACATGTGGTTTGTTATCATCAAAATCAATCTATTATTTAGCCATATAGACTAACAAAAATCACATCATCTTCCTTTTTTTTTATAATGTCCTACACCAAACCCACCACTCTTACCTCGTCCTCACTCTTCATTGTCTTCATATTTTCCTTATTTATCTCACTCAACTGCTTCCACTATTGTTAGGTGTTGTTTTAGCTGCAAACTATTAGTTGGAACGCACTAAAATTTTTTTTGACATCATCAAGCTATTGTTTTCCAACTAATACAGCACTTAAAAACTTTTTAGGTGCTATCATTAGAGCTGGCCACGTGTTAGATTGGGTTAGGTTGGTATACAACCCAACTCGCATACATAATAGGTTGAAAAATTCCACCTAACCCAACTCAACTGGTAGAATTGTGGGTTGGATTGGGCTTTTGAAAAAAGCCTATATAATACTGTACAATAAATTAATTAATTGAAAAAGCTAAAAAAACACAAAAATTAAAATTCTCACAACAATCCAGCATTTCAAAGTCTAATAATCAAATTATTGGTTCATAGTTAATGAAAAAAAAGGTTAAAAAATTCAAAATCTTGTTTAAAAAACATTAGCCAGCAAGAGTGTGATGAAGATCAATCCAAATTAATGGTATAAAAATCTTATGCCAATCTTGACTTTACAAGATAATAAAAATGAAAATATTAATCATCTATTTTTTAACAAATAAATACAAGTAAAAAAATACTAAAAATAAAAATCATAATATAAATATTTAATTGATGTGATAGATTAATAAAATGTCATATTTTCAATAGAAGGTGTATGACTATTCTCTTCTATAGCAATACGAGAAGAAAAAAATCAAGTTTTCATGCATATCAAGCTTTCCACTATTTTTTAGGACCCAAAAAGCTCGAAATGGATAAAAAACGCCCTCATGTATAGAATGCAAACTCAGAAGCAACTGTAGATATTAAGATTGAAATTCTTTCTTTGGCTATGTTAGACAAAATTTTATACTTCCCACTATTTACCTTCCACAAGTTCAATAAATCAAATGAATCATCAAAGCAATTTTCACATTATCTAATAAATATTTGTCCACTTCATTTTTCAACTATGCAGTATCATCCTCCAGTTGCTTTTTTTTTTTTTCCGTTGTGAAAGCTTTGCTACCTTAGTTAATCTATAATCAATAATGTCACTTCTTTTCTCCAACTCCAATGGCAAAATGACAATATTAGAGGATTGACTTTGGCTATTACTATCACATTTAGGGTCATTATTTATGTAAAGGCCATACAAAAGAGACAATAAATCCTTAATCACTTTTATGAGCTCATATACAACATTTTCATCATACAATTCTTCAAAACAAAATTTCACAAAACTTAATTCATACCAAGGATCAAGCACAACAACAATTAACAACTTATTTAGTGTTTTAAGGGAACCCCAATATTTGTTGTACTTCTCTTTCATTTTCTTAGCCGTTGCACTCAAATAAGAATCTTCAATTGGTATCAGTTCTTTTAAATTTAACTCAATAAAATGCATTTCATGAAAATATAAATGTGACATAATTGGCAAAGAAGCATTAATTTTTCTTTTTGTAATTTCATAAAAATTCTCTAGAAAATTGTTCAACAACTAACTTGCATTCACCCAATCTCGAAGTTCAGGTGGCCAATCATTTTTTTTTTTCACACTCTTTCTCTTCAAAATAGAATCTATACAAGCTATCATCATTCTCCAATAGTTCAAAAGCTTTTTGATATTCAAGAACACTCTCTAACATCAAATAAGTGAAATTCTACTTAGTAAAAGCATTCATCACAACAATATGTTTAGAATCAAATTCTTCATGCTCAACACATTTTCTAAATTTTATTAATCTAGATAGTGATGATCTTACATATCTCACAACATTACAAATGCTTGAAATAGAATTATTCATTTCTTTCAATCACAATCAAAATTACAATATATGCACAACATCTAATATGAAGATAATCACCATTCAACACAGGATCACCCTAATTATTCAGCTTGTTTTTAAATAAAAAACATCTAAATCATGTAAACTTACTCTATCAACAGTAATTATAAACGTCATATCAATACCCCATCTAAACAAAGGAGATTCAATTAATTTTCCAATGGTATCCCTTTTATGATTACCAAATTGGCAAAAGTTTATAACCATTTTATGAAATTGTCACTCATCAATAATAAAATGGGTTGTAATAACCACGTAATTCAAATTTTGTATTAAAGTCCAACAATTAATTGTTATACACACCCTATATTTATTAGAGCCAGAGCCAACACTTTTTTTTTCAAAATATTTTTCTTGTTTAAGTATAATTAATACACATCTCTAGCAGTTTTAGACAAGCTTTGCTCATAAGTTTCCAAAACCTTCTTTCTTAATAAAACTAAATGGCAGTTCATCAATAATTATCATTTCAATGCTGCTTTCCTAAGTTCCTTTTTGCTATAAGAAATTCCAATAACATTACTACTACCACCGGTTGTCTTATCCTCAAATGCTAAGTTTTTTTTTATTATTTTTAATCAACTTTCATATTATTATAAAATTTGCATACTTCCAACTGATTCCATAAAGTGCGGGTCCTAATAAATTTAGAATGACACACATAGACCATAGCCATGTTTGGATGCTATGACCAAAAGGTATGATTCGAGTAATTTTATAAAAAGAAATCTCATCAAAGATTGAATGTAGATGTGAATTAGAGGGTATGACTTGATAAGAAGATTTGCTGAAAATATTATTGCAGGATTAGAATAATGCCCACCTCATGTTTGTCAAAAAGTTTTTTTCCAATTAATAATTATTATATTTATTCCAATTCGATTGAACTTGACACTTTAACAACAAAAAATTGACTAATTTATTTCAAAACAACAATAATCAATTAGTAAATTATAAATAAATGAGAACCTATGTGGTTGGGCTGTTATTCAAAGTGGCTTATGAGTTATGATATTGTGTTGTGTATTATGTACGAGTAGTTGCATTTTGAACTAGATGAATTTGCATTTAGGATTCTATAATTAGGAAAGTTGTCGCTGTTTTGAGAGGCTTGTTTATTGTTTATATTTATATTTTATTATTATATATATATAATAATTATATATATACACACACGCACGCACGTGTTGGCGAATTAGGTTAGGTTGAAAAGTTTCAAATCAAACTATAAAAATCTTATGGGTTAGGTCGGTTTCACGGGTTAAGCTGTTATATTACAATTTTGCTGCTTTTAGAGTACTTGGGATTTTCAGGTGTAGATTTAGCTGTAAAGTAGAAGCTAAACAACATTTAAAAAATTGCAAGTGTTTTCTTATGTTTATTTGTTCTATTATTTGTTATTATGTTCAAACTAATTCTCTATGTTTTTGGTAATAGACATGTATAATTTTTGCAAGTGAACATCCATGCACAATTAGTTGTGATCAAGTAATTGAAAATTTAGGCTTTAAAATTCATTGTTTTTGAGTTTAGAATGGATAAGTCTTGAAATTCATTGGATAAAAGATTAAAATAATATAAAGATGGTATTAAGAGCATTTTGAACTTTGTTATCCATCATGATATAAGTTTGAATTATTTACATTGACCTTGCTTGAAGTGTTGGAATGTAAAGTACCAGACTCTTTTATAGATAAAAACTCACTTATTTATCTTTGAAATTGATTGAAGTTATACAAATTAGTTTTTATCTGGGGAAGAACTCGTTGAAGGTCTTTCTACTAGTATAAATGAGTAGATTAAAAGAGAGATTGAATATGATCACGTTAATAGTACTATTGAGATTATTCAAGGGCATACAATAATTTTGAAAGCAATCCCAACATATTCCAAAATTCGCTTATAGATACTGAAAATGCATTATATCCAAGTTGCATCAACTTTGAAAAGTTATTTGCTTTGGTAAAACTGTAAAACTTGAAAATGAAGAATTGAAGGTCAGAACAAAACCTTTTAGAGTTACTTAAATTGCAAGAAGAGATGCTTTTAGACTAAAATGAAATTATGACATCATGTATGAGGAAAAGAAAACATTGAATACATAGAGAATAAAGTATGAGAAGATTCATGTTTGCCAAGTGATTGTATATTGTATTAAAAGGAGTATAAGAATTTAACTTCTTGGCCTTCATACTGAATGAAAAGTAATGAAGAACTCAGAAAAGATAGAAATGGGTGTGATTGTAAAAGTTTTATAATATTTCCCACCAATCCTAAGGTTTAGAAGAATGTTTAACATTCAGGATACAAATAAAAGTTTAACATGACATGTAAAACAACAAGAAGTTGATGATTATCTACGTCATCTAGTAGATACTCTAACACGAAAACACATAGCTTACATTTGTTCTTAATTAAGGAACCTATAACTTGCTTTTTTTTGTAAATGGGATTAATCCATATAGTTCTTTAGTAAGAGTTAAAGTTGTTGGCCAATTATATTAGTGACTTATAACCTTCAACCGTGGTTATGCATGAAAAGAAAGTTTATGATGTTAACTTTGTTAATATCTGCTCTTAAGTAACCTGACAATGATATTAATGTGTACTTAGCACCTTTGATTGATAATCTAAAATTGTTATAAGAGGCGAGAGTTGATGTTTATGATGCATATTGACAACAATCATTCAACTCAAAAGATATTCTTTAGTGGATAATTAATGATTTTCTTACTTATGGAAATTTATCTTATTATACTATGAAGGGCTATAAACTTGTCCAACATGCAGAGAAAACGCATTCTATTTTATTAAAGCATAGTTGAAGATTTATTTTGTGAGTCATAGAATATTTTTGTACAATTATACCGATATTGTGATATTAAAAAAGAATCTAACGGTCTTCTAGAATATAAAAGAGGACTTGCACCATTAAGTGGAAATAAAGTTCTTGCAAAACTATAGAGATTAAATGTTTCATGGAGAAATAAAATAGCAAATATCCGATTTCTTAAGGTTATTAGAAGAAAAAGTCTATATTATTGGACCTTGGATACTTGAAATATCTTTATATTCGACATGTGCTAGATGTTATGCATATTAAGAAGAATATATGTATAGATATTGTTGGTACACTGTTTAGCATAAAAAGACAATGAAAGAATAGACTTGAGCTTATATGTATCTTAGACATTGAATATATAAAGTGAATTGGAACTCAAAATTGAACAGACTAGCATTAATAAGTTAGGTGTAACATCTTTTGCATTGAGTAAAGAAGAGAAAAAAAAAGATTTTACAAAAATTTAGCAGAGATAAAGGTCTATGACAATTACCTTCAAACATAAGAAATTGTATCAATCAAAGATCTAAAGCTTTAAAGTATAAAGTTTCATGACTGTCATGTTTTCAAGCAATAGTTATTGCATACTGATATAAAGTGATTTAGAGCATTGTGTATCGCGAGTAAGGTATATTTCAGAGGGTATAACTTTGGCTACAAGTGTCCGTTTTGAGCATATAATACATTGTTTCGAACCTTGTGATGAGACGAGCCAAACCCTAAATTGCTAATGCTGTTCTGGTTCATGCTCGAGCCAGAAATTTTATTTATTTTCATTTTTAAGTTTTAAGATTTTTTTTTATTTTTCCTGATTTGTCTAAGATTTTTCTCTTTTTTTATAACTCAGATTTTTTTTTTTCAATAAGAGAATTTTATTATAGAATAATATTGTAGGTTAACCTATTTTAGTAAATTTTTAATATTTAAGTTTGTTATAAAATGGTCTCAAAACACTAATTTTTATTTATTCAGTCTTTCAATAAAATTTTATTTATTAAGAAACATTTATTTTTTGTATCAACAACCCTTTATATTTCTATTTCATCATAAAGGCTGTCAAAGAATGTGTTTTTTTTTTTTTAGGTTTCAACGCATTATGCAACAATGTTGTAAATATGGCCACACTTGATTAATTGTAAGCTGATGTTGTTAAAACTATATGCTTGCTTGAGATGCATTTGCTTCTAGCCTTATTTTTTTTTTAATGTAATGATTCATCTAATGGTAAATCTTATATGAAAAGTTAAATTTTATAGGCCAATTTATTTGTTATGGGCATACCCTCAAAAAAGGCATGAAAAATTTAATAGGGTTTGTCAAAAACCACAATAGACTAAAAGTGTCATATAACTAAAGCATACATGCTAATGAAGCTATTAACTTTTGCACATAATGTTATTTGGTGCATATATAGATGGAATCTTATTAGGAAAAAATACTTCATATAGCTACTTAGATATAAGTTATCTTGTTTTAGAAGGTAAAGTTGAGACTGGACAGTTTAACCTTAGTAGTAAACACATATTTATGTTTTAGTAAATACAAATAATGTTCAACTTTATTTCGAGTAAGAGTTTTTATCTTTTATTGACAATTAATGTCATTTAATTTATCTAATCTCGATGAAATTGAGTAACATATTGGACTATTGTATTAGTGAGTATTTTTAATACTTGAAGGAGATGCACACTATAAAGTCTAATAGAGAAAAATGGTTGCAAGATAAACATAGTAAAACTTTTATTAGCTGGTTGCTCTTTAAGGTATTTACTTGTAATTTTTATATAAAGTTAGTTTTCCATTATGTTTTAATTTTTCAAGAACTATTATTTTGTTGCACTAAGGTTGAACAAACAGTTGAACAGTTCAAGTATATGGCATTTCTGAATCATTGAGGTGGGTAGCACAAAAACCTCATTTAGAAGAAATAAAATATTCTAGATATGTTATAAATGATTGCCAAATTTTACATAAAAGAATTAGAAGATGCATGAGTTGTACAAAACAATCCAACTTTAGAAATAAAGGAAAATAAAGAAAGGGTCTAATTATGATGCCTAAAATTGTAAATGGTACAAGCAATGTAAAGAAGTTTCAAGTTAGTTTTAACTACAAAGGACAACCAACAAGTAAGATGCAGCTAAAATTGACTAGCATCGTTGGTGTTTGATCTTGATCCTTTGTTCAAATTGTTAGATTTTTAATCAAACGTTCGGTTTATATATGAATAATTATGTATTGTGGTATGTCATATAAGATTAAGCCTAATTGAAAGTAATCTAATAAAGACTTCAGTAATATGGGCTTTAATATATTTAATAAGGTATCGACAATTTTTATTTCTATGATGGACTGAAATAAGAATACCTAAAGGTAATAGGAAAAAATGTCTATATAAGTCATTATGATTCTCAGGTCACACTAATATTTCTATTTTTTTCTGATATCCTATTATTAGAGAAAGAACATAGAGAAAACTAAAGGATTCTCTAGGAGAATGTGTTGATTTAAAAGATAAGCCATATTATTTTAAAGAACAATTCAACGTTATGGATTCATATATATTTCTGCATATTTAATTATTGATTCTTAGTGATTCAATATGAATGTTTCTGGATTTTGTGTGATAGATTTAACTAAAAAGCTAACAAGTAGTGTTAGAACCTCTTCTGTTGAATCACTGAGAATCAAATTTATTTTTTTATTATTGTTTCAAATTTTGAGAGTTCTTGAATCTAATAATTTTGATATTAATGAATTTGAGAACAATTCTATGGTTGTTTTTAGTATTATTCAGAATTTAAGAGAATTTTTTTATCTGAATATTTAGATTTATTAAAATTATGGGGTTAAGCACCGATTGCTATTGCCACCACTGGCAATAGTGTGGAAGAGCCGTGACTGAACAATAAAAGCAGGGGCCAGAGTTACTGGATTAAGAAAAAAAATGGAGAGAAGCGGCTGTTTGACCATGCTAGTAGAGAGCTGTAGTCTAGAGGAGGTGAAGAGGCGGTCATAGCCTCCGCATGAAGAAGGAAGAAGCAGCAGCCATGGCTGGCGCATAAAGAAGAAGAAAAAAAATATAGAATTAGGGCTTCGTGTCTAATATATTAAAAGTCTCTGAAGTTTTATAAAATATTCATTTAGGTGGAATGGTTAAAAAGACTCTCATTTTTAAGTCTTAAATTTGTTTGGGCTTAATGAATTTTAGTTTTAGGTTCAATAATGTTTGAGCTTAATGGATAAAATGTATGGTTAAGGTTTACAACCTATAAAGTTTTTTTTTTTTTTAGTCTAAAAGTTTTATTAAAAGAAAAAAAGACAGGGAATTAGGGTTTCAAAGAATTAGTCCAGCCAGATCTGGTCAATGGTTGATTGGTCAACGATTAACCATTAACTGTTGACTTTGACCTTAATTTTTAAATTTTTAAAGGGTAATTTTTTATATCATTTTAAATTCAAATATTAATATGGTAATATATATATTGGGATGTATCAATTGAAGCAACATATTGCGAAAGTGAACTATTTTGTAGAAATTAATTTTTTTTAAGTATAAACAGTTGTGTATATGTAATTTTTTTAAATATCGATCGGCTCAAAGAAAAGTCCATATTTGACAAGGTTGCATGTGCACCTATAGTAATAAATACGTGATGATTATTCAGTTTTATATGTGAATAATAAATCGACCCAAAGAAGCTTTATTGTTTGACATATTCTTATTAGGGGTGGGCATTTTCCGGTTCGGTTCGGTTCGGTATCCGAATCGAACCAAACCGAAACCGATTGGTTCTTAAGAATTCAAACCGAATCGAACCGAATTTTAAAACCAAACCAAACCGAACCGAAATAATTCGGTTCGGTTCGGTTCGGTTTTAATATATTTAATCAAACCGATCGGTTTTTTAGTTCGGTTCGGTTTTAAACCGAACCGAACACAAACCGTTTGGTTCTTAAATTTTCAAACCATTCGGTTTTTACTTCTAAACCGAACCGAATCGAATTGAATATTTCGGTTCGGTTCGGCAAAAACCGAACCGTTTGCCCACCCCTAATTCTTATTATCAGTATTTGATTACTGCACTAAAATATCACATACAATTTAATATTTTGTTCAATGATGAGATATTAATAGAGTGCCCAATATCTTTAGATGAGATCCTTTATTTTAATTTAATTTTGTTTAGAGACTTATGAGAGCTTGTTCTTTGATTCAATTGACTCGTGCCAATATTACTACCAACATCAATTTTATTCATATGCTAAATAGCTCTAATTTCAAGTCTTGAAAAGAGAAAAGTTTAATAGTTCTCACAATAATGAATCTCGACCTTGAATTAAGAGTTGATTATCCCCCACTTCTTATGAATGAGAGTACTCTCGATGAAAAAAGGGATATGAAAATTTAGGAAGAATCAAATTACATGTACAAGATAATCATGAAGAAGGCCATCTGGTAGCATTTAAAGACTTTATGTTTGAAACGATAACTATGGCTAAAGATTTCATTGCAGAAATTGAAAAGAGATTTATAAAAAATAAAATAGAAAAAAATAGGTACAATTTAACAAATCTAATTTCAATGAGATATAAAGATAAGAGAAATGGCAAAAAGAGGAAAAATGATGGGAAAGCTGCAAATATAGCACCTCAAAGGAAACAACAAAACAAATTGGGTGATCCAAAAACGCTAGTTGTTTCTTATGTAGAGCTGAAGAGCATGATTTGATTTGTTCTAAGATTAATTTAATTTTAGTACTTAGGCACATGTGGTAGATAGATTCGGGTATAACCACTCACATTAGTGTATCTATGTAGAGTTGCTTAAATTACCGAAAGCCCAATTATGGTGAAAGATACATATATATAGGTGATGGCAAAACAGTAGAAATTAAAGCAATTAAAAATTTTAGATCATTGTTAAAGATTAGATTTTATTTTGATCTTGATAAAATATTTATTGTTTCATCTTTTAGACGAAATTTGATTTCTATTTTCCATTTTGGACAACTCTAGTTATTATTGTTCATTTAGAAATAGAAAATTTAGTTTGTTTCATGATTCAAAATTAATTGGTTCCTTTTCTTGGTCATATAATGATAATCTTTATTTAATTGATATGATTGGTCTATTTAATGAATCTCTGTAATTAAGTAGATAAGAAATAAAGATAAAATTAACCAGTAAGAATTTAGCTATATTATGACACAAAAGATTAGGTCATATCTCTAAACATAGAATAGAAGAACTTGTGATATATGAAATTCTTTACCCTTTAGATTTTATATATTTTGATGTTTGTGTTAATTATATAAAGGAGAAACAAACCAATAAAAATGAGATTTGAAGCCAATAAAACTTTGGACATCTTAGAACTCATATATATAGATATTTATGGGTCATTCTCTATGATTGCTTAGAATGGTCACAATATTTTATGATGTTCGTAGATAATTTTTCTAGATATAACTACATATATCTTCTTTATGAAAAGTCACAGTCCTCGGATATGTTCAAAAATTTTAAGGATGAGTTAAGAATCAACTCAGCAAATGAATTAAAAGTTAGATTTGAGTGGTAAGTACTATAGTAGAAATGACGGTTCAGGTGAACAACGTCCAGGACCATTTGCTAAAATATAGATGAATGATATCATCCCACAGTATACTATGTCAGACTCACCCACTATAAATGATGTTGCTGAAAGACAAAACAGAACACTTAAGGGACATAGTGAGGAATATAATTTGTATGCGGTATCATCCTATAGTATACTATGCCATGCTCGCTCACAATGAATGATGTTGCTGAAAGACAAAACAAAACAGTTAAGGGACATGGTGAAGAGTATAATTTGCCATTCTACTTTACTAGAATCATGTTGGGGAAAAGCACTTAAGACTGAAGCATATATCTTTAACAATATTCTAATTAAAGCGACCATTAAAAGCCCTTATAAACTTTAGACAGGCAAGAAGCCTAGTCTAATGCATTTACATGTTTAAGGATGTTCATATAAGGCAAAACCTTATCGACCTAATGAGAAGAAATTGCACTCAAGGACAATGAGTTACTATTTTGTTGGATACTCTGAAAGATCCAGTAGATATAAATTTTATGATTTCATGACTAAGTTGATTTTGTTTAAGATACAACAAATCAAGACAATATTAGAGAACCTCCCATACCAAAACTTATTTCAGAAGAGCAAACTTTACCACCTTAAAAACTTATGTCATTAAGGAGATCCACTAGAAAAATAAGAAGTGTAGTACCAGATGACCACATTGTATTTCTCCAAGAACATAAGGTAAGCATTGGAGTGATGGAAGATGATTCAATCAATTTTCGTCAAGCCATAGAAAGTTCTAACTCTCAGAAGTAGATTGATGCAATGAATGAGGAATTAAAGTTCATAAAAGATAATGACATATAAGATCTTGTCTTATTGCCAGAAGGTTCGGAACTTATTAGTTGTAAATAGATATTTAAGACCAAAAGAGATTCTAAAAGCAATGTGGAGAGGTACAAGGACGTATTCTCACAAAAAGTTTTATGACACGACTCAAAAGTATTTTATAATTTCTAAGTATAATAGTGTCTTGTTATAATATACTTCGGTAAGTCTGAGATCGATTCACAGAAGAAATATTTAATTTGTTTATTGTAATTTATTTAATAAAATTAAATAAAATTAAAAAATATGAAACTTAATTTCAATACAACTATGAAATTAAATAAGTTAGAGTTATAGATATACTATTAGTAGTAAATATAATTTAATAAATTCTTTTTATCTTTTTTTTATTGCTCAAAAAAATTAATTGTATAAATTATTATTATTTTTCAATTAATTTTATTATGGATTAAGTATTTGGTATGCTAAAATTTAACTTATCTACAAATAATTAAAATATCATTTTACCATACTTTATACTAAAATATTAAAAATTTATTGTACCAAACTCTCTTATTTGTCTATAACAAATCAAATTTTATCTAAGAAAATTGAGAATTTAAAATTTTAGTTGTGTGAAATTCAAATTTCCTCACTAGAGGAAAGTGAATTCCTTAACTTATAGACATTATACTTCCATCAAAATTTGATTTCTCACAGCAAATATCAAAGAGAAATCTAAATTCTCTCATATTCCACATGCTCTGCCGTCAACCAAATACCACTTAAATATATATAAGTAAAAGATCACGTAATGCCATTTTCAAAAATCTTATTATCTATAAATTTATCAAATTATTAATTTATTATATTGCCATTAAATCCAACAAAAATTAATATTTAATTAAAATTTATTAAATATTAATTTATCAATATTTTGCTGTATTTTCTATATCCACATTTGCAAAAGAGGATTTAACACGAGTCCCCCCTTGAGAAGGCACGACTGAGGGACGAAACCAAGATTTTAATGACATATTAAATTGATATTTAGTTTGAAAAAACCATAAAACTTCATGAATCAATAAACCTTGAATTTACTTGGTGAATACCGAATAAGTGACTTCATTGTCTCATTACTTTTAGGAGAAAAGACAGCGATACTGTCGTTATTTGATGAATTAAAAATGATAAAGTAGACATCCTAATTTAAAAATAATTACATGGATTCCTTTTTGCAAGATTATACTTTTATATAATTTGACTATATATAAGGGGTTGTTTGTTTGTTTTTGTCTAAAATTTAAATTTTATTTATTTTTAAACCATTTATAATTTTTTATTTGTTTGTCATTTAATGTTTAGATTTATATAAAAAAAATAAATATTCTAACTTTTATTTAAATCACAAAATATTTAAATAAAATTTTAATATACTCTCTCATTAAAATTTCTATTAAATAAACTTATTTAATATTATATAAATTATCCTTTTATTACTTTTATTTATCCATTTTTATATCTGTGTGTATTCAACTTATTATTATTATTATTTTGTGAATGAAAATTTCAAACATAATAGAACTTTAAGTAAGTATATTTTATAATAGGTCAATCTTTTTGTATTTATATTTTTTATTATTATAATAAGTTCTGAATTTTATTTAATATATTAATTATAATTCAAATGATTAAATAATTCTTGATTGACTTATGTAATTAATAGGGAAAATATCAATATAGTATACTAAAAACAACACTATAAGTAATTAAGTTTCATAGATTAATGTAAAAAAATATATGTGTTAGATATACATTTTATTTTTTATGCTTTGTTAAGGTAAACATTATAAAAAAATTGTTTACTATCTAAATAATTTATTTATAACTTGTCATATGTTTAACCAATAAATATAAATATTATTAATATTTATAAGGTTATGTATGTCAAAATATTATATTTAAATTTTTATTAAAAAATAAACAACTTAATACTTATATTCACATATTAAAAAATAAAAAATAAATATATCATTCAGATATATTAAGATTTCATCCAAATTCATACTTATTTAAGTGTCAGACAAAAGATAAACGTTACCTTAGGGTTTATCTGTTAAACATCTAAACTTTGAAATTTTGTTAATTTAGGTATTTTCAAAAATTTACTTGTTCATTTTTTTAAACATATATCTAACTTTTAGATATTTATATTTAAATAAAAAAATATAAACTTTTGTGACTTTATCTAAAAAAGGTTAGTATGAGAAGTAAATATTATATTTTTAAATTTTTTTATAAAGTATATTTATTTCTCAAACTTTAAAATCTACATTTTTATTTTGATTTATAAATATATAAATATTGAAAAACCATATTTAATATTTTTTTATTTATAAAAATAAATAAAATGTAAATTTATATTTATATATTTAAAAAATAAATATATTATTAAGATATTCTTAATTCATACTCATTCAAATTTTAAAAATATTTTAATTCATTTAAATTTCAGAAAAAAAAATTATTAAAAAAATATATAATTATTTTTATAAATATGGAGCACACTTAATATTATTTTCTTAAACAACAGGGTGCCCTTATTATTTTCAATTTTACTTATTTTTTAAGGCATTGTCGAACGCTTGTCAGCTGGCACGCCTACTAGGTTTTCTTATTCTTCCAATCAGTGGAAACCCGCCTCTGTTAAAACCCACACCAAGCTTCCCCTTTTTACTCTCGTCTATTAAGCTATCAGCTAACGGTCGTCGTGTATCATTTACCTCATGGGAAGCACAGGAGAGGAGAATTCGGCGCCGCCGCCAAAGCTCCCAATCCCGGGGAACCGTAACATACTCATCACCAGCGCCTTGCCTTACGTCAACAACGTGCCTCATCTCGGCAACATAATCGGCTGTAATAATTCGATTCCACTTCTAGCTGTTCTTGGAATATACACACGTTTCGTTATTTAGTTTGATAATCGAGAGTTATTTTTGCGTGATAATTAATTAATTGAATCACTTTTGGTTGTGGCAGCCGTGTTAAGTGCCGACGTGTTTGCTCGGTTTTGCCGGCTTAGAGGTTATAATGCAATTTATATTTGCGGTACCGATGAATATGGGACGGCGACCGAAACAAAGGCTTTGGAAGAGAATTGCAGTCCTAAAGAAATTTGTGACAAGTAAGATTTTCTTTTCTCCTTTTAAATGATTTGTTTCTTTTTTTAACTTTAGAATCATCTAATTTATGAAATAGAGCTATAATCTCCTGATTAATAATGCTGAAGTAGGAGTTTATTAAATCAACTTAGCTTTCGTGTTAAATACTTGTTGATATTTTGTATCTGTCTGCCTTCAGGGCAGCATTGGTAAGTAACACCTCTCATGATTATTCAATACTGGTACCAAAACTGTTGTTGTTATACGCCCAGATAAGTTGGTAATACAATGAAATGGAAGACTTGTTACCACTAATAGAAAATGTGGCATATGTTGCTTACTGATCTGCAATGTGGCAGTCCTTGGAATTTTTTGGAGTATTTATGTAGGCATTATGTTTGGAATCAAATTTATGTAGAATTTTGAAGCATATTTATGTGCAGTTAACATTAATGTGATGATGTTTTCTGTTTTTGAATCCATAATAGTGCTCTATACTTTTATGATTTCCCTGACTTGGGTGATGGCAGAGGTATTGTAATAAAATCTTTTGCTTACTGAGTGATGTGGCAGTTGATTTGTGCCATTTAGTCTGTGTGTTCTTTAATTCATGGGCGAGGTTCTCATTTGCATTGTGTTCTTTCTATATTTTGTATGTCTGTATGTGCATGATGATGACTTCCTATTTCAAGTCCTTGGAATATGTATTCAAATTGAGAATTGTGTCTTTCTAGATACCATGCTATTCATAAGGATGTCTATAAGTGGTTCGACATAAGTTTTGATAATTTTGGACGTACATCAACTCCACAACAGACTGAAGTGTGCCATGCAATTTTCAAAAAGTTGTTGGATAACAACTGGCTTGTAGAGAACGCCATGCAACAAGTACAGCCTTTTGCCTTAGTCTGTAACTTGCTTTTGTTTCATTGTTTACTTGGTTGTATATGTACTTACTTAAGAATTTCTTGACTTGATTTCCTTTTCACTCAGCCTTATTGCGACACGTGCAAAAGGTTCTTAGCTGACCGACTTGTCGAGGGTATTTGTCCTTTTGAAGGATGTAATTATGAGTCTGCACGAGGTGATCAATGTGAACACTGCGGAAAGCTTTTGAATGCAACAGACTTGAAACATCCTAAATGCAAGGTTTGTTGTGGATTTTTCCTTATCTCTATTGAAATATTTGTCTGTTTCACCGATTGGACCAGTCATAAGTTATTCCACAATGCGTTGTGTTTCACAGCTGCTGTTGGGATGCTTTGCCACTGCACTGTGTACTTTAACCTAACATGATGCTAAGACAATTAAAAATCTATTGTTTGTGATTTTTCAAATTACAATTTCTAATACTCTGTCTGCCAAACTTTTTGTCATGTAAATAATTGATGATTGTTAAATTACAAAGGATCATTTACGATTAGTAGATTTTTAGGCTATTTGAGAAAGTGAAATCATGTGCCAACATTTTTGGGCTGAAATTGAGTCATGATTCTCTTTCATGCTGAGATTTTGTAATGCGCCCTCAATTTCACTTTTTGGATAGTACAAGAAATTTTATTTTTAATTGAAACCTCTGTGATAGTACATGTTTCTTTCTCATGTTGCAAGAGGGGCCTTGGATTGTGTTATAAGTTTTGTAAAGAAGCTAATTTTTTGTGGGTCATTCCGGGTTCTTCTGAATCTCTTTTTATGGAGTGTTCCTTTGCTTTTGGTAGAGTAACAGAGGCTAAAACCCTTTGGAAATGTGCAGTGGCACCACTGTTTTGGGTAATATGGGAGGAAAGAAATGTTTGTATTTTTTAGGGGGAAAGTGCAGATAATGCTGAAGAACTGTGGGATAGAGTTCGTCTTCTTGCTTTACTTTGGGCTTCAATTTCTAAGGAATTTCAAGATTCATCCTTTTTCTTCATACATTTAAATTGGGATGGGTTTTTGAGACAGGGAGTTATAATTGATTCTAGCCTTGTATAGGGGTGATTGGGTATACTTTTATATAGCACAAATAGTTCTAGTCTTTGTTTTATGAGTGGACAGCCGGTCCACTATCTGTTTTTAAATCTTGTTCAGTAATACATTTTTGAGTTTCTTAATATAAAAAAAAAAGAGGGGTCTTGGATTGTGGTTTGTTGTTGGTACCTAACTTTTTTCTACAAACAGGTCTGTAGGAACGCTCCACAAATTCGTGATACAAATCACTTGTTTCTTGATCTTCCAGCTCTGAGGGATAAATTAGAAGAGTATATCAACAACGTGTCAGTAGCTGGCTCATGGAGTCAAAATGCTATTCAAGCAACACATGCATGGCTTAAAGAAGGGCTGAAAGTGCGATGCATTACTAGGGATCTTAAGTGGGGGGTTCCAGTTCCACATGAGAGATTTAAGGAAAAGGTAACATAAGACATCCAATATACATTGTACGTGTTATTTATCTGAATTCTATCATGAATTTCTTTTTTCTTCTTTCAAGATCTTAAGGAGACTGATTATTTTGATTTTTTTTTTTCTGACTTTGTGATAGGTTTTCTATGTGTGGTTTGATGCCCCTATTGGATATGTCTCAATCACTTCTTGCTACACTAATGAATGGGAGAAGTGGTGGAAGAATCCTGAAAATGTTGAGTTGTACCAGTTTATGGGAAAAGACAATGTGCCATTTCACACTGTAAGTGCTCATAAAATTGCGATAATAGTTATGAAAACTGGACCTGATGCTACATACATCAAATTAATACTTTTTATATTTTGTTGAAGTTTTATAGTCCTGTCATATGACATATTAGTCATTTTGTATGACAAGTTGTTTTAATTAATAATATATATGACATGTCAGTTATATGATTATGACATGTTGTTTATTACAGAAGCTATCGCATATGACTCATGTCATCCGAAACAATTCAGGATCCTGATCTGGATTCGGTATCCCGATCAGTACGGGATTGGGACACATTATTGTCCAGATTTACTGTTTGGAATAGGATTAAGATCGACAAATCCCAATCCATCTCGTCTCGTTGCCAACCTTACATAAGAATGAAATTTAAAAGTAAATCTCGAGCCTCAAAATATAATTCAACTAATTATTACTACTGTTTCAACTTTTAAAACAGTTTTGCAGAATAAATTTAAATTCTCTTTGCAGTTTTAATCAGTTTGAATATCTTATCCGATCTGATTACCATCTAAAATCCAAATTTTTATTCTCCTTATTAAGTTGTATTTACAAGTCATAAGTACGACTTGTCGTACCAAAGTCACAGTTCAACCACCACTTAAATAAATTTTATATTAGTTTATTTATAATATGTAAAAAAAATCTAAATATCATTTAAATTACAAAAATCATTTAAATTTCCATTTTCCTTATTAACATTGTATCTCTCTTATCGTGGCGGCTGTCTAAGAAAATCTAACTGAACCACCATATTTGTTCAGATCTTTCACTGTGTATTATTTCACCAAACTTCTCGTGTCAGCTGTCTTTCTTTACCTTTGTGTTCAACTGCACAGTTCAACAACGCCGTCATTGCCAATGACAAAAAATTTCGTTCCTTTTTTTTTTCCTTTATCAGTTTTATGAGTTTTTTTTTTCTTTATAATTTATTTTATTAGAAAGAAAATAGTCATGTTATGTTCAATATTTTATAATGCATTTATTCTTTATAATTTATTTGTATTATTGGTCACATTAGTTAAGTTTCGGTTGAAACTTTTAGGGTTCACTTAGGTTTTTAGGTTGAGCAGTTTCAAGCTTCAAATTCACTTTGTTTTTGGGCTTTTGGGCTCAGCATGTACAAAATAGAAGTTGATTATTCCTCTTTTCTCATTGTATTAAAGTGTACTGCTATTCTGAGACTGATGGTGGTTTTGATGCTGGTGGACCAGTTGCTGAGGGTAGTGAGGGTGAGGGTGTTTATGATATGTCATACATTCGTGTTCATTTTCTTCAAGAGAGAACCCATGTTTAAATACTGTTTGATGGTTCTGAAATTCTTCTTTAATTACTTGAAGTTTACCTTTTAAAGTTTATCTATTTTGTGTTCTTTTAGGCATGCCAATGGCCTTTAATCTCCTATATCTGGTGTTACCACAAAAAGTGAAAACTGTGTAAAACTGTATACTGTACATAAGTTCTTTCTTTTGACTGATTTAATTGCATTTGATGAACCATGCTGATAATATCTTGTCAGTATTGTGGAGATTAATTCTTTTAATTTTCAAAGTGTTTATGTCTGTATTTCAGGTGATGTTTCCTTCTACACTTCTAGGAACTGGTGAAAACTGGACTTTGATGAAGACCATTAGTGTCACTGAATACTTAAATTATGAATCTGGTTAGATAACTTTCTATTTGTGGTTTACTCAATGTTAGATTGTAACTTTCCAGGTCTTGATGTTTTGCTTTTGAATATCTTGAACCACTGTTTCTGCAGGAAAGTTTTCCAAAAGTAAAGGCATAGGAGTTTTTGGTAATGATGCAAAGGATACAAATATTCCTGTAGAAGTATGGAGATATTATTTGCTTACTAATAGGCCTGAGGTAACTCTGTTACATCCGTTATTATTCTTTCATTAAGTAGTTTGTATTTTTGCTGCTTTTTGTGAACTAATTATTGCTTAGTACAATGTGTTTCTATGCAAATAGGTGTCTGACACTTTATTTACATGGGCTGACTTGCAAGCAAAATTGAATAGTGAGTTGCTCAATAATTTGGGCAACTTTATCAATCGAGTTTTGAGTTTCGTCGCTAAACCTCCAGGTTAGTCATTTGTTTCACTTTAAACCTTGTGCATATAAGAGTATAGGCTGTGAGGTTTGTTTGATTATCATCTGATTTCTTCCAGAAGACTATTTTCTTGGTCGGGAACATGTATAACCTTCAGTTTTCTTTATAACATGTATTTGTGGTTTGGGTACTGGCCAGCTGCCTTCTTTGTTTCTGCTTTAATTGTTAATATTTATTTATTTGTGAATTGAACATTCTTTTTGTCCATCAAGTGTGCTTCCACAACTATGACACATTATTTATTGAATGGTCTTGGTGCATAATTGGATAACTCTAAGTTGGGTCTAGATTGTCTTTTTGACAAAGTGCAACCCTTTAGGACATATGGTGTCTACTTTATGGAGTTAACGATGGTTTATTACTACTTTGAGACTTTTGAAGCCAACAAGATATTCTGTGGTGGATCTTGAATTTCTATCACATGAGCTTTCTTATATGGTTTCAAAACTGTCTCTAAACGGTCTATAATTTGATTTCGTGTCCAAAGGTCAAGGATATGGTTCCATCATTCCTGATGCTAATGGTGCCGAGTCACATCAATCGACGAAGACACTGGCTGAAAAAGTTGGTAAATATGTGGAGCAATATTTAGAAGCCATGGAGAAGGTGATTATTGATTTGCTTGATGCTTGTTGTAATGATTTTAACCTGCCAAACCTAGCTGCTTTGACTTTTGTATGAAGTATCTGTTTTTACCTTTGTGTAGGTTAAACTAAAGCAAGGCCTAAAAACTGCAATGAGCATCTCAAGTGAGGGGAATGCATATTTGCAAGTAAGTCTGGAACATCTTCACTCCCTGATTGTGGTTGTGGAACTGATGTAATACTGCTATGATGCAATTTTGTGATTGGAATTCAGGAAAGCCAATTCTGGAAGCTTTATAAGGAAGACCAACCTTCTTGTTCCATTGTTATGAGAACATCAGTGGGTCTAGTACATCTTCTTGCATGCTTGCTAGAACCTTTTATGCCATCATTTTCTGTTGAGGTAATTTACTTTGGCTGCAGATCTGTGGGCATATATATTATTGTATGCATGAATGTTATCCTGTACTGAGGCCCTTTATTTCTTTGGTGGCTCTTGAAGGTATTTAAGCAGCTTAATTTGCAACCTGAAAAGCATATTTCACTTTGTTATGAAAAAGGAGATGTTGATAGGGCAAGAAGACCTTGGGAGATAATCCCTGCTGGTCATAAGATTGGTTCTCCAAAGCCATTATTCAAGGAACTGGTATTTCCTATTCTAACAACTATCTTCTAATTTTATGTTCGTTTTATTATTTGGGAGAGAGAAGAGGGGGGTGGGGGGGTGGGTTCAATTGAATACTATTGTCCCCTTTTCTTTTAGCCTTGCACTCAATTAGTGTATTAACTGCTGTCCAGAAAGATGAAGAAGTAGAATTCTTCAGGATTAAGTTTGCTGGAAGTCAAGCAGATAGGATTATTCGTGCGGAAGCAGAAGCTGCAAAAACTGCTGAGCAACTGAAGAAAACCAAAATTTCAGGTTATAATTAAATTCTTTTACTTGTTGGAAATTCATATATTGCCATGTATCACTTCGTAATCAAAAGAAAGCAAGTGGCCAAATGAAATTTAATATCACAAAAAACAAGAGAGTACTGTGCAACAGTGGTAGCATAGTTTTGTCCCAATAGCATAGTTTCTTAAATAGTTGTTTGAAATAGAAGTAGAATTAACATCAATGCTGAAGAAATAGAATTGACAAAATGTAAGCATTTTTTATAGATAGTATTTTATTTTCTGTAATAGATGGTGGTGGGAAGAAACAAAAGCCAGCAAAATCTTCAGCTGGAGCCAAATCAAAAACCACTGCTGAGCCAGAAATTTCAATTGCAAGACTTGATATCCGTGTGGGAAAAATAACAAAAGTTCGAAAACATCCTGATGCCGATACACTGTATTTAGAAGAAATTGATGTGGGTGAAGGAGAGCCTCGAATGGTAGTTAGTGGCCTTGTCAAGCATATATCTCTTGAAGAGATGCAGGTTTTTGTTCAGTGCTCTTTACTGATCATTGTAATACCACATTTTTTATGTTTAGGCTATGTGGTAAACTTGTAAAGTATCTTTTTGATGATTAGAAATGTTGACATACTACTTTGCTCCTATTTGATGTTTGGAAGGGTGACTCACTACCTTATTCCTTGTAATGATTTTTCGGCAGGAGAGAATGGTCTGTGTTCTTTGCAATCTGAAACCAGTAGCAATGAGGGGAATCAAATCACATGCAATGGTTCTCTGTGCTTCAACCAGTGATAACGCCAAGGTAAGCATACCATGATACCTTGTGCAATTATTAGCATACTTGTTGTTTGCGACACTTCTTATTATGATGTTCTTGGCCTTTAGAGTGCAGTTCTCTTATGATCACTCCCGTAAATGACAGGAAAATTCTATATTTTAAGGATTAGTTACTGTATTTCTTGCTCTGCTTCTTCGGTCCCAAATGCTCACATGAACACTTACATAATAGGATCTAACATTATTGACAATGGTTGCCTTTTTTTCTGGTTAAAAGATGAATCACATTTTATCATGTCACCTAAAACTGATTTGAAGTCTTTACATTTTTTATTAAGATTATGAGATAGTTCCGTAAATATTTTTGTATTTTATTCTGGACTACATTGTACTTGAATGGGTGTAGAAAACAATCTAGTATGGATGCTTTGTTGCTGCAATCACTTATTTGGAATGCTGTTACACTCCCAGGTTGAATTGGTTGAGCCACCGAAATCTGCGAAAATTGGAGAAAGAGTTGCCTTTCCTGGGTTTGAAGGTGAGCCTGATGATGTGTTAAACCCGAAGAAGAAGGTCTGGGAGACGGTGCAAGTGGATTTACACACTAACACAGAGCTGGTGGCCTGCTATAAAGATATTCCTTTCACTACATCAGCTGGTATTTGCACTGTTTCCTCAATTCAAAGTGGGTCTATAAGGTAGGTAGGCTTCTTGATTCATTGGGAAAAGCGATAATTCCTAATCATCTGATTGTGTTAACCTTTTCCTCAGAACGAGTTGTGTGAAATGTTGTATCTGGACAAAAATTGTGTCGTTCTCATGATCTCATCATGGTAGTAATAGACTAGATTATGCCATGGCTGCATTAGTGTTACCTTTTTCCCTCATTAGAAGAAAACCCAATTGCCTTGAGCTATGAGCAGTTTGAACTCTCAAGTTCTTATATACAAGGATATATATACATACAAGGGTTGAACCCAAGCTTCAGATTCAGATTTTCATGATTCGTTTTATGGAATCTGCCCAAATTAATATCACCTATAGTATTAATCATAATTATTTGTAGTTTGTGTGGTAAGCAGTATGAGATACATGGCACATAGCAGAGCAGTTTTAGTTAGGATTAAAATATGAAATTTATGTGCCATCTGATAGATGAACGCAATGGTTGTCCTGCATGATGTTTGTATGAATTCAGATATAATTTTAATTTGAAAATCAGCAGTAAATTTCTTCGTAGCAAATGGATTGAAACTCAATAAGACCGATTTGGAAAGCACTTAAGCTGCAACACTTGAGTTAGGTTATTGTCGTTCAGCTTGGTGATGAGAAACATGTTACATTTGCCCTTCCAAGTTTGAAGACAAGTTCTGATTAATAGAATAATGTTTGAATTTAGGATGTACTAAAACCAGTACATACATAAAAAAGTTCATATCAAATTTAATGGCATGTTCATCAAATGGGGTGTGTGTGTGTGTATATATATATATGGTAAATTTTAAATAATTAATTGAACTATTTTTGGGATTATGTAAAATGTAGCATGTTCAAGCGAAAGTGTTGAAGAGTGGTGGGTCATGCGCCAAGATTAACCAAACCCTCTGATGAAAATCCCTAGAAAAGAATAAAGTGATTAGATATGATGAGTAAGGAAGACCATGCTAAATTATTATTTTGTGTGGAAAATCAAGACGGCAAACATAAGAATTCCACATGAGCTCTAGATTAAACCTAATGATGTTCAGTGTGAATAATTTGGATGGCAATTGAGAGGAAGGGTCCTACTGGGTACATAATCCAGCTATGTTTCTGCATGACACATTGCCTAAATACATAAGTTATATACATCTAACGAAAATGTTGTTACCAAAGCTTCCATACTTTACTAACTTGAATAATATCAATCACCCCATTTTCTTTATATATTATTTTTAAATTATTTACGAATTCATAGCAAAAGTGTAAAAAAAAAAAAAACAATTTTCTTTTTGGGTAAAGAATTCGGTCAATGGCGGCACTAAGCTTCAAAGGAAGATCTCTTATATATCTAAATATTTTCATCTTCTTTTTCTTGTTTCAATATTTAACTTTGGGTAGGGTTGGGCAAAAAAACCATGACCTAACAAAATCTGTATTAAACCGATGGTTTGGTTCGGCTATGGATCAGTTTTTTTTAATAAATAATTGAACATAAAGTTATATAAAAAAAATTGAAATAATAGTTCGGGATTTGGTTCATAATGCATAACCGAAGAACCGAATTGAAAAATCGAAATAATTTTATAATTTTATTAAGTTTTAAAACATATTACATTTTTATTAGTTATCTCAAATTATTACAATAAACTCACACACACACAATTACTACTATATATATATATATATATATATATATATATATATATATATATATATATATATATATATATATATATATATATCTGTTCTCGGAAGAGTAGCTTTAGATTGAGGTTCTGCTACTCGACGATGTCGATCCATGACTTGATTGACATAGCATAAGATAGGAGTTTCTCTAGAAGGTGTCGAGTGACATCTTTAGAGGACTCTTTAATAGGAGCTTTGCCTTATCTTTCTCTTTGGAGGCATTATCCATTCTCGCAAAATTCTCGTAGAAAGATAAGGCAAAGCCCTTATTAAAGAGTCCTCTAAAGACGTCACTCGACACCTTCTAAGAGAAGCTCCTATCTTCCGCTATGCCAATCAGTCGTGGATTGATATGGTCGAGGAGCAGAGCTCAATCTAAAGCTACCTCTTCCGAGAATGGTAAAGAATGGATGCAATCCATTTCTTCAATTAAAAGAAAATTTTATCTATTGTTTTACGCATTACAAAGTTTAAAGTGACCTTTTAAATCAAAATTTTTACATAGAATTGATTGCAAAGTCTGCAAAACATGTTTTAGAAAAGATGTCCAAAACATTGCATCAAAACAGATTTTTACTTGCCATCGTGCAAAAATCTGTTTTGATGCAATATTTTGGACATCTTTTTCTAAAACATGTTTTGCAGCTTTGCAATCAATTCTAAGTAAAAAATTTTTATTTAAAAGGTCACTTTGAAACTTTATATATATATATATATAGTATTTTCACCATAAAACAAACCCTAAAATCACACACACAGAGAGTAGCAATCAGCCAACCCTCGTTTCACTATACTTTATACTCTGCTTTTCGAAAATAGACCTAATAAGCATAGAACCGAAAAATTCAAACCGAACCGAACTAAATGATTTGGTTCATGTTTGGTTCTTTATTTATTTGGTTTTTATTTGGCTCTTTTAAAATAAGAACCGATTTAAATTAGTTCTGTTAAATTTTAAACCGAATCGAACCATGCCCACCCGTAACTTTGGGTATGACATACATATTTACGTTGATTTTGGTGATGCGAATGTAATTTTAGTTTTTTTTTTTGTATTTACTCAAAATCAATTAGAACAAAATAAAAAATGTAATTGGAGAAAATATAAAATTTAGATGAAATTAAACAATGAATTTTATTTTTAAAAATAGAATCAACCGGGGGATAGCTGTGCCTTATGTGGCTCTAAAATTGTTGTCGGTCTATTTTAACAAAGCATAACCATAAAAGAGCTCTTAAACGAAATTAAATTCGTAAATTTAAGAATATAACATTTGCTAATTAAGAAGAGAATGGAACATCGCATAGACAATAATACGCTTTTAAACTATAACCAAATATAGCATTAGTATCATGTACATAATCGAAAACATGCATGTTACATTAAATCATATGTAATATATAATAAATTTTGAATTGACACCCAAAAGTAAAAAAATTATAATATATAAAATAATTAAATGGCAATTTACAAATTTATTATATGTTTTGTATTATATGTAACACATTTTAGCCCCCCAAGGAAAAAACCGATGCGTTGCTCTGTCAACAAAGTTTAATAATTAACATATAGTAACTTTTGACATCGATTAAGCTACCTGAGCGTACGGCGAAGGCGATGTTAACGTGCTGTAAAAGTAGATTCCCACTCACTATTAAAAGTCACGTTCACATTCATCTACACCACGAAATCTCAATCTAACGGCCGAAATCATTCTCCCACTCGCCGTAAAATCCCCCGCCACGCGCCCCTCCTCTTTCATCCGTCACAACCCTGCTTCACAGTTTTTTTTCTTTCACTTTTTTTTTTAATTCAGATTTTCTGAATAAAAATAAAAAACAAAACAAAACAAATCAAATCAAATAAAAAATAAAAAATAGCCGAGGGTTTTAGGAGCAGCATAGATCTGGTTGTTGGCTAAAAAGGTTAGCTCTTATGTCACTTTCTTTCTTTGTTTTTCAGTTCTATTTGTATACATACGTCTATTTGTTTGTAATTCTGCTTATAATCAAAGCAGTGATATTTAATTTTTTTTAATTTTTTTAATGTGTTAATATGATTTATTCACTTTGAACATAACGTACCGTTTTGTTGGCTTCAACTGTTTCGCTTCCTTCCAATGAGGAACTGTTTGTGTTCGTCAATTTGGAAATTTGATTTTGTTCAATATTCTTATTTTTGGTTTTTTTTTAATAATTATTTAATTGAATTTGATTAAACTCCTGTAAATTTGAAATACAGAAGTATGGCAGAGCTGAGCTGGAGGGCAGATTTGGAAAGTCTGCTTACTGTTGTGTATATTCGGATGGGAATAGAGCTAGGAGTTATATACGGATTTATCAAGCCTTAGATGTAAAATTTGAAGTTTAAATAGATTTACAGATGCAACAGGGTTGTGTTTTAATTCTCATTTTGGCACATTAGGGTATTGCCAATATTTATCCCACTTGTAGGATTCAGCCGTAGTTCCGGAACTCAAACTTTGTGATTATGGGTGAGGTTGGATTATCAACTTTAAAAAAGGAAAAAAGCTTGAGGAGTGCTGCCAATGTTCGGTGGGTTTATATATACTGATGTAGACTAATTGGATCATATTGAAAAAGTAGAGGAATTTAATCCATTTGTTGAAATACTGGTTGACTGTGGTAGTGTTATTATAGAATGACTAGACCTTTATCTCAAATTTATACGGATTTATATAATATCGGATGCAATAGTTACGTATTTCTAGTGTGTACTTGATTTTATAGTGTTTTAGGGATGTTTACTCGTGTTTCGTGTAATTATATATGTATAAGTCATTTACATGGAATTTAGAAATTATGAATTAACCCTTCCTTTTTGAAGCTTGTGATATGAATATGATTGCCATGTGCTGCTGTGTTACTCATGCTTCCTAAATTTTTATGTATCTTTGTTTGCACTTTCTCAGCATTGTTTGGTTTAGATTTTTGGATAAAAGTATTTTAATGATAAATATTTTCATCAATATGCTAAAACTAGTGATTTCATTCTCTCATTCGTAAGGCAGTATTAGCAAACCCTTGTCAAGTCTTCTTGCAGAAGAGGCCACAAATAAAAATACTTAAATTTGCTACATGCTAAAAGTGGGAACTCAGAATTTCAAACAATTAGATCTGATTCCATACTGATGGTTGATTTAAGTGACATTGTTGACTTATTTACGACACTTCAACATGTCTTTTGCTAAGTTGTTCACTGGTTTAACAGTTGTAGTCTTCTTTAGTAAAGATCCATGGCTTCATCAGTGTACTTGTTGAGCCTTGTTCCCTAAAAAAAGGTTTGAAAATTGTGTCTAAAGATTTGATAATGTTCAATTTGGTGAAGATAAAATTTGCCCAAATTACAAGTTATGTGGAAAGTGAAAAACTTGAGAAGTTTTTCCAATCTGGATATGCTTAATCAAACCCTAAGAGCATTGTGCCTAGAACCTTCTCAGTCAAAGTTCTTGGCCTCAATATCTAGATCATTACAGAAGTTCTTAGCCACCATCTGCAATATCACATTATATTACTTTTTATATTTAGTGAGTTCAACTTTATATGGAATGTCAAGGGCCCTGCTTCTTTTTAATTTTTGACATTTCACTGGATGTTCAGAAATGCATATGCACATAAAATGAATTTCAGAAATAATGTATTCCTAATTGGATAATCTTTAATCGTTAATGTGTAAATTTTTCTACCGGCATATGTTGCTTGTGTGCCTTATCCTTTGGGGACAAAGCTGTCTGATAATCTGCAACTATTGCAATAGAGAAGTTTACTCCTTTTTTGTTTCACTTAACAAGAAGTTGAAAAAGGATTTTGCTTGTGTAAGATCCTCGTGGTCTGCAGAAATGATATAATAATTATAGCTTCTAATGATGTGAAGCTGCTATTGAGAGTGCTCAGCCTAAAAATATGTTCCAGTGGCTAAAGCTTTGACTTTAGATGCACCAATTCGGTTGTAAGGATCTATAGCCTTGTACATTTATTTACAGTTTCTGTCAACTATACTAATTGACCTGAAAACTTAACAAAATGGCTGTGAGCAACAACAAAAAGGAAGTATAAAATGAATTTCTGTAATATGATATATCTGGAATATTAGGGTGGTGGACTATTTGATGGTTTATGTTGTGATTTCTGCCTTTATGCGGTGCTTCAAGAATTTATGTTGTGCCATATAATCCTGACTGCTTTGTTTAGCTTGTACATACCACTTGCAGTAATGCAACATAAAAGTTTCTCTTAAGTAGCATGCATGAGAAATGTTTTTAGTGATAGTAATTCATAATTCTTATGGGCCCACATGCAAACTCCCTAGATAACATTTATTCATCTCTTGAAATTTTTTTCCCCCAAATTAATACGCATTCTTCTAGTTTGAACCATTTCTGAGCTTTTTTTTTTATTTAATTTCATTTTTGATGATTTTTGTCGTGTAGCATCTTTTCAGTGACTTTTTTCTTTGATATGGTATAATTGTGAATAATCAAAATTGTCCTTTACTCTATCAGTGATAGACAGCGTAATTCAGCTAAGTACTAGTTCTTCAGCTTGTCATTTCTGTGTGAATTTGTCATCTCGTATCTTATTGGATGTGAAATGCAGGTTTTATGAACTCTGTAATATTATAGCACGATTCGCCTGAATTGAATAATCATACCCTTTGGACATATACCTTTAAGAATGGCTGATGGGTTGTCAAGCTTCTGGGGTCCAGTGACATCAACTGATTGGTGTGAGAAAAATTATGCCTACTCTTCTTATATTGCAGAGTTTCTCAACACTCTATCAAATGTACCATGCATTCTTTTGGCACTTTTTGGTCTTATAAATGCTTTGAGACAGCGGTTCGAGAAGAGATTTAGTGTTCTTCACATGTCTAATATGATACTTGCCATTGGAAGCATGCTTTACCATGCCACTCTGCAACATATGTAAGTATTCTTTTGCGTTGTTCCATATGCTTTGAGAAATTTATACACAAATATGGAATTCATGTAAGTAGTTTAATGAATCTGCTCATTAATTATAATACTGGTGGAGTATATTTAGGAAATGTGTTCAGAACAAATTCTTTTTCTTTTCATTTATACATATGTGTAGTTTACTTGAGTAAGAGTAACAAGGTCATGCACTCTAGTGAACAAAAGGCGATGGTTAACTTTGCACATTGTAACTTCTTTTTGAACTTTGTGGAGATCTTATTCTTTTAAACCGACCGTTTAATTGGGGTAGGAAACCGAGAGGCTAGCTAGAAGGAACTTGACATTTGTAGTGCTGACATTGTATAAGCAATATGATTGAAGTTTTTAGTGTTAACCAAAGTATATGCAATGGTTCTTTTTATGATCTTAACCTAGATACTAAACTCTCTCTCCCCTCTCCACTCCCCTCTATTCTTCATTTTTCCCCAGGCCAAGACCCAAAAAAGGGGAACAAAAGTAACAAAAACTACGAATTGGGTATGAGATCTAAACCGAAATACGTTGTGGGAGCATTTATTGTGAATAAGTAAAGTACTTGAATGTGATAAGTACAAATGTATATTTATGTAAATTTGAGGTTTCTAGTTCCAATAGGAGAATTTCGTCTCACAGGGTCTGGGTATGAATAAGCCCCGAGCAGATCATAATGCTGGAATTGAATGCACTTCTTGGAACTAGTTTGTGGTTGTTGTGATTGGTTTATTTATGTTTCTTATCAGGCAACAACAAGGTGATGAAACACCAATGGTGTGGGAAATGCTTCTATATATCTACATTCTCTACTCACCAGATTGGCACTACAAGAGTACCATGCCCACCTTCTTGTTTCTTTATGGAGCTGCATTTGCAGTTGCCCATGCACTCTTACGTTTTGGAATTGGCTTCAAGGTACACTATGCAGTACTGTGTCTTCTTTGCATCCCACGAATGTACAAGTACTATATCCACACTACCAATGTGTCTGCTAAGCGGCTTGCAAAGTTATATTTAGCCACCATTACCTTAGGAAGTCTTTGCTGGCTTTGTGACCGCCTGTTCTGTGAGAAGATTTCTCTATGGTATTTTAATCCCCAGGGTCATGCATTGTGGCACACTTTCATGGGGTTCAATTCATATTATGCAAACACATTCCTGATGTTTTGTCGTGCTCAGCAAAGGGGTTGGAACCCAAAAGTTGTTCACATAATGGGATGGCTCCCTTATGTGAAGATTGATAAACCAAAAGTCCAGTGAGAAACCACGCACAAGCAAATTTTATTTCTTCCTCTCGACATGATGTTAGTAGGTGTACGGTTTTGGCAAGTGGTAAACAATAGCAATTACAATTCTTTTACCCTTTTCTAAATGGATGTAAATGACAATGGTCTGTTGAGATATTGGTTCATTTAACTGTAACACAAGTGTTTTTTGGGGCAGCAATAGAGAAAGCAAAAGATATTTGGCAGAGTACAGTATGTTTAAAATTGAGTAATGAAGTCTTAGATTTCAAATGAATTTGTTTGATTGATTAGAAGAAGAGATGACATGAGTTTAATAAAGGCTCGGTTTGATATTGTTCTCTGGTAGCTGTGTTTTCAAAGTAAAAAAAATTTGACAAACGATTCCAGCTTTTTATTTGATAAAAAGTCATTTCATACAACTACAAGAATTCCAAACGACCTACTCTTAAACTGAATCACACTATTCTTTGATCCACGTGTTCGGCAAACCATTTACTGCAATATTATCAAATTGCAAAAATCGCATTTCATTTCACCTGTGTAATAGTATTGCAAATGAAAAATTTTCCAATTTTATATTTATCTCATTCCTAAAATATCCTAAAACATACTCCAGCTAGAGCAACCTCACATTCTCCTCAAAATAGGCTCCACAAACTGGAAACATATTACAAAAAAAGTTCGAATATCTTTCTCCCTTCTCAAAAATCTCAACCAGTCCCAGTGTTCAAGCTCAACTTCTCAAGTGTTGAAGGGTATCAAAAACCAGAATGAACCTGATCATTCACAATTATTTCAACACCATATATTCTAATATCAACGTATTAAAAACGACTCAAAAGGGACTCAAGGTATTTGGTATACATCAAGGCTTCCAGAGGTCCTCAAGGGATTTAGCATCAACCATGGCTTCCAGCGTCTTCTTCGCCAATTCTCCTTCATCAATCCACAAAGAACTTTGTTTGCGTAAGAGCTCTCTCTCCTCTTTCTTCTCCTCTTCCCTTAGTTTTTCTTTCATCCTCCAGTTTTCAAGCTTCTCAGCTCTTTCATTCAACTGCATTCACGAAAGTCAACATGATTCAGGCAAATAGTACATATAGTGCTAATTAAATTTCAACAGCAGAAGATGAAGCACTACGAAAAATGACACATCGCAAAAAAAACCAGGTAATTGACATTCCATTACATATCTGATAAATAAGGTGAATGCCAACAATAGTCCACTATAATATGTAGATCTGATGTAATTCGTAACGAGTTGAACCGAAGTCCTAGCTCTAATCAGAGAAAAGTCCTTTCCTTTATCACACAGTTAGCATGTTTGTTATAGGTAAAACGTTGTCCAAGACCAAAATTGTCAGAAACTGATTCTATTCTTCAATTCAAAATGATTTTGCATAGGGCGTAGTATTGTTTCAATATACTGTTTTGAATTGACTGATGCAACTGAAACTCAATTTCCAAAATGCATGTTCTCATCCAAATAATTGTACAAAACTTGAGAAGCTTCTGGATAAATGAAAGAAAGTCCCCATCCTAATCCATCCAAGCATGCAATTAACATTCTTCCAGGTGCTATCGAAATTCAGCAAATATGTTGGATAACAAAACCAAAAATCAGAATAACTACTTGCGTAACATCACAAACAAATACTTGTCTATGCACAATAGTCATCAACTTAATCACTACTCATTACTTAAAAAAATCCCATGAAGGAACAGGTACTATGAACTGGAAAACAAGGTTCATGGTTTTCTTACCAGATGGTAAAGAATACATCAAAATATTCTTGCACTCTTGGTCATTATATATCTGTTATTTATTTTTCTTTTTCACACAGCTAGAAAAACAAAAAACTAGTTTCTTTTTTTCACTAAAAAGAAAAGGGAGAAGAAAATTATTCCCATGGAAAACATAAAATAGCAAATAGGGTTGTCCAAAGTGTGGCTATGAATGCATGCGTCAAGACAACCCAAAATTTAAAAGCTCAAATGAAGAGATGAGTACATGTAAAAGAATATAAAAACGTACAGCAAAAATCAACTAGCCCTGAATTAATGCATAACGTGGACAAAACATTCAACAGTTTAAAAGCTCTAACAATTAATAGCCAGTTAATAACATTTTCAAAGAACAACTTCATTCCATGGAGCATATTTACACTAAAATACCCATATCTTATAATTCCATTGACAAGCCAAAATCCCGAGAAAACACAATTTGATCACATTCCCATGTCCAGTTAGAATGCTAAAAATTTGATTTTTTTTCCCCTAACCTAAAAATTAAAACTCCTAATTGCATCATAATTTTCAAAACCCCTCAATAAAATTAATTTATTAAAATTATCACCTCATTAAAAAAAATTAACCAAATACCCAAAAAAAAAAAATAAAAATGAAGAGGCACATACAAGGATTTGGCGAAACTCCTCTTCAGCGACCTTCCTTTCTTCAGCTCTAACTTTAGCGGCTTCGGCTTTCAACTTCTTGCGCTCTTCGTTAGCGAGCCTAAGAGCTTCTTTTTTGGCTTCGTCTTTTCTCTGCTTCTCGAGCCTCATCAGCTCCATTTCTTCTATGTAACCCTTGTGCATCTCTTTGACTTGTTTAGCGTAGTCTCTTCGCAACTGGGCCAGTTTCTTCTCGGCTTCTTTGGGGTTTTTGGGCGCATCCCAGCTGCCGATGAAGGAGTTTGGCTCCGAGAATTGGTGGGTCTGTTGGTGGTTGTTGCGGGCGACAGGCGCCGCCGTGCCGGAGAACGAACGTGTTAGGTTGCGGCGGAGAGAGCGACTGACGGTGGCCATTTCATGGAGATTTTGAAGTTTAGGGGAAAAGAGTTTTAGAAGCAAATAAAGAAGAGAGGTCCAGTTATTTTTTAGTAATTTATGCTGAAATAACATTGAGTTCCCTAATTTTATACATTTTCTCAACTAATGACATAGTTTGTCTAATTGTATTAAAGAGGGCTCCGACCTTATTGAAATAAGTGGCTAACTATATTTGGGGCTCCAAACACTTGAAACTCGAATAAATATTAAGAAAATGTAAATAGTAGTGCTACCCCATATGACTGTGATACTCGTCAGTGAAAACTTCTTTATAGTGATAATTTATATATGAATAATTTTTAAGTAATAAAAATTTTAATCTCAATTTTGATTAGTTATAAATAAAAATAAATTCTATATTATTATAAATTTATTGGATCACATGACTCACCTCCATATATATATATATATATATATATATATATATATATATAAATTATACATCATTTTTTGTCTCGAACACGACTTAACCCCAGTTAGCTCCGTATGATTGATATCATCAATATGGTTTTGACCTCATTTGAGTAAATGTTTATGTGCCTCTAGCCATAAGTGTTTATTTAATCTTATAAATACTTTTTAAAAATTTTTAAGTATTTATTTATTTTTTTAGTAGATTTTTTTAGGCTTAAATAAACTAATCTACATATACTAAGAAAAACTCAAAATTTAAGTTTTTGGAAGTAGAGGTTAGAGAACTTTTTCAAAATATATGTAATATAAAAAGTACCCTAAAAACACTTCATTAATTATATAATACCCTTATTTATCTACAAAACCTATACAATAGAAATTATTGCTGTCATCCAATAAAAACATATTGTTGTACTTCACCTTTTTTTTTTTGTTGATGAAATTGCAACCACTTTAATTTATTTATTATATACAAAATCATACTCAATATAAATTATTGCCACTATTTGTTTAATATTTTAATTTGGATAATATTATTTGTTTGGAAGAATATATTATTGATGTGTTTTTTATTTTGAAAAAATGTTTGAACCATTTTTTTCTTATTAATTGATAGCTTTGATATATTTTGTTACAAGTTATATAATTTTGAAACAAATTTTTAAGTTATATACATATCATTTTTGGTAATTTAATTATACAAAAATATTTTTAATTTTGTAAAATCAAACGGTCTAATAGTTTAAAAGAAAATTTTAATTAACAACTAAACACTCAATAACTTTTTGCCAAAAGTTCTACTGCTATAAACTCTATTCAATAAGTTATATTAGAGTTTTAATGTGAAATAAAATATTTTTTAAAAAGTTGTTTGAGACAATAATTTATTCTCCAAAGTTGTTATCATTTCTTTAAACTCGCCCGGTACATAATAACTCACTAGTATAGATACATTCTTGTTGAAGCCAAAATATTTATAGCTTATAGAGCTTAATAAGATTGATATGCTCCATTAGTTATTAATGTATTTGGCTGTATATTACTTACACTAAGGATAACTAAGTAAAAAATAATAATTTTTAAATTAAACCTTTACTAAGTTATGTCCTCCTTATAATAATAAAATTAGTTGGTCTCAACACTATAAATATAGAGAAGTTTATAATTAATAATTGAGATATTACTTAAAATATAAATTATTGATGATATTATAAATAAGGATGACACAAGTACATAGAATAAGGTATATTCAAATTCTATGCAAGTTCCCATCGAATATGTCATGTCACAAGAACTTGTGCAAAAAAATTTAAAGAAGCATTTAATAGGCTGATCCAAGCAACTTGTGATTAATCCAATTGTCTATTAAAGAAATCTCACAAGATATTCAGACCAATAAATGTATGATTTAAGCTCTTAAATTTTACGAGCAATCAAATTTATTGAAATTGGCGCATTAAGGATGAAAGATATGCCACTATATAGTGTTTCTATTTTTAAAAGAGTTAACAAATTAGCTATTTTCATTTTATTTAATCATTTAAAATATTTTTCTTTTTAATAGATTATATTATGATTTATCTAAGATTCTTTCCTGATTTAATTAGATTGATATTCTAATTAATTTTGGATTGTGATTTATTTTTTATTTGAGATCAGGATTTATGACAGAAAATATCTAGGATAATTATAGCCAATATTTCTTGTAATTTATATATATTCGCATTCAATAAGAGATGTTATGTAATTTACTTGAGAGTATAATTCTCTTTAGTTCTTAAACGAACTCTTTGAACTTATCAGATTTTCGGTGGCGTTCAACTCTTGACTTATTAATCAGACCATCTATAGCTGATTGTAGCATCCTCATATACCAAGATTCTTACTTTATTAGTAGTTTCATTCAATTTCTGAAATTAGAAACGATGTTCATATCAATTATATATCTAAACTTTGTAACTTAGTATTATTGAAATTTAAATAATATTAAACTCGAAAAATACTTGTAGTTTGCTCATAATCTTTGCATTATATAAGAGGTAGCGAAATGTGTCACAAAACTCAAACAAAACGTTTTATAGTGTCTTTACTTCTTGGATTAGGGAATAAAAATAATTGATAGTATTTAGTTACTAAAAATATAAAGGAAATGAGACCAACAAATTCAGAAATGAGTAATGGAAATACTGGTTTCGTGTCCATTCTATGCGGAGGTGGGAATAAAAATAAGAGATGAATTGACATTTTACCCTTAAACAAAATATAAAATCAAAAATTTATTTTTTACCCATTTAAATATTATAGTTATTATAATAAATAAAATAATTGAAATATTAGTATTACTTTTATAATCACAATTATAATTATTATAATAATTAATATTCTAATAATAACAATTGTCATTATTTTGTTATATTCGTATAATAATAATAGTAATAATATTTATATTAAAAATATTTACTCTTTATTATGTAAGTGAACAAACACAAAATTGTAACTAAGAATATTTTAATGACTTGCAACAATATATCATGATTATAAGACAAAATAAATGCATAAGTGAGAATACAACTCATTTTAATTTTCTAATTTCTAAAGTTCAGGAAAACAACTTTGATTCTTATTTCTTATTTCAATTATAGTCTAAACTCCAACCTATCATTCTTCTTATTCATTTTGATTTCTTATTCTCATTTTTTCTAATTGTAGTCCATTCCAACACCATACCTATTAAAATTCCTATCTATTTTGATTTTGGGAAAATAAATTCATCATAATTAATGCATAAATTATCCATGTTCAACCTTCACATATGATAAACTAGGTACTAAAGAAAGAATAAAATAGGAACTTAAAGAGAGTTACATCCACTAATTTATTGTTTTGGTTTTAATTTTGAAGTTAATTACGTACAAATAAATTAAATTTCTTGCTACTTGTAGCAGGGTCATCTGGACTACTGGAAAACCAATAATAGAAATCACTGTGTTCCAGTCCCTATGTTAATTTTTTCCCACCGCAACAAAATTATTAAGTATAGTTCTAATTGTTTTGATTGAGTAAATAAATAAAACTTCGATCTATCAAATCTAAGGTCTTGGTAAGAAAAAATGATTAAATATGAAAGAAATGTACATGCCATTCTACTCTTGAATACTTAATTTCTTTGGCAGGAATCACTTTCCAGACAAAAATTGTTTACAACGCTCTTACAAAACTTACAGGCAAATGCCAAACCCCCTACAGGAAACATTTGACTAATATTTCCTGACTATTTACACTGCTGTCCTATTTTTATATTCATTTCATCTTCCACTTAACGATACATTTCACAGCTGCTCTACCCTTGCTTGGAAGTCTACTTCTGCGAAAAGAATGACTCCAGCATCAGCCCCAAACTCCATTGATTTTCTTTGACATATATGGAGTAAAAAAATCCACGAGTATCTAAAAGAAAACCGGTACTCCCAGCCCCACTGACATATACTTCCATCAATGACTATAGATTTCACATTTCGAGAATTGCTACCCTATCTTAACCATTGAACTGAAAGTATATTTGATTTGGGTAAATTCGACAGTTTGTTACCTTCACATCCGCTTGCTGAGCACATCAAGCTGTTAACTTTTGATTATTCCTGGGAATAAAGATGAAGGGCCAGTATGTTCGTCTCTTTGGCATTTCAAAATCCAAGAACAGATTGTACTTGGTTTCACAGTTGGTTCCATCGAAGCAAAAGCAACAAACAGTCCCTGTTACGAAACAATGGAAATTCCTTTGGCTACCTCGGCATCATAATAACCAACTGCAACTTGCCTAGCTGGCAAAGTTTCACCAGATTCTTGTACAGTGTCACTTTAGCACTGTTATCATTCTGTAAAACAACATGAGCAATGCTGAAAGATTCACCTTTTTCAAGAGCAAATTTCCACTCTCTCATTGTTATAAAGAACCAGTCTTTCCTTGCAGATCTAGTTGCTTTAACTTCAACATACTCAATACTATCTTCATTCTCCCCTATCAAAATGTCATAAGGTAACCCAGTTTCAGTATTTTCATTAACCCATCGCACACCAGTCTTGCCTAAAACTTCACTAAAGTGTTTGAAAGCAGCAAGCTCACCCAGTTTTCCAGTCTGCAGTGCTTGTGCTAGATCAGGTGGGCCAGTATTTAGCTGATCTCTACTGCTAAATTTAGATGAACCTGATTCTGGTTCTTTGAATGGAATATTTAGATCAACACGATTGGAAACATCCACAGAAGAATCATTCTGATTGAAAGCATGGCTGATGTGAACTCCTAAATTCTCAGCATTCAGCAGCGTTAATGCTGTTGAAGTTAGAGCTATATCATCTCCAATGGTCAAATTGGCATCAATCTCTACTGGAAACCCACCATATGTTTGTGCATTAGCATCTTCCAAGTCATAAATATTTTTTGTTTCAGAGCTGTTGTGCGACTGTGCAATGGTGGCCTGTGTTTTGAAACCATTGGCACGAGCATAACTAAAATCTGGGGCAGTTTTCCAATCCACAGGCGGCCAGCTTGAGCTGATTCCTGCTTTTCCCTTGGATTTTAATGAATTCTGTTTATTAACTTTTGGTGAACCAGAACCCTTCCGAAGTGATTCCTCATTCTCAGTTAGAGTAGGTGCAGATGAGAGTGACCAAACAGATTCTCCAACAGGAAGCTTCAGCACCTTTTGGCTATTTAAGATGAAAAACTCTGTCTGCTCCTCAGTTGAACCAGATTCCGCCATAGTTGTGATCATGTGTAGGAAATTTGCCAAGTGCAATTCAGGATTTCCATCAAAGAATAAACGAGAAAGCTCCATATATAAGGCATGAGAATCAGAATCCGGTGTTGTGTACAAAATGTTACCCTGTAACAATTAAATAAATATTATCGATACAATAATGACAAGTACTATCTTATCATATCTCATTTGCATCATCCATATGCATTGCAAAACAAAAAAACTATGTCAAATGGAGGATAGATTTTATACCTGAAGAAGACAGCTACATTCAAATCGCTTTTTAGATGATCCACCACTGCTTTTAATAACATTCCTGTAGAACAGCTTTTCAACAACTACTACTTGTAGATGATTCAGCGCATCAAATCCAGACTGCTTGAGTTTGCGATATTTATCAGGGTGCACACTAAAGAGGTAGCGCTGAGCATAAGGGAGAGCCCAGTTAACCAATGAGGCTTTGAAACCACAATCGGTTAGACCATGATATTTTGCTTCACGAGTTACAACCTGAAGAGAGGCAGAAGCAATTACAAAAAGGAGAAGAAAAATTTTCAGAATATTTTCATTGACATCTAAAATGGAACACCAGTAACATTTTAGAATTCACCATAATCGAAAATGGACAGTTTCTAGATACTGGAGAAAAGCTCCAAAACTTGATAACTCCAAGCATTCAGCACTCAGCAAAATAACCGAATAAAGTCATCCAGACCCAAGGGGGCAGAAAGACAGATCTTACCTCTGAAAGTGCAGGAATTCCTAGAGTTTGCATAAGAGCAGAAACTTTAGTTCGAAGCATCTCCTCCTCATCATCGCCAAGTTTGCCCAAGTATAGAAACTCAATACCATCCACATGCTTAAATCTCTTCCTCAACTTCTTATCATCACACCAACATATCAGACCAAAAGAAGGATGCAGGGAAACCCACTTATCATGAGCGGTTGGAAGCACTTTATACTCCAATTTCATAAGACATTCTTTCAAGTATCCAATATCTTTAGAACTCAGTAATCCAGATTTCAGTCCATCAGCCCAGATCAGGAAAACTTGGAAGACCTAAGATATGAATTATGAAAGAAATACTTAGGACACATGCACAAAGCTCATCAATTGCAAGTCAGTTTTATATTAGGGTAATTTAATTCAACTCCACTTAGGTTTGATAAATTTAAAAATGAAGAAGTCTGGCTGAATTTAAGGGAGCCCAACGAAAAATTTCCTTTAAAATATTATTATACTTACAGCATGGGCAGCTTGCGAAGGCAGAGATATACTCGAAACCTGCAGCAAAATCTGAAGGTAGCTATGAAGGGAAGGAATCTCGCTCACTCCACATATCTTAACAAAAAATTCATGAAGGCCGGGGTATACATCACACAGCATTGTTGCACCAATAGAGTTGCACTGTGGATGCATCTTCTTTATTAGGTCTGCAGAGCCAGTGGCATCATGCCAACAAACTTCTTCAGAAGACATAAAAACACCAGTTACCATGTCCTCGTGCCTGGAGCCAGATGTATATGGAAGAAATATAAAAGGTCCTGAATGTAACTCCTCGGTAATTTTTTGCTTTAAAAAAGTCATCTCGTTCCATATACGGGTGTATAACTTGGACATTTGCGCTATGCTGGCAGAGAAAAGGTCAAATTCCATTTTAATGACAAAGGCCATGGATGAACAAACAAATAAAAAGAGAATTACAACATGATAAACATTTCATATATTCAATAAATACTACATCAAAACCCAAGTAAATATGGGCCCATTTGGTTTGTGATTCAGAAACAACTTTCAGAAATTAGGACACAATCCAAATATTTGAATTGTACCCTTTGGTTTTCGTTTTATATTTAAAATTGTGTTTGATATAGTATTCAAAAATTATTTCTAAGCTTAAAATTTTGTGAGAATGTCATTCATATATTATCCAAATATATAAAATAAGCATACATGTTTGGCTGATACGTTTTCCAGGAAAATTGAAGTATATATTGGAAATATAATGTCAAAACCACTATCACATGTTAGTAAATGGTTTTGACAAGAATCTTCCACTTCCCATTAAAACACAGCTTCTCTTCAGGATGTTACTAAACATGATTACTGGGATTAATTTACTAGCTGATTGTGGAGCGAGCTGTGGGCAGGTTGCTGCTCTCGACTAGATTTCTGTTCCATTTTTCTTTTTCTTTTTTCAAAAAATATAATAGATATACATTGCAACATTGCCGGTTATATATATCTCAATAGCAGAATTGTTAAGCCAGATTATCCCGCAAAGCCGAATGGTAGAAAAATCTCAAAAATAATTTCCTGTGAGATGAGATTGAGGACTCAAAAGAGAGATGCAAGAGAGTTGGGGTTTTTAAAACCTGAAGAAATTTTTGAAGTGGAGATGAGAGAGAAGCATAAATGTTATAGATGAGAAATGAGTGCTTAAAATAAAATACTATATTTACAAACAACTATTATACAAAAACACAGGAAATTATTAAGAAAAATACAAAAACACAGGTGCTGTAATTGTTTATTTACAAAAAGCATAAATTATGGAAAATTATTAATATGAACTTGTTGAAAATGAGTCCTAAAGTACGAGATATGATGTTGGAGAACCACCATCGAAGCTCAACTAACTTTCCATGATGAACATTGATGATCCAACAATATGTTTAAGAAAACGCATGGCAGGTTTAAGAATGCAAATTACAACAAGTATAACAACTAGAGAGTTTGAAAAGGGCAGAATTTTTTTATTGAGGATCACAAATAAATCAAAGGATTTTTCAGGAGGAAAAAAAAAAATATAAATGTTCTGCCTCTGACATCAAAAAAATGAAAAAGAACAGAAAAACAAGAAATACCCTTAAAATGTGCATGCAGACAATAAGGATGCAGATACTTTTCAAAGAAAATTGGATGCATACCTTAAAGCAATGACTACTTTTAAACTTTCTTTTTCCTTTTTCTTTTATCCTTTTCCATCACAGGGTTGTAAAATTAATTATCCATTAACTGATTAATATAGAGTATCACAATTAAATAAAACAAAGCCAAGAAATGTAGTTTCAATCCATCGATAAATCTATTTTGACATTATTGTTTTTACTTGATATTTTTATTTTTTATATACAACCCTTGGCTCAACTGATTTCCTATTCCATTAAATATTGCCCTATCTTTTCATTCATTAACAAAGTGTTTTGTGTGTGTTTATCTTTAGTAAGGCATCAAATCAAATCAGATTAGCCCAACTAGTATGACGCCAGCCAACTTAATTTAAAGTGAACAAAATTCATCTGTATACCAAAGCTTCTGTACAATCAAAATACTCCTTACAGACTAAAAGAATTATATATACAATTTCTAGCAAATTTTTGTCAAACATCTAACGTCCCCATGAGACAGCAGTCAAAAATCTCTAATCTCTTTTGGAAATACGTAAAAGAAAGCCCATGTAAAATAGATGGCAGTAAAAAACAGGCATAAAAACAAATTACCTCGACATCTGATTTAAAATGATAAGAATCCAAACATTATGATTAACAAGCAAGTAATACCTGGCCTTGAATGGGGCCTCCGATCTTCTCCAAACTTTTAGGATTTCCAAAATGTCATAAATGGTAACTTCAGTCTTCAAGCCAATATCACGTACTAACTTTTCACTTTTAACCTGCTTCAGAAAGAAGTGTATGAAAATTCACTCAAACAAAGACCTTCCATTTGATAGAGAGACATCAGTCTCTAAAAGCTTTAACTTGCAACTACAATGAAATAAATATTATCATTGCTTCTTTTAAGATCAAAATGAAAATATTGTTAAAATTTAACTTTCTTTGTGAAATCAACATTCGAATTCCATCATGCTTTACCATTTCATATCTTGTGCCCCCTTACAGTTTAAGCTTGCTGTAAACATGACACATCAAAAAAGAATAAAGAAACATGCCCATATTATACAGGTATCAAACTGACCTTCGGAACAACATATGGACCTGACGGACCTAGGATGGAGCACACGGCATCACAGTCATGAAATAAATCCTTAGGATAGTGGAGCTCATCATCCAAGCTTGATATTGTCCACTGAATGTCACAGATGCAATTTATAAATGAAGACTTGAATGATCTGTCATCACCATTGGGTTTAGATTTGAAGAAGCCCATACTTTTGTCGGTATAGCAGTCATCCCATAGAGTATCAAGTATCTCCAATAAATGTTTACTACATTGCCGATTGACATTTGTGGTAAGAAATGATAATAAATGCACCAACTCATTAGATTCCCAATCTATAGCAGTTGATCCAGGGGAAAATTGCTCCTTAATCCACATGTTTTTGAAACGTGTATGAGATATATCAGCCACATTCTTGTCAACTTGAACTACTTGCACAAAATCTGTGATCCCAATTTCCTTGAAAAATTTTCTCCATTTTACTAGTCCACATGAGAGTGACTCATTTGCTGGGTGCTTCAAATATGTGATGTCAACTTCATACCACTTGATATCAATGTCATGAATCAACATATTAACATTGACAGGATTACCAAATTCTTTACTGAAATGAATTGGTATCTCAGATGGTCGTTTGAACCCATGATTTGTTAATATGAAGGCTTTCTTTCGCAACTCTGAAACAATGAACTCTCTGTCAACATGACAATTGGGACAGTAAGACTCTAAGTGCATCATTACAAAGCAAAGGTAATCTGCCATCAAATTTTTGTCCCCAATTGCGGTTCTTTCATCAGATATTGCCGGCAGAACATGCACCTTGACAATATCATGTGCAGATAGCTGCTGAACACCAATTTTCAGAAGCATCCTATTAAGGTTGTCTACCAAGATTACATCCACGCTCGACTTGTCAACAGCTGATGCAGAAAGGAGGGCAGGGCTCACAGTTCGAAGTTTTGCACATAAGTTTGGAAAAGCTTCAAGTCCAAACCCACCATCAAACACAGAGCAATCAGAATGTAACCAAATTGTTCCTTCATCTACTGAACTGAATGTACCATCTGAAAGGGGAATAAATGGAATTTTTTGGAGGTTATCGATGAGATCTGTTTCTATTCCAGACTGTAATGAAGATTGCCTGGAAGAATGGAATGAAATTGTATAAAGTTCATTTAGCCAAGAAGCTAACCAACTGAAACCCATTGATTTCAGGCCATTTTCTGTCCGACACAAGGAGGATATAATTTGAAGGAGAATTTTTGGTCCATACTCCTCAATACCCAGTGCCCTTGCCAGTGAATCTGATAAAACTATGTCCTTCTTCAAGAATCCAAGGCCAAGATGCTTATGAAGTAAGCTATCAGGAAGAAGACTGTGCGCTCGGTCATTCCATCCTCTTAGAACCTTGCAAGGAGGAGCCCACTGATTGTTGTTTCCTTCTAGAATCAAGCAGTTAGACATTCGCAATTTAGAAAGTATCATTCGAGGAAGACTAGAAAAAAAACCATGCACTTCCCCTACAAGTGGAACAAAGCTCATATACACTGACACGGCTTTTCCTGGATTCTCCCTAAAACAAGGAAGATCACAGAAAGATCTTTCTGCACTGACAAATAAGGCAGGAAATTCTGATAATAACCACTGGTTCCAGGGACTATTTCCATCAACTTCTTCCCTAGATGAAGGAAGGACAAAATCACCTTGAAGAATAAATTTTAAACCGTAAGTTCTCAGAGGAAGAAAAGCAAAAACGGGTTGTTGGTACAAAAGTGGACTGTAATTCCCCTCATTCGATTCCTGTAATGTCAATGCTAAGGCAATTTCTGTAGTTTTCACATCAGGACGAATAACACCTGCCCGCAACTTCTGCGAGGCCACAAACCAGGTCATTTTGTCTTCCCCACAGGAAACCTTTATAATACCGTCTCCAACAATTTCTTTTCTAATGACAACAAGTGAATCATTGAGCATGTTCCTAAACATGATACACTGAAGGCGGTGAAGGAAAAGTAATAAAGAAGGATGAAGATCTGAAAACATATCAACAATGCTGTTCACAGCAATTCCTTCAGATAATTTTGTTCTGAAAGGAAGCCGGATACAGGTATTCCAACACTTACTGTCCAATTCAACAGGTTCTTTAGATACTAACCTACAAAACATGTCAATGTTGAAAGAAGGAACCAATGTTGGCAAAACAAAACCGATCTGACCCTCACTTATATCAAACTTGACATGGAACCCATTGGAATGGATCTCTGGGGCATCTGTAACCTGCAGAAAGACAAATGAGCACTTAGTGAAAACTGATTATTCATAGAATTTGTTAACATAAACACACCAATGAACACACACACTTACATGCTTAACACAAACAGCACAGGGATATACATTTCAAAGTTGAAAGCATTTACAATTGAATATTTCAAAAGAATACAACTTTATAACAGACATATATATACACCAAAATGTAAGACCAAGTTAAATTCACTAAGTTGTAACACAAAAATAAAAAAACAACAGAATTCATTTTCCCACAGTAACATTAACCAGATACATTTTAGTAAACCTGCTCTATGACTTCGCACTAACGTGTCAGACGAAGCTCAAGTCACAGCTATTTATATCAGCTAACTAAATTTGATTTGCAACCCACACTATCTCGGAACGAACTAACCATAAGTGGCTAGAAAAAGATCCTTATCACGAGTCTTGCTATGGCCAAGTGAGGAGAGATAAAAATGTTAAAACTAGTTAAATTAGACTAGATTCTCATCAGGATTAATTTTGAGGCTAGATGCTGCATTTCAATCTAACCATCCATTTTTTTCCTCAGAAACAAAATAAGTACATAAGATGTAGGAAGTGTACATGGAGGGACAAGAAGTCCACAAAGACAAAAGACAAAAACCCCCAAGCCCAAGAACTATAAATCCTATAAGATCATAAATTCTAACTAATGATATAGCTGCTTCCCAACCAATCAAAACAAAGAAGAAAAACAAATTGTTCAGTCCATTACTTTGTCTCCTCTTCCGTCACTGTTGCTCTGTGATGCATTTCAGTCCACTCAATTCACTTTTCAAACAAAAATTTTACTCAAGATCACAGTAAATTAATGTCAAACAAAAGTGAAGAAATAGATCATGAATCTTTCAACATACCCGAAATACTGATTTGAAACCTATACCCTTCTGCCCAATATACCCAGCAGTAGAACCTTTCTTTGTTGAATTTCCAACATCACAAAGTGCTCTGATGTTCTCAGCAGAAAACCCTTGCTCATTATTTAAGACAATAATGCCAGACTCTTGAAGTATAAATGTCAGAGTTGGTTCCACATTTTCTGGGTAGATATTATCATCAGCATTTTGAACCTGAAGCAACGCAAAGAATAATTAAATGCAGGATCAAGGATATACTATGAGGTACTTGCATTATGTTAACTGAGAAATTTTATTGCAAGACAAACACACAAATGATGGACAATGAATTACTTACCTTTTATAAAAAGCTAAAAAGATTGGATTGGTAGGGGGAAAAAAAAGCAGATTTATAAAAGAACAAGTTGTCCACTAACCCCAAAAATACCCAAGAATGTAAAACTAGAAGAACATCTCCAGCAAAAGCCTGTCTAGCTTGAGAGCACTAAACAAATTCAATATTTATAAAAGGAAAATAAGTTGTCTGCTAACTCCAGAAATATCCAAGAATGTACAGAAAAAAGAACATCTCCAGAAAAAATTTGTCTAGCTTGAGAAGACTAAACAAATTCAACAGCTACATCAAAGCTAGCTTTTCTCAAACTACACAAAATCAACCTGAAATTCCTTCCCAATGTAAATCAATCTATCCATATGAATGAATTACATTTATTAAATCAACTACAGCCTACTGGAAAACATTTCTGGCACTCACAAATGGACTGAACAATATTTAGTATTAAAAGATTCAAATTTATTGCACATTTCATGGAAAAAATTCTTATTCAAAAAGGCTCCACGGGTGCCTTGAGTTAGAATTGAGACATAAGATTTAAGAAATTGATGAAAGAATTCATATGCCGGGACAGAAGACGAGAAAGGTAAAGGCAGCAAGTTGCACAAAACAGAGCCACTTAAAAAGACATCTCAGTATACAGAAAAATATAATCAAAATTGATCTCAACCTGATGACTGCTTTACGTGACTTTTAATGGGATAGTATTCAATTTCTTTCAAGATTTAAATATATTTTTCTCTGCAAGGGCAGATATGAGAAAGCAGAACCATTTGCAAAAAGCTGAGCACATTCCTACAATTTTGGCACTAAAACAATGAGATCAAGTTACCTTCCTTCAGTTTAATATGAAAATAAGGTTCCAACCTAAATCAATGACTACAACACAAGCAAACACATGATGCTCTTGGATGCAATTGCAGGGGAGAATAGATTAATTCAAACCACCTCAGTAACAAGCAGAATTTTGATGACTCACTATTACATAAAATATTTAAAAAAGAAACAAATTAAAAATAAGAAGAAGCAACTTACAAGCTCAAGAAGAAAATGTGAATCCTCAGAATATAATTCCTGCGAAAGACAATGAAGTGCTCTGCCTAAACGAGCATGCTGCTTCTTCAACATGTTGCTTTCCATGTTTGAAATATTTGGATCAAGACCAAATTCTTCTCGCCTGATAGAGTCAACAATATGGGCTGCATCCTTGCATTCCTTATCTCCAGGTAATGTTTGGGTGGTACAATCGCCTATTCCATCATTGGAAGCTTCAGCACCAATTGTGTCACAAACTGCACCACATATAGGAACATCAGCGCCTACAGATTCAACTAGAGTGCCTTTAGCACACCCAGACCCTGTGTCCAACCCAGACTTAGCAGCTTTCGTGCAAGTAACCACACAGGGCATTAACAAGTCTGAAGTCCCAGTGGAACAAAATGCATGATAATCATGAATCCACTCCAATATGCCAAGAGACAATCCCACTTCATGAAGCATGAGACGCTGCTCTGTTTGGTAGCATTCAAGTAATATGGCTGAAGGGGCATTTTTAATTATAGATTGAAGTCCAGAAAGCAATACATCAGCAGCAAAACTGCGAAACTCTGAAGGCAGATAGCCAAGACAATCAAGGAAAAATCTTGAAGCAACAGGGACTGCCTTACTAAATTTGATCAACTGTTTGTGTACATCACCACTTAAATTATCAATATCAGCTATATCAAAATTTTGCCATCCACTCAATACATTTCCATGCATAAGAGAATTTTCAGAATTGATTAGTTCCATATCTTCCACATTATTCTTGAACATGACTTCAAATGCATGCCGCGCGTGACATTTAAGAAGAGAAAGAGGAACATTTTTTTCTCCCCCCACTAATGCAAATGAAGATAAAAGTTTCACTGCCGTTTGGAAAGAGGATCCCTCCAGTGCAGCTTCAAAAAACGAATCTGCAGACGCTGAATGATCAATCCGAATCACTTTGCCATCTCTAGTAACCAAACACAACAAATCTTTCACATTGACCTCATTCAACAACCATCCTGTAAGAGGTCCAAGAGATGGAGCAAATAAAAAGTCCCAGTGTGACCATGATTTTAAATCGAATAACAAAGGTGCCCTAAGTAAAATTTCAATTGCATCCTTGGATGTAACAGATTCAGACATCGTTGCTCTCAGGCCAGTGTGGGTTTTCACTGAAGTGGTTTCCAGCAAAGAGTTCTCTTCATGGACCGACAAATCTCGACTGAGACAAGTCCCTAATAGAGTTTCAGAAAAAAGGACACACTTGGACATTACGTCATTTCTATATTTCCCCACAGTTTCTAGAAAACTTTCCATGGAACCATTGTCCTCAATTTTGAAACTGATTAATGGGAATTGCCTCATAAGCAGATCACAGATCATCTGCTTAGTGATAATTTCACTCCCCCACAAATTACTTGAAGCCTGTGATACTAAGACAACCAACAGATGCTGGACCAGGGAAACCTCTAAAGGTGACCTGTCAATTGTATCATCAGTGAAGAACTTCTGCAGCTTGGTGGGTAACATAGAGGCATACTTTTCAAGGAATGTGAAAAACTCCCCATAGCCAAGGGACTTGAATTCCTTAATATGAAACTGCTCTGTCAGCCAAGTTTCACAACTGCATAGCTTCCTTAGAATTATAATTATCTTTACCACAGGTGATTCAGCATTGTTAACGATACTGTCATCAAACTCCAAATATTTAGAAACTTTCTTCATTACTTCTTCAACTGTCACACCTGTGAGATCTATTAATCAGTTACAAATCTGAATGAATAAAACAATAAAAAGTCTATGCATGATCTGGAGAACTGATGACTAAGAAGAAATTAGGGATTTTGACTGAATAAAGGTTCATTTGTGGAATGAGAGTAGCAGGAAGCTCAGAATCTAGTTAATAAGTCAGCATTCAGCGATGGGAAATAGAATATCAGACTATATGACTTATTCAATAGAAGAGAAGCCCTATTGAGACTTGCGCATGACAAATTGATAACAATCTACAGGTGCATGAAAATCTCAAAAGGAAAGAAGAGGTCACAGAAAACAATGCCAGCATCAGAACATGATAAAACTATAATCTTTTCCTTTTCTTTTTCATAATAAACAAGAATGAATAACTATAGCCAAAAAGAAATGAGATACGTCAGTGGACTACATATCCACAAAGAATACAGAGAATAAGGCAGGGCAACCAATTGTATTAAAATATACATCCAAAAGCTATAATTTAGAAATCCATTTTCCATAAAGCAGGCACCGGTTACCATGTATATGCTGTACAGTATGCTTGGTGTTTACATCTGCTACTCGTTCACTTGGTTCAATCTCAATGATTTCATATTCCAAAGACTTGTCGGAAACTGTGCTATTTAATTCCTGCTGACTAATAGCTTGCAAAGTATCATAAACACTATCCCACATTCTACATTTGATGGATGTTACCTGCGACAAGACAGCAGCAGCTTTAATCATATTTGAAGATTCAAACTTGATGGATCATAATAAAAACCAAAAGCATAGTGACAAGCGCATAAAATGAGAGAATATGAGAAAAAAGACAATCAAAACCAAGAGTTAAGCAATCTATGTTATAACCACCTATGCTCTTTAAACTAAACAACTGATTTTTTGAAGGAAATACCTTTAACCACTAAAAAAGGAGGAGAGAATGTCATATTTCTATGAGAAAAATCTCTTTTCATCCCTGGGATTTGATACAATAACCCATTTCATCTTTGCTATTTAAACAATAGTCCTTCCATCCCTGCTTTTTAAATAATAGCCTAAAATATCCTTTCGTTAAATTATAGTTAGTTTATTATGTAATTCATTGAGGGCAAAATAAGATTTTTTAATTAAAAACATACAAACTATTTTAAAATAAAACTTTTAAATACAATTTAATAAATTTTGAATTTCTACATAAATTCAAAATTTAAAGATAATTTAATGAAACAAAAATAACACTAAAGAATATGCAATATTTATATATGGGTATATGTGTTCATTAAATTTTTCTGTAGTATTTTAAAATTTGTGTTTTTATGTCTTTAGTGTGTGTATTTTTAAGTAAATGAAGGAATTTCTGTTTACTTTTGTTAAAATAACAGTACTAGTTGATTATTTATTTATTTATTTATCTTGATTGTATTAAAGTCATAACATGCTAAAAGACAAAAAAAAAAAAAAAAAATCACTCTAACGTCTATGAAATCTATGTTTTCTTAATTTCGTCATAAATATAAATTTACCTATTATTTAGTGTTATTATTCATTAGTTTTCTTAAATTTTAAATTTATGTAGAAAATAGAATGTTATTTAATTGTGCTAAGAGTTTTATTTTAAAATAATTTATATATCCTCAATTGAAAATTCTATTTTGCCCTCAATAAATTACACAGTAGGCTAACGATAAATTAATGAAAGGATATTTTGGGCTATTGTTTGAAAAGTAGGGATGAAATGAGCTATTATTTAAAAAGTAAATATCCAAACACTAGGGGTGAAAAGGGCTTTTTCCTTATTTTTATCATATGCATGGCATTCATGTCGATCAATTTCATGCGTACTTTTTTTTTTTTTTCACAAACACTATCTCATACAACACTATGCAAGCAGGAAAGCAGAGATGCTATTTTTGTTTTTGGTACGGGTATTCTCTACCTGTACCAAAAACCATTTCTTTATTTCCATGAAGAAAAATAGTGCAATTATTCTCAGACTTACACAGTGCCTCCGGTTTCTTTCCTTCCCAAAGATCAACAAGAGTAAATACCCAAATCGCCCAGTTTCCATATTTTCTAGATTCCTCATCTCATCAATGTTAAAAAATAATTGGAAACATTCCCAATATGGTCAATAATGATGGGGAATGCTTACACACGAGTCCAGCCCCTTTGTTCTCCAAAAAAATATATATTCTAGTTCTAGTAACATCCAAAAAGCACGATTTGGGCATTAATTTGCTAGTTCAAAGCATATGCAAGAAGATAATATCTAGTCCTAGTAACCTCTAGTTCCACCCAGTGAGAAATAATAATAATCCAAATAATATTCCCCACAAAGTTGCCAAAATAAAATTATACACAGTCATCAAGATTTTCACCACAGAAAATGAGAATCTCATATTTAAATACTATAGACAGATTGACAAAATAAGAAAAAATGAGTGTGTTGATTTTTTCAAATGTAGGATACTGCATTTTACACCATTTAACATTAAAAAAGTCCAAAACAAACATTTAAAAAAAATCATATAAATGCATCAAAAAGCTATTTAAATTTAAAAAACTCAGCCACAACATTTACACATAGTTATCTAATATTTCTAAATTGACAATAATTAACTTACAGCAAGATTTAGTAATCCAATGCAGGGATAAGATGAGAACATTAGTTTCATTCTCTTGAAATACTGGTTCGCCTTTTTAGGATCTGTTGGTTTATAAAACTGAAACATTTTTTCAAGAACCTGCAAATGCAAAACAATGAGCATCAAAATGACAATCAAAATTCGAAAGACAAAGAAGAACAATGAGCATTCACAAAAATGAAAAACTAAGGTATTATTCAAGTCTCTTGTGCAAATTACAAAAAGTATAACCAGACAGGAACCTTACAACCACCATTAAATGATGAAACATGCATGCATCACATATGATAGATATGACCTAAATTTGGTTTCATCAGTATCTCTCTTAGTGAAAGGGGAGTATAGCATAAATTAAATAATATGCATCATCGAATAAATAGCAACTTAACAATCTCTCATTTTATACTTCTATTCTTCTCGCACCAGTCAATTCCTTTATCTTCTTGAGATGTAAATCTTACATGTCAGTTGTCAATTATGCAGTCTTTTCAACCAGGGAGATTCCATAAACAAGCTTAACCTGTGAAGTTCAGACTGAAAGATAAAACAGGGAGGATGGACGAGAGGGGAGTTAGGTCCAATACTGCATATTAAGTATCAAAAGTCAAATTATACTCCTTGGACTGTTGCTAAGACTACAGTGAGTCTGCAACAGGTGAGTAGACAGACCATATGATGCCACAAAAAGTCTCAACTGCATGATGCTAAAACTTTTAGGAAAGCAGACAAATAATGACAAAATTTATCATACATCAATGATCTATCCTGAAGGGCATTAATGCACATCTATAGAACATTCCCAAGTGCCAAAATTGTCTCAGGATTTCAAACTAGTAGTCACAAAACGTGAAATAATTATTTAAAGAATTGTAAATGAGACAATTTAAACTTCAATAAATTTGAGCAGTCAATCCTTTTTTGTTCAACCCTATTTTACATCCAATTATCCAAAACAGCTCCATGAAAAAATATTAGGAAAATTACACATCAGTGAAAACACAGCAAGTCCAGGACAAATATTAGACACGGATTTGAGATTGTCCATAATTAATGTAAATTTTTCTTGTAATAATAGCACCACTGACCTCTGACATAGTGTGGTTCTTACATGCCTCCTTCCAGGTTGTGATGAACATCCTCATAGATTCATTTGAAAGTGAAATAACAGCTTCATTTAATTCATCGTCTTGGTTCTGATCACTGTTTTCAATTGGAAGAGCACGTCTCTTGGCCTTGTTTCTTCTAAGCAATTTAGCAGTTGCAGAGCTAGTACAGCCCGAATTTTCAATTTTCCTTTTCTTTTTTGAAGACCCAATATACTCATCTTGCCTGGAGCTGTTCTCCACAGGAGTGAGCTGGTGATTTATTTCACCTTTCAAACCAAGTCGCTTCATCTCTTCAGTTACAGATGGATAAGGACAGCTACTCACCCGATCTGATCTCTTGATTTCAGATGACAACTGGACATTGTTGCTAAGATCATTGTTACATTCATATGTGAAATCGTCACTATCCTCATCCTCTGAGCTTGATGAAACAAATCTAATGTGCTTGGCACCAAAATCCTCATTTATTGAAGAAAAAAATTTCACACGCTCACATATGGCAGAAAATCGTTCATCCAACAGCTTTTTCTTTTCCGATGAATAGATAGGTCGCTTCCGACGTTTATGATCAGGTTGCAGTTCCTTCAAAAATTTCTTTAGTGTGACATCTTGTGATCTCCTTGCTTCACGAATAAAATTAATGTGCATCCTATCACCAGGAGAGAGAAAGGAAAGAAAGGGAGGAAAAAAGAGAGAGAGAGAGAGAGAGAAATTAAAATAAAAGATACAAATTAGTATTTGCTTCAGTGAGAATAAATGAGAGAACTGAAATATGATTTCAGCATCTGCCAGGTAATCTTGGTCTTTGAGAGAGGGGGAATTATAAAGATAGATCCTGAGCAGTGCCAGGTTATTATTCAAAAGAACATAATGTAATAAAGCTCACTGATTTACAAACATGATCAGCACAAATTATCCAAAGTGTTAACAGAAAATATATTCACTCTCATATAGATTCCAAATCCACAAAAGTGCTAATTATGCTATACATAATCCAAAGCTGCTGGAAGTTGGAATATAATTAGTCGACCAAAGTATGACTGCCTAACAAACAACATACATTAAAGAACAGTAACAGAAAGTAAATAATCAACTTCCCTGATAACAAGAATGTTCATAACCAAAGGTACCGTCAATATCTTCTTTTTTTTTTTTTTGTGGGAATTGCCATCAATTTTAACTTCAATGATTTGAAAGATATACTGTAGTATGGACTAATTAAAAGACCAATACAGAGAACAAGGAAACCTTCTAACTTATTGCAAAATCTACTCGAGATTTAAATTAAATTATTCATCACGTAAAGCAATTGCATGGTAAGCAAGTAAAACTTTTAACCACATATCTTAAAATATATTCAACCAATAAAAGGAAAACTCATTTATATAATTGATTTATTAATTTTTGCACATATAACTAAGTCACAAATTTGTATATTGTTAAACTTTTCTACAAAATCATCTCTATTAGAGAAGAAGAAAAAAAAAAAAAAAAACCTCAATCAAAACTACACAGCAAGGCATGCATACATACCCCAAGTTTTGGATGCGCACACCAAGCTTTTCTTTGCTTGCCAACGATCTTTTCTTAGCAATAAAATCTAGAAATTCATCAGCTTTAATATCTTTCCTTTTATGAGTGTCCATATACTCACAAAGGAAAACAATTATGTCATCAGTAGCTATTTTGAACACTTTGTCAACATTAGAATTATCTGGAAAATAATGCAAAATCAGCAACTGTCTTAGAAAAGGGCCCAATTCCAGCTCTTCAAACTTCTCAATGCCCTCACTCTTGCAGATGGCCTCTTCCAACTCATACAATGATGTAATTTGCCTAACCCCAACAAAGCAATGAATAAATGCATTTATCTGAAGAAACAAATGTTAATGTGATCGCCATTAATATGTAATCCGAGCGGGAAAAAAAAAGATGAAAACTAAAACAGCTTAATGTTCAATATAGTAATGATAAAAAAGAAGACAGATGGACATATAAATGCTGAGAAAATAGATAATAATAAAATCCAAAGAAGACGATCATACATATATTGGAGTGTTTGCTACTGTTTCAGAACTCATTTTCTCTTTTACAATCGCAAATAAAGAAAAAAATTGAAAGTACAAAACAAAAAATAAATTTTTGCTATTGCATTTGAGAAACAGTGTTTCTCAAAAATAAAAAATTCATTCACCAAAAATTAGCTTCAAACTCAAAATACATTAGCTTGTTCCTTTCTTTTCACAATATGTTATTAGACAAATTCCACGATATTGAAAGCAACAATTCAAATTCTCATTTTCAATTCCCAAAGAATTTTCCAGAAACAATTTGTTATGTCTTGAGCTTTTAGGCCATCTCTGCCTGCTACTGCTAGACTTGAAAAGCGCAGAACTCTGCTTCACATAATTCACAATTTATCAAAGCTTTCAGCATACAATTGACAATTTCACAATTTCCAAACTTTTAATTTCAACTCCTTCCTCAAATTATCTCAACAATCATCAAAAACAGTAATTCAAAAATAAGATCTTCTCTAGTGACAACTACCCACCATATGTTTTCTAGCTCTTCACAGCTAATGAAATTTCAGCTTCTCTTTTCATAATTATAAGAAAGATTTGTTTATATAAAACAAAACCAAACAAACAAACTATTTGCTAAATATAGACACAGCACCCTGGCTTCAGTGACCATGAGTTTGTGAAGAGACGGAACCTCCTGCATTTGAAATCCCAAAGAGCTCCAAGAATCAACCTGAAGCTTCAAAAGAGCCGACCGAGAAACTTTCCACGAGCTCACACTCTCCCCGGCCATAATAAGTTCGCTTCGGGCTTTTGTTACCGCCCGATCGATTCTCTCCAGAACCTCTTTGTTCGGCTTTTGATGTTGTGGCGGCAAGCTCTGAGGCTGCTGAGTTTGGAGTCGTTGAGGCTGCTGAGTTAGGGGTCGTTGTTGATTACTTGCACTTGAAGGGTGCTGAGTTTGGGGTCGTTGTTGATTACATGTACTCGGAGGGGCTTTCTGTGGAGGTAAATTAGGGTTTTGGATTAATAAATGGGGATTTTGAATAAATAAATTTGGGTCTTGAATGGGAAAATTAGGGTTTTGGAAGGGAACGTTTGTTAGGTTTTGGAGGAGTTGCAGAGCCGGGTTAGGGAAGAAAATGTTCGGGTTTTGGAAGGCAAAGTTGGAATTAAGTTGTGAAGGCGGTGTTTGGGGTGGCGGCTGGCCTCCGCCGGTGCCTTCGCCACCGCCGCCGGGACGGAAGCGAGGGCGATGGTTTCCGTACATAGCAAGTGGTAAAAGCGGGGAAGGGTTTAGAAACTAGAAAGAAGGGGTTTTTGATTTTCCGTTTTCGTTTATTATAAGGTGGGACGATTTTGAATTGGCTTAAATTTTTCTAACTCCAAAGAATGAACAAATATCATTGTGACCCCAATTGTTTTGATAATAACATAAAAGCATCCAAATCGAAGGCATGGCAAAGAGTGTCAATGGGTGCAATTGCAATGAAATAGATAAGAGCTTGTTTCAGCATTGTTTCTGAATTAATATTTTTTGAAAATAAAAGTTGCATATTTTAAATTTAAGTATTTATCAAAATTTAAAAATTAAAAATAATAATATTTATTTAATAGACATAATTGAGAATGATAAAAACAGTAAATATGTTTCGATAATATTATTTTTAAAAATAATTTTTACTAAATATTTAAGTCATGCTTATAATTAAAAATTAATTATTTAACTAATATATACATGGTCATTATTTTTACACTATAATTCAAATATATATTACAACACATGATTTAAACTAATTAAGTATTTTCACAAACTCATTTCTTAGAGCACTCCACTTGTCCCAGCATTTACAACCAACAATCTAGCAAATTGTGTGACATCATTGACTTGAAATAAAATACTCACAACCATCTATACAATTCAGTTTCGATAACTACTTCTAGAAAACCAAACTAGTTTGCAGTAGTTGCTACACATGCAACGAAAATTTCAATAGTGTTTTGAGAATATGACATTATCAACCATTTGCAACAGATTCTGTAGCCTCAGGAGTCGTCTTTGGCCATGCTCCCAACTTCTATATCCATCTTGATAATCTATCACATCCCATCAGCCTGCACAATCCAAACAAATATAACATGGTTCAATTGTATTGTCGTGACTTGATAATATTGCAACAACCAAAACAAAGCATTGCATTCATTTATAGTTAGAAAAAAGATTCACATCCCTAAACAATAAACACTACCAATGCCCTTCTTTTCTTTTATTCTTGTTCTTGTTCTATGTCTATCACTATACTATTTTCAATATAATGAATTAAATAAATACAATAATATCTCATTCAATACAACCATTAATTTCATAAAAAAAAAAAATTCATGTTAATTCAAGTGACAATTCTCCAATCAAGATTTTCTCAAACATAACAGGTGCAAAAAACACCAAGGACAAAACTCCAGTCAGGACTTTTCCCTATCATGCATTTTTGTTTCAATTTTGAATCTAAACCCAAAATTTTGATTTGATTATTTCATTCACCAATTGATCAACCATGATTACCTTTCTATCATCAGATAAATATCAGAGAGCTTGATTCATACTTCCTATTCCATATTTCTCCCAATACCCACACTCTTTAGGAAATTTTCTTTAATAGAATATAGATGAAGAAATAGACTGCAAGAAACAACTAAGAAATTAACGATATTGGACTTCTTCCACATTAGTCTTCTTTTGAAGAGTCAGGAAGAAATGCAGTCTATTTCGTAGAACAAGAGTCGAAAAAAAAAGATGAATTTCTAAAAATTAATGTTTGGGTAATACCGAGTGGGCCTCCTTGAAGTCAGCCCAGCCCGAGCAGAAGACCTGTTCGCTAGCACGAAGACACCCCTATTCGGTGTCAAAGCTGGTCAAGGTCAAGTATTCCAAAGCTGGTCGCATCATGATCCCCTCATCTTGCTCGGATAAAAGAGATCCTCGACCACCGAGCAGGACCCGGTCATATTACGGGAAACACCATGGACAGAGAGAAGTCAGAGCTTGAGCAGAGCAAACCTAAGCATGACGGCATCTCCCTCCTGACAACTTGACATGACAATCGCTGTCTGGCAGACATCCCACGCTGTAGGGTGTCGTCACTGTTACCGATGGCCGACGCACGCCCCCACAGTGTCATCATTTCATACACGCTTGCACGGCACCGTCGTTAGGCCGCGGGAACCCATACCCCCCTGACATTCCACATCCCCAGGGTGTGCCGCGGCAACCTTAGCTATCAGAGGGGCCCATAAGCCATTAATGCGGGGACGGCTGTCTTGGAAGAAAAAGGGGCGTGAAAATTGAAGGATAAATATCAACCGAAGAGTAAGTTGAAAGGGTTCTTCTGCTTCTGATTCTCTTCTTCTTCTTTTTCTTCCTCTTATCTCCTGAAATCTTTTAGATTCTCTCTACCTTTATCTGAAAATCACCTCATTTCTCCGGTCTCTCAAATAAAGAGGGATACAAAAAGAATCACCCAATTATTGAATTGAGCGTCGGAGGGTTTTCGCTGGAAAAACATCCGGCAACTCCTGACATTGTTTTTGTGAGCACAGGCCGAAGGAAACCACTGTTCTAGTGAACGGGGAAGAATGGAGATTGGCAAGGAATCCTGCTCAAGTATCCGACGAGTAAAAGTTTATACCTTTACTTGGGAACAAGCAGAAAACCGCATCAACAATTAAAAAAAAAAAAGTTATAGAAGAGAACAAAATTTTCTTTGTGTATTTGTATTTAATTTTTTTGGAGAGAAAGCCAGAGAGGCTACAGAGAAGAACACGAATTTGAGTTGCTTGTTTTAATTTGTTCCAAGGAATATTTTATAATTTGTTTTACAAAAGGCGAAGAACACCTAAAAGTTGTTTCCTATTACCTGACTAATTTATGCCACTGTATTTTGTATTTTCTGAATTTTTTTTCATAATATAGTTACGGAGCACATACTTACCCAGATTTTAGAAACAAAAATGAAAATGAGCTCCATAAAACATTACCGAACAGGCTCTAAAATTTTGTATTAGGTTTTAGGTCATAGGTTAGTGATCAAGTGCTTTTGTATGAGGTTATTTTAAAAAGGTAATGATATGCTTATGAAAAATTTATAAAAATAATCTAAAACTTTTTGTAGTTTTTAAAGTAAATCACCATAACTTTTTCTATCATACATAGGCATACATGTAATTTTTAGACCTTAGTACCTTTAGACCTATCAACAAAATGCCAAAAAAATCACATCTCAACAAAAACTCACCAAAACTCATAACCTTCTACTCAGCACCCTCTACTTATCAAATTTGTGAAACAAATATAGCTATATAGATAAAATTATCGATTGGAAAGCAAATTAAAGTTAGTATTTATTTTTACATAATTTGCGCTTTTATTTGGATTATTTGATATTTATGTGGTTATTTTGAGTAAAAATAAGTTAGAAGATAACTCCAAAAAATATGCAACAGGCACCTGCGGCACATTTTTTGTGTGATAGGTGCCTGTCGCACAACCTTATGTGTGACAAGTGTTTGTCGCACAGTTTTGTAATTTTTTTTACTAAGTAATAATTTTTTATTTTTTCTTAATTATTTAGGCCTAATTTATTTAGTTATTCTTCAAATATGTTTTGATAGATCATGAAAATAATTGAAAAATGGTCGTTTGAGTAAATAAATAATATAAATAGAGCTTAAATGACTATATTGATGAATTTCTTTTATGAATGTATAAAGTTTTGTAAATAAGTTTAAATGACTATAACATCACAATAAACACAAGTTTAAGCTCAAGATGTTCTATCCAATCTGTATGTTCACTACCAATGGATGCATTTGATGATGAAAGAATAAGAATTCTTTTACATATAAGCTCTAATTTAGTGAATGATGAGTACATTCCTATTTTTGTTAACAAATCTCATAAATTACCAAATCAAGAGCAAGTGATACGAGAAACTCAAACTTCGTACAAAGTGAATGTCTTTGTCCCTAATATTGAAAAAAAGAGATGTTATTAGTAATAACATCATTACAGTAATAATGCTCTCTAATCCACTAAAATGATGATCCTATTGATGAAAGTTTGTTATCACTGACGACATCACTGTAACAAGTTACCGGCACAATCGTCTTCTCTAGCATCTTACTTGTAAAAAATGGTTGCCAAAGAAACTTCACGTTTACCATTGTCACTTACTCATACATTCTCTATGGAATCTCTTAAATTTCTCATGCAGACTCATTGTCTCCAACTAAAACTAGTACCTTATCCTTTACCACCATTAGCACAACTTTAAAGAATTTTTTTTTTTTTTACTGTCTACAACTATAGATGTTGTTCATATGCTTTCTTTTGTTGTTTAGCTACAATAAAACATCACTTGATTGAATAAGGCATTAGTGTTAAATCTGCATTCTAATATAATAACAATCTCATTAATGACATTAATAATACACCAATAGCTAGCATTAATAGTAAATCGTATTATTGCCCAAATAATGATAAGGATGACGATCTTTTTGATGCTCTTATTAATAATGGTGATGATAGATTTAGTAATTATCTCTTATTGATTCACATCAATCGAAAGTACTGTTATGCAGATATTTTTTAATGGTACCCACGATGTTTGTTTTCACCATATTAAATTTAATATAAAGTTGAAATTCAAATTTCAAAAGTTTTTGAAGATAAATTTGAGCCTGCATTTATAAACACAGCAAAGGAATATGGATTTGAAGAGTTTAGAATACAGCTTGAGGGGCTGTAGGGGATGTATTCAGGAGCAACTTAAGTACTTAAATAATAATGTGGGTACGCATAATTAGATATGATCTCAAGTCGATAGTACGAGGTACAAATTATAACCACCAACATTGCAAAAAGTGTGAATTATTTTATTAGGGAATCTCAAAAATTTCTCATAACTCAAATTGTTGACCATTTCAGAAAATATTGCAACAGTGTTTTCACTATCAGAAAAGGATGGCAGAATCAATTAGTACTTATTTAACAATATGGGCAAGCAAAAATAATATCTGAAAGAAATGACCAAGTTGAAAAAATAAGTGTTAATACAAGGCATTAGATTCTTACTTATATTTTTCACTTATCAAGTGGTAGTATTCGTAGATATAGTATAAAGGACAATGAAACGTGTCGTATTATACAAAGTTCATCTTAAGTTAATTAAATAAAGATTAATAACAGTTCCCTCATCCCCTAGCCATCCTATTGACTCTCTCACCAAAAGTATTCTAAAATATTTTTTTAAATTATCGGATGTCATGATCTGCGACAATGTTACCAGCAAACCACTAGTCAAATTCATGAAATATTATTGGATCCTCTATTCTTGTAAGTAGATTTATATCCACACTCGTCCTTTTGTCGATCTTGACTCTTGATTTTATGGCAAGGAGACTCTTGATTTTCTTTACTCACTTGTAAGTTTTTAAGTAACTACTTTTAAGGACACAATTTCCTATACGGACGTCCAAACTTGCTTATGTCAGTAGACACTTCCTTGAGGATTTGTTTAGGTCTCGATATAAATTGTGATCATGAATAATAGGGTGTGATCATGACGATCTCCAATATTATCGAGGGCCTATCAATAGTAATAAATTATATTATTAAACACTGTAGTTATAGTGTAATCAACATAAAGTGGTAACTATTTACATTACTTACTATATCCAAGCATTCTATCACAGAGTCACTATAGGAGTGCTTGAATGAATTGTCATTCTATGACTTAATAAATCCCATTATAGATTTTTTAAACTCTATATGTTCTTTCCACGCAGCCTTAGCTTTCAACATAATCTCATTCATCGTTTCTTTAATGTCAAAAATAAAGTGATCAATTATCTTTATTCGATGAATAACATAATCATAACGATACTTTGATTTTGTTTATGACTAAAAAACAAAAACAAAACTTTATATATGACTAATTAAATCCAACATCATTGTTTTTATAACAATTAAAATATTGAAAATAACATTTAACCTCTCTTTTGTATAAGTCATTTGCTTCATATTCATTGTGAACATGTGGCTGATCGCTTACTTCATTTCCATCATCAATTGATGTCCAATACTACTCATCTTTGTCATTTTCAATAAATGACATGTTGATACTAGGGTGATACTGCAACAGAAATAATGGAAATAAATTTAATAAATTGAAGCAATTTAAAATTCAATAATAATATTGTAATTGAGCTTAATAATGTATTCACATTGCAAACCCAATACGGGATTAATTCCCAATAATCGTTCACACTATTCCAATATGGCATGTTTTTCTCTTGTGTGCTCAGGTGGAGTGTTTCTTTAACAATCTCATGTGCATAAAGTAACCAAAATTTGTGGTTAAACAAATAATTTATTATTTAATAAATCTTCACTGTTGGTTTAAAAGTATATGTAACACTTACAAGGCGAGTCTTGTCATTGTAGAACATGTAAACCTTAATAAAACTTATTTTCGAAGTAGAAATAACTTCCTACGTCTTCTTATTTGTTTGGATTAGATGGTTTATTTTTCCTCAGAAAACCATTAGTTACTTTGAACAACTAGGCCTATAGCAAGCGAAAGTACAAAGTCAAAAAAAATTATTAATAATTTTTAAGTACAAACCAAAATAGTCATAAATTTTTGTCTTTTCAACACACCTGAACCCTAGGAAAAATGCCGTGAAGGTTGTCCTAGGGTAATTTTTATTTCAATGCAGTGTCTAAAGTACTCAAGATTATCAACATTATTTAGCAATAATAAATTCTATGTATGTTCATCTTTTCTTCCATTAAATAGTTTATCTATAATGTAATATAGTGCAGTCTTTATTGAATTAATGTCATTTATCATTAAAGTTCAAGTCTTCAAAGTTTTTACCTAATTGTCTAAGATTCACCCTTAGATTACCATCAAAATACAAATCACATAACCTATGGTTTGCCACCACATTTGCTTTTCTGTGTACATCGTGTGCACTATAACAAAGCCCCAAAATTAAGCATCATTCAGTAATTGATAATCGTGCTATACTATTTGACCACCAATTTCAATTTTTATCACATCAATTCATCATGTATTACTTGTCTAAGTAGCGCATTGTGCATAGTCGTGCTACTAAACACATAGGTATCGATCTTTGCAAAATGACCAAATATATGTTTTCTGAATAATCTTAATATTTTTTGTCTTCCTTTTAATAGCTTCCATAATATTTTCAAATTTTGAAATATTTATAATACGCCCAGAGAAATGCTCTGATACAGAAATTTTTATCGTAACTAGTTCCTTCTTTGGGCCAGGTGGATTACGCTTTGCCTGTGCTTTTTGGCCATTGTATCTGCGATAAAATCCAAATTTTATTTGTTATTAACATTCATTAAACTTAAAATAAACGTAAATACATGTATACATTGCTATGTTTTTGTATGTCGCCTGAAAACACTTGCTTTGTTTTGCTGTTTGTGTGCCAAGTCCCTTGGTGCAATATGGTGAGCTTCGCACCAAACAAGGCACTAACAACCCACAATACCTTAATCTATCAAAAATGACATATCAAAGTCTAATAGGTATTTCATTGAGTACTTAATATGCCATTTATAATATAGAAACTTGACACAAAATAATATTCACCAAATTGCAAAATTCTTAAAAACTTGACAAAAAAAAAACATATAACATATTCTAAGACCTCATATACCATTTTTCTCAAATCCTAATTTCATTAAATATTTTTCAAACTTCACAGAAAATTAATTATAACACTCATCTATCATGAGATATACACTTAATTATATTGTAATGATGATTCAATTAAAAGAAAAAAAAATCTTACTTTGATGTCAAAATATGGAGAAAAACCATCATCCAATTACTGGAAATAGAGTTGTGTCTCTGAATTGATATTGCCATCAAATGTTCATCGAGCAACTGTTAATTTTTTCGGAAACACACTAATTTCATTGAGACTAAGGCGCTAGTTTTGGGAGAGGAGATAAGTTAACTTTGAAACAAGGAATGGAAATGGTTGTCTGCTAAAAAAAAAATAATAATTTGCTAGGTAACAAGAGAAAAACTTAGGGTGGATACTTGTGAAAAATTATCAAAATTTTTGGGTCATTTTTATAAATTTTCCTATGTTTACAATGATAATATAATTAGAAAGAGTTTTAAGCATAAGCGACTTAAATGATTGTTTAAGGCCTCATATATTAGGAAGGCTTCATTGTGTTTGCTTTAGCCTCATATATTAGAAGGTCCTTTTTTTGTTTTTGGTATTTTCTTAATATACTCATATGAATAGATTTTTCAAGTTACTTATAGTAGGTAAATTTATTTTTAGGCCCCTTTTTAATTAATAATTATCTTATAATTAAGAATTTTTATATAAATTTTGTATTTAATAACTTTAATGTAAAAGAGTTATAATTAATAGTATTATACAATAGTTAATTCATTATGATTTTTTTTAAGAAAAAGATTAAATTCATTATCTATCTAATTTTATTAAAAAATAATTATTTAACATTATAAAATTTCTCGCACTCTTCTCTATAAAAAAAATTATTACATTTATTGGCTTACTTTTAAAGTAAAAAAAAAAAAATAGTGCTACACATCCTAAATTTTTTTTATCTAAAATGATGTATAATTCATCAATTAGTTGGTGATATAATATAATTTATTCACTTGAATTTTGCAAAGATTATCAACTACTTTATGAGTGACACATAATTTATAATGAAATTTGGTAAAAAAAAAATCGGAATGTCTATCATTATACAAAAGAAAACTTAGTTTTTTGAAATAATAGTTCTAAAGGAAGTAAAAATATATTTTCTTGATTATTTTTTTAAAATTTATTAATATCCTATTGATTATTAATATTCAAAGTATAGTTAAAAATTGATTAAACTATGAGCTCCTCTTTTTTAAGTGTTTAAACTACTAAATAAATTAGGCCTCATACTAAACAATTTGTCTAAGGCCCTTTATATTTAGAGCCAGTCCTATGTACCATTAAGACTCTTATAAGTGTGTTTATTATATTGCATTATATTATATTGGATTGGATTTAATTGGATTGTGGTTTATTATTAGCATGTGGTATAATTAATATAGTTAAATGAATTACGGTTGAATTTCAAGCTAATTTTTTACATTGGCAAAAGAAGACCACAAGAACAAACATAGTCTATTATTCTGAGGCTCGATTGAAGTACTAAGTTTGTTTTATGGTTTTTATTTCATATACGCATATTTTATATTATAATTTATATGTAAGTAAAGTAAAATAACTGCAACCACTGACAATCGTCGGCATTGTGTAGATGCTATCCATTGACATCTTAATTAGTAATGTTGGAATCATGATCACGGGCTCTACTCGTAATAGTACTAATGTTATCAGCAATGGTATCTTTATACCCAAAGCTCGCGTAGATGTACAATTAAAGTTTTTATTCTAAAATTTGACTGTATATTTATGACAAACAGAAGTTCCCTTGCCAGAGCTATTAATACTATTATGTAGAAATATAACGAGGATTCCATTGGCTGACGGTAGTTTAATGGTGGTATGCGACTACCAACTGTTATTTAAATAGTTATATATTAGAAATAATTAAAATAAACTAAATAATTACATTAAAAATTTTAAGAATTATATGTGGCAAGATTGGGTGAGTCTCTAAAAGCCACACAAAGTTGGTCAATTTGACATGCTTTGTGCGTACATGTATGTGACCAATTACGGTGCAAACAAATTTGCACAGCCCACACCCTCGTAAACTCATGGGCCAAGCATACCTGTTAGTACTAATATAAAATCCTAATCACTAGAACTATACAATGATATCATTATCATCGTCATAAAGCTTAGATTCACAGTGAATCTATTATCAAACTTTTAAACTAAAATAATATGAGTGCAAAGCGCAATCACTACTAAGCAAGCTAAACCTAGGGGCTATTGTTTTAATATTTAACATTTTAATTAATGTAAAGATATAACTTCAAGGATGTGGACTCCAATGCAAATAATGAAGAAGATATGGACTTCTTTGTAGATTAACTTTAGCTCTTGATATTTTCTGTTAAACATTTTCCAAAAATATTTGAATAAAAAGGGCTGATGAAGATTACCTGATATCGGTTCTTTTTTTTTTCCTCGTTAGTTACTCGTTTTTACAAAGAATCTGATTCTTTGTGATCTGTGTAATTTATTTTTTAAATCTAGTTTTTATCTTGATTGTTTTGATAAAAACAAAAAAAAGCAAGTAGATTTTTCCTTCTTTACTTGGATGCTCAAAACTATGCTAATCAATTTATTCTTGATTATAGTTCAATGTTTGTTGCTTTGATTTATCTTAATCTTGTTCAATTTATCAATTTATTAAAGAATTGACTGATAGAGCCTTTAAAGATTCAACAATTAATATATTCATTAAATTTGTAAACATAAATAAAAATTTATTCTTATCCAACAAAAAAAAAAAAATCTTGAACTTCGGGTGTAGCAATTGACATTTCAAAGATCAACTATCCTAATAATGAATTATTTCTATACTAACTAATATCATCATAGTATCAGTCAATTTTATTCTTTGCAAAATTGATAAAATTAAGTAGGCAAATTTTCCATGTCCAAGGAAACCACTCTAATCCCTTATTTGAAAACTTGTCAATTTCTCTTTTTGGGGCTTCTACTCTCACATAAGTTTCTTGTTTAGTTAAACCATATATAGAAGTAGTAAATTAAAAGAAGAAATAGTTAATTAATATTTGAGTGGTAAATTAATCTTCAGAATTGTGAAAAAAATAAAAACATAAAAAAATAATATAAAACTTGTAAATTGACATGAAGGGTGAAATAAATAAAAATTATAAACCAAGTATATATAGGACTAGTAAATTGAAGAAAGAAATGGTAAATCAATATTGGAGTGGTAAATTTGTGTTTCGAATTATAAAAAAATATTATAAAACTTGTAAATTGACATTAAGTGTGAAATGAAACAAAAAGATTATAAATCACATATAGGACTAGTAAATTTAATTAAAAAATAGTAAATTAATATTAGAGTGGTAAATGGATCTTCGGAACTATCAAAAAATAAAAAACTAGAAAAATGACATAAAACTTGTAAATTAACATTAAATGAGAAATGAAACCAAAAATTTACAAACCTCACATAGAACAAGTAAATTGAAGGAAAAAAATGGTAAATTAATGTTTGAGTGATTAATTAGTCATCTAAAATGTAAAAAAAAAAAAAAAACTAAAAATATAAGAAAATAAAACTTGTAAATTGACTTGAAGTGTGAGATGAACAAAAAATTGTAAACCACATATATATATAGGAGTAGTAAATTTAAGAAAGAAATGGTAAATTAATGTTTGAGTGGTAAATTGATCTTCAAAAGTGTGGAAAAAAACAAAAATATAGAAAAAAATATAAAACATGTAAAATGATATCAAATGAAACAAAAAATTAATAAACCATATATATATAGGACTAATAAATTGAAGGAAGAAATGATAAATTAATTTTAGAGTGATAAATTAGTCATCCGAATTGTAAAAAAAAATAAAAATATAGAAAACTAACATAAAAATTATAAATTAACATTAAGTGGAAAATAAAACAAAAAATTTACAAATCTCACATAGAATTAGTAAATTGAAAGAAGAAAGGATAAACTAATGCTGGAGTGGTAAATCGGTCATCCGAATTATAACAAAAAAAAATCTAGAAAAATAATATAAAACTTATAAATTGACATTAATTGTGAAATGAAACAAAAATTTTGTGAACGACACATAAGACTAGTAAATTAAAGGAAGAAAAGGTTAATGTTGGAGTGGTAAATTGATCTTGGGAATTGTGTAAAAAAAAAAACATAGAAAAATAATATAAAGCTTGTAAACTGACATCAACTATGAAATGAAACAAAAAAATATATAAAGAATGCATAGGACAAGTAAGTAAAATGAAGAAATGATAAATTAATGTTGGAGTGGTAAATTGTTCATTCGAATTGTAAAAAAAAAAATTAGAAAAATAACTTAACACTTGTAAATTGACATTAAGCGTGAAATGAAACAAAAATTATTTAAACTACACATAGAAATAGTAAATTGAAGGAAGAAGGTGTAAATTAATGTTGGTGTCGTAAATGAATCATCAAAACTGTTAAAAAAATAAAAACCTAGAAAAATGATATAAAAATTATAAATTAATATGAAGTGAGAAATGAAACAAAAAAAATTATAAACCACACACAGGAATAATAAATTGAAGGAAGAAATGACAAATTAGTGTTAGAGCAGTAAACTAGTAAACTAGTCATTCAAATTATAAAAAAATAAAAACTTAGAAAAATAACATAAAACTAGTAAATAAACATTAACAGTGAAATGACAAAAAATTTTTAAACTAAAACTAGTAAATTAAAGAAAAAATGGTAAATTAATATTTGGATCTAAAAAAAAAAAACTAAAAAAAGACATAAAATTTATAAATTGACATTAAGTGAAAAATGAAATAAAAAATTTGTAAATCACACATAGTACTAGTAAATTAAAGAAAGAAATGATAAATTAATGTCATAGTGTAAATTGGTCTTCGAAACTGTAAAAAAAATAAAAACATAAAAAAATAATATAAAAATTTTAAACTGACATGAAATGTGAAATAAACAAAAAATTGTAAACCACATATATATAAGACCAGTAAATTGAAAGAAAAAAAAAAGTAAATTAATTTTGGAGTGGTAAATTCATCTTACGAATTGTGAAAAAAATAAAAACATATAAAAATATTATAAAATTTGGAAATTGACATAAACTGTGAAATGAAACAAAAAATTATAAACCACACATAAGAATAGAAAATTGAATGAAGAAATAATAAATTAACGTTGAAGTGGTAAATTGATTATCCGAATTGAAAAAAAAAACTTAGAAAAATAAAATAAAGCTTATAAATTGACATTAACTACGAAATGAAATAAAAAATTTACAAATCTCATATAGTATTAGTAAATTGAAGGAAGAAAGGGTAAATTAATATTGGAGTAATAAATTGCTCATTCAAATTGTAAAAAAAAAATAGAAAAATAATATAAAACTTTCAAATTAACATTAATTGTAAAATGAAATAAAAAATTTATAAACTATGCAGAAAACTAGTAAATTAAAGGGATAAAAGGTAAATTAATGTTAGTTTAGTAAATTGATCTTGAGAATTGTGAAAAAAATAAAAACATAGAAAAATAATATAAAATTTGTTAATTGACATTAAGTGGGAAATGAAATTAAAAATTCACAATCCGATACATAAGACTAGTAAATTAAAAAAAGATAGGGTAAATCAATGTTGGTGCGGTAAATTATTCTTTAGAATTGTAAAAAAGGAAAATATATAAAAATAACAGAAAACTTATAAATTAACATGAAATGAGAAATGAAACAAAAAAATTATAAACCACACATAAGAATAGTAAATTAAAGGAAAAACTAAAGGAAGTAATGTTAAATTAATGTTGGAGTGGTAAATTGATCATCTGAATTATGAAAAAAGAAAAATTTAGAAAAATAACATAAAATTAGTAAATTGACATTAAGTATGATATAAAAGAAAAAAATTTTCAACAATACATAGATTTATTAATTGAATGGATTAATATTGGAGTAGTAAATTAATATTCAAAACTATAAAAAAAAAATAAAAGCCTAAATAAAAGACATAAAACTTGTAAATTAATATTAAGTGAAAAACGAAACAAAAACTTTATAAACAACACATAGGACTAATAAGTTGAAGGAATAAAGGGCAAATTAATGTTGGAGTGGTAAATTGGTTTTCAGAACTATAAAATATATATATATATATATATATATATATATATATATATATAAAATAATATAAAACTTGTAAATTGATATGAAATATGAGATTAACAAAAAATTATATACTATGCATATACAGGACTAGTAAATTAAAGGAAGAAAAGGTAAATTAATATTGGATCATAAATTAATCTTGGGAATTGTGAAAAAAATAAAAACATAGAAAAATAACATAAAATTAGTAAATTGACATTAAATATGAAATGAAATAAAAAATTTTTAATTATGCATAGAACTAGTAAATTGAAGAAAGAAAGGGTAAATTAATATTGAAGTGGTAAATTAATCTTCAAAATTATTAAAAAAAACCTTAAAAAAGGACATAAAACTTATAAATTGACATTAAGTAGAAAATGAAACAAAAAATTTATAAACAATACATAAGACCAAAAAGTTGAAGGAAAAAACGAAAATTAATGTTGGAGTGGTAAATTAGTCTTCGGAACTATAAAAAAATAAAAATATAAAAAAACATAAAACTTGTAAATTAACTTGAAATATGAGATGAACAAAAAATTGTAAACCACATATATATAAGACTAGTAAATTGAAGGAAGAAAAGAAAAATAATGTTGGAGTGGTAAATTGATCTTAGAAATTGTGAAACAAACATATAAAAATAACATAAAACTTATAAATTAACATCAATTGTGAAATGAAACAAAAAAGTTATAAATTGCACATAGGACTAGTAAATTGAAGGAATAAATCGTAAATTATTGTTGGATTGATAAATTAATCTTTGGAATTGTGAAAATAAAAACCTTAAAAAATGACATAAAATTTTTAAATTAACATTAAGTTAGAAATAAAATAAAAAATTTATAAACCAACACATAGAACTAGTAAATTAAAGAAAGAAATGATAAATTAATGTTGGAGTAGTAAATTAGTTTTTAGAATTGTAAAAAATAAAAACATAAAAAAATGACATAAAGCTTATAAATTAACATGAAGTGGAAAATAAAATAAAAAATTATAAATTTCAGATAGGACTTGTAAATTGAAGGAAAAAATGGTAAATTAATGTTGGATCTGTAAATTGGTTTTCTGAATTGTAACAAAAACATAAGCTTACAAAAATAATATAAAACTTGTAAATTAATATTAAGTGTGAAATGAAATAAAAAATTTGTAAACCATACATAAGATTAGTAAATTAAATGAAATAAGACGTAAATTAATGTTTGAATGATAAATTAGTCTTCGGAACTGTAAAAAAAACAAAAACCTAGAAAGATGACATAAAACTTATAAATTGATATGAAGTGTGAAATAAAATTAAAAAAAAATTGTAAACCACACATAAGACTAGTAAATTGAAGAAAGAATGGGTAAATTAATGTTGAAGTGGTAAAAATTTATATATTTATAACTTATAGATTGACATTAAGTATAAAATGAAATAAAAATTTTGTAAACTATACATAGGTTTGGTAAATTGAATGAATAAAGAGTAAACGAATGTTGGAGTTGTTATTTGGTCTTCAAAATTGTAAACAAAACAAATACTTATTAATATTACGTAAAAGTTATAAATCAATATTAACTGTCAAATAACTTATTAATTTGTAAATCATGGATACCACTAGTAAATATAAAATGCAACTTGAATAAAAATTGATAATTACATATTACTTAGGTAATTAGTTATCTCTTTATTTAGAATTAATGGTGGAGATTTTTTTTTTAAATCTAATTATCCACGTGTGTTACTGCATTGATATTATAATTTTAATCACGACATTATAGAATTACCTATATTCTTAAATAAATTTTCTTTTTATATCTTTGTAAATGTTGAAAACTTGAAAGCAGAACGTTATCATCATCAGAAAAAAAATATAATCATTTGATATATTGGAGGAAACTAGAGTAGTTGAGCAGTTGAGAAGATTAAAAAAAATACTTGATATGATCTTAAAATTGAAAATAAGATTGACCAAAATTCAAGGGAAAACGCTGGATACTCTCAACGGAGATCATCATAAATTGTATAATGGAAATAAATTTAGATTTTATTAGTTTTACGAATATCATACCATTTGTCATCTTTCTAATTTAGGTCATTTTATGATGTTTGAAGTTAGGGATGACAACGAGACAAATATTATGCGGAGATATCAATACTTGTAGCCGTATCTATTTAATAGTAGATATTCACATCCCCTTTCATGTTAAAAAAAATAGAAATACTCATCCCTTTCTCCTATCTCCTATATCTCCTTTTAAGTTTTAATGTAGTAATTATTACATTCAATTTTAATTAACATATTATTAAATAGAAATGCTAAATCTATTTAAATATAAAATATAAAATTACTAAAATTGTTAAATAATAATAAGAAAATTTTCAATATTCATATGGAGAAATAGGATGAAATATTGATTATTGGTGCCTAACGATTGATTAATAATGATATGAATTTTGATTTTTTCCCTAAAACTATAAGAATATGGTCATTCAAGATAGAGGATTTTGAAAAGAAAATCGGTCTTTTTTTTTCTAATATATACTATAATAATGTGCCTTTGTATCTTGAATGGATACATTATTAAATTTCAAACGACATATATTTCTAACTCAATTGCTATCACTCCCCACGTTTTTCTCTTTTCTCTATATTTTTTTATTTTTTTCATATTTTATGCTAATGGAGACATTTTCCTTTATTTAATTATTTCTAAGCTTTAAACAATCTTCTTTTAGATTTCTTAGATTTCAAAATATTCTAACTTATATATTAATTAATAAATTTAGCTTTTAAAAATTAATAAAAAAATAATTAAATAGGTTTATTAGCGAGAAAGGATTTTGTGTTTAATACATGTACCATACCTGTCCAATCAACGAGTATAAATAATTGTACTTGTACTTGATGTTTTTTATAAAATAAATAAAAATTAGATCTGGTACCCAATCCTAATATAATAGACTCTTGTACTCACATAAGTTTTTGCCATCCCTATTTAAACTAGAAAAAAATTTCAATTTCAAACTATTCATAATTAGACTCATATGAGTTTTGTGAAATCAGTAAAGCTTTAAAACTTATTTTTGTAAGTATTCTTATAATAATTTTTTTTTTATTTTTTTTATTTCATTCTTGAAGTAAATGAAATATTGAAAATATCCTCCGCTTGTCTGTCAATTCTCATATCTCAATGTCAGTTACCTTCCGGAACACCAATTGACTAAACTAGTTATAAATTTTCTTATATATCTTGAAAATTCATTTTATTTTTCTTGTTTCTCCTTTATTGCTGATTAAACTTCCCTGAGAAAGCATGTTAGACATTTTATTATTATTATTAGTTCGTCATAATTTATACATATTACTCATTTCAAGTATGACGTAAAAATGAAAACGAAAATCATAATCATAATAATGATATAGTGAATTGTTCCATCTTGATGGGTAGATAAACAACACTGTTGACAACTGTGATTTGTAGAGGAAAACAAGTTGTTGATGCGGTTTTCTGGTCGCTCCCTAACATTGAAGTTGTCGTCTGGTCACTGGTTGCTCAAGCAAGATTTGCAGCTGGTTCCTACGTTATTCAGTTCATTGAGGCGGTGGTGCCTTTCGGCCTGTATCCACATAAAAGTATCAAAGGTCGCCAGGTGTTTTTCCGGCTAAAACCCTCCGACGCTCAAGTCAGTAATCGGGTTGATTCTTTGAAATTCTCTTTAAATCTGAGAAAAGCTGGAAAATAGAAAGTCAAAAAAGATAAGGAAGAAGTATACTTTTACCTCACCATTTGTCTAATATTTATCCTCCTTTTTTTTCCTGTCATTTTTGCTTATGCGCCATCCCCTGCATTCATTTTGCCTGCATTTTTCTGACAGCTATAGGTCACTGTGGCATAACTTGGGGGTATGTGATGTTAGACGGTTATGGGTTACCGTGATCAAATGATAATGCCGTGTAGGTAGGTGTAAAATGATGATACTGTGAGGGTATGCGCCGGTTATTGGTAACAGTGACGAAACTTTATGGCGTAGGGATGTCTGACAGTTATCGATTGTCGTGACAAGTTGTCAGGGTATGGGGGGCGTCTGGCGGCTACTTTCTGCTTCCCGGAGAGAAGCGTCCACCGTCCTAAATTATAGAGGTGGGGTTGCCATGCTTGGGTTTGCTCTGCTCGAACTCTGACCTCTTATTGTTTTTGGCGCTGCCCATGATGCGACCAGGGCTCGCTCGATGGTTGAGGATATGCCTGCTCTTTGTGATCTTACTCGAGTAGGATGAGAATATCCGAGCCCGACGACTTTAGAACACTTGACCCCGACCAGCTTTGACATCGAGTATGGGTGTCTTCGTGCTAGTGATCGGTCTTCTGTTTTAGCTGGTTTGTTCTTGAGCAGCCCTGCTCGGCATTCCCCAAATATAAGTGACCAGCAACAAAAATTAAAAAATAGCCCAAAAAATTCATACAAATTGCTTTAGAAACTCGGTAACCACCAACCTCCCACGCGTGTTCACAAAGATTTTCAATTCACTTTATCTCTTTATCGATATCCTGCATTTTTTTTATTTGGTCTAAAAAAAGTATTCAAATTGAAAGATAAGCCAATTGGATAGTGATAGAAAGGAGCAAATATATATTGGAAGACGAGCATATTTAAATTTCAGGATATTTCATAAGACACAAAAAGCACAATTGCCCACAACAAGCAGAAAACTCAGAACTTCTTACCATAATGTTGCGGAGGGACGGGAGTAATTGGGCAAATTATTGCCTTTTTTTCTTTATATTTGTTTGCACTATATTTAAATTTTTTTAGAAATCGCAATACCATAATATTAATAATTACTCAACCTGCGCTCATCAAATAATCACAAAAAAATAAAAGGACATAAAATATAATTGCCAATTATGCCTATATCCACAAGAGTAAGAGAAAAATAATTATATTACTTAATAATTATTAGAGTATACTTTGAGTAAAAAACTTCACTTCGCAGAATCTAAATACACTAAGTACTCTCACACATAGTTAAAAAGACATACCTCTCAATGATTTACAATCTCAAGTTGCTCACTCTAATAATTCTTCACTTGAATTGCTCTAAATTTTTGGGATGCTCTCAAATTTTTGAAATTATTTGGTACGCTTGATTCTACATTTTGCACACAACACATAGCAGTAAAGAAAATCTAGAGAATCATTGGGAAGTAGTACAAGAAGGTCAAGAATTTCCCATGACAGTTAAAAAAGTTATGAAAACAAACCAACTGGTCAGACCTCAGGGGTGGTTAGAAATGGGAAATCTACAATAATAACCACAATACTTTTATAATTTTCCAAAATAACCCTTTAAACTTATTTCTTTCAAAATCAGCCAAAATATATTAGAATCACGAAAATACCCTTCAATGAAGATATCTTTAAGATCCAGAAAAACCAGAAAAATACAAAATGGATAAACATATTGCAGAAATTAATGAACTAAATAAACAAATGATAATACATATTAAAACAATAATAGAAGAAATTAAACTCCTAAAGATTGAAGTTTTTGAAATAAAAACAAAATTAGGAAAGAAACCAACATTCCTAGAAGCACAAAAAGAATTAAAAGAATCAATTAGACATAAAGACAAAATACAATTTGGAGAAATAGTCAAAGTATCATTTGATGAAAGAATGAGAATTACGGCTATGCTAGAAATATTGAGAAAAGAAGAAGAATTCCAAAAACAGTTACAAGAAACAATAAAAAGATCAAAAAATAAAGAAAAAACTGATATCAAACAAAAAGGAATAAAAATTGATGAACCTAAAGAATCAAGCTCAAGTAGTGAATAATAAATGGATAATTTAGAAGAACAATTTGATAAATTATCATTAGAAGATTTAGACTTAGAAACACTAGGATTTAATGTAAATATGAATGTTGGAACACCACCTACTGAACCAAGTATAAAAACCGAAAATCCTATATTAGTTACTGATAAAGGTGTAAGAGCACATAATCAAGCATTAGTATCTAAAAAACCATATTATAAAATGTATCCAGAAGAATACATACCTGAATATAAAACTGAAAATGAACTTATTAAACCTATGGGAAGCAAATTAGACATAGATTGTAGAAAAGACCCAAGTAAAACATTAACAAGTTGGTCAAACGATATGAAAATAATGTTTATATTTAATAAACAGAATAATGATTTGGATGCACAAAATACGGAAGAAAAATTTGATTTATGGATAGAATTATTAATAATGAGCTTTACTGGTAATGTACAAAATTGGTGGGATGGAATAACTGACGAAACAAAAACTTTAATAAGATTAGCAACTAAACAAGAACTTAGAAAATGAATTAGTGAAGGATTAGATAAATTCACAAATTATATAAGAGATGGATTTCTAGGAGAGAATTGGGAAGATCGTAAACAACAAGAAATACAAAAAGAAAAACTTTTAGCGAGACAACATTTAATGAATCTACAAATATGCAATTTATGCAACATAAAAAACTATACATGTGAATTTCAGAAATATTATTATAAACAATTTTACAGTAATGATGACCAAACAATATATTATGATATGTATATGAACAAATTACCATCACCATGGAATACTTATTTCATTAAAGAATGGAATGCATACAGATCAACAGAAATAGGAAAATTAATACCAAATACATTAGGATCTGGAGTAGAATTCGTCATAAGAAAATTAAAGGATATATGTATAGAAAGACAATTATATAAAAAAACAAAAAATGCCATGATGATTTGTTGTGATCAAGTAGATGCACCAAATCAATGGGGATGTAAACCACCATATTATAAAAAACATAAAAGACGTAAACAAGGATATAAAGGTAAAAATAAAAACAAAAGGAGATATAAAAAACACTACAGAAAATATTGGAAAAATAAAAAATTCAAAAGAAAACCTTATAGAAGATATTATAAAAGAAAATATACTGAAAAAATGAAAAAAGACCCTAAAGAATGTAAATGTTGGAATTGTGGACAAAAAGAACATATAAGCCCAGAATGTAAACAGAAAAAAGTCAGAATAGCAGAACTAGAATATCAAGAAATAAAACCAGACCTAGAATTATTATCTGATACTGAAAATATAAACTGTTTCAATATAGAAATATATGAAAGTTATAGTGATACAGATCTATTAGTACAACTTCTTTAACAGAATCTGATGAGTCAGAATCAGAATTCTGAAATAGAAAATATAGAAGATATAGAAATAGATAATGAAATAGAACAACAAGAGAATAAAGATGGATATCAATTAATTGTACAATTAAATCAGAAAAAATTAAGAAGAATTTTCAAGAATATCTTTAAATTTAAGGAATCCAGATAATACAATTCTAAAAACCATACAACAATTCTTTAAAAGAAAAAATATAATTATTCATGAATATCAAGAACAGGAAAAAGGTATAGATATAACACAAAGTAAAGGAAATATTAAATTAAGCCTATTAAATTCTAGAGGCATAGAAGCCACTTTAAATAAAATCAAAAGTAATCGAATTAAAGATAAAATACAATATGTATATTTAGCTGGAATACAGATATTAGTAAAATCCTTATTTAGAGAAGGAATAAATTCACCCATAATACTTAGTTTACATAATCAGAGATTTATAGACCCTGAATTAGCACATTTAGGAACTATAGAAGGAAATTTATGTTATAAAAAATTCCTATTTACATGTTACCCCAGATATTGTGTTCATATAAAAGATAAAAATATAAATGATACACTAAGTTTACATTTTGAATTAAAGAAAAAAGATATAATGAAACCTAGAAATAAAATTATGACATTTTATTATTCTGCCTTATATTCTTTCTGTAATAGCAATTATGGAGAAATATATAACAATAAACCATACATAGAGATAGGGAAGGAATTTCAGGATTTAGGAAAAAGTATAGAACCAATATTACAAATCCCTAATTTACCAACAACATATAATCTAGATATAAAAGATGACAAACCTGAATTAGAAGAAGATACTAAAAACCAAATGATACCAATACAATTTGGTAATAAACAACTTCTCAAAGGAATTAAACTAAAAGAAAAACAACCTAAATATAATGCATATAAAGAAATATTAATACCCGATAATACATCTGATGGAAGTTTAGTGATAATAGGAAAATATTTTAATGGAATAGAATTTATAGAAGGTCCAAAAATATTAATAGATACAGGTTCAAGTCATAATCATATAAATATCCTTAAAAATAAAGGATTAGCAGAATACACCACAACAGGTGAATATAAGTACAAAGATTTCAATGGAAACCTAAGAATATGCACAAAAGAAGTAATTGTACCAACATATTTAGGAAGACTGTTATTTAGAATACCATGTTTTATAGACTCAGGATTTGCTCAAAATGAAATATATGATATAATATTAGGCATGAGTTTCTTAAAACACATAAATTATAATATTACTTCCGAAGGAATATATATAAAAATGGATAGTGAAACAACAGAATTTTGCCCCAAAATAGCAATGTGGCAAACTAGATAAATGAATACTATAAAATTCCCTTTAGGTACTTATATAGAATTAACCTTTCCTGAAACTAATATCACTACATGTGCAATAATAGATACAGGAAGTGAAATTACACTAGGAAAATCATTTTTGGTTAAAGAATGAAATAAATTTTCAGGATCGGGAATAAAACTTATACGAATAACAAATACTCAAGCATCTTTAGTATTTTATAAATCACAAGTTCCAATTATTCTTGGAAATAAAATTATCTTATTAAAACATATTATTCAATACAATACCTTAAAACAAGATTTACTCTTAGGTAATGATTTCCTTAGTCAATTCCAAAGTTATCAACAAACTTTATATAACATAAACCTTAAAACACCATGTGACCATATTTTTCGCCTGCCTCAAATCTTTAAACCATACCGCATCGCAGCTGAACGTGGTGATTATACTTATAAGATCTTTTTTGATAAACAACAATTACATAATAATTTGATATCTATTGATGAAATTAAGAAACAATTACAAGAAGTATACCATGAAAATCCTTTAGCTTTATGGAATCCAAAAAATCTAAGAGCTAAAATAGAATTGATAGAACCAGTAATCATTAGAATAAGACCAATGGTATATACTCAAGAAGATATAACCGAATTCAAAATACAAGTAAAAGAATTATTAAATTCAAATTTAATAAGACAAAGTTTTAGTTCTCATTCTAGTCCAGCCTTTATGGTAATGAAACATAGTGAACAAGTTAGAGGAAAAGCTAGAATGGTCATAAATTATAAAGAATTGAATAAATATACTAAGTTTGATGGATACTTCTTACCAAAGAAGGAAGTATTAATAAATTTAGTCAAAGGAAATACATACTATTCTAAATTCGATTGTAAATCAGGATTTTGGCAAATAAAAATGGAAGAAGACAGTATAAAATATACAGCCTTTAGTACACCTCAAGGTCATTATGAATGGTTAGTTATGCCGTTTGGATTAAAAAATGCACCACAAATATATCAAAGAAGAATGGATGATCTATTAAGAAATAAAACATATTTAATAGTTTATGTAGATGATATTTTAATAAGTTCAAAAACTTATAAAGAACATATCGAACATTTAAAAGATTTTGCACAAACATGCAAAGAAAAAGGAATAGTATTAAGTGAGAAAAAAGCAAAAATATGTCAAAATGAAATAGAATTTTTAGGAATGATACTCAATAATACAGGTATAAAATTACAATCCCATATAAGTGGAAAAATTAAACAATTTTCTGATAAATTAGAAAACAAAAAACAAATACAAAAATTCTTAGGATGCTTAAACTATGCAGAAGGATTTATAAATAATTTAGCCAAGAAAAGAAATCCTTTACAAAAACTGCTAAAGAAAAATAATCTTCAAGGATGGAAAGAAGAACATACACAAACAGTTAAACAATTAAAAGAAGAATGTAAACATTTACCCAAACTAAGATTACCAGAAACAACAGATAATTTAATTTTACAAACAGATGCCAGTGATTTATACTGGGCAGCAATACTAAAAACTGATTTAAATGAAATATGTAGATATACCAGTGGAACATTGAACTCAGCAGAACAAAATTATACAACACATGAAAAAGAATTATTAGCAATATTAAAAGGAAATAAAAAATTTTCATTATTTTTAATTGCCAAAGAATTTACTGTAGAAACTGATAATACTCAGGTTAAATCCTTAATCTTTAATAAATTACCAAATGAACCTCAGTATAGACGAATTCATAGATGGCAAGTATTTTTATCTTTATATACTTTTAAAGTCAATTATATCAAAGGATCTGACAATTATCTTGCAGATTTTTTATCCAGGAACATAGAATTTGCTGAAGAATCATAAACAATGGAGGAAGAAATCTCCAAAATAAATGCTGAAATAAATCGGCTAAAAGCTGATGCTACTGAAGCCCTAGACGCCATAGATTGTCTAAGGGAAATATTTGAAACGCATAATGATGGAGTAGATAGACTGATTTCTTCTTGGAACAGCCTGATCAGTAGACTCCAAATAAATCCAATAAATGCTGGAAGCAGCAGTGGACCCGTTCCACAGGATCTTATTAGTGATCCAATAAATCAGGATTCTCCCAAGAATCCAATAAATCAGGACTCTATCAGAGGCCTAATAAAACAGGATCCATTCAACGATCCAATAAACTCAGATCTAATCAGCGATCCAATAGTTCAGAAAAATAAAACGATTACTATCTGTACAACAGGAGAAGACAATAAAAGAACTGTCAACATAAGTCTCTTTGTATCAGAGGATGATAATCTCCCTTTAAATCCAAAAGAAGAAGATTATAAACAGGTAACCACCTGGATATACTCCATTTGTTCATATAAAAACACCATCCATAAATCACCAGGGAAAAATGTCTATCCAAGAATAATAGCAATAAAGGATGCAGATCCAGTTCTTGTTGGAAAAATAGCAAGGTATGGATTTCTTGATATGATATACCCTGACATAAACCTAAAAGAACTAGCCAGTTTTGATGAACTCCTCATAAAAGAAGTCTCTAAGTTTGCTAAAAAGAGCAAATATATCTTAAATTATACACCGTAAGTCCTGAATATACAAACAACATAGAATATCAGGCCTTCTACATGATTACAGTAGGCCATGTTACCAGAAATTTTCAGCTAGAAGTAGGAACAGAATATACAACAGCCCTACAATTCAATAAAGCTTGGATAAGGACCAGAAGGGCTCGAGGAATAAAAGCCATCTGGAGCATAGCTAAAGACTTGTACAATAGAAAATACAGGACACTCATAAAATTCAATAATTACATCTTGCTGACAGCAGAAAGTGGAGAGTCACCATCTGAGATACTTCTAGACTTCATACATGAGATAACAACTATGAGATTTCCATCAAGCCCAGCTACTTTACAGCAGGCATGCAGACTGATGGAGATAAAATAAGAAAAAGAAGTCTTGTCGTTTGCGTCGGCAGCAATAAATAATGTAACCTTTACTTTATTATATTTGTCATTTTGTAATAATGTAATAAAAACTTTTTGAGGCCACTACATAAATATGTCGGCCATGATAAGTAAAAGTTGTACTTATCTTTTCTTCTACCATACACCTGTAAAGGAGAAAGATAAGAAGTCATTATCTTTTCCCTTAACCAGACATCTGTAAAGGGAAAAAGATAAATATCAATGATGTATTCTCTATATAAGAAGAAATAAACTACATCAAAGGCATCGATCATCGAAAGCCTGAATTACTAGCCTATATTCAGACTTCTCTCTACAAATCTCTCAGCATAATATAAATGCAAAAATAAACCTTTTTCCAATCTCAACCCAGATAAACATACCATCTAAATAAACCAGATAACCCCATAAGAAAGAAGAAGGAAACCTATATCTGTTATTGGATATAAGGAAAATTCCAAAACACTAAAGGACACAGTGAAGCCTGAGAAGACTGTCCGTTTATCCCGTTTTAGCCAGAGGAGAAGGCGTGTTTAGGGAAGTTAAGGACGAGGTCATGTAGGCAGAAGGTCACTCCGCCAGTGTATAGGAAAATTCCTTTTACACAAAAAAGGATAGAGGTAATAATTCCGAATTCTTATCTTTTGGTGGTAAAGGGTTTATGGAGATGTTTATGTTTGATGGGAAGGGAAGGAAATTATCTTTAAAGTTTTGTAATATGGAAAAATATCATGAAACTTTATTAAAAGAATTTGGAATAACTAAAATAACTTGGATAAATGAAAAAATGAAAATTTCATATAATCATAACACCATAGTTGTACAAATAAATTGTGGAACATGAGATTATGAAGCATACATGTTTTCTAAGAGAGAATTAATATCAAAAGAAGGATTATTAGTTATAAAAAACATAGGATTACCCAATGAATTGGAAAGAAAGATAATCCATCAAGTTAAAATAGATACTTTGCAAGAAAAAATATATATGCTTCAAATAGATCAAGAAATTTCTATAATGGAAACCAAAATAGAAAAAGAAGAACTATGGGGAAGATGGGAAGTAAATCCCTATGACTTCTTTAATTAAAACTTTATCACTTCTGGTGTAAAAATAAAATATCTTTACCACCGATAAGATTTGAATCTTATCTAAATGTTTGTTTGTATTCCTTTTCATTGTAACACATGTATAATTCCTTGTACTCCTTGTATAAATTATGTACTTATAATAAAATATGTTGATTATCTCTAAACAATTATTTTATTGACTAGATTGACTAGATTTTTTTTTATTAACTAGATTAGTCTTCGGACCCCCCAAGCCTTATGGTATCAGAGCCAATAATACCAATAAAATAGTATAAAGAATTTATACATCATTATACATCATTAAAAGAAAAATAAGAATTTGGGAAAGTAAATGGAACCAATAACCAATATTGTTGATGCAATGTATACTTTAAAAATAGAAGATAAAGATGAAATAAGAAAATTGGTAAAAGAAATAAAAGAAAGTAAGAATAATATAAGAAATATTGAACTGGACTTAATGCAAGAACAAAGAGAAATATTTAATATAAATACCAAAGAAGATGAAATAATATTAAATAAACGAATGAAATTTATAGATGAATTCATTAAATTTCTAATATATTGGTATAAAACAGAAACATCATGAATAATGATCCAGAATTTGAAGCATGGAATAGAACTAGAATAATGTGTCATACCATAAAAAGAATGATATTTAGTTGGGAAAATAAAGTTAATCTTTATATAGAATATGTAAACCAAGAAATAAAAAATCTAGAACAAGAGAAAAGAATGTTAATTAATGTTGGACAAGATAATTATGAAGAATTATGATTTATAAACTTTTATGATCTAGAACAAAAAATATATTTTTATAAAGAACTAATAAAAATTTTAGAGAAAATAGGACGTAGATGTAGACATGATAGAAGAATAAACAATGCATAAAATTATCAAACTCCAAGGATTTAAAAGAAACTTACCATAATCATAAAAGACAAAATAATTGGTATTTTTGAAATTAATATAAACATAGCATGTGTTTTTAGTCCATACAGTCAATATTTGGCTAAAAATAATAAAAAAAAATTAAAAAGATTAAAAATAAAAAAGAGCAAAATAAAAAGACTAATATTCATAATTTCCCGTTAAAAATACTAAGAATACAGTAAATTATAAAATCTAGAACGCAATCAATATACCTAATGTTTTTAATGGCCCATATGTTAAGGTGCATATGTTAGGAAGATCTCATTGTGGTCGTCAGGCTCTATATATTATAATATCTTTTTTTTTTTATTCCTTTAATATATCAAATTAAAGATTACTTATAGTAGGAAAGTCTAATTTTTAGACTTCTCTTTAATCAATAATTATCATACAATTAAAATTTTTTATATATATTTTATTTGATGACGTTAATGTTAAAGAGTTATAATTAATAGTGCTGACTAATCGTTAATTTATTATTAATTTATTCTATAAATAAAATTTATTATATTTATTGACTTACTTTTGAAGTAAAAAAAAAAGGAAAAATAGTGCTACACATCTTAAATTTTTTATTTTAAAAATCTATTCTAAATAATGTAATATTTATCAATTAGTTAATGATATAATATAATGAATGACACATTAGTTGCGATGAAATTTATAATAAATAATTTAGGATGTCTATCATCACTTAAAAAATAATTTCTTAAAATAATCGTTCTAAAGGAAGTAGAAGAGATATTTTTTATTACTTTTTTTTTTGAAATTTCTTAATATCTGGTTGATTGTTGATATTTAAAATAAAGTTAAAAATTAAATAAATTATGAGCTCTTTTATGTTTATTTGAGTGTTGAAGTTGCTAAATGTAAGGAGGATTAAAAAAAAAATTTTGCCTAAAGCCCCCAAAACTGCAGAGTCAGCCTTATGTACCGTTAAGACTTTTATGAATGTATTTATTGTGTCGCAATAGATTGGATTAGATTGAATTGTGGTTTGTTATTAGCATGTGATATGATTAATATAGTTGAACAAATTCTCGGTTGAATTTCAAGCTAAATTTTTTCCACGCATGTAAACATTGGCGAATGAAAACCAAAGGAACAAACGAGAATATATTACGAGGACTGAGTAAAGTATCGTGTTTGCTATTGTGTGGTCTGTCTTACGTATATTCATATTCTATATTATAATTTATATCTAAGAAATGTTATTTAATTTATTAATTAAAAAATAAAACAATTACTAGGAGCCACCACTGACAACCGCCTACATTTTATGGATGTTAGTCATTGACGTCTTAATTGGTACCTTTAGAATCATGGTCACGGGCTCTATGTAATCGTACTAATATCGCCGGCAATGGAATCTCTACAGTCAAAATTCGCCATAGATGTACAGTTAAAATTCTTATTCGAAAACTTTGACTGTATATGTATGACAAACAGAATTTATGTTGTCGGAGCTATTGATACTATTGTGTAGAGCATTTGAAGAGATTTCGTTGGTATTAATTTTAAGGACAGAGAACTGAAAAGTGGCAACTGACGGTAGCTGGCAGCGACTGCCACCTTTTATTTAAAAGTTAAATTTAAGAAATAATTAAAATAAATTAAATAATTGCATTTAAAATTTTAAAAAAATGTGGCAAGACCGGCCGAGTCTATATAAGCCACCCCAAGTTGGTCAAATTGACATGCTTTGTGCATACACGTATGTGATCGAACATGGTGCAAACAAATTTGCACAGCCCACACCCACCTAAACCCGCATGCCAAACATACCCTGAGGCTAGTACTTGTTTGGGTAATATCAGACAGACCCCTCGAAGTCCTTTCAGCTCGAGTAAAACACCTCGAGGACAGCTTAGCCCGAGCAGCCTTCTGGTCAAAGATGGTCAAGGTCGAGAGTTCAGCACTTCCTCCGCCTGCTCGAAGTCGTCCATCAGGTCAAAGCTGGTCAAGGTCGAGAGCCGAGCACATCTCTCCTGCTCGCAGGGATCCACGAGCACAGCTGGGCAACACCCGACCCAGGGCAACCCGACCCGTTTTCTCAGAATCCTGGCACACCTTTTAATGTATGACTGGGATCCCACATGTTGTGGTGGTGATACTGTTGCCGGTGGCCCGGCACATGCCTCCAAGGTGTCATCATTCCTAACGCACTTGCCCGACATGGTGATCTGGCCACGTGAATCGGGTTAAGGGACAGTAGCTCATCCCTAGGGAATATTCCGCCAAACACGGTCGTCGGAGGGACCTGAGATACCACTAGCGTGGGAGTGGACGCCTGGAAACGGAAAGAGCGGGAAAAATAGAGTATAAAAGGAAACGAAGGGGAACGTTACAAGGGTTGGCATTTTTAATTCACAAAGGGTTGGAACTTCTGATTGAGAAATGATCCGTAGCTTGATAACAAGTTCTTCCTTTTCTAATTTCTCTCACCGATTTTCTCCGAAAAACACCATACTTATCCAAAAGGGGACGAAATAATACCCTTTCATCTTCCGGTCTCCTCACTAAGGAGATACCAAAAGATAAACCCGATTCTCGACTTGAGCGTCGGAGGGTTTCGCGGACACGCCTGCGACCCTTGACCCGGTTTTACGTGAGTGCAGTCAGGAGACCTCCGATCACGAAGAAGCAGTGGAACAAGGCGAAGGAGGCAATCCTGCTCGAGATCTAGCTTATCGCGAGCGGAAGGATCGATCGCATTGTTTGAATCCATGAGCGGAAGGTTCGAACAGATCCCGCTCGAGCTGTTTGGAGACACTGTTTGAAGGTTCGAAGCACTGTTGAGGCACGCGGGAAAAACTGTATCAACAGTACTAATATACAAGTTTGTATTGCCAAAATCCTAGTCACTGAAACTATGTAATGATATAATTATCATTGTCATAAAGCTTAGGTTTGCAGAAAATTTATTGTCAAACTTTCGAATTCAAATAATCTTGAGTGAAAAGCGTAATCATTACTAGGCAAGCTAAACCCAGGGGCTATTATTTTTTTTATTTAACAAAGCAATTAATATATTTTATTAAAGTTTGTAAACATGAATATACAAATTTATTCCTATCTAGGAAAAAAAAAACTTAATATCTTGAACTTTGGGTGTAGCAATTAGCATTTTAACGATCACTTACGTGAGTTGCTCAAACATATCCAATCAACCCTCATGGAGAGTATTGGTCCTATTAAAAATTCCAGTTTAATATATCTCATCCATACACTAATTTCATCATTTAATATTTCTATTCAGGCCGAAGAAGCAATGTCTCTCAATTATTATTAAACTAACTGAAATCTTTTTCTATTTGTGAGGATCCGACCAATACGCCTCCTACTTCTAATAGGTCATCTACTTGGGAATTGATTGGAGTGTGTTCTTATTTATTAATCAGGTTTTGGTTCACATGACTTTTTGCGGTTGACGCCTGTCAAACCATTCCAGTCACTAGCCCTACTTTTAGCACCCCCCTTGCTGTTAAGGCTTTTTTCTATTCAAATATAAGCCCCTTGTCTCTGTGTTTTTGTTCCAACAAGCCACTACTATATCTATTTCATAAGGCACTGATAATCTTAAAGATTCTTCTACTGACCCATAAAAAGTGGGCAGCGCTTTGAAACCAAATATAGTATCCATAATGGAAGTAAACACGTTAGTAACAAAACCTTCTTAAAAAAGATCTAATGGGTAAGCTACATAACATATTTATTGATTCTCTTCTCTAGCAATGAGTTCAATGTTATGCATCGCCCTTTGTAACGATCAAAGTTGGTAAGCTCATCGGTTCGCACAGTTGTCCAGTTATGATATATGAATGGGATAAAAAAAAAAAAACACCACGGATCACTGCTCCAGGGCATTCGTAGTGATTGAGGGGGTTACATCTTTCATGCGAAAGTGTTCAATTTTCATAAGGTCTTCCTGACACTTATTCAAAAGCTTAAATTATTAAATTAAATAAATTAAAGGAATGAAGAAAAAGAGTTTAACACTGCTTAATACCCCTTTTTTTTTTCCAAAGATTTTACGAATACGTCAAGACGCCATGGTGGTGAAATGGTAGACACACGATACTTAAAATCTCGTGCTTAAGAGCATGAAGATTCAAGTCCTCCTCCCCTTTTAAGCAAAATGTGACAAAAAGAAGGAAAATTCACAGACCGACCACATCATCTCCCTCTCGTATTCAGTGATGTTAGTAGATGCTATTTGAACCAAGTTCGGGGTGAAATGGTGTGGATTCTCTACACCTAGATCAACTTCCCCAATAGTGAATGATATCTATACTAACTAATATAGTCATAATATTAGTCAATTTCATTCTTTTAACTAACTTAGGAAAAATTTGCAAATTAATAAATCTAGATTGGCAAATTTTTCATATCCAAGGAAACCACTATAATCCCCTGAAAACTTCTCAGCTTCTACTCTAACATAAACTTCTTGTTTAGTTAATTTAAAGGTATGAGAAGGCTTTTTGATAATAAATTGATTTTCAAAATCATTATATTCTTTTTTTAAAAGAATAAAAATCATTTGGTTCTAGATTACTTTCTCTATCAATGCTCGGGATTTCTACATTTTCACAGGTGCCTCTAGGACTTCTTTTAAAACATGTTGAATAATTTTATTGATTCTATTATTAATATTCTTAAAGTATTTTAATAGTAAGTTTTAATAAATATATACAAAGTTAGAATATAAAATTTACATTTCAAATAATGTGACAAATAACATACCATTCATTCATTAGTGGTGAGTAATTATCTTATTAATAATAGTGTAAAAGGTCAACTCTTGCTAAACTCATAGTGATCGTTAATTGGTGACAGTGTGATGCATCATTTGGTAGCTTTGTACCCAACTTTGTAAGTATATTATTATTTTTTTCCAAAAATAAATATTATGAAAGCAATGATATTTATCAATAATGGTTATAGAATGACCACAGAAAAATTATAAAATCATATGATGTTAAGGCATTTTTCCACTATTTTTTTAATTTGCTATAATACCCTATGTTATTAATGTGTTTTTTCATTGTTTTTCCATTAACTGTAAAATCATTGTTTAATAAGTATTCTGTTGTCATTTATTTATTTATTTATTTTTTATATTAAAGGGGCTCTAAAAGAGCTACAACAAAACTAATTGGGGTTGGGCAACATTTGAATTTTCTTTTTTGAATGAATGTAATGCTCTTATTTTGATAATCGCTCTTACAAATCATTACTTCATCTTTGTAACTATATCATTACTTTCTAAAAATAACCTCATCAATTTTCTACTGTTAATATGCCATAATGGCTCTTACAAGTTGTACTCGGGTTTATCTTTGTTTTCAAGCTACCAAAATAGAGTGCTTGTAGGATCTGACAAACATTTTTATTTGTTTATTATTTTACTATTTTCCGTGTGAAATGCAGAGAGTAAAGTCAGTTTCTTGAGTTAAGATTTTTCAAATCTTTCATTGGCGAACAACATAAAACATCAACAAATAGTAATGAAACTCAGTTTCATCATTTCTTTCCATATCATTAAAAAAAAATCAATGCAAATTTGTCAAGGAAAAAATCAATTTACGTTATAGCAGAAGGAAATAAGTTGAAGAGTTATGATACGTAAGGATATTTGGGGGGGAGTATAATGGAAGATTTCTTGTCCTCTTAAGTAATTTCATTATAAGAGGAATTTTGTCGGGTGAAAAAAAAAATGCAATTTTCATTTTGATTTTGTTTCGTTGAGTTTTCCATACGCATTTACTGACATGCTAAAGGCTTAAAAGCTACCAAGCATGAATCATGATAAAAGTGTAATGGTGGCTGCTAAAACAACTTCTTTTTTTTTTTTTTTTTTAAATTCAAAAGTTTTTACTCTTAAATAAATTTTCTTTTTAATATCTTTGTAAATGTTGAAATTTTGAAAGCAGAACATTATCATCATGTAGAAAAAAAAAATCATTTGATTTATTGGAAGAAACTAGAATAGTTAAGCAATAGAGAAGATGAAGAAATATTTGATGACTCCAAAATTAAAAATAAGATTGAAGAAAATTCAAGCCAAAACGCACAATATTCTCAACAGAATTACAAAGATCATCATAGATTTGTAGAATAGAAATAAATTTTAGATTTTATTAGTTTTAAAGATATCTTGACATTTCTTTTATCTTTTTAATTTAGAATAAAATTTAAGCTAGTGTAATTATGAATCAAATCAGACGTTTGAAGTTGAAAAATTTTCAATTTCAAACTAATCAATAACATTTAATAATTTAAATTTGTAAGTTTTTATAATCAAAATTATTTTATTTTTTTTATTCCGTCCATTCTTAAACTAAACGAAATATTGAAAATATCCTCCATCTATCTATCAATTCTCATCTCTCCATGCGGTAACCTTCCGCTGCATCACCAATTGACTAAACTAGTTCTAAATTACCTTTTATATCTTGACAATTCATTTTATTTTTCTTCTTTCTACTTTATACCTAATTAAACTTACCTGAGAATGCATGTTAGACATTTTTATTTTTATAGTTTTATTTTTTTAAAGCACAACCCAAATCAATTTTTTTTTTAATCTTTAGTTAGACATAATTTATACATAATATTCATTAAGCAAGACTTAGAAATGAAAATGAAAATTAGGGATGACAAAGGGGTAGTATAAGGACTAGGTCGGGCCAGGTTGGGCCACTTGGGCTTTTTTTAAAAAAATTTTTTAATTGTTGTAAATTTAAAATAAATTATAATCAACAATGGATTAAAAAAAAAAAAAACAGCCACCATGCCTTTGGCACTGGTGGTCAAGCAGTTCGAACCCCCAAAAACACATTGTGGGGTATTTTCTTCCTTAATCGAGTGAAGATTAGTTTGTTTCATTACTCAAAGTGTGAGTAGTAGACATCCTTCGATTGTTGAGTATTTCATTCCTCAATCGAGTGAAGGTCAGTCTGCTTCCTTACCCAAAGTGTGAGGAGTAGACATCTTTCGATTGTGGGGGTGTGAGGAGTAGACATCCTTCGATTGTGGGGTATTTCCTTCCTCAATCGAGTAAAGGTCAGTCTGCTTCCTTACACAAAGTGTAAGCGTGAGAAGTGTGAGGAGTAGATATCTTTCGATTGTAGGGTATTTCCTTTCTCAATCGAGTAAAGGTCAGTTTGCTTCCTTACCCTAAGTGTAAGTGTGAGGAGTAGACAATAGTCTACTTTCTTACCCAAAGTTTAAGTGTAAGGAGTAGACATCCTTCGATTGTAGGGGTATCTTTCAATTGTGGGGTATTTCCTTCCTCAATCGAGTGAAAGTCAGTCTGCTTACCCAAAGTGTGAGGAGTAGACATCCTTCGATTGTAGAGTATTTTCTTCTTCAATCGAGTGAAGGTCAGTCTGCTTCCTTACCCAAAGTGTGAGGAGTAGACATTCTTCGATTGTAGGGGTGTGGGGAGTAGACATCCTTCGATTGTAGGGTATTTCCTTCCTCAATCGAGTGAATGTCAGTCTGCTTCCTTACCCAAAGTGTAAGTGTGAGAAGTGTGATGAGTGTGAGGAGTAGACATCTTTCGATTGTGGGGTATTTCCTTCCTCAATTGAGTGAAGATTAGTTTGCTTCCTTACACAAAGTGTAAGTGTGAGGAGTGTGAGGAGTAGACAATAGTCTGCTTTCTTACCCAAAGTGTAAGTGTGAGGAGTAGACATCCTTCGATTGTGGGGTATTTCTTTCCTCAATCGAGTGAAGGTCAGTTTACTTTATTCCCAAAGTGTAAGTGTGAGGAGTGTGAGGAGTAGACATCCTTCGATTATGGAGGTATTTCCTTCCTTAATCGAGTGAAAGTCAATCTGTTTCTTTACCCAAAGTGTGTAAGGAGTAGACATCCTTCGATTGTGGGGGTATTTCCTTCCTCAATCGAGTGAAAGTCAATCTGCTTCCTTACCCAAAGTGTGTAAGGAGTAGACATCCTTTGATTGTAGGGGTATTTTCTTTTTCAATCGAGTGAAGGTCAGTCTGCTTCCTTACCCAAGTGTGAGGAGTAGACATCTCTCGCCTTGAATATTTGTGAGAGTTTAAATTTGGGTGGAGTAGACATCCTTCGAAAAATGTGAGGAGTATCTGGGCGGAGTGGACATCTCTTGAAAAATGTGAGGAGTATCTAGGAGGAGAGGACATCCCTCGAAAAATGTGAAGAGTAAACATCCCTCCATTATGGAGATATTTCCTTCCTCCATCAAGTGAAAGTCAATTTGCTTCGTTACCCAAAATGTGAAGAGTAGACATCCCTTACTTCCTTACCCATCATTTGCTTAAAATATTTGTGAGGGTTTAAATCTAGATGGAGTAGACATCGCTTAAAAAATGTTAGTAGTATCTAGGCGGAGTGGACATCCCTCGATTGTGGAGGCATTTTCTTTCTCAGTTGAGTGAAAATTAGTTTGCTTCATTACCTAAAGTATGAGGAATAAACATCCACTGCTTCCTTACCCAAAGTGTGAAGAGTAGACATCCCTCGAATATTTGTGAGTATTTAAATTTGGACAATGCTTTGTACGAATAAATGTTAACTAGTATATCAATTATAATTTCGTATAATATGAGTTGTAATCTTAAGCAATAGTCTCATGTTCAAAAAAAAAAACGATGGATAAAAAAAATACTTTAAAATAAAATAATAAATAACAAAAAAAAATTAAAGATTTAATATTTTAGCATTAGATTATCTAATTCACGCACCCTTTTAATTAATTATTAATTAACAAAAAAATTAATACTATAATTTTAAATTTTTTGAAATATCATTAATTTATGAATTGGAAATTTAAGTTTTATTTGTCTATTATTTTTTAGAATTTTAATTTATAAATTAAGTTTTTTCAAAAACTAACAGGCTTGGACTTGACCGGAATTTTTTTCCGTTAAGCTCTTGTCCAGGCCTTCCACGTGGAGGGCAAAATCATAATCGTAATAATTATGAGGTGAATTGTTGCATCTTGACGGATAGATAAACACCACAGTTGACAACAGTGATCCATAGCGAAAACAAGTGACCAGCAACAACCATTCAAAAGTAGCAACAAAAAATTCATACAAATTGCTTTAAAAACTCGGTAGCCACCAACCTCCCACGTGTGTTCACAGACATTTTCAATTCGTTTATCTCTTTATCGATATCCTGCAATACAAGATTTGGTCTACAGATTTAAGAGGGAAAAAAAGGCATGCAAATTGAAAGAACAGAAGCACATTAGGCACAGATTGATTATGCCTACTTTAAATCCCAAATGGTAGAATACGACACATGCTTGACATTGATGGTTTAGATCATCCAATCCTGTTATTTAGTTCCTACTCAGGTGTGCACCTGTAAACTATTCTTTCTTTTGTTTGTGTTTTGGTGGGTTAGAGAAAAGGGTAAGTTAGGCTTACATTCCCTATCGTTCCAACTGTTTCCACAATTTTGCTGGCAAAAATTTTTACTGAGATTCGAGCATTACATATCATACTGCCCTGAAGGTGAGTTCTTTCTGCAACAATAACATAAAGGAGCAAAGCCTGTTCTAAACTGAAGCAAGTCGATAAATAGGTTTAGTTGTTAAAATCTGGGGCTTGAATTTCTTACAAGAAGCATTATTTGGCACCAATTTCAAATTGTAATGTAGATTCTGTGGTAATTTGTATAACAAATATCAAGCAGCAGACGGAAATAAAAGGAGGAAGAAAGAAAGCTATAGAATCGTAGAAGTTTGGTAGCAAGTAGAAAAAGAAGATAAAGGGCAGCTTTGAATATCAGCGAAGCAAAAAAAAAGTCAATAGCACTTAAATGCCTCTAAGCTGCTTTAAGCCATAGGAAACATAGAATCAATCTCTACAGAGTTATTACCAATATATGACCCCAAATGGGGTCAATGTCCAAGACTAATATATGAAGCTATCCTAGACAGCACTAAGATTTTTTTGAGTGCTAGATGAGCAAATATTTATTGGAAGACAAATGTATTTCAGAGTATTTCACGTGACACAAAAAGCACAATTACTGACAACAAACAGAAAACTCAGAACTTTTGCCATAGCAGTAGAGTAGAACTAGAGAATCATTGGGAAATAGTAGAGCAGAACTAGAGAATCATTGGGAAATAGTATAAGGTCAAGAATTTCCAATGACAGTTCAACCAAAGTTCTGAGAACAAGCCAACTGGTCAGACCTCTTGGGGTGGTAAGAAATACTGAGAACAAACTAAATCACTAAATCTAGAAGGCAGTCAATATACCTAATCTCCTTCAGTTTTAGCAACCTACAAAGAGAAGCAGTCTTTTCCAATCCTTCGAGCAGGTTCATAATTAAGGCAGGAGATGTCTCCGCACTCTAACATAACAGCAAGTTTACTAACTAAAATGGTCAAACATTGCCAATGCACAGTATGCACTTGGTCTTTATGCCCCTAGAACTTTTTAAAGTGTTCAATATATATTAAATTTCAGCAGCGTTTAAATGCGGGAAAGTTCAAAAAATTATAATATGTGGAGCCAGAAAATAATTTAAAGTTTTTCTATCAGACAATCATGTGGCCGAGGGAAAAGCAACTGATAAGATTCAAAAGAATTCTTACCTCCATGAACTGCACAATAAAATCTATGAGCTTGTGTTTCTGCATCTCCTCACAATGGTAGTTGGTGATAAGAAAGCTGATATCATAACCCTGCAAATAAAGGCCAATGAAACAAATATCAGTGTCCCCAATTCTAAAGTGAAAGCAAAGAATAAATTTCATTTATCTTCAATGCTATGATATCTGTTGAACCTATAGTCTAGGAATATACTTCATAGATTTATGAATCAAGAAATCTAAAGAAACCAAAATGACTACCAAAAAATTTATCTAATCATGCAGAAATTCGGAGAACCGACACCAAGAGCTAACATAGAAATGGTTCACAGAACTCTGACAGTATGCAACTACAACTCATAAATACAAATTCTCATTAGTACACCACATTAAGCACAGAATATACTTAATTAGTAAAAAAATGAAGCGATGCATGTATTAAGGTTTAGTTAAGTGGTATTAAAACCAAGCACCAAAAGAATAATTTTGTTGTATCACAAATACAAAACCTTTCAATTGTAGACAAACTTTATATTTATTGCCCACTTATAGATTAAAAGAAGATCCGAGTACTTGCACTGGAGGAGGTATACAAGACACAAAAAAATACGAAAGTGATATATATATCACAGCAATGATACTTGCAATTGTCATTGCTAATTGTCGCAAAATTTTCAAAGCCATGAATGTTTATTGACCATCATGTTATACAATAAACGACTAAAAATATTCTAGAACCAAACAGCATTCAATCCAAAAGAGATCCTTTGAATCTCATGGAGAGGTTCTTATACACTTAATTGCTAAGCATGGCACATCAAGGTAGAGCATCCTGACTTTGATGGAAAGTGTAATGTTGACTCACCAAGATAAAACACATACCTGTACTGGTTTTCTCCTCAAAACTTGAAACGCTTCAGCTCTCATTGACAAAAATCTAAGAAATTTTTTAGTTAGTATGTTTTCGAGTTCATCTGCCTGCTTTACCTACACAGAAAAATACATGTGTATAGGGAAAAAGAAAAATTGGAAGATCTTGAAATTCTATTTAAAGTTCAGAAAAGTGTACCAGATGCCATGCGCGATTTAAATATTATTGATGGTGAATCAATCACATGCTTTTTTGTGTAAGTGATTCGTATGACTCAAATTTAATAGACATGACAGTGAAAACCAAGAAGCCATTTTCCAATAAAATTGTTCTCATGTTGAATAACAAAATTCTCTTACGCAAAGTGATAAGTTATTTCATTGGCTGAACCACATGCAAACTGAAATTATTTTAAACCATCCACCATTTGCATATCATGGAGCAGTACCTACAATCTTTGAAGGTCATAACAGCATGGTACGAAGTTAGGGCACTGTGTTTATTTTCAAGAATTGTATGTTGCTGCCATGAACTTAAATGTTAATTTTTTTGCTATTGTTTATTTTCTGTATAAGCAAGACAAAACATAAAAAAAAAAAAAAAAAAAAAACAATTTCTATTTCTATTATTTTGCTCCATCAAAGGAAAACAAGAAAAATGATTAACATTCACCTTAAGGCTTATTCGAAGTGAGTTGATAGATGTCTCTATTAAGCATTTTTCAGCCTCGTTTCGACATATCAAAATCTGCATAGCAATTGCACATATGAAAACACAAACGTCAATAATCAAACATACACAAAAGAATGCCTGGAAATAAAACCTTCTCCACATTATTTTGTATGAGAAGGCACCAAACTAGTCATCCCATCCATTATTGCCTAGATGTTGTGTAAGGCATGGTGAAGATCCCAAGAGAAACTATCAATGCTAATGCTACGATATCCACAATAGGCCAAAAAAATATTTTAACTGTTAGTCCAACTAGCTAGATTATTTTCACTATAGGAAAATATGGTAACCAACAGTTACAACGACTAATATTTTTGTATCAACGAACCATTAGAAGAAAATGTAAAGCAAATCTCATTGAGAGAGGTAAGACATGCTAAGCATGGTGGTAAATCCTCTAGCTCTAACATTATCGGTTAATGGTAAACTCTAGTCAGCATACAGGTTTTCAAGACAACAAGATCGAACAAATCAATAACACAGGCCTACAATGTCATACACAAGCCTCCCAAGATAAAATTCAACTAGTTGCAGTTTACAGAATACAAGAACTCTGAAATACTAAACTAAACCGTTAACAAGAATGGAAAACAAGCTATATATGCCTATATTTAAGGTCCATAGGATGATTCTTACAGGATTTAGTAGAAGTTCCGGGCTGGTCCTGCAAAAATAATAATAATAATCATCTAGATGTAGCATATGATGTATGCAGGAAGAAAATCAGAACATAAATGCAGCATATTAATGGGAAAATTTTCAAGTCAACTGAACTGCACAAGAAACATTATGCTTGATATACACCAAAGATGGTGGCATCTAATAACAAACAAACTTCACTCAACTAGATGTTGTGCTTCATAATACAATGTTAGCAAAGAGAGAAAAGTCAGATAGGCAAAGAGAAATCTAGAGACTATACTATTATCAAGTGTATTTTTTAATGAGAATAACAAGAGATATATAGGCTATAGCCAGAGAAACAAAGTAAAATAGGAGGTAAAACTTTGTGTCAAAATATGACTAACAGGCTACAATTAGTGATACCTAGATTTTCCTAATTTAGTTTCTACATATACAATTTGCATGAAGGCCTACAAATCATCCCCAGGCTTTAGATTCCTAGTTGGCATCAAATTCCCGATAATTCAAAACCAAAATTGCGGATGTCCATGTACTCATCGTGTCATAATTAACTTCCTTAATAATGTCATGAAAGAGAAAGGCTTGTGATTAGAACCTAAGACTGATAATCAATGAGTAGCTAAGCCACTAGAGCACATGAAATTTGGTTATAAAGCTATTTTCTTCCTTATATTTGAATGCTTATATCTTCAAGCTACCTCAAATGAAAACAATACTTATATCTTCAAGCTACCTCACATGAAAACAATCTACTTTTATGCATGTGTTTTAGTATTTTACCACCTACATAATAAAACTACGAATTCCAAATTAAGCATATATATTATTGCCTATGCTTACACTATATCTTTTATTTATCATTTATACAACGATATGGAGGCATTCTCCCTAGTACCTCCCAATCGTTTTTGAGGATCAACAACACCAAGCTTCCTAGTGTTAGAGCTAGCTAATTCTGGTCTAATCTTTCAATCTAACAGGAACCATTTAGTACATTGTGAAGTTTCCAAAGGCAATGACATTCACTTGAATTCAAAGCAATGAAAGCATCTATTTCTACAAATCATGAGGAAATTCAAAAACTACTAAGAAACAACAGCATAATATTAGAACAGATTCACCAAACTATTTTGCAAAAGATAAAATCTGTAATAGATCAAACCTGAGCCAGAAACTTACTTTAGTTCAACCTCTGGTTTATTATGCCTTTCAACTTCTTGACAAGGAAAATTCTGATAAAATTAAATCACAAAGTCAAATATCAAATGAACAAAAGCAACACAATCAATTGAAACAGATGATGAGCCCCCAAGGCCGTAGTCGGGTTGGCTGCCATAGTCGGTTCTAGATTCGTAGCGACCCGGGTTCGAGTCTTGGGGGTGGAGAGGGGGTAAAAAGTCTTTGGCTTGCCCACCCCCCTCCCCTTTAAATAAAAAAAAAAAAAATAAAATTGAAACAGATGATGAAATTACAGTGTGTACCTGCAAACACAGGGCGGCATCGAGCGTGTTCCGTATGCAAGCCAAATACAATCGCAATGAGTTTGACTGAATTTTGATTTTCAACATTCGAACACAAAATTACTCCATCCAATTGAATGAAAAAGGTAAGATCAAAATAAACAAAAGCGTCTGAGATTAGTCATCATACCATGTTTCTACGTGTAGCGATTTGAAATGATCCTAACACAGAATCAGTGGTCGTCGTCTGTCTTCTGTCTGTCTGTCTCTGTGTCTTGTGTTATTCACTTATTTGTGAGACTGGGAGTGCAGTGAAGAGAGAGATTATCAGAGAAGCAGTGACGTTCAAGTACGGAGTTGTTGCTAATGTGCACACGTGATGTATATTTTCAGGATGGTTTTGCTAAAGTGCGCCGAATTAATTATAACTTAAATTAAAAGGAAATCTGACCTGCCGGATTTGAGTCAATCGAAGGATTGTGGAAGTAAATAAGCGGGTCCGGGTTTGGCCTTCTCGGATTGGACCCCGGTTTCATTTCGGTAAGGGTTATTTCCAACCAATCAAAGGATTTGACTATAATAACACTTTCAATTAAATATAATGATTCTAAGTGTCAATAGGAATGGTAATGGTCTGGCCAAAGCCTAGTTAAGCTCGAGACTAAGTTCAACAATATAAATATAGGGTTCAAGTCTTATAAAAATTTAAATATTTGATATTACGTGGTGTTGAAATTAAAGGGTTTAACCATAATAACACTTTTAATAAAAACATATTGATTCTTATTAATAAGAATAATAATGGATAGAGCCCTATCTAAACTTAAGTCTGAGTCCAATAATACAAAGAAAGGGCTCAAGCTCTATAAAAGTTTGAATATTTTATATTAGAGTTTGGTCAATAGAGTTAGGGTCAAGGTCGAGTTTGGGTTCTATTCGGGCCCAACCAAATTTTTTTTATTTTTTTAATATTTAAATAATTTAAATTTAAATCCCCTAATATATTAATACTTAAAGATTTTAAAACTTATTTAAAATAACATAAATATAAAAATTATTATAATCAACATCTCTACCATAAATTATATAAATAATTAAACATAAACAAAAATTATGTATAATTCAAATAAAAACACATAATTCAGTTACAAAATTTAAATAATCAATTCATTAATTTAATAATGACACGTGTGTGTTATGTGTGTGAGTTGAATGTCTCATGCGTACTGCATAATTTTTTTTCAAGTCAAGGTCGAGTTAGGGATGAAAAATTTAAAAAAAAAAATTGAAATTAAAGTAATTTCAACAACATTATCATTAAGGCAAAACGGTAAGATTATCAGTAAAAATTGGCTATGTAAAACACAATTGGCTATATAAAACACCCTTGAATAAGCATTCAAGCACCTTCTTAAGTACAAAGAGGTATAGTCAAAAGGCAAAACTCTTGAAGTTTTATTAAGTTTTTTCCTCATCCAATTTAACCCCTCAATCGAGTTCTCCTTACATAGAAAAAATAATAAAATAAGCTAATAAAGGAAACAGCTAGCCAGAATCAAGGCAAATCAATCTTAAAGGGAAATTGTCATAACTCATCTTCACTTTGCTTCTCATCTTCATTTAGAGCATGTTTGAGATTTCTTTACAGTATCAAATAAGCGATGATTTGACAATCTGACATTCAAAAATATTCGGTAAATATTTTTAAAAGTTAATTATTTAAAAATTTATTTCATGAATAATCTATTTTTGTATTTGTTTGGGTAAATATCAGACAGGTCCATCGAAGCCTCTCCAGCTCGAGTAAAACACCCCGAGGACAGACTAGCCCGAGCATCCCTTCTGGTCAAAGATGGTCAAGGTCGAGAGATTCATAGCTGCTCGAGCCCCGAGCACTTCTTCTCCTGCTCGAGGTCGTCCCGGGTCAAAGCTGGTCAAGGTCGAGAGCCGAGCACTCCTTTCATGCTCGAGGTCGTCCCTCAGGTCAAAGCTGGGCAAGGTCGAGAGCCGAGCACATCTCTCCTGCTCGCAGAGATCCATGAGCATAGCTGGGCAAGACCCGACCCAGGGCAACCCGACCCGTTTTCTCAGAATCTTGGCACACCTTTTAATGTATGACTGGGATCCCACATGGTGTGGTGGTGATCTCTATTCTTGGTGGCCGAGCACATGCCTCAAGGTGTCATAATTCCTAAGCGCACTTGCCGAGCATGGTGATTTGGCCACGTGAATCGGGTTAAGGAGACAGTAGCTCATCCACAGGAATATTCCGCCAAACCCGGCTGTCGGAGGGACCCGAGATACCACTAGCGTGGGAGTGGACGACTGGAAAGGAAAAGAGCGGGAAAAATGGAGAATAAAAGGAAGCGAAGGGAGCGTTACAAGGGTTGGACTTTCTAATCCACGGAAAGGTTGACAATTTTCATTCACGAAAGGATCCGTAAGCTCAAGCAGGTTCTTCCTATTCTAATTTCTCTCACTTGATTTTCTCCGAAAAACACCATACTTATCCAAAAGGGCGAAATAATACCCTTTCATCTTTCAGGTCTCCTCACTGAGGAGATACCAAAAGATAAACCGATTCTTGACTTAAGCGTCGGAGGGTTTCGTCGGGACACGCCTGGCGACCCCGACCCGGTTTTACGTGAGTACTGGTCAGGAAATCACCGATTCGAAGAAGGCAGTTGCTCGAGCTTATCGCGAGCGGAAGGATCGAGCACTTGTTTGAATCCATGACGAAGGTTCGAGACGGTCTTGCTCGAGCTGTTTGGAGGCACTGTTTGAATCCATGACGGAAGGTTCGAACAGATCCTGCTCGAGTGTTTGGAGAACCTTGTTGGAAGGTTCGAAGCCTTTGTTGAGGCACGCGGAAAAGCGCATCAACATTTTGGCGGCGTCTGTGGGGATCGGCACAAAAGCCTGATTTCCTAATACATTCAAGACACACAACACAGCGATGAGGAAGCAGTAGGAGAGAAGTAAGTCCGGAAGAATCGGTAACTTTGAGAGAAGTGGCCAATGAGGCCCAGAACAGGGAGATCCAGGAAAGAATGGATCGGATGGAAAAACAGATTGATACTCTGACCTCCCTGTTACAAGAATTCAGGGAAGGACCGAGAAAAGCATGTAACGATGTCCGGAGTCAGTAGAGGAATGCTCGTGTTCGGGAAAATCGCGGAGATGAAGCCCAAGACCTCGGGCACCAGAATGTTGCGATGAGAGAAGAAACAAACATGGAGGAAATGGGGTCTCGTCAACATTTGCGGAGACGACTGACCTCTCTTGCGGAGGAGTTGGAGGGAGAGTGCAGCGAGGTTGGCACTGAGTTGTGGAAGATCTTGGAGGCAAGAAAGAGTCAAGTGGCGAATAATCTTTGGACAACGAATCTCCACTCTCCTCGGAGATCATGGGTGTCACGATCCACGTGACTTTCGCTTCCGGATCCGAAATATTCGGGAAAGAGTGATCCGTTAGTACATATAGGCGGTTCAGCGACATGGCGGGGTGCAAGGTGCATCGGTGACCGAGAGGTGCGGGGCCTTCCGCTCACTCTTGAGGAAGGGCGAGAGAATGGTACCATGAGACTCCCACGGGAAGCATTTTGAGCTTTGAGCAGGATGTGTAGGGAGTTCGCGAGAACAATTCGAGGCGCGGTGACCACGAGGATGACATGATGGAGTCTGTCGAAGTGAGGCGAAAGAAGGAGAGTCCCTCGGGAGTTTATCAAAAGATACCGTAGATCGGTCCTAGATCTTGGTGCGTTCGACCATCCCGAGCTCTAAGAGGATTAAAGGATGGTGTTCGGATTGGGAGACCATGGTATAACTGCGGAGTCCTTCGATCCATTCGTATTCGGACAGCGTACTGAACAAGTAAAAGCTGGATATGGTAATCGAAGAAGAAAAGGCATAGGCGAGAAGTGAGCGGGTTGGTGGAGCAGAAGGAAGGAGAAGGGAGCCTGCAGGGGACCACGAGGCTCAAGGCGATGAGGCCAGGGCTGCCTGTCTGACCCATGTCGGAGAGTTCCCCAGCTGCGGATGGTCCCCGACCACCTCGCGGGTCTCGAGGCCGGGATCACGAGAGAATCTGAGGCGTCATGATGGCCACGTATCCATGACCGACCACAGAGTAGACTGAAGTGAGCCCGACAGGGGTGATCGTTCATTGCTACCCCAGCAGAAGCTTCAGAGGATAGGGCAATACAAGTAGTGGAGCAGAGCCACGCTACGGACGATATCTGAAGTTGAAGGTATCTCTTGAAGAGATACTTCAAGTGGGTGAGGCGTGGGCTGCTAAGCCCTCCAGCCTGGATGACCACGCCCGGCTAGCGAGGCGGGCGAGGCGATTCTGCAGTTTCCATGGAGACCATGGTCACACCGCATCACGGTCTTGGTGATTTGAAAAACCGGTGGAAGATTTAGTTAGAAATCGATACCGGATGAGTTTATAGAAGGAGGGCACCGGTGGTTGAACAACGACTGAGGAAGGTGACCGGGCTTACGAAATGAGATCTGAGACCACCATCCACGAGAGTAATTTCGGGTGGGCCAGCGATGGCAGGAAGTTCAACGGGGCCGGAAAAACTATTGCGAGATATCTTTGCTGCCGTAGAAGTCATGTTCACTTGCTCCTGCGGCCAGAAGGCCGAGGTTCGGCGGTGCCAATCATGTGGACGAGATGAAGATGAGGAGGGGTCTTGTACCCCACGAAGATGCCACAGTGGTAAAAGCCAATGTAGCGAATAAGGAAGTTGACCGAATACTGGTTGACTCGGGGAGCTCGGTAGATATTCTTTTCAAATCCACACTCGAGGATTTAGGAATAGCAGGCGCGAGCCTCGAGCATCTGAGCACTTCCTTGAAGGGATTCGGGGGAGGAAAGCTAATACCTCTACGAATCATCAAGTTGGCAGTAACCATGGGCTTGAAGCCTTTCGAGAAGAACATGATGCTGGATTTCGTGGTGGTAGATGAAACCGGCCCGTACCGAGGCGATTCTAGGGAGGCCGTTTATGAGGATCGACCAATGCGTGGTGTCCACCCATTACTTAGCCACTAAAGTGTCGAGTAAATGGGGCTATAGGGAGTCGTGAAAGGCGACCAAAGGGTGGCGAGGCTGCTTCTGTTGTGGCAGCCAAAGAAACTATCTGGATTACCTCGCTGAGACACGGGGGAATCGAGGCGGAAGGCAAGAGCCGGTGAGAAGTTGGAGGAGCTCGAGGTGAGAGCGGATGACCCAGGAAGAAAGTCAAGATCGGCTCGGGCCTTAGTGAGCAGTTGAAGGAAAAGTTGGTGGAATGTCTGCGAGCACCGCTGAGATGTGTTCGCATGGGCGCATGCGATGATATGCCGGGATCGACCCGAGTGGCGTGTCACGAGGTGGCGATGCGGAGAGATGCTTAAGCCGATGAAGCGAAGAGGAGGTGCGTGAACCGGGAGATACTGAAGCCATCAGCTGCGAGGTTGAAAAGGCTGGCGAGCGGGATTCATACGGGAGGTATCCTACCCGAATGGATCTCGAGATGTGGTCTTGGTGAAGAAAGCAAATGGGAAATGGAGAATGTGTGTTGACTTCACGGATGTGAACAAGGCACCTAGAAAGATAGCTTTCCACTACAGAAGATAGACCAGTTGGTGGATTCTACGGCGAGGCACGGGTTGCTTAGCTTCATGGATGCATTCTCGGGATATAACCAAATTCCATGCACCGATCAGGACGAGGGTGTCTGACTTTCATCACTGATCGAGATTTGTCTTGCTACAAGGTCATGCCTTTCGGCCTAAAGAATGCGAGGCGGCGTGTCGGAGGCTAGTGAACAAGGTTTTCAAGCCATTGATCGGTCGGACTATGGAGGTATATGTAGATGACATGATCACCAGAGTCTAGAGCGCGGAGGAGCATGTAAAGCATCTGGAGGAGACCTCGCACTCTAAGGAAGTGTCGAGATGAAGTTAAACCCAGAAAATATGCTTTTGGAGTGAGTTCGGGAAAATTCTTGGAAGCTTCATGGTGAGTCACGGGAGATCGAGGCCAATCAGGAGAAGATCGAGGCGGTGATAGAAATGAGGTCCCTCGTAACCTCGAGGAGATATAGAGTCGGCCGTGAAGCTAGCATCCCTCAGCGGGTTCGAATCTCGAGCCCACGGATAAATCTGGAGTCTTCTTCCGGAAATGAAGAAGAGGCGGGAAGGCGAAATGGACCCCGAATCGAGGAGGCGTTCCAGTGGTGAAAGAGTATTTGTTGAAAGCTCAGATTCTTGTCAACACCTCGGCGGGAGAAGTCTTGTTTCTATACTTGGTTGTATCCGATGGGCAGCGAGCTCGGTTACGGTAAGGGAGGAATCGAGGTGCAGTGCCACGTTTATTACACGGCGAGGCGTTGCTAGAAGCGAAACCGGTATCCGACCATGGAGAGTGGGCACTAGCCACAGTCGCGGTGACCGAGGCGAGGCCTTATTTTCAAGCACATTCGGTGGTGGTGCTTGACTAACCTGACCTCTCGGGCAAACTCTACACAAACACAGAGACCTCCGGAAGGTTGGTTAAATGGTCGGTGGAGTTAAGCGAGTTTGACGCCAATTACCAACCCAGAGCGACCATAAAAGCACGGTCTTTAGCGGACTTAGGTGGTCGAGTGCAGCGAGGGTAAAGAGACGGAGGCGAACCCTCGTCAAGCTCCCGGGCCTCAACTAACGCATGGATAGTCACGGTAGATGGATCTTGTGGAAGTCGGGGAGGCGGGAGGCGGGGTGGTGCTCAAAAGTCCGGAGGGGCGGAGATGCAGTCTGTTGTGAGATTAGAGTTGAAGTCACCAACAATCGGGTCGAGTATGAGGCTGTAATAGCGGGGTTGAAGCTCGCCTCGGTAGTAAGCGGAGGAAATAAAGCTTGAGCGGACTCACGGTTGGTAACTAATCACCTCGGCGAGAGCTTTCGAGCAAGGGGAGAAGATGGGCGCCTACCTTGAGAAGGTAAGGCGGCAATGAAGAATTTCGAGTTGTCGAGGTGGAGCGTATCGAGGGAAGAATTTTCGGCGAGATATGATAGCTCGCATGGCAGCCACCTCGGACCCTAAGTTTCCAAAATCTATCCTACGGAAATGAAAACTCGCTCGAGTATTGAGCGGGAGGGCGAGTGATGAGCCTATCAGCGAACAACACTGGATGGAGCCGATTACTTCTACCTCGAGGAAGGGACGGTCTTGGGTGATAAGAAGCGAGCAAGGAAATTGAGGTGCAAAGCGCCGGTACACTCTCATCGATGGGGTCTTATCTGAGGCGGGTACACTCTCCCCTGCTGCGGTGTTTAGACCAGAGGAGGCGATTCGATCCTCGAGAGAGATACGAGGGAGTCAGTGGAAATCGTTACAGTGCGAGGTCCTTGGCTTTTAAAGCCTTGAGGCAAGGGTATTTTGGCCTCGCATGCCAGAGATGCTCGGGAGAAGGCAGAGGCTGCAAGAGTTGTCGGAGCTTTGCTAACCACGACTCGACCTCAGGAGAACACTTACGGTGATGAATTCGCCATGGCCGTTTGCTCGATGGGGATAGATTTGATTGGGCCCTTGCTAGAAGGAAGCATCCGCCACCCATGCCGTAGTCGCGATTGATTATTTCACCAAATGGGTCGAAGTGGGAGCCTTGAGCGACATCGCGAAGGTAAAACCACGATTTCATTTGGAAGAATGTGATTTGCGGTATGGGATTCCTCATGCATTAGTCACCAGATAATGGGAGGCAGGTTTGATAATGGCAAGTTCGGAGACTTACATCGGAATCACGGGGATAGAGTTGAAGTTTTGCTCTCCTTCACACTTGCAGGCCAATGGGCAAGTAGAGGCGCTGAATAAAACTATAAAGCGCCTCTTGAAGACAAGGCTGGACGAGCAAAAGGGGCATGGGTGGACGAGTGCACTGGTGTCTTGTGGGCCTCTGAGAACCACACACAAAGCAGCCCTTGGAGAGACCCAGTTCTCCTTGGCATTTGGGCCTGAGCGGTGGTTCCCGTTGAAATAGGAATGGGGACACCGGACGAGAACACTTGACGAGGTGCAAAACAACGAGCGAGATGTGTGCGAGGCTGGACTTCTTTGGAAGAAAGAAGAGAAATGATAGGCTGCAAGATCTCGGAATATCAGCAGAGAGTGGCTCGTTATTACAACCAAAAGGTACACATTCATGGGTTCAGGTGGGTGATTGGGTGTTGAGGAAAGTCAACGAGCCACGAAGGACCCAAGGCAAGGTGTACTAGGACCAAGCTAGGAAGGTCCCTGTCGAGTCATTCAACTAGCGGGACCGAGGAGCATCTGGGCTCTCTCATCCGGATGGACGAGAGGTCAGAGGCCATGGAGCGCATGACTCACGAGGAAATATTTTGATGGGTCTTCTTTGTATTGTAAAATGCTAATGTAAGATTTCGTCCCAAGATGGGATATGTAAAAGTACAAATGTATGTAAGAATAAGAAAAGCATTTATAATGTAAATTCAAAATGAAGACCAGAAGCAGAAGAACTCCTCGGCATGAAGTCCCAAAGCCTAAGTCATTAGGCGGGACGGTGCTAAGCTTCGAGTCGATTGAAGACCGGAGGCGGGAGTGTTATCGGAAGACCTCGGGTCGATTAAAGGCTCGAGAAGAAGAAGAACTCCTCGGCATGAAGTCCCAAGCCTAACTCATTAGGCGGGACGGTGCCAAGCTTCGAGTCGATTGAAGACCCGAGGCGGGGAGTATCATCGAAGACCTCGGGTCAATTAAAAGGCTCGCGAAGAAGAAGAACTCCTCGGCATGAAGTCCCAAAGCCTAACTCATTAGGTGGGACGGTGCCAAGCTTCGAGTCGATTGAAGACCGAGGCGGGAGTATCATCGGAAGACCTCGGGTCGATTAAAAGGCTCGAGAGCGAGAAGAACTCCTCGGCATGAAGTCCCAAGCCTAAGTCATTAGGCGGGACGGTGCCAGCTTCGAGTCGATTGAAGACCGGAGGCGGGAGTGTTATCGGAAGACCTCGGGTCAATTAAAAGGCTCGAGAAGAAGAAGAACTCCTCGGCATGAAGTCCCAAGCCTAACTCATTAGGCGGGACGGTGCCAACTTAGGTCAATTGCGAGGCCGGCGGGAGTAACATAAAAGGCAGCTTGGGTCGATTGCGAGACCGGCGGGGAATATCAACAAGCTCGGGTCGATTGCGGGCCGGGCGGAAGATCGAAGAACTCCTTGGCGGAAGTCCCAAAGCCTAAATCATTAGGCGGGACGGTGCCGCAGCTTGGGTCGATTGCGGGCCCGGCGGGAGTAACATCGGAAGAGCACTGGGTCGATTGCGGGCCGGGCGGAAGATCAAGAAGAACTCCTTGGCGGAAGTCCCAAAGCCTAAGTGTTAGGCGGCGGCAGTTGCCACGCTTGGGTCAATTGCGGGCCCGGCGGGAGTAACATAAGAAGGCAGCTTGGGTCGATTACAAGCCGGCGGGAGTAACATCGGAAGAGCTCGGGTCGATTGCGGGCCGGGCGGAAGATCGAAAGAGCTCCTTGGCGGAAGTCCCCAAGCCTAAGTCATTAGGCGGGGACGGTTGCCATGCATGGGTCAGTGCGAGGCCGGCGGGAGTAGTGACGAAGACAGCTCGGTCAATTCTGAGGCCGGCGGGAGTAATGACGAAGACAGCTCGGTCAATTACAAGCCGGCGGGAGTAATGACGAAGACAGCTCGGTCGATTACAAGCCGGCGGGAGTATGCAGAAGACACCTCGGTCGATTGCGAGGCCGGCGAGGGTAGCAGCGAGAACACGCCTCGATCGATTGCAGGTCAGCGGAAGATCCGAAGAACTCCTCGGCGAAGTCCAGTGGGACGGTGTCACACTGCGTTAATTGCGGACCCGGCGAAGTTTAATAAGGGCCGGCGGGATTGGCGACGGAAGAAGCTGTTTCGATTGGAGGCCGGCGAAGTTCAGAAGAAATCCTTGGCAATCTGGGCGGGTCCCAAAGCCTAAGTGGGAGACAACAGTGAAACATGGGAAGCGTAAAAGTCCAGCGAGTTAGGCCCATCATTCTCGAGTTTCCGGTCTTGTCTCGCTTCACTCAAAAGATTAGAGCTGGGAGTTGGTGTTTGGGTAAATATCAGACAGGTCCTCGAAGCCTCTCGACTCGAGTAAAACACCCAGGAGACGGACTAGCCCGAGCATCCCTTACGGTCAAAGATGGTCAAGGTCGAGAGATTCATAGGTGCTCGAGGCCCAGAGCACTTCTTCTCACTGCTCGAGGTCGTCCGGGTCAAGGCTGGTCGAGGTCGAGGCCAAGCACTCCTTTCTTGCTCGAGGTCGTCCCTCGGGTCAAAGTCGGGCAAGGTCGAGGCCGAGCACATCTCTCACTCGCTCATGAGATCCATGAGCACAGTTGGGCAGGACCAGAGCCAGGGCAGCCCGACCCGTTTTCTCGGAATCCGGCACACCTTTTAATGTATGGTGGGATCCCACATGGTGTGGTGGTGATCTCTATTCTTTGGTGGTAGGCCACATGCCTCTAGGGTGTCATAATTCCTAGCGCACTTGCACGACATGGTGATTTGGCCACGTGAATTGGGTTAAGGAGGCAGTAGCTCATCCACAGGGAATATTCCGCCAAACCCGGCTGTCAGAGGGACCCAGATACCACTAGCGTGGGAGTGGACAGCCTGGAAAGGAAAAGAGCGGAAAAATGGAGAATAAAAGGAAACGAAGGGGAACGTTACAAAGGTTGGACTTTCTAATCCACAGAAAGGTTGGCAATTTTCATTCACAAAGGATCTGTAAGCTCAAACAGGTTCTTCCTATTCTAATTTCTCTCACCTGATTTTCTCTGAAAAAACACCATACTTATCCAAAAAGGGGGGGGCGAAATAATACCCCTTTCATCTTTCCGGTCTCCCTCACTAAGGGAGATACCAAAAAGATAAACCCGATTACTGACTTAAGCGTCGGGGGGTTTTCGTCGGGACACGCCCGGAGACCCCTGACCCGATTTTCTGTGAGTACAGGTCCGGGAAATCACCGTTCTGAAGAAGACAGCTGCTCGAGCTTATCGCGAGCAGAAGGATCGAGGCACTGTTTGAATCCGCGAGCAGAAGGTTCAGACAGTCCTGCTCGAGCTGTTTGGAGGCACTGTTTGAATCCGCGAGCAGAAGGTTCAGACAGTCCTGCTCGAGTGTTTGGAGGCACTGTTGGAAGGTTCGAAGCACTGTTGAGGCACGCGGGAAAAACTGTATCAACAGTATTAAACATTAAAAGTCATTGGGAGTAGCTTTTGAACATCATATTTTTTTAAAAAATTTGATTTTGTAAGATATAATATCTAAATTATCCTCATCTTAAAATCATATTCCAAATATGTCCTGTACAAAAATAAGTTAATTTATTTATATTTAAAATTTTTAATTGAAAAATAGAACACAGTACTATTATTGCCGGAAATTTCCTTCGACGACATCATCAATTTTTTGTGAGTTACTCTTTACTTATACTACATGTATGTTTAAATTTGAAATTGTTTACCTACCAACGATGATGGGATCGTTGGGTGAATAAAACTGGGGGTGATGCACATACCCCAATACAGAGCAACCACCACAATGCCACTATCATATGGATGCGAATGAAGGTGAACCGTTATCACCATCTGATAGATCGGCAAACTTCGACCTAAAATCAGGTGGTTTTTCACAGTGAGTTGCCGCTATTGAACGGCAGCCTTGCGGTTCCGACACACACTTGGACAACGCGTGCTGCTCCAGCAAGCCTCTGTTGTTGAAGAAAATTCCACCATAGAGTATATCACAAGATTCTCTATTCAATGGTACCTATTTTGTAAGCATATGTTAACAATTACTATCACCGGTGACGGCAACGGAAATCTACTTTTAAATTATTAAATATTTGTACTTATTTAATAAAATTATAATTTTATTTATTAAGAAGTTATTTTTTGTTAATAAAATTACTTATATTATACTTTTGGTAATTAATCAATAATTATTTGAAATTTAAATAAAAGTTTTTAACAAAATGTTGACATTTTAGTAATTGTAAATGGATACCACACATTTGGGATCAATTTACCAAACATGTATACTAAATTTATTGAAAAGTAACTATTTTATAATCTAAATTTACCAAACTTGTTATGAATTTATTCGAAAAGTTGAATATTTTGAATTTAATTTAGAAGTAATTAATTAAGAATCAAAGTAATTCCACACATACCCTTAGAATCAAATAGAAGCTAAATCAACAATCATTTACAATATATAGCTTCACTGTCATTTCTTTCATGTTCAACTCAAGATTTATACAACATTTCATCATTCACTCCACCAACTCAACTTCAAACATACTTGAATATCCATGGTTTCCTAAAGCTCAAATACATCATGCAGATCAAACTTTTTTTTTTTAGCTGGTTTACATAAATACAATCAAGGGCAAGCTCATTAGACTTTTCTAACAAAACATGCAAGTGCAACATAAATGGTTAATTTGAAGATTTCAAAGTCTAATGATAATTCATACAAACTTTATTATCATTGTCCTAACAAAAATGGATGTGGATACTTCAAGTTATTAGTCCTAGAGAGAGATGACTTCAACTATTTTCAAGGGGGTTTGGCAATAATTGTGGATACTGAGTTCCTAAATGTCACTAAAAGTGAAGTGAAAGATGTGAAAGCTATTATGGAGATGTCTTAACAACTTAAAAAGGTTCAACTATTGCCAAAATAATGTAGATCATGAATTTACTATTTTTTACATTCAACTATCTATTGTACCTAATCTAATGCTTCTAAATACAATGTTGTAAGAGCTTAGACAAGTAGTAATCCTAAGTGTTAACTATAAATATAATCTTTTTGTTGAAGTTGTGAAGCATGTGTGTAGTATGCTTATGTAGTCTTATTTTAGAAAAAATGTAAATAAGTCTAATTTCTTGTACTATTTAAAAAAGAATGTAGACATTATAATCTAATCCAATGATTTAATATGCTTACTATATTACTTAGCAAATATAATATTATACTAAATAATTTTAGATTTAAACAGAAAGGCAACCAAAGCTAAGACAACAAAGCTATCAAATAACAATGAAACCATGATCAATTGAAGTGAAAACAGACACGAACAATAAATTGAGTTAAACATAGCCATTCAAGTGTTAAATACTTAAGCATTCTAGCTATAAATTGTAATTTTAGACGGTTAGCTTCTAGCTGTATTCTAAACAGTCAAAATCAATCAACAAAGGCCTTTGTACACTTATAACTATTTAAAGTTTACTATAGTTAGGATTAACAAAAGGCAGCATATGTGATGTAAGTTTAATAATATCACATTATGCACAAATTATATAAAAACTTAAACCTATATCCATGGCTAAGTAATAAAAAATGATACAAGATCTCCATCATTTTAGTGCATACAGTTGAAAAGTGATGCATAATTTGATCCCTAAAAATAAAAATTTATTATATGAGATTAGTTTGGGATTTATTGCCATTGATCATTAAACATATATATTGTCTCCTCTAATTCTAGATTCTATATATCTATCAACTGGTTAGGCTTAAGTTAGTTGCCCTACTTGAATAAAAAAATCTGAAGATTAGTATGTATTACACTACTTAGTATGTATATTGTGAGTTGGATATCTTCTGGAGGGCAAAACTTTAGCTACAAGTGTCTGTTTTTAGTATATAATATACCGTTTCGAAGCTTGTGACAAGACTAACAAAATCCAAAGCCAATGATATTTTGGTCCGTGCTCAGCCCGAAAATTCTCTTTCTTGCCTATTCATTTTTAGGTTTTAAGATTTTTTTTTTCTATTTTTCATGATTCTTCTAAGATTTTTATCTTTTTTTTTTGCACATCGGATTTAGTTTCCATTTTCTTTGTCTTTCTTATTTCGGATAGGAAAATTTTATTATAGAATTATATTTGAGATTCGTCTATTTTGGTAAGTTCGCGATATTTAGGTTTGATATAAAAGAGATTCAAAATCCTAGTTTTATTCATTCAGTTTTCTTTTCAATAAAATTGGTATTATTCAAAAAAATTTGTTTCTGTCTCAACAAACTTTAAGCTTCCATTTCGTCAGTTGAAGGTACCATCGACAAAAAATTTTTCTTTTATAATTCCTCTGGAATTATTTATCAAAAATCTTTCTTACAAAGTCGTTTGGATTAGAATGAATCTAACCATGCTTTAATTAGAGCGTAAACTAATCGTATTGGCTCGGTCCAGTTCTAGAATGATATCTAGTTTTTCTTTATTCTATCAATTTTGCTTTCGCTACATCACTTTATTATAAATTAGATAAGTCTTGTAGATCATATATATAAAAAATGTAAGTAAGTTTAAATTAGCATCATGGATAGATATTTGTGTTGCTGTAATAGTATTAGTAGATGCATTCTGGCTTGAGCTCACTCTCATTTATTTTTTTGTGCTTGAGCTCTCTCTCTCTCTCTCTCTCTCTCTCTTATGCTATATACAAATACATATAATTTTGATTAGTATTCATTCAAGCATATTGAATGGGACTAATTTATTGGTATTTACATTGATAATAAAAGTCAAGTAAATAACTTGTATTGAAGCCTTGAGTATTATCCTCATTGATTTTTGGTTTGAACCTTTTTAGCTTTCATGTCCTTATATTGTTAACATTTTATAGCTTTGCAAGTCCTCTAATTATGTTCCACTCATCATAGTTAGGGCACTTACATTAGAACTCTTCTGGAATGACTTTCCCTCACCAGCCCTCTCATTCTTTTTGTCTGAGGCTTGCCGGCACCTCTAGTGATAACATGTAGTCGTAAATTAATACGTGCGACTAGAGTCGACACTACTAAAAAAATGAGAAACGTTAATACAAAGCTTTTGATACTAAATAAAAAAATATCAGTATTTGTTAACTTAAGTAGTTTTTAGCATCTTTTACATATAAATGTCACTGATCATTGATACTATGGTATCATAACCAGGTACTGATACTAATTAGAGAGATAATTTTAATTTTAATTTCCCTAAATCTAAATAGCATCGTTCTTATTGCTAAAATGTTATCATTATAAATTAAACACTTCAAAATTTTTTATCTCCTCATTCTAAAATTGATTCCCTCATTATTTTATATAGAAACCCCAAAACTAAAATCAAATGAAAGTTTTAACCCTAAAATCTTTATTTTTCTAACTCAAATTTCTGACTTATTGTTTCTCCCACTCAATTCAAAATTTCTTCAATTTCTTTAAACCCCTCTCACTAGTTTTTTTCCCTTCAATCGCTCTTTGTGGTTAGATACTTTTTATTTGAAGATATAAGTAGAAAAAGTTAATGAACAGTAGTAGCACTTAGTGATTTTGAAGAAGATTTAAAAGAGGATTTCAGCAACAGACTTATAGATCCATCCAAAAGTGCTACTATTCGGGTGGTATTGTAAGTAAAAAAGGAGTAAGCCATTATAGTTTCTTCAAATTTGACTATAATTAGGGCTAATTTTGTTTTGTTTTTTCAATTTCATATTAACAATGCCCGATGATGAGAAACACCAATTTGAAAGACTTGGCACTAGTTCTATTTTTTAATTTATTTAGTTTGGGCTAACTCTGGTTCTCTAAAGAGTTAGACATGGCAATTTAGTAATGGGTTCATTTTCATTTTTGGATAACATTTGATCTACTTGGATCATTGAAACAATTAAGTTTTCTATGGAAATCACATGAATGTGATGAACTAATATACTATAACTTTGTTAATTGTTGGTTATAATCCACAATTAAATTTTACATTTGCTTGTTTTTCTTTTGATGGGTATTATACTTTATGAATAGAATTTGAAACAAGATTTTCCAAAAGCATATGATGCAAAATTGTGCCCATAAGGTATTTGACAAAATGTATGAGAGATTGATAATTGTTGTAAGGATGAGCTATTTGTTTATTTTCTTTTTATTTCAAATTATAAATTAATTAAGCTTTCTTTTGCACCTAGTATCATATGTGTAGCATTTGTATTGAATTTTTAATGATTTTCTGAATTTGGTTGTAAAAGGCAGAAATTTAATTCATCTTTCTGACCATGCAAGATAAATTTCAATAATTGTATCTATTGGTTGTGATTTTTCATAGTTTATTTCCAATTTACATTATATGCTTATCAATCTTTCATTTACAGTTGTATTAATGTGGACAATCAGTGACTTTCTTGTATATAGGAATCTTTTTAGGTGTATTGTTGAAGGCTATTATGCTTGTCTAGTTTGTGTCCTAATAAAAAAGTCACAAATGCTTATAGTGTATCTTTAGGGCACCGTCGATATTTACCACCTGATAACTTATTTAGATCAATTAGAAAGATTTTTAATAGTAAGGCAGAATGGGATAAACCTTCAAAAAATTTTTCTAGTCAAGATATTTTAAAGTCAGTAGATGGTATTAACTACAAGAGTGGTATGCATAGAGGCAGTAAGCAAAAGTGTGATGATTGTGATGATGATATTGACAAATTATTTGGAAAAATCTTTTTTTTTTTAATTTGGAGTATTGGCAACATTTGTTAGTTCGCCATATATTAAATGTGATGTACATTGAGAAAAATGTGCATAAGAGCATCTATGACTGATTACTTTATTAACTTCAAAAGATAAAAGATGAGGTTAAGGCTAGAAAAGATCTCATGAATTACAGATAATGGGGAAATTAGTTCATAGTGAAAATGATAAAAATTCAATACCTACAGTACCTTACACCATGGGTAAAATAGAGAAAAAGTTGTTTTTGTCAAGTTTTGTTCAAAATCAAAGTTTAGGAATGTTATTCTTCCAACTTTAGGAATCTTGTAAACTTGGATGATTGTAATAATTAGGCTTTAAGGTCATAAGTCTCACGACTTCCATACTTTGATGTAATAATTACTGCCTTTAGCAATCTATGGTTGCTTGCCAAAAAATGTTAGAAAAACTATTGTTAAGATGCGTTTTTACTTTAATGCAATATGTAGTAAGGTGCTAGAAATAAAATCTCTTGACAAATTAGAAAAACATTATTATGTCACAATGTGTTTGTTTGATCAATTCTTTCAACTTATTTATTATTATTTTTTTTACATAATAGTCCATTGGATGGTGCATCTTATTGACCAAGTCCAATTTTGTAGACCTATTCAACTTTGCTGGATGTATTCATTTGAGAGAAAAATGAAATTGCTAAAGGGTTATGTTCGTAACCATTGTTGCCTTAAAGGGATGTATTATTGATTGTTATATGGTAGATGAAGCACTGAATTTTATTCTAAATATGTATCCAATCATGATTTAATTCGATTGCCACTTAGTTGCTGTTGGAAAAATATGCTCTTTAAAGCATATTATTATTTATTGTAATAAATAATATTTCTGATTAATAAAATAAAATGAGGTATTTTATTTATGTATTTTTATTGTATTAATATTTTGAGTAAAGTCCATTTAATCATATTATATGTATTTATGCGATCACTATGTGGATTCGCAGAAGACATAAATACAAGTTATCTTATGATTAAATAAAATAAGTTCGCAGTTGATAAATAAAGTTGGGCACTTTATTTAGGTATAGACTGTAATAAATTCATTGAGTGATTTGTCTTAATCATGTATGAATTTATTGATGTAGTATGTCTACATTGAACTGGATCACATATGAGATTTAATTAACCTAGTAATAACTGTCAGACTTATTAAATCTCATAGGCATTGATTTTCTGTAATCTTAATCTTGAGTTAGTTATGATTTCATGATTGTAGTTATTATTTCATTTGAGTTATCAATGAGTATGACATACACATATAGTCTAGATTACCCGGTATCTTGGTGGGAGCAATTACGAGTATTGAAATTATAGATCAACAATATAGAATTTGTACGACACATCTCTTGATGGGTTTTCAGTACTTGATCATATAATTCTTTGGCCAAAGTGTCTCAACATAAATAAGTATGTTGAAATGATTATTAGAGAAAACTAGTAAGTATCAAGGAACAAGATGTAAATTAAATTAATTGGATAGTTGAGATATCAATTTTAATTAACGATGTGGTACAAAGGATTGTGCAGTAAAGAAATCAATGTGGTATGAGCGAATTATATTCGAGCATGCAATTATGGAGACCAGTTCCAATCTTATAGTGGAGTAAAATTGGGATTAAATAATTATATTTATTTAATTACAAATTTAATTATTGTAGCCACTATTGTATGTTCCAAAATGATCCCCGGGTTAGTTCATTCAATTGACAACACCATCACTGGACCCAAAAGGAAGAAAAACTGGCATATTAGATGAAAATCATAATTATAATATTTGTTAAGGCCAAGTATGTTATATTCAAGTGTAAATGGGGGCTTGTAATATTTTACAAGGTGGTCTCCTAGTTAGTTACACATTCCATCCACTTTTACGTAAGCGGAGAGATAGTTAAAAGAGGAATTCTATTTTAAATAGAAATCCTAATCCTAACACACTAGGGTTTTTCATAAGATATTATAAAAGGGGCATTATTCTCTTAAATAGAAAAAAAAAAAAAGAATCCCAATAATTATAAGAAAAATAAAGAAGGCATCTAAGAGGAGCCAGTTACAATTGGAGAGTGGTGAAACAGACGCTCACACGTCCAATGTTGATCAAACTTGAGTCATAGCCTGGAAGATCGTTTGGAGGCGAATCTATAACTCTCAATTGTTCATCTTCTCAAAACATCAAGGTATGAATTTCTAGATTACTTAATTCTTATATGTTGTATGAGATCGGTCCTAAAAGGTTTTAATTGAAAAATTGAAAAACCTAGTTTTATTTCATTTAGTTGCATGGTAGATTGCACAATTAAAAAGCCATTTGAAGGCATAGAGGCTAGGATGATTGTTGCTTCACTATTGCAGCAAGCACATCTTTATGTTTTGGAAAACACCACTGTGTTTGTAACTTATATAATATTGTAGGGAGCATAAATTGGACTTGCAAACAAAATACCCAAAGTAATCAGAATGTGGTCATTAGTTAAAAATTGAGCATACTCATTCCTTCATTGATTGGTTGTAAAATAAGGTTTGATTATATAAGTAGTTTAAACTGACAATGTTATATTTATCTTTGAAACTTATAAGTGTTTATTTAATCGTAGGTAGCAAATGATATGACAATTGGTATAAATGTACTAGAAACAGTAAAGCAGTTGGCCAAAAAACCTAGCTCTACTGTCATAGCATATTTATGGTATCTTATTAATGGTTTCAAATTTGCAACTAAGGATCAGGATAGCAACCGTGTTACATAAAATAATGGAATCAATATTTTAACAACAATGTTACAAGTTTCAATCTCGAAGGATAAAAATCCACACATTGGTGCGATAAAGTATTTTAGGGTTCTTGTTTAGATTTAGGAACTTCAATATCTCATAATTAAAAGGGTTGTTTTTAGGTGTGACTAAGTAGATAATAGATGGGTTAAATTTGATGATTTAGAATTAACTGTAGTTAATCTTAATTGGGTTGGTCATAAGTCTAATTACTTCATCTTAGATTCTTATGCAAAGCAAGTAGTTTATGTGAAAGATTAAGTAGATAAAAAAAAAAATCAATTGTTTGTTCAGTAGGGAAAAAAGTCAATAAATCAATAGGTTATGATGGGAGTATTGATAAGGTAATATATGAACCTTTATCTAAAGAATATCTTTCTCCAAACATACATATAGATAAAGATAATGTTGGAATATATGATAAACCTAATTGTGATGGTGTCTTTATTGATAATGACTTAGTAGAGGATTGAAAGTTAGTTATTTTGTAAGTTTCTTGACTTTGTTATGCTTTTTACATGTATGCTTACTTTTTACATAAAGAGATGTGTGTTTAATTGTGATGGAAGACCGGCAAGAAGAAAAAACAAATAAAGAAGAAGCATTTGATGAAATTTATACCTAACAACAAAATCATAGTCGAATATAATGACTATAAAATTCCTATTGGAGAAGGAGCAATTGAACTGATATCATATATTGGTGTTGTGTTGAGAGATAATGTCTCAATCTTGTACGATGATTGGTGATGTGCTCCCCTAAAGATTAAAGAAAACTTTTGGGATTTCTTATTTATTTCAAAAATTTTATTCATTTGGTTTTTAGAAAAAAATTTATTTTTGTTTCTTATTCATATGATGGAATAGACCTAATTTGTATTGGACATGAGGAATAAAAAAATATTTGTTGCAGTCAATAGGATCTTCCTTGAGGAACATTAGGTTAACCTTAAACACTGAATTTATCCAACCAAAAAAAGATCACTATAATCAGTTAAAGTTACCATCGAGAGAGTATCTTAAAATTACAAAGTCGGAGTAGAAAGAGTTTGTTGATAAGAAGTTTGGGGTTGAATTTTAGGTAAGTTGTATTGCAATAATACTTATTTTTTTATTCTATTTATTTTGTGAATGGAAATGATTAATTAAATTCTAATGTATTCTTTAAGGAAAAAACCAAAAAAGAAAGCAATTATATGCAAAGATTAAATAAAATTATCGCTTAAGTAGTTTAGGATACGGTGGCTTGCAATATTGAAATGTATTTTATCAAAATCTCTTTTGATTTGAATATATGCACTTTATATGTGTAAAAACTTCATTTTTTGGTTATGTATATTTAAATAAACTTCAGTTATATTTTGTTATTGTTAACATAAAATAGAAGGATGAATTTGGAGTTTCTAATAAAGAGATTGACTGCAGTCAGTTGTGGTTGATAATTCAAAAGAATAACAGTGGTGGTTATGAACCTAAAGTATAGTAAGTGGCAGAGAAGATTGTAAGTGTTACTTGTTGAGTGCTAGAGAGTGTATATTTATAAAGGGTAAAATCATTATTTTACACTTTAAGTCTCATAAATATTTTCACATTTATGTATTTTAAATCCCTTGAACTTTGATTATATATATTTGTTTTATTTTTTAATACTTTATGTATTTCAGGGTTATTTTAGTCATTTCATAATAAATAAAAAGTCAGACAGCAAAAAGGATAGTATTTTTAACTCAGAATAGCTGAAAATCTTAGGAAGGACATAAAAGACAAAATCATAATTTTAAGATTTTAGCGAGCCCCACTGATGTAGTGTTGACCATTGACATGGTATTGACAGATGATGTGGCAGAAGTCTATTAGATAGAAAAATGAGCTTACGATATATGTAATGCATTGAATCATATTGTTGACTTTCGCATTGACCAATGATGTGGCGGCATATTAGTAGACTGAAAAATGCTCGTACCATACATGCATATATATGAAATGACAACCCTGATGACGTGTTCTACCCAATCTAAGAGTGCTACGTGGCACAATTCTGCGTGTTCGAATTGTTTTCATTCAATAGTCATGATTTACTCGTTGTATCTATAAATAAGAGGCTAGGCCCCTTCCCCCCCTTAATTTGGCACTTATGAATCCATGTTTTAGCTCTATTTTCTGTAATTCATTTTCTATCTTGTATTTTCCATGCATTTTTATAAAATTTTTATTTTATCCCTAATTGTAAAATGAGTGGCTAATTTATTTTGAAGCTTCCCCGGGTCAAAGCGTGAAGGTCCATGTTCGGGTTGGAATCAAAGCTAATGGTCCATATAGTAGTTTGAAACTACACCTTTCATTGAAATGGTGGGCTTAGCCTGAAAAGAGCCTTTTTTTTCGTTAGCCAGATTATCCTTTCTCATCATCGCCTAGCTACTAACGGTTGTTTTGGATCGTTTTGAGGGTGGCTGTTTTAGATGCAATACCTCTCTCTCAATAGCAAACTGGGTGATTATATAAGATGAACTCGCTCACTTCATCCTACATAGAAAATCTTCCTACTTAGAGGGTGAGTGACTCAGCTGACTGGTTGCATTAAGTTAAAAGTGAAGCCTCAACAGGATCCATAGGTTTATTTTGGTAAGTTTATTTTCATTTTCTCTAATTTATTTATAGTAATAGATTAGAATAAAAGAATGAACTCAATTCATGCTGATTAAAAGAATAGTTTAAACCTAGGGATTAAGATTCGATGTTCTGCAGAATGCTTAGAATTAACTGAACTAAAAAACTCACATATAACTTTGAAGACTAAAAATATTATTGAACTCAAATATGCATTCAAAGGCTACGAGAGAGCTATTTATAATAGTAGTAATTATCCTAAATTATGAAGAAAAAAGAAAACAAAAAAAAATTCTTAAGCTAAAAAGAAAAAGAACAATAATCTTCAAATTATAATAAAACTGTTCTAAGTATAGTAAGGATTCCTAATCTCCATTCGTATGTGATCGGGACATAGAGGAATTTGATTAAGCTAGGGCACGTTTAAAATATAGTATAATCTAGAAATCTAGAAAATTTAGATAATAATATATAAAATCTCGACTATAATATAAATTGATAATAAATTTTGAAAATTTAGATAACAACATATAAAATCACAAGTATCATATAAATTAATAATAAATTTACTTATTACAATTGTTCTCATCAAGGACTCTTAGATGAAATTTCATTTATTGAAAATGATGTAAGATAGTTTTATTATTAATACAATCAAACACATCTTTTCAATATACACAGCTATATTATGATTCAATCATTCTTCTCCCATTCGACTTCGTAGTCGATTCTTCACATAATTCATAGCTAAAAAAAACTCTTTTAACAATGGTGGTGGCAACTGATAAAAGCATGCTAATGTGACCAATAAATAGATCAATGAAAACATCTTTAGCTTGTTAATCTCAATAATTTTTTATGTAAGATCACCAATCCCTTTTAATGCTATAATCTCAACACTTTTTTTAATATTATTAAACACATACACACACTGAGACTCATACTTAAAACCTAAATCTTGGTAAGGCTGCCTACTAACCAGTAGAGCTAGGCCTTGGTCTTTATAATAAACTCAACACTTGATTATATAGCCATTATGTAAAACATAAGTTGAGTATTTAATGTCATGAGGTCAATTGGAGAAAAATCTTTTGGATAAAATTAAGCAAGACGAAACAAATTTTATTTATTGGAAGTCGCAGATGAATCTTTGAATCTAAACAATCCAATCAAAGACATAACTCAATGTTTACTTAATTAAAACAATTGTTTAACTCTTGACATTGTATATTTAAAATAACATAAAATAGCTTAATGGGATAATCTCTTGAGCTTTACACCTTAATCTTTAAGGAGTTAGAGATATATTTTCCATATCAGGAATAGTAATAAAATGCTTATCACAAAATGAAGAAACTTAACTAAGCAAAAAATTCCATCCATATTTCCTCATCCTTTGTAGACATAGTTTGCAAATGCTAACTAGTTTCATGACATTCACAACATTTTGATATTTTCTTTGTAATGCCTGTGAAAATTCAATTGCAAAACTAAGAATATTTTTCATTAAGTATAAAGTAAACACAAAACTAAATGTTTGCATGAAAATCAAGGTTGAATTTACTTCAAATCTTTGCTTAAAATTTGATATATCATTGGCAATAACCTTAAATGAAAACATGATAATTATGATTATTAATGTACTTATTGTGAGCTCCAATATGTGTCACTAAAACACTTTAAAATAATCTCGTAATTCATATTGTCCACTTTTTAACTCGGTACTTTTAAATTCTTCAATAATTGCAATTCCATGCTTTTCTCTAGAGTGTTAGATTGTTTAGATAAGGCTGAAATAATGCTAATTACTTCAGCAACTAAACTGAATTGATCATCAACTTCTTGGTGATTTTTGGCCATAGAAACAAGAGCCACCTATAGTTGATGGGCAAAATAATAAAATGTAATAAACATTTTTATTCTCTTTCATAATGAGTGTTTTCAAACCATTAATTTTGCCTTCTATGTTACGAACACCATCATATTCTTGCCAAGCCACATATACATGCAATAGTGTATCAATTGACGCTTTAAGAGAGACGGCTTTGGCATTAATAACATGTTCAATACTAATAAAATGCTCAACCATATATCCCTTTTTATCCACTCATTAATCATAACAGAAAATAAAGCATCACTAATTTCTTTAATGATAGTTCTAGAAGTTTCAGTTCAACAAACACTTATAACACCTTTAATTTCCTCTTTATGACCAGTAAGGAATCGTAGAAGCTTAGGAAAGTTTCCTCTGTTGTTTGAAGTTTGAGATTCATTATTACCACGGAATGCAAGGTCATGTCTCAATCAATTATAATAGTTAAACAAACTTAATACTCATTTTTACTCTTTTTTTAATAGTTAGAAAAAATGTAGCAAATATACCTTCTAATTCTTCAATGATTCACAATGATGCTACGCTATGCCATGAGCACTATTGACACCACCAACATGTTGTCTCAATATTCTTTTTTTAATTATTTTAATTTCTAAACCCTTCACCAGTAAAGCATAAACCACCCCACTGATTGCCTTTTTCTTCTTTAAAAACATAATAGTAAAGAAAAAAAGTTGCATCTTGTTATGCTATATTCTAACCAATCAAGATAATTATTGAACAAAGTTTGGATAAATTGTCTTGATTTTTCTCTTAATGATCTAGTAGAAAAAAAAAATGTTTTTGAGGTTGAAAAGGACCCATTTGCTATTATGCTTTACGAACTTCATCTTGAATATTAAGATCAACTTTGAAATTATTGTTCATAAACAGGAATCTCTTGGAAGATCTTGCAAATTAAGTCTTAACTTTTTCTTTTGAACTACCACTCATTTTTCCTAATAAGGCTGCAATTATTGTGTTCTTTCTTAAATATTTATCCATAGTTGTTCCAAGAAATACATTTATCGAATAAGTATGATATTTATGTTCAAAGAAATTTATCAATATAAATTTGGTATCTTCCAAGGATCAGGAACTGCCATTCTAACTCTTCTCGAGGATTTCATCCACAAACGCAAAGCTTATGGCTGACCGATATTACTCATCATCATTTAGCTAAAAATAAATATGAAAATTTATAGAACTAGACAATCTTATTGGTCTTCATTTATAATTTAATGTACTGATCTTAATAAGTTAATTTGTTGTCAAAATATTTTAATAGTGGCAAAAATACTCGTATATGGCAACACAAAGATAAACATAAATATATGATAAAATTAAGGATTTTAAAATTAGAAAAAATGAATGGAATAATAAAAAAAAATTAGAATTAATAAACTTATAATTTTAAAACATCGTCAGCTCAATATTGAAAGTCTATTTATAGAAAGTAATCCACACACACTCGTTTTAGAGTCTAGTCAGCTACTCCATTGTCCCATATTCCCTGGAAAGAGACAAGACAAAGAATAAAGTAAAATAGTGGATCTTGTTTGTTTTAGTTGGTTTTGTTTGAATTTTTTTTTAAAAAAAAGATGGGTCCTATGATACATTACACTCACTTTTTGTTAAAATTATTTTTGTATTTTAATATTTCTTTCTCTTTTATCTTTATTCAAGTTTCATGAAATTTTGATGGTTAATTAAATTATTTTAGAATTGGACATTTAAACTAGAGGTAATATGAAATATTTTAAAATTAATATGACACTTTCATAATTTTATAATTTAATTGAAACATTTTTATAAATAATAAATAAAAGGTATTTTTTTAGACAACCATAAAAGAAATTTCAAAAGCCAGATGGAGCCCATGCCTTAGCTAGCCTCATCCTAGATATATCCCTGTATGTGATAACAATCCATGTTAAGTTTGCTTTATGTTTGTCATTGTTGAACACATGTGTTTAGGATAATGAGTCTTCACTTGAAGTGTCTTTTTTTCTAGTTAGGGTTGGCATGTATCCTCTATGTACATCATTTGCACATTTAAGTGCGACCTTTTCCCAGTGGTGAGGCAACGTGTAAGTAAGAGTAGTTATAGCCTATACAAAATTTAGAAAAATTTATAAAAATACTATTATGTTAAATTTAAAAATTTGTAACCATTTTATTTACAAATTACAATTGTTCTACCCTATTAATTTATAACTTTGCCATTCTTATAAAAAAAAAAGAGAGCATTGACTTCATTTTAGATTCCAGTACATGTTCTCTTTTTTGTCTTTTTTAGACTTCAATCTTCATCTTCTTCTTGGTAAGAATAGATAATAAATTTATTTTTCATTCAATCATTTACAATACATTTATTAATTGTAAGGTAGTGAAGACTAAAGATCATATTCTTTAGTTCTTGTTCCAATTTCATTGTGTGATATTAAATTATTGTTTGGTGATTAGGTCAAATGAAGATAATTTAGCCATTGAATTCTAGTGTTCAAATTTTTAAATTGATTATTGATAGATTAGAGATATATCATAGATTTAATCTAGTATATTATACATAATGTTAATTTGTCAATTAAACTTATTGTTTGCCTTTTGGATACTTGCTTTGAGAAGATTGTTAACATGTATTCAGATTTATGTGTTTCATCTTGTTAAGTTTCGGTAAAGTTCTTCACTTTCTGAATTCTGTCAATAATTAGTTGAACAAGAAACTTTTAAATTTAATTCTTGATAAATAAATAGATTTGTTTAATGTCGACTCTGCTTAACAGCTGAACAAGCATTTTCAGCTATAGAGCTTATCAAGACATCAGTTCAAAATAATATAGATAAGGAGTTTCCATCAGATTGTATGTTTATCTATATTAAAAGAGAATGCGTAGTGATTATCTATTTTAAAAGAGAATTTGTAGACATTATTTTTCAAATTTGATAATGGATTAATTTAATTCTTGAAAGTATCACAAAGCACAATATAAATTGTGTTTAATTATAATGGAATTGCTTCTTAGGTTTCGATATATTTTCTTATGTATTAATGCATTACAATTTATATTTTTAATTGAGATAATGATATAGGACGTTATTTTAGTTATTTTAAGATTCTAGAATTTTATTTTCTATTTTAATTAGAGTCAATTAAGGAATATGTCTCAGATTTTTATTTATATTCTAATTATGATTTAATTTTCCTTTTAATTTAACATGTGGAAGTAGGTTTAATCTATTATAAGTAAAAATGTCTGGTAATTATTTTTATAACTTCAATTCAATTATTCAATAAAATTTCTTTTTTATAATTCCTTTGGAATTATTTATCAAAATAATTCATTGGATTAATTCACTTTATGCATTGTTAAAAATTTCATGGAATCATTTGGATTATAATGGATTTAATCACGTTTCGATTAAAGCGTAAACTGATCGCGTTGGCTTGGTCCAATTTTAGAACAATATCTAATTTTTCTTTTTCTATTAATTCCGTTTATACTATGCCGCTCCATCAGATAATATTTAGACTTGGAAAAAATTTAGCCCACTCAAAATTCTTTTCTCGCTTTGCTTCTACTCTTACTTTCTTATTATTCACCTTTTAAAATCTAAAACCATTTCTAATTGTAAATACCTTGACCGCATTTCTGAACACATTAGTACTCTTCTACAAGTGACTAAGCTTTAAAAAAATTTTAAAACCATCTGCAATGAATACAAACCCCTTAGAATTTTCCTTGTACTTGCTACAAGCCTTTTGTGCCTCTTTACTAGTGTCCTCATCAAAATCAATTACACTAGCATCGCATTCCTCACCAATATCATAATTTATAGGATCAAATTCACTGTCACTTGCTCCAATGTCATCTTCTGCTTCAACACTTTTAGCTTCTGAAGGATCCTTCAACTCTACCATTAGAATTTTTCACATGTGGCTACTCTTTAACAAATTCTTAATCAACAAACTCAGTATCTTCATCAACTTCATTTAAATCGAGGACTACAAATTCTTTGACTTTAACAAAATCAAACAATTTACTAGTATGATTAATTTCACAGTACATTTTCCTTAACCTCTTAAAATGAAAAAAAAAATATAATACATCCACTTTAAAATTTCTAGAATAATCTCAAGGAGAGACAAGAGGTGTACATGTAGTACCTAGATAGGGTAAGAGAAAAGAGCAGTCATTGCATTAATTATGCTAATGGTGAGAAATTAGACTTATGTCATTCCTTGGAAAATTGTTTCGGCGATGAGTTTTACATTGTTAGTTTTATTGTTATATTATGTGGCATTTAGTTGTTAAAAAAACTATCCAAATTACACAGGTGTATTTGCCGAAACTCTAGGTGAGCATTAGATTCTCGAGGCCATCAATTTAGTTATGAGCAAGATTTATGTTTTTGACTCCTTGTTAGACTACGTGAAAGATTTAGATTTTGCGAAATAGTTGCTGGCATGATGCTTCTACTACTTTAGAAGATAATAAAACACATCTAGATTGTGTTGATGTCATCAAGTATCCCTTGGCTCATTGTGTGAATACGAAACATCCCTCAATAAAAATCATGGTATGTAATTAAGTATGGTATATATTAGTTAATTTTATTAAGAGAGATGACTGGACAACATTTTTTTTTTTTGCGATACATAGAGATCTTAGCCCATGACGATAACGTCACACAATTTCAAAAAGCATTAGCCATCAAATTATTTAGACATAGATCTTGGAAAGCAACTATATAATGTCAAATTGACTATGGGACTTCATTATTGTGATTTTGCAAGTATTTTGGATAAGTTATAATATGATGCAACAATTATAATGCAAATATAGTTGACATTTGATGTAATTAAAGATAATTTTGAATTATATTATTTACTATTTTTTAAAATGCAAATACACACACACACGTGTGTGTGTGTATGCAAAAGACACATTTTCTTTGTTTATGATCAATCTAGAGAAGCAACAATAGTATTTATATGGTATAACTTATATAGATCTAAGGAATTGGGATAACTGGCCTCAACCAGAGAACATGTCCAACGATCCTATGGATAAAGACACTTTTACGTTAATTGCTGCAAAGCCCTGGTTGGATCTTCTAACCATGTAGGGCACTTCTCTCCAGACTAATTTCAGTAGTTAAGATGGCATTCAAAGATAAGTTTATTCCAGTAGAAGCCTAATCTTAACAGTAAAAGTGAGTCTTAACCAAAGTCATACTCTTGCAATCTGAAACAGTCTGGCTAAACTGAAGTTTGTTAATTCAGTAATGGCCTTCATTACACACACACACACACACACACACACACACACATATGCACACACACACATACACACTTGAAATTTATGATCATAATCATTAAAGGAACACTCAGCCTAATTACATGACTATTGTTGGGTATCTTAATAAATGCATAATTATAGTTGAATATCTTGACAAACGCTAGTAAATGGACAAAACAACATTTAATAAAACAACATTCAATAAAAAATACATGACTATAATAGAGTAACTTAATAAATACACGACTATAGTTGAGCAAATAGACATAACCAATATTTGATAAAACAACATTCAGCCCAATATACAATTGTAGCTAGGTAACTTAATAAATATAAGATTATAGTTAAGTAACTTTGTAAATACACAATTGTGGTCGGGAAACTCCATAAATACATGACTATATATAAATTGAACTACAACAAAGACCACATATAGTAGCATTCAAAAAATTCTACCAAAAGTGAAGGGTAGCATTTTGGCCAAAGGTAAGTTTGCCCATGTGACTAAAAGTCTTTAAATATAGTAGAATTTAATAGATGTTATGACTTATAATATGACTTATAATATATGACTTATAATAGATGCTATGACTTATAATATATAGCATTCAATAAAAGTTATTATTGCTTTCTGTAAGTGCTATATTGGATTACCCATAACATTTAGAAAATAATACCTACTTGCATTTATAGATTTATGAAAATGCTACAAACTACAATCTTGATTACAATTTTATAATATTATTATGTTGCTTTTGGCGGCATTGTATAAAGTTAGAACTTGATAGTTGTTTAAAAATTGGATGTTCACTGATATTATCCATCTAAATATAAATATCACCTAAACTATATAAACATATAATTAATCTATCATTCAATTCATTTCCATTGACGATAAAAAATTATAATGTATACGATAAACTTCAAAATACATTAAAAAAAGATAGAACATATACCACAACATAAAAACAAAAAGGAAAATTACATTTATCTTCAATTTACCTTCAACACCTTTGAATAAAATTTTATTAATATTCACAACTTACTTTATAAATTCAAAATAAAACTAATTGAATAAGAAAAAAAAACATATTCTTCTAACTATTAAGTTTGAGTAAATTTTAAAATGGTTTAGCAAGTTTGGTTAGATAAGAACAAAGACACAACAAAAATTTTAACTTAAGTAATTTCGATGGAACATTGAAGCTTCTATAGTAAGAATTACTATTGTTGAAGTGCAACAAAAATACACATACTAGTTATTTTCTTGGAACATCAACTGACAAAATCCATCAAACCCATAATTAGATGCTGCTATACATGATTATATTAGGCAAGGATTTGTGAAAAATATCAAATAATCAATGTTTGAATATAACTAATAAAAATAAAATATTAGTAAAAGATTTGTAAAGCTTACCTATTGAGTGAAACTCGCAAGAAACAATCACAACATATTTACGTTAGAGTAGAGTTGCACTTAAGGAGCATTCAAGCACACACAAAATAACCATTTAGCATCAATACAATAGAAAATTAATTCTCAAGAATCAAGAAATTCTACGAAAATAAAATTTATAATAAAGAGTACTAGTATAGAGCAAACAAATTTCAAAATAGTTTTTATTGTAACTCACACATCTGCCCTTTTAGCTTCAGCCTCGAATAGTCCAGAAATTAAGCATATAAAAAACATTTAACTTTAATAATTGAAAAGCACCCCCTGGCAATTAATGACCAAAGAAAAATGTATATACAACTAAAAATGCCAAAAATTTCTAGCTTGAACACCATTAAAATCAGGAAGACATTTATTGAAATCTAATAGGTTCTCAACTTGTCCTGAGAACTGAAAATTCAATTATATGAACCTAAAGAAATTTGAAAAAAAATCTTTAAAATTCTAGTGCAAATCTAAAAAAAATTAATGATATAAAATTAATTAACAAGAAATTGATGTAGCAATAAAAGAAAAATAAGAGTATAAAGTATCAAAGTCGAATGAAGGTGTTAACCTAACAGTCGAATTTGTAGACTAACCTGTATTAACTAAAAGCAAACACTTTTTGATCAACTTCTATTTTTCTCATCGATTAATTTTGGGGGAAACAAAAGAAAAGAGGGATTTTGGCTTTTGGAGAGTGGCAAACTATGATAAAGACAAAGGGAAAAGAGAGGGAGTTAGGAATTTTAGTCAAAATAGAAAATTTAGGCCAATATATGATGCTTGCTTGTTTATTCTTTTTACAGTGTATTAAAATTTGTTTATTTTTTTGAGCATTTGTTTATTATTATCAAATTAATGTTCTTTTGTAACATTCTAAATGTGCTATGTTAATTAATTTGTTAGAAAGCATTTAAAACTAATATTTGAAAATTAACTATAATAACAAACTAATTGCTATCACTTGTCCATTAAAAAAATTGTTATCATTTGTAACCCCTTTTCTGTAGCATTTGTTTATTGTCATCATATTAATGATCTTCTTGTAGTATTCTACAAGTGCTACATTAGTTAATTTGATAGATAGCATTTAAAATATGCTGCTAATTAAGGATTATTAAAAGAAAAAATAAAATGTTATCACTTGAATGATTAATTGAAGCATTTTTTTAGGAAATATAGCCATAATTGACATTCAATAGTAGTATAAAAAATGCTACTATGTTATGTTATCAAAAATGATATTTATTGTATTCATAGTGGATTAAGTGGATAGAGGAAAAAAAAATCCAAAAACACTCATCAAAGTGATAATACAATCAACATAAGCTTCAACACATCAAACTTTAATATATCTAACAACAAAAACTTATTTACATCAAAACAACATAGCTTGAAAATATATTAGAATCATAAAACAGGTAAGTTGTTATTCAACTAGTATAGCTACTTTGATTTGGGTGGTCCAATACAAAAGATAAAATAACTAAGCTGATATGGCTTTTTGTTTCGTTATGAACACTATGTAATCTAGTTTTAAATAACCATTCATTTGTTCTAGACTCTGGGCCCATATATCATAAAACCTTGGTAGCCACTTTTTGAAAACAACATAAGCTAGATAGTCTTTCTTACCCAACTGTAAAATAAGAAAGAATAAACTTATCAACTAATTATTATTAATATTAAAGAAACTAAGACAATAGCATTGAGCAAGTATTTAAAATTGTGTATATTACAAATGCTTACCTCTATTTCATTCAGTCCGACTATAGGTCCATTGTTAGGTTTTGGCATTAGTGCACTACAAGTTAGTTGATTATGTCCTTTTAATTCGCACCTACTATACTTGTTATGTAACTTCTTTTCAATTTTTTATGCTATCCTTATTTTTTGTGGCCAATACTTTTTTTAACTTTATTATTATGCACTTCCTCTAAAACCTCTCATTCCTCTCGTGCACAATGAGATAGATTGTTTATGCATATACTGTAATCCATGCTTTATTAGAATAGTAATGAGAACGCATATTTCGCACCAATAATGTTGATTGATACCTATATACAATTATTACATACTCACAAGTTCATTATTCAAGTTAACATTCCCAATAACTACATTCTTTTTAAGAATGTTGACATGACCATCATCTTCACCTCTTTAACATAAAACTCATGCATATTTAGTCTACCACTTTATATGTACATGAATTGTCTGATTTTTTAACAACACCTTTTCAACCCACTTTGTGAGTCAAGTATAATATTTAACTACCCCTTCTGGCCTATCCTAAAACCACTCTCATAGTTTGTCAACTATCAAGTATTTTTAAAGACATAATTCATATATTATGTTTTATTAGTTGTCATAATACTATATCATAATCCTTGAAAATGACAACAAGCCCACTTATTATATCTTGCATCATAAAGGTATTTTGCAACTCTTTCTTTAATATTTTATTTTTCATTTATAAATTAGTTAAATTCTTACGGTCGATAAACCTTTACAACTAGTTCTATAATTGCACCTACTTAAATTTAGCGTGTAAGTTTTACTCTAAGTGGTGCATACAAATAACATATCCAACATTTCATTAATGCAATGTTAACATTTTTCTTTATATTTGGGTGGTAGTTAAAAGTGAAAACCAAATTAAGAACTTCACTTATTGTTTATTTTAACTTCAGTAGAAACCACCTCATGAGGCATCATTCTCACTATCACTTAAACCTATGCAATATGAAAAAGTTGATTATTACCATTAAGTGTCATTATAAAGAACAAAATTTCTTTTAACTCTTCCTTCAAGAATGTTGTAATGACTAGCTTTATTGATGAAGTAAATCTACATTTATAACTCTCAATTAGAATAAAGAAATATTTAAAGTTGTTTACATTATTGAACTTAAGAAATGTATGGGTGTTTGAATTTTATTCTCCAACATTACCATATATAAAGGGAAAACTTAAATGAATCTTTAGGCATGCCTTTAACTTTCTCCAGTGCATATTCTTTTATTCTCCATTTTGTGGTAACTTATTTAATATCCAAATTATTTCTAAAATCTTCCCTAATATCACTTAGTCTATACGAGGATGAAACACCATTATACTTATGACAAATATTTTATCCGAGAAGCTTGAATGAAGTATGATGATGATTTATCTAATGAACATCAAGTGCATAAGCATGGACGCTATAGTACATTCTAATTTCAAACATATTCAAACTTTCAAGCTTAGTAGCACAAAGTGATCACTTATGATTATTGTCAACACAAGAAATAACAAGTACATTCTTCCTCATTAAACTATTACCATTACCAACAACTTCTATGAAAAACACATTATTACTATTTAAATATGAGTTATCCTTGTCTAAGGAATTACTCTATGTAAAGAAATTGACTATATGCATATATCTAGTATTATAAAGTTAGAGACTTACAATACAAGGCTTTACATTCCCCAATACTAGATTGGTAATTATTGTTGTCCTAACAAAATCATCATGAACATTAAAATTCATATTTTCCAAACTCGGAGTACTTTCATCATTAGGTTATATATCAAGAGCAAATTTAAATAATGATTGATCTCCATTAAAAAAATTATTTGGGCTTAAACCCTTACCTCCGACACATGGATGTATAATTTTTTATGGACAGGGATATGGCCCAAAGATAGAATAAACATTAGCAACATATGTTGTCAAATTCTATTTTCACTTGTAGGTAGCAAAAAAAAAGATCTTTAACTCAGCTTAATAATCATTTCCTCTATAAAGTAATGATAATAATATATAATATTATAAGTACAATTACAATAATAATAAACTATAACTAGACAGAAAAGTAAAGTTACAACAGTAACAAAAAGATAAACTAAACTATAATATTGAAGAAAATCTGAGGCCTATACAGATTCGCCATCTACTAAGTGCTTTAGGATTGAATGATGTCTTTTTCCCAAGATACAATAGGTATGAAATAATTTTGATGCACTACCAAATCATTTCCTAGTGAACTTTGATGTTTGAACTCTTCTACACAGAGAAACATTAATGAAGGAAGAAGACCATTTTGTGTTTGTGTAATATATATTGTGTCTTAAAATGAAAGGAGCAACAAATTTATAGACATTGAGAGAGACATTTGGTTGAAATAAAGTGCATAAAAGAGCTGTAATTGCTACCTTAATTTTTTAATTAAAAGCTTATAATCATTATAAATAATTCCAATATTAAATTTGAAATTTAAATCAGAATTCATTCTTGCATGTTAAACAAATTTGTAACTTTTTTTTTCTAATTCCTAACAGTTTGAAAGCAAAATAATAATAATAATAATAATCAAAATCACAAAAATATGACTAAGGCAGCCTGACTTGACTTGGATCGACATTTATGTATGTAAGATGAGAATACACACGAGTTATGCTAATTAGGGGGTGGCAATCTAGATCATGATTCATTTATTTGATTCAATTTGATATGAATTAGATGGGTTTGGTTTGAAAAAATTGATTCGTTAAATAAATAGGTGAATTCGATTCCATTCAATTCGCTAATTAAACAAATCGAATATGGGTTTGAGGACATTGATTCGTTTATTCGATTAGGATTCATTTAGTAAATGAATCATAAAAAAATCAAATACGATTCATTATTTAAATTCGTTTATTTTTCATTATTAAATTACTTTTTTATCCTTAAAATTATTTTAAAAAATTTTAAAATATGAAGCCTAATATAGTAATTTACAATTGTAATAATACAAAGTATAAGGTGAAACAAAATTAGGGCATAGTCAACCTTAATTTTTGTTCTTTATCGTTTTCGATTCCTCTCTTTCTTTCCATTCTCTCAGTCCTCTCTTTCTTTCACTTGTACCTTTCACAACTAATCACAAACATTTTGTTTTGTTTTGTTTTCTCTACAACTTAGCTGGCTAACAGCCATTTCATTTTTGTCTCCACTACCTCACTCTCACCTAATGCACAATAATCTCCTTTTCATTTTATATCTCTCATATTTGAAATTTACAATGACCTAAAATTCTTAAGCATTCACGTTATGCTTTTGCATGTTATCTGACCTATTATTTATGGCACACCTGCATGCAACGCTAGTGATATAAAGCATTTTGCAATTGGTTTTAAAATAATTAGGGTTCTTTTATTTCCCATTTTTATAATTAATTGCTTTGGTATATATCTCAAATTATTCTATAATCCCTCTTATAAACTCTTTACATTTGCAAAATTCCAAATCTTTAATTTCCATATCCTATACACACACACACACACACATATGGATTGTGGTCCCATTTTAGTTTTATGGAATATGTGTATTAATTAAGATATATAAAAATAGACACAAATTTATCAATACTCAAGACATACATATTTGATGTCGAAGAATTGAGAATGTTCATGAGCATTTGACATCCATTGCCGTATTACAAGTTTATAGACGGAGCTAAGTCATTTTTTTATATTATTTAACTTAAATTGTTAATTTATCGTGGTAACTAATTTTGAATCGTCTTTTTTTTTTTCATAAGAGAATGGACACAAGCCAATTACATAATTAATGATTCCAGCATTAGAAATGATGATGTAAATGAGATAATTAAAATGGAAGAAGAGATTGAAAAAAGTTTCAGACTAGTGGAACAAAAGGGACCATTATGAAGGAAACTAACTTAAAAAGTTTAGACATTGTTCTATAAGGTTTTAAGATAAATATCCAGACAAGAAGCCTAGAGTAGTTTATAAAAAATACAGCATTGAGCACATGGCTATGACTAATTTTGGTATAGGTAATTTGAAAAAACATTATGATAATTGTGCAAAATTTAAAAAGAATCACTGAAATGATATTAGATCATAGCGATAGACTGTCAACTTATGTTCCAAAGTTTGAAGCTTATGTGCTTCGTGAATTATTATCTTATGTTATTATCATATATGATTTGTCATTTCAATTTATTGAGTATAATGGCATTAGAAGAGTTTGGAATTAATTTTGAGGTGATTTGCCCAATATTCTATAACTATAGATAGTTATTTGTGTCTCATTGAACATTTTATTGATAAATGAAGGAATTTATGGAAAAGAGTGTTGAATTTTTGTGAAATGCCAACTCTATACACTAAGGCTGCCTTGACTGAGAAAATATTATATTTGTTAAGTGAATGTGGTATTAAGAAAAAGATTTTTTCATTAATTGTAAACATGCTTCAAGTAATGAGGTTTGTATTGTAATGTTAAAAGAAAATGGTAAAAATGAGAAAAAGAAAATTCTTAGAGTGTATTAAGTATCTCTAGATGACAAGACAAGAAAAAATTAAGACAAAATGTTCCTATAAGATAGAATTCAACTTTTCCTATGCTTGATAGTGTTATTTATTACAAAAATATTTTTCATCATTTACAATTGAGTGATTCTAATTAGAAGTGTTGTCCTCATGAAGCAGAGTAGCGGAAAATAAAGAAAATTGACAAATTCTTATTTATGTCTCATAAGATCACATACATTTTTTTTTGTCAAAATACCCCATTTCAAATTTTTATTTTCCTAAGGTATTTGCAGCTAAGGTTGCTTTGGATTAATCATTGCGTAGAAAGGATGTGTACATGAAAACTATGGCATAAAAAATGATCGAAAAGTTTAAGAAGTATTAGTCTGACTTTTGTACCATTTTGGCAACAGCAGTCATATTGGATCCTTAATATAAGATGACATTTATTGAGTTTGCCTATAATAATGGTTATGGTCAAAATTTAGAGGAGTTAAAATATGTTCGGTAAGTTGTTCTTAGTTTTTGGTGAGTATAATTTGATCACGCCATCTTCCTCCACCACATCCACATTATATTCAATTTTTTCTAATTAAGATTTATTTTTACAAAATTATTGTAGAAAATTTTGACGTCACTGTGGTCTAACTTACTGAAAATATTATGAACATGAGCACAAACAATGCTCCATCTCAAGAGAGTGTCAATGTTCCTAGTGACAATATAGGAGTGTGATTTTGCTTATTTTTCTTAGCTTTGTAGATTTAATTATTATTTCCTTAAAAATACTACAAATTTGCTATATAGTTAATATTTTCGAATATTAAAGTGACTTTTATCAATGTTGCAGAATGTTCATATCATTTTATTTACTTTTTATTTATTTATTTATTATGTGTAGGATTCTTGTTTTCAAGGTGGCAAAAACAAAATAAAGCAAACGAAATAAATCAATCTAGCTTATAATTTGAATTTTAAATTATTATTTGTATTATTAAGAATTTGTAATTTGGTGCTTGAATGACTGTATATTTTAATCTTAGATTATGGTTTGGATTATTTGAATTTTGTAGGATGTTAAATATGTGGCATTTTTATATTTTATTTTATTTTTATGTACTAATTATATTTTTGTATATGAATAATAAATGAATTTGGATTCATTATAGGACAAATGAATAATAAACAAAATTAGATTTGTTACGATTCGTTTATTAAGTCTAGTCAACGAATCGAGCCCAATATTCGTTTAATAAACGAATTGAATCCGAAATAGTAGAATTTTGACCCAATTTTTATGATTTGATTTGAATTTGATTTGTTTATTCGTGCTACCCCTAATGGTAATGAAACTAGGATCTGTAGCCCACTTGCACGTGCGTGTGCAAGAAAGAGACTTTATGCTATATTCTTACCCATATCCACATGAATAATTATTATATAAACCTTTCATACTTTTTCTCTCTTTCGCATCTAGGACAAATGCATTTTCCTTTAATTTTTCCAACTCTATTGTGAATTTTGAGCGATAATTTCTCATTCACCCAAGCATTATTTTGAGTTTTTAATTTATTATTCTAAAGTACTAATGGACTAGTATTTAAAGCACTTTCCACCTTTCACTTGTACCAAGTAGGTACTACTCAAAATCATGCATCAAAATAGCAATTTGTGTACTAATTTTTCTAACAAATAATCTACGTTATCATTTTTTATAATTGGAATGAGTAGCATTGGATCAAATGTTTTAAACTTGAGCTTTATTTTAATATTAAATGAAAAAATATCAATAGAAATAATTTGAGATATTGTTTCTATCAATTGTGCGTACGTTGTAGAATGTGGCGTTATAATTCCTCTTGCCTATGTGCCATTAAATCTATAATGACCTTTTTACTCAATCATTTCACCAGGAAACATAATAGACACATATAATAAATCCATTTTCTATAATAACACAACACATTAATATTACATTAAATACAAAAAAGAAAATCACAAAGGCTTATAATAGCATGTGGAATATTTTGCCTATCTACACAATAGTAGTTAGATAACTTGTTAAAATACATGACAACAATCGAGTAAATAGGCAGAGGACATATTGAATTTCCAAAGCAAGTTAATTAAGTCTAAGATGCCTTAATTAGTAAAAAAAAAAAAATGCATTTTCTGCATTACTGTGATGCAAGGGTATCATAACAACTGGAATATTACACGACTGTAGTTATATAAGTTTATACATACGCATTGCAATTAGGTAAATTAGACGTAGTACAAAACTTTTTCTTTAATAAATTTTGAGAAACAAAATGAGATTTCAACAAATATAGTTAGAAAATCCATTACATACAACGATTTGATGCAAATGTGCTGAAAATGTAAATTGTTTTGTTATTTATCATTAATCCAAAAAATAATCTAACATGAAAAAGATGCATAAATAACATATAAATAGATGTAAAGTTCAAACTACCTTTTAGTTAGATGAATAATGTACTTAATTGCAAATTAATATCTTAGGGTTGGTAAAAAAACATGGCTAACTTGGTCTAGCCCGCCTGATAAAGTTATAGATAAGTGCTTAGAATTTACAAGGCCTACACATATTAGGCTTAGATAAGGTCCCTTTAAAAAAGCCCAAGTATATATATAAAAAACAATTCAAATTGAAAAAACAAGGCAAAACTCATTAAGCTATTGCACATTAATATAAAATAGACTAACCCTATGAGTAATGCTCACATGAGTCATACACACCTAGCAAAAAAATCACAATTGTAACCAGCTGCCATCGCTCATCATTCGTTTCCACTGCAAACTTAACCTTGTGCAAGCCTAATACTTGACATAGCAGCGAAGCAGCAAACAGTAGCGTGACACAGCAGCAACCATTATCTGGATCTTGTATGACACAACAGTCATTCAAACCTATGCAATGTAGCAACAATGGATCCACCCCCAACGAGACTCGAATCAATAGCAAATCATCACTAACTCTACCTCAAGTAAGCCTTAAATTTTTTTATTATAGAAATTCTAAGAAATTATTGTAGAACTTAAAGTAAGCCAAGGCTGAATGTATGTTATGGCTGAGTTTTCTAATCATTGATTTCATAGAGTATTAAAATTTCTTTTTGTGATTGCTCATTTGATTTAGAATAAAATATTTAATATAATTCTTTTATCTTTATTAAAAAAATTAATTAAAGAAATCATGGAAGCCCAAGCCCGGCCTAGTAAAATAACGACCTAGCCCAAGCTCTTAATTTGGCAAACGTACAATACCTCAATATATTAGTTGTTCATAAGTAATTTTGAGAGTGTTTTGGAGTGATATTTTGCTGAGTGAGGGAGTGAAATGATGAGAATTTGGGAAGCTCTAATGTGGGTCCCATATTTCTCTTTTATAGGTATCTTAATTAAGACAACCCATAAGAAATATGTATATAATTTGAGTATGGGGTATAAGTTGACAAATACATATGTTTTTAAGTATATTTAATTAAAAACCATTATTTTTTAAGTAGTTTTTGACAATTTAGAAATTTGCAATTTTTATATTTTTATTTTACCCAAAAACATATTGACACCAAATTAGTATTTGTAAATTTTGATGCTCTTACATAAATATTTCTATGATACAATAGTATATTTGATTTAGGGATTTTTATTTTTGTATCAAAAATCATTTGATATTAGTAACATGAAATTACTGATACCAAATACTTAGTGTCAATACATTATTAATCCTCAGGTTTTTGACACTAAAATTTAGTGTTAGTTAAATATGCCACTGATGCTATCTTAGTGTTAGTGAAGACAATTTTTCTATTAATGTATAAAATGGGAAAGGGATTGGATTGATTTTGGCGAAAACAATAATGAAGCAAAATATGGTATAAATTAGTGCACGTTGTAGGAATCAAATTAAGCTGAATAAAGGATATATTTGTAACTACAAAATTTAAATCGCTAGAGTCAATAGTATAGCCAAAGAGTGGCTTCATAAATATTTTTTATTGAAAGTTTTGTTAAGAAAAGCATAATTAATGTCCACTAGTTGAAGGTGACACCCGTATCATAGGGTGGTAGGCTAATCACTTGTAATATTATCGATGATTCTTAAATATTGCATAATAAAATAACATATGATGAGATAGAATGCATTAGAAATAAAAATATAGGGAATGGATTACATACTTGCAACAATTAAAGTGAATTATTTAATCATGACATTCCTACATTCTAAATTCTTTATTTCGTTAATTAATAAATTATGTTAGGGATGGTAATGGTACTCATAAACTTGTTAACCAGACAAAATCTGCTCCCTGAGGGTAATTTTACTTGTTGCAGGTGAAACAATAGCTAAATAACCTAAGGTGGGGAGTAAATTGAGATTCTAAATATTATTGCTAAATTAATTATAGATACACTTCAGTTAAGCCAACTAAAGATAAGAAAGATTAAGCTTAAGTGCAGTCAAAGAAAAAGTGTAAGGGATAGAGAGTTGCGAACACATGATTTTTTAAGTGGTTTGACCAACCTTGCCTACGTCCATGCCTCTAAGCTCACCGGGATTGAGGATTTTACTAAACGTGCCTCCATGGCTTTAACAACGCTTACACTTGACTTACAATGTGTCAATAGACCTTTACAACAAGAGATTATCTTAGTCTCTTAATCCAAGTGTATTATAACTGACAATCTTTCAACTTTGTGTTTACAAGTGGAGGTTGCAAATCAATTTCTTTCGATAAATGATTACAATATTAATACTCAATGTATAAACAAATATTATTACTAGAATTTAAACTTAAATTGCGCCTTGAATGGTTAGTGATGTATCTAGTTTATAAGTAGAGGTTACAAATCAACTTGTTTTACACAATATAAATGATTACAAGATTAACACTCCACGTGTGAACAAAAATGATTACAAGAATTTAAACTTAAATTACTCTTGAATGCTCAGTGATATATGTAGTTGTCCAACCTTGATTTGGATTTAATTGAGTCCTTTTATAGTTGGAACTGAAAACTAGCCGTTATAGGCTTTTTGAGTTTTAATGGTTCATTATTAACTAGTTGTTGGATCACCGTTTTGATTTGAACAAATTATCATTGGGCTATATTTCAAATAGTTGGTTAGTTGTTTGCAATTTTCGATTAGCCGTTTACTTATTGGTTAGCCGTTTTCAAGTTATTGAATCACTGTTAATATTCATCCAATTGTGTTACTCTCCAGACCTTACCGATAACCTACTAACTTTATTATTGGTTAGTTGTTAACTTATCGGTTAGCCATTTGTAAGTTGTCAAATCGCTATTAATATTCATCAAATTGTGTTGCTCTCTGGACCTTGTCGGCGATCTGTTAACTTTGTTGTCGGTTAGCCGTTTTGCTACATTGCCAAATAGTTTCGCTACAGTGATAACTTTTTAAAATTTATGATTTTGCCCCCAATTCTTTCAATACTATATTAAAGCCTAAAACATTATATACATTTTCAAATAAGTCCATTTTGAAATTTTAATCAATATTTGGTGATATCAAGGTTTTCAAATACTCTTTCAATTTATTCCAAAAGCTTGAAATATAACTAATTTAAAACTTTTTCAAATTTAATTAATCAAAACATATTTGTTATCATCAAAATCATAATTATGAAAATCTATATGCTAACAATCTTTTCCTTTTTTATGATGACAAACCCTTAAGAAACATTATTAAAAATTTGAAAGTTTTATACTCCCCTAAATATGTGCTCCTCCTAATTAAATCATTTATTTTCAAAATTATTTCAAAGCCACATGTTACTAAAATTTTTTAAAAAAAATTTTGAAAATATAAGTGTAATCACATAATCCCTCTTTTTCTTTTTCTTTTTTTTTCATATTTCTTCCGCTTTATTATAAAAAAGAAATTGAAGGCATAGAAAAATTTTGGAAAAATTTCGGCAGAGTTTTCCTAAACAATCAAGTAAACCAAAATTTTAAAGCAACCAAGAACACTCCCAAAAGAATTAAAAAAGCATCTCAACTCCAGTACACATTTATCCCAAGGTAAAAACTCATCAAATCATCTCCAGCATCCATAATGAAACTAGCATTTAAATGTTATGATCAAAGGAAATATAAAGCATCACATTCAAGAATAAGGAAGCATGAATGCAAACCAAAATAAAAGTAAATGATAGAAAATAATCCATCACAAAAATCATCGATAAAATAAATAAATAGAGAACATAAATGTATGAAACAATGTGAAGTAATGTATGTGTGAAATATATAAATACATAAGAAGACTAAGGAGGTGGATGTGAGGATGACTCGGATAGAGTAACTCCAAGAGCGAAAAGGACATGCCACTGAAACTCAAGCTACTAAATTTGAAATGTCTCAAACTAAGACTGGAGCTGCTGCTACTACTGCTGCTAAAAAATAGTGTCAACGTGACCCATAAGCTGTTGTAGTAAAACGTCTGAAGTCGGAGGCTGGTCATCAATATGTCCTTGATGCGCAAGTTTCTAATGCTTCTCCTCTCGACCCCATCCTATTCCAACTCTTTGAAGGGCATGAGGGTGAGCTCTTAAGTGAAAATTAAGAAGTTGATCAGCATAATAAATGTCGTTGAGGAATCCTTCATCTTCCAAAACAATAAGAGTGTCATCATTCTTAGATAAGGGGATTTATAACCATCTATCTACTCGCCTCTAAAAGCTAATCGCAGAGATGAGCTCACATCTTAGTTTCTTAATCTCGATATGGACCAGCTCTGTAAGAGTACGTAAAAGTGATGAAGAATCTGGGTGATGATGTTCTTATAAGGAAGAGGCCAGTTAGTAACACCCGATGAAGTCAGCATATGACGGTAATGGTGTAGCCAATGTTAACCTCTCAGATAAGAGAATCTAATAACCATATATCAAGACGAGTCACCTTATCACAATGACCATGCCTAAGGGTGACCATGTGCTATGGAATACTATGGATAATTCTAACTTAGAAAGGTAGGAGCTAGGACCTAAAAAATAAGGTGAAAACATCGTTAAAAAGATCACGATGTTTATAAATGTTTTTAATTGCACCGATATGATAACTTTCTTCAAATTCAAACTCATTTCTTGAAGTAGATAAATCTAAACCATTAGTAGAAATCCCCAAAATATCACACAAGTCAGTATCATGAAACATAAAACACACCCCCACAACCTGAGTGACTATTAGACAAGATCCCGTATCAATGATATCTATGTTAAAGTAAAATAGCCTAATTAGATTTTTATATGTGGGTTCATCCACACTTAAAGCTAGTTCCCATTGTTTTAAAATGTTTGTAACACTACTCCCACATATAATAAGGTCATTAAAGTCATCAATATCAATAAAGTAGAAAGGAGTGACAGATTTACCCATAAAAGAACTTTTAAATTGTCGAGCCAACAAAGCAAGGGGAAAATACAACTAGGTGAAGTCCATAAGAGCAGACCTTAAACCTGGGTCTGTTGCAGTAGAGTGCTTAACCCGTTCGTCCTATCGTGAAGAAAAACCACTAGCCATAAAAATTGGGATTTTGAAATGTAAATAAGTGTGAGGGAAAATGAATCGATAGAAAGGTAGTGGGAAGGTCGAGGAAAGTGTGTATGATGTCAATTTGGTCAAAGATGGAGGACATTTATGTTAAATTTGAAGAAGAGACCCATGGCAAACCTAGGGTTTTAAATTAAGATATTTGAATTTTGATCAGAAAAATAGGTTTAGATTATGAACAATAGGTGTTTAAGATGATTAAAAGGCTATGGAAAACTCAATTTTGCAAGAAAAACGAGGAAAAATGATGGATTTTACAGAAAGAGAGAATTGTTAATTGAGAACTGTAGAGAAGACAACATAGGACTAAGAGAAAATAGGGAAGAAGAAGGTGACTGTATAAATAAAATGCAAAAATGATGAGCCGTTTTCGTAGTTATCGGCTAGCCGTTGCTATCCAGAGAGTAAAACTTTTGTCAGTATAATATTGGCGAACCGTTTATTTGCTAAAGGTGTATCGATGATGGTTAGAATGTAAGTTCCCTATTTCAACGATATTGGTGAGCCATTTAATAAGTTATCGACAAGCCGTTAGTCTCAATAGCTTTGTCGTCCGTCAACCAATTAGCGGCAATTTGTTTATGTCATTAGCGGTAATCCGTTTACATTATTGGCAACAAACCGTTAATTAGCAAAATGTTGATTTAAAAATCTTAGAGTTATCGGCTAGTCAATTATAAAGTTAGCGGTGAGCCATTAGCCTCCGGAATGCACATCTAAGATTCCTGATGAAATGATTTCATAGATTTATTTAATTTTTTACTGAATTCTGAGTTACTTAAAGGTCATTTCTTAAACCCGAAATATTCTAATAGCCATTTAATGCATGATAAATGAATGCATAAATAATTAATCATGTGAAATAAATTCAAGAAATCAATAAATAAGATTACACAAACCAAAACAATGGATTAATATGTAATATTTATCATTCCAAGCTCATGCCTAATCTTAGTGAATTGCTCTTCACCCAAAGGTTTCGTGAAGATATCAGTAAGTTAATTTTTAATAGAGATAAATTCAATTGCAACCTCTCCCTTTTGAACTTGTTCTCTCAGAAAATGATGTCGAATCTCTATATACTTAGTCCTAAAGTGTTGAATCGGGTTCTTTAATAAATTAATAGCACTATTGTTGTCACATCTAATAAGAATGTGACCTAACTTGATATCATAGTCTTTAAGTGTTTGTTTCATCCACAATGCTTGTGCACAACAACTTCCGGTTATAATATATTCTGCTTCAGTAGTAGATAGTACAACTAAATTTTATTTCTTGTTAAACCAAGAGACTAGAGAGTGTTATAGGAAGTGACAAGTTTCACTAATGTTTTTCCTATCAACCTTGTAGCAAGCAAAATCAGTATCTGAATAACATGTTAAATTTATATGTGTTCTTTTAGGATATCAAAGATTAAGAGTGCCAATCAAATACTAAAAAATTCGTTTAACAACAAGTAAGTGAGACACTTTAGGACAAGATTGAAATCTAGCATACAAGCATACGCTAAACATAATATCATACCTACTAGCAGTTAAATAGAGCAAGAATCTCATCATATCTCCATATGTCTTGATATCAACTTCTTTACCTTTTTTATCCTTGTCTAACTTAATAGTTGTACTCAGTGAAATGCTTTTTACCATTCCATTTTCATAATCAAATCTTTTGAGTAGATCCATTACGTATTTGGCTTCATTTATGAAAATTCCTTCCTAGTTTTGTGTTATCTATAGTCCGAGGAAGTACTTAAACGCTCCCATCATGCTCATCTCAAATTCTTTGCTCATACAAGAGAAAAATTCCTTATATAATAGCTCATTAGTAGAACAAAAAATAATATTATCAACATAAATTTGAACTATAAGAATATTTTAGTTCTTATGCTTGATGATAAGAGTTGTATCGACTTTACCCATTGCGAAATTATTTTCTAGCAGGAAATTCTTAAGCTTATCATAATATAATTTAAGTGCTTGTTTCAAACCATATAAAGCTTTTGTCAACTTATAGACATGATTTAGAAATTTTTCATTTTTAAAACTAGAAAGTTGTTTCACATAAACTTTCTTTATAATAAAGTCATTTAAAAATGCACTTATAACATTCATTTGATATAAGATGAAATCCTTATGACATGCAAATTTTAATAACATCCTAATAGATTCCAATTTAGCTACAGGTGCAAATGTTCCATCAAAATCAATTACTTTTTCTTAGTTGTAACATTGAGCTACTAACATAACTTTATTTCTTACAATCACATCAGTTTTATCCATCTTCTTCCTAAATACCCATTAAGTACCTTTGACAGATTGGTGTTCCAGTTTAGTAACTAATTCCCACACATTATTTCTCAAATTGATTTAACTCTTTTTGTATTGCCATAATCTAAGATTCATCATTTTCAACATTCGAGAAGGATTTTAGTTCAAGTTGAGAAATGAATGTAGAATGTTCACATGTATTTTTAAATGATGATCTAGTAGTTATTTCTCTAGAAAGATCACCTAAAATCAAATCTTTTGGATGAGAAGAAATATACCTCTACTCTTTGGGCATTGTTTGAGAAGTACCTTCATTTTAATCTGCACTTGGTTCTTCTTGTTGTTTATCTTGATTTCCAGGTGATGTATCATTTTATTTATCTTTGACAGATATTTCTTGTGATTCTCCATCTGCATCATCATTAACACCAATTGTTTCCATAGAAGAGAGGTTAGACTCATCAAAAGTGACATGTATGAACTCTTTCACAACTAAAGTTCTTTTATTAAACACTCTATAGGCTTGTCTTAAGTTTAAATTCCCAACAAAGATGTCAACATCAGATTTTGGATTAAATTTACTAATATTATGTTTTGTGTTCAAAATAAAATATTTCCATCAAAAAAATTTAAAATAACCGACGTTGGGTTTTATATATTTCCAAAGCTTAAAGGTAGTCTTATTAAGAGAAGGTCTTATCAACACATGATTTAATACATAATATGCGATGTTAATGGCTTTGGCTCAAAAATATTTAGGCAAATTATTTTTATTCATCACAGTCCTAGTCATTTCCTGAATAGTCTTATTTTTTCTCTCACTAACTCCATTTTGTTGTGAGGTTGTAGGTGAAGAGAATTGATATTCAATACCATACTCATTGCAAAAACATTCAAATACATCATTTCAAATTCTTCTCTATGATCACTTCTAATGCATGCAATGTTATAACCTTTTTTTCATTTTGTATGTTTTTACAAAATACTTTAAAAACATCAAAAGCATCATCTTTATTGGCTAAGAATAATACTTATATGAATCTAGAGAAATCATCAACAATCACAAGTGCATAATACTTGCCATTTAAACTAGCATACCTAGAAGGTCCAAATAAGTGTATATGAAGAACTTGAAGTAGTTTTGAAGTAGAAATATGATTTTTAGTTTTTAAAGAAGTTTTGATTTGTTTACCAAATCAGCATACTTCACAAATTTTATTCTTTTGAAATCTAATTTTAGAAAGAGCTTTAACTAATTTTTTTTTTTAGAAATCTTTGAAATCAAATCCATACTTGCATGTTCTAATTTTCTATGTCATAACCAACAATCATCATATAATGTAGAAGAACATTTATCATTTGAAGATGCATATATAATATCAATAGTATACACATTTCCACATCCATTTTCAACAAACACAATTTTACTATTACATATATTCTATAAAATATATCTATTTTTATCAAAGATAACTCTATAACCTTTATCATATAATTGACTAATACTAATCAAGTTATGCTTCAAATTCTCAACCAAACATATATTCTCAATTAAGATAGAGGAAACATTACCAACATTACCAATTATGAGAATATTCCCTTTTAAATTATCTTCAAATGAAACATCTCTATCGTTTTTAACTTTGGTAAAACTTGAGAACTAATAATAGTTTATGTCATGTGTCTTAAATATCTACTGTCCAAATACCATTTACTATTATTCTTCTTCAACCCTTACAACGATAATCTCAAGTCTTAGGTACAAAAACTTTTTGAATTCTTAAGTATTAGTAATAGTTCCTTTTAGAACCTAAATGCATTTCATTCGATAATATAAATTTCTCTTGACAGGACATTTATTTTTTGTATGACCATTTTAATTGCAATAATAAAACACAACTTGATTATTGATAGAGATACTTGTCACAAAGTAGTTATTATAATACTTTGTTTCAAATTTGGCTTATAGCCAACACCTCCCTTGTCAAACACACATTTTTGTGAACCAAGTAAATTATCTAAAATCTTTTGTCCATTTGTGAATTTTAAGACAACATTACTAAGTTCATTATTCTTATTTTTTAGCACCTCATTTTCCTTTTTCAAATAATCCATATGAGATTATATATGCTCAAGTGTTTCTCGTTTGCTGAAGTAATTTTAACATACAAAGATTTATTTTCCAATTTTAAACATGTAATCTTAGCACTTAAGGATTCATTCTCATTAGTGAATTCAACCATTTTTTTAAGAATGCATTCTTTTTACCTATTCTTATCCAATTATCATGCAATTCCTTAAAAATATCATATAATTCCTCATAGGTAAGAGAATTGTCTACCTTATCAAGTTCATTGAATAATTCTTCCTCAAGTGCCATGTATTTATACCACAAAATTTAAATTGTTAGAGTGAATAGTATAGCAAAAGAGTGGCTTCATAAATACTTTTTCATTGAGAGTTTTGTTAAGAAAAGCATAATTAATGTCCACTAGAAAAAGGTGACACCCATATCATAGGGTGGTAGGCTACTCACTTCTAATATTAACGATGATTCTTAAATATCGCAGAATAAAATGAGATAGAGGGTATGTTTGGGATTGAGGTTGGACAGCTGTAGCTTTTAAGCTGCAGCACTAAAGTGTTTGGTAAACACTAACTGCTGTAGCTTTTAAGCTATATTAGCTATGTTAATATAATTTTTCACTTGTATGATGTAAAATTTATTATATTTTTAATAATTTTGTTAAAATTATTATTTAAAAATTATATTTATTACATATTATTAACTTTCATTTTATAATTACAGCTTTTTTTCCACAGCAGCTGTAGCTTTTAAGTTACAGCACCTTAATCACAAACATAATCAGAATGCAGTAGAAATAAAAATATAGGGAATAGATTACACTTGTAACAATTAAAGTGAATCCTTTCATTATAACATTCCGAAATTCTGAATTCTTTATTTCTTTAATTAATAAATTAAAATTAGGGATGGCAATAGTATCTGTAAATCTGTAAACCAGCCAAAATCATTCCCTTTAATTTTGCTAGTTGCGAGTGAAATACTAGATAAACAACCAAAGATAGGAAGTGAATTAAGATTCTAAAAATTATTTCTAAATTAAATCTAGAGACACTTCAATTAACACAACTAAATATAAAAAAGATAAAGCTTAAGTGCAGTAAAAGATAAAGAGTAAGGGATAGAAAGTTGCAAACACGTGATTTTTTTATGTAGCTCGACCAATCTTGCCTACGTTTATACCTTCAAGCTCACCAGGCTTGAGGATTTCATTAAGCGTGCTTCTAAGGTTTCAACAATGCTTATACTTGATTTCTAATGTATTAATGGACTTTTATAACAAGAGATTATCCCCAATTTCTTAACTTAAGTGTATTCTAATACTTACAATCTTTCAAATTTGTGTTTACAAGTAGATGTTATAAATCAACTTCTTTCATACAATATAAATAATTGTAAGATTAATACTCAATGTGTGAACAAAAATAATTACAAGAATTTAAACTTAGATTACTTTTGAATGCTCAATAATGTATGCAGTTTACAAGTAGAGGTTACAAATAAACTTCTTTTACACAATATAAATGATTATAAGATTAGTACCTAATGTGTGATAAAAATAATTACAAAAATTTAAATTTAGATTAATCTTGAATGCTTAGTGATGTATATAGTTGTCCAACCCTTAATTTGGATTTAAATGAGTTCTTTTATAATTGAAGCTGAAAACTAACCGTTATAAATTTTTGAGCCTTAACAGTTTGCCATTAATTTGTTGTCGGATCATCATTTTGACTTAAACAAATTACCGTTGGGCTGTATTTCAAATAGTTGGTTAGCCGTTTGCAATTGGCGGTTAGCTGTTAACATATTCATTCATTATTTTCAAGTTGTCGGATCGCCGTTAATATTCATTCGATTGTATTACTCTTTAAACCTTGTCGATGACCTGCTAAATTTGTTATCGATTGGCCATTAACTTATCTATTAGCCATTTACAAGTTATTGGATAACGATTAATATTCATCGATTATGTTGCTTTCTAGACCTTGTCGGCAACATATTAATTTTGTTATCAGCTAACCTTTAATATTTATCAAGATGTGTTGTTCTCTGGACTTTGTCGGTGACTTGCTAACTTTATTGTCAGTTAGTCATTTTGCTTAACATTTTTTTTCCAAATAATTTTTAAAATTTTATTTTGACTATTATTAGACTTGGACTATTATTTGAAAGAACCTGCTATTCCAAATCTAGAAATTTTGATACACTTTGTTGGTGGAAAACAAATGGATCAAAATATCAAGTCTTGTAATTGCAAAAGATGTTTTAGCCATTGTAGTATCTACCATTGCATCCAAGTCGACATTCAGTACTAGTTGTAAATTTGCCTCTCCACATAGTAGTAAATTTTATCGAAAGATATTGAAGGCTTTAATATGTGCTCAAAATTGGTTGTGCTAAATTTAATGGTATGAAAATGCATTTTTATTTTAGTACAATGTAGTATTTGTAGCATTATACATTGCAAACTTATAATCATATTTTTTTTTCTTGATAATCTGTAAATGCAAATTCTTCTAATAAAACAAGAAATAACAAATTCTTTGAAGATGAAGATATTATTGATGCGGTAATGAACTAAGTTTCTTTAACTTAATTCACGAATTATTATATATTTATTATAATTTTATTCGTCGGATTAGTGTTTAAAATATTAATCTTAATTATTATTGTAAGAATTATGTTAGATAGATGCTAATAATAGTGAATAAAATAAAGATTTTAGCTAACGTAAAACTCGATATTGTTGACTTTTGTATTATTGTAGCTCTTGGCTTGTGTACTTCATAAATAAATTGTGTTGGTTTGAAGTTAAAATTTTAATTTTTCATTATTTATATTGATTAAATTTAAAATTGAATATTTTATGTGCAATTTTAGATTATCGTTATACATTTATATATTAAACATTCATGATTTTGAATGTGAGAACTCACAAAAAGTTTATCAAATATTATTATAAGTTGGATAATTATCAAAACTTACAGTAGATAAATTTTCTTAAAAAATTAAAGTCTACAATAAATTTTTACTGAGATTTAATAATTTAAATTTTGTAAAAATATTAATTTAATAATGACAAACCGGCAGCCGGTGGTGCCATTGTTAGGGGTGGGCGTTGTCCGGTTCGGTTCGTATACCGAACCGAACCGAACCGAAACCGATTGGTTCTCAGAAAATTGAACCGAACTTAACCGAATTTTAAAATCGAACCGAACCGAACCGAAATAATTCGGTTCGGTTCGGTTTTAAAATTCGGTTCAGTTCGGTTCGGTTTGGTTTGGTTCAATATTATCTGAATTTTGTAATTTTGACCTAATGTTACTGAATTTTATAATTTTAACCTGATTTTACTAAATTTTACTAAATTAGCAACTACACATACATTACACTCTACACACGTAATAAACAAATACAAAGTCCTCAAATCGAAAGCAAAATAATAAAAGTCACAATATGAAATAGTAACAATTAACAAATACACCTAAATTTAAAATCTATTACAAGTTATAAATTCATAACCACTTAAAAAAAAAATTACAAGTCCGTAATCGATAAAAAAAAGTTCACCATAGCAGACAAAGCACAACTACATCCACCATTCATATCACCTACATAAAAATTCAAAGTGAGCCAAACACTCAATAATTAAAATAGATAAAATAAAATGATTTAATAATTAATAACTAATAAATAAATTTATATAATTTTTATTACCTAAAAAGTATTTATGTTGAACTTCAATTTTCACATTGTCGTTGACATGGCAAGCTGGTCACCCGTTGTTGATTTGCGAAGTTCTATATAAAAATAATAATAATAATAAAATAAACAAAGTTCATATTACTAAAAAAATAAATTAAAATTCAACAAATTGCATAAGGTTCATATTACTCAAAATATAAAATTAAATTAAAATTAAAATTAAAATCAAAATTAAACAAATTTTATAAGATTCATGTTACTTTAAAAATAAAATAAAAGTAAAATTTTACAAAACATACCTTCTCCGAGTTGATCCATAAATTCATTGTCTTCAACTAATTTATTTAGGTTCGTTGTTGTATCTACAAAAAGAGAAGTCTGCAACCAATTTTGCAATAATACCAATGCTTCAACCATATCCGGAGTTAAAGAACTTCTATATTGATCTAGTATGCGACCTCCAGTACTAAAGGCAGACTCAGATACAACAGTAGATACCGGAATAGCAAGAACATCCCTTACTACACTTGACAAGATTGGATAATTGGCACCATTCACCCTCCACCATAATAAAATATCAAAATTTGTGCCCAAATTACTTTTTACAATTTTTTCAGTATTCTCCATCAAGTAAAGATCCAACTCATTTGATAATTCTGACTTATCTTCACTAATCGCAACCGCTTTACTGAATTCAGAGAAAGGGTCCTCAAGCATAACATCATCATCATCATCCAAATTCCAAAAATTCAAACTACTTCCACTTCCAAAACCTAAATTTTGGCTTCCGCTTGTACTTCCGCTACCACTTCCACTTACACTCCCACTTCCACCCGGTTTATATTGTGCATTATAAGACTCATAAAGCTTACTCAACAAATTTTTGACCATTTCCTTCATCTCAACACATTTGGCACTATCCTTGCCATATAATTTCTCAAAGCAATGTGTTGCAAATTTCATTTTTCCTCGTGGATCAAGTACAGAAGCAACAATCAACAACTTATTTATCTTACCACAGCCATCCCAATACTTATCAAATTTTTCCTTCATTTTAATTGCCATAAAACCCAAAAGACTATCATTACTACCGGACAATGATTCCAAAGATTGTTCAATTTAACATATCAAATTGTAACAAATATTTGATGTCACCTAAAATAAATAAATAAATAACCATTATTAACAAAGCTAAAGTATACTTTTTATCATATATTTCAATTCAAAAGTATAATAAAGATTTAATGTTACCTTCAAAGAAGAAGAAAATTGCAAAGTTGCATCATAAAAAGTCTTCAAAAACTTGACTATGCGACGAGCACTCTCCCAATCACTGCTTAATAGTGGCCCTTCCCTCTTCTTCTTCCCACCCTCTTTTTCTTGGAAATAAGCATCATAAAGCTTATCTTCAAGTGCCATCCGATCAAATGTCGCTTTAAATTTCAAGTGTCTGTATTCAACATGGAATATGTAGAATTCCATCTAGTCGGACAATCACACTTCCTCGACAATTAATCTTCTCTTGTTGCACACTAATTTGAAATGCTTGCATCCTAGCGATGGAAGATCTTACATACTTCACAAGCATTCGAACACTAACTATGCTCGGTTCCAATTCTCTCAACCCTTCAAGTAATAATCAAATTCAATATATGTGCACAACAACGAACATGCAAATACTCCCCATTCAACACTAAGGCATCATCCCTCCAATTCTTGACTCTATTAGTTAAATACCTAAGAGCACCCTCATTTGGACTTGCATTGTCAATGATTCATGATGAAACACTCGCTCTATACCCCGATCAATTAAACATGTTTCAAGTTGCTTACCAATTGTCTCGATGAATGATCATTAATGATGTTAAAACTAATAATCTTTCTATGTAAATTCCAATCTCTATCAATAAAGTGAGTCAGTAATGACCATGTAGCTAGTCGTTGTAATGGAAGTCCAAATATCGATGGTCAAAGATACTCTCGCTTATTCCCAACCAATAAGCTCTTCAACTTAACATTTTCCTCCATATACATATCAAGAGTATCTCTAGTAATGGTTCTTCGTGATGGGAGAAGATATCTAGGAGTCGCCACACTACAAAAATGCTTAAAACCCGGATTCTCCACAACAAAAAAGGCAATTCATCAAGAACAATCATTTTCACAGTTGCTCGCCTGCAAGCATCCTGACTAAATCCTCTTGCTACAATTTCATCACTACCAACATCTTGAGTTAAAGCTGTTTGGTCTTTTAGAAAGTCCTTGTACTTTGTACACCTTTTTTGATAATGAATCCTCAAAGTGCTAGTTCCGTACCCACTCGTGCCACATTCAAATTCATTACCACAGTAGTTGCATTTGCACTTCTGATAATTATCTGGAACTCTAGTGAAATGTTGCCACACTATTGATCTTGGAGCCATTTTTTTCCTTGGTAGCGGCGGTTTGGATGACAAAGACTTTTTTCTCTTGTTTCCACCAGTGACAATTGTTTCTGAATCATTTTCATTATCATCAACTTCATGCTCAAAATCATCAGCTACGCAATCAAGGTTGTCTTGAACTCTTGAGTAATTAGACATCTAAAATAAAATAAAAAAATAAGTAATCTTGATTTACTTTATTAAAATGAAAAAAACTAAATAGAATTTTTTTAAGTTCAATATTTTTCATATTCAATTTTTATAATATATTTGGGAGCAATAAAATTAATATGTAATATTAAAGTTCATGAACTTTTTATATAACTGAAATATAAAATGCCCAGTTTAGTAATAAACATCATAACCTCCTTTTCCTTAACAAATGTTTAGTAATAAACATCATAAAGGCACACAATCTAATAATAATAAAAACAAGTAACTACAATGCATTACCTCATTTTTCTTGGCGAAATCCTGAAATTAGTGGTGCTGAACGAGTTAAATTTGTTAAAACCTTATCAAATACTCTTTGTGTTGCATCAGCAGCATCGCCAGTCAAGTCCACACTTACCTGACAATTGAACATAAGGAGAATCACAAATGAGGTCTTAACTAAATCATAACTCAGGCAAAACAGTCCAACAATTATCATTGCCTTAGTTTTTCTTAAACTCAGAAAATAATTTGCCTAATTTTTTGAAATTGAAGGTGCAATCAGTAGCTAAAAAATAAAGCCAGAAATGTACACGCATAAGGCAGATGCAGCTTTTCAACTGGTGGTAAACTATGTATAAATGGTAAAAGTCGCAACTGAGGTTAGTTATAAAACGTTTGTGTGTGTGATCACCTAGTTTAATTGATTGGAAAGAAAAATAATAATAAATGTTTGGTTCTTACGTCTGTAATCAAAATTAATGTTCAACTTTGTCTCATCGTCAACTATACCGCATATACTAATATCAGCAAACAAATGCAAACCTTGGAGCCATTTATCAAAGTTTCTAATACCTTTTCAGTTCTACATCATAATTGTAATTTACGATGACTGATATTTATGTAACTAGCAAACCATACAAGTCCAAAGATGATTCAATCGTGATCAAACCAATATTCAAAGATGCAGTTGCAAGTCCAAAGCATGATTGCAAAACTAATATTCAAAACACAAAACACAAAACACACAATCAAACCAATCATGATCAAGTCCAAAGACAGATTGCAAAAACTAATATTCAAAGTCCAAACCAGTCTCAATACAATAATATTTAAAACACAAAACACACATATATATGTATACATACCGGAAAATTCAAAAATAGAAAAGGAATACAACAATTCAGGTTTGCGAGATAATATTGGAATCATAGCATCGATCTACAAGAACTCGTGAAATCGCTAAACGTAGCAGATGCCATGTCTCATGAATCACCGTTGAATTACAATTGAAATTGAAAGTCTGGCAGGTGTTGTTTCCCTTTCCAAGTAAAAGGAAAAAAAAATCATTACCGAAAGAAGTATCGCGACAACCAGCAGCAGATCCCCACGAGTTGTGAAAGAAGAATTCTGCTCGTCACAGTTGCCTATCTCCGTCACCAAGAAATGGGTTTGCACCGTCAAGTAGTACAGATCGGGCACGGAGAGTGTGGAGGAGAAGCAGCCCAGCTCTAATCGATTGAAACCCTCTCTGTCTCTTTGCCCAAGCACCAGTTGAGGTTTTTCTGGAACCACCAGCAGAGAACGCAGGGGAGGGAGGTGCCGTATATGCTGCCCACCCTTGCAGAGGGAAGCCCTGCCGGTCGTTTTCTTGTAGGCTGGACCGCGTGAATCAACTCACAAGCTGTGCAGTAAGGGTGGCGCTGTGCTCGACGACTGGAACTGAAAATTTGAGTGACGGCTGAAGACTGAAGTTTAGGAAATGGGGTAATTTAGGTTTAGTTTTTATATTTTAAAGTTTTTTTAATTTAAAACCGAACCGATCGGTTTGTGTGTTTGGTTCGGTTTTAAACCGATCCGAACACAAACCAATCGGTTTTTAAAATTTAAAACCATTTGATTTTTTGTTACAGAACCGAACCGAACCGAACCGAATATTTCAGTTCAATTCGGTTCGGTTCAGCAAAAACCGAACCGTTTGCCCACCCCTAGCCATTGTCATCCTATTGCAATGATCTAATGATTTTATCAACATTGAGGGAGCCAAATGTTATTACACAAAAGGAAGTAAGATGGTCGGTACCGTACCCGAGCCTGATCCATCAGTATCCTTAACACCCATTCCCCAATATACCCATCATCCCACTGCCAAATCCAACTCCTAATTCTCAGATTTAACATTTTCTCACTGACTTTGATGCAACAACATTACAGGTAACTGCTTTAGCTCAACAACAGCAGTACAGTAGCCACAACATACAGAAAGAAAGAAGCTTCATCATCATCAGATCTCCAAACGATGAGGAGGTACAAACAAATTATTTTCCGGAAACTTAAAAATTTTCCATCCAAACAAACACAACTTTAATATTTTATTTATTTATTTATCATATATTAATATCGATTGATTTGTTCAATTCTTTTCAGGTACGGCCACCACAGATTACACGGGAAGCAAGGAGGATTGAAAGGAATGGTAGGGAAATTATCAATTGCGGTTGTTGTTCTACTGATCTGTACTCTCTCTCTCTTGTTTTCTGCGACTACTGTTGGCGGAGGTCGCAGATCCAACTCTCCATCGGAGGTTAGTTTATTTACGTTATAAGTGATTTAAAGTTGTTTGCATTTTTGTTTGGCTGCTGAGAAAGTTTTGAAGGAATTAGATGAAAATAGTATTTTTAAAATTAAGCCTGATAGTGAAGTACGATAGTTTATTATTTTATATGAACTGTGGTTAATTATGATAAATATGAAGGTCGGCAATGTTAAAGTTTAATTGAACTACTCATCAATGAATCTGTAGTAGTGAAATTTCAATGGAAGTGATTTGCTTTTGCTTTTAGCAAAATGTTAAGAATATGGTAGGAATGTTTGCTTATCTGTGTTTGTTTTCAATGATGACTAGGTGTATGCTTACAGTAACATATGAAGCTTTTATATTGACTATTTTTTTTTTCAGTAATTAGCTTAGGCCTGTAAGAGATCTACTGCATATCATAGATATAGGTCTTGCTCCTTTTGAGGTATCAGTGTTGTGCTTATTATTGCTGCAATTAAATTCAGTACACTCTACACTGGTACATTGCTGCATCTATTTGGGGACTTTTTTGAAGATGTGTCCGTTTCATGAACTTCGTATTTGGAATATGGATTCATGAGACTTTGGATAGAGTAAATGCAATTTATTTGCGCATAAATGCATAATTGCAGAAACATTTTATATTTAAGCTCTTTTCCTTTTTTTGAGTTTGCTTCGCATAATTTTTTCCTTATAGCTTATCTATTCTTTTATCTTAAGCATATCAATGTAGAAGAACTTTGGGGAGGTGCTAAATCTGGCGGTTGGAGGCCTTCATCTGCTCCAAGATCTGTCTGGCCCTGTATGGTGTTTCTTTTTTTCTTTTTTATTTTTTTGTTCAATTAATTTTTTAATAATCATTTTTTCTTTAAAACTTTTTAAAATAGATGACAGAAATACTAGGTTATTGAGATAGACATTTCGGTTAATTCTGATTATGCTATTCTTTACTCTCTAAATCGTGGCAGCTCCTCCAAGAGAGAGCAATGGTTATCTGCGTGTGCGCTGTAACGGTGGTCTGAATCAACAGCGTAGTGCGGTTTGTACCCCATCCTTACTGTGAAATATATTGCAGATATACCTATGCAAGGGTTTCTCTTAATAATTCGATTGGGTGAAGGAGAGATTAACTTTTTTCTTCTTGCAGTCACTCCATGTTTTCTTCTTCTCTTTGTCCTTTCCTTTTTCATTTTCTAAATTTTTGATAATGCAAATGAAGCTTTTGTGGAAATTCCTAAGCTGCACTTTTTTTGAAAGATTTAAAGTATGAATTAAATGCTGGTAGATTTTTTAATAGATAATCTGACCTATTTAATGGAATTCTTTGTTTTGGATTTTATGGGGTTAATTTGTGTAATTAACATGTATTCTTCTGGATGTTCTAGATCTGTAATGCGGTTCTTGCTGCTAGAATCATGAATGCTACACTTGTGCTGCCTGAGTTGGATGCAAACTCATTCTGGCATGATGACAGGTATCATGTTCTTAGTGTTTTAATTTTTTTTTTCTATTTTTCTTTTATGTTTTTGATGGTTTAAGATATCTTTTGTATAGTAGGTTTCAGTTTCTTAATGGACATCTCTAAGTAGCAGTATGCTGCAATTCGTTAAGTTAAAGATTAGTTGTGATTGTTTACATCTTTTGGCATAGATGGGCAACAGATTGTTGGAAAGCCACTAGAGCACCGCTGACATAATATGTTTTTCTATTATTATCATTTTTTAGATATACTTGAATGAAATATCTCTTCCAATGAAGGAGATGCACCCAATTGAGAGCTATTCACCAGATGCAGCTTTTTGATAATACCTTCCATCTTTAGATTTGAATTTTTGGACTTGGTGACTTTGTTGACCTTGTGGACCTCTTGACCTTTTCTCTCTCTCTCTCTCTCTGCGTGTGTGTGTGAATAAAATACTTATGTTTATTTAAAAAAAATAATAATTGAGGTTATGCTATTTTGTAATGAACAGTGGTTTCCAGGGCATCTATGATGTTGAGCATTTTATTCAGACCTTGAGATATGATGTTCAAATTGTGGAAAGCATACCAGAAATCCACAAAAATGGAAAAACCAAAAAAATAAAAGCTTATCAGGTAGAAATTTAGTATATGTAATTGTAGTGTCCATGAAATAAAATTTGCTAGTAATGATTTATTCTGGAAATTTAAGAAATGTTAACTTTTAATTTCTCTTTCTTCACTCAGCTTCGGCCGCCTAGAGATGCTTCCATCAGTTGGTATTTGACAGAAGCTATGGAACAGATGAAGAAACATGGTGCCGTTTATTTGACTCCCTTTTCCCATCGATTGGCTGAAGAAATAGACAACCCTGAGTATCAGCGACTGAGATGCAGAGTTAACTATCATGCTCTACGATTCAAGCCAAATATTATGAAGTTAAGTGAGTTGATAGTTGATAAACTCCGTGCGCAAGGTCATTTCATGTCAATACATCTTCGTTTTGAGATGGATATGCTGGCATTTGCTGGGTATGTTCCTATTTAATATATCTTACTTTCTGCAGACAGTTACTCACGTGCACCAGGGTTTCAGGATGCACAAGATATATCTTGATGTATTACTTGATCTACAATTAAGAGTGCTGAGCAGTAGAACTTGAATGATTTGCAGGTGTTTTGATATATTTACCCCGGAACAGCAAAGAATATTGAAGAAGTATCGAGAAGTAAATTTTAAAGAAAAGAAACTTGTTTATAATGAAAGAAGAGCCATTGGGAAATGCCCATTAACTCCAGAGGAGGTGATTCTTCTGTTGTTTATCATTGTCTGTTATCTGTTGCTTACTATTATTATTTGGTTTTAACGGCAATTAATTTAGTTCATCAAGGAGATGAAGGACTATGAACTCCAGCGCAACTTTTACATCACCACACTTTTTGTATTCATCATTGGCAAATCATGCAAATACATACCATTTTTTTCTCTCTTCACTCTGCAGGTTAGTCTTATCCTACGTGCTATGGGGTTTGATAATTCTACCAAGATTTACCTAGCTGCCGGTGAACTATTTGGTGGAGAGCGATTCATGAAACCATTTCGGGCATTGTTTCCTCACCTTGAGAATCACAGTTCTGTGGATCCTTCTGAGGAGCTGGTTGCGAATACCAGGGGATTATTAGGGTCAGCTGTGGATTACATGGTTTGCCTCCTCTCTGACATTTTTATGCCAACATATGATGGACCAAGCAACTTTGCCAACAATCTTCTGGGTCACCGTCTCTACTATGGCTTCCGGACTACAATCAGACCTGACAGGAAAGGTCTTGCCCCAATTTTTATTGATAGGGAGAATGGGCAAACAGCTGGGTTTGAGGAAGCTGTTAGGCGTGTCATGCTCAAAACAAACTTTGGTGGACCTCACAAGCGTGTCCCTCCTGAATCTTTCTATACAAATTCTTGGCCTGAATGTTTCTGTAAAATATCAGCACAGAACCCCGCTGATCAATGCCCACCAGACAATGTGTTGGATATTCTAAACAGCCGTTTGGAGACTGAAGCAACAAGTGATTCGCAATCCTTGACCCAAGGAAATTTCTCAACACCTGTACTAGAAAGATAAGATTCTTTCCTCAAATCTTTTCAACAGTGGTTTGCCAATCTCCTGATAATGAGCGTTACAGATTATATTGGAGAAGGGAGTGGATTTTCAATGTTACACTCAGCCTTTCAGGTGCGTTTCATATTTGAGAAGTGTACATTCTGCAGTTTTATATTGATTTAGTTAAATTTTGCTAGTGCTCATGGTACTTATTTCCCCTGTTTTGAATTTTCTTTATAGGTTTCAAATTTAAATTACAGTACATTAAGTACAATCTAATAATGTAGGCATAGCTGAAATGAAACTTGATGATTGAGATTACTAATAGAAAGCGTAGCAGCATTAAAAAATTTTGATGAACCATAAGAAGTTGATTTTCAAAAATTGAGTGACGGTGAAAATGCTGAAAGCATATGTGAGTTTTGTTCATCTGGACGACTGATAAAGATGAAAAGCGTAAATCCATAATTATCTTCCACATGGATGTATTTAGTATGTAAATCCATAATATTTGAGCTTGTAAAGATTATTAGTCAAGAGCTGAAAACTGCTATTCTCCTCTCTTGTTGCCCCATGCAAATACATATGCACATATATACATGTTCGTAACAGAACTTACTGGTGTTTTATAAAAACCCAGCTTGTTAGCAAGATTTTGTTAGCTTTGGGTTTCGCGCACGCATCCTTCATCCTCACGGTTTTATTCTTGGTATGGACTCAAGTCGACCTAAAAGGTCTCTTACTAGTCTAAGGTTGGTCATCCCGTATAAGTGTGTCATTCGTATCCTTCCCAAGCGATGTGTGATGTCACAATTTACCTATCTTAAGCCTATTATCCTCACTAGCTGTGACCATCTGCACACTTCAAGTTGGGAGTAGCTCTGATACCATCTGAAATGACCTATTGTCATCATATTTCTCAATAAAATCTTAAATTTCTAATACTGCCCTTATTTAATCATGCTTATCCATAAAAGTTATCAAAGACCAAGAGTAGAAGCATAATTCCAATCTTCTCTCTTTTATCTCTCTCAAAACAATACTCACTTCTCAATTGATACAACTTTCGATGTTGTTGAACAAGATCGCTCTAAGATATCAACCAAAATCAAGACAATTGAAACCCAATGGGCTTCAATGAATTTAAACTATTCTTCCCTTTCTCATTTTGCTCGATTCTTCTTCTTGCTAAAAATAAGACAATATTTTCTTTTAATACTAAGAAGCTAGGGTTAACTAAGGGTTGGAAAAAGACTAAAATTTCCTTAATGAAGTGATTAAAATATCCCTAAGCAATTAGGGGTATTACAATAGAATCACAATTCTAAGGGATGACAGGCCTTTTGGGTGGGCTTAGGCCCATACCAAGAACAAAACTATGAGGATGAAGAATGCATGCGTGAAGTCCAAAGTGGATAATATCTTGCTAGTGAGCTGGGTCGGTATAGATGGTATGAGAGCACTCTCAAATGGAAATGTGCGGATGATTGTGACATTCCACATCATTTGGAAGGATGTTATTAGTGGGTTGGAGCGTTTCATTTGGATGATTGATTTTTATTTTGATTTTGTAGACTTTAAAGTAGGGATGATTGGAATCAAGTTTATGCCAAACCGTTAGGCCTCATAATTTATTGCTAAGACATATATATTTGAGGTATTACAATTTCGTTTGGATCTTTATACATGTTTGTGAATCATAAGTAATACTGAGGTTTAGATTCTTTTGTGCATAACTGAAAGTGAATTTCAATTATGAAATTCTTTTAAAGAGGTAAGATTGTAATACTCCCAATTGTTTAGAGGTATTTTAGTCAGTTCATTAAGTTAAGGGCATTTTAGACTTTTCTTAACCCTTAGCTAATCCCTAACTTTTTAGTATAAAAAGAAAGTTCTGTCTTATTTATAGCAAGGAAAAGAATCGGGCTAAGACAAGGGGAAGAAGAGCTTGAGGGCAAGATTTATTGAAGTCCTTTGGATTTCAATTGTCTTGCTCTTTGTTGATATCTTAGAGTGATCTTATTTAACATCATTGGAGTTGTATCAATTGAAGTGAGTATTATATTGAGAGAGATAAAAGAGAGAAGATTGAAGTTAAGATTCTATCTTTAATAATTTTTATAGAGAGAGCCGATTAGATAAGATTATTAGTAATGTAAGATTTTCTCTTTGATGATTGTATTGAACATGCACCTAACAATCTTGATGTTGAAATCTGTTGGGTCTCTAGTAAGTAGGAGCTCATAATTGTTGTGGTGCTTTGATGAAATTATTAGGACATACAATTTTATTTGAAGTTGCTGGACCACACAAATTTAGTTACATTTGCAATACAAAATGCTTTCTTTTTTTTTTCTGGTTTGAGATGTAATGATTATAGATTTTAGGTTCATATCCTTTCCTTCCAGTTTCCACTCATATATCATGCTTCATTTAGGGAACTATGTACATAGTTTCTGATTTCTAGATTTACCACATGTGTTTCATGATCTGATCATTTAAATTGAATGCTAAATAGAGAAATTTTTGGTCTCTGCAGGTTCATTATCTGGGATCTGGATCAACTGATTATCATTTGCACGAAACACATGGCAACCTTATATAGTGTATTGCCAGTCTCAACATTCAACTTGTTATTTGTGTAGGTAGGAAATATTTTATGTTGTATGATATTGATTGACTTCACCACACCTCATTTCTGTAAAAACAAGCACCTTAACTAATGTTCTGTGCTGTAGTATGATTTGTCGAGGAATTGAAGCACAGGTTTGCATTCTTATATTTGGCCAACAGATGCAGATGACGAGCAGAATTAATCATAATTTGGACACGATATATCTTTTCCTTTATTAGGAAAAAGAGTATTTGTTGAATCCATTAATATTTAGCATGAGCAAGCATACTAATTCTATGAAAGGGGAAGAGAAAAAGTGATATTATGAAGTCATGATCTTATTTAACTTTGCTTATGAGTCTTAATTTATTGATTAATTTTTATTTTTATTGGACTTTTGATTATGTTAAAAAGACTAAAATATTTCTTAAAAATATTAAAATATTTATGTTTGTGTAATACAATATAATATAATTTTATGTAATATATGATTTTATACTATAGTACAAGATATGATCATGAAATATATGATAATATTGTGCAATATATGACACTATAGTGTAGTATAATACATGATAATTTTATGCAATACATGACACTATAGTGTAGTATAAGATATAATTATGAAATACATGATCATATTGTGTAATATATAATTGTATGGTGTAATACATGATTTTGTCGTACATGATAAGTTTTTAAAATTAAAAGTGACTAAGATTAAAATATTTATAAGTAAATATCTTTTTATACTTTATTACAATAAAGATGATATTATGGATATTTAATTGATTTTCTTGTTTAAATTTTATTGTAGAATTTAAATTTCATGGCTGGTTCCTTATAGAGATCCTCTCAAAAAAATTCCTCAGATAAAAGGGGAAAAATAATCATAAAAGTGCATGCACTTAAATATATGCCCAATAAGGGGAGAGATTTGGACGAGTTGAAGATGCATTTAGGAGCCAATGAATAAACGCAAGTTGATGAATCTCCGATCTCGTTCAGAGGAGCCCGTCAAAATAAATAGCTAGCAATACTGCATAATCACTACTAGAGATTCCATTGATTAATACGCATCACATCAAAAGAAATTTTCTCATTACATGTATTGGGTGATTGCTCGGTTTCATTGCTATTCATTTATATACATCGCTGAGTTTAAAGGTTGTACACGTGGATTTTTGATGATGTGTTTTACCAATGTGTACCTAACAATTGGTAGTAAGTCTTCTTTAAGGAAAGCCGTCGTCACGGAGGGAGTAAACTAGTGAGGATTGTAGGGTCGAATGTAACGACTTTAATTAAGTTTTACATCACTGAGTTAAGGCTAGATGTGTGAGTTTCTATGCACTTTAAATTATTTGTTTTACAGGCCTGTTTCTTAAAAGATAAATTCACTCCATATGTAACATATTATTGACCCATTGTAAGGAAGAATTTGAAACTAGAAATGGCCAACAAGTTGGCCTGACAAGGCACAGCCCGTTACTAGGTTGGGCTGCCCCAAGCATGCCAACAATATTTCACGCTAACATAGTTTAGTCTTTATATATTGTTACTATACTTTCTTGACAATTAGATTTCTTTAGCCAAGTGGATATGGGCATATGATTTTTTAAATATAGCTTCTTATTTTCTTGGTTTAAGTAAAAAACTATATGTAATTTCTTTTAATAGAATAAATAAGAATTAAAAACATACCATAACTTTAATAAGAATAGAAAAATATCATATGATTCATTAATAATACAAATTTAATTCTAATTTGACAGCATAATTTTTAGTTTTAAATATATGAAACTACAAATATGATACGGTGCTGGCGTGTTGTTCATCCAATTATCCAAGTTAATAAACTCAAAATCGAGATACACAACGATTAACATTATGTTTTAAGCTTCCCGTACGATTCTGGAATTTATAGCTTATAAATGGTTTTGCAATGCTTGCACTCAAGTTTTTGCAACCCTTCATCTAGAGTGGGCAAAAAAGTCCGGGCCGGCCCGGCCCGGATACGTGGGCTTTAAGCTCGGCCCGCGTATTAAATGTTTGGACATAGGCCTAAGAAATCCAAGGCCCGCTACGAACGGGCCCGGATAAGGACTTTTATAAAAAGTCCGGACCTAAGCCTGGATTTTAATTTATAAATTAAAAAAAATATAAATAAATAAATAAATATATATATATATATGTATGTATTTAATTTTAAAAATTAAGTCCAATTAAATTATATTAAATTAGATTGAATTATCTATAATATTATCTTTTATTTGGTGTAATATTGAATAGGATTACATTAAATTTAATTTAATAAATTAAAAATAATTCTTTAAATAATTCAATTATTTTTAAATTATACTACTAATTGTTGAATTTAATAAATAATATGAAATAATATTATGATGAATCAATCGATAAATTTTTATGTTTAATATTATTTAATGGTTTATACAAATTATTGAATAAAAATTTACTATTGGATTAGTTTATTTTCGATATTAGCATTTGTGAGTTATTTTGTTGTCATTATTAATATTAGATAATCGTAGTATAATTTAAGTTTTTTTTAGTTTATAGTATTATTAAAAATTTATTTTAAAAATTAATAAAGTCTAGCTCACTAAGCTCAGCCGGACTCGTTCAAGTCCTCGAGTCGACCTGCGCCAAGCCCGCTCAATATGAACGAACTTTTTCAAGACTTAAGCTTATTGTTTGATACATGGATTTGGGCCTGGGCTTACAAAAGCCCGGCCCAAACCCATAAATTACCAACCCTACCTTCCTCCTATGTTTTTTATTTAAATCTACACCCAATAGCAAATTTGTACATAATTACATACATGTCCTTAGAAAATAACCAATAGATTTAACAAAAAATTCAAGCCGCCTACAACCCACGGTTTTAAGTCTAGCCACATAATAAATTTAAGAGTGTGAGATAAAAAATTGTGAGTCCACGCGTAGTGGGCAAAAAGTTATATTACATAAAATAAAAAAAATCCAAATATAAAAATAAGAAAACAAAAAAATTAAATAAATCTATATCATATACCGTATCCCTATTTCCTAACCCTAAATGAAGCAAGTAAAACTAAAGCATAAGCATTGCAGACACCATACCAGTCGCCTACTGTCAACAGTCGACAGCCACACCCTCACAGCCATCGTCGCCACCAATCGTTGCAAGCCACTGCAGCAGGTAGCAGGCAGCCACGCGAGTCGCGAGCTCAGCACGCGTTGAACCAAGCACCAAAAGCAGCTGCAACGTGATGCATGAACGCAGCACGACAGCAACAACGACTCTCTAAGAAGTGCAACTTCGATTTGTGAGGTACAAAGAAGTGCAGTTTTGAAATTTGAATTTCTTGAAAAAAAAATTTAATATATTTATATATGTATGTTAATGTGATTGTAAAGTTACAATTCTTCATTTTTTATTTTCTTGTTTATTAATATTGTATTACTTTGTTTTCGATATTAGTATTTATAGTTTATTATATTGTACTAATAATATTTTTGTGTGCTGGATAATTATGTATTGAATAATTATATATAATTTAATTTTTCTTTTTAGTTTACAACTTTATTAAATTTTTTTAAAAATTTTAATAAAAGTTCAAACTTGTTTCAAGCCCGGCCCGCACAAGATTGAATGGATTTTTAGAGGATTGTACTTATTTTTTAATACATGAATTTGGACTTAGACTTGCAAAAGTCTAGTCGAGACCTGCAAATTACCAACCCTAATAAAAAATAAAATATACCCTTAAAAAACCATCTATCTAGATTTCCTCACTCTAGCATTTACATTTCTCACCCCTCACCATTTCATTCTTCCCCTCTCATGATTTTCTCATCTCTCACCATTTCATCTCTTACCTCAAATACAAAGGTTTTTGATAAACATAAACTCTTTAAAAATAGCCTTGTTAGTATATTGTCAAGTGTTGAATAAGCGATGTTTGAAAAAATATAAACATTTTGTATAATTGTATGTTTAGGGCATTATTTGATTTCATTACAAGTATATTTGCTAATGATTTATGAGTTTGTAATAGTATATTATTCATTTTAGTGCGTGCGCACACACAAACACACACTGTTACACAAAATGTAAGAATTCGAGATCAAAGTATTCAATTTAAGTTTTGGGTGACTGCAAAATGATTCTACAAATAAGTCAAGTATAAAGTTAGGTAAGTCGAGTATTTAGTCGAGCAAGAAGTGATGTAAGAGAGTTGATTAAGTTGAATATCTAGTCGGCTAGGACGTCATGTAAGTCAAGTATCTAGTATAACAAAAGTTGAAGTGAGTCGAGTAAGTTATGACGCAAGTTGGCTAGGAAGTCGAGAAATATGTGGAGTAATAGTAAGCCTAGTAGCAAAATATAAGTCAAGTAAATAATCTAGTAGTATAGAATAATTTAAGTAATTAGTGGAACAAGCCTCTGAACAAGTTGAGTAAGACTCAAGTAAGTTTATGAATAAGTCGAGTATTAATTGAGTGCGTCTATTGAATATGTCGAGTACTAATTTTAAGTCTTTTAAAAATGTTGAATATGAGCTAAGTAATTTTTTGAACAAGTTAAGAGTATTAATTATTTTAAGTTGTTTGATGAAGTAAAGTAAGTGTTTTGATCACATTGAGTAGAGGTCAGTAAATCTTTTGAATATGTCGAGTACTAAGTTGAATAAGTCTTTTGAATAAGTTGAGTAAAAATTGAGTAAGTTTTTTGAATAAGTTGAGTATTAACTATTTCAAATTGTTTGAACAAGTGAAATAAGTCTTTTGAATACGTCGAGTACAATTGTAAAATCTAATTGATTGTTATATGAGTTTTGGTATTTTCTATGCCCAGATGGGCTTCCTCAAGACATTGAGATTCCACTTTTTGGTGGGAGAATCTTGTACAAACGTTGACCTTCATTTACAAATGTAAAGGCCTTACTCTATTCCTGTCGGATTAGCGGCCTTCCGGCTCGAGCCCCATCACCTCCTTCAGTTAATCTACACAAGGAGTATCATAAACTAATGGATGGAATAGTTGACAAACCATACTTTATTTATTTCCTCAATGTTGTTTAAACATGTATTAAATTCAAAATTATTTGTCTACAGAGGGTTTGATGGAGGATCATAGATAGTATGTTGTCTTTAAGGGGTGGTGTGTTGAAGTTTTTGGGTTATGACTTAAGGCCTAGAGCAAGTGAAAGACTATCCTTAGTCATTGTATAAGGATTTCCCTACTGAAATTGTATGATGATGACTTTTCTAGTTGTTATAAGATGACATTGTATTTATTGTTTATTGGATAATTTGTGGTTATTGTAAATACTATTATTTTTTTAATGGTTATTACATATCTTGAAAGATGATTACTTACTAATACAGCTGAAGTAGATTATACTCCACGCTTTACCTGACTTCCATAAAAAAGTCTCAAATTTTTCAAGAGACTTAATTGTTCTCGGTCCAATTAAAGTAGAGTATACTCAACTTGTTACCCGACTTTCATGAAAGAAGTCAAGAAATTTTCAGGAGAATTAATCAGTCGTGGTTCAACTGAAGTTGAGTATACTCAACTCATTAAGAAGTCGAGAATTTTTCAAGAACTTTAATTAGTCATGGTTCAATTGAGGTCAAGTATACTCAACTTCAATACTGGAATTGATTAAAGAAGTTGAGAATTTTTTCAGGGGATTTAATCATCTAGGATCATTTGAAATTGAGTATACACATCTCGTTACCCGTGTTTGCTTAGCTTCAGGATATCCGTTTAGTTTTGTGAAAATTTAATTGAGGATATTTTCGTACTTTCCCTAATCTTTTAAGTCTATAGGTGTAATAATTTAAGGCATATTTTGGGTATCTTGATGATGAAGGGGTATATCCCACACAATTCCCCCCTTCCTCCGATTCAATTAGAAAAATGATTGAGAAATTAAACCTCGAAAATTGTTGATCATTGTATTTTCTTCCTCTCTTAAGTATTATTATTTTTAATCTAATTGAGTTTCTTTAAAGTTTAAATGATCAATATTGATTCAAATAATTCAATTAAATTTAGATGAACTCATTGAATACACTTATCAATGTGAGTAGGATCTAATTTTACATAAAGAAATAAATGTAAAATTAGAATATTATGTAAAATTTTAAATTTACTTTTTAAAGTTTGAACTTTGAATTTTCAAAATCGTATTTTATTTTTCTATAACAAAATAATAAATTAATAAGAAATATTAAAAATTTATCATTGTGCCATGTCCAGCCACTGCCCATGTCACGCCTGAGCGCAGCCCATTGGCCAACTCTGCTAGGTAGCATATTAATGTAACCATTTCAAATATTATAATTCATATTATAACATTTTAAAAAGAGAGAAAAATTTATGCGTTGGACTAGTTAGTGTAGAGATATTGTTTGTGGGTATATCATATCGATGGAAAAATCTTATCTTTGTCTAGTTTCCTCCAGGTAAATATTGTGATTCAAAGTATGATTGAGATTGAAGTTGAACAATTATAATTTTTAAGTTACAGCATTAAAATATTTAAAAAATTTATAATTTAAAAATTATATTAATATGATGAAAAAAACTAGTATGTCTTTAATAATTTTATTAAAATTATTATTTAAAAATAATATTTATTTCATTATTAATTTTTATTTTATAATTATAATTTTTTTTACAATAACCATAATTTTTAAACTACAACATATTAATTCTAAACATACCCCACTTAACTTCAATCATATTGTTCTTAAATTTTAAATCACTGGAAGTATCTAGCGCAATTGATCTTTCTCACATGTTAGCCATAAATCGACACTTGACCTGCAGACCCCTCATGTTGAACTGGTTATTTGAACATATTAACGTTGGCAGTCTTTTTTGTCTCTCACTTTTTTTTTTTTTCAAAGCATATGAAGACTGCCGTAAACTGTTTTAAACAAGCAACCGAAAAAGATCTGTGATAGAGGGAAAGGGTAAATGGAAATTGGCTTCTTGTGTTGAAAAGATAATACCTGAACCAACTGTTATTAGTGACAGAAAAGGCAAGTGTCAAACATAGTAGAGCATCTGAAAAATGAATACAAAATAACAAAATATTTAGAGGACGTTTGGGCAGCTGCGCTGTGCCCTTAAGCAAGTCGATACCTCCTCACCAATACGGTAAGGTACCAAACATAAGTGAAGCATCTGAAAACTTAACGTTAAAACGTGCTACATGATATTACACAAAAAGTAAATATTAATCAACAGATAACACCAATCTTGAATCAAAGAAATGTCAATTCCATGAAAAAACAACATACATAAATGAAAAAAAAGGACACATTTGTCACTACATGTTAGCAATTTCTATCCACCAACATTTACATCCAGTAATATACAAACACTAAATGAAGAATAACAAACAGATGTAAGGGGGAGAAGGCAAAAGGATATAGGGAAAAAAAAAAGGGAAAGGATTAAAAATTAGCCTAAGGTACGCAACTTGTTTGCAACATAGAGCAGATGGCTTATGTTTGTAGGTGGATAATTTTGGAGTAGCTTCAGATTAGAGGTGAAATCCCCTGCTAGTAGGCGCCTCCGAATGAGAATCAGCATTGCACAGCATACCCGAAGCAGAGTCTCCTGCAATATGTCAAGAGTTTTGTAAGATTACACATTATTCTCCCGTTTCAAAATTAGGAAACCCTGATAATGCTCCACTTATCACCCAGCATAAGCAATCCATGATGCTCCAGTAGTTTACCCATAAGGAAAAAAAAATTGGAGTTAAATGGTTGACAGATTTGAATACCAAGTAGCAACTTTAACAGGAAAGGAAGGTATGTTGATGGTTCCACAAACTATGTTTATGCTTTCCTCATTGAAGCTCCCACGGGCAATTACTCTCATAAAGGATCAATTATTACATTTTGCAGTACCAAGAACATGTGATCCTTCCATAATATCAACAAGCTTAAACAGGAAAATATATAGAGAAAGGACATTAATCTTACCTGGGGGCCATCAGGGTCACTTAGAAGTGTGTCCCAAATGTGAAGGCTGTCTGCAAAGTTGAATTCTTGTGTCAAAAGCAGAGTTATCCACCTAAATGCATAAAATTGGGGGTTGACCTGTCATTGTTTAAGATACAGCCGTGAGGCATTTGAAAAGATCATTTGACCAAAAGATAACATTATCGCTCAATGGTTCAAAAATCCTAGTTACAGTGAAAAATTAATTAAAAACTAGAATTAATATAACAACAAGGAGAACGGAGCTGAAATTTAACAGAAGAGCATGGAACTGAAATCTAACAGAAGAGTATCTCATTAGCGTACACCAAACTAAAAAAACATGTAGTCAGCATGTACACTTAGGTCTCACCAGAAAACTACGAAATTTGTATTAATAGAAAAGGGACGTGGAGAAAATCCAAAATTAGACACTATCTAACCCTGCCTATCTGTACCTGCAAACACTTAAAAACAAAACCGTTCATACATATGCAGTTTTAAACCACAACCTCTTCCCAGTTTATGAGTATATTGGGGACACCATGGTAAACCCAATCATACCAAATCAGTAAAGATACTGTGAAATGAAAGTAGAATGATTGTTCATCCATAGTGGATTGTGCTTCTAACTAAAAGATAAAATTATTTTCAGAGTATTTGACAAAATCATTAACCTAATAAATTTTTAAAAAAAAAAAAGGAAAAGATCAAGTCAAAATGCAACAAAACTTAAATTTCTAATTACATCTTACTTTGGTTGTGACCTCAAGGTGACGCCACAGCTCTTCATCATGTTCCTTCAAAAGCTGTGACAATCTTGTGATTGTGGATCGGATTCCCACGACACTGTTATCGAGTTGCTGACAAAAATTATCTCGGAATCCACTCAGTAACTCAACGAAACAAAAGAATGTGTCTGCTTCAGCTGAGTCCTGCAAGACTTAATAGAAAAATGATTAAAAAATTAAAATAAAATTAACCACAAAATTATGATGACAATATATCCGATCCACATTAAAGGGGCCTTTGTAGGTTTAACTTAATTGATTTAATTTCAATCAGTTAAATCATTAAGTTTGTTCATTTTTCAACTTGATGAAAATTTTCATTCATTAAGTTATTAAGCCAATTTTTTGCTTAATCTAAAAAGTCTAAATGACCCAAAATATCCCTATCTAATTAATTTATTTTCATTCTTACCTAAATAAAACTAACTAAGTAGCATTATTATTCATCTCCATAACTTGTGATAATATAGTAGTAGATTATTATTGTTTTTATCATTTTATATTCTTCAAAATAGCATTATTTATCTATACAAATTTTTATGAATATTTTTCATATAATACATCGTAAACTACAATAAAATTCATTAACGTGTTCTAATTTAGAATTTTAAGGGGTTGTATTCATTGGAACATAACTTAAGTTATGATAAAATACTATCTTATTTATGCTCATTGAGATGTTTATTATTTATTTAACATCTAAAATTTATAAGGGAACAAATGTAAAAGTACTGGTTTTTAGACTTTTTAAGTAAATAAAAATTTAAAAAAAAATTAATACTTATGAGAGATTCAGACAGAAAGGAAAAATGTTATTCAGATTCAACATTTAGCTCTACTCAAAATTCAAAATAATTCAGGTCTATTTAGATTTCAGACCATAAAAAATCACCACCTAAGTTTATGCTAACATACTAGAGCTTCTTGTTAGTAGGATATAACCACTCAACTGCTCCCTACTAAATTAGAAGCTGATTGAAATAAAATGACCGCTGGTTCGCACTTCCTCTTCTCCCAGATTATATTATAAAACTGCTCTATATCTTGGCAAGTGAACAACATCATTACATATATGAATCAGACTGATATTTTTTCTTTGGAACCAAGAACGCAGGCTAGAAGTAGTTCAGTGTTATTCCATAGACACGAAGGGAGGATAAAAAACATCTGCATTTTTTAATTTTTATCAGTCAAATTTCCAATTCTACTAATCCTCTGGGGTAAGGAACTCAACAGAAAAAGGAGACTAGCAATAATAACTTACAAAACCAATGACAAACAGAAATACTATGGAAAAAGCATGCACCATTGATCATCAATTTGCAGATTTGTAGTCCCATCAACTCATGTACATCACTCTTACGGTTTATATATCATCTTTTGTTTCTTAACGCTCACCCCCCCCCCCAAAAAAAAAAAAAAAAAAGGACCAGGTGGGGGTAGAAAAAGCAAATGCAATCAGTGACCATGAATGCTGATATGTTATAAGGCACAAGGATCTGGATAAATTGCAGTAACACAAGTATTACACATCCCAAGCTTCTTAAATGTTCTTACATGCATTCACTTCAGCCAGATTTCACTATAACATAACAACATAATACAAGATGAGATAGTATGGTTATTGTACTTTCTCCTTCACATTACTAGTGTAAAATTTACTATTTACGAGTGGTTGCCTACATCTGATTATGTTGCATTGATGCAAGTTTTCTCTGCCACAGAAGACTTTATATGGTTTCAGCAACTCCAGGTTTCTATAAAGATTCATATAAGTATATAGTCTCTGCCAGAAGCGTACATGCAGGATCTATTTTCAGATTGGCAACAGAGGAAACTTGGTATCCTATTTTGGTCTACTATAACAAAGATGAAGGAGCAATTCGGAATTCATATGAACATCCTCTAGCAATTAGTACTCTTCAAACTTGAAAACGAGCAATTGCTAACATAACAACATTTTTATCCTAATTAGTAAAGAAAGAAATGTAAAATATTATGCAGATTCCCGAGAGGCGAAAGTGGAGGCAGACACTGTATGTAAGCGAACTGGCTAAAAGTGCTGAATTTCATGGGCAACGACAACAGGCATATATGAGTCTCCAAAGCAACATCTATAGAAGACTTAACTTATGCAGTAATACATTTCTGTTATACAAAGTCAAAATGATCTAATATGTCCTAAGTTCACCTAAAGACCTAGCTCCAAAAGGGATCAAGAAACCCTAAGGAAAAAAGCAAAAAAAGGCATCAGGAGACAAATTTCTTACTAGAATGATAGTCACGCCATTTGTTTCCATCCAAATTTTATTCACATGTAGTCAAAAAAGTAAAGGCTAACCAATCCTTAATATAATTTACTTGAGGTTGTGATTTAACAACATTTCCAGAAAAGCCAAGTATTTAATTAGATTTTCAGGATGCATGAATTATTCTTATAGATTATTTTTCTCACAAACTAGAGAAAGTTAGGTAAAATTACAAACTCTGAATCTGGTAAAGATACAGAATATTCTAAAATGCAACACAGAAACATATTTCAGAATGGGATGAAAAGTTAACGGAAATCAAATGTGCTTACCGAAAATTCCACGTCCGGGTCATTTTTAAATACATAATATAGAGGTGCCAAAATTTCATTCATCCCTTGAACGTATCTAATGCCAGGATTTAGCTTTGCAAACACAATTAATATATTCTTCAAAGCCTCCTGAATACGAGAGACATGGACGAGTCAGCCAACTGGCTAGTATTTTTGTTGAATTCCAATTCAAAAGACAACAGCACACCTGATTAGATTTAGCAAAAGACGAGTCACCCGAAAAAAAGTGCATGTCTGGATGTGTGCGCTTCACATCTCGATCAATTTGTTCCATGATTTCTGAGTCCTACATGAGGTTCATAATGGAGTCAGATATGTCATAAGAATGAGCCTGGTAGCAGTCCTACATGAGGTTCATAATGGAGTCAGATATGTCATAAGTACAAGTTATAAAGATTTCCACTTAATTTGGCTGACATATCACAAGGTCAAGTACAAGTTATAACCAAGGCACATTTTAATACAAATCTGATGCAAGTCCAGATCAAGCCACATCGGATATATTTAAAGGAAGAGAACATCAAATTACATAACATGTAAAATATGTAAGGACGATTCTACTCTATTAGAAGTCATTGTGTTTTTGCTCAACCCATTGACGAACAATGCCAAGGATATCTCCCCTCAAGTCACTCCCCAAAGGAAAAATGGAAAAATAATTACAAAGTAGAAACTGATTCACAAAATACTAAACAAAAACAATAAGATGGGTCATGTATGGAACTTATATCCGATCATCAACTCCAGTCAAAATATGATACCTGAAAGAATTGATTCCAGATGCTGCTTTTCCCAAGGCTCAAAGGATGTTCATCATGGGTTATTTCAGATCTTGAAAGAAATCCACTGCTTTCACATTTCCACTCTTCACTGTCATAAATCGTGGATTTTTCCAGCCTCCTTGTGATTTCTGACTGACTAGCCACAGAAACATTTAGAAATCCGAAACATTTGCAAAAAACTAGCAAGACTAATGCAACACTGAGTATATATTAGATGGCCATAAAACTTAAGATGAGATATTGAACGTGTTTCTGCTATACAACTTATTGAAGAAAAGCATTGGACTGGAATAATCTTATTCCTAATATCACCGACAATGAAATTTCTATCAACATTCCCTTACGAAATTTCACACCTAGACAAAAAGGTTGATAATTGCAAACTCAAGATGAGTTAAATCCCCCTAATATGAGGGAAATTATAAAAAAGAACATTTGAACAAAACATCACTTGCAGCCGGATAAAAGAAAACCTCTAGAAATCACTCCAGTTATACCACAATGTTTTGCTCTAGCTACTACTCAATTATATTTAAAACGATCCTTATAATTAGCAGTAAAGGCTCAATCTCCAATAACCAAAAGTAACATCAAAAGAAGAAGAAACTCACAGGATTCATCAAAAGATCGTCCTTAAAATGCTTGTACTGAGACCTCTTCTTGGCTACTTCAGACGGCCAAAGGCCACGTTCAGGTGGTAAATAACCCAGTAACAGCTGATAAAACTCAGTAAATTAGCTGAATCTTTAAAATTGAAACAATTTTCCAAAACACTATCATTCATCATTCCTTTATGAGTCAATGTGTCAATAAAAAAGACGACAACTAATTATAAATGATTACCTTCCAAACAGTGGAACGAACACCAGCACCATCAGGTATTCCTTGCATCGCTATCCTCCTCATTTCCCTCACATTTATCACTTTCTTCGATAACTGCAAAACAAAAATAAAAATAATTTTAAAAAATTAAAAAAAAAAAAAGCTTTGTCAAACTACAAACAACTGGAAGTAAATAATAAAACCTCGGACATGAGCTGAGGCTGAACAAAGCTCCCATTTTCATCATCATTCCGATCACTATTGCTATTTTTGTTATCGTTTAATATGACTTGAGGTTTTGGCGGCTCTTGTTGCACCGAAACGACGTCGCGAGGGGGAACAGGAACAGGGGCAGGAGCAGGAGCGTCAGTGGGAGACGGTGGGGATGGAGTGGCGTCGGGACCTGGAGGTTCCGCGGCAGCGGCGGAGGTGACCGGTTTAGGAGCGACATAGCGTTGGAGGCGATCGTCGTCCGGCGATGGAGGAGGAGGAGTGTTTGTGGTTGACCATAGAGAATTGTTGAGCCAATCCGGCACTTTCTTCTTCACCATTTGATTTATTTCTTTTTTTGTAATTATTTTTCCAATTTTACAGAATATTTTAATCGACTTTAGTTAGGGTTTGTTCGTCTGATTTTTGCTTCTGTTTCTTCTTTCTATTGTTCGTCAAAATCAGTGACAGAGAGAAAGGAAGAAACACACTCTCTTTTCCAATGGATAATTGACTGGTCGGTTAGTTAGAGAACTTGAAGGACCAATCACCAAATCACGCGTTAATTTTTTGGATTAATTATTATTATTAATTATTTTATTTGATAGATCTAAATCTAATTTGGAAACTCGGTTTATCAAAACTACTTGTCTTGATTCAATAAATTCGCTTCATTATCCTATTAAGTAAAATAGAATTTACTTTATTAATTAGTGAGCGGAGAGCCATATTAATGCACATAATAATTTACGTGTCATTTGATGACATCGACTCCATGTACTTGATTAAATTTTATTAATTATATTTAATTTTTTTAATGATCTAAAATTATCACACAAAAATGTGTTTATAGAATAAAAGAAGTTATTAATCACATACATAATACATATTATTATCAGTTCAATGAGAAAATTTTTAAAAAATAAAATCTAAAACATTTTAGGCCCCATTATTTAATTTTTCCTTTAAAATTATCAAATAAATTCTTTTAACTGTTTTGTTTTATTTTGGTTGGAACAGACAGTGAATGATGATGAATGCAAAGTACCATAAACTTCCAGCCACATAGCACACAGTAGCTTGCAGGGGCCCAAATACAATAATCTTTTGGATTGTAGCTTTTGTTTTTCTACTTTTTAATTTCCTTCAAAATTTAAATGCACGTGTTAACATAATTACAATTCCCCTTTAGAAGTAAAGGACCATGTGAGATGCACGTGATCGTATGCAGTGGATTGCGTTTATAAAATTGCAAATCCTCCATGTAAGAAGGCAAAAGTTTTGGATTTTATTTATTTTTAATTTTTTTTAGAAAAAGAGCATTACAATATAAAGAAAAAAATTGGAAAGTTGCAATTTTTGAATACCTATTACTAGATTGGTGAGATGTTGTGATCAAGAAGCAAATTTTATTACTACTAAATAATTGATTACAAAGTAAGATACAAGATTGAATCATGCAAAAGTATTTTCAAAATTATTTCCCCATGCTCATCCGCTTTCAAGGCTGAATAATCATCTACAAGTAGAACCAGCTCCATATTGCTCTGCCTTTTTCCTATGAAGTTGAAACCTTTTCCTTGCTCATTGAGCATTAGTCCATGTCTTCGGGAACAAACAGCTTGATTATTGATCCGAGTTATCCTATCCATATTCTGTTCCAGACACAACAATTGCAGGATTATTAATCAATGCTTCTATCGCATCATCACTCCATTTATCATACAATTTATCTATACATTTAAACTATATGACGCTCAAATAGTCTTGAACGTTGATCGTTTGATCGTTTTCACTCATTGCCCTGATTAACTTCAACATTTTCTTCATCTTCGCAATACAAGATTTCAAATACTAGGCCTTAACAAATATTATAATTATAATTTTCATCTAATATGCCAGTTTTTTTTATTTTTGGGTCTAGTGATGGTGTTGTCAATTAAATGAGCTAATCCGATAATTATTTGGGAATATACAATAGTGGCTACAATAATTAAATTTGTAATTAAACAAATATAATTATTTAATTCTAACTCTACTCCACTATAAGATTGGAACTGACCTCCATAATTGTATGCTCGAATATAATTCGCCCAAGCCACATTGATTTCTTTACTGTACAATCCTTTGTACCACATCGTTAATTTAAATTGATATCTCAACTGTCCAATCAATTTAATTACATCTTATTCCTTGATACTTACTGGTTTTCTCTAATGATCATTTTCAACATTCTTATTTATGTTGATACACTTCGGCCACAGAATTCTATGATCAAGTACTGAAAACCCATTAAGAGATCTGTCGTACAAATTTTATATTGCTAATCTATAATTTCAATAATTGTAATTGCTCTCACAAATATACCAGGTAATCTTGGCTACATGTGTATGTCATGCCAATTGGTAACTCAAATGAAATAACAACTACAATCATGAAATCATAACTAACTCAAGATTAAGATTACAGTAAATCAATGCCTATGAGATTTAATAAGTCTGACAGTTATTATTAAGTTAATTGAATCTTATATGTGATCCAGTTAAATGTAGATATACTATATCAATAAATTTATACATGATTAAGATAAATCACTCAATGAATTTATTACAGTCTATACCTAAATAAAATGCCCAATTTTATTTATCAACTGCAAACTTAATTTATTTAATCATAAGATAACTTGTATTTATGTCTTCTGCGAATCCACATGCTGATCGCATAAATACATATAATATGATTAAATGGAATTTACTCAAAATATTAATGCAATTCAAAATATCTGAATAAATACTTGAAATATTTTATTAATCAGAAAATTAATACGCTTTAAAGAGCACATAATCCCAACAAAATAGAGGGTCAACAAGGAGAGAGATGGGTAATGAAAAACAAATAGTGAAATTTGGTATCTTTTTATAGGATTATTAAATTGTTTGCCTTGTAGTAAAAGGATTGGAGTCCTCCTCCTCTAATAGAGAAAAAAAGAAAAAGAAAAATGCAATATTAATTACCCATTAGCTTTAGGAATATGCAAGTGCAGAACCAGAAAGACCTTGGAATCTCACGATATCTATTTAATGGGTATTTTATTTTTGTGATTGCTGCTCCTGAAATTGAAGGTTAGCATTTGTTTTTTTTTTTTTTCTAAGTTCATATTAGGGTATCTAGGGCGTGTATTGATCCCATGTGAAGGCGAAGATTCTGTAAAGTGGAGTTTTATTTTTATTAAGACAGACATTGAAAGAGGTTATCTTGTGTTAGCTGCTTCTCTTATTTAATAGAACTTGGTATATTGTATTGCATTCTATAATTTTATCATGGAACTAGTAAATTTTGTGATTAATTTTATTACCAATGTGATTCAAATTTTAACCATTTGATTACTAACCCGCTCATAGTTTACGAAAGAAAGAAAAAATGTGGAAATAAATGAAAATTTTCTACGCTAGACACACTTATATGCACAAAATATGTTTCGAAAGCCTTTCATGTTACTTGTTTCTTATTCCTTTCTTTGATGTTTTCTCTCTCTCTTGCTTTTATGAAGCAGGAAAATGTTTTAAATACGATGTCAGTATTATTTCCCGTGTTCATAAAATATGGGACAAACTGAAATCAAAATCTTTGTTCTAATTTTTTTTTGGCTTTCTTATTTATTTAAGTTCATAAATATTTATTTGTTTATTTCCAGTTGAAGTTCATGACGGAAGCTTTGATCCTTTTATGTCATTAATATTTTTCAATTATGCCTACAGGCAGTGTATACGAGTAGTGGAAGCTACAAGAATGTCATGAACATGTCCAAGCTGATCAGGTGGAGCTTTGGCGCTCTGTAATGAATGGTATGCCTTCATAATAATTAGGAGTTTCATGCAATATATATTATATCTTAAATTTCTAGCATTTGGATTGACTTACTCTTGGCAAGATTCTTATATTACCCAAATGAACCTCACTGCCTTTTAGTTGTCAATAAAGAAATTTCAACTATTTGCTTTGCATGTTCATGTACAATTTATGCACTTAAGTGGCAGGTAAGCTGGAAGATTACCTACGGGTGTCTTTTAAGCTTAAATTGTAATGGTTGAAGATGAGTACACTGTAAAATTGAATTTGTCATCAAAATCTCAATAAGGCACTAGCGAGACAGATTTTGCCAGACAAGTCAAGACAGGTTAGCAAATTTTATGCTTGATTTAAAGAATTACATTTGAATAAGTTAACTAATGGCTGATGAGTTCGTACTTGTCATCCTTTTGTTAGGAAATTTATGGGTGAAGTAGGGCCACAGCTAAAATGAAATTGGAAGAAAATAAAGAATAAACACAAACTAGGACACCAGAAATTACGTGGTTCGGTTTTAACCTACGTTCACGGGCGAAGACAGAAGGAAAATATTTTACTAATGATATGAGGATTACAAGTATTGTCATATTTTGACTCACTTCCCACAATCCCAATACACCTAATCTCTCACTCACTAATTCCACAAGAGTATTAAACTTTTTAAACTCTCACACATACCCTTTTTCTCTCAAAGAAATGTTGAAGATGGAGTGCTTGGAGAGGGAAATAAAGCCTCTATTTATAGGCTTCATTTCCTCTCCTCATTATATTAAAATAATAATATATATATTTTATTTTATTATTTTTCCAAATTCAAACTTTGAAATATGGCTTCTAGTTCTTCTTCTTCTTCCTTCTTCATTCAAAGATTGCTACTTCTAAATTGCATAGTTCTAGATTGTATGCTTCTAGATTATGCATGTATGTATTTTATTAACATTCTCCCACTTGAAGATTTGATTGAGGACTAATCAATCTTCACACCATTCTTTCTACTTCGCTATTGGCATGTTGCTTACATCTATGCTAGGCTACAAGAGGATATACTCCATATAAACTTGTCAATAATGATTGACTTAGTCATAACATCTGCTAGGTTCTCCTTGGTATGGATTTTCTATAAATCTATACTTCCATCTTCCATTACTTCTCGAACGAAGTGATATTAAACCCCTATATGTTTTGTCCTGGGATGAAAGACTGGATTCTTTGCAATGTGCAAAGCACTCTGACTGTCACAAAACACATGAATTTTCTCTTGTTTCTGCCCGAGCTTCTCAAGTAACCTTTGTATCCAAATAGCTTCCTTGCAAGGTTGTGTAGCTGCCATGTATTCTGCTTCTGTTGTAGATAAAGCCATAAAAGTCTGTAGTTTTGAAACTCAAGTTATAGCTACAAGTGTAAACACATAGCTAATAGTAGATTTTCTTTTATCAAGGTCATTTGCGAAATCTGAATCCATATAGCCTCTGACAATAAATTCTTATTCTCCATAACATAATGCAACATCTGAGGTTCCTTTTATGTATCTTAAAATCCTCTTTACGGTTTGCCAATGTTCTCCACCAAGATTTACCATGTATCGACTAACTGCTCCCACTGCTTGTGTAATGTCTGGTCTTGTATAAATCATAGCGAACATCAAACTTTCCACTGCTGATGCATATGGTACTCTAGACATCTCCTTCCTCTCTGCTTCATTTCTAGGACACATACTTGAGGATAACTTGAAATTGATAGGAAGTATGGTAGAAATTAACTTACAATCTTGCATGTTGAAGCGTCGCAAGATTTTCTTTAAGTAATTCTTTTGTGAAAGCCAAATCTTCCTGTTATTTTTGTCTCGGTGAATTTTTATTCCTATAATCTTGTTTGCTGGTCACAAGTCCTTCATTTCAAGCTCCCTAGCCAACTATGCCTTTAATTCTTGGACTTGATCTTTGTTGGGGCCTGCGACCAACATGTCGTCCACATACAACAGCAAAATGATAAAATTATTATGCTCAAATCTCTTGTAATAAGCACAATGTTCTGAACTGAGTCTGTTGTATTCAAGGCTCATAATGAAGGAATCAAATCTCTTATACTAACACCTCAGTACCTATTTGAGCCGTATAGAGATTTGTTCAATCTGCAAACCAAGTTCTCCTTCACTGTTTCAGCAAAACCTTCTGGTTGGAGCATATAAATCTCTTCTTCAAGTTCTCTATGAAGAAATGCAGTTTTCACATCTAACTGTTCTAGATGTAGGTTAAATGTAGCACACATTGCCAAGACTACTCTAATTGTTATGAGTCGAACTATCGGAGAAAATATCTCATTGAAGTCAATACCTTCTTTCTGAGCATATCCCTTTACCACCAATCTTGCACAATACCACTCCACTTGATTATTGCCATCACATTTGACCTTGTAGACCAATTTATTTCCAATGGCTTTTCTTCCATTTGGTAGTGCCACAAGTTGCCATGTCTTGTTCTTGTGTAGAGCTTCAATTTCTTCCTAGATTGTTGTTATCCACAAAGTAACATCTGAGCTGTTTAAAGTTTCATGCAAAGTTGAGTGCTAAGTTGGTGGTCATCTCTCATGAGTTGACCGACGAACTTCTAGAGCCTTAGACTCGGCTGGTTCTTGTTCCTCGTGCTCTGGTGCTGCTTAAGAAGACTTTGAATTTTCTTAATTATTTTCTACATATACCGGTGTAGTCTCTAACTTTTCTTTTAAAGTACTATCATCCCCATCTTTCTTTTGTAGTTGATCTTCTACAAAGATAATATATCTGCTGATGACAATCTTGTGGGCAATGGGATCCCACAGACGATATCCCTTTACACCATTAGCATGCTTCAAAAAGATACACCTCATAGATTTTGGATCTAGCTTTGTTCTTTTTTGGGCATTATACGTTACATACACAAGATATCCAAATGTATGTAAATGAGAGTAATCAACTGGCTTACTTGTCCACATCTCCATCGGCGTCTTCAACTCAATAGCTGTTGATGGAGACTGATTTACCATATAATAGGCAGTTTTGGCTGCTTCAGCCCAAAATGAGTTAAGTAGACCAGCAGTTCTCAACATAGCTCTTATCCTCTCTATAAGAGTTCTGTTTATCAGCTCCGGCACTCTATTTTGTTGAGGAGTGTATGCCGCTATAAACTGCCTCTGAATACCTTTTTGCTTACAGTATGCAAGAAATGCACCATCTATATACTCTCCACCATTATCTGTTTTTAAGCACTTGATCTTTTTTCCATATTCAAGTTCAACCCGCGCTTTGAATTCCTTGAATACTGTAAACACATCTGACTTTTTCTTGATTGGATACACCCAACATCTCCTAGAGTAATTATCAATAAAAGTAACGAAGTACTTTGCACCTCATTGGGATAAATCCGGTGATTCCCTAACATCAGAATGAACTAAGTCTAAAATGCATTTACTTCTAGCATGAGATCTACTAAACTTTAATCTATGCTGCTTACTTGTAACACAATGCTCACAAAATGGTAAACTTACCGATTTGAGTCTCGGAAGCAGCTTTCGCTCAGAGAGAATCTTTAAAACTTGTTCTGACATGTGGCTAAGTCTGAAATGCCACATCATCGCTAACTTTTCTCCATTTGACGCAACACATGCATCAGCTTTCTGTAGTGTTTCTCCTTGAAGCATGAATAGATTCGCACTGATCTTTTCTGCCTTCATTAATACAAGCGCTCCTCTAACAATTTTTATCATCTCATTTTCAATATGGGCTTTGCACCCAAGACTATCTATTTGTCCCAAAGATAATAGATTTTTCTTCAGGTCTTTAACATATCGTACCTCCTAAATTGTGTGAACTGTACAATCATACATTTGTATTTTGACAATATCAATACCAGCGATCTCCAAGTCATGGTCATCGTCCATGTACACAGATCCTCCTGAGATAGGTTCATATGTGTGGAGTCATTCTCTCCGAGAGGTTATGTGCAATGTTGCTCCTGAGTCTATAAGTCAAACGTCAGCTAACCGCTTCCTGCTTTCTGTAACAGCTGCTGCCTCGCTATAGAGAATTTCGCCATCATCCGAAGTACTAGCTATACAACCCTTAGCATTTAATGACTCAGGTGCTTTACCATCTCTAATCTTCTGATTGCTCCAACACTCTTTTTTCACATGCCCTTTCTTGCCACAATTGTAGCATTTCACATTTTTCTTACTTCTGAACTTTTATCTACCATGATTGTGACTCTCATTGGGGCCACGTTCCATTGATCTTCCTCTCATTATTGATAGTGCTTCCGCTTGCTGCGAACTTGTCAGTCTGTTTTCCTTGCTTTTTCGTCTGTTCTCCTCATTTAAGATAAAGGCTGCAACATCATGAAAAACTAGATTGTCCGTCGGGTTGTTGTTCGTCAGATTGATGATGAGTTGATCATACGAATTTGATAGACTTTGAAGTAGAAGCTTCGCACGGTCATTTTCCTCTATTTTATGACCTAACGTTGTGAGTTGTGAATATAGAGTCTTCAAGGAGTTGATATGGTCGTTCACTAATATAGATTCCACTATGCGAAGAGTATAGAGTCTCCTCTTTAAAAAGATCTTATTGTGCAGTGACTTAGTCTCGTACAATTTTGTGAGAGTATCCAATATTTCCTTCGCTGTCTTTTTCTCTGCCACACTAGATAACACCTCGTCTGCAAGTGCTAAATGTAGATCAGCAATTGCATTGCCGTTTATCTCATTCCACTTGGCATCATCAGTTATCTCCATGGGTCTTTCTCCAATTGCTGCCAAGCAATTGTTTTTCCCCAGAATAGCTTTCATCTTCATTTTTCACAACGAGAAATTATTCCCCTTAAACTTCTCAATCTCATATTTTGCCGCCATTATTTTCACCACGAACTACCTTTGTTAGGATTAGCTCTCATTGTTTAAAGTGAACAGTAGTGTATATGTGAACAGTAATTGTATACGTGAATAGTAACTATATACGTGAACAGTAATCCAATTCCAAAAAATGCAATCAAAGCTCTGATACCACTGTTAGGAAATTTGTGGGTAAGTTAGGGCCACAGCTAAAATGAAGTGCTTGGAGAGAGAAATAAAGCCTCTATTTATAGGCTGAATTTCTTCTCCTCATTATATTAAAATAATATATATATATATATTTTATTTTATTATTTTTCCAAATTCAAAGTTTGAATTCTAAATTCAAACTTTGAAATATGGCTTCTAGATCTTCTTCTTCTTCCTTTTTCATTCAAAGATTGCTACTTCTAGATTGCATAGTTCTAGATTGTATGCTTCTAGATTATGCATGTATTTTTTTAACACCTTCAATAATGTATTATGTTCCTTTATTTGCTTTAGAAGTTAGCAAGTAAAAGTGAAATAGGAATATAAAAGAGTACAAATGTTAATTTGCTGAGGGCATATTTTTTTCCCATCAGTGAATTATTTGGTCAGTCAATTACTTCTTTTCTAAGTCTTATAACCAAGACACCTCCTAACGACCGTGAAAACTATTTATAATTTTCTTATGTCTTTAACGATACACGACATACGCTATGCCAGTCAACATTACTACACAATGTCAACCAATGACTTGACTATGACACCAATTATTCTCATATTATGCATATTTATTCATTTATTATCTTTCCTGATTATGCATGCACTAGATGCTCTGTTGTCTTGAACTAACATAAATCAACTATCACTGATGCCCAAAAATTCTCATTAATTATGAAGCTAATCTACATGCCAGATTTTTGGGTTGAATTTCACTTCTGAATTTTAATTTTTTAGGTTTATATACATTTTCCTTTTCCCAGTTTTCCTTCAGAGGAGGTACTTTCATTCTTTCCAAATCTTCTAATATCATGAAAAGATATAACTTCTTAAATGAAAGAGAGAAAAGGATGTCATTTGCCTATAAATGCTTAAAAGATGCTTCTGACATTGATAGTTGAGAGAAAATCACATTGATAGTTGAGAGAAAATCTCTTACATTAACCAACTTGATGAGATTAACATAGAAGAAGGTAAGCCATGTATTTGTTCTATTTGATGATTCCCAACGAGAATTTGTGGAGTGGTGATGCATCTCTTCTGTATTTTGTCTATTTTATTTTATTTCCCAGAAGAGGTATATACCTTCATCGTTATGTTATCATTGTATTGGATTCTCGTTAACTTATCGATTGCAATAATTTAGTATACAAAAAGCATAGAATACTTATTGTCAAAACAAAGTTTGAATCTTATTAGCATTTGCTTCCGTTCATCTCATTCCAAAGGTTACATGGGCATCAAAATATTTGCGGGTGAACAAAAAATCACAAAATAAAATGAAATGAGAAATTTTGAAATGAACAAAACAAACTCAGAAATCTTTAAATGACTCCTCATCAATCACAATCTTAAAAGGGGGACTTGCATTATATGCCCCGTTCTCCCCAAAATACCTAAAATATGCCTTAGATTATTACAATCTTTAATTTTACGCATATATATATATATAATTTAGGAAAAGTACAAAAATATCCTTAATTAGGTCGGGTAACAAATCGAGTATACTCGACTTCAATTGAACCACGACCAATTAAGTCTCTTGAATAATTCTTGAATTCTTTCATGTAAGTCAAGTAACGAGGTGATGATGCTCGATCACAATTGAACTACGATGATTAAGTTCCTTGAAAAAATTATCGACTTCTTTAATCAAGTCAGGTAACGAGTTGAATATACTCAACCTCAATTGAACTACGACCAATTAAGTTTCCTGAAAAATTCAAAACTTCTTTCATGGAAGTCAAGGAACGAGTTGAGTATACTCAACTTTAATTGAACTGCGACCAATTAGGTACCTTGAAAAATTCACACTTTTTCATGGAAGTCAGGTAATTCATTTGTATCAATAAATAATCATCTTCCAAGATATGCAGTAGCCATTAAAAAAAAATACTATTTGCAACAATCATAAATTATTCAACAAATATTAAATACAATGTCATCTCATAACAATTAGCTAAATCATCATTATAAAATTTTAGTGCAGAAATCCTTATACAATGACTCAGGATAGTCTTTCACTTGCTCTAAGCACTCAAACCATGACCCAAAAACTCCAAGACGCCACCTCTTAAAGACAACATACCATTTACAATCCTCCATCATACTATATATAGACAAATAATTTTGATTTCAGTACATGTTTATACAACATTAAGGAAATAAATAAAGCATAAATTAATGGCAATACAAAAATGAATACTAGGAATTAAGACACTTGCATATAAATCTGAAACAAGGCATCACTCCTCAAAAACTTACTCGGGTTTTATGCAACTTGTTCCAAAAATTACTCGACTTGTTCAAAGACTTACTCTGCTTTTACACAACTTGTTAAAAAATTTATTCGACTCATACTCAACCTAAAATTTCTTATGTTCAAAAGACTTAAAATTAATACTGCACTTATTCAATATACTTACTTGACTTATACTAAATTTATTCAGAAACTTCTTTGAATTCTACTCAATTTGTTCATAGACTTTTTTCACTAATTACCTAAATTATTCTAGACCACTTGAATAATTACTTGACCTATACTTTACTACTAGGCTTACTATTACTTAACATATTTCTCGACTTCCTACCTAACTTACATCATAACTTACTTGACTCACTTAATTTTTTGCTAGACTAGATACTCAACTTAAACAACTCCCTTACTTGACTTTCTTGCTCGATTAAAACTCAACTTAATCAACTCCCTTACTTCACTTCTTTATTGACTAAATACTCAACTAACCCAACTTCGTACTCGACTTGTTCTTGTAATCATTTTTCAATCATCAAAAACTTAAATTAATGTTTTGGTCTTAAATCCCTACATTTTATGTAATAGTGTGTATATGTAAACACTAAAGTGAATAACAAACTATTACAAACATAAATCATTGGCAAATATATTTGTAATAAAATCAAATGAAGCCCTAAGCATACAAAATGTTTATATTTCAAACATACCTTATCCACCACTTGAAAATGCACCTACTTTTAATTAAGTTTTTTGAAGAGTTTATGTTTATAAAAAAACTTTTTTATTGGAGATAACAGATGAAATGGTAAGACAAGAGAAAATTGTGAGAGAGAAATAATGGTGAGGTATGAGAAAAGGTTTGAAATGGTGAGGTGAGGAAATGTAGATAGATGGTTTTTTTAGGGTTTTTTTTACTCTTTGGGCATATGTACCTAATGAGGTATATATTTAGTATTTAGGGGCAAATGATATATATTTAAATTAAAAATAACATCTTAAAATCATAATCTATTTGTTATGAGGGCTTTTAAAGTTTAAAATGTAATGACCTTGAAGACAACAAAGGTTAACATAACGATTTGTTATTTTATAAGGCACCCTCATAGAAATGATAAAATTCACCACAAAAATGTATCATATTTTAATTATTATTGAATAATCATTAATCCTTGAAGCTCAAATTAAATTCTCAAATACATCTATTATGTTCTTTGACATGTAAAGCTAAAATATTGTTAATGTATATTTCACACAAATTTATCAAAAGAGCAGTGATACTCGCATATATCTAGATCTAAACATATGCAACCACGTGCTTATTTCATTATGAGTTATAATTTAATTAATATAAGATCATTTACTTAAACATAGGACATTTGGTTAAAATGTCTCTAACATCATGTTGAAATATCATTAAATTCAAAAACGAAAGTTTTTAGGAAATGACCCAAAAATAATATTCAAATTTTAATATAGATTATTCAAATATCTAGGAAAATATACTCCATCATTGTTAATAACTTCATCTATATGCTTGATTTCTTTAACACAATATGTAGAAGTGCATTTTAATTAATATAAATTGTCATTACTCAAACACAAGACATTTGGGTCAAAATATCTCTAAAATCATGTTGAAATATCATTAAATTCAAAAATGAAAGTTTGTAGGAAATGATCCAAAAATAATGTTCAAATTCTAACATAGATTATTAAAATATCTCTAAAAATGTACTCCATCATTGTTAATAACTTCATCTATATGCTTGATTTTTTTAACACAATATGTAGGAAGTGTTCAAGTCATTCACGTTTACATGGGAGAAGCTTGAAATGCAAAACTGCATTGGCATTGCCCTTGTTATAATATAATTTCAAAATTTCAACTGCAAGTTATCGAGCAAAACTTTATAGCTATGACAACACTAATAGAGTCATAGAACTATGGGTGGACAAATATGGATTCGAATCGGCTTCGGATAAACTCGATCAGATTTTAGGTTAATTGGGTTAGGAAAAATGTCACTCGAACACAATCTAAAGTTATAATCCGATTCAAACCTAATTTGGATCGGATAAAAAATTTAGTTTAAGTTCAAATCAAATTAGATTTAAGTGGTATTATTTTTAAGTAAGACAATAGAGAGAATTTGCTGATAATGTTTTTTATAAACAAAATCAAATTCAAAAGCAATTCTCTTTAAATTTTTTGTTCCAAACTAGTTGCAATAGAAATAAAATTACAGAGTTCTTTCATTAGAATACATTTAGGATTAAATTATTTTGAGTCACCCACAAGCATTCAACGCTAATAGATTTTCCATTTTTCCTCATTAATTTTTCAACCAAAAAAAAAAACATATTGAAGAATGTGTAGCAAAAGGCAGCGAAGCGAGGTCGTCTGGTAGAGGCTACCAACGTGGTAGCTTGGTGCAACTATGGAACTGCTGTGCTTGGTCTTGGCTGGCATAATCAAAGCAGAGGCTGATGGCTCAATATAATGGATAATGATGGTGCAGTTATCCAATTTAGTTTTGTAATGAAGTGGTGGTTTGATGGTAGTGACTGGTGCCGATGTGCTTAGTCTTTTGAAATTGCCGACTTAGAGTTTGGACAATGGTGGTGGCGGTCTAGGATTTTTCTATTGTGTGTGGGTGCAGAGAAATTATGTTCTTGAGTTTTATTTTTTTCCATTCTGATTAGATTGTTGGATCAGATTGGGTTTGATCGTATCTAAATACAATTTACTCAGATTGGTAAAAAACCATCCGATTAGGTTTGACCATAAATTTGCATCCGATCCAAACCCAAAATATTCGAATTAAGTTAGATTGGATCGAGTTATTTGCCACTCTTAGATAGAACTATACTACCCATGGTTCTTTAAAATTAATTGTAACAAGTACAAAACAAAGAAATATAGTTGAGAACATAGTATTTTCATTTTTTAAAGGGATTTTTGTCTACATTGAAATTCTAAGTGTACAACCCAAGAGTGAGGGTGAATTGGGTATTTTAAAAATTGTGTAAATTATCAACGCAAATAAATTCAAACTAATATATTAAGTGATTTGATAGATGTAAATTAAAGCAAACAATAAATAAAGAGATAGGGAAAAGAGAAAGCAAACTTAAGAGTTTTTACGTGGTTCGGCAAACCCCACCTACGTCCATACCTTCAAGCTAACCAAGCTTGAGAATTTCACTATCAAAGCCTTTCAAGCTTTTCAAGGTATCAATGAATCTTTACATTGTTGTTTTACTCACACACACCTTTTCCAATTGTTTCCTACACTTACAATTATACAATTTTGATAGAGATTTTAAAGATTAAAATAAAACTCTCTTATAGAGTGCATGCACAAATAATTGCACAAATATAATTCAATGTATATGTTTTAGCAAAATTGAAAGCCTAAGAGAGGTAGTATGCTCTGGAATAGCTCAATAGAGATGCAATAAGATCTTAAATATATAGTTTGGACAAGTAAACTAGCTATTATTGACTTCCAAAAAATAGTCAGATCACTGCTTAAATCAAGCAGTTAGCCGCTAGGCTTATGTGGCAAGTTACTGTTGTAGTTTTGAATTTGCAAATTGGCCCAAGCGGTTAGTCGCTATCCTCAGGTGGATAACTGCTAAATTTTTGTCTTCTTAGACGGTTAGCTACCACATTTTAGCCGGCTAGCTGCTATAATTCTAATATTTATATTTTGGCCCTAAGATTTTTATAAATTATAATATAACTCAAAATTAATATTTGCAAATAGGTCTAATTCCAGAATTTAAAATAATACTTAATGAAATCAAAGATTGCAAAATTTTTTCTGTTTAGTCTTTATCTTGAAAAACAACCAATTTCATAAAATACTTAACTTATAATAATAAAACCTTCGATTTTATGAAAGTGATGATTTATTAAACAAAATTTTGGGCTTTTCAAATGCTAAATCATGCATACATTAAAAAATCATACCGACTTTATAAGATTTGTAGCAATGAAGATCACTTAAAGCTAATATTGTTCTTGGTCATGCCGTTGTTCGTTAAGTGTCTTGAGCTTAATTTTAGTTAATTCACTTGAATAAATTTTGCCCTTCAAGAATTGGTGAAATTATGAAATATATTAGCATATGTTTGTTATTATCAAAATTATAATTTGTTTAGCCCTTTAGGCTAACATACATATTTTCTTCTAACGTTTTCATCAGTGAAGAAAAGGGACTTTCTCTATCTCTCTACACTTTTCTCTCTTGACTCAAACCTACAGTTGCATTTATTTATTTATTTTTTGCTTGAAATCTAAACATGTTTGATTTTTTTTTCTAAAGTATGAATGAGTCTAAAATTAAAATGTAAAAATTTGAAAATCATATATAAGTTATAAAAAAAAAGCAAGTGAATTTTAAAAAATGTCTGAAATTGATAAAATTTTAGACTTCTACATTTAATAAACAAGCTTTGCCTCTTTTATATCTCTTAGACGATAACACTAACTAGTGATAGTCGTTAAAAAAATTCACTTGATGACATGAAGCATTAAATGCACTTCTGTATATACTCTAATTTTATTATGTCTTTAAAGTTTTTAGATGATTAAGAAAAAATGAAAATGAATTAAGCAATGGATAATGGCTATGTATGCTTCTTTAACTTAGAATTCTTTGCAAAGAATTGAATAATAACATCAAACATTGCAACTCTATTCGATTGTAGCCATGAATTTGCTATATAAATTTAAATGCAATAATTATAAAAAAGGAAGTCATACCATGTTAACTGATATTTTTCAAGTTGATAGCTGATTCAAGAACTGATATTTGTCAAGAATTTGGAGTTTTTCAACACTAATTTCATATCGGTTAAGCAAGAAGGTTTGAGTCCCCCATATTCAAATCTTTGCATTCTCTAAATATTGTTGGCTCTCTTTATAAAACTTGGATCATCCATTTTACTAGGATTACGAGAGATTAGTTGAAAAAGGGATCTAAATTCTACATAATCAGCCAACATCTTTTATAAAATCTTTCACTTAAACAAGATATCTTACAAACTTAGGTGGCTATGAGTAAACCTGGCTAAATTCAACATGACCTAATTAATAGTAATAGACACATACTGGGTCGTCAAATTTGATAAAATTAATAAATGGATTGGGTCCAGGTCGATTCGATTGCTTTTCATGTCGGGTTAAGGTTAAAGTTCTTGACCAATTTATTTGATTAATAATATAATCGTATTTTCTATTCTAAATTAATTTGTAGGTTTTTGTCATTAAAACTTAAGCACTATACATGATTCTCTTTTTTAGTTTATTTAAAGGATAAATAAATACATAGTGTTTCATTTATAATATATTATATAGATTTTAAATTTCGATAGTGTAAATATGTAAAATATTATAGAAATATATTTTTTATAATGTCGATAAATAATATTATTTACATATATATAATTAAAACTTCAATAGTACAAATGTGTAATATTTTGGCAGATATATTTATTTTATAATCTCGATAAATATATATAATTAATGTACAAATGGTTGATGTAAATTTTGTTAAATATATAAATTTTAATAATGGATAACCCGTTTATTTTTCATGTTTGGTTAGAATCTCAATATTTTGATACCATTATTAAATGGGTCTTGTTTGGGTCGACCTATATTTGACATGATATGAAGTTGACACTACACGAACATGACCCAATGATTTGTTTTGCTAGCTCTAGATACGAGTGTAATCTTTATTATAACAGTAAATAAAACCCTTTGGTGAAAACCATTGCCTATAATTTAGGAACATTCATGTGTATCACTAAGAATTAATGATTAAATATGTGAAAGTGTACCTGAATCTATAACATTGAATAATTCTCTAGAGTTGTATGATTAGCCTTCCAGATCAATAAGTTCTTCTAGAGAATCCTTTAAGTTTCTCTATGCAATCTTTATGATGATGGGAGGTCAGAAGAAAATAAAATAATACGAATGACTTAGGGACTATAACAACTTATATAAACAACTTTTCTTGTTACCTTAAGGTATTCTTATTTCAGCTCATTGTAAAAATAGTAATTACCCTTTTAGTCTCTACACATTAAAAATCCAGACCCTAATAGATATATTAAAGAATATTATCAAAAACCTAATTAAATCATTTTTAATTATGCTTAACCTTATATGACAGTCCTCAATACATAATTATTCACATATAAGCCTAATGTTAGATTAAGGATCCAATAATGCTGATTATGTAACTCTATAGTTATGCTTTGGAAAATAAGCGTATGATCTCAACCTTGTTGTTATTACTGAAATATATCTATAACCAATTCGATCTATCAATTATATTAACATAGGATCAAAGCTGCCTTCGTTACAACTGTCGTAACTCGACCTATGAATGATCACAATGCCAATACAACTTAATGATATAGATCATGATGTGGATATGTAGCATGGAAATTTCACGTAGTGTGATCTTAACATGCCCATTTCCAACTGGTCAACCTTAAACCTTAGTGAGATTAAACCATACCAAAATTAGAGTATGAATAAACTAAAATTTTATTTCTGCAGAAAATAACCTTAAATATTGATAAACTAAAATAATTGAAAATATCTATATCATAAGAGCATCTAAATGCACAAATTCCTACTGCTGACACATAAGAAATCTTTTAAATTTTCTTTTCCTCAAAATCATTCATAGGATACTAATTGAGACTAAATTTGTCTCCCTTAACCACAGGGGTCTCACCTGGTTTATAATGTTGCATGTCATACCTCTTAAAAACCTTTTCAATATAGTCATTTTGTGATAATTCAATAATATCTTGGGAGTGATCCCTGTGTATATGTATACTTAACCCAAAAGAAGTGTCACTAAAATCTTTCATCTTAAAATTTTTAGCTAAAAATCTTTTTTTTTGGTGAAATAAGCCTATATTATTACTGGCAAATAAAATCTTATCTACATATAAAATCAAAAAATATATTTGCGTCTACAAAACTTATGATATATTTAATCATCGACCAAATTCTTCTTAAAATGAACGAGCGATCACTTAATGAAACTTGAAATACCATTGTCGAGATACTTGTTTGAGCTCATAAATGAATTTTTTAAGTTTGAAGCCATATTCTTTGGGTATCCTAGCATAAATTTTATAGCTGCACAATATAAATTGTTTAATCAATTTCACCATTGAGAAACACTATCTTCACATCTATCTAATATAGCTCTAGATTGAAATATGCCGCCAATACTCTTATTATCCTGAAAGTAAAGATACCGAAGTGAAAGCCTCTTTATAGCCGATGCCTTCTTTCTATGTAAAATATTTTACGATAAGGACGTTTTATACCTCTCTATACCGCCTTTTGTATCATTTTTTTTATTTAAATATACATTTACAATCAATAGGTTTCACACCTTCTGGCAATGTGATAAGATTTCATACCTCATTATTCTTCATGGACTTTATTTCCTCATTCATAGCATTGATCTACTTTTGAGAGTTAGAACTTTTCATGGCTTAATGAAAATTAATTGGATTATCTTCCATCACACCAATATTTACTCATGTTCTTAGAGAAATATAATATAATCATCTAGTATTACACTTCTCCTTTCTCTACTGGATCTCCCTAATAACATAGGTTCTTGAAGTAGTAGAGTTTTTCATTCTGGAATAATTTATAATATGGGAGGACTCCAATATTGTCTTAGTCTATTGTGCCTTGAACAAAGATAGAAATAAGACCCTAATTAATGCCAATAACACCTGTGAGAATATCAATATATTTATCTTTAAAGAGAAAGTCCTTAACTGTATCTCCCCTAGTAAACTCAACATCCTCTAAGAACAGCTTATATCCTGTCTTAAAAATTGACTTAATCGTAGGACCATAAAATTTGTACCATTGGATCATTTAGAGTATCTAATAAAATAACAACTTACTGTCTTGGAGTCCAATTTCTTCTCATTAGCCTATAAGGCCTTACCTCAGTTAGACATCCCTAAACATGCAAATACTTTATACTAGAATTCTTGCCCATACAAAGTTAGTAAAGAGTTTTGGTAGTCACTTTAATTTGAACCTTGTCAAGAATATAAGCTGTAATTTTAAGTGCTTTTCCCTAGAGTAATTATGGTAAAGTGAAATGAAAAATCATATTTCTTATCATGTATTTGAGCGTCCTATTTTGTCTTTTAGCAACATCATTTGTAATGGGTAAAATCTATATAGTATACTGTGGGACAATACCATATTCTTCTAGGAACTTAGCAAACAGTCTTAGACGTTGTTCACTTGAATCATTATATCTGTCATAGTACTCATCACTATATTCAGATTTGATGCTTTTGATTCTTTTGTTGAGTTTATCATCAACTTCAACCTTAAAATTTTTGAACATATCTAAAGACTGTGACTTTTTATAAGGGAAATATATATAGCTAAATCTAGAAAAATTATCTATAAATGTCATAAAGTATTGTTGATCATTCCAAGCAGCTGTAAGAAATGGCCCATAGATATCTTATATATGAGTTCTAAGATGTCTAAAGTTCTTTTGGCTTCAAATCTCATTTTATTGGTTTGTTTTCCTTTTATATAGTTAACACAAACATCAAAATCTGTAAAATCTAAAGGGTCGAGGATTTCTTCTAACAAAACCCTCTCTTCTCAATCTGGAGATATGACCCAATCTTTTATATAATGGTATATTTAAATTCTCAGCAATTAATTTTCTCTTTTATACGGCATGTACTCAATTACAAAGATTCATTAAATAAAGTAATTATATCTATTAAGTAAAGATTATCATTGCCTAACAAAGAACCGGAGCCAAACAATTTTGAATCATGAAATAAACTGAATTTCCCATTTCAAAATACACAAGAATAACCAGATTTGTTCAAAATGAAAAGGAAATTAGATTCTGTTTAAAAGATAGAACAATAAATGTTTCATCAAAACTCAAACAAAATTAGGTCTTTAAATAATCTAAATTTTTCAATTACTTCAACTTCTGCTGTTTTGTCACTACCCACATAAATGTATTTTTCACCATCAATGGACTTTTAGCAATTTAAGCAACCTTGCATACACACACTGATGTAAGTGATTACACCTAAATCTATCCACCACATGTTCCTAGGCACCGAAGTTCAATTAACCTCAAAATAAACTAAACCATGCACTTCAGCTTTACAAAAGAAACAACTAGGGCTTTTTGGATCACTCAGTTTCTTTTATTGTTTTCTTTGAAGTGTTATATTTGCAGTTTCCTTATGATTCTTCTTCTTTTTGCTCTTATCCTTGCTCTTATACCTCAATGAAATTAGATTTGTCAAGAACATGTTTATTTCTGCTGTTTCGTTCTCGACAAATCTCTTTTTAATTTCTGCAAGAAACTCTTTAGTCGTAATTATCTTTTCAGACATAATACAAAGTTGAGATACATGATTGCAAGAACTATTAAGAGGTTCTCTTGTCATGACTTGAAGTTAGATCTATTTAAATTAGGAATAGAATTGATGTTGGCAGTAATATTAGTAGGAGTCATAACTAAACAAAGAAAAAAACCAAACAAAACAAGCTCTCATAAGTCTCATAACAAAATAAATTCAAATAAAATTAAAACCAATTTCAAGACACCATACATTCTATTAATATTTCATTTTTAGATAAAATATTAACTTGTACATAATATCTTGGCGTAATAATCAAACACTGATAATAAGAACATGTCAAACAATAAATCTTCCTTTAGGCCAATTAATTGTTCACATATAAAATCAAATAGTCATTACATGTTCATTACCACATGTGCACATACAGCTCTGTTAAATATGGATCTTCTTTTGGATTGATCGATATTCACAAGATCATATAAACACAACAATTTATATTCCAAACAAATTAAGTTTCATAAGAAAAGTCATTTTAGTGATATATTGCTTCAATTAATTCATCTCAAAATATATATAAATACACCAATATTTAAATTTAAAATTGTTCAAAAAAATTACCCTTATAAGACCAAAAACATTTCGTAAAATATTGGCCAACAGTCAATAGTTGACGTTAATTAGTCAACTATTGACCAAGTCAATACCAAAACAAGTCAGGTCAACTCGAGCTGTATAAAAAAGATAGCCCAAAATTTTCAAACAAGTTAGGGTTTTGTTCTTACCTTTTTTTTTTCTTCTTCTTCTTCAAGTGGATTGTTGATCTACCATGGTTTAGTACCTGTGGCTTGGCTGCTAGTGCGACCTAATAGCCACATCCAACTTGTCTTCTTCTTTTTTTTTTCTTATGCGGCGAGGATGGACACGTTGCTTCTCAAGGTGCCGCACTTGCTTCCTAGCGCAGCTGCCATTGCCACTGGCTTCAAATTCTTTAAAAAAAAATAATGAAAGAAACATATAAATTTATATTGACCGAATTTTCAATATATATACATATACAAATTTACATCTTAATATTTTGTGATATAAAAAGACAACAAAAAATTCTCAATTATTAAAAATAAATAGACAATGATACCACTTATTAGAACAATAAATAAAATCTTTTGGTGAAAACCATGATCTATAATAAACAAACATTCATGTTGTATCACCAAAAATTAATTATTAAATATGCGGAAGTATACCTGAATCTATAGCACTGAATTGCTCTATAAAATCGTGTTGTTAGCCTTCCAGATCAACATATTCTCTTAAAGAATCCTTTAAATTTCTCTACACTCTCTTCGATGATGAAATGCCAGAAGATAATAAAACAATACATGTGAATTGGAGACTATAACCACTTATATAGACAGCTTTTCTTGTTGCCTTTAGGTATTCCCATTTCAACCTATCAAATAAATAGTAATTACGCTGTTAATATTTGGACATTAAAGGCCCACACTTTATTAGATACATTAAAGTTCATTACTGAAAATCTATTTATATCACTTTTAATTGGATTTAACTTTATATGACAATCTGCAATACATAATTATTCATATATAAGATCAATGTTCGATTAATGATCCAACAGCGCTACATAAAAAATCCAACAATCTTTCTATTATTCTTTGTAATGAGGCGTAAGTGCTAAGCAAAAAAAAAAAAAAAAAAGTTGAAGTACTTCTCCATTCCCTTTAAGTAGATTCCTTACAACCTAAATGTGAGTGGGAAGATAGAGGCAAAGGTTAGAAATGGTTGTGGGTTTGATTTTTATGTTGATGAGACATCTTGTTCTAAACAAATTATTTTGAATAATAGAAAAATAGTAGGTAGTGAGATTGAGGGATCAGAAACTAGAATAGAAATGATTAATTGTATTTTCTTATTAAAATCGAAGGGGAATATAAATAAAACATAAGCAGCCTATATATTTTTGGGTTTAACAAATGAGAACTTGATTCCTATAGGATGTGGGAATTAAGTTCCCATTCCCAAATTGATTCTTTTACCCCATTTAATTTTAAAAATTTCCAAATTACACTTTATTAAATTTTACATTTTGATCCCTATTTCATGCTTTATGGCATTATAGAAATGCCTAATATTTTTAAAATATTTTCAAATAGGTCATTTGTAGAACCTCTATATAGTCATATTAATAGGATTGGAGAAATTTATTCTTATAAAGAGGTTATAACTCAATACAGGTATAGTACAAAAATTATTTTCCTTGCTTAATTATCCTTAATGCAAGTGATGTAGAGGTAAACTATGTCATGTATTAATAAATTAATAAGTGAGTCAAATTCATTGTATAAACATTAATAAATTAATTAGTAAGTGAGTCAAATTCAATGGATAGATATTAATAAAAATGATATATAGTTTCAAAAACTAATACACGTATTATTGCATTGTTGGAATAAGTAAACTCATCATAAAATCCTAAATTTTAAATTCTCTTTAAACTTATTAATTATCTCAATTTATATTTTTTCTCTCTATATATAGCATATTGTATGATTTAACACATGCCGCTGAAAGCTATACATTTCTTTCTTCCTTTAGAAAATCAACCATGCCACCAAAAGTTAATAAATGGCCAAAAATATTCATGTTAAATTATGCATAATAAAAGAATCAAACCCAAATTAGAAGCAAAAAGATCTTGTGAAGTGGTTAGAAGAAACTCATGGTCTTACGGTATCACAAACAGCAATGTAAAAAATACTCAAATGATCAGCCAACCTCCTTAAAAAAAAAAAGTACTATTGAACCCAAATGCAAAGCGTTCAAAGAGTGTGAAGTACCCAGTAATGGAGTCTGCCCTATATGAATGGTTTGTAGAGTATCAAGAGCATGTCAATATAAATAGTGAGTTGCTAAAAGAGAAGGGAAATGTTTTTCTAACGCCACTCTATCTCAAAGGTACCTTATTTGAATTTTCAAATGAATGGTTGGAAAAGTTCAAGCAACGACATACAATTCATTTCTGCTGTTGTTTTGAGGAGAGTAGTTCAGTTGATATAGAGAAAACTGAGGCTAGTTTGCCACCAATAAGAGAGGAATTAGACAAATAGGCTTGAAAGGACATCTATAATATGAATGAAACTAGCTTATTTTATTGAATACAAGCTGATAACTCTCTTGCAACAAAGCAGTTAGAGGGTCAAAAGCAAAATAAAGAAAGGGTTACAACTATTATTTGTTGCAATGGCAATGGCTTTAACAAACTTTTACAGTGGATCATCGATAAGTTTCTTAATTCAAGATATTTTAAGAATGTTAACTGTCATAATCTCAACTGCAAGTATCGATCGAATTCAAATGCAGGGATGACATCTTTGTTGTTTATACAATGGCTTTAAGGGATTTGATTTTGTATAGAAATGTCTTGCTTATTATTGATAATTGTACTGTACATAGCGAAAAAGAGCATCTTCCCTCATTTAATCACATAACTGTTATGTTCCTACCACCAAAGAGTTTGATTCCAGGAAGGTACAAACATACTTGTAAAGCTAGAAATATTTTGGCTTCAACAATAACGTGCATATGTTGACCAATTAATACATACTTGCAAGTTGAAAGATGTAGTTGCAATTTTAAAGAACAAATCATTGTCACGTGCAACTTTAGAAAGATATTTTCTTTTTCATCTTAATTATTTAATGTAACATGGCATACATTTTTGAAATATTATTACTATGTGGAGGTAATTTTATTAAAATGGAACCTACAAAAAATATAATTTATTACAATGTGGAGTTTATTCGTAATTACAATTGATCCCAAGTTGGGACCACAATTTTTTATTACTATTAAGAGGTTATTGTTGTTGTTGTTGTTATTGTTATTGTTATTATTTCATTATTATTATTATTATTGTTGTTGTTGTTTGTATTTTTATTATTATTGTTGTTATTTTTATTGTCATCATTACTTTTGCATCATTGTTAGTAGTAGTGGTAGTATTAGTAGTTGTTATTATTATTATTAGTATTTTATCGTTATTATTATTGTTATTTTTATTATTTTAGTTATTGCTATTATTATTAACATTATTATTATTTGCAGTATTACTTTTATTATTATTGTTATCATATTGTTGTTGCCGTTGTTTTTGTTTGTATTTCTACTATTATTATTGTTATTGTCATTATAATTTTTTAATCTTTATTGGCTGTATTATTATTATTATTATTTTTATTTTCATTTTAATTTCATTATTATTATTATTATTTTTTTCATTATTATTATTGTTACAAGTATTTTTATTATTATTTTATTATCATTATAATTATCATCGTATCATTATAAATGTTGTTGTTGTTATTATTATTATTACTTTCATTATTAATATTTTTGTATTATAATAATAATTGTTTTATCATTATTAATATTGTTGTTTATTTATTTATTATTATTATTATTTTCATTAATATTTTTATTCTTATTTTTATTATTATTTGTGATAATAATAATAATTCTAAGGGCAATAATTAACTAAGGATGCTTTGATAACTTGTAAGCAGTTTACTCGAATTCCTTAATAAAATAAACATATAAATGAGAATTTTCGATTCCTACAACTCAAATAAATAATATTTAAATTTCTTATTTTGATTCTAGTATATTCCGACTTTTATTTATGAATTGGTAAACACAGCATTAATTAAGTAGACTTTTTTCAAGGAAATTAAATGACCGCTCAAAATTTAGGTCTTTGCATGTATGAAGTCTACTTAATCCCCATTAGGTATGGTGAAGTTTCATTGCAAACCGGTGAATGTGAGTGATCAAATTGGAATGGCAATGTTGAAGTAGATATGATGCTAGTGAAAATGACTAGATATTCCAAATCTCAAATCAAGGAATAGTAGTACAAAATTAAGTGATCAAGTTCCCTCATAATTAGTTACCATCAACTGGGTAACATGACAAAATAGATCTTAAAGATTGTACTGAACTTATATGTGAATGCAAGTTTTGCAAAAATACTTTCATCAAGTAAAAATAATCTTGAAAAAAAAAATCCTTCAATCAATTTGAAAATAACAAAGAGGGAAAATAACACTTACACCTATAAAGAAATGGTCATGTAGATACCTAAATTTTCAATAAAGAATATCAAAACAACATTTTAAATGTAATACTCTTTGATTTTATTAGCTCAAAAAAATAACTCTAATTTTTTATAATAAATAGAAATATGATATTAAAATAGAATGTAACAATATATAAATTTTAAAATAATCTCAATATTTTAATACTTTACAATCTTATATTATATTAAACTAAATTTTATAACAAAAGAAAATAATAAGACAAATATATAAAAATTTAAACTATTTTTCATATTATATAAGAAAATTTTAATATTTTTAATACATGAGATATTTTTATTAACAATAAAATCTTTTTAACCCAAAGATTTATTTGTAAATATTATTAAAATATGTATAATAATTTGTATTTTAAAAATTATTTTATATATTATAATATTATTAGTCTACTAGACAAATTAAACTATTTGTATTATATTTGTATTTATTAAAAATTTTTAAAATTATATTTTTAGCTACTATTTATAGTCAAAAAAAATTTTGGTATACGTCACTAAAAATTTAATAATCTATATGATTGTTTTTTTAAAATCTTAGGAATGTAAATATACTTTCCCTAGACAAAGAAAAAACTAATGAAGTGATCAACGCGTTTTTGAGACCTTTCCAGGCATGGAAGAAGACTTTGACTATCGATGCTAGAAAACACATGACAACACATATTAAACAATTAAATGACCACTTTAATTTTCAGGTCTTTGCATGTATGAAGTCTACTTAATCCCCATTAGATATTGTGAAGTTTAATTGCTAATCGGTGCATATGAGGGATCAAATTGGAATGGCAACGTCGAAATTGATATGATGCTAGTGAAAATGACTAGATATTCCAAATCAATAATCAAGGAATTGTAGAACAAAATTAAGTGATCAAGGTCTCTCATAATTAGTTACCATTAATTGGCTAGACATGACAAAATAGATCTTAAAGATTGTACTGAACTTATACGTGAATGCAAGTTTTGCAAAAATACTTTCATCAAGTAAAAATAAACTTAGGAAAAAAAAAACAAAAACCTTCGATCAATCTAAAAATAATAAAGAGGGAAAAGAATATTTACACCCTAAGCTTAAAAAAGATCATTTAGACCTTAAAGTTTTAAATAAGGGGCCACTAAAACTCTCTTTTGATTATAATATATATTAGCTCTGTTAATTCTAAAATATTAACTTCATAATAAATAAAAATATAATATTAAAATAAATGTAACAATATATGTATTTTAAAATAATTTCAAAATTTTAAAAAATATTTTAATATTTTATAATTTTATATTTTATTAAACTAAATTTTATTACAAAAAGAAACATAATATTAAGATAAATATATAAAAATTTAAAATTATTTTAATATTATATAAAATAATTTTAGTATAATTAATACATAATATATATTTTATTAATTATAAAATCTGTTTAACCCAAAGATTTATTTATAACAGTTTTAAAATTATTGCAAATATATTATTAAAATAAATATAATAATTTACATTTTAAAAATTATTCATACATTAAAAATTTTGTAATATTAGTAGTCTATTATTTAGATTATTTTTGTATTTATAAAAAAAATTAAAGTTAATTTTTTAGGTAATATAATAAAAAATAAATTTTGATATTTCCTATTAAAATATTGCTAGTTTATATAATTAAGTTTTTAAACTTTAGGATGTCGGTGCCCTTTTTTAAATCAAAGAAATAGTGAAATGATCAACACGTTTTTGGGACTTTTCCAAACACGGAAGTCCTAAGTCTTGAATATATAATGACATGCCCGAAGACTTTGGACTTTCGGTGCTTGAAAACACGACAGCGTGTATTAAACAAATTATTAATATTTTTTAATTGAAGAGAGGATAAAATTTAAATTAATTTTTTAATTCTATTTTTCTGTTAAATTTAACTTTAAGAACCAGCTGAATAAAGTTATTTAAAAAATCATTCGGACTTACTACTGAATAATTTGTTTCACTTTTTTTCCCCGAAGTTTCCATGTTACATAGTTGATTGAGATGTGAGTCCTCTTGTGGCATTAATACTGCAACTTTACTAATGTACGAACTTTATATAAAAATAAAACAGCTTCAGCCCGCAGCTAGTAATTACAGATTCAGCTCAAAACTGTTAAAAATGGTGTCCATATCCTCCATTTCCAGAGTGATGGTAGTGATACTATGGGCTACCTTTTTAATTTTGAATTGTCATTCCAACAATTAGAAAAGGAAGCTCTAGTTAACAGCGGTTGGTGGAGCAACATAATTGCAGACAACACTTCAGATCATTGCGATTTTCTTGTAGTCAATTCAACTGTTCTTGCTTTCCAGACCTTGAAACCCTCAATCTTGGTATTAATAGTCTCTATGGAATCATTCCATCACAAATTGGTGCTCTTACAAAGCTGAAATGTCATTATCTCTATACCAACAATCTTACTGCTGAGCTACATACCGGCTATAGCTTGCTATTCATTAAAAAGTTTAACAGTAGAATCGAATTCAGAAAGTTGGGAAATGTTTGACAATTGTGAAATGAAACCGAGATTCAGGATGATTAAATAATTTATATATTAAAAAAAATTAAATCAAGAATCTCTAACTATATTAATGCCAAGGATAAGTTATTCATTAATTTAATATGGTAAGAGATCTTTGATTGGAAATTCAATCATTTATTTACCCACTCACATATAAATTAATCTCAATCTTGTATGAAATTTTAAAATCCCGTTTAAGATAACTATTAATCTGTAAGATTTTAAAGCACATAAATTGCATGATTTATAGGTTTTAGTAAATTTTCCCACATTTTAAAATTCTAAAATATTTATAATTATTTTATTTTATTTTATTGTACGTACCATCCCTCCAAAGATTGAGAGCTCGAGGAATTTGGAGGTGTTGGAACTTTCTGGCAACAAACTCACTGGAGAGAAATTGTGAGGAATAATATTAGATTTTTCAATTTTTCAATTAAAACGTTTTAGGACCGATATCATACAACATATAAGAATTAAGTAATTTAGAAATTCATACTTTGATGTTTTGAGAAGATGAACAATTGAGAGTTGTAGATCCGTCTCCAAACAATCTTCTAAGTTATGACTCAAGTTTGATCAACACTGGATGTGTGGGCGTCTGTTTCACCACTCCCAATTACAACTGGCTTCTCTTAAATGTCTTTTGTATTTTTCTTAAAATCCCTAGGATTTTCTCTTCTTCTTTTTTTAAGAGAATAATGCCCCTTTATAATATCTTATGAAAAGCCATTGTATGTTAGGATTAGGATTCTTATTTAAAATAAAATTATTCTTTAACTATCTCTCCACTTACGTAAAAGTGGAAAGAATATGTAACTAACTAGGAGACTACCTTGTAAAATATCACAAGCCCCTTTTACACTTAAATATGATATACTCGGACTTAACAAATATTATAATTATGATTTCCATCTAATATACTAGTTTTTCTTACTTTTAGGTCCAGCGATGGTGTTGTCAATTAAATGAGCTAATCCGGGGATCATTTGGGAACATACAATAGTGGCTACAATAATTAAATTCGTAATTAAACAAATATAATTATTTAATTCCAATTCTACTCCACTATAAGATTGAAACTGACCTCCATAATTGTATGCTCGAATTTAATTCGCCCAAGCCACATTGATTTCTTTACTGCACAATCTTTTATACCACTTCGATAATTTAAATTGATATCTCAACTGTCCAATCAATTTAATTACATCTTGTTCCTTGATACTTACTGGTTTTCTCTAATGATCATTTTCAACATACTTATTTATGTTGAGACACTCTGGACAGAGAATTCTATGATCAAGTACTGAAAACCCATCAAGAGATGTGTCGTACAAATTCTATATTGTTAATCTATAATTTCAATACTTGTAATTACTCCTACCAAGATACCGGGTAATTTAGACTGCATGTATATGTCATGCCCACTGGTAACTCAAATGAAATAACAACTATAATCATAAAATCATAACTAACTCAAGATTAAGATTACAATAAATCAATGCCTATGAGATTTAATAAGTCTGACAGTTATTACTAAGTTAATTAAATCTCATATGTGATCCAGTTCAATGTAAACATACTACATCAATAAATTCATACATGATTAAGACAAATCACTCAATGAATTTATTACAGTTTATACCTAAATAAAGTGTCCAACTTTATTTATCAACTTCGAACTTATTTTATTTAATCATAAGATAACTTGTATTTATGTCTTCTGCGAATCCACATGATGATCGCATAAATACATATAATATGATTAAATAGACTTTACTCAAAATATTAATACAATAAAGATACATGAATAAAATATCTCATTTTATTTTATTAATCAGAAATATTATTTATTACAATAAATATAAATATGCTTTAAATAGCATAATTTTCCAACAGAAATCCCCTCAAATCTCGGTCACTTGACCAAGCTGACATATTTGGCTCTTTCTCAAAATAACCTTGATGGTCGAATCCCTTCAAGTACAGGTAATTTAACTGACCTATGTATTCTGTACCTTAATAACAATAAGCTCAGTGGTCTGCTACCTTATGAAATTAGGAATCTAAACAATTTGCTTGAGTTGGATGTTGGGGGCAACAGCCTTATTGGACCCATTCCGTCAACTCTGTATCATTTAACCAACTTGAATACTGTTACTTAATTTTAACAGATTCAATGGCTCTATCTCCCGGAATATAGGTAAACTTGAAAGTCTATATACCAGATAGATTTGTCATCAAACAACTTTCATGGTACCATTCCTCATGAACTCACCAATTTACCCATTCTATTTGATATCAATATTTCGTGGATCCAATTCTCTGGCCCAATACCATTTGGGGGATATTTCGGCCTTAAAAATCTGGCTGGGAATGGGGATTGCACAATCCCAAGGTTTGATTTTTCTGACAACAATTTCTCAGCCACCATCCCTAAATATCTTTGTCATAAGCCTAAAAATTTTACCATTCACTTGGTTAAAATTTTAATTCCTGTCACAACGGGTCTCACCTTCATTTTTTCTGGATTTGTGCTGCTCCGTAAGTGCAAGAATAAAACACTAAACTCAAGAAAAGAGTAATTAGTAGTGGAGATGTGTTCTCATTATGGAATTACGATGGTGTAATTGCATTTGAAGACATAGTTAAAGCAACTGAGGATTTTGACATTAAATACTGCATCCCAATGGCAAAGTAGTTGCTCTAAAGAAACTTCACCATAAAACAGAGGAATCCACTTTCAGTCTTTCATCAACAGTTTCCGTAATGAAGCTCATGTACTGTCTAAAATACGACACCGAAATATTGTGAAACTTCATGGTTTTTGTTTGCGCAAAAGTTGCATGTTTCTGATTTATGAGTACATGGAAAGAGGAAGCTTGTTCCGCGTTCTACGGAATGATGACGAATCTATTGAGTTGGATTGGAATAAGAGAGTAAACGTTGTGAAGAGTATGACAAATGCTTTGTCTTACCTACATTATGACTGCAAACCATCAATTGTTCACCGCGATGTTTCAAGCAACAATATTCTTCTAAACTCAGAATTGGATGCATTTGTTGCCGATTTTGGTACTGCTAGACTTCTACTTACAGATTCATCAAATAGGACTCTAGTAGCAGGCACTTATGGATACATTTCTCCAGCTAATGATCTTCCATGTCAATAACATGTATGGTTAATAAATCAATGACTTGTCTCTTATAGTTTTGTATCTCTCTTGTAGAACTTGCCTACACTATGGTTGTGACAGGGAAATGCGATGTGTATAGCTTTGGGGTGGTGGCACTAGAGTTTATAATGGGAAAGCATCCTGGAGAACTCCTCTTGTCATTATCATCATCGTCGAATATAAATATGAAGTTGATTGATATTCTAGACCAACGCCTACTGCCTCCTGTTGATCAAAAGACTGTTCAGGATATTGTTCTTGTTTCAGCTGTAGCTTTTGCGTGTTTGGAGTTTAAACCGAGGTCTCGACCTACAATAAGACGTGTATGTCATGAATTTAGGTCTCATCAGACTCCATTGACAAGACTTGCTTTTCAAGAAATTTCCATCTTGGAACTTAGAAGCCAAGGTTTATATATATTTGGTTGATGAATGTTTTGTCAATGGTGAATGTATTTCATTGACAGGTTTCATATACTTTTGGAGCTCGGAACATCAGGAATTGATAATGTAATGTGTTTGCTAGCACGCATTTAATTTATTTTGACCTACATATTATTCTCAACTCAATGAGAAAATTTTAAAAAATAAAATCTAAAAGATTTTGGGCCGCATCATTTAATTTTTCCTTTAAAATTATCAAGTAGTTTCCGTTAACTGTTTTGCTTTATTTTTGTTGTAACAAACAGTGTATGATGATTAATGCAAAGCACCATGAAAGCTAGCAATGGCCCAAAAACAATAATCGTTTAGATTGTAGCTTTTGTTTTTCTACTCTTTAATTTTCTTTAATTTTAAATACACATGTTAACATATTTACAATCTCCACTTTTAGAAGTTCAGGTCCATGTGATATGCACGTCATCGCATGCAGTGGATCGCATTTATTAAATTGCAAATTCTCCAAGCAAGCAAAACTTTTGGGTTTTATTTATTTTAATTCTTTGGAAAAAAAAATTACAATACACTGAAAATAAATTAAAAAGTTGCAATTTTTGAATACCTATTAGTCGATTGGTGACATGTCATAATCAAGAAGCGAATTTAATTTTATTACAACAAAATAATTGATTACAAAGTAAGATACATGACTGAACTATTCAAAAGTATTTTCAAAATTATTTCCCCATGCTCATCCGCTTTCAAGACCGAATAATTTCCTGCTTGAATTGGTGCCCAAATCGTGCTACTAAAAGCAATTCGAGATTCTTCACACTCTTTAGCTTTCATTTTGAGACGGCGTAATATCACAGGTACAGCAATTGTAGGATTGTTAATCAATGCCTCTATTGCATCATCACTCCATTTATCATACAATTTCTCTATGCATTTAAACTCGATGATGCTCAAATGATCTTGAACGTTGATCGTTTTATCATTTTCACTCATTATCGTGATTAACTTAAATACTTTTTTCATCTTGACAACACAAGATTTCAAACGATTGAATAACATGTCAAGTTCATACTGAGTATCTTCACATCTATTCAATATTTCTTCCTTCAGAGTTATTGATCTGTTTTTGAATTTTTCGTCTTCTACAGAAGCCCTGGATACCCATTCATTATTTAATTCATTTAATTCTGGAGACGTACAGCAACTTGTGTTTTTTGTGGGCATATAGCAATAACTTGGAGTTTGCCTCCTACTACCAATGTTTTCACATTGCTCCAAAAGCTCTTCAAATTCAGCTTTAACTTGAGAATTCTTTGCAAAGAATTGAACAACAACATCAGACATTGCAACTTTGTTATGATTGTAGCCGTGAATTTCCTCAAGGAATTTCAAATACTCAATCGAATCATCGCCTGTAATATTTTCTCTAACTCTCTCAAACAAATCCAACCCTTTTCGATAAACCCTTTTCATACAATCTTCAGAATCCTGAGCCCCAGTTCTTTTTTTGCCTTCAAGATTTCGCACTGCTTCAGAATTATTACATGACACAAGTGTGACAAACTTTTGAAGCAAATCCTGATAGCCAGCCAAAACTGACGCTGCTTCATCAAATCTGTTCTCAGTTACAGCATTTAGAAAACCTTTGTATGTAAATTCATCATCTTCAAATCGAAGCCTTACCATGTTAATCAAATTGATAGCCGATTCAAGAACTCTATTTGCGTCAGGAATTTGGAGCTTGTTGACACTGATTTGATATCTCTCAGGCAAGAACGTGTTGAGCCCTTGAATCAAATCCTGGCGTTCTCCAAAGATGTTGTTGACTGTCTTTACAAAATTCGGATCATTCATTCTGCTGGGATCGCGAGAGATTTCTTGAAGAAGAGATGTAAATTCAGCAAAATCTATGCCAACTTCTTCTGTAAAAGCCTTCACTTGAGCAACATATTTGCAAGCCTTATTTGAGTCAGATGAATGTGAGTGCGAGTGTGATCTTCTCATTATTCTTTATATTTCAGAATCTAGCTATTTAGCTGCCGAAAGAACACCAGTAACGAAAACGCCGGAAAAAAAATAATAATGAATAATGAAACTGCCGAAAAAACAAATAGTAACCAAAACGATAATCTTCGTTAACAAATTAGCGAGCGTAAAATAGAGGGTTAACAAGGAGAGAGATGGCGCACGAGTAATGAAAAACAAAGAGTGAAATTTGGTATCTTTTTATAGGATTATTAAATTCTTTGCCTTGTAGTACAAGGATTGGAGTCCTCCTCTAATTGAGAAAAAAAAAAACGATGAAATATTGATTACCCATTAGCTTTAGGAATATGTATGTTTCTGTTACGCTTTCTGCGGTTTGAGGATCATTACAAATCTCCGATCGGATTGCTCTAGACTAAAATTTTTATATAATTGAAGGTTGAGTATAGTCCACTTCAATCTGCTTTTCCTATTAAAAAAAAAGAAAAAGAAACAAAAAATGATTAGAAAAAGGAGAAAGAGCGGTGACTAGTGGAGCAAGCTGCAGCAGAGAGACAAGAAGCTCGACTGAAGTCACCACACTCCCTCCTGCCCACGCTTTGATATTATCTCCTTTAACTCTCTCTCTCTCTCTATCTTTTAATTTACTGGAATTTATTGATTTTTTTCTAATTAAATTATTTCATCTCAGATTTTAGAGGATATCCAGGGAATGTATTGATCCCAATTGAAGGCGAAGATTCTGTAAAGTGGAGCTTTATTAATTTATTGAAAGAAGTTAGGTTGTGTTAGCTGCTTCTCCGATTTGATACAACTTGGTATATTGTACTGCATTCGGTATCTTGTATAACTTCATCATGGAACTTGTAAATTTTGTGATCAATTTATTGCTAATATTTTTCGAAGGTCAACCATTTGATTACTAACCCTCTCACAGTTTACGAAAGAAAGAAGAAATGTGGAAGTAAAAGACATTTTTGTACGCTATCCACACGGAAATGCACAAAATATGTAGCGAAAGCCTTTCATGTTACTTTTTTCTTCCATTTATAGAATTAACACTGTTTAAACACTGCCAAAAAGTGTTTCTTGGAGCAGTGGTATGATTTAGAGCACAAAGGGCAGATAGATAGTTCTGAATAGAGCCATTGCAAACAAGAAACATGTTAAAAAAAAAAGAGAAACAGTGGTTGAATTTTGATTGCAAAATTCAAATGACAGGAAATGGCCCCTGAAACCAAAAGAAGCAAACAACATTATTACTTGCCTCCTGAGTTTCAACCTGCTGGGTGTACATGGGAAAACTAAATGAAACACGAGCGACGCTTAAAAGTATTAAAAAGAGCAATCAGTAATATTTGTAGTAAAATAAGTAAGGTAGAACCCATAGGTAGGTGTGAAGATTTAGTAAAAGATACATTAATCGTTTGAGGAAAAATTGTGAAAATAAAATAAAAGAAGTTGATACAAAAGAATATTACATGGGAAGAAGAAGTAATACCTTATGAAAAATTTCGTCTTCTGGCTTGATGTACACTATTTTATCATCATTTTCACGACCTGACCTCCTTTTCCAGGTTTCTATTATTTTTCTGGTTTGCATTCTTGTGCTTTAGTTTTGCATCCGAAGAAGAAAGTTACACTCATAAACATACACACAGAGAGAAAGAAAGGTAAAGATTTAGGAACGAACTATTGAAACCAATCATCAATAGAGAGAAATTGAGAGAATGATAGTCAAAATATAAGGAGCAGTGGTATATGAGGTGCCAAGACAGGAAAAACCTTGTAAATGTTACTGACTAGTAGATAACACTTAAAGCGAAAGGAATTCCTCAGCTATTCTGTTGGCTTCAAAAAGTGAAACAAGAAAATGTAAGTTCTGTCAAGATATTAAACTCATTTTCAGGGTGTCAAGAGAGATATCAAATTTATTGAATTTAAGCATTATCCCAAGAAGCCCAGCAAACTCTTGAAATAGCAGAAGATAATTTGAGGAAAGCTGAAAGTAAGAGACAAACAATTGAGGCAAATCTAGCTCTCAGACGAGCTAGGACTCGAGTAGAGAATACGATTTCATAACTAGTTGGTGTGCCCGAATAGAATAATTCAACGAATTTATGTTTATACCCCTATTTTGTATTTTGATTCTGCCAATTAAATCCAATTAAATTCAATCAAGTGGAATCGAATTCTCACGAAAGGAAAGGGGTTTCAATTCGAAAATAAAATTGAATCGGATAGAAAAGATAAAAAATCAATAAACAAAGGATTCACAAATGAATTGGGAGGACACGTGACTGAGCAGCATCCGAGGGCAGGTAAGAATTCAGTTAATAATAAGTCAAGTCCATTGATGAACGTAAGATCATGATAAAGCAGTTTGATTCGAATGGTGACAAAGTGCTAATGTTTGAGGAATTTTAGAATCATGATGCAGTGATTTATGCTGAAGTGTAACTTTTATTAATTTCTTCTTTTACGGAAACAGCAACTTGGGGTGCCGTTTGATTTGTTCATTTTTCTAATTAAATTAAAACAAAATATAAAAAATCAAATTTTACATCTCTCTTTCAAATGCAATTTCTTCCGTACAAATTTTAGGGATAGCAATGGGCATTGTTTGCAGTTGGTTTACTATTACCAAAATTGCACTCGCTGCAAGTTTTAATTTTTTAAGCAAACTCACTCGTTGCGCATTTTGATAATTACCAAACCCGTAATGGTATCTTGATGATTTTTTTGTATGTTCCCACATTTAAAATCACAAATATTTAATATGTAAATTTATATTAATAACCTAAAATCCCACATAACATACTCAATTCTAAATTCAATCAATGTAAATAAAAAATTAAAATTTCAATATCAATCCAATAAAAATTCTTAAATTTAAGTATGAAACATATAAATCCATAAAAAAAAAACACAAATAATCCATGGATTAAGTTAAACAACAATTATCGTTTCATATTCTTATTCAACATAAGCTGTAAGAGTGAAGATCTTCATTTTTTTTTCCTACAATAATAATTAAGATTAAAAATATTAATCCAAATAACAAATTATAATAATGAAATAATCCATATATTAAGTTAAAGAATAATAGTCCATACAAAATTTTAATAAGTATATAATAATCTATACATTAAGTTAAAGAAACTTAGTTCCTTACCTCATCAACAATATCTTCATCTTCGGAGAATTTACTATTTCCTACTTTGTTAAAAGAATCTACATCTAAAAAATTATCAAGGAAAAATATAGATGATTATAAGTTTGTAATGTATATCCCGATATATATTATGTTTTATTGAAATAAAATGTATTTTCAAACCATTAAATTCAGAACACAACTAATCTTGAGCACACATTAAAGCCTCCAATGTCTTTGGATGAAGTCCACGAGATACAAATCTACCACTAGTACTAAATGCTGACTCGAATGCAACGGTAGATATTAGAATGACTAAAACATCTTTTGCAATTGTTGCTCATGGTGAAAGGAAAATGGTTTGGGTATCCTTTAGGTTATGTTATGTGTTACAATTTGTACACACCATAGGTGACATGTTTACACTTTACATTTATTTAATTTATATATTTTTAGATTTAATTATTTTTTCAATTAAAATTAAATTAAAAATATTTTTTAAATAAAGTTATGAGTTTGGCGGATATCTATGCGAGTATCCGTTAGATACTTAACTAATATGAAACACACTCGCAACTTAGCGCGAGTTTCAATTTATAATACTAAATCCACCTGTAGCCCGCAAAATTACCTGCACCGGGCATGTTTGAGCAGGTTTGTGGGTACCATTGCCATAACTACATACAATCCAAATTCTCTGCATAAGAGATTCTATTTCATATCTTATAGATCCGCATCCACTTCACTTTTTTTTTTTTTTTTTTGTGAAAGCTCACCACGGCTATAGTAATAACTTCCACAACACTTAATTGGATTTTTTTTTTTAATTTGTAATGAAGTTTAGTTACTGAAAAAAATGGAAAGAAAATTTGAGTAGCTAAGAGAAAACAGAGGCTTTGAGGAACTGTTTTTCAATATTATTAATCTAAAAATAAATCTAGAAAATACAATCTCGTTTTTATGTGTATCTTAAAGATTCTACTCATACATACAACTATATCTAACAAAGTTAACTAATAATAGACTTGTAACAAACTTGGCCATGTTAACAAATAGACTCAATAGCCATGTTAACAAATATCTTAAATATTAGTTAACTGTTAGAAATAATAAACTTTTTGGTGAAATTCATCACCTATAATTCAGGAATATTTATATTATATCACTAAGAATCAATAGTAAAATATGCGGAAGCATACCTGAATCCATAATGGTTAATTACTCTCTAGAGTCGTGTGGTTAGTCTTCTAAATCAACATGTTCTCCTAGAGAATCCTTTAAGTTTTTATATGCTCTCTCTCTAATAATGAAATATCGGAAGAGAATATAATAATAATATGTGTGACCTGAGGACTATATTCACATATAAAAATAACTTTTTATGTTGTCTTTAGGTATTCCTATTTCAACCTATTATAAAAATAGTAATTATCATTTTAGTTTCCACACATTAAAAGCTCACATCCTATTAGATGCATTAAAAGTCAAATTACCTAAAATCTTATTAGATCATTTTTAATTGAGCTTAACTTTATATGACAATTCTCAATATATAATTCACAAATAAGCACAATGCTAGATTATCCAACAACGTTCGATTAAAAAAATCCAATAATCTCTCACTTGCACTATATGTATAATCTTATAACTATATTTGGGTTTTTAGGTGAAATTGTAGATTAAAAACATAAACCATAATAATTTACTGTCATATTTTTTATCAATACAATATTAATTAGCACAGTAAAACTACGATAAATGAATGTTTAATAACTTAATAACCTTGTATAAATAATAAATTCTTTCAGTCTCAACTTGGGCCAATGTACTAAAATAATAATTTCGCTAAATGCATAAGATAATAATTTTTTTTCGAATCCTTTAAGGCCCAACAAAATTCTTGGTAACTTATATTTCTCAAATCAAATCTTTTTCAAATTATGCATCTAAAGTTATTTATATTTTCTTTGTTCCTAAATTAAACTCAACCTCATCCTTAATTTTTTTTTTTTTGTAAAGCATGTACGACATGTGACAATTTTTTTTTTTTTGTATAAAGTAGATATTTAAGGTTATTATTGCTTGTAAAGTCTCTTTTGTAGAAACATTCGATAAACAATAACATTTTCCTACTCCTTTCAAATGAAAAGCTATGAATATTCTAACAATTTGAGTCTAAAATTAAAAATAATGGATTATATATTTATAGAGTTTGTGTTTTATGTTCTATGTACTATGTACAATGTACTTTCAGTAATTTATTAATATCATTTGTAAATACATTATAATTAAAATGTATTTGTATTAGCTTATTGGCTTCTACGTAGATGCCCAAGTATTCATTTATTAATATCAATTATAAATACATGATAATTAAAATGTATTTACATTATCTTTTTGGCTTATATGTGCATGTACTTGTATTTATATCTCATACACAAACCTTAGTTAAAAAAATAATACATATAATAAGAAAACTCTTCATAAATTAATAAATTACTTATTTATTGATAAATAAATACCTCGCTAAAATAATTTTTTTTTTGTACCAAAAATATTATTTTATAGAGGTTTTACTATATTAAAAAAATGGTATTTCACCTAAAAATTTGAGATGATAATGGCCAACTGTTATATATATTAATTGCGACTCAACATTTAATAATCAACATTTTTATGATTCTAATGTTTATATTTATTTGGTATTCAATTAAGTGTACCTGTTAATGTTCATAAACGAAGGGTAATAATTAAACAACATGGATTTAATTTAATTACTGTTTTTCTCTCTCATCTCTCTTCATAAATATTTTATGAATTGTTATCTCTCTTCATAAATATTTTGCTTTCAATCGATATTTATTCCTTCTTCTTATTTTCTCTCAATGATAGGCCGTGACCACTCCACTTACCACATTAGATTATCCATAAATTTAACAATCAAAGATCAATTTACTTTAAGGCATCAGTTTGAGAGTCCAAAGAAAATTAGTACCTTATTAGACTACATCAAGTTTGGTGCCAGGAATCTAAACTCCAATTCTTATTTATTTTTTACTCTCTCCTTCCCTTTAAATTTTTTATTACACTGATCAAATATTGACAAGTTTTTCAATTTTATAAAGCCACAAGGAAAATTATATATACGGACAAGTTCAGGAAACGCATTTTTAAACACAAATTTTTAGCCATTAAATTAAAACATTCAATGACTTAGATTGAAGCAATATTTTTGTTTTTATGCACAAGTCATCGCCTCTTAAAGTTTTACGGTACCACTCCACTCACGACCCAAAGAGTAGGTTATGCAAAGAACCCACTTTTTTTTTTTTTCATTTCTAACCCACACTTTTTTTAAACCCACCTCACTTCTAACAAAAATTTCAAATTTTTTGATATATCACCAACATTAAAACATATATAAATATATATATATATATAATAGCTCAATCTATTGTAGAAGAAAAATTTTAGAGAATTAATTAATTAAATCTATATTTTTTTACATAGTTTTTTTTTAATCATATTTGACTATTAAGATTACTTTAGCTTAAGTTTAAATTAGTTATTTACCCTACTAATTTAAAAGTATAAAAAATTTACTTTAACTTCAATTTTTTTTTAATACAAAACTTATTGCTAGTGTTAATAGTACTTTTTTAGTATGTTTATTAATCTTTAATTAAATAAGTATAATATCTTTTATAGCACAATATTAATGTAAATTATCAGACTATCAAATAAATTTTATCTACATGTAGAATTTTAAAAATTATTAGATTTCATTTAAATATTAGATTATAAATTACAAAATTAAAGCTGAAGGAATCCTATTACGTTCTTTGACATGTGAATTTGTCAACGTATATTTCACACAAATTTATCAAAACGGCAGTAAAACTCATGTATATATATGGATCCAAACATATGCAGCCACGAGCTTACTTCATTATGAGTTGCAATTTAATTAATATAAAGGAGTTGATCATTACTCAAACACAGGTCATCAGGGTCAAAATGTCTCTATCACCATGTTGAAATACCATTAAATTAAAAATCTAAAGTTCTAAGGAAATTACCAAAATATAATATTCAAATTTGGATAACTTTTCGCCACCCTAATGTTTCAACAACCATCACCAAGCCCCCTAAATCAGCAAATTCAGCCGTTATCTTTGACGGTATAAGGGTAAAAGTGACATTTGACACAAAAGGCTGGAAAAAGAAAATAAAACAGGCAAAACGCCCCTACACGTGTCCATTTTCCCCCACCATTTTTGTTCTTTCATCTATCTTCTGTCCAAATTTTACTAGACTACTACCAATTTATTATTTATAAATATTACTCTTAGGTCATCTCAAAAACTTGAACAACCGGTTCATTAAATAATTTTTAAATTTTGTTTTTAATGCTTAAAAAATGTAATAAAATAAAAAAAATGAAATTTTTAAATGATAAACAGAAAAATAATTGAATGAGAAAATATTTTAAAATATTTTAAACATAAATAAATATTAAAAAAATTATAAAATAATTATATTTCAATTCTTTTAATTAAATATAAATTTAATTGGTAAATGTTTTAAGTTTATTTTACATGTCCCTAATTTTGGTTAATCTTTCTCATTTATTGGTTCATTTATTTCAACTTTTTAATCCACTAATTTTGTGTTTAATGTTTCTACCAAATTTCTTAAATACCAATATTTTGGGTTAAATTACAAGTAAATTTTAGTTCGTAAGACAAGTTCCTAATTTTGATTAAATTTTTTCTCTTATTGATATATGAGTTTCAACTAATAATTTCACTAGTTTTATGTTGAATGATCCCATTATCTAAGTAAAATTTCAATTATTTGGTTTAATTACCAAATTTAGTTAGACTCTCTCTTATATGGGTCATGTATTTCAACTAATAACTGCACTAGTTTTGTATTGAATGTTCCTATTATTCAGTTAAGATTCCAATAATTTGGGTTAAATACTAAATTTACTTTGTAAAATTTTATTTTTTATTGGATTAGTCCCTGATTTTTATTAGTCTTTTTTAGTTATAGGTTAATGTGTTTCAACTTTTAATCCACAAGTTTGTCTTTAATATTCCTACTAAATTTGTTAAGTTCTAATATTTTAAGTTAAATTACAAGTAAATTTTATCTCTCGTTGGACGAATTCCTAATTTTAGTTAAACTTTGTCCCTTATTGATACATAAGTTTCAATTAATAATTTCACTAGTTTTTTGTTGAATATTCCTATTACTTACGTGAGATTTTAATAAATTCAGTTAGATACCAAATTTACTTTTTAGATTTTATGTTTGGTTAAATTAGTATCATATTTTAGTTAAACTTTCTCACTTATGGGTTTAATTATTTCAGTTAATTATTTCTCTATTTGTATTTTTCAAGTTCCTAGTTCTTACGTTAAGTTTCAATATTTTAGGTTAAATTCCAAGTTGTTATTATAAAATTCAAAGTAAGCTTTTATTACGCAAAACTGTTAAGGCAAATTTCATTTTATTCCTCTTATTTAAGTAAAAATCAGTAAATTACTTAATATTTTGAATTATGGACTGGAATTTGAAGTCCAAAACTTGTGCTTGCTGTTCAAAAGATAAATAACCATATTCTGAAAATAATCAAATACAAATCATGACATATTAGGTTCTAAAAAAAAGTAAAAATTTAAAATTTAAAATTCAAAGTTTCACAAATTCATAAACATCCAGAGATACAAATTCATATCATAAATATTTCAAATTTCAAACCACTAAACTAAAAACTAAACTCTCAATCATGTACTTCATTTGACTGTTGCTCACTGATAAAACTTTCATCAATCAAATGTTCTGCAGAAAGTATTGCTTCGATTGGAATTCCATCTGAAATGCATAAATCATAAACATAATGAATAAGACAACCAGTTAGTGATAAATTGATAATATAAATATTATAATAAATTTATTTGATTCTAATAAATAAATTTTCATACCTTTTAGGTTTTGTTCAAGCCAAAACTAATTTTGAGTACACACCAATGTCTCCATTGTAGATGAATGAATTCTACTACGATGAAGGCTTAAATGTCTACCTCCTATGTTAAAAGCGGACTCAGATGCAACTGTTGATAGAGGAATAGTCAAAAAATCTCTTGCAATCTTTGCAAGTATAGGATATTTGCCTTGATTATTCTTCTACCATGACAAAATATCAAATTGACTAGTTAAAGGCAAAATACTTTCCTCATGATAAAGCTCCAATTCTGTTTTAAAATGATTTTTCTGTGTGTTTTCATTTCTGAATGATGCTCACTCATTAGCCATTTCATCTAAATCTAACATAATAGAAACCCCTGCTGTAGTGGATTGAAAATTGACAGAACCACTAACCCTCCACTTGAATTTGATGAACGCTTTAATTCATATTCATGCACTAAATCAACAAATAATTTATGCACCCTTTCAATTTCATATTCAGCTTTTTCTCTATATATTTTAGGAAATAAAAAATTAATCAGTAGCATCTTATGCCTAGTATCTAACATAGCCTTTATTCCAAGAACCCCATGAATAATATCCCAATACTTGTCATACTTTGCAATCATCTTAATGACCATAATTTTTATCCCCTCAATTGGTGATTGCAACCATGCATTCATTGACAATTTAATTTCACATATCTTGGCAAAAAAATAAATTAAATGTTGGATATCTTGTCCCTGAAAAAAGTTATGTCAACTTATAAAAACTCTTTAGATACTCACACATAAGTTTAGACAAATTCTACTCTGACTCGCTAGGCAAAGATGTATAATCTCTCTCACATTCTTTCAAACGATCAAATACATCTTTATATAATAAAACTGTACTAAGTATCAATTAAGTGGAATTCCATCTAGTTTTACAATCAAGTGTCAAGTTCTTAGTTTCCTGAATACCTAATTGTTTTTTTTGCATTCTCAAATTTTTCAACTCTAGCAGGTATTGCTGTCCAATAATGAATACTATCCCTAATTCTTTTCAACTCTTTTTTGTATTACAGATAAACCATTCCTGACTATCAAGTTCAATATATGAGCATAGCAACGCATATGAAATAATTTGCCACCCATAATCAATGAACTAGTAGAAAATTTACCCAACAACAAGTCAATCATGGAATCATTTGCAGCACAATTATCAACAGTTATAATGGATAGCTGTCTATTTATATTCTAATCCATCAAATAATCATATAACTCATTACACATTACCTCACCAATATGCAGAGCAGGCACATATATAAATCTAAAAAGTTAAAAAATAGTTAAAATAATAAGTAGTACATTAATTAATGCTTAAACAAAAAAAAGTTTCAAGAATATTAACTCATAATACGATTTCGCAGCACCCATGAGCTATTAATGTAATGTGCCGTAATAACCATGTACCCTTTCTTTTGGTTATTGGTAGTGCACATATCTGAAGTAATTATAATCCTACTCTGACAAAGTTTTAAAATACTCATTGTCTTCTTTTTTTCAACATCATAAAGCTTCAAAATTTTAGCTTTGATGGTGTTTTTACTAATAGTCTCAATAGAAGGTTGAAGTAGTTTCAACAAGCCATAAAACTCAACATATTCAACAAATGCTAAGGGAAGCTCATGTAGTATAATCATTCTAGCCACAAAAAGCTTTATTGTTGCCATATTCCACTTTGGTTTAGAACTGCAATTACTAAGTGTAGTGGCTCCATTAGCTTTAGAAGAAAAAGATAACTGCATTTGCTGCACATTCTTAAATGGTCGTCTATGGCAACGTTTAGCATGATTTGTCAAGTGATTAGTTCCCTTCGAATAATGTCCTTGCATAACTAACCCACAATAATTGCAAATCGCCTGAACTTCCTCACCCAACTTGACTTTTTTAAAATGATTCCAAACATTAGAGACTATTCTGTCCGAAGAGTTCCCTTTGCAGCCACCAACACCTCATTTTCGTGAAGTGATAGGAGTAGTGTTACCCCTAGGGCCATGGCCACGGCCACAACCACTATCCTGAACTACTGCTGTTGAATCTAGTTCTAATTCAACAATTGTATCATCATTATTTTCTGCTTTTGCTCTGACCCTCACACAAACACTTTTGTCACTCTTTTTAGCGACATCCAAATTGATTCTTTATTCATTTTCCATTATGAATTTGTCACCCTACAAAGATTATGTCAAAACATGATTAGTTATTTTCCTAATTAACAACTTATCCAACAACTTCTTTCTTTTTATATGCTATTTTTAATAGTAAAACTTTACATATTTTGCAGCATAAATATTAAATCAAATGACAATTTCTTCTATTTTCTATTCTATTAACAGCAACCAAAAAATAATACAAAAATAAATAAACTATAAACAATAAAATGAAAGCATAATAGAGCATATATATTAAACCAAAGCGTAATAGATAATAAATTGCAAATAGGGAGGCATTAATATACATATTTTTAAGCATAACAGATAAACCGAGCATAAATATTAAATCAATTAACAATTTCTTCCATTTATATTCTATTAACAGCAATAAAAAAAACTATAAATAATAAAATAGAAGCATAACAGAGCAAATATATTAAATCAAAGCATAACACAATATAAATGCAAAGAAAAAAGCTGAAACTCACTATTTTAAATCAAAACAGAGTATATATATCAAATCAATGAACAACTTCTTCCATTTATATTATATTTAACAACAAAAAAAAAATAATTCATAAATAAATAAACTATAAATAATAAAATCAAAATATAATAGAGCATAAATTGCAAAGGGCTGAAACTCACTATTTAGCATAAGCTGGCTTTCAAGTTTCAACACAGTCACGTGAGGTGGCTTTCAACACAGCTACGTGAGGTAGCTTTCAACAATAAACCCAGCAGGTGGCTTTCAACACAGCTGTGTGAGGTAGCTTTCAAGTTTCAACACAGCCGTGACAAAGAAGGCCATGGTAGCCAACAGAGAAGGCTGGTGATGAACTAATGATGAAGTGATGAACACAACTGAGCCGCCAAAATGATGACTGGCTAGGTGATGACGGGTGAGGTGAATAGGTGATGACTGATGACGATGGTGATTAATGATTTAATGTCATTTGAAGGAGAAAATTAGAGAAGAAAAGCTTAACAGAGAAGACAAGAGGAAATAGAGGCTGTGGCAGTGGTAGTGAGCGTGATTAACGCAATTAAGCAACTAGGGTTTCTTATATATATATATATATAATAATAATAATTTTTTTAAAAATTAATATGTTAGGATCTGGGTTTCGGATTGCAGGTTTACCTAATCCTACATTCAGACCCGGATATATGTAGTTCTTTAATATTTTATTTGGATTCTGTATTAAATATAATCCGATGCGAGTTAAACCTGGCTCGAAAAATCCAGGTTCAGTCCGGATTCGGGTCGGGTCCGAGTTTAATTACCATCCATAGGTGAAACAGAAAGCTGGTAGAAGTCCACCTCATCCCATAAATACTCCTTACTTCAATTGCACACATTTCATTTCTCCTGCCTTGGCGAAACGATTCCACACTCATTTTAGCTCTTGTCGGGTAACTCTTTCTTATTATGTTAAGTTGGATGCATTTGATGATCTTGTAATCTATGGGAGTAGTATTAGGACATTTTTGGAGGAGGTTGGTTGGGAGAATGCCTTACTTATTGATGAGCCTATGTGTCCAAACCCTGTTCAAGTCTTTTACTTGAATATGGAGGCTCCAAAAGGAAAAACACCATAGTTACTAATGTAGGACATATTCCTATTGAATTTAATGTGTGTGACCTTAATAGAATTCTTAGTACTCCAAATAAAGTTTTGAATCTATATACCTCTAGGAAGGAATTGATTTTTAACAACTTTCATCATATGAATAGAGTTCGTAACATATGTAAGCGTAAAGACCTCTCCAACGATATCTACTCACTTTCTTTTAAGTCTCAGCTTTTACCACTTCAGGTTAGGATCCTCTATAGCATCCTCCAGCATATAGTCACTCTTAGGCAGGGACATACCGATGAGGTCACTCGGTTGGATGTTAGGCTGCTAGATTCTTTCTTGCGGAGGAGACCGATTGACTTAAAGTATACTATTCTCTGTCATATGTTGCGTACTCTATTGGTCAACAACCGGTTACTACCTTATGGCAGCATTATCACTAGGATACTTAGAGAGTTTCATGTACCCCTTTAGGAGCCTGTTTCTGATGCAACCAAGAAGTTAAAGCGAGAGGCCATTACTGTTTTACGTTTTGATAGGCCTAGTGGGAAATTGATTAAAACTCCTTCGGCAAAGAACCGAGATACTCTTGTTGCAGCTGAGGATGATCAGATGCCAAACGACATATATCTTGCTGATCAGCTTTCTAACTGTCACTTAGGAGCGAGGGCCCAAGCAGCAGCACGTCTTATTGGAGCTGAGACTTCTCCAGCACAAGATGTTGATATGGATACACCACCAGCCACTGAGGAGCCGTCTACCCCTGAGGAGCCTTTTGTCTCTGCGAGCCTAATGCAACAGCTCCTCGGGTGAGTTGAGACTATCTCTGAGCAGTAGCGGTAGCTCTAGTCACAGTTTGGTGTACTTCAGACTCAGCAACAGCAGCTCCAATCTCAATTTGAGGCTTTTTATATTTAGCAGCGATGGATCTTAGATGCACAGCAGCGCATTTTCTCTGCCCTTGGAATTCCTCCAACCAAGCCGTTATCACAACCCCCTCCATAGACCATCCGTTACCTTTCTATATTTTGTATTTGCACACACATTTTCATCTATATCTGCATCTTGCACTTATTTATGACTAATTTTCAGCTAATTGATAATAGTAAATCGATATCTCACTAACGGTGAACTAATAGTACCAGAAAGTTTATAACGGCTAATTTTCAACTCAAACTATAAAATAACTCATTTAAATCTAAATCAATGTTGGATAATAACATTTATCACTGAGCTTTCAAGAGCAAACTGAGTATTCATCTTGTAATCATTTTATACACACATTGAGTATTCATCTTGTAATCAATTATATTGTGTGTAAGAAGTTGATTTACAACCATTAATTATAAACAAAGTTAAAAGATTGTAAGTATTGGGATATATATGGGTTAAGAGATTAAATTGAGAATAATCTCTTGTTATAAAAATTTATTGACACTTTAAAAGTAAGTGTAAGTGTAGTTGAAGCCTTGGAGGCATACTTAGTAAAATTCTCAAGTCCAGTGAACTTGAAGACGTGGATGTAGGCAAGATTGACCGAACCACGTAAAAATCACTTGTTTGCATCTCTCTATCCCTTAATTTTTTTTTCTTTTACTGCATTTAAGCTTTATCCTTTTATATTTAGTTGTGTTAATTGAAACATATCTAGAATTAACTTAGCAATAAATTTTAGAATCTCAATTCAACCCCCCTCTTTAGGTTGTTTGCGAGAGGGGAGAAGCTTGAAATGTGAAACTGCATTGGCATTGCCCTTGTCCAAATATAATTTCAAAATTTCAATTCCAGGATATCTTGTAAAAATTTACAGCTACAACACTGATAGAGTGACACAAACTATACTGCCCATGAATCCTAAAAATTATTGTAACAAGTATGAAACAGAGATATATAGTACAGAAAATTACTTAATATTTTCACTTTTGAGAGGCATTTTTGTCCACATTTTTTCTTCTAACATTTTCATCTATAGAGAGAGGCTACTTTCTCTCATATCTCTCTACATTCTCTCCTGACAGAAACAACTCTTTCTTGTCTCTTTACATAACTTGGACGGCACTTGCTATTGATAGCCGTTGAAAAAAAAAAATCACTTGATGGCATGAAGCATTAAATGCACTACTATATCTAATCTAATATTGTGATATCTTCAAGGTTGGTAGATGATTAAGGGAAAATGGAAATAAGTTAACCCAATGGATAATGGAAATACCAGTATAATGAATTATGCAGAAGAAAAGAATTGCTACAATGAATTGTTACCAATAATCTCTGCATGAGCAAGTACCATCCTTGAAATGATGGAATCTTATATCTCTTAAGACTATCTCCCTTTGGCATATTTTACTTGCATATTTCATCAGAGAATGACAATCCCCACAAATAGTAAGCTTCTTCACAATCTTAATGGCTGTTCCAGGAGTGGTGTGAATGAGCCCAAAAGCAAGTGCTAACTTCTCACTGTGACATCCCAATGCTTCTTCCTTCTCTTCTTCAATGTTATGAAGTACCCACTCAGTTCCAGGCATGTATCCTTGTTCCCTAGCACCGGCCATTATTTCCTCCAACTTTGAGTATATCTCCTTTGCAAGTTTATGACCACCTGCTTCAAATCTATGCACATGCCCACTAACCTCGATATAACTCCACCCAGGATCTTTCTTTATGCTTCTCCTTCGCATCAATTTCCTCACTCTCGCCACGTCCCTCCATCTCCCTTCTGCTGCATAAATGTTTGACAATAAGACATAGCTATAGGAATGCTTAGGTTTAAGCTGCAGAAGCCTTTGTAAGGCTATTTTGGCTATTTTCGTATTCTTGTGAGCCCTACAAGCACAGAAAAGTGCTCCCCATATCACGAAATCAGGAGTTTCTGGCATGTTACTAATGAATTTCAAAGCCTCATCTATCCGGCCCACCCTGCTTAGCAGATTGACAACCACTACGTAGTGCTTCACAGAAGGCTCAATGGAGTAATCAAGCCTCATGCTGTCAAAGAAATTAAGTGCCATGCTTACTTGCCCAGAATACCAGCATGCAGTTAGTATGGCAAGGAAGACTGTCCCGTCTGGCTCTATACCTGCAATAACAAGGAGTAAAAAAGATAGAAATACTTGAAACTGGTGGACTGGGATGAAATATTACAAGGTTAAACACCTGAGTACATCATCTTTTTAAAACATTGGATAGCTTGCTCATAACATCCGTGGATCGCCAAACCCCATATCATAGCAGTCCAAGTAAGAAGGTCCTTTTCTTTTGTCTCACCAAAAACCAAACTTGCAGCCTCAATATTCCCACACTTTGCATACATATCTACCAAAGCAGTTCCAATAGCTCCCTGCAGGCCAAAACCATTACATGAAATATAATTGTGAACTTGTACTCCAGCTTCAAGTGCACCAACTTTAGCACAAGCTGAAAGAGCAGAAACAACAGTAAAATCATTTGCCCTTACACCCTCATTCAACATCTGAAAAAACATTCCCAACGCCTTTTCAGCTTCTCCATTTTGCGAAAACCCATTGATCATCGCTGTCCAAGAAACCACTTCCTTCTCAGGAATTTGCTCAAAAAGCTCACCCGCCTTCTTCAAATCCCCTTTCCTCATAAACCCATCTATCAAACTAACCCATGAAGCCACATTCTTCTTCGGCATCACCTCAAAAATTTGCACCGCCTTCTCCAAATCCCCAACTTTAGTACACCCATTAATCAACACATTCCACAACAACACACTCTCGCTCTTATTTCTCTCAGGACTTTCATCGAACACCCTTAAAGCCACCCTCATTTTTCCAAGTTTAACGTACATGTCAACCAAATGAACCCGAACAAACGCATCATACTCAACACCAGACTTCACAATCAGACAATGTAAACCTTTACCAAGACTTGACAAACTCAACCTAGCAACCGATTTCGATACAAACGGGTAAGTTAGCCTATTCGGTCTAACACTCAGCCTCAACATGAAAACAAAATGACAAATGCAACTCTGGAAATAGGAATTCTCCGCGAGCCCACGAATCAAAACATTGAATATATGCAAGTTCTTGGGAGTAAAATGACCAAAGATTGAGAGGGCGTAATCTATTGATTTGTTTAGTGAAGCAGAAGATATCAACTGGGTTGTAATGCGGCTGCTTGCAAAGAGAATGTGGCGAATGATTTGAGCGTGGATTTGACGGAGCTGTTTGGTGGAATTTGAGGAGTGAATGAGCGATATGATGTGGGTTTCTGCGAGGTTGTTAGCGGGTTTATGAGAAGATTTAATGGTTTTTGTTGGTGCTTTGGCTGTAGTTATTCTATTGAGAACATGAATGCCTTTCATTGTATTAACAACAAATAGACAGATTATGGTTTTATGATTGTGACTGATCAGGACCAGTCATTTCAAAATTTCTCAGTTTGTTTTGTTCTGTGTTTTTTTGTTTGCCCGCCAATATTTTGCCGCCCATGTAACAGTTGGAATTCGATGAACGGAAGCAAATGCTAATAAGATTCAAATTTTGTTTTTGACAAAAATTGTTTTATGCTTTTTGTATACTAAATTATTGCAATCGATAAGTTAATGACAATAATAAAATGATAACATAACAATGAAGATATATACCTCTCTTAGGGACGGCAACGGGGAGAGGAGAGCACCGACAACTCCGTACTCATCCTGATATTTTACTTAGGTACATGTCTCTTCTTTGTTTCCGTTAGAATTATTTGAGGGAAAAGAATATAGATCCTTGAATAAAAACACGAAATCTTCGTGGATGTTCAATCCCTGAATAATTAATACAATTTTAGTTTTCAAACTTAATTTAATTATATTAAACTAACGATGTATAAATTAAAATAAGAATGAACATAAATGAGTTTTATTTCTTTAAAGTGCATCAAAATTTTGCTATATATAATATTTAAATAATTTTTTCAAAATAAAATTTAAATAATATGATTTTTATATAATTTTAATCTGAGTATTATCTTTGAGCAATGATAACTCTTGGCCACCGACTATGGCACGACGAACGTCATGAGCCAGGCTGCTAGCTGACTACGCAATGAGATGAGCTATTTGGCCACCGTCGAAGTAACAAGCTAATGAGCTATAATGAGATAAGGACGAGCTGAGTGCTTGTTGCAACGTAATTAATTTGGAAAGGTTGAGTGAGTTTATAAGAGAGTAGCTTAGGGTTTGATTTGTGGATTTGAGCTAATGCGGTTATGGGCCTTGGGCTATAGTTAAATTTAAATTACGTTAAAATTTTTTTATTAACTAATATTTATATTATTTATCTAAATAGTTTGATATTTGTTATTCACACTAATATTTAAAATTTTATAATATGAATTTTATTATGTATTCACTAATAATTCTAGAGAAATAAAAACAAAATTAAAAGGGGGAAAAGGGGAAATGGAGAGGGACCCCATCCCTTCCTCGAATAAAAAATTTGATAAAATATCGTTCTAATCTCTTTTCTTAATAAAAAATTGAATAGAAAACCATCGTTGTACCCTGAGGAAAAATTCGAAGAATTCCCTAGAGACCTATTCTCATGTAGATTTATGATATCCCTAAGTTTCTTTGTAGGTAATTTTGTATAATTATTTACAAAGTACTATTACATATCTCAAAATATATTTCAAAAATTGAAATGATGAGATAATCAAGTGGCGAATGATTTTTCTTAACTTTTAAAATAATAATTGAATAAGTATAATGTTGTTATTCTTATTTGGGAAAAAGTCATGTACACCTCTAAATTTTGAGCAAATATTCACCAATACTCCTAAGTTTTTAAAAAGGGACACCATGACCCCATTTTGACTATAATATGTTTATCTCTATTATTCCAAAAAAAAAAAACTCTAATGTTTTATAATAAGTAAAAATATAACATTAAAATAAATATAATAATATATACATTTAAAAAAATCAAAATTTAAAAGTATTTTAATATTTTACAGTCTATTAGATATACTTTATTATATTAAAGTAAATTTTATAATAAATAGAATCATAATATTAAAATAAATGAATTAAAATTTAATTTAATTTGAACGTTAAGTAAAATAATAGTTTTAACATTATTAATATGTGAGATTTTTTTTAACTTATAAAGCATATTTAATACAAATATTTATTTAAAATCCTACATAAATAAAAATATTTTCATAAATAAATATAATAATTTACATGTTTAAATTTATTAAAATACCAAAATATTTTAATACTATTAGTTTATTGCGTAAATTATATTATTTAAATAATATTTATATTCATAAAAATTTTTAAGTCAAATTTTTAGAATAATAGAGGTAAATAATATTGTAATCAAAAGATTTTCAAAATATGATCATGATGCCTCCTTTTAAAAATTTAAAAGTGATAGTGTTCATTTCCTCAAATTTTAAGAATGTATAGGTTTTTTTCCCTCTTATTTATAACCAAACATACATTTATAATACAATTTATTTTATCTTTTTAATTTTTCTTCTAAAAGTCTAATCAAGTAATTTTAAAATAATTTTATTTACTTATAAAAAAATAATAATTTTATTTAGCTAATCATTCATGTTCGTATTCAGAGAAAGGTTAAGAGATAAAAATTTAATTTGGACTTACCAGTCTATCTTTTAAAAGAAAAAGGAAAATCGTTGGTGCTGGAATATGAAATTCACTCGGAAGCGGTAGTAATACTACTGCATCTCTCTATATTAAAAATGCAATTCAAATGAATATGGACTTGTTCCAAATGACATTATAAACTATTTTTAAAATTTATTAAACAAAAAACGTATTTTGAAGCATAGTATAACTATAAACTAAAATCAGTAAATCACTAGATAAAACATCAATGAATTTATTATTTGTTTCACTTATCTTCAACTTTGGGCATCAAGCGACTGTCAATATATTTGACAGCTGTTCTGTACAGTTATATACAGTAGTTGACTCGTTTGTGAATGAACCAACAGCAAGCTATCCCTAATAACAACGCAAAAAATCGAGGAAACGAATAGTTGAATGCAACCTGTCACATATTATTCACTTCTGAAACTTTGATGCAAATACACATATGCAGGAAATAGTCGGGGTTCATTAAGTTATTTACCACCCAAGAGAAGGGTATTTCCAATTTTGGTTCAATTCCTTGAATGCGTACAAGCTTGATTTCACCATATCTGGTCACATGTTCATACAAAATTTCTTCCCCTTCTGTAATTTTATTGCCAACCGCATCTTCAGAAGAGAGGGTCATTTCTTCTAGTTTTGGGGATTCATCACTGACCAAGGGTCTATCAGTAAAATATTCTGGCAGAAGAGTTTCGATAGCATCGCGTAAGGTGAAGCATTTACCTGCAGGTCAAGAATAATAAACAATGAGCATTCATGAGAATGCTACAATGGAACAAAGATGATAAGTGTGTTCTGAGAGGCAGACTCAGCTGCTTGCTTTTTAAACCATGAAATGAGAGTGTCTGGGTACTTTCTACCACCAGATATCATTATCATAAACTCTTTCTAGATCATAGGGCACCTTGTACTTAAGTTGACAGAAGGAAGGCTCAAAATAGTCTGAAAATTACTCTCCATTTTTTAAAAATGTAAAAAAAAAAAGAAAAGGGAATTACTTTAATTTGAGATGACATGCACTAGCCCAAGCAAAATGTCAAACTACATTCTAACCGCAATCAAATGTGATTCTGCTTGTAATGAAACAAATTACCTTCCTGACAAATCTTCTAAAAGAGCAATTCTAAACATTAAAGACTAGCCATATAAACTCATCTATACAAACTAACATGTAATAAAATGATTGGAACAACAAAGAGACAAAAGTCGATGCAATAATTGAGAAAAGAAATTGTAACAATAACATTAACTTTATAAATTTTCATTCCAAATCATGCATGTCCAATCATATGAACAAATTTGTACGACTAGTTTGTGTATAAATTACTATTCAAATATGGGATACTGGTAAAAATCCGTGGGACTTTATGGGATATACACGATAAGAAAATAACAGACATAAATTCACAAAAATTTATCACATAGACAACTGCTGTATATCAATTCTCTAACAAACAATTTTTCTCCCTTTCACCACAAATTTCTTGCACTAGATGGATCAACATGGAAACAAATAAAGTAAAATAGTCAAAATAGAGAACAGAAAGCATCACCACTCCACAAATTCCTGTGGGGAATCATTAAATAGAACAAATACATAGCTTACCTTCTTCTATGTGAATCTCAACAGGCCGGTTAATGAAAGAGATTTTATCCCAGCTTTCAATGTCAGGCGCATCTTCTAAATCATCAAAATCCTCGCTTACACTCCAAACATATAATCGTACAGGAATTCTACCTGTCAAACAGTTGGACAATAAGAGAAACAAGCATTTCACTGGAACTATAAGTAACAAGAAAAATTTATTATTATTATTATTTTCTTTAGACTATCATTTTCAACCAAACATTTGTTTTTTTGGTTTTGGTTGGGGAGGGGGATGTTTTTAATTAGGTGTGGGGAGGAGAAGTGGGAATGGGTGGTGGTGGGGGTGCAGAGGAATGGGTTTGTGGGGGTGGTGGAGTGTTGAGGGCAATTGGTTTACCCTCTTCGCTAAGCATCACTCCGATGCCAAAGTGACACAAGGGCCAGCTGGCATGGCACACAAAATGCATTCATTCATTTTTCTTAATTTCTAACATTTTGCATTTATAGGCAGATGAACATCCTTTTTTTTTTCATAATTATTATAAGATTAGAAAAATAAAGCTAGCTCTTTGGTGTTGATTTCAGAAAAGATGGTTTACCCTCTTGGCTAAGCATTGCTCCGATGCCAATGTGACAAAAGGGTTTATAGGCAGCTGAACATCCTTTTTTCTCATTCATATAAGAATTTATATCTTTTCATAATATTTGAAGATTAGAAAAGAATGAAGCTACCTCCTCTAAAGTAAAACTGGGAAAAAAAAGTATATAAACCCCAAAAAAAATAAATATTCAGAAGTGAAATTAAACCCAAAACTCTGGCATGCACATTAGCTTCTTAATCAATGAGAGTTTTCGGGCAGCAGTGATAGTTGATTTATGGTTAGTTGAAGACAAAAGAGCTTCTAGTACATGCAAACTTATGCAAATTATTAAACGAATAAATATGCATAATATGAGAATAATTGGTCTCATAGCAAGTCATTGGCTGATATTGTGTGGTAGTGTTGACCGGCATCAGCATGTGCCATGTATCTTTAAAGACATGAGAAAGTCATAAATATTTTCCACAGTCATTAGGAGGTGTCTTGGTTACATAAGACATAGAAACGAAGTGATTAACCAACCAAATAATTCATTGATGGGGAGAAAATATGCCCTCAGTAAATTAACATTTGTGCTCTCCCATATTCCTACTTCACTTTCACTCACTAACTTCCAAAGCAAGTAAAGGAACATATAACATTAGTGATCCATCTCATAAAGGGTAACAAGTAACTCATCAGCCACTAGTTGACTTCTTCAAATTTTATTCTCTAAATCAACCATAAAATTTGCTAACCTGTCTTGACTTGTCCAGCAAAATCTGCCTCGCCAGTGCCTTGTTGAGATTTTGAGGACAAATTCAATTTTACTGTGTACTCATCTTCAACTGTTACAAGTTTAAGCTTAGAAGATACCCGTAGGTAAGCTTCCAGATTACCTGCCACTTAAGTGCACAAATTGTATATGAACATGCAAAGCAAATGGTTTAAACTGTTTCATTGACTAATAAAAGGTAGTGACATTCATTTGTGTTATAAGAGAATCTTGCTAAGAGTACTTCAATCAAAATGCTAAAAATTTAAGATAACTGTATGAAACTCCTAATTATTAAGAAGGCATACCATTCATCACAGAGCGCCAAAGCTCCACCTGATCAGATTGGGACATGTTCATGACATTCTTGCAGTTACCATTAATTATATACGCTGCCTGTAGGCATAATTGAAATGTATTAATGACAATAAAAGGATCAAAGCTTCCATCATGTACTCCAACTGAAAATAAATAAATGAATATGAACTTAAATAAGAAGGCAGCCAAAAATAAATTAGAACAAAGATTTTGATTTCAGATTGTCCCATTCTCTATTTCAGCATAGATTTTATGACCACGGGAAATCATACTAACATTGTATTTAAACCTTTTCCTGCTTGATTACGTAAAAGAAAGAGAGAGAAAGATCACAAAAAGAAATAAGAGCATCCCAGCAGTCATTTTATATATGACTCCAAGTAACATCAAAACATGAAGATTATAACCTTCAAATAAAAGTTACTAATTCACTAGGTTACAATAAAAAGAAAACTAATTAACCACCTGCCTCTTTCTAATATTCTCACTTTATACCAGTGGATGAAATCAATTGATATCCAGAGTGTAAACTTTTAGCAATATTGTAATTCTACATATTGATTTAAATGGGTAGGTAGCGTACTCAAACAGGTCGTAATGGCCGAGCTAACAAAAATCCCAACATGTGATTCTAAGCCACTGCATATACTCTCTACTCTCTTGCATAATTTTAGAATGATCATGTTAGTGCTAAAAAGCCAAGTTCAGGGGTCACACTAACAATGTTAATTCATTAAATGGAAGAAACAAGAAACATGAAAGGCTGTCACTACATATTTTGTGCACATATGTATGTATCGCATATAAAAATGTCTTTTATTTCCACATTTCTTCTTTCTTTCGTAAACTATGAGGAGTTAGTAATCAAGTGGTTGACCTTCGAATAACATTACTAATAAATTAATCATAAAATTTACAAGTTCCATAAAGTTATACTAGATACCGAGAGCAATACAATATACCAAGTTCTATCAAATCGGAGAAGCAGCTAACACAAGCTAACCTCTTTCAATGAATTAATAAAGCTCCACTTTACAGAATCTTCGCCTTCACATGGTATCAATAAATGCCCTGGATACCCTCTAAAATGAACCTAGAGAAAAAACCAAATCCTAACTTTCAATGTCAGGAGCAACAACCACAAAAATAAAATGCCCATTAAATAGATACCGTGAGATTCCAAGGTCTTTCCGGTTCTGCACATAGAAGATCAAATAGAACTCCAGTAGGTATGTACCTACAAAAAAACACAAGGAATTTACTTTCCAATAGATGAAATTTACAGCCATTACAAATATAAACCATAAAAATAAGTACCATTTGAGAGGCAAGCCTTTGTATTCAAACCAAATGGTGTCAACTCCAGGAGGAAGCGAGCTACCAAAATAGGGTTTAATGAGACCGACTAACAACGGAAGGTAACCAATTCTTGGCGCTAAGATCTAAAATTAAAACTAAATAATGTTATTAACAAAAATATCAATAAATTCCAGTAAATTTGAAAAAAAAAAAAGCGAGAGAGTTATAGGAGATAATACCAAAGCGGGGGGAGGAGGAGGGAGTGTGGTGACTTCAGATTCGTGGAGATGAATCTGAAGCGGAATCGCTCCTTCCCACACATATTTTCGAGCTTCCATATGCATGTTTCTGTTACGATTTCAATGGCTCGAGAATCATTGCAAATCCCCGATTCGAATTGTTCTAGACTAAAGGTTTTATATAATTGACGGTTGAGTACAGTTCACTTCAATCTGCTTTTTCTAAAAAGATAAAAATAAAATAAAATTTTATTAGAAAAGGCAAAAAGCGCTGACTGGTGGAGCCATATGCGGCACAGCGGCAGGAAGAAATATCAAAAAGGGATGGTAAAATCCGGGCCCGGCGTCCCGGTTCATGACCCGATCCGGATAAAATTTCTCAACGGCGGGTTCCGGGATTGCGGGTTTTAAAACCGGATGGAAACTGATATATAAAATTTGTAAAGCTGAACTTAATGCATGACACTTTTGCTCTTTGGAAATTGCAGAAGCATAAAATAATAGAACAAAAATTAATTTTGCTTACTTCATTAGTGAAATTGAAATATTAAATTGATGATAGAGAATAACGAAGATTAAAGCCTCTATAGAAGATTGAAAATAATTGAATTTTCACATATAAGCTAGAAATTAAACTAAAAGAGAGATGCGGTTACGACTTACGATAAAGCAATTCGGCTCGGGAAAATTTAGGTTCAGATGAACTCAGATTCGGACCTGGATAATCTTGGGTTATAAAACATTACTAAATTCTGTATTATATTTTCATCTGGTATGAGTAGCAAAGCACCAATCATCTGAGTGTGGATCCAAAAACATTCTCTCTCAATAGAAACTTACTATCACTATAAAATATGTCAACTACACAAATTTGATTGTATAATGCGTGACTGAGTGCACTTGATCATTATGTGCTGTATGCCTCCTGTTATATGTGTTTATTAGCTGAGAATTCTAAGTAAGCAAATTGAAATTGTACTGCTCCATTATGAATTCATTTGTAGTAATTGTATTTTCGGTTTCGGTGACCTAGCAATTCGTTCCTTAATTTCAATCATGTAATTAAATTTTGTTTTATAAAATCAAAATAATTTTTAAACAATGAAGAAATAAATTACATAATAAGGATAATGTTATTTTGAAAATATAGATTTATAATTTAATTATTTAGTAAAAATATAAAGAAAAATTACCCGCATCTCCAAGGTTTGATTAAATGGCCACATAGACTTTTTTTTTATTATTGTACCTTTAATTACATCAATCCAATAATTAACTTTAAATAAGTTTCTATAATAATTAGCAATTAAAATAATACAATATATGAAATATGATAAATTTTATTTTGAGCATTAGAAAATTTATTTTTAACAATATTTATCTGTCATACTCTTTTAATAATAATAAAATATATTTGACATATTAATAATATTAAAATAACTTTACTTGACATTCATAGTAATTTATATATTTTATTTAAAATATCTTTTATTAATTATGTCTATATTAGTATAAATCTTAAAATCAATTTTTGAATTAATAGATTTTAGTATTAATAAAATCCATAGTGATAGACTAATAATAACTTAATATTGAAAATAATTTCATTATATACGTTATTTTATTAATTATATTTATTTTAATATTTTATTTATATCATATAATATTTATTTATTATTCTTATTTTATTACTGTATTTATATTTACTTGGGCTGTTATAATCAAAGGGTTTAATAGTTACTTATAAAATTAAGGAAGTTTGTGTGATCATTTATGAAACTAAAGAAATCTAAATGACTATTTAAACAAATCTTGGAAGTATGAGTGGTTTTTTCCCTGAAATATAAGTAGTATTAAAATCTTATTGTAATTTATGTCCTTTACTATCATTTCGTAAAAAAAAGTTATAAAAATAAAAAGTGAGAATTGTTAAGAATTTTGATAGGATGTTAACAGCTCTAAGCGAGTCAACCTCTTTTGCACCCACGCCCAAACCCATCACAAAAACGAGGCCAGTTCAGTTAACAGCAAAAAAATTCAAGAGCTGCATTAGTTTATTCACTTTCCCTAATTTTTTTTTTTCGTTTTGTTTGGCTCCATAGAATGTTAATACCCGTACGCTTCCATTTTCCTAAAATCACAGGTTCAATTAGGGCTTCCACATTGTTTCTAAATTCATATTTTTTAGAAAATAAAAATAATATTTTTGTAGTTGCTGCATTTCAAATTTAAATATGCATTTAGTATTATTTTATGTATCTGGTATTTTAAAACTAAAAACAATCATAAACGTTTGGTAGGCTCAATTGAAAATAATAAAAACAGTAAACATGTATTTGGTATTAGCATTATTAAAATTAATTTTTACTAAATATTTAAGTCATACTTATAGTTAAAAAATAATTGTTTAACTAATACATACACAAAAATATTATAAAATAATTTAAACAATATAATTATAAAAAAAATTACATGATAAAGTTTTAGTATCAATTAGCATTAATAAAAAAATTTACATTGTTATTGTTTTTACACTATAATTAATATATATATATATATATATATTACAAAACGTATTATTTTAAAAAATAATTATAAAAAAATTTTACATTTACATATTTTGCGCACATGTGACTTTCATATTGACATATTGTGCACAAATGCGACAAAATGACTAATGAATGGTCCACTTAAGTATGGAATAAATCAATGCCAATCTGTTCATATGCTGTAACTATAGAAACATAATCAATGCCACCCATTCTTACAGCAGAGGTTGCATTAACTCACACAATTTCTCCACAAACGCGTATTCTTGTTCAAACAAGCCCTTTTAAGTGGCAACTGCTCCTCAAATCCACTCTTCATAGTTGGCCACAAATCGCTCACATTTTCACTAAACTAGTTCATAGTAAAATCATCAACAATAAACACAAGAAAGTAATCATTGCTTTATCACTATAATCTCACTATCATATCGTTTTTCATAACATCAATAGTAATACTTGCCTTTTTTTTTGCACGAATTAAAATTCTATATAAAAAATTTCTACCCCAATTTCTAAGTCTTTGCACTAATTTTAAGTTACTAATCGAACATTGAAAAATGAAAAGAATAAGCCAATTGACGATAACACTGAGATGCACATATAGAGTAACGAAACTTGAGCCACGCTCACAATTAATTGGGTCTAAAATAAACAAAAAAAAAAAAAACCCAAACTCACAATTACCCAAATAGAAAGATTGAAGAATAATTCCCGTGAGCACAGATGGAGCAGAGACGAATCAAAGAACAACAGTAGGCAGCAATAGTTGTTGACACTAAGCAGAGATAGAGCAGCAACAATAAAGACAGAGTAGCACCAGTAGCAAAGACGGAGCGGCAGCAGATTTTGGGCATAGAGAGAGAGAGAGAGAGTTATGACCGTCGATTGCGATTGACGAATATGTCAAAGTCATGGTTGGCACCACCCTTCTAGATGAGCGGTGCCATACCATTTCAACACGGTCTGCCAATTTTAGTGGTGCCGTGTTGACTATTTAAAAAATAAAATAATAATAAATAAATAATAAAAAAGAAGTATGAACAGTAGTCAATATGTGGCTATAAAAAGAGAGCCTCTTCCCTCATTTCAATTATCCCAGAAAATTTATTTCTTCTTGTGTTAGAGAGAATTTTGAGAGTTAAATAAGTGTTCTTAGGATATGTTTGGGATTGAGGTGCTGTAGCTTTTAAGCTACAGCCGCTGTGAAAAAAAAGTTGTAATTATAAAATAAAAGTTAATAATATATAATAAATATAATTTTAACAAAATTACATCATATAAGTGAAAAATCATATTAATATAGCTAATATAACTTAAAAACTACAGCAGCTAGTGTTTACCAAACACTTTAGTGCTGCAGCTTAAAAGCTACAGCTGCCCAACCTCAATCCCAAACATACCCTTAGTATTGGGTGTAATTGGGGTATTGGGAAGTGAGAATAGTGTTCTCCTAGTTATAGAGAGAGTATAATTATTTTCTCCTATTATTAGAGAGAAGTTGTTATTTTTTCAGTATAGTAAAATTATTTTTTTCTGTCTTCGCCCGTGGATGTAGGCTATAAGCCGAACCACGTAATTTCTAGTATTTTAGTTTGTGCTTGTTCTTTATTTTCTTCTAATTTCATTTTAGCTATAGTCCTACTTCACCCATAAATTTCCAAACAGTGGTATCAAAGTCTTGGCTGCATTTTTTGGAATTGTATTACTGTTCACCTATACAGTTACTGTTTACGTATACAGTTACTATTCACATATATGGTATTGTTCACGTGAAACAGTAAGAGCCGATCCTAACAAAGGTAGTTTGTGGTGAAAACAATGGTGGCAAAATACGAGATTAAGAAGTTCAACGAGAATAATTTCTCGTTTTAGAAAATGAAGATGAAAGATATTCTAGGAAAAAACAATTGTTTGACAGCAATTGGAGAAAGACCTATGGAGATAACTGATGATGCTAAGTGGAACGAGATAGACGATAATGCAATTGCTGATCTATACTTAGCACTTGCAGACGAGGTGTTATCCAGTGTGGCAGAGAAAAAGATAACGAAGGAAATATGGGATACTCTCACAAAATTGTACGAGGCTAAGTCGCTGCACAACAAGATCTTTTTAAAGAGGAGACTCTATACTCTTCACATGACGGAATCTACATCAGTGATTGACCATATCAACACCTTAAAGACTCTATTTTCACAACTCATAATGTTAGGTCACAAAATAGAGGAAAATGAACGTGCGGAGCTTCTACTTTAAAGTCTAGTTTTCGATGATGTTCCAGCCTCCATCTTAAACGAAGAAAACAAGCACAAGAACAAGGAAAATAGACATACAAGTTCGTAGCAAGCAGAAGCGCTATTGATGACGAGAGGGAGATCAACAGAACGTGGCCCCAGTGAGAGTTACAATCATGGTAGATCAAAGTCCAGAAGTAAAAAGAATGTGAAATACTGCAATTGTGGCAAGAGAAAGTATGTGAAGAAAGAGTGTTGGAGCAATCAGAAGAGTAGAGAGAGTAAAGCACCTGAGTCATTAAATGTTCAGGGTTGTGTGGCTAGTACTTCAGATGATGGCGAAATTCTCTATAGTGAGGCAACAACTTTTACAGAAGGCAGGAAGCAGTTAGCTGACGTCTGACTTATAGACTCAGGAGCAACATGGCACATGACCTCTCAGAGAGAATAGTTCCACACATATGAACCTATCTCAGGATGATCTGTGTACATGGGTGATAACCATGCCTTGGAGATCACTGGTATTGGTACTGTCAAAATAAAAATGTATGATGGTACAGTTCACACAATTCAGGAGGTACGATATGTCAAAGGCCTGAAGAAAAATCTATTGTCTTTAGGACAAATAGATAGTCTTGGGTGCAAAGCCCATATTGAAAATGTGATGATAAAAATTGTCAGAGGAACGCTTGTATTAATAAAGATAGAAAAGATTGGTGCAAATCTATTCATGCTTCAAGGAGAAACACTACAGGAAGCTGATGCATGTGTCGCGTCAAATGGAGAAGAGTCGGCAATGATGTGGCATCTCAGACTTGGCCACATGTTAGAACAAGGTTTGAAGATTCTCTCTGAGCGAAAGCTGTTTTCGGGACTCAAATCGGTAAGTTTACCATTTTGCGAGCATTATGTTATAAGTAAGTAGCATAGATTAAAGTTTAGCAGATCTCATGCTAGAAGTAAATGCATTCTAGACTTAATTCATTCTAATGTTTGGGAATCATCGGATTTATCCTAAGGAGGTGCAAAGTACTTCGTTACTTTTATTGATAATTACTCTAGGAGATATTGGGTGTATCTAATCAAGAAAAAGTCAGATGTATTTCCAGTATTCAAGGAATTCAAAGCGCGGGTTGAACTTGAATCTGAGAAAATGATCAAATGCTTAAGAACAGATAATGGTGGAGAGTATACAGATGGTGCATTTCTTGCATACTATAAGCAATAAGGTATTCAAAGGCAGTTTACAGCGGCATACACTCCTCAACAAAATGGAGTGGTGTAGCGGATGAATAGAACTCTTATAGAGAGGATAAGAGCTATGTTGAGGACTGTTGGTCTACCTAACTCATTTTGGGCTGAATCAGCCAAAACTACCTGTAATATGATAAATCGGTCTCCATCAACAGCTATTGAGTTGAAGACACCGATGGAGATGTGAACAGGTAAGCCAGCTGATTACTCTCATTTACATACATTTGGATGTCTTGTATATGTAATGTATAATGCCTAAGAAAGAATAAATCTAGATCCAAAATCTATAAGGTATATCTTTTTGGGGTATGCTGATGGTGTAAACGGGTATCGTCTGTAGGATCCCACTGCCCACAAGATTGTCATCAGCAGAGATGTTTTCTTTGTAGAAGATCAACTGCAAAACAGAGATATAAATGATAGCACTGTAAAAGAAAAGTCAGAGATTGTGCCGGTATATGTGAAAAATAATTCAAAAGCTGAAGCAGCACCAGAGCATGAGGAACAAGAACCAGTCGAGTCTGAGGCTTTAGAAGTTCGTCGGTCAACTCGAGAGAGATAGCCACCAACTTGGCACTCAGAGTACGTTACAGATATCAATATTGCATATTGTCTTTTAACAGAGGATGGAGAGCTATCAACTTTCCATGAAGTTTTAAATAGCTCAGATGTTACTTTATTAATGGCAGCAATGCAGGAAGAAATTGAAGCTCTACACAAGAACAAGACATGAAAACTTGTGCCACTACCACATGGAAGAAAACCCATTAGAAACAAATGGGTGTACAAGATCAAACGTGATGGCAATAATCAAGTGGAGCGGTATCGTGCAAGATTGGTGGTAAAGGGATGTGCTCAAAAAGAAGGTATTGACTTTAATGAGATATTTTCTCTGGTAGTTCGACTCATAACAGTCAGAGTAGTCTTGGCAATATGTGCTATATTTGACCTACATCTAGAACAGTTAGATGTGAAAACTGCATTTCTTCGTGGAGAACTTGAAGAAGAGATTTATATGCTCCAACCAGAAGGTTTTGCTGAAACAGGCAAGGAGAACTTAGTTTGCAGATTGAAAAAATCTCTATACGGTCTCAAACAGGCGCCGATGTGTTGCTATAAGAGATTTGATTCCTTTATCATGAGCATTGGATACAACAGACTCAATTCAAACTATTGTGCTTATTACAAGAGATTTGAGGATAATGATTTTATCATTTTGTTGTTGTATGTGGACGACATGTTGGTCGCAGGTCCCAACAAAGATCAAGTCCAAGAATTAAAGGCATAGTTAGTTAGGGGAGTTTGAAATGAAGGACTTGGGACTAGCAAACAAGATTCTAGGGATGCAAATTCATTGAAACAGAAATAACAAGAAGATTTGGCTTTCACAAAAGAATTACTTGAAGAAAATCTTGCGACGCTTCAACATGCAAGATTGTAAGCCAATTTCTACCCCACTTCCTGTTAATTTCAACTTATCCTCAAGTATGTGTCCTAGCAATGAAGCAGAGAGGAAGGAGATGTCTTGAGTACCATATGCATCAGCAGTGGGAAGTTTGATGTTCGCTATGATTTGTACAAGACCAGACATTGCACAAGCAGTGGAAGCAGTTAGTCGATACATGGCAAATCCTGGTGGAGAACATTGGCATAAGTGAAGAGGATTCTAAGATACATCAGAGGAACCTCAGATGTTGCATTATGTTATGGAGGGTCAGAATTTACTGTTAGAGGCTACGTGGATTCTGATTTCGCAGATGACCTTGATAAAAGAAAATATACTATTGGCTATGTGTTTACACTTACGAGAGGAGCTGTAAGCTGGGTTTCAAAACTACAAACTATTATGGCTTTATCTATGACAGAGCAGAATATATGACAGCTACACAAGCATGCAAGGAAGCTATTTGGATACAAAGGTTACTTGAGGAGCTCGGGCACAAACAAGAGAAAATTCCTGTGTTTTGTGACAGTCAGAGTGCTTTGTACATTACAAAGAATCCAGTCTTTCATTCCAGGACAAAACATATAGGAGTTTAATATCACTTTGTTCGAGAAGTAGTGGAAGATGAAAGTGTAGATTTACAGAAAATCCATACCAAGGAGAACCTAGCAGATGTTATGACTAAGTCAATCATTACTGACAAGTTTATATAGAGTAGATCCTCTTTTGGCCTAACAGAGACGTAAGCAATATGTCAATGGTGAAGCAGAAAGGATGGTGTGGGGTTTGATTAGTTCTCAATCAAATCTCCAAGTGGGAGAATGTTAAAGTCATGCTTGACACAACCCTTTTAGATGGGCAGTGCCATACCATTTTAACACGGCCAGCCAATTTTGGTGGTGCCGTGTTGACTATTTAAAAAATAAAATAATAATAAATAAATAATAAAAAAAGAGGTATGAACAGTAGCCAAAATGTGGCTATAAAAAGAGAGCCTATTCCCTCATTTCAATCATCCTAGAAAATTTATTTCCTCTTGTGTTAGAGAGAATTTTGAGAGTTAAATAAGTGCTCTTAGTATTGGGTGTAATTGAGGTATTGGGAAATGAGAATAGTTTTCTCCTAGTTATAGAGAGAGTATAATTATTCTTTCCTATTATTAGAGAAAAGTTATTATTTTTTCAGTATAGTAAAATTATTTCCTTCTGTCTTCGCCCGTAGATGTAGGCTATAAGCTGAACTACGTAATTTCTGGTGTCCTAGTTTGTGCTTGTTATTTATTTTCTTCCAATTTCACCTATAAATTTCCTAACATAATAAGTAACAGCCACTGTGAGAGAAAGTTGTGAACAATTTAGGTGAGTTGTGGTTGAAGGAGAAGTATCAGCCACAAAGAAGAGAGAGTTGTGGATAGAGATAACGAGAGGGAGGGGATAAAATTTTGGAAGAGAGAAAATTGATTTTGGATTTTGTTTTGGGATTTATAATTTATTTTTAGATTCAACCCATCGAACATGTATTGTTTCTGTAGTCTTTTTTTTTTTTTTATAGAAGTATTGTTTCAGTAATTAAAAAACAAAAATTAATTAACATTCCAAGAAATACATTTTTTCCCTTTTAAATAAGACTTATTTATTAAAACCTTTTCTTTTTCTTCCTCCTTTCACTTTCCCATTATGAAGAGAGTATCCAAAAATCTACTTGCTTGTAACGGGCAGATTTCTTCTTCTAAAATTAAGCAATGCAACCATTTTATATAAATAACAGTCCCTAAACCCACTATCAATGCACTTCTTCAAACCTTAACAAATTATTAGTGACTAAAGATATGGGAGCCAAGATAGGCAAATCTCGCCCACGCCGGCCTAGTATATGTTTGGGTCTCAATTGTCTAAAGTTCCCAATTGACTTTTATTTTGACTAATTTTACAGTCTTTAATCATGTTTCTAGTAATATATACAATGATTTTGCTTTAGAGTAAATAGTTAATTAAATTACACAGCTTTTTAAATTTTTATCATATATCAATATTTGAATCATAATATATCATCATAATCGTTTGTTATTATTTATGAATTACTTTTTATTTTTTATTTTTTCAGTTCACAGACCAGATCGGTGGCCTTAGCGCCTGCCTCGAAATCCTAAAGATGTCCTAGAGCGTCAACATCTCAGATATATCACAAAGCCTCAACATCCCACCAATCTTAAAGACCCAAATGAAGATAAAAATTCAAATACTTCTAGTGTGTCTATAATTTCTCCGAGCCACTATTCATATGAACATAATTCAACGGTTCAAAATTCACCACCTAGAAACTCTAATCCATCACAACAACGTAGCTATCCTATTTACTATCCGTAGTAGGAACATATTTATCCCCCTTATAATTATTATCCTACTCAGAATCCTCAGCCAGACTATAATGCTTCTTATTTCAATCATTACCAACTTCCTGAATATAGTTATCCTTATTATACTCGTGATTATGATTCACCTATATATACTTATCACACACAACAACCTAAGAAATTTGACGATGAGGATGTAAAAAGAATTTCTAATTGGTTGTTTAACCCTAATTTTAGAAATTATTTGTTCAACCCTAAGCCTCGCAGTCGCTCATAACAGTTGCTCCTTCTATAAATTTATTGTCGTCTGATTAGTTTTAAGTAAACCTGGTTTGGAATTCAAAATTGCTACTTTCATTTTAAGCTATGCATGCAATATGTATCATGTTGCAAACTTTTGTTTATTTAAATAAATTGAGGAACTTTATTAATTTTAAAGTGATGTGTTACGTAGTTTCATATTATATTGTATTGCAAATTTAGATTATTATAACTATGTAGCCAACAAGAGGATTTCGTGCCACACATACACATCATCATATGACAGTGAACTAATTATATGGTAACAATTTAACTTACACTACAATTATGATGAAGATATTAATATCTTACATAAATATGTAAAGTACATTACTTTTCCACAATCATTTGATGAAAATTCAATAGTTGTGGAAATAACATAATTTTATTATCTTATAATTTCACAGCTGTTGGATTTTCATCATATCGCAGTGAAAGAATTATGTACCTTACATAATTATGTAAAGTAACAACTATGTTATGATGAATATATTATAAAATTCCCAAGTTGCCACGTGTCATATCTTTCCCGCCAAAACTATAACTAACTCTTTGCAAAGCAAAACTATATATCTTCAAAACAAACCGAAGAACTAGATCCTGCAAAACGCGTCAAGATTGTTGAATCCCCGACAACAATTAATGGCGACCATAATTTTGATCTCTATACCTCTGGTTGTTGTGTCCTTCCTTCCTTTGCTGGCCTCCTCGTAAGTGAGCGAAAATGGTCCAACGTCTCACATGCCACACAGACGAAACGAAAGCTTAATATTATTGAGATGCAAACCAAAGGTTTTTGAATACAAATTTTATTGAAAAGAAAACTGAATGAATAAAACTAGGGTTTTGAGGCCCCTTTTATAACAAATCTAAATATTACAAATTAGGCAAATCTAAAATATAATCTTATAATAAAATTCTCCTATCTAAAATAAGAAAGACAAAGAAAATAGAAACCAATTCCGAGTTGTAGAAAAAAAAAAGATAAAAATCAGGAAAAAATCTTAAAATCTAAAAATGACTAGGAAAGAAAAAGAATTTTTGTGCTGAGCATGGACCAGAACGACTTTGACAATTATGGGTTTTATTCATCTCGTCACAAGCTTCGAAACGATATATTATACGCCAAAAACGGATACCTGTAGCCAAAATTATACTATCTAGAAGGTACTCTGCTCGCAATACATAACATCCTGTATTACACACGCGCCACAGCTACGCCACCAAGTCCAACCAGCACCGTGTGGTCAAAACCCCTGGGGGAAAACTGGTTTACCAGAGCACCAAGAGGAGATCAAGTGGGCCTAAATGTTCTGTCACTGGAAAAAGGATCCAAAAGGCCAAGGAAAAGCTGGCTTCGTTCGACAGGGAGATTTTGAAATTGCGGAGACTTGGTTCAATCAAGCTGCTGAGTATTAGAAATAAGTTATTGCGCTTACTCCTCATAATTATATTCAAGCGCAGAATTGGTTGAAGATCATGGGACATTTCGATTAAGAAACTCTCTGTATATTTATTTATTTAGAATTTTATTTCTTTAGAATTTTTATATCTATTTTCATTTAGTATAATTAAAAATTAACTGTCTGTTAGCCCTATCAGTAAAATATAAAATGAATCATTTATTTGGTAAGAAACAATTAAGAAATTATCATTATATCATTTATAAGATCATTCTATTTCTCTTGTCGTACGAAAAAACAATGTAGAAAATGTATTTTTCTGCTATTTTATGTTATATTCAAAGAGTTAAATTGAGACAGCAGCTTTTGTTTTCCTATTTTAATTTTCTTTTGAAATTTTGACTTATATTAATGATGTACAATGGCATTTTGAGCTATTTTTATTTAACCATGAATATGCATTTGGTCTTCGCTTGGGGAAAAAAAAAATCTGATCTCTATATACCATCGTTCATTCTCTCTCTCCTATGCTCTCCTTAACAACTCCGTCATTGATGCTGTCGAAATCCTCTGCAACTAATGTCTGATTTGGGTATCGTCCACTTCAATTTGGGTTCTACTTTTTAAAAAAAAAAATTGGAAAAGGAGAAGAGCAACAACTTTGTAATAATAATATAACCCCGTAGAGTTTATTATAGAGTGAAAAGATTTTAATAATTAGAAAATTTTCAACTAGAATTCCCGCACTTTAATATTTTTACAACGTTGTAAAATTTATTTACAATATCGTAAAATCATTCATGAATTTTATTAATGTGCAGAAACTCTAGTTTGAAAAGTACTCTTTAATAATAACTAAATAAAATACTCACTTAAAAAACTTTTTTTTACTTTGTTCAATCCTTATTAAATAATAAGTAATATGAAAAAACAAGAGGCATATGGTCAGGTTCTTTGAAATTGGCGATAGCAAGGGCTGAGAAAATCTGGCAACTACCTACATTTTTTCTTGCTTAGGCATAGGGAATTACTGACTCGATCTAAAAAAACTGGTGCGTGTGGGTCTTGCCTCTCTTCTTATTTCTTCCCTCCTGAGTGTTTGTTTATTTTCACTCACTTAGAAAACTATTTTGACATAAATTTAATTAAGACCAACAGCTTTGTAGTAATAATGTAACTCCCAAAAGTTGCATTAGAAAATATTTGAATTTTCACACAAAAGCTAGAAATTGAAACTCGCACAGAATTGCGGTTACTATGGCCATAATGCCTTTCTGATGATGATGAATTGTTTTGATGATGATGGAGACTGTGTTGAGCTTTAATGTAGAGTTTGCGTTGTTTTTCTATTTTTTGCTTTTATATTATAATTATAAATTAGTTTAATAACATTTAAAAATAAAGTAATCCGGTCCGGTTTCTGGAAATCTAGGTCCAGCCGAACTCGGATTGGAACCAATATAAAATCAAAAATTAGAAAAACACTACCAGATTTCATACAATATTTCCATCCAGTGCGAGCGGAACCAGCTCGAATTGTCTGGATGTGGACGCCACAGCACCGCTGACGAATAGGAACTTGCCATCACCATAAGATGAGAAGGCTACGCGAACTTCATTGTATGGTACGGAACTCCACGCACTTGATCATTATGCTCTGTCACTTATTTAAATGTTCTACCCGATGCCGAATGAATGTTGGCTATACCTCCCTATATATGTATTTAATGGCTGGGAATTGTTAAGGAAATTGTATTGCACCGGTATGTATCCATTTTTAGTAATGATACTTTCGGTGACCAAGCGATTCGCCCCTTAATTTCAATCATATAATTATTTTTTTTTGATAAAATTTTGAAAAAATGAAGAAAAAAATTACCTAATAAAAATAATATCAATACGCTTCCATTTTCCTAAAGCTGTAGGTTCAATTAATGTCTGATTTCGACCCTATAAGCTAAAAGAGAGATGAATTAACATTTCAAGAAAGAGAATTTTTTTCCTCTTTTGAATGAGACTTATTAATTAAAACCTTTTTTTTTTCTCTTTTTTTCACTTTCTAACCATAATGAAGAAAATTTCGGAAACTCTACAAGCTTGTAAAGGGCGGATTTCTTCTTCCAAAATTAAGCAATGCAACCACGATATATAAATAATAATCCAGAGACTCACCACTACTGCACTTCTTCAAAACTTAACAAATTATTAGTGACTTAAGATATGGGAGCCAAGTCTAGCAAATCTCGCCCTCGCCGGCCTGGTATGTATGATTTATTTTATGCACGTACACAATTTTTTCTGCTATTTTTATTATACTACATTTTTGTTCTCAATTTTTGTTAGTTTTCAACTGAGTGTTATTCTAATTAATTTTACAGTCTTTAATCATGTTTCTAGTAATATACATAATGATTTTAATTTAAAGTAAATAGTTAATAAAATATACTCTATTTTATGTTTTTCTTTTTCTTAAAATCTTATCTAGAAAGAATTTTGCTTCCTTAACTAACATCAGAACACATTTATAATTTCTTTGTATGATTTGTATTTTTCTTATATATTAATTTTTGTAATCTTAACTAACATCATAACACATTAATATTTTATTGGCAAGATTTATATTTTTATTGTTTATCGCATATCAATTTTTTGTATCATAATATATCATCATAATCATTACCTATTATTTATGTGTTGCTTTTGGTTTTATTATATAGACCAGATTGGTGGCCTAAGCGCTTGCCTCGAGATCCTAGAGATGTCCCAGAGTGTCAACATCCTGAAGATGTCTCAGAGCCTCAACATCCCAGTAACCTCCCAAATCCAAATGAAGATAAAAATTCAGATACTTCTAGTGTGCCTACAGTATCTCCAAATCATTATTTAAATGACCTCCCTGCACATTCAGATACCTCTAGTGTGTCCACAGTAACTCCAAGCCACTATTCACATGAACACACTTCAATTGTTCAGAATTCACCACCCAAAAACACTAATCCACCACAAGAACGTAGTTATCCTATTCACTATCCGTAGCCAGAACATAATTATTCCCCTTATAATTATTATCCTACTCAGAATTACCAACTTCCTGAACCTAGCTATCCTTATTATACTCGTGATTATGACTCACCTGGATATAGTTATCACACACACCAACCTAGGAAATATGAAGATGATGATGCAAAAAGAATTTATGATTGGTTGTTTAACCCTAATTCTGATGATTATTTGTTTAACCGTAATTCTCATGGTCGCTCGTATTAGTTACTCTTTATGCCTATAAATTTATTATCTTTTGATTATTTTTAAGTAGAGTTTAGAACTTGATTTGTTGTTCAAAAGGGCTAATTTCGTTTTAAACTATGCATTATGCAGTATGAGTTCTGCTGCAAACTCTTCTTTATTCAAATCAATTGAGGAACTTTATTAATTTTACATTTATGTGTTACATAATTTCATATTTTATTGTATTGCAAATTTGGATTATTATATGACTTGGTAGCTAACACGAGGAGATTTCGTACAATATATATCATCACATGACTGAACTAATTACATTGGTAACAATTTAACTTACACTAGAAATTATGGTGAATATGGCATAAGATTCCAAAGCTGCCATGTGTCATATCTTTCCCACTAAAGCTATAACTAAATCTCTGGTTGATACGACTACCATGAACTACATCACAATCAGTAGGTATTAAAATACAGTTGACAGTTCGTGGCAACCGACAGCCAAAAGAAAAAAGAAAAATTTCAATGTATGGTTGCTTCTCTTTCTTTTTCAAAAATGGCATTTTAGGTAATTATTTGTTGAAAATTCTCATTATAATTTTTTTTACAATTTAAAATTTCTATTACAATTGCAATCACAGTAACTACATTAATAATTCCAGTTTTAATTTTTCATTATTAATTCCAAATTTAATTAGAACAACAAATACAACTTTAATTAATTTTAATTGCATGTATATCCATTTACAATACAATTTATAGTTCCAATTACAATTTTTATTCCAATTACAATAGTAATTAAAAATTGTAATCATAATTCCATTAACAGTTACAATTTTTATTATAATAAAATTTAATAACAATTGCAATAACAATAGCAATAAGAAAATTGTAATTACAACTTTTTTAAAGATACAATTGTAATTATAATTGCCATTATAACTACAATTATAATGATATTCTTAATTGTACTTAAAACTATAAGGGTAAAAGCCTTTTTCTCTCCATATTTCGAGGTTAGTACCTGTATAATCTTTGTATTTTTAAAAACACCTAAAAATACCATTGTCGTTAAATTCTTGATACTCCTGCGATAACTTTTTGTTCCTTTATTTTGCTTTTATTTTTTGAGACATTAATAAAAAGAAAAAAAATCAAATTACTAATTTAAACAAAAAATAAAAATAAAAAGAATATACATTAATTTTTATGGAAGCTCACGTAATCTACCATTTGCACACTTGGCAGTTTGCATACCATATGCATGTTTGATAAATTTTAACACGAGACTGAGCTTTCATCATTCAGACTTCTCAAGTCTCTAAACCTTATTTGAGGAAGTGCTAAATGATAAATATTTTGGCAATTGGAAAATGAAGTCAATGACAATTTTGATATAGCCCTCGATTAAACGTCATGAAAAAAAAGTACCTCCAACAAGAAGTTCAAAAAAGAAAAAAAAAATCTACTAAACTAGTCAATAATGCTATAAATAGCACAAAATAAAAGAAACTAATAAACTAAGAGTGGTGGATTATGTTTGGCTTTTTAGTTCTAAACAGTTCGAATCAAATTCTAGCCAAAAGCAAACAAACAGTCATCTATCAAACCTGCATCATCATTGTTGCAGTTTGAAGTAAATAAGTTCTCAATTAATATTGTGTGTAAATGAATTATTTCGGGCCTTTTATTTGCTTCATATAATAATGTTCACATTTGGGTTTGAGAGGGTCATGTTAGAGAAACCCTTATTTTTCCTTGTTGCTTCTGTCTTATAGGGTTTGGCGACTTCCATATATACTTGTCTCGGTGAAGTTGCAACTGAAATAATAGAAAAATAAAATAAAATAAAAAGGATGATCATAATATTATACTTGTAAATCTAAAAATAAAAATAAAAATAATTTAAAGACTTGTTTGGTTGTGCCAGACATTGGATCTTTGATGCTTTTTTCTCTTAGCTTTCGGCTGACTTCCACTAGGTCCAGATTGGATTTGACCACCACTCAATTGCCTCCATGAAGTTTATTGCTCAAATAAGAGAAATGTTATATTAAATTTTTTAATAATTTAATTTAATATTTTTTTTGTTACATATTACGTACAAAAACATGTACAACAATCTGATATTAAAACTTTCAACCCCCCAAATTAAAGAACCTAACTTAATCACACATTTAAAAGATTTATTAAATCTTAATGACATGTTGAATGGGTTATGCCAAAAGATGAATAATCAGTAATTTGTACCCAGCATCAAAATGAAAATATAACATTAGCAACCCATATTCTAACATTTACACTAGTAGAAAAATAGCCTTCTTTGATATCAATTTGGAATAAATAACATTTTTTTATTGATATTAAATTTAGTATCACTGATCACGGTGCAAGAAATTTACTGGCACATATTTTTTGTGTCAGCGATTCTACGACACTTTAGTTTTAAAGAAATGTTGACTATTAAATATTATATAAATTTTGATGTTTAGTGTGAAAAAAATTGTGATTCCATAATATTAAAATAATTGTGATTCTATACAATCATGCGGACAATCATGCGGACAATGATTCTATGGTATGAAGCTAGTTTTGATGCTCTAGTATCATTTTTGTTCTGATTAAAAATATCAATACTTTCATATGTTGAATTGATGTTAATAATTTTTAGAAAAATTTAAAAAATAAAATTTTCATTATTACAGTTACCAATAGCCTGAAATTAGAATTTAATAAACAACAATTTTCCACAATAATTATGTAACAAATGTTGGAAATAAAGCCCAATAATCTCCATTTATCAATTGCCAATAGGCTCCATTCAACATTCAATAACCAAATTGGATCAATCATAGTTTCAATAGCACAATGGTAGCAAAAACCATAGCCAATTTCCAAACTAAGAAAAATACAACTTGTTCATCACAACAATAATTTGAGTAGTTGTTAATAAGGCAAATGGACCTTAATAAGAAGCAACAATAGCATAGCTACTTCAATGGCTTGATCAGTAGCATCAAAACAACAAAGGCAAATGCAGCAGAAGAAAATACAATAGAAGAAAATGCATTAGCAACATCGCTATCTTCAATGGCATAAACAGAAGTATCCTGAATAAGCAATCAAACTTATGATTAATTCCATCAAAATTATACCAACAAAGTCATATTCCTAAAAGTAATAAAGGAACAACATATGCATCACATATCAAATATAGAACACTCATTATGAATATTTAATTATAAAACAAGAACAAACTAGTAATAATTACCTATTTTCTTAAACTAGTGATTAAGTTAGCCACATACGCAGCCCACTCAATACAAATCTTTAAAATTTCCTCATCCCCTTGAACTTCAATTACAAAAAATGAGAAAAAAATTATGCTATAAACCAAATGTTCATAATCAAAATAAGTAACAAAGCAGAGGTCTGGAACTTACATTTTGCTTCAATATATTTGGATTTTGCACAATATCTTGCATATACTTCATAACAAAATACTCACATTCAAAATCGCTTAATTGTTAAAGACACTACAAATTTGTGAAAATAGTGTTAGTATTAATTATTATACCAAAAGCTACAAACTTAGAAAAAATATGAACCAATTTAGTATCACTTATATCCTTACCTGGACTGTCATCCACTTTGCTTTGTTGCATGATACATCATAACTCCTCTGAATATAAAAGTACACAGTGAATATAAAAACCAATATACTAAAATTCATTACCCAACTACATAAAACACTAAAATATAAGTATGGAAAAACTTAACTGCTCTATTATTCGCTCCAAATGGCGATTCACTTTATGTGTAAATAATGAATCCAAATAATACATGGTAGAGACCAGCATATTTATTGCAACCAACACCCAAAGATGGCTACAACAACAAGAATAAAACCTTAAAATAGTAATATCAATATACATAAAACTACATATTTTATAAGTTTTGAAATTTAGATGTTATATACAACATATAAAGATAGAAGTCCTTACCCTGGGTTGTATGGGATTAATATCAATTGTCCAATTAGAGCTACTCGTAATAGTTCAAACACAATGAGAAACTTTGTAGTTATAGCCTCCTCTGTTGGATTGGGTGAACTGATCATAACTTGATTAAATCCCACAGGAAATGATTCTCCATCATTCTCTATGATCTTATGTAAATGCCTATGTGATAATACATCCGATTTCAATAAAATTATTGTTAATGCTCTAAATAGTGGCTTACTTAAAAAATCTAAAACAATAAGTATATAAAAATAATAACTTACTGTGCCCATAGCTCAATCACCTTATTTCTCAGAAAGCCAAAATCAATTATCACTTGACAAACTTGCTTGTTCAACTGTGTTTTCGATGCATAACCAAAAATTCAATTCTTCATGTTTGATCAATAACTCTTCATCAAGAAAGTTGTCAACTATTAGGAAAAACATATTAATGGATTGAATAGTGTTCTTTTTCTTATGTGCAGTTAACCTAGTGTTCTTAATACCAACTTTCTATTGGCATTTGATTTCATCACCTTTGTCTTCTTTGGAGCAAGAGGCTTAACTCCAACATGGATAATACGAGGGTCGGCAGATTTGCTTTGTTGGGTTGTAGACTTTTTCAGCCTAGAAGACCTTCTTAAAATCTTTATTAGAGACTTCTTTGGTATCTTTTATTCATTTTGTTTTACTTATTGTACCCCAGTTTTAATTGGAATTGGCGGAATTGGCCTGCTATCACTATCATTCTCTATGGTCACCTTCTTCAATGATGTCAATTTTGGAGATGGTTCATTCACAAAATCCAAAACTTATTCAATAAATATACATTAAACATCAATTAGTTAAATGAATTGAATATTAAAATGAAAATTATAATTTACAAAGATAATAACCTTTCTCTTTGGCTTTGATTGAGCTTTTAAGTCAGCATTGCGACTAATAGGTGATTTGATATTCACTGCACTACAACTACCAACCTCTGTTCGACTATAAGCATTCAGTTTTGCATCCATCATATCTATTAAGTGAACCGTTAGAGTAAAAATCCCAAATTCTTAACTAATATAGAAACAACGCCAAAAGAAAAAAATAAAATAAATTCTTACAAGATTAACAAGGAAAATAAAATTAGTTAAATTATAAGACTAAGATCTTCGCTTAATTTTTTTCTCTCACTCCTTCTTATCTTATTTTTTAATGTTGGTTAAATGTATATATTCATTAAAAAAATTTAATTATCACACACTCAATCAACCATTAAAAAATTAAAAAATTAAAAAAAAATTCTTATACTAAATTATAACATATAATTTCAGTCTAATCGAGAGTGTACGGATAAGGCACGAACTTCAAACATGAAAATAAAACCAAAGACACCAAACAACTATAAAACCATAATAATAGTAACAAAAAGCTACAAGCACATGAAAAAATCTCTACCAAATCTTGAGCAGTAGTTAAGTCCAACCAAAAAATTAATGGCCAAGCTTTGAGTCAGAGCGTAATTTTTCACCACAAGCCCATTAATTCAGTGAGAAATAACATATACAATCACTTTCTTTAGAAGTGATAAAAATCTTCCCATTTTCAAAAACACAAAATGGTTAAAAGTTCTTTTTTCTTATAAAAATTAGAAAAAGGTTACGGCCATTATTAGTAGTTAACCCTTCATCTTGAGCTAAAATCGGTGAGTTATGTGAATAAAAAGGTAAACTATAACATATGCACTTTTTATTTTATTTTATTTTTTCCCTCCTTGTCTTATTTTAAAAGGGGTTAATTAGAATTTTGGGGCTTATTTGAAATGAGGAAATAAAGAGAAGCAAAAATTAGTTTAGAGAGAAAGGGAGCGCACGAAAGAGTATGGATGACAATTATTTTAGTAATTTGTGAATTCAAGGTATTATACTAATCACATGGACACGGGAGTAATATGATTTTATTGTTAGGTGTTAATTTCTTCTTCTTTATTTTTTTCTCCTTGTCAGTATCTCATCATAGTTACTAGTTAGGCACACTCATCTCTTCAGGTTCTTAGTTGTCAAACATGTCACTGAAATTTTAATGTAATGTAGAAATTATCAATAAAAACATAATGCAGAACATAAAACAAGTCAAAGTAAAAATGTGTGAAGAAAATAAAATAAACTTACAACATAAACTAACTTTCATTCCTCTGCTGAGTCATTATCAATAGGGATATCATCACAATCAGGTCTGTCATAAATTCCAACATCATCTTTGTCCATATCCATGTTTGGAGATGGATATTATTTAGATAAAGGTTCATGTACTATCATATCAATACTACCATAAGAACCTACTGATTTATTGACTTTTTTACCTACTGAACAAATAATTGATTTTTTATGATCTAATTGATCTTTAACATAAAATACTTACCTAGCTTGCGAAGCTAAAATAAATTAATCAAACTTATGACCAACTCGATTAAGATCAATTATAGTGAACCCTAAATCATCAATCTTAATCCACCTGTTATCTATCTAGTCACACACAAAAATAACTCTCTTAGCCATGAGATATTGAAGCTACCAAATCTCAACAAAGACCCCATAATACTCCATCATACCAATGAGTGGATTCTTATCCTTTGAGCTTGAAACTTATAATATTGTTGCTGAAACGTTGACTCCACTATTTTGTGTAACATGATTACTATCTCGATCGTTAGTTGCAAATTTTGCAACTTGAAACCATTGATACAGTACTTTAAATATGCTATGATAATAGATCTGGGTTTGTTGGCCAACCAATTTACTATTTTTAAAACATGTATACCAATTATCATATCATTTGCTACCTATAATTAAATAAACACTTATAAGTTTTAATGATAAATGAAACACTTTTTATTCAAACAACTCTTATAGTTATATAATCAAATCTTATTTTGCAACCAGATCTGTGGATTCACTAATCATTGATGGTTCTAGAACCTCTAAGCCTACGTTACATGCAATAGTACCCAAAATTACTACTAGAAGAATATATAAAAGATTGTTGGGTCATGCAGGTTCTCCATAATAATTATGACCCATAACCTTAGTCAACTTAACATTTAATACAGAATCATTCAAGTCAGGTTTTTTTATTATTGGGATAAGCGAATTCTTATAGATTCATCCCCCCAAAGAACCGGACATGATAATCTTTCATCATTCGGCTCAAGCAAGAATTAACCAAACTAAAAAGATATATATAAAAAATAAAATAGAGATAAAAAGAAATATAGATTTTCGAAAATATATATTTTATGCATATCGGGATCATTCTATAGTAAAATTGAAAATTACCAAATTCCATTTTAGAAAGTTGCAACTAGCAATTGCAAGGAATTCAGCTCTTACAGATGCATGCTCCATACCCAAGTGGGATTAAAAATTGATCATGATAAAGAACTTTCTGAGTCATCTCAGTCCTTGTGATTCATCCTTATCCAAAAAAAAAAAGAACGATCTGAGATTTTTCTTTTTCGTGTACAAAGGATTTACTTGTTACTTGTTACTAGTATTTACCAATCAATAAATATACGAGTGTGCTCAATTTCTAAACAATGATCACATTTTGATTGCTTTGGGTATTTTGTTTGCTAGTACAATTTATGCTCCCTACAATATTATTATGAAAAATGTTATTGTTTTGAATTTACAATAACAATCTGGATAAAAATAAACTTACATGATATAAACTTCAAACTTAATGATTTTTTTAAAACATATAGATGTGCTTGTTGTAATAGTGAAGCATCAACTATCGTAGCCTCTTTGCCTCATAAGGGCTTTTCAATTGTATAATCTACCATACGATTAGGTGGCAGTCCAATAAAATCATGATTGGAAAGATATTCAGCACAAAATTCAAGTGCTTCCTCTGCCACATAACATTCGGCAATGCATCCCCCAAGGCGACAATGGTTACAAACATAACCCTTTAGCAATTTTATGTTTCTCTCAAATGGATACATTCAGCAAAGGTAAACAGGTCCACATAATTAGACTTGGTCAACTAGATGCACCGTCAAATGGACTATTATGTCAAGAAAAGAAAGTTGGAATAATTGCTCAAACAAGCACATTATTACATAATGTTGTTTTTCCAATTTGTCAAGAGATTTTGTTTCAAGCACCTTATTACAGAATGCATTAAACTAAAAGCACATCCTAATAATATCTTTTCTAACATTTTCTAGCAAACAACCGTGAATTGCTAAAGGTAGTAACTCTTACATTAGAGTGTGACAGTTATGAGACTTAAGACCTTGAAGCCTATAATCATCCAAATTTACAAAATTCTTGAGTTAAAAGAATAACATTTTGGAACTTTGGTTTCAGACAAAGTGGACAGATATCTTTTTCTCTTTTTTGCTTATGGTATAAGGTGCTGCAAGTATGGAATTTTTATTTCCACTAGGAACTAATTTCCTCTTAATCTCTAATTCAATGAGATATTTTCTAGTCTTGACCCCATCTTTTGTCATCCCAAGTTGATGAAGTAACTTGTCATAAATGCTCTCACATACATTTTTCTCAATAGCCATTAACTATATACCTTAAAACATAGTCATTAACTAATAGTCCTCATCAATGCAGCCTGTAAATTAAAGGTTTGCTTTACAAAAGCATCATAAGTTTCTACATTAATTTCAAATCATCAATCACGAGTGCCAGGTAGATATTTAGATCATTCCTTAGTTGTTTAGATCCATATATCAATAAAGACAACATAATGAAATTTCTTTTCATGCACATCCATAAACGAATATTGTAAATGATCGACATAACTGGCCAACAACTGTAGGTTGAGCTAAGAGTGCAATGTAGATTAACCTCATTAGTTGAGAGAGCTAGACGAAGATTTAGAGCTTTTTGGCTAAAGTCAGGCCATTTAAAATCAACTAAATGCCATGATGGTGAGTCTGATGGATGGTGAAATTTGCCATTTTTAATTTGGTAATTAGCATGCTAAGTCAAGTTCTTGGTAGTTTGAGGTGATTGAAACATACGTTTGAACATAGGAACAAGGGGAAAATACCATATTAACTTTGCAGGCACTTGGTTACTACTTGTTTTAAAATTTTTGTTTTTCCCAACTAGACTCTCCACAAGTAAAACATATATTTAGATTTGCATACCTTTTTAGGAAGAGAATGCAATCATTCTTGCATGCATGTATTTTCTCATAATTTAATCTTGACACCCTTATTGTTTTTTTGGCCTCATACACTGACTTTGGAATGTTATTATTTTCTGGAAACATGTCAGAAAGAACTTCAAATAAAGCAGTAAACCCTTGATCAGACCATCTATACTTCCATTTCACATTATACAATTTCATTAACCCTAACAACTTAGAATACTTTAAACCTAAATACCAAGGCTTCTTAGCATCTTCAAGTATATCTCTAAAGCCCTTGGGATTTTGGTCATATTGTTCATATGCATAGTGGATCATGTCCTCGATGTTACTGTGATCTTGGAACCTAAGTTCATGATTTTCAAAATACTATAGGCAACTTGCAGAGGCTGCATCTGAATCAAACTCTCCATGTTTATACCAAATAATATATGTTGGCAGAATGCCATTTTGAAATAAATGACCCTTTATTCGTTCAGGAGAATGAAACTCTAGTTTGCAACACTCTATACAAAGACATCTAACTAATATATGATTTTCGGAATTAAGTGTAGCAAAATTTACAAACTCCTCAACTCCTTTTTTTTTATTCTTTGGACACCCTTGCAGACCATATCTAAGATTTATCCTGTTAATTTAAAATTTTATTTAAGTAAACTAAATAATGAAATTAAGTAGTCATGCATCATTCCTAACATAAATTAAATAATTAAATTAAGCAACCATGCATGCATTTGTCACAAATAAAGTAGCAAAGGATAAAACAAGACATTTGGTATCAAGAAACCCATTATCATAAGTCACCAATATATAGATAAATAAAATGTATGTATCTTAAAAATGCATTTGTACCTTCAACAATCAAACACCTTCTTGTACTTTTTAAAGAATCTTAGCACGGCACACTAATTTGTAAAATTGAATCAACCAAAGAAACAATTTGCCAACCACGTGCAATTTATAACAATATTAGGGCTATTATCATTAAATATATTAAGCATTCAATATAGAAGATATTCATATAATGCTAATTTCAAATGAAAGATTGATAGGCATAAAGGAAGAGACAATGCAAACATCTTAGCCAATAAAGGTGTTTTAATAATATATCCAAGATGATTAGAAAGATGAACTAAATTTTTACATAATACAATAATTTTTAAAAAAATAATTAAAAATTTAGTACCAAAACTATTCATATGATTCCAATTGCTAATAAAAGGTCAGTATGTATACAATGTGAATTGGAAAGAAACCATTACAAAATCACAGCCAATAGATACAGTTTTACAAATATAACAGTATGGTAAAAAATGTGAATTAAATTTCTGCCTCTTGCAACAAACTTAAAAAAATCACTAAAAATTCAGTAAAAATGCTACACATGTGATACTAGTTGCAAAAGAAAGATTAATATATGTATAATGTGAAATTAAAATAAAATAAGCAAATAGCTCATCCTTAGAATAATGATCAATCTCTCATACATTTTGTCAAATACCTTATGGGCACAATTTTTATCATCTTTTTTTTTTTGACAAATTTTGTTTCAAATTCTGCCCACACAAATTAAATATATTACCCAATAAAAGAAAAATAAGCAAATGTAAAATTTAATTATAGATTATAACCAATGAACAAATTTACAATATACTAGTTAACCTCATTTATCCAAGTCCCATAGAAATCTTAATTGTTTCAATTATCCAAGTAGAGCAAATTTCTCCAAATAATGAAAACGAATCCATCATTAAGATGCCATATCTAGCTCTTTAAAGAACCAATCCTATATAAAGAAATCAATATCAAAGCCAGCCTAATTGGAAAAAATAAAAATAAAATAAAATCGGCCGCAAGTCTTTCAAATTGACCTTTTTTTTCACTATTGGGCATTATTAGTTTAATGAGAGATTAAAGAATAAAGTAGTAGAAAATATGAAATTGAAGAAATAAAACAAAATTAGCCATAATTGTTTTTAAAAATATGGATTTCTACTATTACTCCAATTGTAATCAAAATTGAAGAAATTATAATGGCTTACCCTTTTTTTTACTAACAATACCACCACAACAATAGAGCTTTGGGATAGGTCTATAGCTCCGATAGGCTTATTGCTCAAATCCTCTTCTAAATCTTCTTTAGAAACACTAGATGCTGCTACTCATTAGGAATTTCAACTTTACATATTTAAATAAAGTCAAACTTGTATCTAGCTGTGAATAGCATTTGACAAGAAAAGGATACCGTAAAGAGTTTAGGGAAATTGAAAGGGATTTTGATTTAGGTGGGAGAAACAAGGGGTCTAGAATTTTAGTTAGAAGAATAAAGATTTTAGGTTTAAAACTTTCGTTTACTTTAGTTTTATGGTTTATGTACAAACTGAGGGAGGAATTAATTTTGGGAGTAGAGGGAAAATGAGGAGCCAAAAATTTTTAAATGTTAAATTTATAGTGCCAAAACTTTTAAAGATATGAACGATGTCATTTAGATTTAGGAAAAATGAAAAAATAAATATAAAAATAAAATTACCTCTCTAAATAGTATCAGTGCCTAGTTATGATACCGTAGCATGAATGAATAGTGACACTTATATGCAAAAGACAATAAAAACTGCAAAGGTCATCAAATGTTAATACTTTTTTATTTAGTATCAAAACTTAGTATTATTGTTTCTATTTTTTTTGTAGTGTTAGTGACTTAAATCAAATGAGAATGAACACATTTTTAATGCTATTAAATACATGTTTATTCATTGGACAACTCATCCTATTGTGTTCAAATTTGTTGCATTGGCTGTATGTCGAAGTGCACATTTTCTTTCAAGAGGGTGTGAGGAGACGAGAAGAGTTAGAAAATGATAAGTGATGACTCTTATTATAATGACATGAATTACATTTAAATTCCGACAAAATAAAAAAAATGACAAATTTAATTCATAATATAGAGAAATATTTTTTAAAATTGGAAGAGTAAATGATCTAATCTATGATGCCATTAGGACGAAGTAGTCTTGGCATTAGAAAAGGCAAGTAATATTTTGGATTTTGAATAGTATATTGGCTACTCATATACCATGTTCTTCATCTAGCCTTTCCCTAAGATTGCCCCATGTGCAGTTTCTTCACAAAAAAATAAGAGGGTAAAATCATAATCAAAACATTATTTGGACAATAAAATTCTAAAATTGATATTAGGCTCTTTTTCATGCTAGTTATACAAAGGACATTGTTTAATGTAAAAGTAGTGTAAAGGTAGTGGTAGGAGTAGTAAGAGAGGTGGAACCAATGTGAGTAATTTTAAGACCCGTGCCATCTTCAATTATGATGTCATTAGAGCCAGTGTATGGTGCATTATGAAATAAGTTACTCAAGTTAGAAGTGACATGGTGAGAAGAACCACTATCGAGAAGCCATTGTGGAGTGTTGGAAGTAGTATTTGCAGCAATATGAGCTCGAGGCTGCCATGGTGTTGGTGATTTCAGTAATGACAAAATGAAAGGCATTTCCTAGTAGTGTAACCTTAGATGCCACACATTTGACAAAAGCTGAGGTAAGGTTATAGAGAAGATTAATTCATAGTAGAAGAATTTGACCTGACATTATTTGACGTGGGAGAGCGATTCGCGTAAATGGGTCATGGGCACCAATCCATATTGCTGTTATTGTTACAATTGGGTGACTGATGCTAACCTGTATTGCTATTATTAGAGTTGAGTGAAAAATACCAACCTTTTTTAGTGTGACTTACAGGATTGACAGATGTAAGAAAATGTATTAGTTCAGATTTGGCTTCTTGAAGAGATGCTTCAAAATTTAAGAGTTTTCATGGAGTTCATCAAAATTAATTAAAGTGTCATGAGCTTGGACATACTAGTTCTTTGTATCCATCCCCTAGTCCACTAAGAAATTTTTCTATGAGATCATCAATATCCATTTGTGCTCCGAGGATATCAAGTTCATAGGCACGGGCTTTTATTGTTTCAATAAAGTTAGTAATATTTCCTGGTCCTTTGGTAAGATTTTTTATATAACTTTTCACTTGTTGGATATGTCTCTGAGGCAGCTTAGCATAAGTATCAGCTAAAATTGTCCAAACTTCTTGTGAGGTTTTGACTTGAGCTATAAAGATGATGAAGGTAGGAGTAAAATCGCCAATAAGAACATTAAGGATCAATTAGTCTTGTCAAATTCATAAGGTATAGGCTGGATTTGGTGTAGTGATATTATCTTGAGTGATAGTAGCAGAAGAACAAGGTTTTGTACTATCAATATAGCTAAAAAAAGGGTGTTCAACTAAAGTTTCCATGATACATAATTATAGGAGGTTAGTTTAAGTAAGGCTTGATCCGAGACGTTGATGGACATTAACATTGTATAGTACATTGGTTATATTCACCTTAGTCTAAAAGAAATCTTTTGAGCTTCAAATATACATCTTAATAAGTTTCGTATAGAGATAGTATGTGAGAATAATACAAAATATCTCTATATTACTTTTGGTGTCTTTGGCTAGAAATGTTTAGTTTTCTCATTTGGCTTGTATTATACTATGTTAAATGTTGTTGAGAACTATGCAGTCATGACCTAGAAACTTTATGATCCAAAAGTTTTTATACTTTGGCATGTTTGTCTTGGTCGCCTTGGGTCAACTATAATATGTAGAATTATTTAGAATTCTCATGGATACCATTTCAAAAACTTAAATATTCTTTTGCCTAATAAGAATAGTTTTACTAGTTGTTCCCAAGATAAATTAATGTTTAAATTATCTCCTTCTAAAATTAGTCTTGAATCTCTATCTTTCTTACAAAGAATTCAGGAATATATATATATGGACTTATTCACTACCTAGTGGTTTATTTCATTATATTTATTATCTTGATTGATGTATCTGTATGATAGTCATATCTTTGCTTATTATCTACACATAACATTCCTTTTGCTGGATCACTTACATAGGTTATCAGGTTACATGCACAGTTTACAGATTATCCAATCAAGACTATACAACTAGATAATGTTGGTGAGTTCACTTCTAAATTTTGATGACTACTTCTACAAGTCAATAGGGATTGATGTAGAGCACCCCATATTACATGTTCATATTCAGAATGGATTAATAGAATCCCTCATCAAATTTATTTATGTAATTGCAAGAACTTTATTATTACAGACTTAATTACCAATTTTTTCTTGGGGACATGCTATTTTATATGTTGGGTTATTAATCCACATGCTGCCTATTACTTGTTGCCAAAATTCTTTATTTTAACTTATATTGGGCTATTAACTTGATATATCTCATTTGCACTCCTTTGGTTGTATAATACAAGTACTTGCTGCATTTCCCCAATGCATTAAAATGTGATCCCAACAATGTTTAAAGATTTATGTATGTTTTGACTCATCATTTATTATCTAACATCTTTAGGTGAACATGATATTTTTGGACTTGTAGTCCAAACTCTTAATAGTGTCAAACGATTTAAATGTATTTTTTTTTAAACACAACAAAAGGAACAAGTTTGTTAGATATAAAGTACGATTCATTGTATATGATTTATCATAGAAACTTGGTATTGATTATGAGGAAATGTATTCATTAGCAATGTGTGAAATCACATTATGATTAGTTTGGTTGTGTTAAAGAGCCTAATGCATCATATGTATGCGGTGATAATGTATTTTCATGGATAATTGGATCCTGATATATATATGAGAATGCCTAAAGGATTCAAAAATTCCTAAAGCATCTAAGTCACCGCACTATAGCTTTTATTATAAAAAGCTAGAAAAATCTTTATGTGTGTCATGCTAATTTTAATGTACTCGCAAGCGCACGAGTTTATTGGAGTTTTAATTAGCTTATATTAGGTTTAGTTTTGCTAAAAACTGACAATCTATGTCAATTCAACCTCGTTAATCATAAGCTATATTGCAATAGATTCATGTGCTTGTGAGTATATTAAAATTTACGTAATAATTTTTTAGCATTGTTGTCGGGGACTATATTGGAATTTTTTTTTTATTTAGGTTGATTAAATTTTTACTTCAGTTACTGTTTGGTTTATTTTCTGTTTTTATGGCTTAGATAATAAAGATCCCTATAATCATTTGAATGATGTTTATACTATGTGCCAAACTTTTAAATATGAAGATTTTTTCAACATATGATGTTAAACTTCATTTTTTTTCCATTCTCATTGAAAGATAGAGCTAGATCATGGTTGAATATATTGCCAGCTAATAGCATTACATCTTGGGAGAGAATGATTAAGAAATTTTTTATTAAATATTTTCATGTTCATAATATTAATGCTATTTGCATGGAGATTCCAAAGTTTATACGAAAGGCGAATAAACAATTCTTTGAAGCATGAGAGAGATTCAATAGTTTACTCTTGAAATGTCCTCATCATAACTTTGAAAAATAGCTTGTAGAAGGATCATTACCACACATTCAAGAGTGGTTGATGGCCAATAGTAGAGGTGAATTTATGTCCATGATTGTGACATAAATTTGGGACTTTTTTTCCAGAGACAAGCAAATAATTTCTAATAAAGAATTCGATTTTCAAGGAATAATAGAAGAGAGGACTAAAAGAGGTCTATAACTGTGAATCTAGTTCTAATATCAATGAAATTAAAACCCTCGTAGAGGGAAGTTCTCGTCAGTTAACTGCATTGACTAGTGTTAACACCATATGCTTACAACTAGTCTAAATAAGATTCTTACTGTGTTCAAGTTATCTCTATGTTAAGAAGGCTACCAGGGTTTTAGAATCCACCATAGGTCAACTTAACAATTATCTAATTACCAATCAGTTTTTAATTTAGAGTGACAAATCTATATCTACTCATAAGTATAACAATTATGCCCAACTAAAATTAATCTTATGTAAGTTCTTTTTTTGCTTAATAGTATATATCTTCGCATCCCATAGAAATAATATTGAATAATGAAAAGTTAATGTTTTCCTAACCACTTTGTATAAAAAATTTAATGAAAGATACAGAATTAAAGATAATAACATATGAAATTTATTGATCCAAGCATAAATTTAGTCAAATATTAATCTAATAATTAATAATCCATGACATAGTTGGTGAAAAAATTTAATAATATTCAACTAAACATGTGAAACAAGAACCATAAATTCTAAAGAACACATGTAGGATTTTAGTTAAATAAAAAGTAATTTATTCATTATCCTTAACCTTAGTATAAAATATTTAGTTATACATAATTGAATTGGAAATAAAAGAGTAGATAAAACCATTTATGGGAAGTAAATCCAATCGGCTTGCTCTTTTTTATTTGTGGTTGCTGCTCTAATTACTTTCGGTTTCTATTGCGATCTTCTCTCCTATTCTTTCCCATTTATGTGTTCTTCTCCTTTTAAAAGCCAAAGGGCTCATTCCTTAAATAATAATGCTAACGGACCTATTTGATTGCTTTCATTTCATCTCTTTATGCTTTATATGAGAAGTATTGAAATGATCCAAATTAGATTTAGTTTGTTCAAGCTCATTTGCAATAATTTCGATAACTTCAATTGTGTCCAATTTTGGTTCCTTTAAGCTCATTTGTTCTCGAATCCTAAATTGATTTCCTTGTTCAATAAAATAACTATATTAACAAAAAAATATAAAGAAAAGAGACTAAGTAATATATAATTAGGGGGAAAATATACAAATATATTATGGCTATCAATATGGATTAAAATAATCTAGATGCATATGGCATAATCACCTTGGTGAATACTTGATCAAGGAAAGATATATTAATGATCCTATATATCCTTGTGTATTCATAAAGAAGTCAGAATTTGGATTTACTATTATAGCAGTTTGTCTTGACGATCTGTCTATCTTTATGATAAGAATTTTATTGGAACTCCAGAAGATCTCTAAAAGACGAGTGATTATTTGAAAATGGAGTTTGAAATTAAAGATTTGGGGAAAAATTAGATAATATCTTGGGCTGCAGACCAAGTAAAAATATAATGATATCTCCATCTATCAGTCAAATTATACTGAAAATATATTGAAACATTCGAATATGGATAAAGCTTATACATTAAGCATTCTAGTGGTAGTCCAGTCTTATAATTTTAAGAAAGATTTTATTTTGTCTTAAAGAGGATGATAAATAGGTACTTGTCCTTAAGTGTCATATTTGAATGTCATTGATTCTCTAATGAATTTAGTCTAATGTACTAGACCAGGCATAGCTTTCATTATTTTCATCCTAAAAAATATGCTAAATAGGTATTTGGTCTCAAAGTGCCATATTTAAATGCCATTAATGCTCTGATGTATTCAGTCTAATTTATTAACTGGACATAGCTTTCTAAGTAAACTTGTTAGCAAGTTTTTGTTTTGAACTAACTAGATGAAAATGGTGTTAAACATATTTTTCTTTATTTTCATGGTACTATTAACTTGGATTTATTTTATTCTAATAAAATAACTAAAAATTAAGATCTTGTTGGTTACGCATATGCCGGTTATTTATCTAATCCTCATAAAGCTCGTTCACAGATATGATATGTTTTTTTCTTTATATTTGCACCATGATTTCTTGGAAATCTACAAAGCAAACTTTTGTGGCCACATCCTTCAATCATTATGAGATTCTTGTAGTAGAGAATGCTACAATCTGTCATCTATTATATCAAGAGTGCCTATAAATTTTCTTCGAGTGTGGACGTCTCAACATTGATATATGAGGGGAGGATATATCAAAGAAAAACTTTTACCACTAACTGAACACATATAATATACTTTTTTTTTTTTGTCTATATTTGTACACTAGGTTTTTACTAGAAAAATTTTTTAAGGAGATATTCTTGAAGCATCTAGTACTATTTTATGAATTATTATATTGTATTTCATTTTTTATTTTATAAATTATTATATTGTATTTCATTTTTTAGTAGGGATTTTGTCCCCATAGATTTTTCCCGAGCAAAGATCAAGCACAATTATCATGAGAAGTGGATATCCAAAGAGAGTGCTATGACAGTCATTAGATGTCTATCCACTTCGGCTTAAATAATTAATGTAGCATCTTGGAAAACGTAACTACTTAAGTCAATTAGCTAAGTAATTACCTATGAAGACAAAGCTAATTAGCTAAAACAAGGACTATTTACATGGCTAATTTAATTGGTTGAGACAGCCTATAAATAGGCTTGTAAAATTTGCAATTTGAAATCATTTTTTAAAATCTCTCTTTAATTTTAATTTATAATATTATACATTAACCGATATGGAAAATAAATAAATATACAAGAATTATGACAAATAAACATTAATTAAACTAAGCTAGGATTAGTAGAACTGCTTAAATGAAATTTGGACGTAGCAAGCAACCAATTTTGGAACATAGATAAATTAGAGAAAATCAATAAAAAAAAAAGCCAAATTCAGATCAATATGATGCAAATAATTAAATTAAAAAATTACCCAAAATCACATTTATCTAAAAGTCAATTAAAAAGAATTACTCACTCAATGACAATTTAATAAAATTAAAAAAAAAAGAAGAAGAAAGATAGATCCTTGGAAAGGCGCTATTGTTCTTCTTTTTATTATGCTTTTAAAAAAATTTTAATGTTATAACAATGCGCAGATACTTACTAATTAGCTCTGAAATAGTTTCAACAATCTTATTGATCAAATAGTTGCAGGGCCATCGATTAGGAAATTGACCAAATGGTCAAATTTCTATGTTCTTCAGCCATGTGAATAGAAAATTTTTTTAATTGTCCATAATCAATAGAGGAAAACAATCCAATTATTTCTATTTAAATTATATGAAAAGTTATGCTGTGGTACCTCAAAAGTTTCATAACCATTAAATAAATATGACTAAATTTTGTTTCTGAAAATTAGTCATGATAATCAGATTGAAGCTAAATGGTATGGTTTTATGATGCTCCAGTTATACATTGGTCCCTGCACTCACCAGAGTCATGACAAAAATCTATAAGAAAGATAAGGATATTAATAGGAAAATGTATTTTTGTCTAGCAGTGAAGCTCATAGCAAATACTAACCAATTTAAGGAATGACATAGATAAACCAAAGAAGAGATTCAATGAGATCTAGTAGTGCACGTGGAGCCATCTCCCATTTGCCCATGACCAAAGCTTGCATACAGATTGAAAATTTCCCCATCATCAAAACACAAGCAATATATTTTCAAATAGGACTGAAAATTAAATCATCATGATATTAAACATAAAGAAACTTCACAATCCAACAACAAAATATTGAAAATAATAATCTAACTAATATATAATCAGCTAAACTATGATACCTTGCCCTCAATGACAAGCCAACAATCCTTGCAGTCGTGTTCAGAGATGAAGAGACCTCAGCCAAAGAGTAAACCTTGCTACCTCCACCCATTTGTTTCTCTTACCAAACATATTAATGAAAAAAAGGTGAGATTTTTATGAAAAAAAAAAATTATCAGTTTTAAACCTTAACACAAGTCCATTGCTATAACCAACAAATAAAATTGAAGCACAAAAAATTTTCTTTCAAGTGATAGGATTGACACTTAGCCAAAGAAAACTACAAATAAATACCAATTTTTAGATATATAAATTAGGGAACTTAATAAGAATATGATAAAATCACATATTATCACTCATAAAATATTTCAATTCCCATAAATAGATACACCAAAAAGGTAATTATATAATTAATTAAAAACCCATAAGTAATTCATTAAAAATCAACTCCTTAAGAATAAGAAAAGAGTAATGCTACATATCTCAAATTTTTTATCTCAAATAACTATTACAAATTATGCGGCATTCATTATTGGTTGGTAAAATAATATAATTAATTCATTTTAATTTTACCAACCAATTGATGAATGCCACATCATTTGAGATGGTTATTTTGGGATAAAATATTTGGGATGTGTAACATTATTGATAAAAAAAAAAAAATACCTCAATAATTTATTGAAAAAAAATGGAAAGACTTAGGTTGAAAAAAAAGAAGTAATAACCCATTTTTTTTTTTACATATTTCCATTTATTAGAGGTTCAAAGCAATACTCTCAATAAAACACACACCTAAAAGAAAAATCCAATATTTTATTTTTTATTTTCTCAAAAAAAAAGTTAAGTTATTTGAATTCGTCAAACTACACAATAAACCAACTTTTGAAATAATTTTTAATTATTAAAATACCCCTAAATCAAATTACTATTATGATGCTAAAGTATAATTAAAAAAACAGGATTTTTACTTTTGAACCTATTTTTACATTCAATATTTTTTTTTTTTCTTAAACCCTACATTGATAATATTTTTTTTTTGTTTTTGATTAATCTTAGAACACATATAAAAGTGATTCATATTGATTTTACACTAACAAACTATTATAGCACATTAAAAAAATAATTAACTGGTTCTTATTTACTTAGTGAAATGCAAATAGCACATTCAAATGTAAAGGAATTGGAGAATTGACCCTGGAGAGTGGAGGTGAAACATGTGAATTCAACATCAGAATATATATACATATATACATATATACATACATACATACATACATATGTATGTATACTTACTACATTGAACACTCTATTAAGCACTAAATGGTGCATTTTAAATTATTAAAATTATAAAAACTTCTTAAAAGATTAAGGATTCATCATTGACAACACCCTTTCTCTTCTTTTGTTTGTTTTGGGTTTTTGAATTTCCGCAAATTCGTATTAGAGCTAAGTATTGGTTCAAAATTAAAAAATGGTATCTATTGTCTATGTAATAGGTGATTTTGAAAATCATTTGATAATTAATAATCATACAATGATGAGTAATATTACTACATATATGCAGTATTATTCATCTGAAAGAAGAAGTTTAGATATAAAACAGTTAAAGCAACTGTATTTATCAAAAGCTCATGAGTTCGGAATTAGAGAGCTCATAGTAATAAAATATAAAAATTTAAACATAGATCCACTTTTACTAGATAAAATAAGAATAGAAGATTCTAGGAATAATTTTTCTTGGAAACAATGGAATATTAATTCTGTTAAAATTTATCATGATGATCTTGTGATAAACTATAATGGGCTTTTATCTATTAAACAGAAAAAAGAATATAATTGGATCAATAAAAGGAATGAAACCTTAGATCAGGTCTTGAATAGGTTTGAATGTTAAAAAAAAAAAAAAAACTTTTAAGAGAAGATTGGGAACCGATTTTCAACAATAATTAGAAAGAAAAAGGATGGAAAATATGATGAAATTAGTAGACTTGAAATATGTGATATATGTTACTTAGAAGCTTACATTGGGAGCTTTGAAGAATTGTATTATAAATGTTAATTTCCTGAAGTAGATAATACAACGATGTATTTTAATAATTTATATTTCGTAAAGATCCTAGACCTATGGGGTAAAAGGATTATGTAAGAATATATAAAAGAATATGAAGATAGTACAAACACTGATACTCTAGGTAATATAATCAGATTTTCACAACATAGCATAAATTAATGGCACTCTGAAATAAACAAATTTGCACAAAATAGCATAAATCAATGGTGCTATGAAATAAGGAATAAAAGATTAATAAAAAAAAAATCAAGGATTATGTTGTTCAAAGTTCGAAGAACCACCAAGAGTTAGTTGTTCAAATAAAACCTATAAAAATAGGAAAAAATTCATAAAGAAGAAATTATTTAAAACAAATAAAAAGTATCATAAGAAAAATAAATTTTAAAAAAATTCTTTAAGAAAAATAAATATAAAGGAAAATTTAAGGCAAAAATACCTAAAAGATATAAATGCTGGCTATGCAATGAAGAAAGGCATTATGCAAATGAATGTCCTAAGAAAAATAAAGTAAATATTAAAATATTTGAAAATTTCAATGAATTAGAATTAATTACTGATAGTGAAGATATTAGTGATAATGATACTATATATTATCTATCTGACAAAACTGTAAGTAGTTTGGTTCAGAATGTGTATAGAAGAGATAGATAATAAAGATTTATATCAAGAAAAAAAATTAGAAGAGCATGTTTGTTTTAATAAAGAATTAATATTTGGCAAAAAAACCTTAAGATTAATAAAAAAGGATTGGAAACATCTGACTTTGGTCAATAAATTAGCAAAAGGAATTGCTAACATGATCAAAAGAATAAATATAATGTATTTTAGTGCTACTATAAAAGAATAACCAATCGAAATTAGGTACGTACGAGGAAATATAAATAAACCTTTGTTATTAAAATCATATATAGAAAAAAAGATTAATAAAATTAGATCTAGTGATAGGTCTAAAATTGGATATATTAATATTGGAGGAATCCAAATTATGATAAAAGCTCATTTTAGAGAAATAATTGATAGTCCGATAAACTTAACTGTATTAGATAATAGAATAAAAGATTGAAAGCATGCACTCCTTGATTAAAATAAGGAAATCTTAGTTATAAAAAATTAATATTTAAAATATATCCTAAATATTCTATAAGTCTTACAGACAAAAGTATAAACAAGACGTTAATCTTAAGTCATGATTTCAAATATTTTGATATAATGTATGATGGATCATATCCATACAACATAACATATACTATAGAATATGCATTAAAAAATAAATGTGAAATGTTTGCTAATAAAGAATTTTAAAAAATAGACAAATTTTTTAGTAAAGTTGAAAAAATACAAGTTTGATGTAGGATGTTGTGTATTGCGAGCAGGATAATTTTTGGATATCATAACTTTGGCTACAGGTGTTCGTTTTTTGCGTATAATATACCGTTTCGAAGCTTTAGACGAGACGAACAAAATCCAGAGAGATAGGCAAATAGATGTGGTCAATCACACTTTGGGTAATATGCTACGGTGTGCGTGTGGTGACAAGCAACAGAACTGGAAAACTACATTGCCTCAAATTGAATTTGCTTACAACAGCATGGTGAATTGATCAACTGGCAAGGCACCTTTTGAGATTGTCTATAATAGATATCCAAGACAAGTTTGCGACTGGGCTGTCATGCCACTAGCAGCTGCGGTTGTAGAATGCAAGGCAGTATATAATACAGTAGAAAGGGCTCTGAAGATTCAAGCAGAAGTTTGATCTCACTTAGAGGCCGCCATTGCAAAGTACAAGGCTAAAGCGGATAAGCATCAATGTAAGAAAGCATTTACTGAGGCTAATTTAGTCATGGCATACCTGCGACGAAATCGATTTCCTGGCATTCGTGCCAAATTGGAGAAGTGCAAGTATGAATCGTTTCGCGTGCCTCAAAAAATTAATGATAATGCTTATGTACTTCAGTTACTTAACAATTGGAATATCTCTCACACTTTCAATGTGGCCGATTTGTTTGAATATCATCCCGATGATGAGTAGTTGTGCGAGCCCAACTCAAGGACGAGTTCTTTTCTAAGTGAGGGGGACTAATGTAGGATGTTGTGTATTGTAAGCAGAGTACCTTCTAAATGACATGAATTTAGCTACAGGTGTCTGTTTTTGGCATATAATATATCATTTCGAAGCTTGCGATGAGACGAACAAGACTTAAAGTAGCAAAAGCTATATGACAAGGTAGCTCATTTTGAGCTAAAAGAAAGCGTAATATTATATGGATTAGTGCATACACATGTATGCAGACTAATTAGTTTACATGTTAGAAGAGGTTATGAGTATTCTATCGAATTGATGAATATTCATTGCATTTATATTTGTTTAAATACGTCATAATTCCGTGGATTTTGAAATTCAAAAGAGTACATGGATAAGACAAAGAAGCAATTAGACAAGAACATAAAAAAAAAATGCTTCAATCTGATCGAAGTAAAGAATATCTCTATAGAGAATTCAAAGACCATTTGGTTGTTAAGTGTGATAGACTCCGATATATAATGAACATTGTGACATAATAATGTCATTATATGGAGAAACAAGATTCTTTTGGATAGAACAAGATATATGCCTAGTAATTTATCATTTACCTTTTTTATTCTAGATACCATATTTGAAACTGCATAGATTATTGAACCTAGCCTCATCTATATCGGTGCTTAATACACCATGGAATTATGGAAATGTCACAAATTTAATTTGTGACACATCTGTAGTTGGAGATTCACTAGTATTTATACTAAAATTATAGGCAAAAAAGATGGATTCATGTTCAAAAGTTTGTATGTTTTAGGTATTCTAAAGGAATAAAGGAAAGTCTAATCTATAGACCTCAAGAAAGGAATGTATTTATAAACATGCACTATACTTTTTTTGAGAAAGATTATATAAATGACTTATAACCTAAGAGTAAGGTAAAACTAGAGAAATCATAAAGAGATCATATTGATGCTCAGTTTTCTATAATAAACATAGAAAAGAGCAAGAATGGTTAACAAAGGATTATACCTGAACAAATCATCACTTTTAGAACCTCATCGTAGTGGAAGGGTAACTAAATTACCAAACAAGATACATGTTATTGGGAGAAACCTATACGGCTATCTCAGATAAACATATATAAGATCACACTAGATACAATGAAGCTCTAATATGTAGTAATGTTGAATATTGGAAAAGGGCTATGAATCAAGAAATGGAATATATGTATTCTAATAAAGTCTGAGAACTTATAGAGACATCAAATGGGGTAAAACCCATTGGATGCAACTGGATCTATAAGAGGAAAAGAGGAGTAAACAGAAGGATGGAAACATTTAAAGTAAGATTAGTAGCCAAATGGTTCACTCAAAAAGAGGGAATCGATTATGAGGAAACTTTTTTTCGGCTGCTATACTTAAATCCATCAAAATTCTGCTCTCTATTGCTGCAGTGCTAGATTACGAAATTTGGTAAATGGATATCAAGACAGCCTTTCTTAATGGGCATCTTGAAGAAGACATTTTTATGCAGCAACCAGATGGATTTATACAAAAAGTTCAAGAACACTTGGTATGCAAGTTGCAAATATCTATCTATGGATTAAAGCAAGCAATCCGGTCATGGAACATCAGATTTGATCAAGAGATAAAATCATTTAGATTCATTCAGAATATTGATGAACCATGTGTATTCAGGGAAAATCTGTGGCTTTCCTAATTCTTTATGTAAATGATATTCTCCTTATCTGAAATGATGTAAGAGTATTAACTACTATAAAGAGTTGGCTAGCGAAACAATTTGATATGAAAGATCTGGGAAAAGTTAGTTATATTCTTGGTATCAAGTTACTACGAGATCGAAAGAATAAAACGATAGCTTTATCTCAAATAGTCTATATCGATAAGATATTGGCTAGATTTAGCATGGAAAATTCCAAGATTGGTTTGTTACCATTCAGACATGGAATTTCATTCTCTAAGGATCAATCACTTAAAACATCTGAGGAGATAGAGAAAATGAGACGAGTTCTCTACGCGGAAGCTGTGGGAAGTCTCATGTATACTATGCTTTGCTCTAGACCAGACATATTTTTTACAATTGGGATGGTTAGCATATATCAATCTAATCCTGGACCTGAACATTGGACTGCTGTCAGGCATATAATGAAGTATCTGAAAAGAACTAAAGATTATATGCTTGTGTATTCTGGTGATAAACTTATTCTAGTGTGTTATACTGATTCTAACTTTATGTCAGATAAAGATTCTAGAAAGTCTACTTTTGGCTATGTGTTTACATTAGGAAAGTAGAGCTATTAGTTGGAGGAGTGTGAAACAACTCTTGTATCGCAGACTTCATAACAGAAGCTGAATATATGGCTGCATCAAAAGAACCAAGAAACAAAATCACATTGAAAGGAAGTATCATTTTATAAGGGAATAGTGTAGAAAGGTTATCACCTACACTTAGAGTTCTACAGTATGTGCAATATGCCAGATATGCTTTGAGAACTAATGGGAGATTGTTGGGATTATATGCTCTTCAAAGTATATTGATTTTTTATTAATAAAATATTTGAGTTATTTATATGGCTCCGCAAGTTCCTTCAAGATCTTGAGGTGGTATCTGCTGTAACTACACCACTTAGATTATTTTGTGATAATAGTGGTGCAGTGGCTTAATCAAAAGAACCAAGAAACCACAAGAAACAAAAACACATTGAGAGGAAGTATCATTTTATAAGGGAATAGTGTAGAAAGGTTATCACCTACACTTAGAATTCTACAGTATGTGCAATATGCCAGATATGCTTTGAGAACTAGTGGGAGATTGTTGGGATTATATGCTCTTCAAAGAAATTGATTTTTTTATTAATAAAATATTTGAGTTATTTATTCAGATATCTTAAATTTCTCCCCTCGAGTGAATTTTGAGACTTTAAGCCTTTTTATTTGCCTTAAAGTATTTCTGAAAAAAAAATATTTTGAAACTAGTTATCTGTTCGTTTTCTATGGTAGTCCCGCTGCGGCCTCTGACCGTCCATCTCGTCTTATCTTGATTTGGCTATACTTGTATATAGTCAGCCATGTTAGCTTCACATGAGAGCCTTTCGTCTAGTCGAGCACATCTAGGCAAATTTTCTTATTCTTGTCTCACCTTAAGCAGGCTTTAAGACTTCAAGCCTTTTAACTATTAACTAACTTATGCAACTTCAAGGAACTCTTATCAATTTAAGGTCTTATGCCTTGTCTATAAAAGACTTCTAGACTTCTAACATTTTACTAACTAAAGTAACTTTAAGCTGCTTTTATTAGTTCAAGATTTTATACCTTTTAATCTTTTTACTCATCTTAGAGAAAATTCGACAAGAAAAGAAAAACAAATAATGAATTTTTTATTACATCATTCTTTTACTCCTCGGCAATATTTTCTCAAGCATATATGCTAATCAGTTCTGATTCAGTCAAATCTAAATTGGTAGAGATAATGTTGACTTTTTGTACTGATCTCTACAGACGACGCCAAATGTTGATACCGAAAATTTGGTCGCTATGATCTCGAGTAGATCCTTTTAGCGAATCAAACTTCAACATCATCATTGAATTTTTTTTTAGGGAAGCGGCTTGCCAATCACCATGGACGCCTACAAATGCTTGCAGATTGTCACCTATTTCCTGAAATCACAAAAGACGGTCAGAGGCATCTAACCCTCTGACGCTCAAGTCAGTAATTGGGTCTCTTACGGGTAAACTTCTGCCACACACCTAATAGCTTAATTTTTTGTTGCCTTCTAACTAAGAGTTTTTCCCAGTTGGATCAACAAGAAAAATGATTTTTTTTTCATGGAAGAGACAAGTCTTTTTTCATGGAAGAGATCATCTAAAATAAATAAATCCATCCAAATAAATAATCATAATTATCATAACCCCCATGATTATAATTGTTATAACTCTCATAATTATAATCATTAATGTACTAATGAGCACCATAATAAACATAATAACGATCACCATAATATCATTTATCATAATAATTGTCATAATAATGACCATAATAATTATCATTTATTGTATTTATCTGGTCCAGATAATTAGAATTACCCTCTAGTCGAAGTGTTCTGCTTAAAGTTACCTGGCAATTTTCTGCTCTAGTTAATCTGTTTACCTGGTCAAGGTGATCTGCTCCAGATGATCTGTTCACCTGGTCGAGATAATCTGCTCCAGATAATCTGCTCACCTGGTTGAGATAATATACTCAAGTTGATCTGCTTACCTGGTCAAGGTGATCTGCTCCAGATGATCTGTTCACCTGCTCGAGGTGCTTTGTTTGAGCTCATAAAATAACTCTCTGATCATAGTAGTATGCTCAAGGTCACTTTGATTTCTTCCCCAAACCCTTGTCTTGTTGAAGTTGTTGCTAAAATAATAGACAAATAAAATAAAATAAAAGGATGATCATAATATTATACTTGTAAACCTAAAAATAAAAATAATTTAAAGACTTGTTTGGCTGTGCCAGAGGATGAACTGACATTAGATCTTTGATGCTTTTTTCTCTTAGCTTTCAACTGACTTCCACTAGGCCCATATTGGATTTGAGCACCACTCAATTGCCTTCATGAAGTTTGTTGCTCAAATAAAAGAAATGTTATATTAAATTTCATATTATTTATTAAATTTTTTAATAAATTAATTTAATTTTTTTAAAATATTACGTACAAAAACATGTACAACAATCAGATACTAAAACTTAATGACCTGACTTAATCAAACATTTAAAAGATTTATTAAATCTTAATGACCTGTTGAATGGGTTATGCTAAAAGATGAATAATCAGTAATTGTACCTAGCATCAAAATGAAAATATAACTTTAGCAACCCATATTCTAACATTTACACCAGTAGAAAAATAGCCTTCTTTGATACCAATTTGGAATCAATAACGTTTTTTATTAACACTTAATTTAGTGTCACAATCACGGTGCAAGAAATTTACTGGCACATATTTTTTGTGTCAGTGATTCTATGGCACTTTAGCATTAAAAAAATATTAACTATTAAATATCATATAGATTTTGATGTTCGGTGTCAAAAATATTGTGATTCCATAGAATTAAAATAATTGTGATTATATACAATCATGCAGACAATGGTTCTAAGGTATGAAGCAAGTTTTGATGCTCTAGTATCATTTTTGTTCTGATTAAAAATATCAATACTTTTAGATGCTGAATTGATGTCAATAATTCTTAGAAAATTTAAAAAAATAAAATTTTCGTTATTACAGTTGCCAATAGCCTGAAATTAGAATTCAATAAACAACAATTTTCGACAATAATTATATAACAAATGTTGGAAATAAAGCCCAATAATCTCCATTTATCAATTGCCAATGCTCCATTCAACATTCAATAACCAAATTGGATCAATCATAGTTTCAATAGCACAATGGTAGCAAAAACCATGGCCAATTTCCAAACTAAGAAAAAGACAACTTGTTCATCACAAAAACAATTTGATTAGTTGTTAATAAGGCAAATGGACTTTAATAAGAAGCAACAATAGCATTGCTGTCTTCAATGGCTTGATCAACAGAATCAAAACAACAAAGGAAAATACACCAGAAGAAAATACAGTAGAAGAAAATGAAGTAGGAAAGTAGGAAATTAGTTAAATAAAAATAATTTATTCATTGAACAATTCTTCATCCCTAACCGTAGTATAAAAGATTTAGTTATATATAATTGAATTGGAAATAAAAGAGTAGATAAAACTATTTATGGGAAGTAAATCTAATCGGCTTGCTCTTCTCTATTCGTGGTTGCTGCTCTAATTGCTTTCGGTCGTCTACTGCTATCTTTTCTCCTATCTTTTCCCACTTATGTGTTCTTCTCTTTTTAAAAGCCAAAGGCCTTATTCCTTAAATAATGATGCTGACGGACCTATTTGATTGTTTTCATCTCATCTCTTTATGCTTTATACGAGAAGTATTGAAACGATCCAAATTAGATTTAGTTTGTTCAAGCCCATTTGCAATAATTTCGATAACTTCAATTCTGTCCGATTTTGATTCCTCTAAGCTCATTTGTTCTCAAATCCTTAATTGATTTCCCTGTCCAATAAAATAAATATACTAACAAAAAAATATAAAGAAAAGAGACTAAATAATATATAATTAATGGGAAAATATACCAATATATTATGGTTATCAATATGGATATTAAAATAATATAGACGCATATGGCATAATCACCTTGGTGAATACTTGATCAAGAAAAGATATATTAATGATCCTATGTATTCTTGTGTATTCATAAAGAAGTCAGAATTTGAATTTACTATTATAGCAGTCTGTCTTGATGATAAGAATTTGATTGGAATTCTAGAAGATCTCTAAAAGACAGATGATTATTTGAAAATGGAATTTGAAATGAAAGATTTGGGAAAAACTAGATACTATCTTAGGCTGCAGACCGAATAAAGATCTAATGGTATCTCTATCTATTAGTCAAATTATATTGAAAATATATTGAAACATTCGAATATGGATAAAGCTTATACATTAAGCATTCCAATGGTAGTCCAGTCTCATGATGTTAAGAAAGATTTGTTTTGTCTTAAAGAGGATAATAAATAGGTACTTGTCTTGAAGTGCCATATTTGAATGTCATTGATACTCTAATGAATTTAGTCCAATGTACTAGACCAGATATAGCTTTCATTATTTTCATCTTTAAAAATATGCTAAATAGGTACATGGTCTCAAAGTGCCATATTTAAATGTCATTGATGCTCTAATGTATTCAGTCTAATATACTAACTGGACATAGCTTTCTAAGTAAACTTATTAGCAAGGTTTAGTTTTGAACCAACTAGATGAAGATGGTGTTAAACATATTTTTCTTAATTTAGGAACTATTAACTTGGGTTTATTTTATTCTAATGAACTAACGAAAAATCAAGGTCTTGTTGGTTATGTAGATGCCGATTATTTATCTAATCCTCGTAAAGCTAGTTCACAAATATGATATGTATTTTTTCTTATATTTGCACCATGATTTCTTGGAAATCTACAAAGCAAACTTTTGTGGCCACATCGTTCAATCATTATAAGATTATTGCAGTAGAGAATGCTACAATCTGTCATCCGTTATATCAGGAGTGCCTATAAATTTTCTTCAAGTGTGGACATCCCAACATTGATATATGAGGGGAGGATATATCAAAGGACATAGAACAAAACACATCTCATCAAAATTCTTTTATACTCCTAAACTATAATATAATAAAAAAATTGATATTAACTAGATACGTTGCACATATGCTTTTGAGAATATATTTACTTGAGCTCTACCCACATTAATATTTGAGAACATAGTAAATGGCGTCGGCATGAGTTGTTTAAACAGACTATCTAGTTGATCATAAGGGGAAGCACGCATTAGGGGGAGAGCTCATCAGTGGGAGCGCTAACTTGCAAGAGAAGAACTTTTATTGCTAACTGAACAAGTGTAATGTACTTTTTTTTTTTTTTTGTCTATATTTGTCCACTAGGTTTTTACTAGAAAAGATTTTTAAGGAGGTAGTCTTGAAGCATCTAGTACTATTTTATGATTTATTATATTGTATTTCTTTTTTTACTTGGGATTTTATCCCCATAGATTTTTCTCGAGCAAAGATCAAGCACAATTATCATAAGAAGTGGATATCCAAAGGAGAGTACTATGACAGTTCTTAGATGTCTATCCACATCGGCTTAACTAATTAATGTAGCATCTTGGAAGACGTTACTACTTAGGTCAATTAGCTAAGAAATTACCTATGAAGACAAAGCTAATTAGCTAAAACAAGTACTATTTACATGGCTAATTTAATTGGTTGAGATAGCCTATAAATAGGCTTTTGCAGGCTTGTAAAGCTTGCAATTTGAAATCATTTTTTAAATATTTCTTTAATTTTAATTTATGTAATTATACATTAACCAATAGGGAAAAGAAAGACAAATACAAGAATTATGACTAATAAACATTAATTAAACTAAGCCAGGATTAGTAGAACTACTTAAATGAAATATCGACGTAGCCAGCAACCAATTTTGGAACATAGATAAATTAGAGAAAATCAATCAACAAGAAAAGCCAAATTCAGATCAATATGATGCAAATATTTAAATTAAAAAACTACCCAAAATCACATTTATCTGAAAGTGAATTAAAAAGAATTACACCCTCATTGACAATTTAATACAATTGAAAAAAAAAAAAAAGATAAAAGAGAGATCCTTGGAAAGGCCTAGCTATTGTTCTTCTTTTTATTATGCTTTTAAAAAAATTTTAATGTTATAACAATGGGCAGATACTTACTAATTAGCTCTGAAATAGTTTCAACAATCTTCTTGATCAAAAATGGTTGCAGCGCCATTGATTAGGAAACTGACCAAATGGTCAAATTTCTATGTTCTTCAGCCATGTGAGTAGAAATTTTTTTTAATTGTCCATAATCAATAGGGGAAAACAATCCAATTATTTCTATTTAAATCATATGAAAAGTTATGCTATAGCACCTCAAAGTTTCATAACCATTAAATAAATATGCTTAAATTTTGTCTCTGAAAAGTAGTCATGATAATCAGATTGAAGCTACATGGTATGGTTGTATAATGCTCCAGTTATACATTGGTCCCTGCACTCACCAGAGTCATGACAAAAATCTATAAGAAAGATAAGGATACTAATACGAAAATATATTTTTGTCTAGCAGTGAAGCTCATAGTAAATACTAACCAATTTAAGGAATCACGTAGATAAACCAAAGAAGAGATTCAATGAGATCTAGTGCATGTGGAGCCATCTCCCATTTGCCCATGACCAAAGCTTGTATACAGATTGAAAATTTTCTCATCATCAAAACACAATCAATATATTTTAAAAATAGGACTGAAAATTAAATCATCATGATATTAAACATAAAGAAACTTCACAACCCAACAACAAAAAATTCAAAATAATATTATAACCAATATATAATCAGCTAAATTATGATACCTTGCCCTCAATGACAAGCCAATAATCCTTGCGTCGTTGTGTTCAGAGACGGACAGACCTCAGCCAAAGAGTAAACCTTGCTACCTCCACCCATTTGTTTCTCTTACAAAAAATATTAATGAAAAAAAGTGAGATTTTTATGAAAAAAAACAATTATCAATTTTAAACCTTAACAACAAATAAAATTAAAGTACATAAAATTTTCTTTCAAGTGATGGGATTGACACTTAGCCAAAGAAAACTACAAATAAATACCAATTTTTAGATTTATAAATTATGGAACTTGATAAGAATATGATAAAATCACACATTATTGCTCATAAAATATTTCAATTCCTATAAATAGATGCACCAAAAAGGTAATTATATAATTAATTAAAAATAATTCATTAAAAATCAACTCCTCAAGAATAAGAAAAATACCTCAATAATTTATTGAAAAAAATTCAAAGATTTAGGTTGAAAAGAAAGTAATAACCCATATTTCTTTACATATTTCCATTAACTGGAGATTCAAAGCAATAGCCCCAATAAAACACACGCCTAAAAGAAAGATCCAATATTTTATCTTTTTTATTTTTTCAAAAAAAAAGTTAGGTTATTTGAATTCGCCAAACTACTTACTAAATCTAATTTTGAAAATAATTTTTAATTATTAAAATTCCCTTAAATCAAATTATTATTATGATACTAAAATATAATTTTAAAAAAAAAAGATTTTTACTTTTGAACCTACTTTTACATTCAATATTATATTGTTTTTTATTAATCTTAGAACACATATAAAAGTGATTCATATTGATTTTATACTAACAAATATTATAGCACATTCAAAAAATAATTACCTGGCTCTTATTTACGTACTGAAATGCAAATAGCACATTCAAATGTAAAGGAATTGGAGAGTTGACGCCGGAGAGTGGAGATGAAACATAAATACACACACACACACACACATAAGAAAATGAAAGTGTAACTACAATGAACACTCCATTAAGCACCGAACGGTGCATTTTAAATTATTAAAGTTATAAAAACTTCTTAAAATATTAAAGATTCATCATTTACACCCTTTCTCTTCTTTTGAATTTCCGTAAATTCATATTAGAGCCAAGTATTGGTTCAAAATTAAAAAATGGTATCTATTATCTATGTACTAGGTGATTTTAAAAATCATTTTATGATTAATAATCATACAATGATGAGTAATATTAATACACGTATGCAGAATTAAAGAAGAAGTTTGATATTAAATAGTTAAAACAACTTTATTTATCAAAGGCTCATGAGTTCAGAATTAGAGAGCTCATACTAATAAAAAAATCAAAATTTAAACATATATTTACTTTTACTAGATAAAATAAGAATAGAAGTTTCTCGGAATAAATTTTCTTGGAAACAGTAGATTATTAATTATGTTGAAGATTGTCATGATGATCTTATGATAAACTATAATAGATTTTTATTTATTGAACAGAGAGAAGAATATAATTAGAACAATAAAAGGATCAGAAGTAAAGATTATCCTTCTAATAATATGCTATTAGGATATAAAGATTTTAATAATGAAAATATAAATTAAATTAAAAAAATTAGGAGATCAAATGAGTCAAGAATTCGATTAAGTTAAACAAATGACACAAGACTTCAAAATTGAAGATCATGATATATCAAAATAGGTTATTATAAATACAATAAATAAAAATTCATTAGGCATAAGATTAAATAAGATTGAAATTCAATTAAATAAGATAGAAAAAAATATTAAGCAACTAGGCAAAAAATTTGCCATAAATATTCATGGGACACTTTAAGAAAATTAAAGTCTAAAAAAGTAATAATAAAATGGAAGAATTACTTATGATAATTCAAGAACAGAATAAAATTCTACAGGATAAAATAATATACTATAATGAAAATAAAAATATTCAAATTCAGCCTATGATAAGGCCGATATTTAATAAAATAAACGAAAATGAAAAACTAATAAGTTTAAGAATGCTGAGTAAAAACACTAATAATGTATTAAAGGAACTATCTGACAGAGATAAAGAATGTTTTGAAACAGATGAAGGTGAGGATATATTTATTAATTTATAAGATATAGAAAAAGAATCGAACATCTAAAGATGAATGAAATAAAGTCAAGAGTCTTTGAACAACATAAATCTAGCAACATGTTTTCTTATACTGGAGAATAGATATCAACACATGAAAACAAAGTCAATATTTTAACGCCAGCAAACCTAAAAGAGAATATAAAACTCAAAATGAATATAAAGAAAGGCCAATCAACCATGATGAGATATAGTTAGATATAGATTATTCTAAAGATAGAGATAAAATTATAACAAATTGGGTAAAATATATCAAAATTGCCTTTGCATTTAATAGATTTGATAGAAATTGAGCTATAGAATTCCTTAAAACTTCATTTATAGGAATAGTAACACAATGGTTTATGGGATTAAATAATAAAAAAAAGATATTATATAGAGGTAATCATAATGAAAATAAAACCTTAGATCAAGTCTTGAATATGTTTAAATGTGAGATAAGAAGAGAATTTTTAGGAGAAGATTGGGAACTAATTTCTAACAAGAATTAGAAAAAAAAATGATAGAAAATATGATGAAACTAACTAGGCTTGAAATATGTGATCAATGTTAGTTAAAAGCTTACATCCGTACCTTTGAAGAATTATAATATAAATGTGAATTTCTTGAAGAAGATAATACAAGGATGTATTTTAACAATTTATATTTCATAAAGATCCCAAACCATGGGGTAAAAGAATGGGGTAAAAGAATTATGTAAGAATACATGAAAGAATATGAAGATAATATAAACACTGATACTTTAGGTAATAGAATTAGATTTGCATGAAATAGGATAAATGAATGGTGCTCCAAAATAAGGGATAAAAGATTGATGAAAAAACAAAATCAAGGATTACGTTATTCAAAGTTAGAAAAACCATCAAGATTTAGTCATTAAGATAAAACCTATAAACATAGGAAAAAAATTAAAAAGAAGAAGTTTTTAAAACAAATAAAAAGTATTATAAGAAAAATAAATTTAAAAAAATTCTTTAAGAAAAATAAATATAAGGGAAAATTTAAGGCAAAAAACCTAGAAAATGTAAATGTTGGCTATGTAATGAAAAAAGACATTGTGCAAATGAATGTCCTAAAAAAAATAAAGTAAATAATTAAATATTTAAATATTTCAATACATTAGAATTAATCACTGATATTGAAGATATTAATGACAATGATAGCATATATTATCTATCTGACGAAACTGTTAGTAGTTCTGGTTTAGAATATGTCTAGAAGAGATAGATAATAAAGATTTATATCAAAAAGAAGAATTAGAAGAACATGGTTCTTTTAATAAAGAATTAATCTTTAATAAAAAATACCTTAATATTAATAAAAAATGATTGGAAACATCTGACTTCGATCAATAAATTAGCACAAGGAATTGCTAATATGATCAAAAGATGAAATATAATGTATTTTAGTTCTACTATAAGAGAAGAACTAATCAAAATTTGGTATATTTATGCATGTCTATTGAAAGTAGTGTATATTTATGCATGTTTAAGAAAGTTCTATCAACAAGACGATAAAAGTCTAAGGAGTTTGAGTTTTAAGTGGGATTGTTGTGACCCCTCTACTCTCATGAGAACTTTCCTGGTGCATATATTCACACGAAATTAACATCATAGATACTGTCTTTCAAGTGTGAATAGTTTGTTCAGAAAATGATAGAAGGTGAAACTTCCAGAATTAGGGAGAAATCTGCCCAAACTATTTCAAGGGACACTTCAAGTGGGAGGTGAGACGTATCACATCATCATACAGTACCTGTTATTGGAGGCTAGAAGATCGATGTTGAAAAGTTTGATGAAAAAATCAACTTTGGCGTATGGAAGCGTGAAGTGATAGATGCTTTTATTCAAATTGATCTCGATATTATTCTGAAAAATAAAAGACACTTGTATGATGAAGAAACTTAGATCGTATGAACGAGAAAGCTTGTGGTCAAATCAAATCTTGTTTGACCAAAGAGGTGAAATATATAGTAAAAGATCAGGAGTGTGCGATGAATTTGTGGCGTACATTAGAGGAAAAGTACTTACTGAAAAGTCTTGAAAATCATTTTATGCAATGAGCCAGGTGTGTGGCTTTCGAATGAAGCGTGGGGTTTCAATGCACGATCATATCTCAAGATTTCAAAATTTAATTGCTGATTTGAATAATCTTGATGAATGTATTAAAGATGAAGTCAATGTTATGATTCTGCTGCACTCATTGTTAGAAGAATATAGTCATTTTGTGACTACCTTGATATATAGGAAAAACGTAATCATCTTCAAAGATATTTGTACAGTATTGACTAATTTGGAGATTCAGAATAGTGATAAACATTCCGAAAGAGCATCGTCTGAAGTTTTGATAGCCAGGGAAAGGACTATGGAGAAAAAGAAGAAGCATGGTGGAAAGAATTCTCGGTCCAAATCAAAAAGTATAAATATAACTCGAGATGAGTGTGCCTTCTGTCATGAAAAGGACCATTGGAGGAATGATTGTTCGAAGGCTCAGAAAAGAGATGGGAAGAAACCAGTAGCAACGAACATAGCACAAAAAGATGATAACCCTAACTATTCACTAAGTATTACGCCTACAGTATATGTAGCTAGTACAAGTGAGTAGATACTTAATATCGGATCATTTATGTCCTATTAGGAAATGGTTTACAGATTTTTGTAATTTAGAATGTAGAGCAGTTGTGATGGGAAATGATCAATCTTATCGCACAATGGCAATAGGAATATTTCAGCTCAAAATATTCGATGGAATGATCAGAGAACCGAAAGAGGTTAGATATGTTCTAAATTTAAAGAAAAATTTAATTTCTGTTGGTACTCTAGAAGCTAAAGGCTATAAGATTACTATTAAAAATGGTAAAATAAAGTTCACATATGGAGCTATGGTGATTCTGCAAGGTGTTAGGTATCACAATTTTTACTATTTGAAGAGAGGTACTACTAATGAAGTTAATGTTGCTGAGATGCATAGTGATACCACCAAGCTATGGCATGCACGATTAAGACATGCTGGAGAGAAGTATGTGCAAACTCTGATGAGGCATGGGTTTTTAGATACTAGAACCTATAAATTAACATTATGGGATAATGTGCATTAAAATTACTATGCTTTTGTCTTTTTGGGAGTGTTCTTTACAAGGTTGTAATTTTGGTTTTCTTCTATTTTTTGGGATAGTTCTGGTGAAATTTTTCTAAAATTTTCTAAGCCTTCAATTTCTTCCACTTTTCTTTTGAATAATGAATGGAGAGAAATAACTATCTTATTTTAAAAATTTTCATGCTAAATAACTCTTTAAAATAATTTTTACAAAGATTGATTTATATAGGGGGAGCATATGCTTATGGGGAGCTAATGCTTAAAGGAAGTTTAGATTTGTCCAAATTTTTCAAAACATTACTTTAATGAGTTTGTCATCATAAAAAAGAAGGAGAATGTTAGCTTATGTATTTCTACAATGATGATTTTGATAATAACAAAAATATTTTGATTTAATTTTAAAGAAGTTTTTAAATTGGATCAAAGTTCACAAAGACAAAAATGTCTTTCAAACAAAAAATAAGTTTTCTGGGTAAAATTAATTTTCTATTAATCTTGAAAACGGCTAACTGATTATTTGGAGCAAGTATGTAGCCTTTCTGGAAACAAATGGCTAACTAATGATGAAGAAAATGGCTAATCAACAACAAGCAGAATTGAACTTGCTCTCTAAAAACAAATGTCTAATCAACAACATAGAAAATAATTAATCGTTATCAAGTGAGAATGAAAGATTATTTTCTAAAAGCTAACGGGTAACTGACATCGGGGTAATGGTGATCCGATAATTTGAAAATCTTCATAACAGTAACTTATTCAAGTCAAAACAGTGATCCGACAGCAAATTAATGGTGATCTAATAACCTTAGAAAGTTGATAACGACTACTTTTCTACTCTAACTATAAAAAGATTCATTCAAATTCAAATCATAGTTGGACAACAATAGTTATTATTGAGCATTCAACAGCAATCTGAGCTTAAATTCTTGTAATTTTTTTTAGTCACACATTGAGTATTTATCTTGTAATCAATTATATTGTCTGAGAGAAGTTGATTTGCAATATTTACTTGTAAATATAAAATTGAGAGATTGTGAGTGTTAGAATACACTGGAGTTGAGATTGGGGAAAATCTCTTGTTGTAAAGGTTTATTAATATTTTAGAAGTCAAGAGTAAGCGTTGTTGAAGACTTAGAGGCGCACTTAGTGAAATTCTGCTTGAATGCATAGACATAAGTACAGTTGGCCGAACCACGTGAAAATCGCTTGTTTGCATCTCTTTATTCCTTACTTTTTAACTCTATTGCACTTTAGTTTTATCATTTTGAATTTAGTTGATTTGATTTAAGTGTATTTAGTTTTAATTTAGCAATAATTTTTGGAATCTCAATTCACCCCTTCTAGAGATGGTTAATTAAGATTTAGAATTGACATGTAAAGCCATTAAAGGTACAACAAGTGGTATTAGAGCCTTCACTGGTTCTCAGCCACGCCTCTTCTAAAATCAAAAATTGAAAATTGCACCATTAGTGGTAACTTTTTACTTTAGAAGATGTAAATAAGGGCTCTTCCTGTATATCAAGGTCTTGAATCTGCATTGGAAGAAATAGATATTGAGGAATCTTCAAGTAGTGTATATAATTAAAAGAGAAAGCGAATGTTAAGAAGGGCTTATAGTACTTCGATCTTAAGTCTTAGTAACTCAATCTTGTGGGAATTTTTAGGTGAGAAGACAGCCCTACGGATTTAGAACAAGGTGGAGGCTTTTTGCATAAAGAAATCCTTAGCTCACAGGCTTTTCTTAAAGAAACAATTGTACATCGTTTCAATAAAAGAAGGGGGTGTCCATTCAAGATTACATGACACCTTCAACAAGATCAATTTTTTTTCTTAAAGGAGTAAAAAATGTGAAAATTGGTGATGAAGATAAAGTTTTTTCCTTTTAAGTTCACAACTAAGTGCCAAAGTCTTACAAAAGCTTTGTAGATACCATATTGTATGGTAGAACTGCTCTAACATTGGAAGATGTTAAAGCTTTTTTAAGTTCTAAGGAGATTTAGAAGAATAATGAGATTTGAGTTAGTAATAATGCAGGTTTAATGGCAAGAACAAAAAAGGAAAAGATAAAAGAAGAACAATAATCAAGTAAAGATGGATGATTGATCAACGAAGGTGAAAATGAATAAGAGGAAATATTTTTACTAAAAAAACCAAAGCCATTACAGTAGAGATTGTATTGAGAAGAAGAAAGATAACGAAGAAATAATAAGGGATAAAGCAGTGGCTTCTGATGTTTTATCTGATAATGGATATCACAGTATTGACTTGTTACTGGTTTCAAACAGCAATCTTAGAGGTTAGTTGGTCCTTGACTCAAGTTTTTCCTTTCAATTGTGTCCTATTGAAAGTCGCTTTTATAAGTATAAATCAATGGATGATGGTAGAGTCTTGATTGGAAATAATAATACGTGTAAGATTGTTGGCATAGGCTCTATAAAAATTAGAATGTTTGATGGGATTATAAGAACTTTACATGATGTGAGGCATGCACTTAGGCTAAAAGAAATTGGATCTCTTCAAGTATGATGGATAGGAATAAAATGTGTAAAAAAGAATGGTCATCAGTACTTGTGTCAGCTACAATGCCTATTATGTCTCAAGTAGACAGACCCAAGCTATGGCATATTAGACTTGGACACATGAGTGTCAAGGGGATGCAAGAGCTAAGTAAGCAAGGATTATTTTGTAGTGACAAGAAACGTGAGCTCGATTTCTATGAAAACTGTATATATGGGAATGTATACAGGTCGAAATTCACCAAAGGCTTGAATATGTCTAAACAAGTCTTAAATTATATACATGCTGATCTTTGGGGGCCTGCTTAGGTTCCTTCTTTAAGCAAGGAAAAACACTTCATGTTAGTATTAGATAATTACTCCAGAAAAGTATAGATCTATGTATTGAAAACTAAAGAACAAGCTTTTGAAAAGTTTACAGTTTAGAAGGCTTTAGTGGAGACTCAATCTAGTTTTAAGGTGAAATGCTTGAGAACAGACAATAGACTTGGGTTCTGTAACATGGAGTTTGAAAATTTTTATCAGAGATAGGGATCATAAGGCATAAGACAATGTGGTTAACTCCTCGGCAAAATGGTTTGGCCAAGATGATGAATAAAACTGTTGTTGACAAAATAAGGTGTTTGCTGATTAATTCCAAGTTAATAAGGAGCTTTTAGGCTGAAGTTGTTTTTACAGCATATTATCGTATTAACAGAAGTCCATTTGCAGTCATTAGATTCAACACTCCAAAAGAACTTTGGTCTGGAAAGCCTGCAAACTACAAACATCTTAGGATATTTGGATGTCTTGCATATGTTCATATCAGACAAGGGAAACTTAATGCAAGAGCTGTTAAAAGTATGTTTGTTGGCTATCTAGAAAGGGTTAAAGGCTACAAAATCTGGTGTGGAGAAGCTCATAAGTGTTTAATAAACAGAGATGTTCGGTTTGATAAAGCTGCTATAATCAGTAAGTCTAATCAAGCTGCCTCTGATACTGACATTAATGCCAATAAAAATAAGTTACAAAAGATATTGGTGAGGTGGAGCTATCCAATAGTCATGAAAATGATGTGCAACTAGAAGCTATTGAAGCTGATTCACAAGCTGTTGAAATTGTTTCACAAGAAGCAGAAGTAATAAAAGAAATAACACTAAAAGTAACTGATTTGCAATAATATCAGTTAGCTAAGGACAGAGAAAAAAGGCACATCAGACCACCTATAAGATATGCTTATGAAAATATGGTTGCATATGCATTGATGAGTGCAGAGATGTTTCTATTGAGGAATTTAATAGCAGCGTAGAAACATTGAAGAGTAAGTACAACAACAACTAGATCAAAGCAATGAGAGAAGAGATGGATTCCCTAACAAGGAATGAAACTTAAACTTTGGTTCCAAATCCAGGGAATAGGAAAATCGTCAAGTGCAAATGGATATTTAAGAAAAAAAAACAAAAAGGCATTTTAGGTGTTGAAGACTCAATGTCTAATGCAAGGCTGGTGGCAAGGGGTTTTATACAAAAAGAGGGAGCTAATTTCAATGAAATCTTCTCACTTGTGGTCGAACACAACTCAAGAATCTTGCTTACAATGGTTGCTTTTTTTTTTTTAACTTAGAGCTTGAGAAATGGATGTAAAAACTGACCTCTTGCATGGTAATCTTGAAGAGAAGATATTAATACCACAGAAGCAAAGGGACATGAGGATTATATTTGTCTTCTACACAAGTCTCCTTATAGTTTAAAATAATCCCCTAAGCAATGGTATAAAAGATTTGATTCGTTGATTGTCTCTAATGGCTACTGCAAAAGTAAGTTTGATAGATGTGTCTATCATGGAGGCATAAACTCGAGTGGAGTAGTGTATCTTCTACTGTATATTGATGATATGCTCGTTGCTGGTGAGAATTCAGATGAGATTGAGAAGCTTAAAAACCTACTTAAATGAGAGTTTAAAATGAAATATCTTGGCAATGCTAAAAGGATTCTTGGTATACATCAATAAGGTGTTAGATAGGTTTGGGATGTTGAATTCAAAACCTGTGCTGACACCTTTGGGAGCGCAATTCAAGCTCTCTGATGATATGTCTCCAAAATCACATGTTGAGAGGTATCTAATGGCTTAAATACCTTATTCACAAGCTGCTGGAAGCTTAATATATGTAATGGTGTGCACCAGAGCAGACATAGCTTATTTAGTGAGTATAATTAGCAGATTAATGAGCAATCCTGATAAGGTAAATTGAGATACTTTGAAGTGGATTATGAGGTATCTAAAGGGTACTTCTGATGATGGTCTGGTGAATGGAAAATCTATGAAAGAAGTCATTGAAGTCAGGGGCTATGGGACTCTAACTTTACAGGTGACATTGATATACGAAAGTCAATTTCTAGATATCTGTTCATGTTGAACAGCTACCTTGTAAGTTAGAAACCAACTTTGCAACTTATAGTGGCTTTGTTATCCATTGAAGCTGAATTTGTTGCAACATTAGAGGCTGTGAAGGAATCCATATGGCTTTGAGGGTTATTGAATGAGCTTTGGTTAAAATAAGAGACAATTCACTTTTTTTATGATAACCAAATTGCAATTTAACTTATCAAGAACCACGGTATATCATAAAAGCACCAAGCACACTAATGTCAAGCTACATTTTATCATAGATAAAGTTGTAAAGGGGTGTTTTATAGTGCCAAATATCTATACAGACGTCAACCTTACTGACATGTTGACAAAAGTAATCCCAACAGATAAATTCAAGTTTTGTGTGAACTTAATTAGTCTCGGGAATAGTTCTAGTGGCTAGGTTGTGTGCTTAAAGGTTTTTTTTATGCTGCTATGTTAAAATGATCCATTCAATAAGTCTCAATTCCATTCAATTCCTAAATTTAAAATTGATCTTGAAGGCTAATTTGATTAGGACTGCATCAGTTTTTGGTTCGTATCGACTTAGATAATAAAGATCTCTATAATCATTTGAATAATTTTTAACTATGTGCCAAAATTTTAAATATAAAGATTTTTTGTAAGCTTTGTTTGTTTCAATTCTCTTTTAAAGATAAAGTTAGATCATAATTTAACATATTGCCAACTAATAACATTACATCTTGGGAGAGAATGGTTGAGAAATTTTTGAATAAATATTTTCATGTTTATAAGACTAATTCTATTCCCATGGAGATTTCAGAGTTTACACAAAAAGAAGATGAACAATTCTTTAAAGCATAGGAGAAGTTCAATGGCTTATTCTTGAAGTGTCCTCATCATGGGTTTGAAAAATGATATTAGAGCTAATATTTAGTAAAAGGATTATTATCACACATTCAAGAGTGGTTAATGGCCACTAGTAGAGGTGAACTTATATCCAAGAGTGCGATAGAAATTTGGACCTTTTTCCAAAGACAAGTAGATAATTCCTAGTAAAGAAGTAGATCTTCAAGGAATAATTGAAGAATAAGATGATTGAATGAGATCTACAACAATGAATCTAGTTCCAACATCAAACAAATTAACACCAATATAGAGGAAATTTCTCGCTAATTAGCCTTAATGATGGGTGTTAATCCTAATGTGCCAAATGCTCACAACTAATCTAAACAAAACTTTTAGCCTGATCAAGCTAACTCTATTAATATGTTAAGAATGCTATTAAGGTTTCAGAATCCACCACAGCTCAACTTAAAAATTATCTAATTATCAATCAAATTTTAATTTTAGAGTGACAACTCGAAATCAATCTATATCTATTTATAAATATAACAATTAAACCCAACTAAAATTAATCTTACATATGTTTTTTTTCTACTTAATAGTTATATTTAAACATCTCATGTAAACAATATTAAATAACAAAAATTCAAAGTTTTCTTAAGTATTCTGTATAAATATTTTAATGAAAGATACAGAATCAAAGATAATTACATATGAACTTTATTGGTCTAAGCAAATTTAGTCAAATATTAATTTAACAATTAATAATACATAATAAAATTAATGAAAAGATTTAATAATATTCAACTAAATATAAAAAAGAAAACACTAAACTTCACACAAATAAATAATTTAGTCATACGTAATTAAATTGAAAATAAAAGAGTATATAAATCCATTCATGGAAAGTAAATCCAAGCGGCTTGCTCTTCTCTATTGATGATTGCTACTCTAATTGCTTTCGGCCGTCTGCTGCGATCCTCTCTTCTCTCTTTCCCGTTTCTGTGTTCTTCTCCTTTTAAAAGCCAGAGGGCTTATTCCTTAAATAATGACGCTGACCGACCTATTTGATTGCCTCCATCTCTTGCAAATCCGTTGTCATCAAGGAAATTAAGGCCTTGCAGTTGACTTCCCTATGCAGCCCATTTAGATGTTCACATGCCAAATACAATGCCATACATAATATTCCTCTATTTTAATTCAAAGGCTTTTTGTTGCTTTATGCTTTATTGGAGAAAGTATTGAAACGGTCCAAATTAGATTTAGTTTGTTCTAGCCCATTTGCAACAATTCCGATAACTTCAATTATGTCCGATTTTGATTTTTTTAAACCTCATTTGTTCTCGAATCCTTAATTGATTTCCATGTTCAATAAAATAAATAAACTAATAAAAAATATAAATAAAAGAGACTAAGTAATATATGATTAGAGGAAAAATATACAAATATTTTATGTATATCAATACGGATTAAAATAATTTGAACGCATATGACATAATCGCGATGATGAATACTTAATCAAGGAATGATATATTAATATTCCTATATGTCCTTGTGTATTCATAAATAAGTTAGAATTAAAATTTGCTATTATAGCAGTCTTTGTTGATGGTAAGACTTTGATTGGAAATCCCAAAGATCTTAAAAGACTAGTGATTATTTGAAAAGAGAGTTTGAAATGAAATATTTGGAAAAAATTAGATATTGTCTTAGGCTGCGGACCTCGTACAAATATAATGGTATCTCTATTTATTAGTTAAATTATACTAAAAATATATTGAAACATTCCAATATGGATAAAGCTTACACATTAAGCATTCCAATTTCCAATCTCATGATCTTAAGAAAGATATGTTTCATCTTAAAGTTGATGATAAATAGGTAGTTGTCCTGAAGTGTCATATTTTAAATGTCCTCAATGCTTTAATGTATTTAGTACAATGTACTAGACCGAACATAGCTTTCATTGTTTTCATTTTCAAGAGGATAATAAATAGGTATTTGAATGTCATTGATGCTTTGATGTATTTAGTCCAATATACTAAACCATATATAGCTTTCTCAATAAACTTGTTAGCAAGATTTAGTTCTGAACCAACTAGATGGTAATGGTACTAAAAATATTTTTCGTTATTTTAGTAGGACTATTAACTTGGGTTTATTTTATTCTAATGAACTAAAGAAAAATCAAAGTCTTATTAATTATCCAAATGCAGATTATTTATCTGACCCTCATAAAATTTGTTCATAATAGGATATTCTTTTTTCTTATAACGGTACAATTATTTTTTTGGAAATCTACAAAGCTGACTTTTGTTGCTATATCCTCCGATCATTCTAAGATTCTTGTGTTACATAAAGCAAGCAGAGAATGTATATGGCTACAATCTATCATCTATTATATCAAGAGAGCTTGTAAATTATCTTCAAGTGCAGACGTCCCAACATTAATATGTAAGGGGAGATATATCAAAGGAGATAGAACAAAACACATCTCTTCAAAATTCTTCTATACTCATGAACTATAGCAAAATAAAAAGACTGATATCAATCAGATATACTCCACAAATAAATTTGAGTATATATTTACTTAAGCTTTACCCACATCAATACTTCATAAGATAGTACATGGCATCGGCTTGCATTATTAAAACAGACTATCTAGTTGATCATCAGAACAGAGCCTATCTGTGAGAGCGCTGTCTTGCAAGAGAAGAATTTTTACTGCTAACTGAACACGCAATGTACTCTTTTTTTTCTGTTGACCAGATTTTTCCACAAGGTTATTAGTGATAAAGATTTTTAATGAGGTAGTCTCTAAGCATCCAGTACTATTTTATGATTTATCATATTGTATTGCTCTTTTCACTTGGGCTTTTATCCCATTAGATTTTTTCAGATCAAAGATCAAGCACAATTGTCATAAGAAGTGGATATCTAAAGTAGAGTGTTATGACAGCTCGTAGATGCCTATCCACTTTGGCTTAACTAATTAACGTACCATCTTGGAAGATGCAGCTCCTTAGGTCAATTAGCTAAGTAATTACTTATGAAGACATAGCTAATTAGCTAAAACAAGTTCCTATTTACATGGCTAATTTAATTGGTTGAGATAGCCTCTAAATAGGCTTTAAATAGGCTTTTATAGGCTTGTGAAGCTTTGTATTCAATTCAATTTGAAATTAATTTAAAAAATGTTTTTTCGACTCTGACTCTCCCACTCCAGTCGTTGTTTTTCTTTCTGTTACTTCGAAAGTAACTGCTTCAGCTTCAACCACTCGAATTTTCGATATTCCTTTTTATTTCTCATCAAACGAATGACATCTTCTTCTGAAAATCTTAATTATTCTTAACATGATATTAATGAATCTCATTACTATTACTCAAACAAGCATGAAACGTATGCTTGCATATTCGTCTGTAGGTCAAATCAGATATGTAATTATTAGAATAATTGTTGGAGACTCAAACGGTGGATATGCGAGCATGGTAACTTATAAAGATACCCAGCCTTCATATTTTTCTATAATAATTATAGTATTTAATTGAGTTTTCAATTACTTCCTATTAACATCCACAACACTTATCAAATTATTATTATCAATATCTGGGTATGTTTAACTCCTATATGATTAATATACCCATTATTCATCAATTCGTTTTCCAAGCATAACTATTTGTAGAGATTCCTCATAATTTGTTCGGCGGTTTCATAAGTAACGTTTCTAAGGACCCGACGTATGGTTTAAATTTCTCCATATAATTGTTGACTGTAATTTGCATCTCATGGGAATTTTATTTAGAGTGAAGTACTTAATGTCTTAATGTTACATTATTTAATGTATATGTTATTTTTATTCTTCGTGACAATAAAGACAGCAAAATAATCTAAATTGGATCCGCATTCACAAAGATTCGGAAAATCCAAATCCAGAAAAATTCAAATCCATATATTAAAAAATATGGATCCAAAACTTAAAATCTAAGATTCGTATGAATCAGGATCTGGATATAAATACATTTAAAAAAAATGAATATTCGAATATGCATTATTTAAATTAAAAATAATTATTTAATTAAATTTCAATCAAAAAATACATAAGTTAAATTATTTATTTAATATGTTATAAGCATAATTAACCCTATAATCATCACCGACTTTGAAAAATGTTAAGAAACTAAAAATAATAATAATAATAATTAGAGAATACTGTAATGAATCAGTTTATCTTAATTTTTTTTTTTAATGTTTGATTTATGTTGCCAAATTTTTATTTATAGATTTATGATAATATTATATGTTATTTATGTTTAATTATCCGAAATTGTTGATTGTTAAATTATAATTTAATTTTATTTCATATTATTAAATAAATTATTAAATTTAAAATTATATTTTCGAATTTATTATTATACAAATTCACTTATCTAAAAACTTCACTATCGTCCATGCATATCTTACCTACATCTCAATCCGCATATTTTTTCGAGACTCGAATGCAAATCTGAATATCGAAACTTCAATGCATATGAAGATGCACCTGTATCCAAATTTTGCCATCCCTAAATTTATAATTTAACCCAACCTAATAAAAGATCCTATGCCCACTCGTGATCGATCGAAAAAAAGAAATTGACCTTTGCCGGCAATCTTAAAAAGATGACTCAAAAGATTTCTGAAAATGAAATGAAAACACTTCACTCATTCACTGGATTAAACCGAGACAACGACCCAGTGCTGCTAGTTACCGCTATCAAAATAGGGTTCACGCTTCAATTTTCTTTTTATTTACCCAAATTAAAAAAATAAAATAAAAAATAGAATAAAATATGAAAGGAGTTTAAAAGCCTCAAAAAATTTTGAAACCAGTAATTCCTCAAACCATTTCAAGAATGCTTTTTAAGAAGTGCCTTCATTGGTAGCAGAAAATATTGACTTCAACTTAAATTCATTCCATCTATGTATAAACTTAAGAAGTATTGTAGCTTCAATAAACACACAAAAGGGCATAAATACCAGAATGGCAGAAAATATTTTCAGATATAAAAGAGATACAAAAAATTATAGAACTCCAAAAAAGGGGTTATTTATTGCAGAGGTCAGCTCAGAGCCTGCTGAATTGAGCACCGCCATGTCAACCTTGTCTCTAGGGAGAAACAAGAACTCACCCCCTTCGATTTTCTCAAATCCGCACAGCTCAAGAAACTCTAATCCCCCCTTCAGTGCACCAACTCTATCCTGTTAAATTGCAAAACAGCATGACATTAAGCCAAAAACGATTAAGGAAAGGAATCAACCACATGTTATCGGCTCATGGACCAACAGAAATCTATGTACTGCATAACACACAGTAGTAAGATCAAGATCAGTTGTAAAAAGTTGCATACCTGAAAAGTTTGATTACTGAGTCTGATTTTTCTGAACTTCTCCTCATTGGGATTTTTGGCAACATTCCCTATATAGGTTAGAAGGGTCTGAAACGCTCTCTTCACTTTAGCATCATCATCCTAATTCAACAGAAAACAAAGTGAAATGACTGGACATGATATAAACCAGCTTAACCTATCATGCAACTTTAACCATGGCAGAAAATTGGATTTCAAGGGGAAAAAAAAAAAGATAAAATGAAAAGCGGTAAAACAGATGTTAACATATAAATTTATATGCATAGCTCCAAGTAACTATAAGATTGAACCAGAAATACTGATTTGATTCTTACGGAGCAATTTCTTCCTTGCGGAAGGAAAGCAATATCCATAAGACACCATAAACACATATTCCGTTTGTTTAATGGCAAATAGAACCAATTCATCAGCTCTACTTACAAACTCCCAACCTTCCAGCAGGTACAAGGCATTCTGCATGATCACCGCATGTAAAAAGTACGCATTCAAAAGATTCAAAAACTGACTTCACAAATGTTCAAGGGAGACCTTCCAAGATATTCTCTTAAATTTAGTAAAATGTCCAAGATTAGACCTTAGTAACTTCATCAACCATTTCATTGGTCCTTCTGCCACATAGGTTGGAGTCCCCGTGCCCATGCATGGAATGCGCGTGTGTAAAGAGAGATTATACTTCTCGTCAAATACGAGAGACTCTTCATGCAAAGTTGCTGTTTGGTTCAATAGGCAAAACCTCTGGGGATAACAGGGTTAGGGAGGGGCTTTATGTAATATCCTTAAAAAAAAAGGTTATTGTAAAATGTAAAAAATATTAAAAAAAGTTACTGTAAAATGTATCTTTGGCAGAACCAATCACTCTACTTAAAATGTTTATCCATGCAAATCATCCATTTGAAATTTCTGGTCAATCAGAAATTCTAAATCTCAGATCTAAATTTATGAACTTTAAGAAATAGACAATATATGATTTTAATCTGGGCCACTACTATTTGTCCAAGCAAAAAATAACAATTCTAAATTGTGTACTAGCACAACCATTGAATGACATGAACGGATCATATATTGAAAGCCATTGAATATGACAAGCAGACTAGGTATGCTTAAAGTTCCTATAGAGTATTTAGACCCTTTTTAAGACTAAGTTGGGGCAGAAAACTAAAGTGTTTGGTAAACACTAACTGCCGTAGTTTAGAAGCTAAGTTGACTTGATTTTATACTTGTATGATGAAAATTTATTATATCTTTACTAATTTTATCAAAATTATTATTTAAAATTATATTTACTACATATTATTAACTTTTATTTTATAATTACAGCTTTTTTTTTTTTTAATAGCACCTCAATACCAAACAGGGCCTTAATAGCCAAGAAATCATCAACAGCATGGTGTGCTGATTAAATTTACCTTGTGATTCTGCTTAAGAGACCGCAAACACTCTCTCATTTGCTCTACCTTTGTGGCAGGCCTAACAGGCAACATGCTCTGCAATTCAGATGAAAAAATGATGCATTTCAAAACACATCTGGATCAAATTTTAAATGAATAAATTAGAACCTGAAAAATAAAACAACCTCATACCTTTTTCTCCTCAACAACAGGTGCCGAAGATTTCGGGGTTGCAGGATCTTCTGGGGGCAATCCAAGTCTCCTCCTCCTTTCTGCCTGTGAAGATATAATTTCAGTAACTAAACTATAATAGGCAATTCCAAATGCAATGTAAAATAACTTATGCAAAGCAGTTTATAGGCAAGGACAATTAAAAATTTTACACCTGCAGCTCTTCACCATTGCCATTATTTACGTGATAAGGAGCTAGCAGGTCTTTCCCCACTCAATAATAAGAGATGATTCAAAATTTCCTCTTTCTTTAAATAAAAAATTAAATGACCATTGACGAATATAAAGCTAAATATATCAAATACATTCGGGTTGGGTAAAAAAATGCAGTAACCTTATCTTCTTCCAATTTCTGACGAATTTTTTCCCTAGCTCTTTTCTCCTCTTCTTTCTCAGCTTTCCGCAAGGCCAATATTCTGGAGAAAATCAATTGTTCAATCCCAAAGGAGAATGAAATAAAGTAATGATTATCAAAGAGCATTTAATATCATATAATATTATTTTATTGGAACACAAATTCCTTGTAGTATTATAAAAAGGATACACTAAATGAAGGCATACCGTTTCCTTTCATTGTCTTCCTCAATCCGCTTTGCTTCTAGCAGTTCCTTGCCTATTCGAATTCTTTCCTGCCAGAAAGAAAATACTAGAACTTGAGAAAAATTACCCAAACACAGGAAACAAATTTATGGAGATAAAACTAAGGATACAGGGCAATGTATTGCAAATATAGCGAAGTTCTGAACGAAAGTTGGTCCACCAAGTAAAAATGTAATCCCTTAGATGACTGCAAGTTTATACGTTAGTACAAAAGATAGTTGCATCTAGCTGGCCTTGCCATTCTCAAGAAAAAGATAATTATAGAAAGTGCTAAAATAAAGCTATCAATTGACAAGAGCTGAACTCCAGAAAAAAATTTTCTCGTTCAACATTATACCACTGCCACCCACCCACCCTCCACTCACTTACTTTGTCCCTCCCTTTGATCACTTACGCAACACAACAAAAATTAAAACTGAAAACAGCAGGCTAAATTTAAGTTCCCCATTAAAAAAAAAAAATTAAATCATTTAAATAATACATTTACAGAAATTATACGAACTGAATTCATCAATCCCAGGAAAACAATGACGTGCCTATAGAAAAGAAAGTATTATCCCATTTGTCACAGGCTTACATACAGACATACATATCAGCACATGCATGGGTATTTATGTATCTGTATTTGATATTGCAAGTCATTCTAAGATAAGCGATAAAGAAAATTAAGAACCACCTTTTCCCTCTCTCTTTCCATTCTCCTTTCCTCTTCCTCTTTCTTCTTGCGAGCTCGCTCCCTTAAAAAATATTTACAAGAAGTAAGTGATAGAAAAGATTAATATGAGAAGTTGAGAATAAGCAAGCCTTCAAAACATTGGAGATGGGAATTTACTGTTTCAAAGAAAAATATTAAAGCATACTTTATAACAGTCAGAAGATATGGAAGTATGTGTCTCTGTGTGTATGCGAAAATGAATAATATATGAAATTTTACATTAAAAGTTCAAAAAGTCTTATTTAATTATATTTAACCAAGGAAAACAAGCATTAAAAAGACATAAGAATCTAAGAACAAATTATTTTACTGCAGGCAAGATTTGAGCCCTAAAATCTAAACTAAACCAACCCCAGGCAATAGAAACATCGATAATGCCCAATAGGACGCAGCCAAGAACCAGAAAATAGATATCAAGTACCAATTACAATTCCATCAGTAAAGAAATAGATTACATGAAATATACCATACCTTAGTTCTTGTGCTTTGAGCTTAATTTCCTCTGGTGTAAGAGAAGGTTTAGAAGCCTCACCAGCACTGCTGACAGGTACCTGGGCACACAAAACCCAACTAGATTAAGACCATTTTGAACCACACGCATATATGTGTGCAAACATATGCGGGCACACACACACACACACACAAGTATAGATAGATACATATATATACATGTATGCACATGTATATGTACAAGTATGTACATTCACACACACACATGAAATCTAAAAGCAAAGGTCTTCGCTACTCTCTCTGTCCACCTTTTCTAGGCCCATGGGTTTAGAAAGCGAGAGTTGCTGCCCCACATAAAAGAATCGCAACGACCATACCAGAACCAATGCAAAGGAGGCATTATCGTCCTTGTCTGCTATTAAGTAGGTATAGGCATCAAAAGGAAAATAAGAAAAAAAACTATTGCTATTCAACTATTAGGAAACTATTATAACATACGTTGTTGTTATAAATAAAATAATAAGAACAAATATTTAAACTATAAACAAAGTACTAAATTAAGTACCTTGTATTGGTTATTAAACCTTTTTGTTTTGTATTGATAAATGATAACTTATATACAACACCCTTGTTTATATATATTACAAGCCAAAGGCAAAGAGTACCTTTCCGATGTCGGACATTTGAATTTTCAAGTCTGACCTTGTAAAATATTCTTCATCATTTTTTTATTGGTTTGAGAGAACTGGTCCAAGACTTACTACCTTTTTTTTTTTTTTTGTCTTCCCATTTACAATAATTTTAGGAATTTTAATATTTGATTCCCAACCTAAGTCTCAATACTATGTGTCACTCATCTATATGAATAATGGATTTCATAGCTTGTAAAATTACTTCACCACCATTCAATGTATAAATGACATATCACTTAGAACTCAAATTAGGAATTTGATGTACGGATGCCTAGCATTGCTCTTACGTAAATGAACCCACCAGTGAAACTAGAGGTTAAAAATAAAAGTAAATAAAACAAAGTAATTCTCATTTATCTACTCTTGGCCATGTTGGGAGGAAATAAACACCTTCTTTCCTGCTACATAATTTATTTTGTACACTTCAGGAGGCTCTATACCTTCTAGAATACTTGAAGAATAAAAAACATTCAATTGAAGATACTGATATTCTTTTAGTTGGTAGGGTCTTTTTGCTTATCCTAGTACATTCAAAGGGTAACATTAGGCATGAAATGTTATCATTTTATTTTGACCTAGTCTAACAATTCCCCCTACCCCCCTTCTTATCTAAAGTTTATGCTAAAATTTTTTTTTTTAAAAAAAAAGTAAAATAATTTATTTTAACTATGATGGCATTTGAAAGACTTTGAATCGTTTCAAATGTCTCAATCAAAAAACTAACCTTTCCCTTCGGGTTTATAATATATATTAATAGGTGACTTATGTCATTATCAATACAAAAAGGATTAATAACCTTCACAAGGCACCTATGTTATAGCACCTTGTTTACCTTAGATATTGTTCTTATTAATTAATTTATAACAATTAAATATTGGTCAGAGGAAAAACCCCTTGCTATCCGACTACTAGGAAGCTATCAAACTGTCAGTATGTATATGTACATGCATAGATGTACACGTATGTACATGTACATGTACATGTATATGTCTATACATACATAAAATATGTAAACATGTGTGTCTGGAAAATTTGGAGCTTCCTTTTCTTATCTCCTTTCTTTTAAATATTACATTAACGCAATCCCAAGTCCTTCCGAATCTTGGAGTGCGCAAGATTCAAACCTCAAACCTCTTATAACACCCCAAGATAGTACAAGCTGAAACAACGATTATTCACATGGAAAAAATTTATTCACTATTTAGATCAACGAGAAACAAATATTTACAATATCTTGCTCTAATGAGCATGTTACGTGCCTTATGACTTGCAACACCATCACACAACACCATGCCAACCAATCACATCTTGATTTTGTGGATGTGAGGGTGTGTGATTGGGGGGTTGGGTCATGCTCTCAACTCTCGCATTATTATATTAGTAAAAAGGCTACCATGTCCTACCATTTCAAGGAATGAGTTGATTCCATGCATGCTTTATTTTAATATTTTACATTAAGAAATACAACTTCGAAGTAGAGAGCCTACTTTCTAGATACCTTACACCAAACAAGGCTACGGTATCCTTTATCTTCCACACAAAACATTATAATATATAAACAAATTGCTGAAAGGTGTTGGAGAAATCTTTAAGAAGGTAATAGCTGGTCCAGAATTTAAGCAAATCAAAACATGCATAGATCTAAATGAGCATAAATATCATACCATGGGCATCTCATCAATGTCTGGGTCATTTTCATGGTCGACTACCCAATTTACAGCAGCCTCAACACTAGCATTACCTGAGATTGAAAAAAAAAAATTGATAAGAAACTCAAAAACGTATTAAAGATGAAGAATTAAAACAGATAGAGAACCAAGAGTCCGCTAAGAAAACAAGATTGAAAACATAACACTAAATAACTGTAAACGAATAATTAGCCTGTAATCAAGAGAAAAGATAGACATGATGCAAACAAAATATTTGAAGAAAACTACCATTACAAAGCGTCCACCAAACTTATATGCATAATAGAACTTTGAAAGTTGCACAATCTTATAGTATAAGAATCACTGACAAAAGTTCCATTAGTTAATTTTATTAATCAACTAATAGATAAATGAAATAAAAATAATAATTATACAACAAATATATTAAGGAAAAAAAATGAAAATGTTGTCCTTCATCAGCTAAGCATTAATCTATGGACATTTTCTACTTATGGAACCACTTTTCTCCGAATGGTCTGTTCTAATTCTTATAAGCCAAAAAACTTATCACAAAACAGAACCAAGAGAGAAATTAAGAGGATTGAGCAAGTTCCTTTCCACTTAAAAGGAAATTCAAAAACACACCTAGCTGATTCTTATGATTAACAAACGAGCTTCATTAATTACGTATAAACCAATAAGCAATATCGAATGCAAACCATCTGAAAAATAGAATCCAAACAATAGTTGGTTCCCCTTATGTGATGGACAAAAACAACACAGTGAAAGTCAATCATGGAAATGTGCCTTTCTATGCTCCATGCCCACAATGAAAGTCAATCACGGAAATGAGCCTTTCTATGATCCAAGCCCACAAAACTAATCTTAGAGGTACTATCTCTAATACCAAAATTTTCAATTATCAAATTTCCTTTGTTTAGAGATGAAGTAATGGACTATAACCAAAATTCCCAAAAATGCAGCCTCAACCTTGTGAAAGAATTATTATTATAAAGTCCAATAAAAAATCATACAATAATATTATTCAATGACCTCACCAGAATAATGAAGAGCCCTTGTTGCCCGTGCAACTGGGAAACCCATTGCTTCTAGTTCCTTGAGCAGCTCTTTGTCAACTTCAGGTTCACCCATTTCTAGAGAAGAAAAAAAAGTAATTACTAAAAACAAAGGAAACATGATAAAGAGCACCAACAACCATTTGGTTTCAAAGGCAAAAAGGGAAAAATTCCCTTGAAACCCATTATGTTTCTAGACCTAGGAAGCCTAGCATAACAAATGCAAACAATTAAATAGCAATGCTTTCCCAACGCAACAGGATGAACAATATCTAATATTCATGATCTGGAACTAGACAATAAGCCACTCCTTCGGTTTACCAGAGACCTTGGAAAAGAAAAGGTGCAAGAAGAAAATATATCATACAAAATAGGCAAAAATCAAAGGGAAGGAGGACCTTGTCTACAAGGGCAGGAAATTGAAACGACACCACAATGCTCTTCATTTCATTAAAACATTGTAATATACAGTGGGGGAAAAATGCAATAAAACAAGCTCTAGGTACAAGAATCACTGTAATGGCAAACAATAAAATCCTTCCAGGTTATTACATGCATGACTCCACTATCAGTTGGCCAAAGAGATTAATCTACTACTCAATCGCAATGCATACAAAACACTATACTCCAAAAGTACCTTCTGGCTGGCTACCACTCGCATCCACATCCATGGCCTCTCCAGAATCAGCAGTTGCTTTCGGAACTTCTAAGCTTATAGGCTTTGCAGCTTCAGAAGTCTTATCTACAAAATCTGTATGACCAGTTCTCTTTGTATGCAAATCAGTTTCCTACACAATCAAACAAAACCAAACCCCAATAGTAAAAAACAATGAGAAAAAAAAAAAAAAACACTCTTTGGAGTTCGTTTCAGAGAAACCCTAAGTCCTCAATCAGGAACATTCATTCACAAACACGATCGCACAATTCTAAATCCTAATTTGGATTCAATTACGTAGAAAGTTAATGATCAAATTTCAATGGAATACTAGAAATTGCAGCAGCAACAGCAGGAGAGCATAAAGTTAAGTGGAAAAAAAAAGTGTATTAGATGGAAAGGCAAGGAAGGGAAGGGATGGGAAGGCGAAAACGGCACCGTTTTGGATCGGCAAGGTTTGCCGCAAGTAGAGCAAACGAGATTGAGAACAGCTTCGGTGGATTCGGAGAAGTTGGAGTGAGAGGTCAGCTCCGCGTGCTCTTGCGCTTCCTGTACGGACTTCAAAAGGGCCCCACAGTCGCCGCACTTCAACGACACCCCCGCCATGCCTCGCCTCGCCTCCAATTCAATTGGATCTCCGAATTAGAGAATTAGCTTTAGCACAGTGAGAGAGCCACTTGTGTTATTATTACTTTATTAGTAGAAGCATACTCCTCGCGATTATGCTCGTTTGTCTTCGTTAACTTGTTGCTCAGGTGAAGGGTGATAAATTTAATTTCGATTTTCTTTTTCCTTTTTTTTTCTTTTTTTAATTATAATTGTAATATAAGGTTCCTAAACTTTTTAAATATAAGAATAAATTTGGATTTACTAATAACAAAACACTTCCAAGTTGCATATTCATTATTCTAAGGAATTGAGGTCCTCTAACTTAAAAGTTATAATTGTTATAAAAAATTATAATTATAAAATAAAAATTAATAAAATATAATAAATATAATTTTAAAATAATAATTTTGATAAAAATTATTAAAAATAAAATAACTTTTTATCATACAAGTGAAAAATCATATTAATATAACTTTTAAACTATAATAATTAGTATTTACCAAATACTTTAGTACTTTAATTTAAAAAATATAATCATCCAAGCTCAATTCCAAACATATCTTAAATTTATAATATATATCATCAATCTATAAATGATTAGATTTCTTTTAAAAATTAATAGAATAGTAGTTAATTGACTATTTAATGTTGAAAAAAAAATTATACCCACATACCTTAATTATAAAAAATAACAAAGTTATTATCATTTTAATACTTTAAAAATATATCAAATTACTATAATAGATATTATTTCTTATTATTTTATCACTATAACTTTACAAAACTTTTTATTTTATTATTTTTTGTTAGAATTGTTGATTAGTAAAATATTAATTTTATTCTTTATAAGAAAATATACAAATAGAAATATCAAATAGAAGACAAAAATTATTGTCATGCCCTTAATTTATTAAATAATAATTCTAATATGAATTTATGAATAATTCTAAATTTATTATAACTTTAATAATAGTAAATTAACAAAAATACCCTTAGATATTTTTGTTAATAAAGGCACAACCTATTCCAATAAAAAACTAAAATATGGAAATGTTGATACAGTAGATAAACTGTAAGTTTTTTTTTTATTAATTGGAGAATGGATTGTGTGTGTTTTTAACAAAACATCCAAGAGTGTTTTTATTAATTCGTTACTTTTATAATTATAATAAATTCAAGGTTATTCATAAATTCATTGTCAAAAATACTATTTAACAATTTAAAGAATAATATAAGTTTTTATATACTATTTGATATCTCTATTTATATATTTTACCATAAATAATAAAATTAGTATTTTATTAGTTGACTAATTGGTCAACTAACAGTTTGAACGAAAAATTAGTAAAATAAAATATTTTGTAAAGTTATAGTAACAAAATGATAAGAAACAATATTTTTTATAGTCATTTAATATTAGTTAAATGATAATAACTCTAAAAGAATACTATAAAAATTTATATTTGTTTGATTTTTCACTTTAAATTTATAATTTATATTAATCATCTATCTAAATATTAATATTTTTAGAATATTTAATAGAATTTAAGTAAAATTTTTTACCCTTGAATTTAAGGGTATTTTTGACTTTGTACTATAAATAATAAAATAAAATTTACCTTTTTGTTTTTAATTATGAATCGAATTAAGGATTGGATTGATTGGATGTATATGAATTAGGATTAAGGATAATTTATGGATTTAATTTAATTTAATTATGTAAAATTTTGAAGATAAATTAGAATTTTTTAATTCTCCGAAAAATATAGAATTTTAAGTGTATTGAATTGTTTCGGCTTTCACTAAAACCAAACCGAATGTCCGACAGTATCCACCTCGATCCTCATTGTAAACGAACAAATATTAAACTAAATGTTATGCAAAATTTGTAAACATCAGAATTTAATTAATATCTGAATAGGGCGTAAAGAGACGTTAGGCTGTGCGTTTAACGAATCAATAGTTCGGAGAATTTCGCCATAAAATGTCTACTTTGCCCCTGAGGTGATTGAGGTTAACTTCTGACAAGCCCAATTAGAGCCCAACCGGCCCAATATGGAAAGGGACAAAAACCACGAAAGACAACTAACTTTGCACAATTGCAAATGTGATCGTCATGTGATTAAAAAAAAAAATCCCAAATTTTGCTGCCCCTTTTGTCTTTCTTTCTTTTTCCGAAAGCCAACCAAACCGTCAATATTTTTCCAAGAAAAAAATCAAACAAAACCAATCACCCCCCATGACCCAAAACCCTAGTACTACTCTGTGTTAGAGTTATAGGACGATGAGTTCGAGGCATGATCTCTTCTTCTTGAACTCACTTTCTTCTTCGATTCTTGATGGAACAACACCACCACCACCCCACTTCTACTTCCAAGGCAATCGATCCGGAGAAAGTCAAAGACAAAGTCATCGAATGGGAAGATTATGAGCAAGAGCTCGCCCGATTGTGGAGTCTGTCTTCTGCCCTCAGTCAAGCTAATGACAAGAAACAAACCATTCAACGGAAGCTACAGTCCCTTATTCAGGTACCCTCTTGTTCGTTTATTGGAAATTTGATTCCTTTTTGTTAAATTCAATTATTAAAATCTTAGTTTGCAATTGTGGTCGTGTAATTGTGTTAGGGTTTAGGCATTTGAATGAATGAACCATGTGGGTTTTGTTTTAGATATGTCAGATATTTCTTGAGCCTTAATTGATTAGCCCGCGGGTTAGCGGGCGGCAATGTGGTTGGGCAGGTCAAGGCTGAGTCATTGAAACGATCTAATGAGCTTGAAGAGATGAGAGAGAGACTAGAGGCTAGAAGATTGCTAATGGAGAAAATGTCTATGCGTTCTAAGGTTGAAGCAGAGGATGCTAAAAACCAGGAGGAGAGACTTAGTATGGAAGTTAGATCTTTATTAGTGGCTGGGACGGCTTTATCTGTTGCGAGGAAAAGATTGCAGGTAAAAATCTTAATTTAATTGAATGTTTGTCTAGTTAACCAAATAAATTGAGTATTTTATATGAGATTCTAAGCAATGTTGTATACATTTTCGTTTAGTTGTGAAATGTGTAGAGAGTTTGTTCATGATCGACCAAACCAGTTTGAATTCAATGCTCATAGTGGATCATTTTTGAGTATATCAATGGAAGGATAACGAATTGTTAATGATTTGGACATTGAGGTGAATATCTTTCATTGCTGTGATAAGTTTGTTAGCCCAAAAACAAAGACAACACCATGGAGTTAGTACTCATTCCTGCTAGAAGGCAACCAGTATACCTGGTTTTATTATTTGAAAATTATGCTGATGCTACTATACGACTTCTTTAAAGATGCCTGCGAATATTTTAGACCGACTTAATTTTTTTTTGATGAATGAAGTATCAATTGCTAACTTATTTATTGGTGAGTTGAGCTGTGTAATGATTATGTGCCTGCTGTAGTGTGGAAGTCATCCTGGATTAGGCTCTATAATATTTCCAGCTGTTTGCAAAGTATATTTGGCTGAAATGTGATACCTGAGATGCTACTTGGCCCTTCTATGAATATGATGAAGTCTAGGGAGAATTTTCCCAGGACTTGTAATTGGGGGCAATTTATTGTATATTGGTGTAATTGAAAATTTTTACCATGCTTTATTGCAGGAATCAAATAGGCTACTTGCTGGAGAAAGGGGCTATGGTCATCTCCAAAACTTGCAGAAAATGTTACGAGTGAGGCAACAATTTATGATTTCACAAGTTTCATTTCTCTATCCTGTAAAGATTTTGGTTGGACCAAACCAAGAGCAAGAGCTTGAATCATTTCCAAGCGGTAATAGATCAGGTAATTAGCAAGTGCATAAATAAGTTTCGTAATCCTAGATATAATAGAAACAAGAAAACCTAGCTTTAGAAATTTAGATTATGTAATAAAATTACCCCTAATGCAAGGTATAATAAAAACAAGAGAGCCTAGTTTCACATTTAAGATTATGTAATAAAATTAAGTTTTCTTTTCTTTTATAGGGTACCAACATCATCTATGCATTAGAATGTTTGCAGGATTCCTTTCTGTCCCCAGGATTCTCCCTTTTACTCCCTAAGGAGAAAAAAGGAGAAACAAAGATACTCTGTTTATGGGCCTCTCAATTAGTCTGAATTGGGCTGCATGTTGTCATTTACAAATAATAGGTTTTCATGTTAAATTAGTAGTAAGAGCTTGCTTTTTTGGTTCACCTTTTATATTTGGTTCTATCAGGGAATTCTGCTGCTTCTAAACCTGTAAACCCAGGATCCTTGACAATTTTAGGCCTGCATTTGACAATGCTTCCTTTTACAAAGATGAGTCTCTTCACTGATAAGAAGGAGGTTCAGAGGTCTGCAGCTGCTTTGGGATATATTGCACATGTGTGTTCTTTCTCTTTGGTTGATATAAATTTTTGAACTGTTATATGATCTTGTATATAGTGGGCATTGAGGATTAGTCTATATCTCTGACTTCGTTGCACACACACACATGCACATATATTCATTATTATAATCATTTTTTGTAATGGGAAATCCAAAACAGAACTTGTCATTTGATGCCTTCTTTCGGACTTTAACAATAAAAGGAGATAATTCCCTATAACTCTGTAGAAACCAGTGCCCAAAATGATCCAAGAAAATGCACTTTGTTCCTAAGGAAATTACTGCCTTTCCCTATAGCAGCTTCATAAATCCTTCTATTCCTGGCCAACCAAATCACCCAAAATAATGCATGAAAGAAACATGATAAAATTGCTCTGTAAATTACTTCTAAATAATTTGATATTTTAATGTTTTTGCTGATTTATGTTAGTTAGGAAGGATGCACTTCAATAAGCAGCACTATCTATTGATTATTGTTGTTGCTGTTAAAGCGTTTATTCAAGTAATTGGAATGTACTTAACTCGTTAAGCTTTTCTTGCAGGCTGTTTCACTTATTGCTTCCTATTTAGAAGTTCCTTTACGCTATCCTTTGCATTTAGGTGGTTCTCATACATATATTAATGACTATGCTCCTTCAATAGAGCCTACATCATCTGATTTGTCATCAAAAACAGCACTTTCCACAAATATGAAGCCTGCAGAATTTCCTCTCTTTTTAGAAGGTCAAGATGCTACAAGAGCTGCTTATGCTGTATTCTTGTTAAACAAGGTATTCTTTCGTTATATGTTATCTTCGGATCAATATTGCTCTTGAACTCAATTTCCTTTGATGTTTTGTTAGTACCTTCAAGATAGTTGAATCTGCATTATTTTTCTGGTTTTGTTTCCCTGCTCCATCATCTGCTTTCTAGATTTCAGTTTTTGTGTCTACTATTTTTGTGTATCTCCACTGGTATAGGATCTTCTTTGCCTTTTGTTTGTTTATTTGGTGTATATCTTTGAAGGTGTGTTGTCTCAAAGTCATTGCTTTCTGTGATACGTTGATTTTTAGGTAACAAAAATGCAATCTAAAGCTCTCAACTTCTGTATGTTGTTAATTGGGATGCACATAAATAGTTGTGGTTGTGGGAGCTTTTCACCCAATGTTGCAGCTTCCTGCAGTGCTGCAACTAACTGTAATTGTGAGCAAAATATTGCGTAGTGATTGACTACTAGGCATGTGTTGCTGCTGAAACAGTTCCAAAATTTACTATTGCAAAAGTCTATGCTAATATATAGTAAAGATCATGTTTGGTCTCTGCATCCGAATTAGTTTAGATATGTTGTATAATATTCGTTGTTCTGCTTCAAGGTACTGTGAACAGTTTTAGAGTTGTGAAAATGCCACTCTCTGTAACATTAAATGGAGAGCTTTTCAATTTGAGAAACACAATTCAATAGGTCTTGGATACACTGCATAGTAAGATGCACCTGCAGTTTGTGCCTTTTGGCTAGTTTATAGAAAGAGATAGATTAATTCTATTGGAAAGTATGTATGGTAATGTCATGCCTATGTTATCCAGTTTTCTTTTCTTTTTGTAAATTGTGTCAGGGCGTGCTTTGGTTGTCTGGTTACCCTCTGAAAAAGATGTTTCTTTATTAATCTTTATGTGTTGTGTATAATCCGTTGCACATCCATAGTGAATTAATAATCTTTGATTTCCATTTATACTTTTAGGTGATCTCATTTTAGAAGTTTGTTTGTTCAATTGGAATTTGAGATGCATCTGCTTCTCAGTGTAACCTATTTTATATCTTCCTATTATTCCAGGATATAGAGCAGCTTTTAAATTACATTGGTGTTAAGAGTTTAGGACCACGACATGTGTTGGCTAACTTGAAGGAGCTTTTAAGGACCATCCAGTCTCAGGAATACATAGATACATGATACAGTTAGCTAGTAGATCTTAATTTAATGGTAAGTTGGCAACTTTAGTGTATATGGATTACTTGTATTCTTCTTATACAGGTGCAGATTTTTAGTGTAGCACCTTTCATAAAACTGTCAATCAACATCTGATTTTTATTTTTCTTTTCAATTTTATGGGGCTAAATCTTGCTTAGTCCCTATTCTTTCTGAGTATATTGTCGAGATTTTATTGTCAAAGTTGTGTTGTGAACCACTCTTTGGAAATATCATTCAATATTGATATGGTTTAATTTTCTTTCAAAATTTTGTCATTATATCGTGCTGATTGAGTCTAAATATCTTGAACTGCAGCATCATAGAGTTGATATTTCTCTGTCTTTTTAATGTAATATTTAATGAAACAATCATCCAAGGTGTTTAAGAGCCAATGATACTACGCTTGTATAAATGATAGTACAATTATATAATTGTGGATTCACAATAAGAAAATAAAAAAAAAATAATGATAAAAAAATATCAACATGAATAAAACTTTGAAAATTATTCATCCAAATCTTTTGGATGACATTTAATTGCTTAATGTTTTTATCCAAAATGATATATAATATTTATGAATAAAATTATTTAAAAATCATTCAATCAAGTCTTTGGATATATGAAAAAATATTCGATCAAAGTTTTAGAGTAAAATTACTTGAAAATCATTTCACTGTTGTTTTGGGTGCGTTAACATCATGGTAACATTAAAGAGATCTTGATTCTTCTGTGAGAAAGTGGCTCGTTTTCTATGCCTGATTCTTTGTTCAAGATTCTTCTTGTTCGGGCCACTCGGTTGCTTATATGAGATAATCTTTACCATGTAAATGATTTCTCTTCAGTCCAGCACAGTTGAAGATAATGTTCACAATCAAGGTTTCAGTCAAACAACAAATCTCATCATAGGTATTTCCACATCAAGCCAACAGTTGATGTCTCCATTTATATCTATTTCAGGAGTGAAAAACAAAAGAATCATTTCCTTCTAAGTATTATTGTTTTTAAAAATCACACACCAAAGATAGGCATCTCATCAAAAGCAAACTTGAAACCAGCTACAATGTGTGTCCATTTTCACTAAGCTTAAGCACCCAATTTGCTGGAATCTATGAATTGCTTCTTGAGCTTGAGATGTTGAAATCCTTTTCTCCACTACATTTTAACCATTAAACAAGTTTCTACTACTTTCAAAGCCCTTATTACAATCAAACCCTGTAGGAGTCACTGGTTTTACCTTTATCTTTACTGGTTTCCCAAGCTTTGATTTATCTTCCATTCTTGCAAATGCAAGAGCCTTTTCCAAGACTCCAAGATCACACCAGAGCCGAGGCATCTTCTTCCCCGGTAAAAGGCTGCAAACTGGCCGGCTGCTAGACCTTGATCATCTTCTGATAACTGGACAACTGCAATGTCCTCACCACCATCTTCACAATGTTTTATAGTCAAACTGCAATTGTAGAAACCAGGACCATGTCTGACCAGAAAACTTTCATCACAAAGACGAGCTTACAGTGAGTCAGTGACTATCATCAAGGACTAGGGTAATAAGGCATCATAATTGCAAGCATCTGCAAAGACTATCTTTGTATCAGCAAGACCATAATAATCATGTAACAAATAGTCCACTTTTGATGCGTTATAATAAGGTGGTAATCTTTTCCTAGAATATCTATCACACCATTAATATCCATGTTATTTCAGTTTTACTGATTGCCCTAGCACGCAACACATTAAGAAAATGCATCAGAAGAGTTTAGACCAGTTAAACAATAACAGAAATTGTTCCTTCGAGGGATTATGCAGAGTGTTATCTGAAATCACAACTATTATTGCTTAACCAGAAGGGAAAAAAGAGTAACTGTGTGGAGTATTAAAACATAAATTAGTGCAGATAAATCATGAGAAAAATTCATCCCTACCTTACACTGAAGCTGACTGATCTCCTCTGGAGGCAATCCACTGAACCATCTCAAAGAGACAACACGAAATAGGCGTCGTTTCTTGTCAAATGAATAGTAATTTCTTGACACAAACACTGCATTGTTCTTAATATCCTTCTCAACAACATACCTGTATACAATGTACAACAACTCTTATACAGTGAAACTGAAGAAGAACCAAACAAGGGAAAAAAGACAAGATCCTAATCAGCGACAACCAATAGTCAAAATACTAGCAAAATGTATCTTCAAATGATTTATCTAAAGCATGAAAGAAGTTATTGACTGTGTCAGATTTAGTGACTGTCATTTAAGAGGATCATATCACAGAAAAATAATACAGACAGTTACTTAAAAAAAAATATTATCTTTGGCAAAAAGAAAAGGTGACAGCATACCAGGGTCCTCCAGGGAGACATAGTCTTTGGCGTTGACCAATTGTGTAAAACCAAAATCCCCAATGTTTTCCAAGGAAATCCCATCTCAGCTTCCAATGTGACACCTTCCATCTCCCCAATGTGTCTAGCAACAAATTCACTAAATTTTATCTACAGAAAATTACTTGTAGTTGCAGTCACAAATTACAAGCTCATCTTCATGCACTTGGAAGGTATAAACATTTTTACGTAAAACTTATTATGATAGGGTTGATTTCTGTGGAATAGTGTACAATTCCTTGCATTTATGGGCATCAGAGCCTGACAAGTCAAGACATAGGTTCATTTCTTTATTATGTTTTTGTCTTCTTCCTGTCAATAATTTGGTAGAGGGAATTTACAACAATAGAACTGAAAAAGAACAGGAATGCATGTGTATGCAAAACTTCTGCACAATTGTAAGTAAAAGCTAGGACATCTAATCTGCCTACAAGGTACATTGGTTAAAATCCATCATTTGGCACAAGGGAAGAGAATCCCCATCTAAGTCCCAGATTCACATTCTAAATACGTAAAATTCAATGGTAATGTAGTAAACATGGTTTACATATTACAAGGATTTCAACCCCAGATTTGGAAGAGGGGCAGCTCTTGCAAGCATTCAATAGACTCATCACATGTGGCACTATTATGAGATTGTTTTCCAATGCAATCTCTTTTCAATCACAATGAAGGTAGAAATTTTCCAACACAAACAAACACAGAAATAAACACATATTTTAATGCATTGGAAACTATGTTTTTTTTGTCTGTTAGTGGCATCATTAATTTGTTAAAATGAGGATGCCCTCATTAAAGAATTATTAATATGTGTGTGTGTGTGTTTATACAGGATCCCTTCCTTTGTGGTAAGAGACTGTTCCCAATAAGGGATCCCTTATTGGAAAATTACTCTATATCATGCGAACAAGCCTGGACAAGAAAAGCCTCAAGATCATTTTGGTAATAATCCATTGTCAACACTCTGGAATTACACAAATAAAAAAGAAAATGAAAAGTTAAGAAAAAATGTAGGACCTGGGCACCTCAAACTATCCCAACACAAGGCCTTACATTCAACTCTTTCCCAACGACACTCTATAATACTCAATAACCAGTTCAAATACCACATTTCTAGCTACTGTTCAATTTCATTAAATATGAAATAAATCACACAAAAATTGATATAAATATAGCAATGTAAAGGTGTCATTGTGGTGAAACTAGGTATTGCTAACCTTGGGTATGGTACTGAGTGAGAAAATAAGTCGTCTAAGCTGGGCCTGTGAGAGATGTGAAAGGAAATACGTTTGATCCTTGACCTACAAAAATTTAAAGGATAAATTTATCAAATACTGGAATAGATGCAGGTTTAAGGACAAAAAGCAGCATGAATTAGCCTACTGTAGTATGCACAATCAAATCATTCAACTTTTCAACTGTATAACATCATTAGAAAAATAAAAATTATAGAACAATATATCAAATCTGGATGGAATCTGTTTAAATCTTAATCCTATCATTGGCCATAGATTATGACAAAAGAGATTTGAAAAGGATAAACAAATTTGGCATGGATTCATGGAGCCTCTGAGCTTTTCATATTTAAGTGACAATCACTTTTTTTCATGTGAATAATGGTCATAATATCTAATAAGAGCATTTATAAAAGCAAATTCTGCAGAATTAATTAGAAAAACATGCCAAATGGAAACAATCAATCACCAATACAGGAAAGAAATATGAAAGTACAAATGTTTATCCAGAGTCAGCACCTTGTCTTTTGATAATTCTAAAACAGAAGGCTTATCCTTATGATCTGCAGATGAGTGGATAATATTGGCATAATGCCCAGAAGCAACGTAATCAAATTCCATACTCTGATGGCATCCATGAACACACCTGAACAGTTAAAAATGACATAATTTGAAGAAGCGAGGATAAATCATTGGATTTAGTAGAACCCTCCAAGTTAAAATGACACATACCAGATTTTATTCTTGTATTACAAAGGACATCTTGTTTGGGTATACGATTACGGCCACATCGATATTCTTCAATAATGTAGGATACCTGAACAGAAAACCAGAAGCTTTCATACAAGACTGAAAACTAGATTTCCTGACCTTTTATAAATCCCACTGAATAAGATGGCAATAAGGAAGACCAATAATATAAAAGATAGTTTGAATTAATTGTCTTAAGGTACACAAGAGAAGATTAACAAGTTCTTGATTGAATAGAGCAATCAATAAAAATAAATCGAAGAAGCTGCATTAAAGGGGCAATACATACCACATTTTTCCAGTATTCATCTGTTAAATGCACAACTTCTAGTGGAACATCAACCTAAATGAAAAAAAAAAGGTCATTTAATTTCAGTTGTGAAGGTGTTCCTTCTACACAACCTATACCAATGAGATCAAGACAAGATTTTGCAAATCATAAATAAAAACTAGATACTTTTTATGAAACCATGAAAGTAAAGAGCTATTATTGCATGATAAATAAGAAAACGAAAATGAAGAAGGTTCATTGGACTAAAAAACAATAAATGTAAATCATAATTCTTTGTTAACCACCTGGACCCCCCCGCCCCAAAAAAAAAAAATGGAAATCCAAATCTTGTTTCCTAAATCATTTTAAACTGTACATGTGTTTCAAAGCAACTCAAAATTTATAGCATAGGGGTAAAACAATTGAAAACGAGAGGAGCAACCTGAGCACAAACAGCTTTTGCATACTTCGTATCTTCTTTCTGTAAAGAGATTTATGGGTGAAACAGAAACACAGCTAAATGAGATTGGAAGAAAAATAAAGAGAAAACATAAATTCAGACACCAGAAATTACGTGGTTCGGCTTATAGCCTACATCCACGGGCAAAGACAGAAGGAAATAATTTTATTATACTGGAAAAAATAATAACTTCTCTCTAATAATAGAGGAGAATAATTATACTCTCTCTATAACTAGGAGAAAATTATTCTTACTTCCCAATACCCCAATTACACCCAATAAATCTTAAAATTCTCTCTAGTACAAGAGAAAATGAATATTCTGGGATGATAGAAATGAGGGAATGGACGCTCAATTTATAGCTGCATTTTGGTTACTATACATTATTATTTTATTATTATTTTTATTATTTTATTATTATTTTTTTCTTTTTTTTTTTCATTCAACACGGCACTGTTTGCCGTGTTGAATGGGGCACCGCTCTTCTGGATGGGCGGTGCCCACCTCCTTCACATTCTCCCACTTGGAGATTTGATTGAGAACCAATCAATCTCCACACTATCCTTTCTGCTTTACTATTGACATGTTGCTTACGTTTCTGCTAAGCCACACGAGGATCTACTCCATATAAACTTGTCATTAATGATTGGCTTAGTCATAACATCTGCTAGGTTCTCCTTGGTATGGATTTTCTGTAAATCTACACTTCCATCTTCCACTACTTCTCGAACGAAGTGATACTGTACCCCTATATGTTTTGTCCTAGAATGAAAGGCTGAATTCTTTGCAATATGCAAAGCACTCTGACTGTCACAAAACACAGGAATTTTCTCTTGTTTGTGCCCGAGCTCTTTAAGTAGCCTTTGTATCCAAATAGCTTCCTTGCATGCTTGTGTAGCTGCCATGTATTCTGCCTCGTCGTAGATAAAGCCACAACGATCATGCGGTTTGAAATCCAACTACTGACTCCTCCTGCAAGTGTAAACACATAGCCAGTAGTGGACTTTCTTCTATCAAGGTCACCTGCGAAATCTGAATCTACGTAGCCTCTGACATTAAATTCTAACCCTCCATAACATAATGCAACATCTGAGGTTCCTCAGATGTATCTTAGAATCCTCTTCACTGTTTGCCAATGTTCTCCACCAGGATTCGCCATGTATCGACTAATCGCTCCCATCGCTTGTGCAATGTCCGGTCTTGTACGGATCATAGCGAACATCAAACTTCCCACTGCGATGCATATGGTACTCGAGACATCTCCTTCCTCTCTGCTTCATTGCTAGGACACATACTTGAGGATAACTTGAAATTAACGGAAGTGGGGTAGAAATTGACTTACAATCTTGCATGTTGAGCGTCGCAAGATTTTCTTCAAGTAATTCTTCCATGAGAGCCAAATCTTCATGTTATTTACGTCTCGGTGAATTTGCATCCCTAGAATCTTGTTTCTCTGGTCCCAAGTCCTTCATTTCAAACTCCCTAGCCAATCTGTGCCTTTAATTCTTGGACTTGATCTTTGTTGGGGCTGCGACCAACATGTCGATCCACATACTAACAATGAAATGATAAAATCGTTATCCTTAAATCTCTTGTAATAAGCACAATGGTTTGAACTGAGTCTGTTGTATCCAAGGCTTATGATGAAGGAATCAAATCTCTTATACCAACACCTCGGCACCTGTTTGAGACCGTATAGAGATTTGTTTAATCTGCAAACCAAGTTCTCCTTGCTCGTTTCAAAGAAACCTTCTGGTTGGAGCATATAAATTTCTTCTTCAAGTTCTCCATGAAGAAATGCGGCTTTCACATCTAATTGTTCTAGATGTAAGTCGAATGTAGTACACATTGCCAAGACTACTCTGACTGTCGTGAGTCTAACTACTGGAGAAAAAATCTCATTGAAGTCAATACCTTCTTTCTGAGCATATCCCTTTACCACCAATCTTGCACGATACCGCTCCACTTGATTATTACCATCACGTTTGATCTTGTAGACCCATTTGTTTCCAATGGCTTTTCTTCCATGTGGCAGTGGCACAAGTTCCCATGTCTTGTTTTTGTGTAGAGCTTCAATTTCTTCTTGCATTGTTGCCGTCCACAAAGTAACATCTGAGCTGTTTAAAGCTTCATGGAAAGTTGATGGCTCTCCATCCTCTGTTAAAAGACAATATGCAACATTGATCTCTGTAACATACTCTGAGTGCCAAGTTGGTGGTCGTCTCTCTCGAGTTGACCGACGAACTTCTGGAGCCTCAGACTCGACTGGTTCTTGTTCCTCATGCTCTGATGCTGCTTCAGAAGACTCTGAATCTTCCTGACTATTTTCTACATATACCGGTGTAGTCTCTGACTTTTCTTTCACAATCCTATCATCCCCATCTTTCTTTTGCAGTTGATCTTCTACAAAGACAACATCTCTGCTGATGACAATCTTGTGGGCAGTGGGATCCCACAGACGATACCTCTTGACACCATCAGCATACCCCAAAAAGGTACACCTCCTAGATTTTGGATCTAGCTTTGTTCTTTCTTAGGCATTATACATTACATATACAGGACTTCCAAATGCATGTAAATGAGAGTAATCAGCTGGCTTACCTGTCCACATCTCCATCGGTGTCTTCAACTCAATGGCTGTTGATGAAGACCGATTTATCACATAACAGCGGTTTGGTCGCTTGACTCAAAAGAGTTAGGTAGACCGCCAGTCTTCAACATAGCTCTTATCCTCTCTGTAAGAGTTCTGTTCATCCACTCCGCCACTCCATTTTGTTGAGGAGTGTATGCCGCTGTAAACTGCCTCTGAATACCTTCTTGCTTACAGTATGCAAGAAATGCACCATCTGTATACTCTCGCCATTATCCGTTCTTAAGCACTTAATCTTTTCCCGATTCAAGTTCAACCAGCGCTTTGAATTCCTTGAATCACTGGAAACACATCCGACTTTTCTTGATTGGATATACCCAACATCTCCTAGAGTAATCATCGATAAAAGTAACGAAGTACTTTGCACCTCCTTAGGATAAATCCGGTGATTCACAAACATCAGAATGAACTAAGTCGAGAATGCATTTACTTCTAGCATAAGATCTGCTAAATTTCAATCTATGCTGCTTACTTATAACACAATGCTCGCAAAATGGTAAACTTACAGATTTGAGTCCCGGAAGCAGTTGTCGCTGAGAGAGAATCTTCAAACCTTGTTCTGACATGTAGCCAAGTCTGAGATGCCACATTATCGTTGACTCTTCTCCATTTGACGCGACATACGCATCAGCTTCCTGTAGTGTTTCTCCTTGAAGCATGAATAGATTTGCACTGATCTTTTCTGCCTTCATTAACACAAGTGCTCCTCTGACAATTTTTATCATCCCATTTTCAATATGGACTTTGCACCCAAGACTATCTATTTTTATTTTGACAGTACCAATACCAGCAATCTCCAAGGCATGGTCATCTCCCATGTACACAGATCCTCCTGAGATTGGTTCATATGTGTGGAATCATTCTCTCCGAGAGGTCATATGCCATGTTGCTCCTGAGTTTATAAGCCAGACGTCAGTTAACCGCTTTCTGCCTTCTGTAACAGCTGCTGCCTCGCTATAGAGAATTTCGCCATCATTCGAAGTACTAGCCACACAACCCTGAGCATTTGATGACTCAGGTGCTTTATTCTCTCTCCTCTTTTGATTGCTCCAACACTCTTTCTTCACATGCCCTTTCTTGCCACAATTGTAGCATTTCACATTCTTCTTACTTCTGGATTTTGATCTACCATGATTGTAACTCTCACTAGGACCACGTTCTGTTGATCTCCCTCTCGTCACCAATAGCGCTTCTGCTTGCTGCCAGCTTGCATGTCTATCTTCCTTGGTCTTGCGCCTGCTTTCCTCGTTTAAGATGGAGGCTGCAACATCATCAAAAACTAGACTGTCCGTCGGGTTGTTGTTTGTCAGATTGATGATGAGTTAATCATACGAATCTGGTAGACTTTGAAGTAGAAGTTCTGCACGTTCATTTTCCTCTATTTTGTGACGCAACTTTGTGAGTTGCGAAAATAGAGTCTTCGAGTGTTGATATGGTCGAGTTCATCGATGTAGATTCCGCCATACGAAGAGTATAGAGTCTCCTCTTTAAAAGATCTTGTTGTGCGATGACTTAGCCTCGTACTAACTTTGTGAGAGTATCCCATATTTTCTTGCTGTCTTTTCTCTCGCCACATCTGGATAACACCTCATCTGCAAGTGCTAAGTGTAGATCGAGCAATTGCATTACCGTCTATTTCGTTCCACTTAGCATCATCAGTTACCTCTATGGGTCTTTCTCCAATTGCTGCCAAGCAATTATTTTTTCTCATGATAGCTTTCATCTTCATTTTCCACAACGAGAAATTGTTCCCATTGAACTTCTCAATCTCGTATTTTGCCTCCATTACTTTCACCACGAACTTAGTTAGGATCGGCTCTCACTGTTTCACGTGAACAGTACCGTTTACGTGAATAGTGACCGTATACGTGAATAGTAACCGTATACGTGAACAGTAACTCCGATTCTAAAAAATGCAACCTCTCTCTAATACCACTGTAAGGAGATTTATGGGTGAAACAGAAACACAGCTAAATGAGATTGGAAGAAAAATGAAGAGCAAACATAAATTCAGACACCAGAAATTACGTGGTTCGGCTTATAGCCTACATCCACGGGCAAAGACAGAAGGAAATAATTTTATTATACTGGAAAAAATAATAACTTCTCTCTAATAATAGAGGAGAATAATTATACTCTCTTTATAACTAGGAGAAAACTATTCTCACTTCCCAATACCCCAATTACACCCAATAACTCTCAAAATTCTCTCTAGTACAAGAAGAAATGAATATTCTGGGATGATAGAAATGAGGAAATGGGCGCTCAATTTATAGCTGCATTTTGGTTACTATGCATTATTATTTTATTATTTTTTTTCTTTTTTTTTTCATTCAACACGGCACTATTTGCCGTGTTGAATGGGGCACCGCCCTTCTGGATGGGCGGTGCCCACCTCCTTCACACTTCCCATGGGCATTCGGACCAAAAGTTCTCGAAGTCTTCCTACACAAAACAAAACATTAGAAATAGCCTACTCTAGTGTCTTATAGACTATAAGATTCAATATTTTTAGTGTAGTACGATGTGTTGAAAAGCATTAGCAGCCTCTATGCATAGACCAATTTTACTATATTGGAGAGGAATATTTGCAAACATTTTGAACATAAATATATGTTCAATATGCCATCAAAAAACCAAAAACAAAACCATGCATAAGTTCAAATTATCACTCAAATAATTGTTGCATTATTCATCAAAAGAAAAACAACTCAAACAATTGCGACATTAATCATTAAAAGAAAAGTAACTTTTTATTTAAATAATTCAAAATTCTAATATTTCTACACCCAATTTCAACTTAACTTCGCAGAGCATCCATATTAAAAAACTAAGTCACAACACACACATACAACAAATCACCATAAGAATACTGATTATCCCATTATTTGAAAATAATTTTGAACTTTCATCAAATTCAAATGATGGAAATATTTCTCCAGCACTACTTCATCAATAAACATTAACATGCCAAATCTCCAAATATTCACACGCGCAAGCATATACATCAATATACACTTGAATCATGTCATATATTAAAAGTAATTAAAAGTTGAAAGAGTAAGACATACTTGAAACCAAATTTTGAGGTAAAAGGCAATGCAAGAATGGCCAGCAGCATGAAGAAGTCTTAAGTACAACACTGCTATCAAAGCAACTTTAAGGCCCTTGCGATGGGGCATGCAGCAAGAGAGATAGTGGGGTTCAATTTCAACAATAGCATTAGAATTAGCATTGTGTTGTAAGGAGTGTGAGATTTGGGGTACTGTTGAAAGAGAACAAGAGTTAAGGAACATTAGTCTTTGGTTACGAGAGTGAAGAAGGGTTGGGTTTTGGAGCTGAGCGCGAAAGGAAGGGTTTAAGATGAGAAAGTAGAGAAGACGTGGACATGGGCTTCCGTCTAAACATTGATGGTGACTGGTTTCGATGTCAGTCTCTGTTCAGCACGTAAAATTATGGGATAATAGAAACTCAACTGAAGCTTCCGTCTAATAATAGATTACTCTATTGTATTAATATTATATTATATTAATATTGCAAGATATTATATATTATATTTATTATATTAATTTTTTAAGAAATATTTTAAATTATATATTTAAAAAATAATATTTATTAGTATTTAAAAAATATTAAATATAGAATATTTATTATTAGTTCTATTAAATTATTTAAAATAATTAATTTTTGTATATTAATTATTGTAATATAATTAAATATTGTAATATTATATTATATTTTATATATTATTTAAGTATTTATTATTAGTTATACTAAATTAAAAATTTATTAATAAATTATAATATAAAAATAAAAATAAAAATTAATAGTATATTATATATTATTATAAAGTTAAAAAAAAAAATAAGGAGGGCAAGTTACTGCGACAACTGTCGCATTAAGACACACCTTTTTAAGCGGGTAACTTTTGCGCCAAACACAGTTTTGTATTAATTTAATACATAACTGTGTTTTAATGCTATGTTATGTAGGTAACCAAACACACCCATAATCAATAAATTAGAGGAGGATTATGCCTTATGTCTAGCCGAGTGGTTTTTAAGCCTAATAATTATAATAAGAGTTATTATTATTTAATTATTTTGAGAATTATAATATATCAAATAATTACAAGAAATGTGGTGATTTGTCATTTTATTATTATATTTTTTTAAAAACTTATTATTATGCTATATTTATGTTAGTATCGTTGATTGATTAGATATTTGACTAAAAAAAATATCAAATTTTCTCTTTATATGAACTTTTTTTTGTAAAAAAATAACACAAAATATTACAATATTATAATTCAATATAAAAGTAGCTAAAAATAATCTTTATAAGCCTATGAAAATAATACTTGATAACTCGGTGTAGTTTTTTTAACGGTAAAATTAAAATTTTATAAGTTAACTAACTAGTCAACTAACAAAACTAATGAAAATGTTATAAAATGACATGTTCTGTAAAATTAAAATTATCGTAGTAAAATAATAAATTACAATACTTCTTGCAGTTATTTAATACAATATAATTCTTAAAATAATCAAATGATAATATCTCTAATAATAATAATCTCACAGTAGTTTACAAAGTGAAATATAGGCAAGATGACTTCATATGTAGTCATTTATTTAGTTATATAAGCATAGTATACTGGTAATTTAATGCTCTCGTCACTGATTAACTGGAGTTCAAATCTCAAGCCTCTTATTTCTTTCAACTATGAGATTTAACTGATTTTGTTATTATGTCACTTAAATTATATAGGAATACTTGAACTCAGGAGTTAAATAAAAAAATTTTCATTACATGGTATATAATAATCACTTAGAATAATGAAGCTAGTAATGATTTAATTCAAATTAATTCACATTGTGCATATTAATTATACTTTGGGTTTTCATAAAGAGATTATTATATATTTATATTAGTCGCAACATTATCAAATTGGCTATAAAGAAATAAAGTGCTAGTTAATCTGTAGGACGAAAAAATATCTAGCATCCTTGGCAAGGAAAGGCAAGATATGGATAAAATATGGCTTTAGTTCAACACATGATCCACATAATTGGTTCTTGTTGTACAATTTTGACATGTCCATTAATGGCCTAATGTCACTAAAACCAACACTCAGTTTCAAACAACTAAACCAAATCCATGCCCAAATCATCAAAATTCCTCAACCGCACATCTTAAACACATTGCTAAAACTTCTAACACAATCATCCACCCCACAAAATGCAATTCTCCTCTTCAACAAAATGCTCAACTACACATCTTCATGTAATCACTACACCTTCACTCAAGCCTTAAAGGCATGTTCCTTAGCCTATGCACACCAAAAAGGCCTAGAGATTCATGCCCATGTCATAAAATATGGCCATTTGCATGACATTTTCATCCAGAACTCATTGCTTCATTTTTACATAACTGTGAAAGATACTTTTTCTGCCCATCAAATTTTTAACTCTATAGTTTTCCCAGATGTTATTTCTTGGACTACTATCATTTCTGGGCTTTCTAAGTGTGGGTTTCATAAAGAAGCCATTGAAATGTTTTGTGGGATAGATGTTAAGCCTAATGCTAATACACTTGTTAGTGTTTTATCTGCTTGTTCTAGTTTAGGGTCCCTTAAGTTAGGCAAAGCTATTCATGCACATAGTTTGAGGAATTTAGATGAAACTAACATTATTTTGGATAATGCAATATTGGATTTTTATGTAAGATGTGGGTCATTGGTGAGTTGTGGTTACTTGTTTGTGAAAATGCCTAAGAGAGATGTAGTTTCTTGGACTACAATGATAGGAGGTTATGCAGAAAGAGCTTTTTTTGAAGAAGCAGTGAGTGTTTTCCAAGAAATGGTGAAATCAAAGGAAGCTGAGCCTAATGAGGCCACTCTTGTCAATGTAGTGTCAGCATGTTCATCTATTAATGCATTGAGTTTTGGTCAGTACGTGCATTCCTATATAAGTACTCGATATGATCTTTCTGCAAGCAATCTTGTGGGGAATGCTGTGATTAATATGTATGTTAAATGTGGGGATGTCGGTGTAGCAATTCAAGTTTTTAATATGCTTGCATACAAAGATACAATCTCCTGGAGTACCGTAATTAGTGGCTTGGCCATGAACGGCTGTGGCAGGCAAGCTTTGCAGCTCTTCTCTTTGATGATCATTAACAGGGTTTTTCCTGATGATGTTACCTTCATTGCATTGTTATCCGCATGTAGTCATGGTGGCCTGGTTGATCAAGGATTGATGCTTTTTAAAGCTATGAGCATTGTTTATGAGATTGTGCCCCAATTGCAGCATTATGCTTGTGTGGTTGATATGTATGGCAGAGCTGGACTCTTGGAGGAAGCAGAGGCTTTCATTAGAGAGATGCCAATCGAAGCTGAGTGGTCAGTTTGGGGAGCTTTACTGAATGCTTGTAGAATTCATCAGAATGATGAGATGTTTGATCGAATCCGGCAAGAGCTTGTCAGCATGAAGGGAGTTAGTGTTGGGACTTTTGCTTTAATGTCAAACACTTATGCTGGTGCTGATAGATGGGAGGATGCTAATAAGATCCGTGATGAGATAAGATGCACGGGGTTGAAGAAGAAGACAGGCTGTAGCTGGATTGAAGTTAATCCATGTATCTTTTAAGAGAAGAGGACATCATTCAAAAATAAAAACATGTGAAATGCTTACCCCGGTGAAGAAAGTTTTTTACCAGATTTTGTTTGTGTTTAAAATAATGTTAGCCAATGGCTACTTGTAAACAAACATTCTCCAAACAAAATTTATTCATAATCAATAGTTCCCTTTTCCATTTGTGTTGAGCATAACTTGGCACCACCTGTTGTATATGAGGTACATTTCGATTCTAACTTTGCTCAATTGGGCTGTGATTAACAAATTGTTTCATAACCAAAAATGAATCATCATATTTTCGCTGAAATTAGTACCACTATGCAATTATAAAACGAAGATGTAAACTCAGGTAAAATCTTCCATCTCAAACAAATAAAAACAGTTAGTAACCTTCAGAGAGGAAACTGAAAGCTCCTCCACTCAAAATATATAGACAGTTCGTCAACAGCAACTATAAAACAGAGATGTATATTCAGGTCAAATCTTTATCCTTTTTTTTCCCCAAACATATAAAAAAACAGTAAGGTAACAACCACCAGATTACATCATAAATCAAAATAATATCCCAGATTCAAATTGCCCTAACAACAAAATTACATCATAAATCAAAATGATATCCTAGATCCAAATTGCCCTAACAACAACATTTGTGGAAAGAAGAAAAGGAAAACTCCTCCACTCAAAATCTCTAGACAGTTCAGTCATCAGCAAGTACAATTCCATTATATGTCCACTGCAACATAGAAACCATTCTCCATAATCAGAAGGGAAGCCATATTGATTGCTCAAAAATTTCAACTTTCAATCCAATGATAACCATACATAGACCATTGTTCCCTGCAAGAAAAGAAGCAATATTAATTGCTGAGATGCACCAAAAAAATGGCAATTACAGAGAATTATGCACCAAAAAAATTTGCAATTACAGAGAATTATGCACCAAAAAAAATTTGCAATTACAGAGAAGACCCCTAAAAAGGTCTGACAGAAATGAAAACAGCACTACCTCGATGGGTTTTTATTATGGAGTGGATTTAAGAACAACAAAGAGGGCTAACCATTTGACTTATATAAATGTCATTTACTCTCTTGGTTATTCATTATTGTCTGAGCAGCCCACCTACCAAAGACTTTCTCATGAATAGAAAAGAATGCACATTCCATATCCATCCACATCCACCAAAGGAGTATAAAAAATAGCTGAGAGAAATCTACAGATAATTTCCATGAGATAAACCAAAATAGAGCATTTTTAAACAATGAACATAAAAAAGGGACAGAATATTAAAGGAAAATGCATCTCCAAAAAATATGCAGTCGTATGACCAAGTATAAATCCTCAAATGCAATGTCAAATCTACCAACTATGTGATGTCTCAATAATCAATGAAAAAAATAATTTAAGAAGGATTAACAAACACATGGAAGATCGTGTGCACCCACATGTATTCTAGTAATGAAAGAAGGGCTCAACGCCCATTAAATAAAAAAAACTACTTGTCAGGCAACTGCAAATTTTCATTCACATCTAATAAACACAAACAGAAAACAAAGAAAAATCAAACAAGTTTTAGTGGCTAAAGATGATTGGCATATCAAACATTTTCTCATTTAAAAACATGCATAACAAATACTTATAGAATATACACACAGCTAAGCACAAAGAAGAGCATAAAGATAGAAAAGACAAGCTGCAGCAAGTTACCAAAGTGTAATGCAAGAAATATACCTTAAAACATTTCAACGTCTATCAGTTTTTCCTATGGAACGTTTTCCAGAGAATAAATGCTTTGGCTTCAGTGTAGGAATAACTCTATCAGCTTCTCCACGACGAGCATCCTTGTTCCTCTTCTTAACAGATTTTTTGCCAAGTTTAATTGCCTTAACCTTTTGAGCAGAGTCCTTGAAGCCTTCACCAGGGGCAACTTCACTTGGCGGCCGTGAACTTGACCTTGACCTTGGTCGGGACATTGACCTCAACCTCAACTTCTTGTTAGGTTGATCCATGTCCATATCCATAGCATCATCATTATCCTTGTCTCCCCAGTCAACAGACCTCTCCCTTTTGCGACCCCTAGACATGCTTCGGGCACGGTTGATAGCCATAGAGGGATCCAATCCCAAAGCCGATAGCTGCCTACCCATTCTCTTAGTTGTAAACTTCTTGTCTTTATCAAACCTTCTTGGTACAGTGGGCCGACTTTCTGCAGTGCTTTTCTTGATCCTGTGCTGTTGGATAAGCAAGCTTTTCTTTTTCCTGATCTCTGCCAACGCTTCTTTCTCTTCTGGTGTCAGCTCCTTGCCATCCATCTCAAAATCATCATCTTCCTCCTCTTCCTCCCTAAGACCTTCTTCTCGTTCCAGCTCTTCAAGCCTCAATAAGATATCAGGATCAACAAAGTCATACACATTGTGACCATCAAGAATTTCAGGCATTACATCTTCTTTCCATTCCTCTTTAGCCAAGATATAATTCTTCTTCAGACTAGCAGAATATACACCAGCTCCACCATTCTCATCCTCCAAGTCTTTCTCAGTTTTCCTCCTCTCCTCAGCTGCTTGCTTAGCTTTAGCTTCCAAAACTGCCTGAGGGATACAAGGTGGTCTTTCCTTCTGGTCACGCGGCTTTGGTATTGCAACATGAAAGCGATTCAAGCAGTCATTTATCTTTTTGGTTTTCATCTTCAATTCTACCCTTTGATTCAATAACCTCTCACAAGCTGCATTCTTCACAGCAGCTACCCCCTCTTCATTCAAAGTGCTCATTGTCAATAGCACCCCCTCATCATCACCAACTTCACCTCCCTGACCCATCACAGTCTTCATTGCTTCAGCTTTCATCTCCATGACCAATTTTTTGTCTTCCTCTGAAATCCCATCCAGTGGCTGCAAATCAGTCTTGTTGCAGACAATAATCAAGGGCTTATTCATAAACAGAGACTTAATGCTGTGAAAAAGAGCAGCCTGCTGAGCAATACTGTAACCACATGACCCAGATATGTCTAAGAAGAACAACACAGCAGATCGTAGATGTGCCAGCGCCGTTATACTGCACATTTCAATAATATTACGATCCTCAAATGGCCGATCTAAGATCCCTGGAGTATCAATTACTTGATACCTCAGGTACTTATAATCTGTATGACCTACAAAGAGTGACTTTGTAGTAAATGCATAAGGCTGTACATCCACATCAGCCCTTGTGATCTTGTTCATGAACGAGCTCTTGCCAACATTAGGGTACCCACAAATCAAGATTGTACGAGTATTTGGGTCAATTGAAGGCAACCTTGCCATGTGTTGTCTGATCTGTTCTAAATAAGCCAAACTAGGGCCTATCCTCTTCACCACTGTACACATTCGGCCAAGAGCAGCAACCTTAAGAGACTTGCACCGATACAACGAATCACCATACTTCAACAGCTTCACATAGTCTTTACAAATCTTGCTAATAAGGTTCCTTGCAGTATTTATTTGGCCAAGTGCAAGTTTGTAATGATCCTTATTGTAAAGGACATGCAAAAGGTCTCCATAAAAAGGATGGATATCATCTAGGCGAGGAAACTCATCTATGATTGTGGAAAGCTTCTCATAAAAATTCTGTTGAGTGTATTTCACCTTCCGCATGTAAAACTGACGTAGACGAGCAATGGAATACCCTTTGTGAACAACTGTTGGTGTTTGTCGCTGAGTGCGGGATAAAATAATGTTGACAATGTCTTTCCCATTGGGTACCACGGTAATCTTCTTAAAGTTATATTGCACCATTTTTAACTATTTGCCTGACAAAACAGATTAAATAAAATTCATATCATACAAACTGCAAACACCAAATCCATATTCAAAACAATAAAAGCTTATTCATTATAGCAAAATCAAATTCAATCTCTAACATTTTTATCATTAAATGAGACTGAATTAGCCTATTTATTCATGATATTTCCAATAAAATGCAACAAAAATGTACGAACTATAATAATACCAAAAACCCAGAAAACAAAAACCTCAAAATTCACTACACTGCCAACAGAATCAAATCATTCAATATCAAAAAATAAGGAGAAATAGAGTGCAGATACAAAACATCGTCGTTAGTGCTAAAAGAAAGTAGGGTTATCGCTTACCGGGTACTGTGACGGCAGTCGAGAGAAAGAGAAAAATGTAGAAGAAAGGTTTCACTAAACCCTACTTTCGTATATATTCATGGGATTTTATATTTACTAATATTTATAAAAGTATCCCCCTGAGTACTTAATTTATATAAAATCCCAAAACATCTTTATTTTCTATTTAACCAATAAATATTTTGCTAACTTACTGTTATATCCTTTAGACAATAAGCTATGTTAATATGATTTTTTATTTAAAAAATAAAAAATTTATTATATTTTTAATAATTTTATTAAAATTATTATTTAAAAATTATATTTACTATATACTATTAACTTTTGTTTCATAATTTTTTTCATAATAGTTGTAACTTAAAAATTACAACACCTTAATCTTAAAAGGATTCTTAATACAGTTACAAAATAATTTTATATAAATAATTATGTACAAACTAACGTATTATATTATCATTCGTTAAATGACAATTATGGTACAATCCATATGATTTATTTTTATTTTATATTTTTAATCAACCAATTATAAATTGTCACATCAACTTATATAATATTGTTTGTATAAGTATTTATGACCTTATTATAATTTTTCATTATATAATGTATATTTGTTTTAAAACTCTTGAATTTCATAATTAACCTTCTCTATGTATAACGATACGAGGATAAAAATTGAAAACTTTATTCATGATTGTTGTGACAGGATTCTCATTATTTAAAATTTTGTTGTGTTTTACTATTTGGTCAGACGCAGGAGACTTTTTTTTAAAAATTTAATGACTTAATTGATTTAAATTCAAATAGTTAAGTTATTAATTTTATTTATTATGTTAATTTAATAAAAAAACTTATTCATTAAAGTAATTAAGTTATTAAACTTTTTTTTTTACTTTTTGCTTAAGTCTGAATGACATCTTAAAAGATATTCTTTAAGAGATCCCTATCTAATTAGCATTATTATTCATCCACATAACTTGTGATAATATAATAGTAGATTATTATTATTATTATTATTATCCTTTTATATTTTTCATTTTAGTATTATTTATCTTTACATTTTTTATGAATATTTTTCATATAATACATCATAAACTAAAATAAAATTAATTAACATGTTCTAATTTAGAATATTAAAGGATGATTTTATTCACTTGAACTTAATTTATGTTATGATAAAATGTTATCTTATTTATGTTTGTTGATATGTTCTTTATTTATTTAACATTTAAAATTCATAAGAGTGCAAACGTAAAAGTACTATTTTAAGACTTTTAAATTTTAAAAAAAATAATAACTTAATACTTATTATGATTCAGACAAAAAAAAATCATTTAAATTTAGATATTTAATTCTATTACGTTCCAAATTAATTCATGTCTTTTTAAATTTCAGATAAATAAAACAAAATGCTACCATTGTCTTCTAAACCAAATTGAACTGAATGAGATAAAATCATGGTCTATGAACTTATCAATGTAAAATTTCAAAGAGGAAGGCCTACAAACGTCCTCAAGCGTTGTCATGGCTAAATGAAGGTATGTTTGGGATTGAGGTTGGACAGCTATAACTTTTAAGCTGCAGTACTAAAGTGTTTGGTAAACACTAGCTGCTGTAGCTTTTAAGATATATTAGCTATGTTAATATGATTTTTCACTTGTATGATGTAAAATCTATTATGTTTTTAATAATTTTAACAAAATTATTATTTAAAAATTATATTTATTATATATTATTAACTTTTATTTTATAATTACAGCTTTTTTTCTACAGCAACTATAACTTAAAAGGTACAGCACCTCAATCTCAAACATATCCTGATTCATGTGTTGGGACTTTGAATGCATTTATGAGTAATACGACCAAGCAATAAGCTCTTATGTGAGAGATGGTATGGGAGTGGATCGTACAAGGTAAATAACAGAGAACCGAATTTAGTGTGTTGTCCTAGGGTTTGGGGATAGGTTGTTTTGCGCTTCAATAGCTCATAGCCATATAATTTATACAATGTTAACATCTTGATAAGAACCCTAATTTGATGATAATTAATGGAAATTTTAAAGCTTTGAATCTCCAGGACGTGTTAGGATGTTAATATGAGAAACAAAGAATATGAATGCAATCCAAAATAAACTTGTGTATTTATCATTACTGCAATCAACGGATAATAGCAAATGCAAGATTAACCATCATGCAATACGTACGAGCAACACAATTGTACGTTGAGTTTTATTTTATTTTTTATTTTTTTTAAGTGATTGTAGAGTTAGATTTCCACTTATTTATACTTAAATCATATGCTTGCCATTAAGATCTTCAAGTCGGGTTCATTAAGGTTTTCATATATTAATAATTTCTATCCAATCAAACATTATATTTGTTAGAATTTTTGTCATATAAATTTTACTCTCTTTATGTTAAAAACATTAAGAATGAATGAAAATTTTCTTAGTTTCTATAATTACCAAAACTAATAAAAATTCGTCATAAATTTAGCAAGAAATTTTCATGTTACGTAATAGATCTAATAATTAGTTTAGCATGAAAATTAGTTATACAAAACTAATAAAATATCGGTTGTGCCCAACGTATTTTCATGCTAAATTAATGAAAATATGTAGCAACGAATTTTCGTGTCATATAAAGTATTAACTAGACGAATATACTTTACCTGTCAAAGATTTGTATATTAATTTTTTTTAATTATTGTACTTCATTAATTGTTTATTTATAGTTAAAGTGCATACTCTCTTTTGTTTTTAAAATAAAAATATATAAAATAATTTTGAAATATGGAAGAAATTAACAACGATAGAGATCGAAATGAAATTTGCAATTGTCAGAACATCATACAACCCACGCATTTATTTTTTTACAAAAAACAATGGAGGCTACTCAGAATTTTACTGAAGACGAAAAGTGCATGCTATCTAGAGCAGCTTCACTTGGGCACTTCCATCCGAAAACGCCGCCATAACCAGGATACTTTTCCAATTGAATCTTCCCCCGAAAGGAGCCTAAACAAAGTTTTCGTGGCTTCAAGGAGATTTTGATCTGTTGCGATTTTCATCCACTATTTCAATTGAGAAGACTCTCTTCTCTCGAGTCTCTTTAAGCAATGTACACCCAAGGAAATTAACAAGTCCAAACTTGGTCTTGCTTGTGTATTTAGAGATGCAAATGTTTTCATGTTATTGTAGTGGTATTGTAGGGAAAATATATACAATAGGAGGGATATATTTTGAAATTATAAATCATAAATTGGGATTTTATAAATAAGAAAGATTACAATTGAAACAATAATTACAATAACAAGATAACAACATTGTCAAAGTTGGTTTGGTATCGCCCTTCTAGATGGACAGTGTTAAACTTTCAACACGAAAGTTTAAAAAGAAAAAAAATAATAAAATGATAATAAATAAATAATGAATAATAGCCAAAACATGGATATAAAATGAGAGGCTCTTCCCTCGTTTCAATCATTCTAGAAAAATTATTTCTTCTTGTATTAGAGAGAATTTTGAGAGTTAAATAAATGCTCTTAGTATTTGGTGTAATTGGGATATTGGGAAGTGAGAATAGTTTTCTCCTAGTTATAGAGAGAGTATAATTATTCTCTTCTATTATTAGAGAGAAGTTGTTATTTTTTTAGTATAGTAAAATTATTTCCTTCTGTCTTTGCCCGTACATGTAGGCTATAAGCCGAATCACGTAATTTTTGGTATCCAAATTTGTGTTTCCTCTTTATTTTCTTCCAATTTCATTTTAGTTGTACTTCTACTTCACCCATAAATTTTCTAACAAACTTAATTGAATATGAAAATAGAATGCAAAGAAAAGTCTCTGTGATACTATAGTTTCTTTAAAATATATTCGTCTTCCATTATCGGGTGCTTTAGAATTTGAATTATGTCTGTCCCAGGATACAACTATAACGAATAGCTCTAGCACACCACCAAGTTATTTCACAACAAACTTCTATTGTCTCTAAACTCTATAAAAATAAATATACAATAAATGAGGAATTAAGGATTAACTTATTTCTATTCTTCTATCTATATTCATTTTATCACTTCACTTTCTTGTCATCTCTAGTCACCTCTTGTGTCTTGTTTTTCATTTCATCGAAGAAGAATAATGTTCCAATTCATTTTATCACTTCACTTTCTAGCAAATGTGGGTTGCAAAGGCAGAGTACGATGCATCTTGCCCATCTATTGTGCACAGTAAATGCTTCTAATTTAATTAGATGTGAGATACCTATATGAAAAAGGTGGTTTAAATTTGCTAGCCCAACAAGAACACAAAATGTTAGGCTTAAAAGATTTTTTAATGTCGCCAAAATCAGTGAACTAGCCAGATTTAGATTTATTTAAAAATTAGAGAAAATAATACCTACACCCACTAGTTTTGGAAATGATTAAGTAGAGTTTTAAGTTTTTAATAAGGGATATCAAAACTTTTTTTACTCTAATACCCTTTAACTCTAGGAATTTTTTTAAAAAATTTACTCTAATGTTTTGTAATAACTAGAAATAAAATTATAAATAAATGTAACAATATATATTTTAAAATAATTTAAATATTTGAAAAATATTTTAATACTTTACAATCTTATACTATGTTAAATTAAATTTTATAATATATAGAAACGTAATATTAATATAAATATACAAAATTTTAAATTATTTTAAATATTATATTATTTTCAATATTATATAAAATTATTTTAGTATTATTAATACATGAGATATATTGTATTAATTGTAAAATCTATTTAAACCAACGATTTTTTAAAATTTTTTTATAATAAATACAAATATGTTATTAAAATAAATATAATAATTTACATTTTTTAAATTAATTTATATATTAAAAAATTCTAATATTATTAGTCTACTAGGCAAATTAAATTATTTAAATTATATTTGTATTTAATAAAAAAATTTTAAGTCAAATTTTTAAGTTATTATCCATAAAAAGTATTATAGTAAAAAAAAAGTTTTAATGCCCCTTATTAAAAACTTGGGGTCTATATGACCATTTTTCTAAATATTTCGTGGTGCAGTGTCCTTTTCTCTTAAAAAAATTAATAAATAAAAGATAAGGCTATTTGAATCCAATAAAATACTCTTAACACAAGTTATTCTATAAAATTTTATATTACAAGTATACCCTTAAATAAATTTACTTATAAATCCCTTTTTATCTTCTTCGTGATCTAATTTGTAATTTTCCATATTAAATATCAGATAAACTACTTTTTTCCAATTAGACGGAAGACAACCTAATATCAGAAAACACTATTCTATTGTTTGTTGAAGGTTATTATTTTAATTAATTTTGAATTACTTAAAGAGGATTATGCTTTTAACGTTTTTTGTAATGAAACATATAGAAAATAAATATCAATATTCATTGACAACACTGTTTTCCAAATTTCACTCCAAAAACTAAATTTAAAATCCTTAGATCTGTGCAGAAGGAGTAAAAAAATGGCACTAAATTAACAAATTATGACCAAATCATAAGTGGCCATAGTTTGATTGCAGACGATAGTATTGAATTAATTTTTGGACAAAACTCAAAAAGTCTATCAGCTTAATACCAAATCAAAATTAAGGTTCTTCCTCCACTATAAAACATTATAATGAATAAAAATATATTAATTATGAAAGTAATAATCTTGTAAGGATCACTGTCAAGTTTACAGGTATAAAATTATATCGGAAAAGATATAATAAAGCGTATTTTGAAGGGATATTTTGACTGATGAAGAAAATACTCAATGGATACAAAAGGGATATTTTGGGAATAAATATGAGTGCTTAAAGGAAAATTATAAATTAAAAATATTGTGGATTGGTGTCATGAAAAAATTATTAAGTATTTTATTGAGTTCAAGTAGCGTATTTCATAAACAAATTATCATTGTTTTTAAAATATAAAAAATATGACGAAATTATATATAAAAGGAGGATTTGCAGAAAATTTTTATATATTAAGAGGCTAATATTTCAACTTAATTTTTTTAAAATTTTAATATAAATTTTGAGTCATTAATTTCAAACAATCAAATAAGTTAAAATAACTTTTAATTATGACTATCAGTCTATCGTTAGATTTCTTGAAATCAATTACTCAAGATTTGTGTCAAAACTAAGTTAGAATAGCCGGATCCATTAATAAATATTAAAATTTAAACATATAATTTCTTAGGGCAAATATCCACAAACTACCTGATATTTCGCATTTTATAAAAAATATACCGACACTTTTTCTTTTGCAGCTATCCGCCTGAAGTTTACAAAGCTGTCCATGCTCCACTTTTCCCTTAACCGTAAGAGGATTTAACAGAATAATGACAAAATAACTATTTTACTCTTAATCGTTAAATGACTATTTTACCTTAGTTAAATGGTTATGTTATGAACGTTTCAAGTTATTAAATATTTATAAAATAAAAAAATTAGTATTATTTTAATCTTCAACTATTACAATCTTGAGATGAATCCCTCACCTCTTACGTAAGTGTTTCCCACACTTATAATCACCTAACTTTGATATTGAAATAAAATTTATAATGATTTTCCCTCACACAATGTATATGTTTAAAAATGAAAGCTCAATTTGTGATTTGATGAAAGAATAACAAAGTTTTTATTTGATAGAGATTTGATAACTATTTTTTAAATGAGTTTGATATGACTTTTTAAAGTTGAAGAAGAAAAATAGCCGCTGGTGATTTTCTGGCATAATCAGATTACCGTTAACTTACTATTAGATTACTATTTTGAATTTGTACAAATTACTATTTTGTAGAAATTTGAATTATTGGATTGCTATTAACTGACATCGGTTTACTGTTATTTGCCAGTGACTTGCAAGATGTTATTTGTAAAATAAATTTCTCTTTAGAAATTATTGGTTAGCCTTTACAAACAACTGGTTAGCAGTTTGAAATAGTGAAACAGTTGCTAGTGAATTTTTTTAAAAATTATAGTTTTATCCCAAAATTTTCAGAAACTATATTATAGCCTAAAAATTTTATAAAACTTTTTAAATAGATTCATTTTCAAAATTTCAAATAATACTTGTTGGTTTCAAAGTTCTCAAAACTTTTTTAATTTAGTCTATAAACATGAAAACAATCAATTTCATAAAATCATTTTTTTAGTATAAAACCTTTATATTATGAAAATAATAATTTATGTAAAATGTTATAAAAAATAACTTGAGTTTTTAAATGCTTAATCATATATATATTTAATCATACTAACTTTACAAGAAATATAATAAGAGAAATCACATAAGCTGATACTCTTAATGCTTGTCCTTGACCTAATGAACTTTGTGCTTTTGTCCATTGAGTGTATTGAACTTAATCTTATATGTATGATTTTAGTCTTTCAAGTGCTAGTGAGATTTTGAAATATATATTTACTATTTTATTCTTAACACGTGGTTTGTTATCATCAAAATTAAAGTTTGTATAACCGTTTAGGTCAACAATTAAGATGAAAGTAGAACATTAATACAAGTAATAAACTTTAGGTGGAAAGCTGTTAAGAAAAAATATTAGTATATTTTGATAAATTACGAAAAATCAAGAAGTCAGTGGATATTTGCTCTTTTATAACGTAAGTTTTTTAAAAAGTTCTACTATTGGATCAATACTCTGGCCATGCCCAATCGATGTTCATAAAATTTCGTCCATGAGGTTTCGCAGTGCTGCTGGCTTGTTAAATTTATATAGTTCCAACATACATTAAATTAATAACTTAGGCTACCTGGCACATTCCTATTGGCTATGGTATTGATGAGAAAGCCGAAAAGTTACTAATTTATTAGACTTTATAATAAAAAAAATGGCTCATGGGCCTCAGCCTATATTGATACCGTTTAATTAGTTACTGTTCCTATCTAAAGACTTAACATAACTTATAGTTAATTTCTTTAAAAAAAAAAAAAGACTCAATAGTGATAATTTTGAGTTTTACATTTATATTTTATTTATATTCCATTTACAGTTGAAGATTTATTTATTTCTTTTGTATTATACTAATTATTGATGCAAATTTCTGGTCGCTTCTATCTCGAGCAGGTTCTCCGGCTAATACTCGAGTTTCTTTGATCTGGTAATGCTCTGTAGCCTATGTTCACAGAAAAAATGTCAGAGATCGCCGGATGTTTTTTCGGCGAAGACCCTCTGATGCTCAAGTCAGTAATCGAGCAAACTATTAAAAAATTCTCTTTAAAGAATGAGAGAGAAAAAACATATGATAGAGGCTAACTCACTTTTTTTTTTTTGGTCTGTTCTCTTTCTTTTCTGATTCTTTCTCTGTTCAAGAATCTAACCCCTTTTTTTCCCTTTTTCTAAGGTATTTATTTGGGTCTTCTGTTCATCGTCATTATTCCTGAAATGCACGTTTTCCACTTCCTACGTACCTGTCTGTTTTGGGACGGTTAATTGGTCATTATGATGAGAATTGATCGTGCGTGGGAGTTATTCCCCCATTCTCGGAGAGAGTCGCTTAACACTCTCCCACTATGGGCTTGGGCTACCTCCTCTAGCTCCTCAGCAGGCTCTTATCTTCTCTTCTTGGAATCTCCCATTACATCCAACGTCGTCACTTTCATTACCTCTTTAACCGTTGTTGCATAGCAGTTTCTCGCGATTCTCTAATCTCCTTTTACAACCCCCACCATGCCATTCATTCGATATTTTAACTCCAATTAATGCGTCAACATTACCGACTGACTGATTTTTATGAATGGTCTCCCCAATATCATCTAGTAAGGGCTGACTTCGTCTACCACTAAGAAGTCTAGCATCATATTCTTCTCGAAGCGTCTCGAACCTATGGTTATTGGTAGATTCACGATCCCCAAGGGAGTCAACCTTCCTCCACCAAACCCCTTTAGAGGTATTTGTATGTTCGAGTCTTACATCTGTTATCCCCATCTCGTCCAGAATAGACTTGAAGAGTATGTCCACCAAGTTTCCTGAATCCACTAAAATCCTACTGATCTTCCTATTTGTAACATTGGCTTTTATGACTAGGATATCTTCATAGGGATACAGAACCCCTTCCTCGTCTTCCTCTGTCTACATGATTAGTACTTGCCTGGTCTTTACCCTTTTTACTGCCAACATGTTAAGCAGAACCTCACTATTAGTAGATGCATATTTACTATAGTTTTTTCTAGCTCTGTTTGAATCTCCTACCATCGTCGGCCCTCCTGCTATCAATCTCACAGTGGGCAGTTTCTGAGCAATACCAACAATCTGATTGTCTTCAGTATGTTGTCAATCCAACACCAACTGTCCCCCATCGACAAACTCATTTAAGTACCTATTTCTCACCAAATCCTCCACCTGGTTCTTTAAATCACAGTACTGAGATATTAAATGGCCATGATCATTGTAGAATTTACAGAATTTACTTCTGTCTCTCTTATTTGCCAGTTTGGACATAGATGGTGGAGGACATTGCATACCTTATTCTTCCATGACATGAAACATTTCCTCTGGTGATACCTATAGAGGAGTGTACTGCCTATAGGTGAGACTCTGGTCGATCATCTAAATGGTTTTGTCTCTAAGAAAGTTACCCGTGGGTGAGGGTGGCATGCAGGCAACTCTGTCATGGTTCTGTGAGTGTCGGTTTATAGGGACGTTATGGTGCGGGTTCTACCGAGTTGATGGTAACCTCTTTAATCTCTACTCGGTGATCTGTGGAACGAATGCGACAAATCTGAGGCTGGGATGTCCTCTGGTAACGGTGGTAAGGAGTAGTTCGGCTTCCTGCTCCTCTTGCAGACATCGACCCCTAGGCTGGCCCAACTAACCCTCACCTTTCTGTGCTCTTCTCTCTTTATGCTTCATTCTGTCAATCTACTCACTTCTCAGCTTTGCCGCTTTCTCCTCTTTAATTATAATGTCCCTCTTTATCTGCTCATACGCATCAGAATATGAGTGAACCAGGGGATTACGTAGATTGTACCATGGCCTTCTTATTTTCACCTATTCTTTTAACCCTCTTACCTCTTGGGGGTGATTGAATGCCCCGAGATCAAGGACCGCTCAATGATACCTTTTGACGAACACCCGAAATGACTCCCCCTCTCTTTACTTTATCTTGACCAACTCTATTATATCGTTTTCAGGAGCTACTACCCTACGGAACTGCTCTGTAAATTCTGTGCACATTTTCTCGAAGATTTGGATGCTTCCTTGTGGCAGTTTGTAGTACCACTCTTGTGCTCGCCCTTCCAAAATAAGCGAGAAGGCACTACATGTCTGCATTGTCGCCAGGCCTTCTACCCCAGTTATGTTGTTGAAGCGCTCAATGTGCACCCACGGATCACTCTTTCCTGAAAATTTCAAGTCAGGAAAGAGAAAATCTTTGACTCATGATCTCCACTGAAATTGGGGACTTATTATCTAGCATGATCCTCTAACTCGGAGCTTTCTTATGCCCCCGAATCTCGTCAATGACCTGGGCCAACCTACGGACCTCTCCATCCAATTCTTCAGCACGAGAAGGGTTTTGTGCTGTAACTTGGACGCGTTTTTGCTCTGTATCCCATAGATGTTGTCTTAATTCCCTCTCTTATAGACTTATATCCACCCTGCCAGTCGTGCTCTGCACTCTCTGCCCTCGGGCTTTAATTTTCACATCTTGCCCCGTGGGGTTGGCTCTACGACTGGACTCAAGAAGGTCACAGCTTGCTCTCCTCTATCCGTCCCTGAGTTCTTGAAGAATGGACGTCAACGTCTCCATTTGTTTTTTCATTTGGTCCATCCTATCTTGCACCGTTCTATCTCAGGCCTCATTTGCCACCTCCCTCAAAGTCATCAACTCTTCAAGATTTGCTCTTCTCCGACTGTTACCTCTCATTATCATGTTGCTTTTGTTGTTTGTAATAGAATTTAGCTTTTTGTTTGTTCCCCATAGACGACACAAAAATGTTGATGCAAATTTTTGATCGCTTCTACCTCGAGCAGGTTCTCCTACTAATTCTCGAGTCTTTTTGATTACTGAAGTGGTGATGTCCTGTAGCCTATGTTTAAAAAAAAAATATCAGAGATCGCCAGGCATTTTTCCGGTGAAGACCCTCCGACGCTCAAGTCAGTAATCGAGCTAACTCTTGGAAAGTTCTCTTTAAAGAATGAGAGAAGGAAAAAACACAAGATAGAGGGTAACTCCCTTTTTCTTTTTTTTGTCTGCTCGTTTTCTTTTCTTATTCTTTCTCTGTTCAAGAATCCAACACCTTTTTTTCCTTTTTTCTGAGTTATTTATTTGAATATTCAGTTCCTCTCTGTTATTCTCATACGTTCTCCACTTCCTACATACCTGTCTGTTTTGAGACAGTTACTTGGTCACCATGATGAGAATTGATCGTGCGTGAGAGTTATTCTCCCATTCTCAGAGAAAGTCGCTTAACCGTCTCCCACTGTGAGTTGCCACATTTAAGTTTGGCTCGATGACTGGTTTATACTTACTCTTGGCACCGCCTATAATATGATGAGAGCTCGCTTGGCTACAATGAACAGATTACTAGTAAGATTAATGTTATAATATCCCCGAAAACAATCTTCTGATCATTATAAAGCCATCAAAGGTTTCATTTTTACTAATACAAATGTTTTCAGGAAGGATCAGGATTCTCTCCTGATTTGATCATGTACTGAGCAAATAATTCAAGTGCGAATTGGTAGTTAATAAATAAATAAATAAAGAAATTAAATCTTATTTATATACCATCATTAAAAGACACATGATAGGATATCTTTAAAAGCTCAGTAGAGCTTAGATTAAGAAAGGATCTCATTCCTTCTAGGGAAACTAAAGTTCATGTTTTTTTTTCCTAGTGAAAATAATTCCTGTAAAAAAACTCTGTACTTCACTTCATAATTGACATTTGTGGATCAGGGATTGGCTTGGAACATAAGAAAGGCGTTATAATTGGCACAGGCAATAATACCCCTCGGTCCAAAAGAATGTATCTCCTCCATTAATGGAGGAGTAGCAAGTCAATTGTAAAATACAATATTTCGGTTTGATCACTCATGCTATTTTAATTGCCCCTATCTTTTCCAAAATCCACGTCTATGTCACACCTCACTCGAAAAGATTTATGATTGCGATTTGGAGGACCAACGGTTGCTGAAAAGTTGGACTCAACCTCCTCAACTGCGATGAAAGGAATTTCCCAGGAGTTTAACAATGACCTCCATAAAGAATTAGCTGTATATTCTAGGCTTTGTTTTATAAGCGTTTTATGTAGATTTATATAGGTTTAAACAAAATTTAATTTTTCCCATGTATCCTTGTTATATATATATAGAGTCATTCTATCATGCAGGCACCCTTATTTTTTTTTTCATGCAGACGCACTATTAAGCCACCATGTGAGGTGACTTAATAGTGTCAATACAAACATGCTATTAAGTCGTATGATTTAATAGAATCAGTGTAAATATACTATTAAATTGTATGATTTTATAATAAATTGAACACGAACTCTATTAAATTAGACGATTTAATAACTTTTCTGCGTTAAAAAAAAATGAAAACATCGATATTTATATATATATATAAGTAAGATTGACACTTACCCTATAATTTAGTTTGATACCCCTACTACTTTATTATGAAATTAGATAACACTAATCAACAGATTTCTAAAAGAAAAAGGAAAAAAAAAATGAATACTGCAAATAACTCTAATTTGTGTATGAATTTGATTTATTAATGATGCCTCTAAGTTTTGGATTATAAACCCATATAAAGGCTAGTTTTGAACTACATGTGTGTGACAATTACAAATCCTAGAGAGAGTTTTAGAGAGGTAGAGTTATATATACTAGTTCATAGTAACTTACTCTAGTCTGTGAAGTTCTTGAGTGATAACCATTAACAAAAGCTTAGTGCTCTTCCTCCTGTGGATGTAGGTTCTTAGTGGCTGGACAATTTTGCTTGTCTATTTTGCTGCAATTTTTTGTTTCAGTTTATTTTTTTTAATTGATTTCTTGCATTAGGGTTTTGTTGCTTGAGTCTTGATCATTGAATTGAGGTATTGAAGTTGTTAATATCTGCTAATATCTACTGGTAACTGGGATTAACCACATCAAAAATATTAATAATATGTAGTCAAAATGAAATATCATTATTTAGTTTTAAATTAATTTATATCACTTTTTTAGAAATTTTGAACTAGATAGAGAGATTATAAACAACAGAGTATAGCAAGTGTGGTGAAACAAAGTGAAATTATTTGCAGCCTTTCATACACCTGCTACCTTGCAACATAGTCATAATTTTATAGTTTTAGCATACATGCACATCTATATTACATCTAAAAAAGAGTTTGAACTAGGGTTTGTTCGAACTAGGTTATAAGAAAAACAAGAAGTTTCGACCTTCACACTTAGCTTATGGCAATATTCTTCTAGCATCTCTTTTCTTTGGCGCTTTGGAAGCAAAGGCAGAAGTGAGTTTTCATAAACATAGATTTTTTTAAACACTTTTTAAATAAGTTTATAATGTGTTATTGGTGATTAGCAGGATTGCAAGGAGATTCCACCTAGCCACATTAATCAACTGGCATCTCTTTCTACTCATCAATCCAAACTTCTGGGGTGACCCAAACTTGCAAACGTTTTGCAGGATTTGACATTAAAAGTGTAGGCAGTGTTTTGTACCTTATTTTAAATTAATGCGAGGCACTATACCTCATTTTACTCTTAATTGTTCAGTTTACTTACTAAAATTCGCATATTAAGTTTTGATTGCAGAGGATCTAAGAATTACGCTTCAACAATTGAGTCCAACTAAAAGAATAGTTGTGATTATTGAAACTAAATATGAAGAGAGGAAACACATAAAACCTATTGAAAAAAAAACTTCTTTCCGCTGATATGGGCCAACACCAAACTGATTTAGCAGTTTAGAGTTAAAATGATGAAAGTGTTGTAGCTGCTGAAATTATTGTGTTAGTTGATATAAAGAGTCACCTGGAAAGTTTGTTTAGTGACGAGAATATTTTTGGACTTGTAATTGGCATTTCTAAGGTCTTTTGGGAAAAAAGAAAAGCATAATAAAGAAAAGTATAGCATAAGTGAATGTGTACTACAAGTGAGCAACTTTAAAAGACAAAAGAATAACACTTCAGCCATCCATTTTTTATCATACTTTGATTCAGTAGAAAGGAATCAAGCCCTTCCTTGCTCACCCATTTTTGGCTTCTTGTGAGTTAGACCAATAATGCAATTTCCTATATCACAATTTTTACTGTTCACTTGAATCATCCTATCCAACCTTAACGAGCATTACTTGAATCATCCTAATGAACATAATCAACAGTAATGAGCATTCATTACCATGTAATAAAATTAATGCCAGTTTCAGCTCCAATGTACCTACTAGTTCTAATTCCTGGTCAAATTAATCTCCCTTGATATGAGAATATGCATGAAGTCCGCAACTACTTTTAACAGCGGAGCACTTTATAAATGAGATGCATAACTATTTTAGATATGCTATAGCTTGTTGGGGTCCTCCAATCTTCGATTTATACGGCAGTCGCTCTCTTAGAGATGTCATGGAATTAAAAGACTAGCTCAACAGTGCCGCGACGACTAGAAAGCTCAATCTCTAACCCAAATCTAAGTCATTATCCCTTAGTTAGGTCTTGGCCGCTCCATCTCCACCTAGCTCATGTTGTCTCTCTCACCCACACCCAACCTCATATTGGCTCTACCTTCACCAAACAAGAGCAACATTTTTTCTCCTCCACCCAAACTTCTTCTGTCTATTCCACCACCCACACCACCTCCTGTTCTAACTTTAATGCCAATCTCCATGCCTCCAACTCCGACATCACCAATCTCCGTGCCTCTTTTCTTGAGGAGAGTTCTTTATTATGCCATTAAATGCATGTGCAAATGGCAACAATAAATATTTCTTCTAACACACCTTTAGATGCATCCGTTGCAACTATTTTAGATATTGCTAGTAAAACAGTATTCAACCACATGATTTCAATGGTCATTGATGATTGATGAATGCTTTGATGTCTGCACAAAATCCTTTTATAATGCGTTAGGAACAACACAATAGTGATGGATTACCTTCATGAAATGTGCAAGTTAGAAATTGGTGTTGCACTGACGTTGCTGCAGTTTGAATAGTTTGTTGTGCTGCAATGGCTATCATGGCTCTCAATTTGTTAAGGAAGTATACCATAAGTGAATGTATACTATAAGTGAACATATGTGAAAGACATTATCTAGAAAAGAGTATTTTACATTCTTGGAATGAGCGACCCATCTTTTACCAAATTTTAGTTTAGTAGAAAAATATTTAGACTTTGTTTGAAATTGAGATTGAACAATTATAACTTAAAAATTATAGTATTAAAGTGTTTGACAAATATTATTGTTGTACTTGTATGATAAAAAATCTATTATATCTTTAATAATAAATTATTATTTAAAAATTATATTTACTATATTTTATTAACTTTTGTTTCATAATTACAATATTTTTTCTACAGAGCACCTCAATCTGTTTACTAGTCATCACTTGCTCTGCAACTCATTTTCACATTGATATGATTTAAACCAATAATACAATCCCCATATATCTCCGTTCTCAATATCAATTTTTACTACCCACTCGAACCGATCCTTAGCATCACTTTATTATCTTGCAAAATGATTCGTCTATTTAGAAACGGTGAGAGCATTTTGATAAATTAATTTCATTAGTTGATAAAAAAAAAATCATAAAAACAAAGTGGCATAGAGTAAACGACTATTAAAACACTTTTAGAGTTAGATCCTTCTATATAGCCCTACACTTTCCAAGCTCGCAACAACTCATTCACTTTATCTATCACTTTGGATAGAGAAATCCAAAGTGGTGTAAAACTTCTAAATGCGTAATTCATAAATTTTGTTTTATTTATTCTAACTTATCATAATGCTACTTAAGTTGGCCAAACATACACGCCACATTTTGAAGAAGGAAAGAAATTGCTCCGTCTACATAATCTCTCCACTCATTCCACAATTTCTTTCGTTTATTGCTGATTTCATCCCAGCTCTATCTGCATTAATGCTATCTCAATTAATAATCTTTCTTGTCTCATCATCAAATGTTCTTGCTCTCAAACGGTTTAAATTCCTCTTGGCCCAGTGTAAGCAAAATTAGGTAAAATCAAATAAGTTTGGTTACGATGCATCCTCAGTCCACCAATCAGAATCTTTCAACTATAATCCACAAGTCCTTCTCGAGCTTAGCTGATCTATCCTTTCTGTTTACCTCATTTATGATTCAATTATGAATCTTTCCAGAATTCAATCATTATCGATATTGTTGATGCAGCTTTTCCCGCGTGCCTCAACAGTGCTTCGAACCTTCCAACAGTACCTCCAAACAGCTCGAGCAGGAACGTCTGAACCTTCTGCTCGCGGTTTTAAACGATACCCGATCCTTCTGCTCGCGATAAGCTCGAGCAGGATTGCCTCCTTTGTCCGGTTCACTGTCTTCTTGAGCGGTGATTTCCCGGACTGCACTCACGAAACCGGGTCGGGGTCGCGGGCGTTCCGCGAAAACCCTCGACGCTCAAGTCGATGATCGGGTTTCTCTTTTTGGTATCTCCTTAGTGAGGAGACCGGAAAGATGAAAGGGTATTATTTCGCCCCCTTTTTGGATATGTATGGTGTTTTTTAGAGAAAGTCAGATGAGAGAAATTTGAAAAGGAAGAACCTGTGTCAAGTTACAAAAATCCAACTTCTCTTTCTCTTTCTGTATCAAAAAATCCAACCCTCATGCCGTTCTCATTCGTTTCCTTTTATATTCTTCTTTTTTCGCTCTTTTCCTTTCCAGTCGTCCACTCCACGCTAATGGTATCCGGGTCCCTCGGCGATCGGGTTTGGCGGAATATTCCCTAGGGATGAGTGGGTCGTTCCTTAATCCGATTCACGTGGCTGGATCACCATGTCGGGCAAGCGTGCGAGGAATAATGACACCTTGAGGCGCGTCTGCGGCCACGCAGCATGATATCACCACTCCGCCATGTGGGACCACGGTCGGACATCAAAGGTGCGCCGAGATTACGAGAAAAGCAGGTCGGGTTGCCACGGGTCGGGTCTTGTCGGTCGTGCTCGTGAATCTCTGCGGCGGGAGAGATGTGCTTCGGTTCTCGACCTTGACCAACTTTGACACGAGGGACGACCTCGGCGGGGAAGGAGCTCTCGACCTTGACCGGCTTTGACACGAAGGACGACCTCGGCGGGGAAGGAGCTCTCGACCTTGACCGGCTTTGACTGAAGGGTTGCTCGGGCTAGGTTGCCCTCGGGAGTCTTGCTTGAGCTGGAAGGGCTTCGAGGGCTTGTCGATATTTACCCATACACTGGAAGGGCTTTGAGGGCACTGTCGATATTTTACCCAAACACCGGTCCCAGGTTTCTAGTCTTTTGAGTGAGCGAGATAAGGCTGAAACTTCGATAATGATGGGCGATTCGCGGCCTTTTACTCTTCCCATGCTTCCGGTATGTCGCCACTTGAATCATTTCTCATTTAAGGCGGGACACGTGGGTTGATCCGGCCAGCGTATTTGAAATTCGAAGGGACGCGACCTAAAGGTTGTGTCCTCGAAGCACTGCACGCCATTCGAAAGGACGCGTCTTCCTCTTTAAAAATCCCTAACTTCTTCATTGTTCCCTCTGTTGCTTACTTTTCGTTCGAATTCAAAATTCATCCGCTCTCCGCACTTACCGGTCTTCTTCTTTACGTCAGGCGGCTTTGCTACCCACACTTCCTTTTGTGTCCAGTACCACTCAATTTTCCATTTCACCACTCTGTTTCTTCCTCTGCATCTTGTTAGTCCATACCCTTGAAAATGTCGGACCCCAGCGACCCAGTAGGATGTCACTGGAGGACTCTTCCTCTTTAGTGAGGCCTGACCTCCGAGTACAATCCCGTGAGGGATTCTAGTCCAGGAGGAATTACCCATGGTGAGACCCAGTAGCATCGGAGGTGAGGGCCGGCCGGAGGTCCGGCGTGGGGAATACCCGTTGACTACTTAGAATGTCAAACCACTTAATCGGAGTTGAGCAGGACTTAGGAAACTTACCGCATTCCAGATAGTGTAATTACGAGGTTGCCGAGGCGGTGAAATCCCAGTAGTCCCAGTGGGTTTACAACCTTATTTGGAGTGCTTCGGATGGGGGTTAGGCTACCTCTCAGACCTTATTTTGGCAGGGTTTTGTGCGGGTTTCGTCGGCCCCAGGCAGCTGAACTCGAATGGGTGAAGGGTCCTTTCAGGACTCTTCGTTTTGTGGAAGCAACTGCGACCTGGATGAGCCCTTGGTAGGAAATCGAGACACCTCTACCGAGCTAAGTGTAGCCGAAGGATCTTGGTTGGTATTACCTACCTCCGACTGAAGGGTGAAGCCCATCACTGATCTCCCTACCTCTGGTGGCAACTGGAAGAGCAAATTCTTCTTCGTTGGGGGAGAGTGGGGGCACGCTGCACTTCGTAGCGAGGGAGTTCCTCCAGTCCCGCGGCATTTCTGCATTCCAGGTCATTTATCTGCCTTGTGAATTTTATTTTTAGTTCCTCTACTCGCGTCTGTTTTCATTGTCTTGCTCTGGTTGTTTTTTGCAGTCTCCTGGGGTGCTTCTTATTCAATTAGTAGTCAGCTTCGAGCACGTGTGCAGACTGCTCTTGCAAACGCGAGCTCGTGCAGGGAGCTATTGACACCTCAGAGCTTTTTAGAGTCTAATTTAGTTCCAAGTGAAGAGATGACTAGCAGGATGCGCGAGATGTTGCACAGGCGCGTGGGGACAACTGAAGCTGCGAGTACCTCAAAAAGACCATGAGCCGAAGGAGGTGCCCCACCTCCATCAGCTCGAGCTTCTGCTCCTTCTTCGGCTCGTCGGTCGGCGTCGCGAGCGAGGTCCTCCTCGTAGGAGACGGAGGGCTGACCCAGCTCGTCCCCAAACCAGCGAGTGTCGGGAGGCGAGTCGGCCGGCCGTTTCGAGCCTTACGGAAGGCTTTTAATGAAGAGGCGGCCGGCGGGTTTCGGATGAGATAGAATCCTGTTCTCCTCGGTACTGTGCGGTATCTTCCAGTGACTCTCCTCTCGAGCATTGGTATCTGCGACCGGGCTCGATGAGATTACTCACGAGTTCTCGGGAAGAATTCAGAGCAAAGGTTCGAGTTTGGGCGAGGCTTTGAATGAGCGAAGGAGGAGAATCGAAGGCTGCTTGGATGAAAATATAAATTTTGCAGAGAAGGCAGTGGCCGAGCTCGAAGGTCTCGGGCTTGAAAGGAGTTGGTCGAGGTCAAGAGCAGTGAAGCACGCTCGGAAAGACTTGGATACTCGAAGTCTTGTTACTGAGCAGCTCGTGGAGGAGAAAGCTGCTCGTCTTGAGGAGCAAATTGACACTCTGAAGGTCCGACTTGCCATCGAGTACAACCTTGAGGCGGACTCCATTCTGACTACCTTATGTATGCTTTTGGCAAGGCATACCCGAGCCAGACATGTCCAAGGTTGAAGGGTATGTGGCGAGTACATGAGCAACCACAGTAGCTACTTCATCCAGAGCCCTAGGTGTGGTCAGTGAGCCGACTCCCTCTTCTTCCAGTGCCCCTCCTGCTGAAGCTCCTGCTGGTGACCTTCCTCCTGCTGAAGCTCCTGCTGGTGTCCTTCCTCCTGCCCCTCCTGCTGGTGGTCCTGCTACTGCTGCTGATGTTCTCTGCTGCTGCTGATGTTCCTGCTGCGATCTTGCTCTTCCCTTACTTGAATGACTTGGACTCTTTTTTCTTCTTCTTTTTTTTTTTTTTTACATATGTAATCTTTTCTCATGAAATAAAGAGATACATGTTTTGAACAATTCTATCGACTGCTAGTGTACACACATGCTTGTCTTCTACGTTGAGTTAACTTTGAATGTGCTTGTTGAGTAAAAAATTTTCTAAGTATTGGACATCCTATTTTCATTTATGAATGCATGGTAGAGTTTTGCTCTGACTTAGGCTAAAAAGGCCTTATGTCAATTTTGCGAGTTCATTTGACTTGCTCGAGCCTGCATTTGGCTCTTGCTAGACAACGTCCCGCCTCGAACTTAGGCCTAGGGACTTTTGGATAAGGGGTTCCTTTGAACTCCGGCTCGGGCCTGTAATTGACCCGAGCTCTTCGGATAATACTCCTGCTCGGTTTTCAATAACCTGGAGCTTGGCACCGTCACGCCTAATGAGTTAGGCTTTGGGACTTCTAGCCAAGGAGTTCTTCTTCTGCTCGAGCCTTTTAATGGACCCGAGCTCTTCAAATAATACTCCTGCTCTGGTTTTCAAATAACCCGAGCTTGGCACCGTCCCGCCTAATGTGTTAGGCTCTGGGACTTCATGCCGAGGAGGTCTTCTTCTCCTCGAGCCCTTTAATCGACCCGAGCTCTTCAGATAATACTCCTGCTCTGGTTTTCAAATAACCCGAGCTCGGCACCGTCCCGCCTAATGAGTTAGGCTTTGGGACTTCTGGCCAAGGAGTTCTTCTTCTGCTCGAGCCTTTTAATTGACCCGAGGTCTTCTGAAAACACTCCTACTCTGGTTTTCAAATAACTCGAGCTCGGCACCGTCCCGCCTAATGAGTTAGGCTTTGGGACTTCTGGCCAAGGAGTTCTTCTTCTGCTCGAGCCTTTTAATTGACCCGAGGTCTTCTGAAAACACTCCTGCTCTGGTTTTCAAATAACCCGAGCTTGGCACCGTCCCGCCTAATGAGTTAGGCTCTGGGACTTCATGCCGAGGAGGTCTTCTTCTCCTCGAGCCCTTTAATCGACCTGAGCTCTTCAGATAATACTCCTGCTCTGGTTTTCAAATAACTCGAAGCTCGAGACCGTCCCGCCTAATGAGTTAGGCTTTGGGACTTCGGCCAGGAGTTCTTCTTCCGCTCGAGCCTTTTAATTGACCCGAGGTCTTCAAAAACACTCCGCCTCCGGTTTTCAAATAACTCGAGGCTCAGACCGATCCGCCTAATGAGTTAGGCTTTGGGACTTCGGCCAGGAGTTCTTCTTCCGCTCGAGCCTTTTAATTGACCCGAGGTCTTCGAAAACACTCCTGCTCCGGTTATCAAATAACTCGAGGCTCGACGACCGTCCCGCCTAATGAGTTAGGCTTTGGGACTTCTGGCCAAGGAGTTCTTCTTCTGCTCGAGCCTTTTAATGGACCCGAGGTCTTCTGAAAACACTCCTGCTCTGGTTTTCAAATAACCCGACCTTGGCACCGTCCCGCCTAATGAGTTAGGCTCTGGGACTTCATGCCGAGGAGGTCTTCTTCTCCTCGAGCCCTTTAATCGACCCGAGCTCTTCTGATAATACTCCTGCTCTGGTTTTCAAATAACCCGAGCTCGGCACCGTCCCGCCTAATGAGTTAGGCTTTGGGACTTCTGGCCAAGGAGTTCTTCTTCTGCTCGAGCCTTTTAATTGACCCGAGGTCTTCTGAAAACACTCCTGCTCTGGTTTTCAAATAACCCGAGCTTCGGCACCGTCCCGCCTAATGAGTTAGGCTTTGGGACTTCTGGCCGAGGAGTTCTTCTTCTGCTCGAGCCTTTTAATTGACCCGAGGTCTTCTGAAAACACTCCCGCTCTGGTTTTCAATAACCTGAAGCTTAGCACCGTCCCGCCTAATGAGTTAGGCTCTGGGACTTCATGCCGAGGAGGTCTTCTTCTCCTCGAGCCCTTTAATCGACCCGAGCTCTTCAGATAATACTCCTGCTCTGGTTTTCAAATAACCCGAGCTCGGCACCGTCCCGCCTAATGAGTTAGGCTTTGGGACTTCTGGCCGAGGAGTTCTTCTTCTGCTCGAGCCTTTTAATTGACCCGAGGTCTTCGAAAACACTCCTGCCTCGGTTTTCAAATAACCTGAAGCTCGGCACCGTCCCGCCTAATGAGTTAGGCTTTGGGACTTCGGCCAAGGATTTCTTCTTCGCTCGAGCCTTTTAATTGACCCGAGGTCTTACGAAAACACTCCTGCTCTGGTTTTCAAATAACCCGAGCTGGGCACCGTCCCGCCTAATGAGTTAGGCTCGGGACTTCATGCTGAGGAGGTCTTCTTCTCCTCGAGCCCTTTAATCGACCCGAGCTCTTCGGATAATACTCCCGCTCTGGTTTTCAAATAACTCGAGCTTCGGCAACGTCCCGCCTAATGAGTTAGGCTTTGGGACTTCGGCGAGGAGTTCTTCTTCCGCTCGAGCCTTTTAATTGACCCGAGGTCTTCGAAAACACTCCCTGCTCTGGTTTTCAAATAACTCGAGCTCGGCGACCGTCCCGCCTAATGAGTTAGGCTTTGGGACTTCGGCGGAGTTCTTCTTCCGCTCGAGCCTTTTAATTGACCCGAGGTCTTCGAAAACACTCCTGCTCTGGTTTTCAAATAACTCGGAGCTTCGGACCGATCCCGCCTAATGAGTTAGGCTTTGGGACTTCTGCCAGGAGTTCTTCTTCCGCTCGAGCCTTTTAATTGACCGAGGTCTTTATTTTGAACTTACATTATGAATGCTATTCTTATTTTTATATACATTTGTACTTTTACATATCCCATCTTGGGATGAAATATTTACATTAGCATTTCAATACAAGAAAACCTATTGAAAATACTTCCTCGGGAGTTGTGCGTTCCATGGCCTCTTGACCTCTCGTCCATCCGGATGAGCCAGTACGGTATGCTCCGGGTCCTGCTAGTTGAGTGACTCGATAGGGACCTTCCCAGTTTGGTCCAAGTACACCTTGTCTTGGGTCTTTCGTGTTCTGGTTGACTTTCCTCAACACCCAATCACCCACTTGGAATTGGCGAATGTGTACCTTTTGGTTGTAATAACGAGCCACTCTTTGTTGATATTACGAGATCTCGGCGACTATCCTTTCTCTTTTTCTTCCGAGCAAGTCCGAGCTGCACACATCGCTTTCGTTGTTTTGCTCCTCGTTGAAGTGCTCTGTCCGGTGTGTCCCCATTCCTATCTCAGCGGGAACCACGGCTTCGTGTCCAAATGCCAAGGAGAATGGGGTCTCTCCAGTGGCCATTTTGTGTGTGGTTCTGTAGGCCCACAAGACACCAGGCAGCTCATCCACCCAAGCCCCTTTTTACTCGCCCAGCCTTGTCTTCAAGAGGCGTTTTATAGTTTTATTCGCGGCCTCTACTTGCCCATTGGCCTGTGGGTGTGAGGGAGAGCAAAACTTCAACTCTATCCCCAGGTTCTGACAGAAATCTCTGAACTTGCCATTGTCAAACTGCCTCCCATTATCGGTGACTAATGCATGAGGAATCCCATACCTGCAAATCACATTCTTCCAAATGAAATCAGTGGTTTTACCTTCTGTGATGCTGCTCAAGGCTCCACTTCGACCCATTTGGTGAAATAATCAATCGCGACTATGGCATGGGTGGCGGATGCTCTCCCTTTCGGCAGTGGCCCGATCAAATCTATTCCTCACTGAGCAAATGGCCATGGTGAATTCATCACCGTAAGGTTCTCCGGAGGCTGAGTCAGGTGGTTAGCAAAGCTGTGGCAGCTTTTGCAGCTTCTCGTCTTCTCCTGAGCATCTTGGTGCATGCGGGGCCAAAAATACCCTTGCCTCAAGGCCTTGAAAGCCAAGGACCTCGAACCGGAATGATTTCCACAGACTCCCTCGTGTATCTCTCGAAGGACGTAATCAGCCTCCTCTTGGTCTAAGCACCGCAGCAAGGGGAGAGTGTACCCTCGTCTATATAAGACCCCATCGATGAGAGTGTACCTGGCTGCTTTGCACCTCAATTTCCTTGCCCTGTTTCTTATCGGTTGCACTTGTCCCTTCCTTGAGGTAGGAAATGATCGGTTGCATCCGGTGTTGCTCGTTGTTAGGTTCATCACCTCGTCCTCCTGCTCGATACTCGAGCAGGTTTTGACTTCGAGAGGGATAGACTTTAGAAACTTGGGGTCCGAGGTGGCTGCCATGCGAGCTATCATATCTGCTCGAAAATTCTTCCCCCTCGGGATCTGTTCCACCTCGACAGCTCGGAAATTCTTCATTAGCTGCCTTACCTTCTGAAGGTAGGCATCCATCTTCTCCCCCTTTGCCTGAAAGCTCTCGTCGAGGTGATTAGTTACCAACTGTGAGTCCGTTCGAAGCTTTATTTCCTCTGCTTTTACTACCGAGGCGAGCTTCAAGCCCGCTATTACAGCTTCATACTCGGCCGATTGTTGGTGACTTGAACTCTAATCTCACGACAGTATTGCATCTCCGCCCCCTCTGGACCTTCAAGCACCACCCCTGCTCCTGCTCCCTGACTTCCACAGGATCCATCTACTGTGACTACCCATGTTTTGGTTGAAGCCTGGGAGCTTGACGAGGGTTGGCTCTCCGTCTCTTTTCCCCTCGCCGTGCACTCGACCACGAAGTCGGCTAAAGATTGTGCTTTTATGGCTGCTCGGGGTTGGTAATTAAGGTCAAACTCGCTTAACTCCACTGACCATTTAACCAACCTTCCAGAGGTCTCAGGCTTGTGTAGAGTTTGCCTGAGGGGCTGGTTAGTCAGTACCACCACTGAATGTGCTTGAAAATAAGGCCTCAGCTTTCGGGCCGCCGTGACCAGGGCTAGTGCCCACTTCTCCATGGTTGGATACCGGGTTTCTGCTTCTAGCAACGCTCTGCTCGTGTAATAAACAGGGTACTGTACTCCTGATTCCTCCCTTACCAGAACTGAGCTTGTTGCCCATTGGGATACAGCCAAGTATAGAAACAGTACCTCTCCTGCTCGAGGTGTTGACAGTAACGGAGCTTTTAGCAAATACTCTTTCAGCTGCTGGAACGCCTCCTCGCATTCGGGCGTCCATTTCGTCTTCCTGCCCTTCTTCATTTCCTGGAAGAAGACTCGGCATTTATCCGTGGCTCGAGATACGAACCTGTTGAGGGACGCTAGCTTGCCGGTCAGACTCTGTATCTCCTTGAGGTTACGAGGGGACCTCATTTCTATCACTGCTCTGATCTTCTCCGGATTGGCCTCGATCCCCCTGTGACTCACCATAAAGCCTAGGAATTTTCCCGAACTCACTCCAAAAGCACATTTTTCGGGGTTTAACTTCATTCGGTACTTCCTTAGGAGTGCGAAGGTCTCCTCTAGATGCTTTACATGCTCCTCCGCGTCTCTAGACTTGGTGATCATGTCATCTACATATACCTCCATAGTCCGACCGATCAATGGCTTGAAAACCTTATTCACTAGCCTCTGATACGTTGCCCCTGCATTCTTTAGGCCGAAAGGCATGACCTTGTAGCAATACAGCCCCTGATTGGTGATGAAAGCTGTACACTCCTCGTCTGATTGGTGCATGGGAATTTGGTTATATCCTGAGAATGCATCCATGAAGCTAAGCAACCCGTGCCCTGCCGTAGAGTCCACCAGTTGGTCTATCTTTGGTAGTGGAAAGCTATCTTTCGGGCAGGCCTTGTTCAAATCTGTGAAATCAACACACATTCTCCATTTCCCATTTGCTTTCTTCACCAGCACCACATTCGAGATCCATTCGGGGTAAGACACCTCCCGTATGAATCCCGCTTTCAGCAGCTTCTCAACCTCGCTATTGATGGCTTCGTATCTCTCCTGGTTCACGCACCTCCTCTTCTGCTTTACCGGCTTAGCATCTCTCCGTACTGCCAGCCTGTGACACGCCACTTCTGGGTCGATCCCGGGCATATCGTCATGTGTCCATGCGAACACATCTGCGTGTGCTCGCAGACATTCCACCAACTTTTCCTTCAACGGCTCGCTAAGGCCCGAGCCGATTCGGACCTTCTTCTCGGGGTCATCTGTTCTCACCTCGAGCTCCTCCAGCTTCTCTACTGGCTCTTGCCTTCCGTTCCTCGATTCTGCCCTCGTGTCTAGCGAGGTAATCTGCATAGTTTCTTTGGCGGCTACTGCATAGCAGCTCCTCGCCACCCTTTGGCTGCCTTTCATGACCCCTATAGCCCCATTTACTCGATACTTTAGGGCTAGGTAATGGGTGGACACCACGCATTGGTCGATCCTCATAAATGGCCTCCCAAGAATCGCTTTGGTATGGGTTTGGTTTCATCTACCACCACGAAATCCAGCATCATGTTCTTCTCGAAAGGTTTTGAGCCCATGGTTACCGCCAACTTGATGATTCCTAGAGGTATTAGCTTTCCTCCCCCGAACCCCTTCAAGGAAGTGCTCGTATGCTCGAGGCTCGCGCCTGCTATTCCTAAATCCTCGAGTGTGGATTTAAAAAGAATATCTACCGAGCTCCCCGAATCGACCAGTATTCGGTCAACTTCCTTATTCGCTACATTGGCTTTTACCACCAGGGCATCTTCGTGGGGGTACAGCACCCCCTCCTCATCTTCATCTGTCCACATGATTGGCACCTGCCGAACCTTGGCCTTCTTGGCCGCAGGAGCAGTGAACAGGACTTCTCGGCCGGCAGCGGCATATCTGCAATAGTTTTTCCGGGCCCTGTTAGAACTTCCGGCCATCGTTGGCCCACCTGAAATTACTCTCGTGGATGGTGGTTCCGTATCCATTTCATAGGCCTGGTCACCTTCCTCAGCCTGTTGTTCAACTACCGGGTGCCCTCCTTCTACAAACTCATCCAGGTATCGATTTCTAACTAAATCTTCTACCTGGTTTTTCAAATCACGGCACCGTGATGTGGTGTGACCATGGTCTCCATGGAAGCAGCGAAGCGCCCTTGCTCACTTCTCTGGTGGCGTGGTCATCGGCGTTGGAGGGCTCAGCAATCCACGCTCCTCAGCCACTTGAAGTATCTCTTCAAGAGATACCTTCAACTTCGTATATTGTCTGTAAGCAGGGCTCTGTTCCACTACTTGTATTGCCCTATCCCTCGGGAAGCTTCTTGGTGGGGGTGGCAATAAACGATCATCCCTGTTATGGCTCACTTCAGGTCTACTCGGTGGCTGGTTGCGGGATGTATGGCCATCATGACGCCGGTATTCTCTGTGATCCCGGCCTGGAGACCTGCGTGGTGGTTGGGGAACCATCCGCGGTGGGGGAACTCTCTGATACGGGTTGTATAAGGCTGCCCGGTCTCTTGCTGCCTTTGGAGCCTGTGTCCCTCGGGCAGGACTCCCTTTCTCCTTCCTTCTTGCTCCACTGACTTGTTCATTCCTCAGTTTGGCAGCCTTTTCTTCTTCAATTACCATGTCCAGTTTTACTTGTTCGTATGCGTCCGAATACGAACGGATCGAAGGACTCCGCAGGTTATACCATGGTCTCCCCATCCGAACACCCTCTTTTAATCCCCTTAGAGCTTGGGGATGGTTGAACGCACCAAGATCTAGGACCGATCTATGGTATCTATTGATAAACTCCCGGAGGGTCTCTCCTTCTTTCTGCCTCACCTCTGACAGCTCCATCATGTCATCCTCAGGGATCACCGCGCCCCGAAATTGTTCCGCGAACTCCCTGCACATCTGTTCAAAACTCAAAATGCTTCCCCGTGGGAGTCTGCGGTACCATTCTCTCGCCCTTCCCTCAAGAGTGAGCGGGAAGGCCCTGCACCTCTGTGCTGCTGACAGACCTTGCACCCCTGTCATGTCATTGAACCGCTCTATGTGTACTAATGGGTCACTCTTTCCCGAATATTGCAGATCCGGGAAGCGAAAGTCACGTGGGATCGTGACACCCATGATCTCCGAGGAGAGAGGAGATTCGTTGTCCAGCATTATTCGCCAGCTTGGACTTTTTCGGTTCCCCCGAAGATCTTCCACCACTTGCGCCAACCTGCGTACCTCTCCCTCCAACTCCTCCGCACGAGAGGTTGGGGCTGTCTCCTGCAAATGTTGACGAGACCCCCTTTCCTCCATGTTTGTTTCTTCTCTCACTGCAACATTCGGTGCCCGAGGTCTTTGGGCTTCATCTCCCGCATTTTCCCGAACATGAGCATTCCCTCGGCTGGACTCCGGGACATCGTTGCATGCTTTTCTCTGTCCCTCCCTGAATTCTTGTAACAGGGAGGTCATAATTTCGATCTGTTTTTCCATCCGATCCATCCTTTCCTGGATCTCCCTGTTCTGGGCCTCATTGGCCACTTCTCTCAGAGTCATCGATTCTTGAGACTTACACCTCTTGATTGTTTCCCTCATCGTTGTGTTGTGTGTCTTCAATGTATTAGGAAATCAGGCTTTTTGTGCCGATCCCCACAGACGGCGCCAAAAATGTTGATGCAGCTTTTCCCGCGTGCCTCAGCGGTGCTTGAACCTTCCAACGAGTACCTCCAAACGGCTCGGCGAGGACGTCCGAACCTTACGCTCGCGGTTTTAAGCGATGACTCGATCCTTACGCTCGCGATAAGCTCGAGCAGGATTGCCTCCTTTGTCCGGTTCCGCTGTCTTCTTCAGAACAGTGATTTCCCGGACCTGCACTCACAGAAAACCGGGTCAGGGGTCGCCGGGCGTTTCCCGGCGAAAACCCTCCGACGCTCAAGTCGATGTCGGGTTTCTCTTTTTGGTATCTCCTTAGTGAGGGAGACCGGAAAGATGAAAGGGGTATTATTTCGCCCCCCCCTTTTTGGATATGTATGGTGTTTTTTAGAGAAAGTCAGATGAGAGAAATTTGAAAAGGAAGAACCTGTGTCAAGTTACAGAAAATCCAACTTCTCTTTCTCTTTCTGTATCAAAAAATCCAACCCTCATGCCGTTCTCCTTCGTTTCCTTTTATATTCTTCTTTTTCCGCTCTTTTCCTTTCCAGGCTGTCCACTCCCACGCTAATGGTATCTGGGTCCCTCTGACAGTCAGGTTTGGCGGAATATTCCCTAGGGATGAGTGGCTGTTCCCTTAATCCGATTCACGTGGCTAGATCACCATGTCGGGCAAGCGTGCAGGGAATAATGACACCTTGGAGGCACGTCGTCGGCCACCGGCAATGATGATCACCACTCCACCATGTGGGACCCTGGTCAGACATCAAAAGGTGTGCCAGGATTCTGAGAAAAACGGGCCGGGTTGCCCTGGGTCGGGTCTTGTCCAGCTGTGCTCGTGAATCTCTGCGAGCAGGAGAGATGTGCTCGGTTCTCGACCTTGACCAACTTTGACCTGAGGGACGACCTCGAGCAGGGAAGGAGCTCTCGACCTTGACCAGCTTTGACCTGAAGGACGACCTCGAGCAGGGAAGGAGCTCTCGACCTTGACCAGCTTTGACCTGAAGGGTTGCTCGGGCTAGGTTGCCCTCGGGAGTCTTGCTTGAGCTGAAAGGGCTTCGAGGGGCTTGTCTGATATTTACCCCATACACCTGGAAGGACTTTGAGGGGCCTGTCTGATATTTTACCCAAACAGATATCTTAATCAGTTTTGGCAATGACTTTAGAGAAAAAGAAAGAATTCACACTGGATTTGAAAACGTAAAGTAGAAGAAAGACAGAACAGAGAGGAACTGGGTGGAAGCAAGCAATTGGAATGAAAGAAAGATGAAGTAGGCACCAGAGACAAGAATGATATAAATTCAACCCAAAAAAAATAACAGAGAAACCAAACTAAGTAATAAAAGTATATTACTAAAAACGGACAAAGTAAGTAATAAAAGTATTGAAAGAATAGGGAGATTTTGAAAATTTTCTCATGCTTGATATTGAGATTTAGTTTATGCAATAGTTGAATCAGGAAAATTAGTTTGTTTATTTTCCATTTAAGATGCTAATTAAGTGTTACTATCTCAAATAAAATTAATGGATCGGTGGATTTGACCTTATTCTATGTATGTATTATTGAATCAGTCAAACTTGCTACAGCTCCTAATTACTAATTAATTGCATATAAAAACAAATGTTGTCACAATGATAGTACCATCTTCAAATTTATTTATCCCGAGTCAAATTCATCTTGCTTTCAATAAACAGATCTTCCAGATAAGCTTTGTATCAATGCAATGATCAATTCAATTAACTATTACAAATTACTTAGCTTAATATTATAATATAAAACCCACGCTTTGGCTTGTAAAGCACACTTACTGAAAAAATCAAGTGATATGAGTCTTTAAAAATCAATGTCAGAAGTGGCTTCATGATCCAGATTTACACAAAATCAAGCCCAAAAGCCATGGCCAAACTTCCCCAAGACGTAGTTACTGATATACTATCAAGGCTACCTGTGAAGTCTCTTTTACGATTCAAGTGTGTATCCAAGCCATGGTTTTCATTAATCTCTGATTCTCAATTTGCCAAGATCCAACTCAAACAAGCAAAATCCGACAGCAATGGTAACATTCATAGAGTCTTACTCACGACGTCTCCACTTCAATCCATTGATTATGAAGCATTTGGATTTGGTGATGCCAGTGACAGTAATGTAACAGTGCAGCTTGGTTATCCTGGGGAGAAAATTCCTGAAGATGATGCTGATATTATAGGATCCTGTAATGGCTTGGTTTGCATAGATTTTGATTCCACCAACATGGTTCTGTGGAATCCGAGTACCCGAGTTTCCAGGGAAGTGCCAAGGCCAGATCCTTTTCCTGAAGAAGGTACTTCTTTTGACGGGTTTGGTTATGATATCTCTGGCGATGATTATAAAGTCATTAGAGGTTTCATTTCAACTACTGGAAATGGATATGTTTCCAGGGAAACTAAAGTGCAGGTTTTTTCCCTGAAAAACAATTCCTGGAAAGAAATTCAGTACTTTCATGCAAGGATTGATATTTACGGATTAGGGGTTCTGTCAAATGGCAAGCTGCATTGGCTTGGAGTACTGGAAAGTGGTTCGAATAAGAATTATGCAATCGTGTCATTCGATCTGACAGAAGAAAGATTCAGAGAGGTTGTTTCGTTACCAGATCATATCGACCTAAATACCTCAGTTGTAAATTTGAGGAACTGGGGAGACCGCATTGTTATATTTAATGATCGAAGGGACGGTTCTTTTGAGGCTTGGGAAATGAAAGAATCATTATGGACTAAATTGTTCAGCATCTCAAGGGACAAGTTTCCGGAATATGAATATTATCCAACTCTTGTAGGCTTCACGAAGGATGGTAAATTTTTGCTGGGGAGTGATGGAAGGGAATTAGTTTTTTACAACACAAAAGAAGAGACATTTAGATATATTGAGATATATGATGAGTGGCCTTGGTTTGAAGCTGTCACATATAAAGAAAGCTTAGTTTCACCAATTGCTGATGAAGCAAGCAGGTTCAACTAAGCAGATTCATATTCTACCGTACTAGCATGTTGCAGCTTCACTAATCAATTTGTAGTTTCTGATAAAATTATTTGTTCCGGAAATGAGTGAATTTGAGTATGAATTTTAAAGTTCATTGAATCATTCAACTTGCAACACCTCCCAACTACAATTGCAGATAAATAACTGCTGCCAGATCCAATATTTTATCCTGAGCCAAAGTCATCTCAGTTTCAATAAATAAATCTGCACTTGCAAACTGTCTCTAATGGCTGATTTTTTAACAACTGCTGTACAGCTCAGTTTAGGTGTGGATGCATTGACCAATTAATTAACTATAAACAGACTACTTGTGGTTTCACAATGTTCATTTTCACACGGAAATAGCAATGTATGACTCAAGAATCAAGCCGAAAAGCCAGGGCCAAACCTCCACAACACACTGTTACTAATATACTATTGAGGCTACCAGTCAAATCTCTAATACAGTTCAAGTGTGTATGCCAGGCATGGTTTTCCTTAATCTCCCATTGTCAAATTTTCCAAAATTCAACTCAAACAAGCAAAACATAGCACAGCCTGTGTCAATAATAATATTAAAAGAGGTGCATAATGCAGCTCAGAAGTAGTTTATGCATATGTACCTAACAAGTTAAAAGAGGCAAGTTCATTGTTTTAACCAAGAGTAAAGTAAGCATAAATACAATCATCGCCATAAGACTTAAATGCTCTTAAATTAAATCTGGAGCAAATGTGAGCTCATAAGATGCAAGTTACCAACCATACTGCTTGTTTAATCTTATCATCTTTACTATGAACCGCTACCAGGTTCCATGGTTCTTCAACTGGTAGCTGCATAACTACAATTTTACCATTATTTTGTACCTAGGAAGGTTGCATCAATGATTGAAACCCATGGAACACGAATTCCATTTAACTATACAGTAAATCAGCTAAACGGACCTAATGCTCAACTAGAATGTAATTTCCCAGTAAGTTATGTTGGCAAGTCTACTCTCTTATAACCCCTATAATTGCTTTAAGATGGCAATCCAAACCACAAGCTATTCACATTTCAAACTTTGAAAAATGAGTTAGTTATGGGTCACCATATCCTCAAAACAAAAGGTACTGCCATTATCAGAAAGAAGTAGAAAAAATATAAATAAAATAAGATAATTCGATAAAATCCAAAACCTTCTTCTCTCATGCCACCATTGCACTTGAAAATTTTTCACAACACTCTTGAAAACACAACAAACCCCAAGCAAAAGTCAAATAAAATGTAGAAATTAGGACCATGATGATGGATTACACCATCTAGACAAGGTAATGGATAGAACACCAATGCACATTTTGGTGGTGCAAAAGAGTCCAAATATTTATACACACACACACACACACACACACACACACACAAAAACACATATTCACAGAGAGAGAGAGAGAGAGAGAATAAAAGAATCAAACTTGGATCCTAATCAAGTAATATTGCTGGACCAGGGCTTTCCTGTTTATAATTTCATTTCCAAATTTGCAAACACAATATTCACATCAAAATAAATGGTACAGTGAAGCTGCAGGTTGGAAATTAAAATACATCAATTGTTCTTCAGTGTCAAACCCTGCATCAAATTCAAACTCACTGTGTGTGCCTGCATGTTGAGTATTTCAACTTGCTTTTCTCTTTGCTATATCTTGCCACGAAAGAGCCTCATCCACAGAAATATTCATTACCAATCAATCTCAATTTTTACAACTGCGAGTTTTTTCATTCCTTTAGCTTAGTAGAGTTAGAAGAAAAAGAAGTGGAGAGAGACATTTTAGAATTCCTATTATTTGAGACATTTTAGACTATTGGATTTCTATCCAAGCCTACCTTTTAGTTATTGCCCTTCTCTCTTCCACTTTCCCAAATTTCTCCTTAACATAGGGAACTTAAAAACTTACTTTTCACATTATAAAAATACCACAATAATTTCTCTGTTATCTCTCTCTAAAATCTGAATTAGCAAAGAGAGGACCAAGGTTTCAGTTTTCATTACTTTTCTTCATGTCTCTCTCTTTAGTTATTCTTCTTCCCAGTCATAGGTTAAAAACAAGTCGGAGACACCTTGAACAATCAAATGTAGCAACCAAGTGAGCAACAAGAATCTTACAAACGAAAAATAGAATACAGATAGGCAGGAGGAGGAGGACAAAGAGAAAAGTGATTTCAATACTATAAATTATGGGTTCCACATTTTCCTTCCCATCAGGTTTTTACATTGGATGTACAGTTAACACACATTATCCTCCATTGAAAATTCAGCGAAACTACAGAATTGTAATACCAGAATAATAAAACAAATTACCTGTCAACAAGGGTGACTTTGGTTGTCCCACAAAAGTCATTCCAAGTCTTGTAGCACCTGACATGAAACATCACTATGACTGAAAAGCCAATTTTCATTTGACTCTTCTTGCTAGCCCCATATAGCCACCATGTCCCCTGGTGTGAGTTTAACAGAAAACAGCCAGGGTTGGGGGTATATGTTTGGCTTTACACATGCCTGAAGATTGGTTACTCACAGATTTGGACTGTCTGTTAGGGAAGAGGAAAATCGGAAAATGGCAGTTTTCAGCGTCAAAAAAAATATTGAAAATGTATTTGAAGGCTTCAACTCTTTCCCAGTGAAAACGTTCAAGTTCATGATTCTTTTTTTTTTAATAATTTGAGACTATTCTATATGGACAAGAAAAGTGTTATCGTAATTCATAAGAAACAAATTTGTGCAAAACAATCCCTCCTTTTCCAGAAATAAAAGCAAATAATCAAAGATATACAAATAATAATACAAAGCAATTCACACTGTCACACTCATAAAAATCAAATCCTTCCTTCATTCTCATCAGGAAATACACGGAGGGTCCTCTTCTGTTTCCAAAATAAATTTTCAGAAGCAGTTGTGATTTCTTAACACTTATTTACTTGTGAAAAACAAATTATAGACACAAATCTCTTAATTCATGGCTGAAACCCCTTGACAGCTAATTCTTTAGGCCATCCAGTCTACCACACTGTTTTTTTCAAAGGCTAACAAAATTAATATAAGAATAAACCACTTGTTTTCTTCTTTTAAATATACCAATCAAACCAGTTACGTTTCAGCTTCTTTCTAAAGAAAATCAAAACCAAAATCACAAATAAAAAAAATTCTAACCAGTTATGTATCAAATATTTTGTTAAGAATTTCCCAACCATCAACAGAGTATGACAAAGAGCAACACGGCAGTTACAAAACCAAGGAGATGAATATCATACATAGCTAGCAGAAAGCAATATGGGGGGAGTGTAGTTCGCTCAGTCCCATAGGTGTAAATTTGCAGGCAAGTTCAAGCAACTTTAAGGAAAACTTCAAAAGATCACAAATGAGGGAAAATTTTATAATGTTTTAGCAACTACTATTGAAAAAGAAACCTATAGATGCATCAAAAACACAAAAGAGAGATGATATTACAGCAGAAAAGCATGCACTCAAAGGAGATGTATTCCATGCACTATCCTCAATTTCCGGAAAAAGGTAAAACTGCTATGGGTTTTAAAGTAATTATTTCTAGGTGAAAAAGGAAACACACTTAGCATGGGGCATGGGGGGTAGAAAAAAAAAAGAAAAGAATTAAAGGCGATTCACACACTTAATTGAAGAAAGAATTAAAATCATGTGGTCCATTAATATTTTACTATTCTCACTTTTGCCAGCCATGATTTGAACTTATGAAACCACCTGAGCCCAGCATCAGGATGCTTTTCTTACAGTAGAAGCAAGAGCAAGCAATGGTGAATATGAGGCTAGCATGCCAATACTCTCCTATTAAAGTGTAAGTGAGTCTTCAAAGATATGGGGAAGGTCCTAATCATTTTGTCAGTATCTATGGAACTGTAAGACCATGCTGAAGATAATTGCTTTATATGAATGATAATAGGCAAATTCAGATGACTCCAGAAAGCTACTTAGATTACGGTTCTCAACTACATTTCTCTTTAACTTGTTTCCTTGCTTCATGAATGCTGGTCGTAGATTATCTTGCACTATTGGCAAACTGACATAAATTGATGAGATAGGGGAGAAAAGAAATAAAATAAAAGAGAATATAGATACAAAGATATATGTAGATCGTACCACAATATAGTTAAATGGGGCTTAATTTATATTCAATAAATATTGTTACAACAAATTTTGAAATAAAGAAATCTATAAATCCCTTATTGACACTATTTGAACTAGGCATATCAATGTACAAACATATCTAATTTATAAAGTACAATAAGAAGATTGAAAAATTCTCTGACCTTTACACTTCTCCAGACCACCGTTAACACTCCTGCACAACTGTTCATTTATTACAGCTGATCAAGTAGATGAAAGCATCACAAGAACACGATCATCCATCAACAATGAATTGATCATCTTGATTATCTCCCTCAACCCTAGTATCTCCATGAACCATTCCATTCACATGGTGTAAATTCTGCATCATTTGAGAAAGATAATGGGTACTAGCACCAGTATGATCAGAGAGCCCTGTAGGATGACCAGTCCACTGGGAAACAATCCCAAGCAGCTGGCTGGTAAGGTTTTGCTGCTCATGAAGAATACGGGCCTGCATCTGACCCATTTCTGTCCTGTGCTGACTCAACATTCCATCAATCCTCTTATTCCATTCTGACCTCCGCCTATTAATCCTTTCCTCCCACTCCCTCTCCTGAATCAACTCTTCATCTCTTCTTCTTCTTTCCCTCTCTTCACTCTCCTTCTCCATAGATTCCCATTCCTGTATCCTCTGCCTCCTTAAATGTTCCTTAGCCTTCTCCCTCTCTTCCCTCTCCTTCTCCCTCTCTTCCAACTTCCGTTGCCATTCCTGCTCAAGTTTTGTACGAAAATTTTCCCTCCTCTGCCTCTCCCTCTCTCTATCCGCTTCACGTTGCTCAAAGCGAGCCTCCATTTCCCTCAACTGTCCCAACTGATTTGCAAGAAACCCCAACGTCTTCTTCTCCAACCCCTTCAACAACTTCCTCTTCTTCTTCAAGTTAGACCCATTGGGCTCTCCTTCATCATATGCGAACCCATTATCCCCATCCTCCCTAACCCTTTCATGATGACCATTAAAATTATCCTCCCCCTCATCACCATCATAGTCAAAACCCAATCCCATCATCCCATTCTCTCCACCATCAATTGTGGCAAAATCCCCATCCCCTGAATGACCCATTTGCCCAAAATCTGCAATCTCCATCCCACTACCCATCCCGACAAACCCGCCACCATTTTCCCCATCCTCATTAACAACCGCCATTAAATCACTGCCATTACTAATATTACTATTATACAAAGCTGGTACATCTCCAAAAACCTCCTTATACCTTAGAAAGTTAGACCAATGAGTAAGCCCCTCAACCCAATCGAACTCATCCCCATTACACTCCCCACCAACCGAATTGTCGACAGACAATTCAGGTTTCTTGATCTTCTGCTTAACTAACAAATACTGGTGCCTCATATTCTGCACCTTGGTGGAAACATCCTTCCATGACCAGTGCCAAGGAAACGCGATAGAATCGCGAACATGGTGCATGGAATTCACATACAGAGCAATTGGTTTATATTTCTTCTCGCGGGTTTTCATCTTCGCCAAAGTCCCATCAGCGACCATCTCACCATACTTGTTTATTAGGGTTTTCTCTTCAGCCTCTGTCCATTTCTTTCTTCTTGAAGTCACCATTGTTTGACAATTCCAATACTTGCACGAATAAAATTACAAACACCAACTTCTTCTTTGAAAATAATTTCAATATTATTATTACTAATATCGCATACTAAACTATATGGCATCGAAGGGAAACTCAAAACCCGAAAACAAGCCCAACCCAGATAAAAAAAGCATCAAAATTGATAAATAAAAGAGAGTAAAAAATCCTTACCTTGACCTTGAGATTTGCAGACTGTTATAAAAATTCAAGCGTTGATGGAATTTTTGGATTGTTGAAGGCTTCTTGGAGGTAGATGTCAAGGGAAAATTAGATGAGAATGTGAGGGAATCTAAGAGAAAATGATATCTGGGTAGTTCAGTTAAAGTGAATTCGAACAATATTTTGCATTTTTTTGGTTAAAACGCCGCGTTTTACTTTTTGCCGTTGAAGAGCGCATGTGGGTGCAACTAAAAAGGTGGCAGAAAATAATTGGATAACGGGTAGTTCGGGTACTTCGCATTGTAATCTATTGACGTGTGTGGTTAGCGCGGAGAATAAAATTGACTTTGCTCAGATTACACGTGGACTTGTTCGAATGGAGGCAAAAGTGAAAAGTGTGTATACGGAGTTCCATTGACTTTTTTCCAACTTTTGACATCATCATGATTAATGTCTTTGACCATTTATTATTATTATTATTTTTTATTTGGTTCAAATCAGAGGGAAGATTTCTAGCCCTTAAAAAGTACATGGCACAATCTCGTATTTTCTACATTAAACAAATTTTATAATATATATAGGAAAAGAAAGTAAAAGCATAAATAAATAAAGAATGGACACATTTGTATTTTTATTTTCTACAGGTTAGGAGGAATCTTCTTCCTTAAATTTAAAATTTGAAAGGATGATTTCGGTCAAATATTAATTAGAAATACAAACAAGAGATTAAGCGTATATTTGAAATTGAACTTAGGTAATTGTAATTTTTAAAGTACAACACTAAAGTATTTGATAAATACTAACGACTGTACCTTAGATATTATGTTAATATAATTTTTTTTCTTTGTATGATGAAAAATCTATTATGTCTTTAATAATTTATCAAAATTATTATTTGAAAATTATATTTACGATATATTATTAACTTTTATTTTATAATTATAATTTTTTTTACAGCATATATAACTTTTAACTTATAGCACTTCAATTTCAAACATATCATAAAGGTACTTACTAATGACAACTCTTTAACGATTAGGATGATCAACTAATTTTTAATAAGAAAATAGTCAACATAACCTTCATTTAAGCAATCTCTTGAAATATTACTTAGAAAGTAAAGAATTATTATAAAAAAAAAATTAAGTTCTATTTTTAGTATAATTATTAATCACTTAGCTCTCCCAATAAATGATTTCATTGACAAATAAAAATAAAATAATGGAGAAATTTTTATATAAGAAGAACATTTTAATGAGTATTGAAGATATTTATAATTAATTATTGTCCTAGGCAATAAAATAATTTAGTATAATTTAATAGTACGACACATTAAATACCTGAAAGTGCATTTGCAGCTCATATTATATTGCATTGCATTGTATTAAAAAGATGGCTGATACAATAAAAGAAACATAAAATAATCCCATAAGGGAGTAGGGTTTAGAGTATATTGCATTAAAATATTGCTTATATTTTAACTTTAATAATTTTACTTTTATTATTCAATAATTTTTTAATAAATTTAAATTTATTAAATATTAATGTATATTTATTTTAAATAAAATTTAATTTAAATAATAATATAAAATATCAATAAACCTAATTATTTAATAAATAATGATAATACGTTATTTTAGTTTTATTACATAAATCATTTTTATTATTTTACTTTAAATATATAAAAAAATATTTCAATTATTTAATCATTTATTATTTACTAAGATACTAAATTTAAAAATAAATTTAAATTACATAATTATATTCAAAATTTATAAATAAAAATTAATTTATAAAATATTTAAAAAATTAATTTTTTATTGTATTATATTATATATTTTATTTTATTTTCGTTTATAATATTATATTATTTGATAAGTATATCATTAAATTATTTTCAAGTTATAAAAAATAATTTGTTAGTAATTAATTTCAAAAATTAATAATATAACACTAAATTATAAATAAATTTAAATAATACTAATTTAATGTTGATATTAATATAAAATAATATTACAAAATAGTATTATATATAATATAATTCATAGTACATGAAACATTGTATTGCATTACAACTTAATATAATATACCCTAATGTAATGCACTACATACAATAAAGCTAATACAATGTAATGCCAAGCACGCACACACTTGCGCATGCACACACACAAACACATATATACATAATCATTTTGATGCGGGTGCTCACATTTTTTTTTACGGGGATACGCTGTTAAACAATACATTTTTATAACATCTCCGCGCTGACTTTGTTTCTATTAAACGGCACAGTTTTAATAACATGCCTACCAAAAAAAAAAAATGAAAGCCCCCCGTGAGAGAATGAATACACCAAAACTCATTAATTTAATACACTACAAATTGAAATAAGGGTTAATTACCCCTGGGTGACATTTGTTTTTAAAAAATTTTTAAAATGTGACACATGTTTTAAAAATACTCGATCATGTGACAATTTATTAACTTTTGCCATTAATTCTAACTGACTAAGAGTAAAATTCGAAAAAATAGATTTATTTATATTTTCATAAAGCCAAAGAGATAAAAATATGAGATTTATACAATGTTTTACAATTCATAAGAGATCTGCTCATGTTCACAAATTAATTTGATTCAATAAGAATTTTTTTTCTAAAAGAAAAATTATTTGATTTAACCTACAAAAAATCCTGTTAATTAGAGTTAGATGTAATTTTTTATATATATATTTTTCTATTTAAAAAGATTGAGAGAAACATCATTTTTTAACTAATTATATGGGTAGAAATATTATTTTATAACTAATGCTAGAAGTAGAAAAATCATTTTGTAATTAATGGTAAGGGAAAAATGTTATTTTGTAACAAATTGACTATTCTCGTTAAAGTTAATGATAAAAATTAACAGATTGTCACTTATCAGGTACTTTTAAAATATGTCATATTTTTAAAATTTATCAAAACATGTGTTACTCGGAGATATTTAATCTTTAAAAAAAGTAAAAAAAATAAAAGAGAAAAACACACAAAATTATATTGGAACTTATTATCTTGTTAAAAAAATTATTTAAAATGTAAGCTCCCCTAGATTAAATTGTTGTATTCGCACCTATGATTTTTAAAAAAAATAAAATTGAATGACCATTTAGAAACACAAAAATAAGTACATGCGGACACAATAAGTTTGCCAACAAACACCAAGTTTGTAGTGGATATAAAATGCAATCAATCTGTAATCGTCTTTTGTAAAATCTCCATGATATATGCGTATACGTATCCTATGAATCTGCTAAAAAATGATGAGGAAAAAAAAAAATCTAAATCTGCGAGAATTCCTACATATCTTCTGATAAGTTGTGCCCAAGTTTTCTCGTCAAGAAACAATCCTCTTTTAGCTAATAAACATTTCCTGAATTCTTTCATTCACACAGGTTTCTTTGAATCTTCAAACTGTATTCTCCGAGCGGACGTAAATGCAAAAATTCTTTCATTCTGACATATACTTTTATATGTCTATCAACAACTTGGGTTTTGATTAGTGTTTTGGTTTGTAAAGACTGGGGAATTGCTGCTTGGACTGTCCCCCATATCCTTTGTTTTGTGAAGAAGAAATGTTCCAGATAGGATTGTAACGAAGCCACACAATTCTGTCACTATCTGTGATGTATTTTGTGAATCCCAGTCCTGTTGTAATTAGAAAGAAAAAAGGGAAAAAAATGCAGAAAATTTCACCTATTAGTAACTGAAAAATGCAGAAACTTAATTATAGTATTATGATGGTAAAGAAAAGTAACATCTCAGGCAATGTCACAAACTTAATTTAATACAATACCTTGAACATGATTATGCTAGCAACGATGGTGAGAGTTGTGAACATGACATAGTAGACTGGAGATATAACAGCAGTATTGAAAGTGTCTAAAGCCTGCAAACACATAGTGCGACTCGTTGAGAAAATGTATCCTTTTCATTGCAAATAGGACTATAAAAAAGCAGTCATCAAAAAGAGATTGTAATTATGTGCCAAAGATTATACTATAGCAACGTTTTATTCATCATGCAACAAGTTCTCTAAAAAACTATGATTTAAAGGCTTAAAGTTCGCACCATTTATGAGAACTTGACAGGGTTAAACATGTTTCTGTCCCACAATCAAATAACAATAATGGCATGTTTGGTTTGAAGAAATATAAGGAAATGAGAGGAGAGGAAGAGAAAGAAAAGAAATAAGAGGAAAATATCAATTCCAAGTCCAACCGAACAATGAAAATGAGATTTATTCCCTTTTTCACTAATTTTCTCTCACTCCTTTCCTTTCCATTCCTCTTCTTTCCTACCATTTCTTCTAACCAAACATAGGCCGAGGACTTATACTTCATCAAAGACATTCTGCAAGATGCATAGTTGAATTTTGCCATTTAAAGTAAAACATTTACCACATAGAAAGATAAGTTTGAAAAAATGGAATAATCTGTGGTTTGAGGAAAGGTGAAGACTGAATCATCAGTTTAATTTTCTTGCCCTCTTTGTTACCAGGCCAAAAGCTGATTCTGATGATTAATCAATTGAGGTGGTGAGCTTGTTTCATCCATCTATGTACAGTAAATGAGTATTTTTGGTTTCATGTTGAGATGGCCTCTGCTTGAAAATTTACAAGTTCTGGTCATGTCGTGAAAAATCATCTCCCTTTAGAAGATTTGTGAGAAAATTCAACCTTCCGCAGTAATATTGTCGGATATTTGAAGGCTAAGAAAATAAAATTTTGTGAACAGTTACATATAAATGAGTAAGGGAGAAGGAATAAGGTTACCTCTAAGAGCAACTGAATTTACCATAAAACCTCAATGCAAAGATTATATTTCCAAGATAAATATTCACCAGAATGCAATTTTAATTCATAGAAGAAACTTCCATCTCATAAGTTATGCATAGAGATTTCCATGAGTTATATAATAAATTTTAACTTGGCTGAACCGACATTCTTGATTCAGTGACTACACTTTTCCTATATAATCCACTAACTTCAACCTTTAAAATGTATAAGTTCAGTTGTCTTCTAGATTGGGGGAAAAAAAAAAGCAATAGCAAAAAAAGGTCAAAAGGGATGGAGAAAATTTTCACAAATTTACCTTGTTCAAGTAGTTTATTTGCAAAAGACAGGTAAAGATCACAACCACAGTGAAAATCCATGTCTGGTAGTAGATAAATTGATTATGTCCTGAAAAACTTAGCTTCAAAGCTATACCTAATGCTTTCACACTCATCGCCTGCATTTAAATAATGGTATTAGACTTACAGGAAAATCAAACATTGTCGTAGCATAAACAAGTTTCAAAGACGATATGCAGACCGTAATAGAGCCCATAGCTGAGCAAATTCCAACATATACTATCAAATGGCTGTTCCCGTAAGTTGGCACAAACTTAAAAATTAGGACACTGACCACAATCAAAACTATGCCACCATAGACAAGGAAACCTGAAAAAATGAACATTTGTGTTAATTGGACAATGCAACTAATTCTTGCCTAAGTTATTGAAATTAGCCCTGATTAATAACAAAGTGTATATATCAAGCTGCTAAAATGATCAAATTTTCTTTTACTTCTCAAATACCTGGTTGTGTAGCGAGGTGCCACAGTTCCTTAACAGAATGAATAGTTCTCTCGTGTGGAGCATGTAAAACTATACTTACAGAGCCCACCACACACAGAGCACATCCTAACATACCAAATATATGCAGTTTCTCCTGCAGAATAAAATGAGCTAGCACTGCACTGCATAATAATGATCTCATCAGAAACTAATACGCAAAAATAGATCCACTTTATGATTTAAACACAGCCATCCATTTTAGTATAGCGTCTACCTATGTGTATATGTATGTAGAAATGAACACACATGTATGTAGACTAATAAAATTAAAAGGAACAAGCAAAAGAAAAAAATTTTCTCTCGAATTTGCTACTGCAATCAATGTTGAAACGATCATCATTACCTGAATATGATACTTAACGCTCCCAAAGGAGTTACAAGAATTGCAGGTGCAAATGCATAGGCAGCAAAATTAGCTATCTCACCAACAATCACTTCAAAAACAGAATAAATCAGATTAAAATATATTAAAAAAAAGAAATCATCAGAAGATTTTAGATCACAGGGGATATATGATAACTAGATATTTAATAGTCTCTTTTTACCAAACGAAAAACATAAAAGAGGGAGGAACATTGTGTAGTTGTGTGCGCGCGTGTGTATATCAAACTTTCCACAATATATCCTTGTGATTTTAAAAGGTTTATGTTCTCATCCTCACAACTGAGACTAACAAACGAGAATGTAATATTTCTGAAGTAATATCTTCAATCAAATTGGTAATATCGTCAAATTATAAAATTACAAGTTCCCCTCATGTTCATAATTTCTGCAAATCTCAGCATATTTCAGGCTACCAGTTCATTATTCCTAATAACCAAAATTCCTTCCACAAATCATTCAGATAAACTATTGTGTTATGTTCACCGTGAACTACGCTCAAAACAGCATTCTTTTATTATATCGGTATCAATGGAAGTGCTGACAACAATGTTTTCTACGCAGCCAACAAACAGAAAGACACAGGATAACGACTTTTTGTTCGAATTAAGTCACTGAAAAAACTATGTGCACGAATAAGTCACTGTTCTAACATATGTTAATAATACATCTACGTTCACTGGTATGCAGTTGTGTTCATATCAGTAGTCTGTTAATTCCTAATAACAACAATTTATTTGAAGTTAATCAGGTAACAGAATTCAGGGTACATGATGAAACTTTACATGGGTATCTAATAGTACATACATAAACTTTGTCGATTATAACACACATATAATTCCCCATAGTAAAAGAAAAGGAAAAAAACTACCCAAGAAGCAAAGCAAAACAATCCATTTACTCATAGTTTCATTGAAACCAAAATGGCTAATAAGAATGTTAAACTTACTAGTTATCATCCCAGCCCACCACCACGGTTCATACAAGTATGAATGTCCTCCAGAACCTGATGAAATTAAATTACAAGCAACAAAACACTTAACAATACCAATTCAATAATCAAATATTAAAAAAATAATGGGGATATAAAATGAAATGAAATTCACCTGCTCTTGTTCCTGTAGTCCCAGCTTTTTGGAGGCCTTTCTTCTTAATAATAAAACTGGAGCCAATAAAAATGCTTGATGATACAGCCAAAACAAACCCATGAACGTTGTCTGATGATATCCCCATTAACCAAATAAACTCACCAATAATCAATTTTTTTTTTTTTTTGGGTTTTGCAGATGCCAAGATTATCAACCCCAAATCCCTGCTCCATTGAGTCCATCAAATTCAATTCAAAACACTATATACACATCACATTCATAATTATTAATATATCATTCATGCATGGCAAAGAATTAATTGTACCTTTCTTGGCACACTGCAAAGGGGGAAATTGGGAATATTAATATCCCATATTGTGTTTCATATCATATAAAAAATATGATCATGGAAAGAGTTTGATGATGGTTTTTCCGTTTTTTATTTTTCGGAATGTTTTTGAGTCTCTGCGATGTTGATTTGATTGTTTGTGATGGATGGTTTGGTTTGGTTCTTGGGTTTGAGCATAAAAATGGTAGGAAAATTTATCTGAGAAAGTGTTTTTTGTTGTTGCTGCTGTCGTAGATGTTTTTCAGTTGTTTTGTTCAAAGTTTTGAGAAATGAGAAACTGAAGACCGTTACATTCAGCGTCGATAAAATACAGCCACAATTTATGATATATCTCCGAGTCCCGCGCTCTCCATAATCTAATGTAACGAGTAATGACATGCATGAAAATGCTTTGCTTAAATGGGCTTTCTTTAATTATCTTTTTCCAATTTTATCCTCGTTTATATAATTATATTCTTGCATGTGAAATATTTTGGTGAGGTAACACTTTGTTGAGAAATGGGGAGACCATTAAAGATGTTTAATAGGCATGGACTTTTGCCTACATGGGGCGTGTATAAACAAATACCAATTGATAGAAACAGAATTATGAGGAAAGTAATTAGGGTAATTTGGGGAAAAAATCACCTGGACTTTTTTAATGCAGTTTTATGAAGACCAGTACTAATGCAAACAGCATATTATTTACGTCATTGCTTAAACGTATGCTTCATAGAATAAATACTTTTTCCCGTCTCATCAATGCCCAAAGGTACCAGGTATTGAAGAAGAATGCCAACACTAGATCCTATCAAAAATCTCCATGACCATGGATGGGGCCATGTCTATACAGCAGTAAGATTAAAAGGTTAGGCTTGCTTGTATTTCAGCTCAAAGAACTATAATCAAATTGGATAATTCGCTACAAAATTGATTCTCAATCATGAGAATATAACGAACGATTGTTTGAACGTTCTAACGTAACCATCTTCCCATTTTCATTGTCATTATCTTCCTCTTCTTGTTGGCACGATGCTTGGCAGCAATTCTCAACTTCCTCTTGGCATTCTGCGTTGGGTTGACAACTGCCATGCGCTTGTCCTCTTGTTTCCTCCTATCCCTCTTTGCCTTGAGATTTTTTCTGATCTCATTATAGACCTGTACAAAACTCTGGCTGCCTAATGTATCCCGTATGCTATCACTTACTTCTTTGGATAATTGCTTCAGATCATCTGGAAGGTGCAACAACATCAGCTTGTGGATAAGGAACATTGAATTATCATGATATAATAAATACTATTTAGTACATATTTTACGAGAACTTAAGTGTTGTTCTGCATTTCAAGTAAATTCCCTCCTATGATTGACAACAGAAGACAAAGAGCATATCATGTAAACTAGTACTGTCAGATGGGAACAGCATAACTCACCAGGGATATTCTTCCCGGCAAATCCTTCACAAACTTTATACAATGATGGCAGCATATGAAACACATAGCGCTGCAAGTAGTCCAGACTAATTTCTGATGAAACGAGCCTAAAAGTGTTGAAGACGATTTTCATCTACATGCAACATTTGAAACCACAATAGCGGTTAGTATTTTAATCAACACAAGAAGCAAAGAATAAACATATGAAAAAAAAATAATTGTAACAGGCTGAAAATTCAAATGCAATAGACTCCAGCAGACCAACCTGAATAGTAGCATCCTTTTGAAGAGCAATCTCTCCCATCTTTTTGAGCAAATTAGAGACGAGCAAACACTGGAAATCACCAGAGGCAAGACGATCATTTTGGTCACCTGCTCCAGAGATAATAGATAGGAACAATCCTTCTCTTTTTCTTAAGCCAAGCAACTGAAAAGCTCTAAGAAATAGACCCTGCTCATGTTGTCCAAGGGTAGACCAAAAATTTTGAATATCTGCACATTCCATGTGTCCTTTGAAAGAATGCATATTACAGATTGCTGACACAAGATTCTCGGTAATATGGCTGCTGACAGAATCATCAAAAGAAACTTGGGTCTCTAGCTGGTAGCATAACGAAACAGCTATCATAAATACTCTACTTGGCTTAATCAGGAAGAAAGCTCCTAATGACTTCTCCCTGTCTTCCCTGCGAGCTTCAGTTACAGCAGTAAAATACAAGGCTATAAGGCGATTTGATATATTACACAACTGCATATGGGGGTGCAACAACAACTCACAAATTGCTTCCCATAAATCCTGAAAATGAAGCAAAAGTAAGTAAAACAATTAATGAAAAGTGGGGAGCAAAAACCCAACGGCCGTCATTAACAGTAGCTCAGGGCCATTTAGGATAGCAAAAATGCACATCATCAGAAACAGACACACACAACTTGAAACTCATTAAAGCATAACTAAAATGGACAACAAAGATACTAAGATGGGAAGTCCAGTGTTGCACCCCTTAAAAAACAAAATAAAATAAAATGGGACAGAAGAAGGGCAAGATAAATTTCAACAGCACATTTAGATGCATGTTCATCAGAATGTTCAGAAATTGAACTTCTAATTCAGCAGTATTCTCCAGCTCTATAAATTGATGTTTATATATGTTTGTAACTGAGTAATTTCTATAATTTATTTATAAAGAAATTGATTTTAAAAGCACTGCTCATTCTCAAGATTTGCAAATTTTGTTCAATTTTTTTCACACAAAAGGACATCTACAATCCAAACCAATTTATCGTAAGCACTGTCATTCTAATTACTGTCGTATTAATCTTGCTTCCACCCACACTTCCACTACACAATCAAACACTCTAAGCAATCTAACACTGAGCACAAAAGAAATTCTTAAAATATCTTCTTAACAGGAAGAAAATAGACATTACCTCCAGACACGTATCTAGTAAAATATTAGGGAACTGACAGAGGATCTTCTCCAACAGAACGAGTGAAAAGTACCAATCTTTCCATAAAGGAATGATGGCCTCATCAGGAAGATCTAGTTGCTTTTCCGCAATATTTTTAGTAGAGTGCAAAATGCTTATTGACTTTTGCAATACAATATCAATATGCTCCTGAAAGTCTTTCTTCATAACTTCAACCAGCAATCCCAATACCTGTACAATGCATCAAAGGCCATCAGATTAGGAACATGCCCAAACAACACACATAAAGCTCCTAAGAATAACCATTTAACCAGCAATTCTGTTAATTCCAGTAACACCTTAGGATCTCAAAACTAATGGTACATCTCAGATAACCGTATACTTGAATGACAACATAGTTTGGAAGACTGGAATGTAGTCCAGGTAACAGAGATGCTGGGAATACCGACCAGTCAACATAAACACACAGTAAGTAGGAAACCGATAAATATGCGGCCAAATGGATTAGCAGACAGCAGCTATTGTAGAAGCTAAAACCAAAGATTACTCTCCTTGGAACCAAAAGGTCTTCATAGTCTATGTAAAACCATTGGCATTGATATTTGGTTTCTGTAACAGATAATACATCTAACCAAGTTACAGATGTATCATATCAAAAGTTTTAACATTGGTGATCGTCATGAGTAAACTAGATTGGAGCATCTAATTGGACTAAGATCTTGAATAAAATCTTCAACATATTAAGGATGTATCAAAATTGTTAATTAAAAGACAAGTCAAGGCCAGATAACGAAAAAATTATTATAGAGAACAAAGCATCCTACTCAAAATACAGACACATCTCTTTAATAACGAAGAAAGGACATGAGATTAAAATTTATAATTGGTGTCAGTTTACATTAAGAAACCTTTACCTGTGCACCAGCACTCTGGAGTTGCTGCTTCCCGTCTAAATACCATGATCGACTGTACTCCAGTATGGAATCCAGTGAATGTGGACTTATGCGTCCAATAAGCAGTTTTAGAACTATATCAACCATTAAACGGACTTTATGATCAGGCTCGTTAACCAAATGGGCCACCAAATGGAGAAATAACATGTTAGATTGCTCATCCAATTTAGTTTGTGGAAATTTCTTTATAATTACATGTAGCATTTCAAGCACGGCTTCTCTCCCACTTGGATGCTTATAACTGCAATAATAGCAAAGTCATTTTAGAAAAAAGAAAAAAAAAAGGTTAAAATATAAATTAATAAAAATATTCACTATTAAAGACATGCCTCAGATTTGCCAGCAGAAAATCCAAATGTTGTTGCAATCGTTTCTCTGAAAGTTGATAATCAAGTAAGAATTGCAACAAAATATGGCTGCATTTCTTGCGAATTGATTCTTCTTGACTTGTTACCATCAGCTCTGCAACTCGAATTACAACATCATATATCTCAGGAACAACTAGCTTGCGATTAACAATCGCCTTCAGAAGTGAAAGAGCTACATCAGAGGGATTCCTTTCAAGATCAACAAACAAAGGAAATTCAATTAACTCATGCAGTTGATCTGAAGAAAGGGTAACATCAGCGGTGCGCAGAAGCTTAGTTAACAAGCTTAGACACGACTGCATTAACGGACTGCTAGTAGTTGCTGAACCGTGGGCGATATCCAACAGCGTGGCCTTCATTTTATCAGCCTGTGATTTGAGAGATGGCAGTGGCAGACTTACTAATGGGGCAAGACATCTAAGGGATGCTGACAAAATATCTTCATAGTTGGAACTCATGCAATTGCCTAGTAGTGTCACAAAGGAATCCAACTTTGATAACAGTTCTTCATCATGCTTCTTCAATTTCAAATTCTTTAAACGATTGTGCAGTAGTCCAAGAGCAAACACTGTTATAAGATGTGAACATGTTGATTTAGCAACAATTACCCGTCCTGAATAAAAGGTTTTCCCTGTCACATCATTTTTATATTTGTTTGCTTCTTTACTGGAATAATTTGCTTGATTATTCCCTTGCAAATTATTCTCTTCCATAATTCTTTTTTCAACAAGGTCATATATGAAGACAAATAGGTCAGTTTGATCCACTGACGGGTTGCTTTCAATACCAGCAGCAATGTGATTTAGCATGCCTTCCAATTTTGACTTCACTTTTGGTGTCAGATGATTCTGTAAATGTGCTGTTACAACTGAGAGAAGTTTTGAGGCATGACTTCGAAATGTTATGTTCTGGGCAATCAATTCCAGAGTCTTGAAAGATTTTTGTCTCTTAGTTTCAATCATCTTAGAAGCAATTTTTTCCATCTCTTTCTGTTCAGCAACATCTCCAAGAATATCATTCCCCACTACAGATAGCAGTTCTTCCAAACAATAATCCAACTTACCGCTGGTGGATCTTGAAAGAGATTTTGACAAAATAAAATTGAGTGTGTATCCCATCACATGCAGTTCATAGCCCCGCTTCAAGGTAGCTCGCAAAACCTGTACAATAAACTGCAAGTATTCCAGCCCAAGCTCCTTCAAACAATCAGCTAAAGCTATCCTAGCACTATTGCGGATGCCATCTGAACGACTCTTTAAGAAGTTTGAAATGCGATGAATGATACTCGGAAGTTGTGAGTCTATTATGTCTCCTGGAAGTAACTTCAGTACTTTCAACGCAGCTCGACTGATGTCAACATTGGCCTTCTCAGAATCAGCATACAGTAGTTTTTGCAACTTTGGGAGCATAGTTTCATAAAGGCATGTCTTTATCTCAGTGATCATCTTAGAATTATGACAATTTTGAAATATAACCGAAGAACTAGTACTATCAAGGTTAGCATCTAAAGCATTAGTCGTAGGGCCATCGGCTTCCTGGCTGGAACAAAGTTGAGAAAAATGGAACTCATCCAAAATAGAGCACAATAATCTCAGCAAAATTTTTTGCTTCTGTGGATTTTTTTCCATTTCCCGAAAGCATCTCATCAACAAAGCAGAGTATGACTTCCATTCCATATGAGCAGAAATTGAAGCAAGAGCTTCAGAACATGCACTTCTGACATTTTCGTCTTGTACATCAAACAACATGTAGAAAAATAGTGGGACAAACACTTTATTCATGAGACCCTGGAAGTTGACAGCAAGATATCAGGTTTCAGTGAATTGGAAACAAACTCTGAAATGGATTTATATAAACCACTAAAATAATTACCTCTGATATGTTGCTTGTACTAACAACTTTCCTAAAACGTGTCAGTGCTCGTGCTCTCCTATGTTTCTGCAAGAAAAGAAAGGAATTTCGGTCTCAAAATCCAGGAGCAGGAAGTGCCCAACTGCGTTTTAAAAATTAAGAAAAAAGGAAAAGAAAGAATATTTTTATAAATTGCACTAGCCCACAAAGAAAGGTTAATATCAGTATAAGACCAGTAGAAATGAAGACACACCACGTCTTATTAAATATAAGAAATGCTTTGTATTTGTATTTGTATTTGATGGAACAATTTTTCTGAAAGATAAGAATTTATTGAGTCCGAAGTATTTCAGGAAGAAAAAAGAGAACTTGGACACATCATGTACGGACATTCAATTCTCATTTATCAACATTGAATCTTATATCAATTTGAAAGTGAATAATAACCTGCAAGTGAATAATATTATTGAAAAAATCTACTTCAGAATCCACAGAGCACAGATCTTTCAGTGAATTAAGATTTGCTAATTGGGGGAGCTTCAACACCATCTCTCTCAGTAAATCAACCCATTCCTGAAATCATAACCATCCATTCAGAGAAGAGACCATGTTAATCTTGCAAAATTGAATGACAACAAAATTCAATTCAGAAGATATAATTATTAAATCTTTTTATAATAGTCCATTTGTACAGCTCTTTGCATGCATCCGGTGAGATCCAAAAAGCACCGTAGAATCATAAAATCTTATTGCACAAATAAAAGAATCTCACGACCTTTTTTATGTTACTTCCTCTGGTCATTGCCTCACCCAGACGCTTCAGGATAAACTTGTTTATTATTCGCTGAATGGATGCTATTGTCCACAAACCGTCATCAACTCCTTGCATCACAACTTCATGTGCATTACACCTTTCTCTATTGAGAATTAGAGAAGAAAATTCGACAAATGAGAGAAGTGATCTATACGCACTATGCCTCAGGATCATTTCTTCTGATGACATATCGCGCACGCAGTGTGACAAAATGACTAATGAATGGTCCACTTCTATAGAATGGAATAAATCAATGCCAATCTTTTCATATGCTGTAATTATAGAATCATAATCAAGGCCACCCATTTCTACAGCAGAGGTTGCATTCAACTCAGAGACAAGTTTTGCCTGATTTCAGATCAATTATGATAAATGTTAGTCCCAAATTTAATGGATGAAGAATTTTCCTTCAAAGACAATAGAGAAAAGAAAGAGAAAATATACCACAGGGAACACAGAAGGGTCAGCTTTTGCAAGAGAATCAAGAAGATCACAGATAGAAGACCGCATATCCAACTCAACAGAAGCAAGAAGTGGAGAAAGTGCGTTAAGAACCTTTTTAGTATTCCCAGTCCCTGCTACTGGTATGATATCTCGAAGAATTTGCAGAGCTTTAACTACAACTTCTGCAACACAAATTTTACTTTCAGAGAGTCCACAAAACAGTTGCATATCATCTCAAAAATCACGAGGTACTTTTACCTGAATCTTTAACTCCCTTTGCTACGAAGGGTAGCAAGACATCCAAAAACTTCCCAGCTGACAATGAATCTTTAATATACTTAGATAACAATTGCAAAATTCTAATCACTGTCTCCTCAGAAGATTTGAACAATTTCCTGGTATTTCAAGAAAAAAGAAAAAAGAAAAGAAGAGTAGGTCTCTTAGATGAACAATCAATTAACAATCAGTTCCCAGCCTTCAGATTTTAAATTAAAAAAGAAAACAATGTTTCAGCTTTATTTATTTATTTTATTATTATTATTATTTTCCTTTTTTGCTCAGAAACAAAAATAAGCATATTAATAATTCGGAATGATCAAGATCTCAAGATCACTAGACATAACTAATCCACAATCGTGTACACATAAACCAATCATATAGTTCCTTAAAATTTGATGTCACTCAGCATAAAGAAAGACTCCAAGAGAACTCCATATGACGAAAAAAAATTTTTTGAAGAGAAGCGTACGAACAAATAATTTCAAGAGGAAAGACATAAAGACAGATAGGGGAAACCTCGAATATTTTTTTATGAGATGAAATTTGGCAGATACAAAAAAATGAGATCTTTCTATCAGAAGTTGATTACTTTCCAGTAAAGCCATAAAAGGGCTCCAAAATAAGTTTCCTAAAACGCTTTCTTACTATGACGAGAAATGTAGAGCCTTTGACAATTCAACTGCGTACTTGTGGCCTGAGATTCAGGAATCAATTTATTTGGAATCGAAGACAAATCTAACCAAACATCTGACTAACATACCTTGAAAACTGTGTTATTATCATTTGACTACCTAGAAAATCAACAAAGCCATATCTACATTTTCCAGAGGCATGGATTAGTCTTGACAAGTTATCTTACTTTACTGCAAGGAAGCACCTTTAGTCACAGATTATGAATTAAGCTCCAATAAACCCACAATAAAATTTCATTAATTATAAGACATCTTTCAGAACACAGGAAAATATAATCAAAAAAGTTATCAAGCCAGCATTGTTCAAACCTCTTGGCTGCACATTGAAAGTGAAAATGCAAGCTGCTGATAAGTGTTGCAACATTTGGAAGTAGAACTTTTTTTATAGCACTGTATTCACCATCCACCTCATTATCAAGATGCAAGAGGTTCTCAATGAACTTCAGAACACTTGATACAATTGCTTCAGAGGCAGTCATGACAGTTAAAATTGAAAATATATCAGGAATCAGATTTTCTTCCCTTTGCAAAAGTGAAACAAGCCTGTGGCTTCTGCTCATGGCCATAAAGCAAGAGAACAGTGAACTTGGTTTCTCACTACTAGAACCCTCCAGCTTAAAAGCATTAATCAAAGGTTTCACTGACTGAAAGAACAGGTCCCAGAAATCACAATCATAATCATGATCTTCATACTTATTAAGAACAGTGGAAAGTATTCTCAGACATAAAGATCTTAAATCCTTGAGCTGCTTCATGGTTGAACTGATCTGCAAAAAAATTATACAATTTCATTTCAAAACCACAATATTCATCAAATGCAACTCAGTTCCAACAATATAAATGAAAATGAACTACTGGAACCTCAATAACAACACAGATTGCTTCTTACAGCATTGTGAGTTTCAACACATGCCAATCGAACTAGGAAAAAGTAACAAAAAGAATTTGTTTTCAAAAACAAAAGGAAAAAAGCCAACATTCAATATCAGTAACTGTAAACAAGCACCAATACATCAACAAGGAGAGAGAGAGAGAGGGAGGGTGAGAGGGTGAGAGAGAACATATCTCAAAAATGATCAAAGACCAGGAAAAAGATAAAATGAAAAGTAAAGGATAAAAACAAATGAGAAAACCTCTAGCTCACCAGCCTTACTGAGAAAAAAAAAACATAAAATAGTGAGCAACGACTTTAAGCATTCATTCAGGTACCTCACAAATCTTAATACAGAGATGGCTCAATTTCAATTCACCTTTGAAAGTGTCGAATAACAAATGACATTCCAAAACTATCAATACAGTATAACATCACCTGGCTATGATTTCCTGCAAGATTGTCTTTCCCCAGTAAAGTTGAGTCAGTACTTGTATGATTTTCCACCAGAGAAGATCCACAACTTTTTGAAAATTCAAGACTTGAAGTGCAGCTTGCCAATACCCGAACAACACATCCAATCAATAAATTAAGAAAAGGCCCAACATGTAATTCATCAAAAACTCGAAGAACATCTTCAATCACATGCAGAAAACCATGACTCTTTTTCCACGACAGAGATGCTAAGTTTTCTGTGGTGAAAAACTTCAAGAAACTATATTCTTGAAATTCCTCCATATTGCAATAGGGTTCTTCCCAAAATGCTTCATCATCAGTTCCCTTGGGAATAATTTGCAAGGACTTTATTAACAATGCAAAGAAGAGAGGGAGTTCATCAACGTCTAGTTGAGCCATATAACCCAGAACTGCCTTTCGATGATTTATACTTGCATGCTGAAACAGAAAAAAATACAACAATGAGAAGTACAGAATGCATTACAAATTTACTGCAGTGTTTAAAGGAAAAACATGATTCAATACATGTTCAAAAGCCCATAATGTTGATATAACAGAAATAAAATCAACAGTATATTCAACAAAGGCTTACCTTTCGAGAGGCAAGCGTCTTCAATTTTCTGACTTTTGGCATCAAGAGACGAATAACTAAAGGCACAAGATTAGATCTGTGATCATCTTCAATTAGATGCGATTCTCTAGATAAACTCCATGTCGTTAGTTCTTCTCTCAAATTTTTTGAATTGATCAAGTTTTTCAAATGCTGATGATAAGGGATTAAGAAATCATCTTTCCACATCAAAAGGCAATCAAGAACCTTCATCTGTATTTCAGCATCATTTTCATCCAGAAGCCTGTAAGAGAACAACAATTAATGATTAACTAAACTCATGGAAGCTATCGAACAGTATGAATAATGGCAAACATCAACCAACTTTGCACCAACCTATTCTGTAGAACATCCTTTAAAAATTGATTTTTATAAAAGGTCTTGGGGTTTCGCATCAGTTTCAACAAGTTCAACCATTCTTTAAGGATAATCTTCCAATCTTTGCCTTTGCAAATACTTGAATTGAATGATCCCACACTGCAATGTCAAAAATCTTAATATGATGATTTGGATTTTCAGAGACACAAAACACACAAAGACAGGTATTTAATCAAGGGCACAAGATCTATTAAACAACTACCTCATAAGATTGTCACTATCGTAGGCCAAAAAGTCCAAGAACAGAGGTATAACTTGTCGAGATCGAGCCTCAACAACAGAAGGAATTTTTTGCAAGGACTGGAGTAACAAAGACAACACTGTTCCACGTGGGGTGCAATCAGACGCCGGAGAAACAAACAAATTAAAACGCTTGACCAGATCTGAGCATTGAAACGAAGAGTAACATTAAACAACCAGTGTAACATTTCTACATTCCGTGAAAGATATTAATAAAATTAAATTGAATTAAATTTTAAAAAGGCTGGCATCACTGAGTAAGAAGAATCATTATAATAAAACCAAGATAATAGCAAAAATTACTTTTAACGTACCATTAGACTTGTTAGGCAACTTGAAACTCGGCTTCTCAAGTTCATCTTGAGATATCTGAAAAAAGGATTGACAATGTTGAAAGTAACAAACAAATTTATCCCACACAAATCCAACATGCTTGCTAATCACAACTGCAAGGCACTCAGATGCTGGATTCCAGAGATAGCTAAAACGATTATGGAGGATACCAAGAACCCCATTCAACACAAGGGGCAAATAAGTTTCAGATATCCTTCCAGCAGCTAGGTCCATCTGCATTCTAGAGATGAGTAGGATAAATTTCCTGCTTGTAGATATTGAAAGAGGTGTTGCCTCAATGGAGAGGAGAAGCTGAATAACCTGATATTTTGAGGAAAATCAGAGAGTAATATCTTAAATACAAAATAGTTACAAATTGTAACCACGAGAAGAATCTAACCATACATACATTACAGCCATGAATATCCACAGGGCAAGCGTGAGGAACACCAGTTTCAGTTTTCATTTTCTTCTCAGGCGGTTGATCCATCGTAGAGTCTTCATAAGTTAAAGGTTCATAGTGACACAAGATTCTAAGAGTTGGAACACGAATCGCCTTCTCTGAGTGGCACAAATTATCTGCATATGTGACAACTGCATCCTCAACCATTACTGCTTCTAGCTCTGGGTGGTATTTTCTATGGCTATTGTCTGCTGGCAATGTAGTTCTACTATTTGTATCAAAATTTCTAGTAAAAAAACAATGATCAGCAAGATTTAATATAGTAACATTGTGAATGCAGCTCAGGAAACATCAACAAGTGACACAAAGACCTACCCATGCACATAATCTAAATAGTCAGCAACAGCGCACAATACTTGTGAGGATGATCTGCAAGTTTTAGCAAGATGAAGAACTTTGCCCGTCTCTTGAAGTCCAGATTGCTTTGCACGATGCGATTCATGATAGGAAGATAAAGCAGCTCCAATTAGGCTCTGCCAAATGTGCTTCGAAACACCTGCAACAGGTTCTGAAAGAACAACTGTGATAAATAATGAACATGTAAAGAAGATGAAATCCAGAATGAAGAAGTGCCATTTAGTGCACTATCACATAACAGAGCAAATCAATAAACTGGTTTCAACCATTGAGATACGCTAAAAAACACGTTCAGATGTAGAATAAATATGCAAAGAAAGCACAACAAAAGAAGTCACAGAAATTAAAATGTCTATAACCATCAACCTCAATTAGAAAGCTCTCTCTGGTATTTTCAACAAAGAATGACTCCAGTTAAGCGAGTGTAATATAAACCCGAGTCATAATTAAAATTCATCAACTCACACAAAGTGACACTCAAATTTATAGTAATAGAAGATGTCTTACCAGCTTCATCCATTGAAAGCCGATGAAGTGCATCTATCAGCTCCATCAACAACGATGAGTTTGCTTGCACATCCATTATGTGAGGATAGCATCTGACGATTCCCCAAAGCAGAGCCAACTTGGCCATATCAATTTCAATAGATGATGAATTTTCATGAGCAACAACATCATTTATCATGCTGATCCAAGAGCAGATAGCCTCCTGCAAGAAACCGCGAAGCCTCGAGACAAGTCCTTCTGATATTCCATCTAACAAGTTACAGCATTCAGGTTCCATTTGCAGTTTGTCAAAGAAGGACAACAACAAACAAATAACTTCGTCCTGTGAATTTTCTATCAGATCATTCATCGCACTGAAAAAACAAAAAAAAAAGGTTAAAAAAGAACGAAAAAAGTTACAAAGAGAAATACCAAAAGATATGACGTGTCGATATTACCTTAATATATTCACTCTAAATGCATAGACTACGCAAGGGTCCATTTGTAATAACTTTCCAATAAATTTCAACAAACTGAAACCATGTACATGTTAGAAAAAACTGAAGCTAAAAAGAGAATAACGAATAACACAAAATCCAAATTCCTCAACTTAAGGCATTACCTTGAGTTCTTCAACCCAAATGCAGGAGCCCATTGCAAGGAACAGTCGGTGATAGTGTCCATATCATTTGCTCCTTGGAGCCCATTGAGAATGCACAGCATTAGTTGCAGAACCTTATCAACAACTTCAACTGAATGATCCACATCCTTAAAATTCTTGGAAGGCATGATAAACGCACAAATAAGAACATCCACAAGTTCAAGCATTGGTCGATAATCTGTTGGCACAAAAAGCAATTCCCATTGAAAGCACAAGAGGTATACATATGTGTGTGTTAACCTTATAATAACAATGAACATGATAAGATAGAAACCAAAATATCAAATTTAGTTTTTAGCTTACCAGAAACTCCTTGACCATTATTAATTTCAACCATAGCAATAAGCAGTGACAAAAGGCAACCAAGATGAAAAAGGCGTCTATTATCTACACAGTTAATTATTTCTTGAAATAATTTTTCCCACATAAATATTAACTCCTTTGATCCCAGATTATCACATATTCTCTGAAAAGCAGTGATCACAACTTCAACAATAGTGTCTGAACCTGTGAGAAAGAGAACAACAACAATAAAATCAGGGTCATAGTTACCAGACATCCAAAATCATAGTTTCAAGAGGAAGATCAGCCATTAACCTAGGGGAAGCACAGCATGTCCCATATCACTCATTTCAATTAGTTTGATTATAAAAATTCCCTATTTTTGCAAAATCGTCTTTGTACAGTTTACACCTGACACCCAATTTTTCTTTTCTTGTTTTTCGTTTCAGAGTAAGAGGCACCAACCCAAAATAAATTACTGATCCATTCATTGTAAGCAAATCTTTTCTAAATGCAAACAGTAGTTTGGTATTCAATCAAAACATAATCATTAAGAACAGAGCTGAAAATTATGGGTTATAGAAATGACTCGATATTGTCAATTGAAAAAGAAAGCACATGGTATATTATACATTCATGGATGTGAATTAAAAAATCCCACGTTTAGTATCAATGAATCATAATGGAATGATTGACTAAGTAAAAACTCCCACGTGTAGAATCAATGAATCCTAATGGAATGATTGATTGAGTTATAAATAACAATGAAAAGCATTGAAAATACACATTAAATTGTTCATACAAAATGTTGTCTGAAGAGACAAGCTTGCCTTGTTTGAACTTATCACCAATAGATAATACAGACTGGCTCATCAATAATTCCAAAACTTGCTCTGTGCTTGAATGAAGCCCTGATGATGTTCCTCTCATAACATAACAAAGCAAAGCACTGACTCCAGATTTTCGGACAGGTGATTGTTTCTTCACAACCTCTAACATGATCTTTTTGATACCTGTTACGATTCAGTTATGAACTGTGTACATCAATCACTTTACCACAAAGTCAATTTCACCAGCTTGACAAAGTCTTTCAACACAACACACACAGCCCTAAACCAACCACTGCTTCGATAAAACTTTTATATTTTGCTAGAGCCAGGGCCCTAAAAATCCAAAAATATGTGAGCAACAAAAGAAAAATGATCATATTAACACCGCAAAAGACAAACATCAGTATGAATCCATTTGTGTCTGTAAAAGTCCTCAAAAATCTCAACCAAGGCACAAACTTCCTCTGTATAAATAGTCCCAAGTTTAATTAGAAAAAAATCAGCACAGTCTTGATAGACAATAAGTATATAAGATAGCTCCCAAAGGAAAAGATTACGACAAGAAATGTATTAGTTTACTCATAAAGATCAAACCTCAGAGACAAAACTTCCAAGATTAACTTTTGCCAAATATCCCCAAAGTCATTAGCTGGCTTATTTATGAACCTAACTGATTTAAAGTTACTTTTGGATTTCCAATTGCACACTAACATGCAACCAAGTACCAGTAAAATAACATGCAGAACCTTGAAAAAATAATTTCATTGAAAGCATGCTTTATTCAATAAATTGATTAGCCTTTTTCAGTCAGTAAAATGCATAACTAAAAGAGTTAAAAACAATACGAATTTTTTTACCTGCTTTAAGCTTTTTAAAAGGTGCATTCCTCAGCAAGAATGATGTAGCCTCAGCCATAAATTCCTGGACATAATCCTTCGAGTAATATCTTAATCTCACCGTGACCCTTCAAAAAGAAAAAATGAAGAAAAATTATAAACAAATAAAGAGTATGTAATAAGGAAAGAATAGTGTACACTATGGATTTACTGACTGGGTTTCTTAACAATCTTCCATTCTTTTCCTTTTTGTTTTTACTGTTATTTTTCTTTTGGGTTTGATATGTGGATCAGTGTCACTATTACTTCAAGAAATCATACATCGATTTCATCTCTACTTCCTAATTCATGAATTCTCAAAGAAACTCATCTGTAGTGTGAAGATGGATATTTCACATAACCTAATCTCCTTATCCTTTCCTGTATGCTAAGAGTCTACTTCAACACTTCCCTTGAACCTCAAATCGAGATTCCACAGATACTACATAGACCATGGTTTAGCAAAATTGGAACTAATTTAATTAAACATAGAAACTCTTAAAACCTTGCAACTATATCCTTGTTCTTGTAGTTAAGACTAACCAGTAGTCATATCCTAAAATCTCATTTTACTTGAGAGAGTTTAAACCGCATATCCTCCAAATATGAGACATATTTTGATTATCAGGGACCAAAGATAAACAAGCAATTGTGAATACTGACTCATTTTGGTAGCAACCATAACAATTTGACATTTGTTCCCAGTATAAATAGGTAGATACATAATACATCTATGACAACTAAAAACTGCATTGAACCATAGAGGACTTGTTCAACCACCATAGACACTTCCCTTCTGCAGAAATCTTTGTTTTTTAGGTATGAGCTCATAGTCACAACCGTAGGCTTACAAAAGAACCTATCTTCTCTAATCAGCACATAGCATTGGCAACAATTTCTCCCCAATATTGGTCCTAGAAATAGAATCTGCTGCAGCACTACTTCCTTTTTATCCTCCATCTACCACTGCTGTTGTCAAGCTTTATTTTTGTTGTCAATCTTTATTTAATCAATCTATATGATGAACTTGACTCTTTTAGATGCTAGTAGATTTGAAGAATTATTACAACAGATGCATGGAATACCACAATTCTTCATTTATTTAAAAAATACAACTGCAAGCTGTTCTCTCCATGAAAATCTATGGTACCTATACATTCTTATGGTGCAAATCAACTGATACTTACTTGAGAACACTTGTTATATCTTGAATGAGATATTTCTGCAAATACATCATGATAAATGACCAAGAAGTAAAAATCTGTAAAGAAGACCACAAATTTAAATAGTTAATATTATGGAAGAAATGCAAAAAACAGAAAATGAAATTTGATTTAACAGCTAAAATATATGATACAGAAAGAACATAGCTTTCACCTGCTCAACAATATCTGGCTCCTTATCAGCACCACTTTCCAGGAGAGAAAACAGAGAATCAGCAATCCTAGGCAAAAAACTGCCAAACAGAATGATACAAATCAAAATAAATAAATACATAAATATCCACAATAAATTAAATGAAAGGGTTAAAGCCAATGTAAATTTGTTGCCTAGGCATATCATAATCTAGAGATCTCTATACCACTTCCGTACAAAAGGTATCTTTTAAATATGCGTCAAAATAAAAGGGAGGATATGAGCTTTAAAGACCTCTAACTTCATCATCCTTAAATGGCAATGCCCTGAGCATATAGCTGAGGATTCACAACAGCAGAATGTAACAAACTGTAGATACTCTCAAACCCAAATCTAGTCAAGTGTCAACATGCCTTATAGCCTAATCCATTATATTTACACAATATTATGGTCTACATCCAGAATATCCTCAATTAAAACAGATGCTTGTCTCTGACTTTAGAAGGATTCAGACATGATATCTTTCAGCATTCTACTGTATGGCTTGATAAGAAACAACCCAAAGAGATGTCTAAACTAAGACATTCAATTTATAGAGATTTTGCTTGACAACCTCATGATCTTAGCCTTTGGGATTTTACTCTTTTAAGTGCAGCATAATACAGTAAAAAATAGCTGTATTCTCTCGCAATATCAACTCAAAATGTATAAGCACATCAAACAGATACGGTTTGTATTTCACGCATCAATTCCTAGTTCCTAGCATACGATGATGGATCTTTACACAAAGGCGGCAGAGAATTTACTGCAAGGTGCAAAGAGCACATGCAATTTGAACATATACGAAATTCAAAAATCATCAATAGCCAGAACCAGATAACAGATAATGCACAGATTGGTAAACCAGACAAAATTAAATGCTGATCAACAAGAAGTTGAATTAAGTCTGAGGAAATAGCGAACTCACGGTTTAAAATCCTTAAGGAGATCCCTTGATAAAGCTGCAATCAGCCTGGATAAGGAAAACCATTTTAAGATCCAAACCAAATGACCTAATGCAAAACAAACTTTTGATAAACACATAGAAACTAAAGGGTGTGTTTGGTATTGTCATTGGTCAGACGTAGCTCAAAGTGTTTAGGTAAGCACTTACTGCTGTGGTTTGAAAGCTAATTTGCTTTCATCTCCTCTGTGTGATGAAAAACCGATAAAATTATTATTCAAAAGTCATATTTACCCTATAAACTTTTATATGGCTGCATACCTGAGAATAGGCTCAAGTGACAATCTAGCTTCAAAACGTAATCTCGAAATAAGTTTTGAGAATATTAATTCCTTGTGCAATATTATTAAGGGCAGAGTCTGTACAAAAGGCATAATTTCCTCATAAAAGGAAATAAAATCCTCTGCAGTATTTAATTCCTGCATCAGGAAACAGGAAAATAAACATGAAAAATACAGGAAAAAAAGTTTGTAAGCCAAAAAAAATTGCAATGAAACAAGACGTACTCTCCATTCAATGAGGCAATCGCGAAAAAAGGTGGAGCCCTCCGATGGCTCCGGTTTAACCTTATCAAGGCTTCTGAATACATTGATTTCGATGTCATCTATTTGTTGAGAAAAACTCTTAAACTGTACCACACACACCAAAATTTCACAATTTAAATAAATAAAAATCATTTTTTTTTGGCTTTCGATATAATAAAGACGAGAGAGATAAATAGAGAGAGGGGCATACGACGAAGCGGCGGCGACCGGGCGATTTGTTGAGAGACTTGACGGCCGCGGCGTGTTTTGCCGTCGCCATCTCAATTAATTTTTATTTTTTGCAGCCGAATCAGTTTTGTTTCCGCTTCTATTCTGCTTGAATGAAATCAGAGAATTGAAGTTTTGTTTGGGTTTATGCGAAAATGAATTATTAGCAAAATGGAGTGACTCGTGTTTAAAACCTCCTTTAAACCCAATACCCTTTTTTCCTCACTCTTGTTCCTTAACCCAGTAACCGACTATAGCAAAATCGGATCCTTTCCGGGTTTCAGAGATCCAGGATCCGGCCTAAACGGTCCAGGATTCATCCTCACCCACTGGTGTTAGCAAATGGTCCGGGCCGGGTCCAAATGAGATATAGTTATATAAAAATAATACTTGGCGCAAAAAAAAATTTGTCCTCTCTTTCTCTATCCACTCATTCTCTCCTCCCTTTTTTTTATTTCTCTCATTTTTCTCTCACTTTTATCCACACTAAGCATTTTTCTAAAAGGAATTGAATAACGCTTATCATTCTTAAAAAACCAAATAACATAAGCAATATCTAGTACAAATTTATTGCTTAAGAGGCTAAGGCTATGTGTTGGATCTTGGATAAAAGGTGGGATTATACTAATTTAAAAGAAAAGTTAGTCCAATTTAGAGTTATATTTGGATGTTAAGATTAATAAATTAGTCTAAATTTTAGATCAACATTCATAATATTTTTAATATCTATATTTACGTAGATTTAAATAAGATTAGACATCTTATAATATAATATTCTATTTGGGATTGATGTTAAAATTTAATAAGCTACTTATTTCATAATTTTTGATAAAAATAATGTTTAGTAAATTTTATAAAATCTACTTATTTCATAATTTTTTTCATTTTAATAGTAATTTTTAAAAATAAGTAAATAATTACTTGTCATGAGCAATTTATTAAATAAGTCATCATTTTTTTAAAAATACTTATTATAACCTTAAAATTTTAATAAAAATATATAATTATGTCATATTTTCTCATACACCCTAATAAGCCATTAGTTTTCATATTACCATTGCAATCAAATTATTTTATTATTTAATTTCAATTATAGCTAACTAATAGGTTCGCCTCTCCAAACAGTCGGTAGATCATATTTGGAAAGCATACTTTGCTGATTAATGAGCTGTACAAATTGAACTGCAAGAAAGATGTTGAACAACGAAAACTCCGAAAGTTGAAAACTGAATAATTACGGGAATCATCGGTAAAATTTTCTTAAGATCGCACTATGTACTCTAGCTATGAGTCACAATTCGAACTACATGTAAAGAGTTTAACTCAATCATAGATTCATATTAGCATTTAATAATATTTCTATTATAATTTTTGTTCTTTTTATAATTTATATGAAAACAAAAAGAGAGAGAAATATATAAATATGAATTTCATTCATAAGAGAGCTATAGCCGCAACAAATTCAACAAAATTATATAAAATCAGTTGCAATTAAAGTTGGCAATTGGTCAAGTATTGTGTGGAGATGTCAATATCCGTATCCATATCCTTTTAGTAGAGAACATCTTGTTGTGGACCTAAAAGAGTACTGATTAAGGATTCTACAATCAAAGATATATGTTCCCTTCCCTTATTCCTTATATCTTTTTTTATTTTTTTTATCATCTTCATAGATTTAAAAAAATAATAATAATACCTTACTTATTTAGCTCTAGATGAACATGGAGCACTTTATTCTAAATATTTAAAAAAAAAATTATTCTCAATTTCAGGTAAATATTATTTATAATTGGACGATTGTTAAGTTTAATTTTAATCAATAAATTACTAAATATTTGGATCACAAACAAAAGTCTTCACTTAAACATTTTTTATCTATCTTTCACTCCTTTCGAGTGACTCTGATTTGAACATTGTCTAATTGTCATTTGTTTTCAATTAGGATAAGATTTTAGATGGTCTAGTAGATATCTAATTCATTAAACGACTAAAATTTCCAAATAATATCTAGGACAATATCATGTTAAATGGTCATTCAGATTACTAAGTTGCTAATTGCTAATGTTTGCATTTTAGGATTTTAATTTCTTTTACTTTAATATTTACTTGATTTAGTTGTTAGTTTTAACTTTAAAACGTTAAAAATAAATAAAGAGTTAATAGTTTAACAAGTTTTGTGAACTGGTACAAGTATTAGCATTTTATATTCATAATGAACCCGCTCAATCAACCGGTATAAAAAATTACGCTGTTACCCAATCTTTTTTTATAAAATAAAGGGAAAATTAGGTTTGATATCCTATCCTAATATAGCAAACCTAGGGATGGCAACTTAACCCGGACCCGGCCCGGACCCGGATTTTCCGGACCGGGTTCAACCCGCACCGGATTAATTTTTTTCCGGAATCCGGATGTTAAAATGGGAACCCGGATATTTCCGGATCCGGGTCCGGGTTTAAGTGTTCCGGAAATTCGGAACCCGGACCTGGATATATTTATTTATATATTAATTTTTTAAAAGTATTTAATATAAATATAAATATATATTTTTTTTATTTTAGTCAAAAAATTATTTTTTAAATTGTAAATAATTATTTTTTTATTTTAATTTAAATAAATTTTAACAAATCCGGGTTTAAAACCCGAATCCGAAACCCGGATTTTCCGGATTAAACTCGGACCGGACCGGATTGAAAAACCCGGGTTTTAATCCGGATCCAGTATAGAAATTCATTATCCGGTCCGAACCGAAAGCCCAAACCCGGACCCGGACCCGGAAATTGTCATCCCTAAGCAAACCCCATAGACCCCATCTGAAATACTAATTAAGCAATCCAAGAGGGCGGTGAATTCGGTTTCTAAGAATATTACTAAATTAAAACTAAACACAATTAAATCAAATCAACAAAAATTAAAAATAATAAAGGTAGAATGGAGTAGAGTGAAAGAGGATAAAGGATAGAGAAATGCAAACAAAATATTTTTATGTGATTCGGCCAATCGTGTTTACGTTCATGTCTCCAAGCTCACCAGGCTTGAGGATTTCACTAAGTGCGCCTCCAAGGCTTCAACAAAGCTTACACTTGACTTCCGAAGTACCAATAAACCTCTACAAATAGAGATTAATCTCAATCTCTTAACCGAAGTGTTTCCCAACAATTACAATCATTCAATTTTAATTTTACAATTATAAAAGATTTAACTTAAAAAATGTGTTCAATTACAAGATAAATGCTCAATGTGTGAACAAGAATAATTGCAATACTTTAAACTTAGTTTGCTCTTAAATGCTCATTAATAATTGTAGTTATCCAATTTTGATTTGGATTTGAATGAGTTTTTTTATAGTTGGAGAAGAAAACTAGCCGTTATTGATTTTCTGGTGATAACTGACTTGCCGTTTATACTAAATAGTTTGTTGCTTGAAGCTACCGTTAGAGTCAAAATTTAAATTCTATAAAACTGGCTTGCCGCTTATCACTATTCAGTTAGCCGTCTTTTATAATTAGTTAGTTGCTTCTTGAAATTCAGTTAGTCGTTTTTGTTTCAGAGAGCTACTGCCTTGAAACCGGTTTGTCATTTTCTAAACCCGGTTAGTTGCTTGCTACATTATCACTATAGTGAAAACTTTTTACAATTACAGTTTTAATCCAAACTTTCAAAAACTATACTATAGCCCAAATACTTTATAAAATCATTCAAAGTTCCGTTTTCAGGATTTTAAAGTTTTTCAAACTTTTTCAATTTAGTCCATAGAATTAAAATAATTAATTTAATAAAATTAGTTTTCCTTTAAAATAAAAACTCTTATGTAATGAAAATAGTAATTTGAAATATCATGAAAAATAACTTAATCTTTTGTTATTTAGAACATATAGTTTATTATTATCAAAATTAATTATATAGCTATATAGGCTAATAATCTCCCTTATTTTTATGATGACAAAACACATAAAGTATTTTGAAGATTTTGATAAATACTCCCTCTTAATACATGCATAAAAAGATTTAGCATACACATATTAATGCTTCAAAATACATCCATAGATATTTCCCCTTTCATTATAAAAAAGAAACCAAAATGTTGAAAAAGGTTGTACTCTCCCAGAAAATATACTCCCCCTAAAAAAAATTAGTGATGCCAACAATTTGCAAATGATTGTTATGAAAAAAATTTTGGCAGAATCTCCCTTTAAAAGTAGATAGATCCAAAAATACAAAAAGAGAAACAACACTTCTAAATTATCAATGCATCAATACCAAAGCACTCCCAATGAATCTAAACTTCTTCATTAATATCAACCACTCCAAATAGCAAATCAAGCATCAAAATCATCAAGATATTAAGAACAACATAAACTGAAACAAGATGGAAAATCATGATATTATAAAAAATAATCATATAAAAACATCAAAAGTATAAATGTAAAACATCTAAAAAATAAACAACCAATATAATGATATGAAATGTCATAACATAAAAATTTTGGTGTGCTAAAAAAAATATAAAAAGTCAAAGATAAAGAGCTATTGAGGTGGCGGGGTAGTGGTGATGGTAGAAACGGATATAGAATGCCAAAGTGCTCAAAGATGAGGCATTGTCCTTGCAAAAGCTGTTGTTGTTGCTGAGAGAGACGTTGATGCTCCTTAAGAACATGCTTCTGAAACTAATCTTTTGGATACAGAGAGTTCGCACCTCATCCATAAGCTGCTGAAGAGTAACTTCATTAGACTCATGAGGCTCGGTAGGAGGTACAACAATTACAGAGGCACCAGTGCCAAGATCATCTACAGAAGGGACCTGACGTTTATGCTAACTTCGGAATGGAAATGAAAAATCAAGCAGTTGATTAGCTGGTACCACAACATTGGGAGGGTGGTCATCACTAGGAGCAAGAAGAGTGGACTTGTTGTTTTTGAACTTCTCCTATTTCTTATTGCACCACTCAAATCCTAAACCACAAATTATCTTGTCTGCAATACTTTATGAGAGTTTAAGGGATGGTTTATTTATGGATACTTGAAAGTATTAAAGGATACAGGTGATGAAATGACCATAATGAATAGACCGGCTGGTCAAGGCGGGAATAAAGAGCATGTGATAGACAATGGTATACCCAAGGTCAACTAGATGATGCCTAAGGATGGAGTTAATCAAGGCAACATCTATGTGAGAAACTTCATCTAAGTACCCTGACCTAGGAAGAACGATAGTCTAAATAATACAAAGCAAAATCCTAAATTTGAGTTAAAGACACTAAGTTCAGAAGTGAATGGTACACACTTCATTAGTAAGGTCAATAAGCCTATAGATGTTACGAACGGCCTCAATATGATCAAAATCATTAATGTCGGGAGCTTTCATAGCATAATAAATTTATAAACTTTCCTAGCATAATAAATTTATAAACTATCTCTAGATATAGAGGATCTTATGATATCTTTTAACTCGTCATCATCAAATTCAATCAAAACTTCTCTAACATTGGTGTTAACTCAATTTATTTTCTCTGCAGAAGTATCCATATTCGGGTAAAATACCCTCAACAAATCGGGATACAAATTTTCATTGACAAAAAAAACATTAATCCAACCCAATTGATCTAACAATTCCAATAAATTCTTATTGCTAATGCTAAGACTAAGGAACTAATCAGGTAAAAGATAAAAGGTAGAAAGTACCATTCAAGTCATGAAGGATTGGCTAAAACACTTGACCAAACGATTGTTCGAAAAATGCCTTGATTCAAAATTAGGTTGTTTTTCAATAAATTCCTCTTACCGTGACCGTTTGGTTGGCTGAGTAGGTTCTTTCCCCTTATTGCGTGGCCTTAGATTAGTCATGGTGATTTTTGGATAATTTGTAGAGAAATGAACCGATTAAAATTAAGAATATGAAAAGTAAAAGAGATCTATTGGTTCAATTTAGGTAAAAATTAACTCAAAATGAAGAAATCTAAAGAGGGGATAAACGGGTCAAAACCTAAGTTAGAAATGGAATTTTTTGATTATGTGAATGAAAATAAGATTTGAAGATGATTTCGGGTTCTGGGAAGGATAGAGAATGATTTTTATTGTTTAATTTGGTTAAAAAATGAGTAAAAATAGATGATTTTGGAGTGAGAATGAGTGAAAGAGAAAGCAGGTTAGAGAGAGATAGAGAACTTGAATGCCGAATAAAAAAGGAATATGAAGACTGTTCATAAGGCTAGAGAATCGGCATGCTGGTTTGATTAACCAGCTGACTAGTTTTATTCCAATAAGCACTTGAAAGAATCCAAAATACCAGTTGTGAAATCTAGCTGACCGATTTTGATCTAATGAGTTCTTAACGAATTTGGCTTTTTAGTTTTAATTAACCTACTGACTAGTTTTATTTCAATAAGCACTTGAAAGAATTCGGATTACTGGTTGTAAAATTCAGCTGACTAGTTACTTTAAGCGGTATGCCAATTTTTCTAAGCGAATGGACATCCTATGTTTTGCACATTATGTTTTTTTTTTTTTTACTTAAAGCTTAATTAATTTTGAATCATTTTGAGATTCAAAACTTTTTAATAAGCCATTTAATGCAAGAACCATGAATGCATATATGAACATACACATTTAAAAAAAATCAATTCAATCATGAAGTTACACAAAGAGAAATAACAACTTAAGATGCAACATTCATCATTCCTATTTCATGTCGAATCTTAGTGAATTACTCTTCACTAAGAGGTTTTGCGAAGATATCGGCAAGTTAATTTTCATTAGAAACAAATTCAATCACAACATCCCTCTTTTGAATATGATCTCTTAGAAAATGATGCCGAATCTTTATATGCTTATTAGCATTATTGTTGTCACATCATAGGAATGTGATCTAATTTAATATCGTAATCTCTAAGTGTTTGTTTCATTCATAATGCTTATGCACAACAACTTTTAGCTGTAATATATTTTGCCTCAATAGTATATCGTTGATTTTCAGTGGAAACAAATTCAATCACAGCATCCCCCTTTTGAACATGATCTCTTAAAAAATGATGTCGATTCTCTATATGTTTAATCATAGAGTGTTGAATAAGGATCTTTGATAAATTAATAGCACCGGTGTTGTCACATTTAATAGGAATATAATCTAACTTGATATCATAGTCTCTAAGCGTTTGTTTCATCCACAATGTTTATGCACAACAACTTCCAGCTGTAATATATTCTTCGTCAATGGTAGATAGTACAACTGAATTTTATATCTTGATAAATCAAAAAACTAAAAAGTGTCTTAGAAAATGACATGTACCACTAGTACTTTTCCTATTAATCTTATATTCTATAAAATCGGCGTCTGAATAACAGGTTAAACCTATATGTGTTACCCTAAGATACCAAAAGTCAAGGTCAGTCAATGGTGCCAATCAAATATAAAAAAATGCGTTTAACAGCAAGTAAGTGAGACTTTTTAGGATATGATTAAAATTTAGCACACAAGCATACACTAAACATAATATCAGGCCTGCTAACAATTAAATAAAGTAAGGATTCGATCATATCTCGATATGTCTTGATATCAATTTTTTTATATTTTTCATCTTTATCTAACTTGATCATTGTACTCATTGGAGTGCTTTTTGTCGTTCCATTTTCATAACCAAACCTTTTGAGTAGATCCCTTACATACTTAGCTTGGTTTATGAAAATATATTCCTCGTTTTGTGTTATTTGCATTTCAAGAAAGTACTTCAGCTCTTTCATTCTACTCATATCAAATTCTTTGCTCATAAAAGAGGAAAATTCATTACATAATTTACATAATAGCTCATTAGTGGAACCAAAAATAATATCATCAGCATAAATTTGAATTATAAGAATATCTTTGTTCTTATGATTGATGAAGAGTGTTGTGTCAGCTTTACCCATTAAAAAACAATTTTTCAGCAAAAAATTATTGAGCCTATCATATCATGCTCTAGATGTTTGTTTTAAGCCATACAAAACTTTTTTCAACTTACAAACATTATTTGGAAATTTCTTATTTTCAAAGTCGGGAGGTCGTTTTACATAAAATTCATCCATAATATAGTCATTTAAAAATATACTTTTAACATCTTTTTGATACAAGATGAAATTCTTATGACATGCAAATGCTAATAACATCCTAATAGACTCTAACCTAGCTATATGTGCAAATGTTTCATCAAAATCAGTTCCTTTTTCTTAGTTGTAATATTAAGCCACTAATTTCACTTTATTTCTTACAACCATATCAGTTCCATCTATCATGCTCCTAAATACCCATTTAGTGCCTATGACAGATTGATGTTTAGGACCTAATTCCCATACATTATTTCTCTCAAATTGATTTAACTCATCATTTTGAGCATCCGAAAAGGGTCTCCTAAAATTTGATTTTTTGGATGAGAGGAAACATACCTCCACTCATTAGGGAATGTTTGAAAAGTACCTTTATTTTGTTTTGCACTTGTTTCTTTGTACCTTTATTTTGTTTTGCACTTGTTTCTTCTTGTTATTCCTCTTGATTTCCAAGTAATATACCATTTTGTTTATCATTCACAGATACTCCTTTTGATTCTCCATTTGCATCATCATTAACAACAACTTTCTCTGAATATGAGGGGTTAAACTCATCAAATGTGATATGCATGGACTCTTCCACAACCAAGGTTCTTTTATTATATACTCTATAGGCTTTGCTTGAGTTTGAATACCTAAGAAAGATGACAACATTAGATTTTGGATCAAATTTACCAAAATTATCTTTTATTTGAAAATAAAACATTTACATCTAAAAATTTTAAAAGATCCAATATTAGGTTTTTTATCTTTGCAAAGCTCATAGGGAGTCTTATTGAGAGTAGGTCTTATCAAGTCTTATTGAGAGTAGGTCTTACCAACACACTATTTAAAATATAACATGTGGTGTTGACGACCTCGACCCAAAAATATTTAGGTAAATTATTTTTATTCAGTATGGTCCTAGCCATTTCATGAATAGAGCTATTCTTTCTCTGAACAACTCCATTTTGTTGTAGAGTTCTAGGTGAAGAGAATTGATGTTCAATACTATATACATTACAAAAATATTTAAATAAATTATTTTCAAATTCTTTTCCACGATCATTTTTATTGCATGCAATGCCATAATCCTTTTCATTTTGAACTTTTTTACAAAATATTTTAAAAGCATAAAAAAAAATCCTTATTGGCTAAGAATAATAGTTATGTGTATACAGAGAAATCATCAATAATTACAAATGCATAATACTTGCCATTAAAACTAGTATACTTAGACGGTCTAAATAAATTTATATGAAGAAATTAAAGTGATTTTGAAGTATAAATACGATTTTTATTTTTTAAAAGGGATTTTGATTTGTTTACTAAATTGACATGTTTCACGAATTTTATCTTTTTAAAATCCAATTTTAGGAAGATCTTTAACTAAATTGTTTTTTAAAATCTTTAAAATCAAATTCATATTTTTATGTCCTAATCTTCTATGCCATAACCAACCATCATTATGTAATGTAGAAAATATTAATCATTTAAGGATGCACATCCAATATTAATGGTATACAAATTTCCACAATTGTAATATTATATGCATTTTGTATAACACGTCTAATTTTATCAAAAATAGCTCTATAACTTTTATCACATAATTGGCTAATACTAATCAAGTTGTGTTTCAAGTTCTCAACTAAATATATATTCTCAACAAGAGTCGAAGATACTTTACCAACATTTTTAATTTCAAGAATCTTTCATTTTGAGTTGTCACCAAAAGAAGCATCTCCTTCATTTTTAATCTTGGTAAAGCTTGAGAACCAAGAATAGCTTCCTGTTACATGTCTTAAACATCCACTGTCCAAGTACTATTTATTCTTTTTCCTCTTCAATCCCTGTATAATTTTAAGTCTTTAAGTGTTACCAATGATTCTTTTCGAAATCCAAATATATTTCATTCTATAATAAACAATTCTTTTCACAAGACATCTATTTTTCATGTAACCATTTTGGTTACAAAAGTGACATACAGTAAGGTTACTAGTAAAAGTATTCATTATAAAGTAATTCTTATAATACTTTTATTTCAAATTTAGCTTATAGTCAATACCTTCCTTATCAAATACACATTTTTTTTTAGCCAAGGAAATTATAGAACATCTTTTGGCCATTTGTAAATTTTCATACAATATCATTAAGCTCAACATTTTTCTTTTAAAGCAATTCATTTTCATTTTTCAAATTATCTATCATAGAATTTTCATGCTTAAGAACAATGCTTCTTTTAATATATACAAGCTCATCATTCAACTTTTTATTCTGTAATTCTAAATATATAATCTTATCATTTATACAGTCAGTTTTGTTAAAAATCTTAGCAATTTTCTTTTTAGGGTATGTATTTTTTTTACTTATTCTTATCCAATTATCATGTAATTCCTTAAAAGGATCATATAGTTCATTATAGGTATGAGAATCATTTACCTCCTCAAGCTCATCGAATAATTCTTCTTCAAGTGCCATAAGGGCTAGATTTGACATTTCTTGATGTTCTACATTATTACTTGATTCCTTATCATTGTCATCCCATGTAGCCACCATGACTTTCTTTTTGAACTTGTTAAGAAGAAAGCATTTCAAATGTGTTTAGGCTTCTTGCATTTGTAGCAAGTGATAGTCTCTTTCCTCTTCTTTTGATTCTTGTAGTTTCTGAATTTTCTTAGCTCATTGGTTTTCTTATAGAAATTTATGAATCTCCTGGCTAGCATACCCATTTCTTCATCATTCAGCTTGTTTTCCTCATCACTTTCATGTTTGATAGCTTTAAGTGCAATGCTCTTCTTCTTCTTCTTCTTCTTTTTCTCCTCATTGCCCTTTTCAACTGCTAAATCCTCTTCATAGGAAATAAGAAAATTAATTAAATTATCAATAAGTAAGGTATCTAAATACTTAGCTTCTTTTATGACTATTCTCCTAAGTCTCCATTCAGTTGGTAATGATCTAATGATCTTCTTAACCTTTTTCACTATTCAAAAATTTTTTCCAAGAGCTCCTAAAGTGTTCACAATGTCAGTAAACCTAGTGTACATATAATAAATACTTTCATTTTGTTTCATTTGCAACAATTCATATTGTCTAGTATATCAACTAATTTTGAACTTTTTAACTTGATTTTTCACCTCAAAGATAACTTCTACTTTGTTCTAAATTTTTTGTACACACTCATAACTAGACACTCTATGAAATTCTTTCTTATTATGTGCAACAAAATAATGCAATCATAGTTTTGGAGTTTAGAGACAATTTTCTTTTCTCTTCATCACTCCATTGTCTGGACAATTTTGGAATATCTTCCCTTTTTTTTTTATTTTTCATAACAGGTACGAATGGTTCATCATTAATAACCTCCCAAATTTTGTAGTCTAAGGTCTGTAGGTAATTTCTCATCATAATTTTTCAATAAGGATAGTTATTTCCATCAAAGAATAGTAACTTAGTAGTAAATTGTCCTTCCCTAAATATAGAGTCATTTTGAATTGTTATAGATTTTTAACTTTAGACAGTTAATTCAAGAATAAGAGCACATCGCTCTTATAACAAATGAAATACTAAATAAGCAACTCAAGAAGGGGGTGAATTGGATTTCTAAGAATATTGCTAAATTAAAACTAAGTACAACCCAATCAAATCAACCAAATTCAAAATAATAAAGCTAGAATACAATAGAGTAAAAGAGGATAAAGGATAGAAAAATGCAAACACAAGATTTTTACACGGTTCGGCTAACTGTGCCTGCGTCTACGCCTCCAACTCATCGGACTTGAGGATTTCACTAAGCACACCTCTAAGACTTCAACAATGCTTACACTTGACTTCCAATGTGTCAATGAAACTTTACAATAAGAAATTATTCTCAATCTCTTAACCTAAGTATTTCCCAACATTTACAATCACTCAACTTTGATTTTACAATAAGGATTACAAAAGATTTAACTCACACAATGTGTTTGATTACAAGATAAATGCTCAGTATGTAAACAAAAATGATTACAAGATTTTAAACTTAGTTTGCTTTTGAATGCTTGGTGATAATTGTAGTTGTCTTATTTGATTTCGATTTTAATGAGTTTTTTTATAGTTGAAGAAGAAAGCTAGCCGTTATTGACTTTCTGGTGATAATCGACTTACCGTTTATGCTACCCGGTTTGCAGCTTGAAGTTACTGTTAGAGTCAAAATTTAAATTTTTAAAATCAGCTTGCCACTTATCACTATCCAGTTAGCTGTTTGTCATAACTAGTTAGCCGCTTCTTAAAATCCGGTTAGCTGTTTTCATTTTAGCTCAAACTTTCAGAAGCTATACTATAGCTCAAATACTTTATAAAATCATTCAAAAATGTCCATTTTCATGATTTTAAAGTTTTCAAAACTTTTTCAATTTAGTCCATAAATTTAAAAATAATTAATTTAATAAAATTAGTTTTTCTTTACAATAAAAACTTTTATATAATGAAAATAGTAATTTGAAATACCATGAAAAATAGCTTGAACTTTTATTAGGTAAAACATATGATTTGTTATCATCAAAATCAATTATATAGCCATATAGGCTAACAACTTTCTCGTGAGATTTTTTACCATCCATAGTTCTAATCACAAAACAAAACATGCTAGTATTTTTCTCATGAAAAAGAAAATGACTACAAAGTTTATTTTAATTTCAATTGTTAATGTCTCTTTGGCGCATGGGAAATGATATTATGGCAAGGTTCATCAATATCGTTAATTTTATATTGTGTTCTGCGATGGCTTATAGATTCACATAAAAAATATAAGTCCTTTCCATTAATATTCAATTTACAAAAAGATCTAATTTAATCTTCAAAGATCATCATTCATCTTCATGATAATTTAGTTTAATGAGATGCTAACGAAAGTACCCATGTGTTTTTTAGTCACGTATGTAACCGCATTGTTGTTTCAATTACATTACTTACTATATTAATGTTAGTAGGATTTGGCTACTTAAAATGAAATAATAAATTAATACAAAAAGTATTGGATGTAAATATTTTATATCTTGTTAATATATTTTTAAAAAACTTTTCATTTTAAGGTTGGAAAAATTTCCAAATCTCGATCAAGATTCAAGATCTCAGTCTGTTTAAAATGAGATTCATTATAAAATTTTATGTTAATTTATTATTTGGATCATAATTCAAAATTTAAATTTGTCATGATTCTCTATTCAGGACAGCATTTGGAACGTTTCAAAATCTCAATCGGGATTTCAAATGTCTCAAAATATTAGTTTTTTTTTAAATACATGACATGTCAGTTTGATAAATCACATGAAACTAACATGTTAGCTATAAATGTATGAAAAGATGTTTTTATAAATAATATATATGATATGTCAGTCATAAGAGCATGACATGTCACTTATAAGAGAATCTTCAGCATCTAACAACAAACTCATGTCATTTAGAATAATTTAGAATGTTGAGCATAATGAGATTGTGACACATATCTATCTAAATTTATTGCTAGGGACAGGATTTATGACACATTTTTTGTCCAGATTATCAATCGAGACATGATCAAAATGGCAAATCCCGACCTGTCTATCCCATCCCAGTGTCATTCCTATTTCATTTATCACTGTTAATCAGTTAGTTGGTAGTCATAATTAGTCCGTTAGTTGGCTTTGGCTAGTAGTTGTTGATGGGTAACATATCAATTTTAAATAAACAAATAAAAAATACAAATAGAAAATTACACCATGGACATGAAATTGACAAATTGTATGGTATAACTCAAAAAAATTGATTATTAGCGTAATCTTAATGTTATCTGAACATTTTTTGTAATCTTAATATATATATATATATATTCGACACTTATTAACAAAATTTTTAAAAGTAAGATTTTACTTTGAATACTCTTTCAAATGCCAAATCAATCCTTTCAATAAATTCATTCCATTAATTATTTTGTTTCTTTTTACACGCAAAAATAATCCAATAAATATGTGATGTGTTTGTTATGTTCTTTTCCCATTATTGTTTTTCTTCCTCATTAGTTTTTTGTTTAATTTTTTTTTATCTTCATATGTATGGTAACTACAATGCTAGAATTATTTTGGTTTTCAATATCCATGAAAGAGAAAAGATCAATAAGAAAAATTGAAATTCAGACACCAAATTTTGATTAGTGCATTTTATTGCTCTTTGTGAATTGTTAAGAGCCTCCAAGCCAAAACTTTCTCTCTTTCTCTTTCCTTCTTCACCTTTTTTTGAAGTAATAATACGTTTTCTCTCTATTTAAAAAAAAAAGAAATAATATGTTTTCTCTAATTAGTTTTAATTGATATTTTATTGAAATATTGATTTAATTTTCCAAGAATGAATATGAATTAAAAGTGAATAATTTTTATAGTAGATTGGATTTAGCATTTCAAAGGAAATTTTAGGTTTAAGAGATAAGATAATGAGTGCAAAAAGTGTTAATGTTGTATTAGTTAAAATTATATTGTCTTTAAAAAAATAAATTGAAAGGTTATTTTAGTAATACAAAATTTCATTAAAATATAAGTATTCAAAATAAAATTTAGAGTACAAATAGCATCAAAATAAAATTTACAGTGTAAATAGCATCATCCTTATTGTAATTACCCCCAATCTATAGGATTTATAATTTTAAATAAGAATTGATCTATTCCAACAAAAACAGATGAGCTTTTTAGAAAATTCTTTTTTTTTTTTTTGCTCTATGTTGATACGAAGAATTCCCTTTTGCAAGTTGCACTTTTGCGAAAGAGAATGCCCACCTTGATTAAGTGTAAGCATGCTATACAACAGTATGAAATTTGTAGTAGTCAACTGGTTATGGAGTAGGTGCGAAACCAAGTTTTTTATTTTGAAGACTAAGATTTTTATTTTGAAGTATTATCAAATATCTATCAAAAGTTTATTAACATCTCAATTCACCATTATTTTTTTTATATAATTATATAAATTCACCATATAATATTTCGACCGACATTATTTTACCACCAAAACTTTAAAAATGTTTAAAAAAATTAGTGAGGGCACATGATTATTTGAGAAATTTCAAGCTAAAATTATTTTCTTTTTTTTTCTTGGTTCTTTACCACATGTTTATCTTTTTCTCTAAATATCTGAGCCACTTTTTTTGTTTTCTTTATTTCAGTTATTAGAATTTTAGTATATTAAAATAGTCCCATAATAGAATTTTAGGTTTTCTAATAGAGTGACAATAATAAAAATTTTGTATGAATCTTTAAACAAATTAATTCATGATATTATTTTCAATTATACAAATAAATTTCACCATATTTAATTCAATTCTAATTAAGCTTAATATTGAACCAATAATTGAGCTTATATCGTTATTAAACCAATATTATTTTCGAAAGGATTTTAAAGGGATGCTAATAGTCCAACTCTTATTAATTAACCCCCTTCGAGGATTTTTTATTATTATTTTTTAAACGAACCGAATCGTCAAACATCTAGTTCTAACTTTGTATTATAAATAACACGTTGTGCAAAATGGACCCTAACATAAATAATAAATAGCACATTGTACAAAATGCACCCTAACATAATAAATAATAAATAATATTTGTGCAAAATGCATCACAAACATAAATATCAATAATACAAAGCAGTGTAAATGTCTCCAAAATAAAATAATATTCCCAAAACTTTGTATTTAATTATATTCCCAAGAGTTTCCAGTCTTAATTTTAACCGACAAAATTATCAAACATTTATGATGCATTTATTAAACTAGAATCGAGATAGGTAGGAATGAGAATGGATAATGAGAAACATAAAAAGTTGTGTACTTGAATTATAAGAATCAAAATCGAAATAACCTGGATTGCCTTGAATTTATTTACTTTGTCTTATAATTGGAATCGAAATGAGTTAAATTATAACAAATTACTGAAAAGTACTTAATGAACTATTGTCATAATTATTATTTTATATTTTAATTATAATGATTGTTTAAACAATAATTGTTATTATTAATTATTATTAACAATATATTAATTAATATACTATTATAATAATTATTAATATATTATTAACAATAATTAATATTAATTATTATATTAATTAATTAATTAACTATAATAATATATTAATTATTGTGATTATTTATTCAAAAATTATTATTATTATTATTAGTTATTGTTAATAATATATTAATATATAAATTAATTATTATTATTATTATTATATTAATTAATTATAATAATATTTTAATAATTATTATAATATTTTATTTATTAATTAAAATATATTAATTTATTATAAAAATATATTAATTAATAATTATTATTATTATATTAATTAATTATAACTAAGGACAAAATGAGAAGATTGATTCCCAAGCCCCTAGGAAATTAATCTCCCATTCATCATTCTCAAATTCAAGTGGGTCTCACAATTTTGCTTTCAATTTCTACTTTTATTTTGTAAAGTAAATATTATCAATGATTCTGATTCCCCAATCTGGGAAAGAAACACACCCTTAGTTCAATTTATAACTTCATATTAAATAATACGTCTTGCAAAATGCACCTTAATATAAATAATAAACAATACATTGTGCAAAATGTATGCTAACATAAGAGTAATGATAGAGTCATGAACACTTTGTATAAATAAGTGTGTACAAACTAATATAATATGAGGAAATTATTTATATAAAAGTATCATGAACTTATATACTTTTTAAAATATTATTATTATCACTTCTCAACTAATTTATTCATACCACATCAATTTATATATACTAATTTATATAAAATAATTTGTGACTATCATTGTTGGCTAACATAATAAATAATAAATAATACATTGTGTAAAATGCACCCTAATATAAAAATATTAATAATACAAAAGGAGTGTAAATGCAAAATAACATATAATCATTCCTCTCAAGTTAATTTGTATTTAGTTATATTCCCAAGAAAAGGCAAGGCAATCATCTCCTGTCCCTCTCAGCTCCACCTCACATGACACTTATCTTTATTATAGAATGGCAAACGTGAAGGCGAAAGCACACCAATAACGTAAATAAAAAATTGAAAAAGTATAATAAATAACATATGAAGCCTTCAAGTTTTACATGTTTCTCCATTTGTACTCAGTAGGGAAGAGGTCAATCTCTAATTTCAAATGACTGAAATACCCCTCTATTTAAAGCTAAAATATGAGGATTCGCTGGTCATTTCAATACGAGTAGATTGGTGGGTTTGGCAACGGGATGAGATGGGATGTGCTGAAACTTTTTCGATTCTAATCCTATTTAAATGGATAATTGAGAAAAAAAAATTATGTCCCAAATCTTATTCTAAATAATAAATCAAATAAAAGTGTCATGATTTTAGTTTGATCGATATTTTGAATTATTTTAGATGCCATGAATTTACTGTTAGATTTTGTTATGAAGGACATGTTATACTCTTATAACTAATATATCATACGATTGTGACCAATATGTCATATATATTATTTATCAAAATAATTTATCGTACTCATGTAGCTGACATATTAATTCAACAAACTGACTTATCATATATTTTTAAAAATTTTGATTTTCGGACACTCAAGATTTTGTTTGTGATTTTTAAACGTCCCGAGCCTCGTTCTATACAGTGAATCAAGATAAATTTAAGTTATGATGTATCAAACTAGCTTATCATACATTTATGGAAACTTAGATTTTCGGACACTCACGATTCAGCTTGTAATTTTCAAATGTTTCGAACTTCATCCTATATAATAAATTAAAATAAATTTAAGGTCATTCTATGATACTATGATTAAAATTACAGCATCAATTTCATAATTTAATATAAATTATATAAATGAAACATAAAACTTATAAATTTAACATTAAACATGTAAATCAACATTAACTGTAAAATAAAATATAAATTTTAGAAATTTAGTATAAGACTCGTAAATTGAAGGTAAAATGAGTAAATTAATATAAAAATGGTAAATTGATGTATTCTTAGTAAATAAAACAAAAGCTTGTAAATATAGCATAAAACTCATAAATAAACATTAAGTGTAAAATAAAACATAAAATTTGTAATTGGAAGATAAAATAAATAAATTAATATAAAACTAGTAAATTGATGTATTATTAGTAAATAAAACAAAGACTTATAAATATAACTTAAAACTAGTAAATTAATATTAACTGTAAAATAAAACATAAATTTTGAAAATGAAACAAAAGACTTGTAAATAGAAGATAAAATAAGTAAATTACTATAAAACTAATAAATTAATGTATTACTAGTAAATAAAATAAAAAATTACAAATATAACATAAAATCAGCAAATCAACATAAAATGTAAAATAAAATATAAATTTTAGAAATTGAACATAAGAGTTGTAAATAAAAGATAAAACAATTAAATTAATGTAAAACTAGTAAATTAATATATTATTGGTAAACAAAACAAAAACTTACAAATATAATATAACAATAGTAGATCAACATTAACCGTAAAATAAAATATTATTTTTTGAAATGGAACATATGACTTATAAAAGAAAGGTAAAACAAGTAAATTATTATAAAACTAGTAAATGATGTATTACTGGTAAATAAAATGAAAACTTGCAAATATATTATAAAACAAGTAAATCAATATTAAGTACAAAATAAAATTAATTTTTATAGATTATACTTAAAACTTATGAATAAAAATTAAAATAAGTAAATTAATATAAGACTTTTATAATTATAAAATAAAAACTCATTATAATGTTTATTACCTAATATATTTATTAATTTTTTATTTAAATTGAATAATGCTAGTTTTGTATTTATGTAATTAATGTGATGTTTTATTAAGAATAAAATTTATTCTCAAAATCAGATTTTGAAAAAAAAGATAATTTTGATATCTTTCATAATTATTGTAAGATAAAGTTATTTTATATTTTTTATGCTTTCTCAACAACTCTAAATGATCTCTAACTACAAGTAAAAAGTTTTAAACTATATTAAATATACATAAGACTCAAAATGAGATTTAATTTTATTGATATATTATATATGTTTCTAATAATACAAGAATTATTTTATTTTATTTTATTTAATCAACATCAATATAAATAATTGTGCTTAATTAACTTATGTAACAAATAAGTATTATTATAGAAAATGAGAAAATAAAGTATACAAATGACATCGAATAAATATATAATTTATAGTTAAATTAATTCAATAAAACTTATTGTAGTTTTTTTAGGATAATTTTTTTAATTAATAATTAATTTTTTTCTTTATTTAATTAAAGAAAATATTTTTTTGTAAATGGATAAAAAAAATTTCACTAAAATTTTGTAGATTTTTTTTTAATTTTTTAAATAATTAATAATCTTATATAAGCTTATTAGTTTTACTTTATATTTACTAATTTTATGTGTAATTTATAATATTTTTATTTATTACAATATTAATATCATAATTTTTATTATGACATTATAAAATTTTCCTAAATTTAAACATCGAATCCCCATCCATATAATAAATAAAAATAAAATTTTATATCAAATCCCGCGCGGAACGGGCGGGATCCCGAATATTGATTTGGATTCTGGAAATTTTGCCAACTCTATTAAGAGTGGGGACGTATCAGATACAAATGGAGAAAACTGATGCTTATATGAGAAAAAGTACTAGAATTGGGGCAAATACGTTATTATTTGAAAAAATAAAGCCCAAAGTAGAAAAGAAGTTAAAAAATAACAAAAATCGGCAACTGAATTAGATCAGGCACCATTAAAAAACTGAGGGAGTTTAGTGAGAGAGAGAAAGAGAGAGAGAGAGATGCGTTGCAGCAGCTATGGATTGATAATTTCCGGAAGCGAATCCCGCTTCCTGACTACCACCAGCACCACCAACAACAAAAAATCCGACCTGTTTCCCCGGATTTACCCGGCCCGAGTATCATTCGGGTCGTTTCAAGTGAAGGCCAAATTAAACGACGCCGCTGGCGGTACTGCTACTGCTACTGTTGTCGTCGGTGAATCGAAGGAGCTGAGCTTTTACGATCTCTTGGGCATACCCGAGTCCGTGAGCTTGGTGGAGATAAAGCAGGCGTATAAGCAGATGGCCCGCAAGTACCACCCTGACGTGTCGCCGCCCGATCGGGTCGAGGAATATACCCAGCGGTTTATTCGGGTCCAGGAGGCGTATGAAACGCTGTCGGATCCCGGATTGCGTGCTCTCTACGATCGTGACTTGGCCATGGGCCTTCATCTCGCTTTCTCCGCTCGAAGACGCCACCAAAACGACGCGGTATTGTTTATTTATTCGCTTCATTCTTGATTCTGTTGAATAAATTTTCCAAAAAAATTAGAATTATATTCTACTCAATTGAATATGGGATTTGATTGATTTGGGTTTTTCGAGAATTTTTGGATTATTAGTACATTAGACTCTCTATAGTATTTTGGCCAAGAACAGGAAAAAATTGTATTAATTAAGAGAATATTAATTAATGAGATTATAATTTAGCACGATTGGTCCTAAGTCAGGACTAGCAAGAACAATATTTATTCGCAGCATAAATTGATTTGAGTATTAATTTGTCGAGCTTTTACTGTGTTTTGTGTTGCTTGTAACCCATTATAATTTTGCACGTTAGTCCTAAGCTAGACTAGCAAGAAACAATATTTAATCGAGGCATAAATTGATTTGAATATTAATTTGTCGAGCTTTTACTGTATTTTGTGTTGCTTACACCCTTAGACTTTGGGCATTTCATTCTAAAAAAATCCGATTGTTTCTTGATGTAAATTGAATCTGTCTGATGTATATTAGTGAGAATGGTTTTGTGTTTATGATTACTCACCTCATTTTCTCCCAGATTTTTATTGGAAAATTAGACTGCTTTTTATCGTTAGGCTTTGAATATTTGACAAAGGACAACTGGTGACAGATATGCTTTCATTGGATTTTTTTTCTTATATTATACTTGTTATTGCCATATCTGGTTTTGTTCAATAAATGACCTTTCACTCATTGGAGTTCTCTTTGCAATCAGGACTTTCAAGTAAGAAGTGAGTGGAAGAATCGTTGGCAATCTCAGCTGTCTGAGCTGAAGAGAAGAAGCATGAACAAGGATGCAGGAGGAAACATGTCATGGGCAGCTCGAATGCGCAGGAAGAGGGATGGATTGTCGCAGGATCTATAGATATGTTTTTATTTTATAAGGTTTATAAATCTTTATTTCTGCCTTGTAGTTAGGTTTTGCTGGTTTTGCTTAGGAACAGGAAATGAAACTGCTATGGGGTTTTGAATTGCTTCAAAGAGTGAAAAAGGTATTTTCTAATGGAACTAGCAGTTATCAAAACCGAAATTGTATAGTTCTATTTGGCTGTGTCAACCATAATTGTGATAATATATGTACATATAAATTTAGTGACATATTCTATATAATAAAGTTTAGTTTTGGTTTATTTTGTGTTTATGAGTTGCAATGTCTGTGTGGTTGTTCAAGAAAAATGAAGTCAACATGGGTTTGGAGCTTATAATTATTTATGCAAGCAATGTGTTTAGGGAGGCTAGGGGGGCCTAACGAGAAATCGATTCTGAAATACATGCAGAACAAATTTTTTGTGAAAATAGAATTTCTTTTTTTGAAATGGAAAATTTTGATTTCTCTGTGGACAACTGGACAAGAGTTTTTGTTAAGCTACCATATACACTTTTCTTTATGGCTGCAACCGGCAAGTGGTGGGAAGTTTGTCTTATTCACTCAAATCATTAATGCTTTCATTATCTCGCATTACTATCTTTGTAAGTTTGTGTAGGTTTCAAGCTTATCTGAAAGAAAAAAAAAAAAAAAAAGGTTTAATTGTACAGAAGAGGTTACCGACGTTGCGTCCCTATTTGATTAGTCTCAAAATAAATGCGGACGAAGATTAAGAAAATTCTACTACTATATCATTCACATATTTGTAAGGAGAGCAAGGCTTCAGCTTTTAAGACCCCATCTTCAGAGCCCAACCAACATTGGCTTGATGTGACGTGAGAAGTGAGACCTGAAAAAGAGTGGTCATCTAGAAGCAAGCAAATCCCAAATAATGAAAATTTCCATGAATAATAGGTGGTGGCTAAGGCAGTGTTGACTGTTGACGTAGTGCATGTTTGAGATTACATGGATTCTCAAATATTTGAGAATTTGTTACCAATTTATGTTTAATATCAGTTATTTGATGATTAATGGTGTATTGGGTCGAGAAGAAAGCCTCAAAGTCAACTCCATTTGATGACTTCTTCTTCTAAGGAAGAAAATCTTAGACTTGAAGGTTAGGAGCCCTACGACTACAATGACTTTGAATGTTGGGGAAAAAAGGTGTAGTACATAGTTCAGCTCTAGAAAGATTAAACTTCGACTAGTAGAACGAAATTAACTGCTGAGAAGTGAGAAGATTCCTAAGGTGTTTTAAAAAGTAATAAATATATCTTAGGAAGAGTAATGTTATTCATTTTAAATTTTTTATCTTAAATAATCATCACAAATAATGTGATATTCATCAATTAGTTAGTAAGATAATATAATTAATTCACTTTAATTTTACTAATATTATTTGGAATGATTATGTAAGATAAAAAAATTTTGGATGTGTAGTATTATTGATCTTAGAAGTTAGGTATCTTTTATAAAATGGAGAAATTTTATAATATATCATATATATTGTGTCAGTTATACAATAAATAAAATGATAATATGATATGTGTGATTTTTTTAAAAAGTACTATGTAAGTGATGATTATATTAAATTCAATTATACATATTATATATGCATTAATTTATTGTATTATCTATGATGTATTCTAGAATTTCTCAGTATATGTTTAGGATGAGGTAGACTTAAATAGTATTTGTTTCTTTGTCTAATTTTGAATATATTCGAATTTGAATGTGAAATAAATAATAAATATCATATTATTTTAACATATATAAATAAAACCAAGTTTAAGTGAATATGTAATGATACTGGAATTATAATATATAAAATACCATAAGTTTCAAATTTTATCACAAATTCTCAATAATAGTATATAATGTAAGATGAGATTATTAGTGGGTAAACATGTATTGGTGGGGATAAACATAAAAAATAAGTTATAAAGTAGGCATATTTTTGACATTATAAATTAGTTATCTTATTCGATTTCTCCATTCAATAAGAAGCCAAAAAAATTAACTTATTTTATTAAGTCAAAATTATCTAAAAAGTCCTATTAAGTTATAAAAACAACTACCTCTAATTAAGTTAATTAATTAAATCAGTTCACTTTAAGTCATTAAGTTTAGAAAACAAACACCCTCTTATTTGTGAATCTATTCCAAAATAATAATGTTTGGTAATGCCTTATTTGATTATTGATAATGTATTAGGTCTTAATGAACAACTCAAATTAATATATTTAATAAAATAATTTGACAACTCAAGCATAATTAGAGAGTAAAATCTTAAATAAGTGAGATTATTTGAGAATCCATTGCAATCCTATAAGCACACTAAATCAATATATATTTTTAATTAAGAATTTATCCAAAATAAATTTACACAAGCACCAGATAAATCAAACTATTTTTTTTTTAAAAATAAACATAGGTAGTGTTTGTTTTTTTTTTGTCTGAAATATGAATGAGTCTGAATTTAGTTAAAATGTGAATAGGTATAAATACATATTTATGAATGAAATATTTGTTTTTCTTTTTTAAATATCTGAATATAAGTATTAATTTATTTATTTTTCATAAAAAAATCTAAAATATAATAATTTTACATATATAACCTTATAAATATTAATAGTACTTAATTTATTGATTAAATACATGATAAGTTATAAATAAATTATTTGATTAGTAAAAAAAAATGATTATATTTACCTTAAAAAAATGAAAAATAAAATATAATATCTAACACGTATACTTTTTTACATTAATATATAATATTTATAATGTTATTTTTTGTATATTATATTGATATTTTTTCTTGTTAATTACTCAAGCCAATCAATAATTATTTAATTATTTCAATTAAAATTAATATATTAAATAAAATTTAAAATCTATAATAAAAATAGTAAATATAAATACAAAAAAATGAATATATTATAAAATATAGTTATATTATATTTAAAATTTTTATTAAAAAAATAATAATAGCTGAATACACACATATAATAAAAAAATGAGATAAATAAAAAATAATAAATAGTATTTTACATAATAAAAAATAAATTTATTTAATAAAAATATTAAATTTTTATTTAGAGGCTTTACTATTCAGATAAAAATCAGCTTATTTAACTTTTTCTATTCAAACCCAAACATTTTATAATCAATCATAACTAATAAAAAATAAATAAATTAAAAACTATATTTATCTAAAAATAAATTAAATTCAAACTTCAAATAAAAAACAAATAATCCCGTAATATATATAATAATTTTACTGTTTGAACCTCGCATCTTTTATTTCCACCCTGTATTTTGTCAACTGAACTAACACACGCTCACAAGACTCCATTCATTTTTAGCTCTGTTTTCAGCTTCAGCATTTGATCTTCTGGTAGAATTACTGTCAAAATTCTTCCTTTTCCACCTGGAAGCACCAAAACAGCTCCTTCATCACCAACACCTTGAATACTGAAGCTGGCAAAATCTGCTTTTTCTCCATTCAATTCCAATCCATAAATATCAGCGTCTTCCCAATTCACAAATGTCAAATTTGCTCCATAAACAATATAATCTGCCACTCCATTGCCCTTCTCCATTGTTTCTTCAACCAGGCTTCTCTCATCCTCAATAGCTTCATCACAAAGCACTTTTGCCAACTTTTCCAAATCAGCTTCCATGACAGAAAAGTCTGCCTGGAAAGTACTTATAATTTGACCATTGCTTAAGTTCCCATTTTCCCATTTGTGAAAACCCTTTCTGCAAATTGTCACAGTGCTTGGTCCAAACCCATCCCTGATTTTGGCTATGCATTGCCAAATAATGGCACAAAGAGACTCAAAAACTGGAATCTGATGATGGTTTTTGAAATTTGACTGTAAATGGGAAATTTGGGAGGCTGTTAAGTGGAATGAGAATGTGTCCATTTTACAGTTATTGGCAGTGACCCAATGGTCTCCAACCGGGTCGACCCATTTTAGGGAAATTGGGTCTTTGGGCTTGGAAAGTAATGGTGATTTTTCTGATTTCACTATCTTGTCGGGTAGAATTGACTTCGCGCAAGTGGGTGGGCCGTTGGCTTTAATTGAGGCGAGTACTTGGCCCATCTTATTGATAAACTCAGAAGCTGAAAATGCATCTCCAAGAATATGGGCCCAACTCATGCCTAGTGACATTCCCCCACATTTGAACTGTGTAACCTGGCATGTCGAAGAATTATAATAAAGAGATGGAAAGGGAATCATGCACGAAACACAAACACTAAAGGACAGTAAATCCAAAAGTATTTACAAGGCCAAACAAACCATCTTATTAATCTCCATTCACCCAAAATAATAATTTTTAAAAAACATTTTATGAATGGAAACGAAATCCCTCTCCCAGTTATGTGAACAAGATACGGATATTCTCATACCACTTCATCAAAGTTTACGAGTTAAACTAACTACTACTTCCAAACTATTTACATAGAGCCAACATGAGCCACCTATCAAAAGATAATCAGTTATCACAATACTCTTATATAATTATGTACATGCGAAAAAGATATATGGTAAGATAAATAATGTTAAGGTGGCTTTTTTTTTTTTCTAAAATTTAAATAAATTTAAATTTTAAAGGAAGCGAAATGTTTGAATCTGAATGATATTTTTTTTTCACCGAATATCTGATAAAGTATTAAATTATTTTTTTCAACTTAAAAAGTCTAAAATCAGTACTTTTAAACTTGTGTCCTTACAAATTTTAAATATTAAATAAATAATAAATATCTTAATGAATATAAATAATTAACATTTTGTGATAATATAAATCATGTTAAAGTGAATACAACCCTTTAATATTTTAAATTCAAACTTGTTAATTGATTTTATTGTAATTTATGAAGTATATGAAAAGTATTTATCAAAAAAACAGTAGAGATAAATAATTCTAATCTGAAGAAAATAATAATAATAATAATAATATGGAGATAATTAGTAATACTAATTAATAAGTTTTATTTAGGTAAGGACGAAAATAAATTAACTAGGTAAATATTTTTCTGAAAATATATTTTAATGATGTTATTAAGATAAAAAAAATTGGCTTACTAATTTAATAACTTAACAACTGAAATTTTGATTAAGTTGAAGAAACAAATCGATCCAATTAATATAACACAATTGCTGTTAAATAAGTGATGGAAAAACACAACCGCTCTATTTAATGAAAGGGGTATGGCTCCGTTACAGATTCTGTGACGTACGCCTCACCCAAAATAAGTGATGGGAGGTGGGCCCAAGTAGATTTATCCTCCATTTTTTTAGTAAGACGTACGTTACAGAATGTGTAACGTAACCATTCCCGAAATGCCTGATCATTAGTCTTTGTCAACTGTTCCCAAAAAATAAACAATATACTAACTACTCCATTGGAATTAATAGCAATATATCTCTCAATTGATATCGATTAGTAAAAGGTACACTTGGAAAATTCGAGACATATAGAATAGTGGTCCAACAGGTTTGTTCTTTAAAAAGTAATTAATTTGTTCCACGATTTTTATTACTGCTATTATTACTATTACTCTCATTATTAATATTAATATTATTATTGTTATTATTATTTGTTTTTAAAAAAGATCTATTCTATTGAATCAACAAAAAGTGCAAAACAGGTGAAGACATCAATGCGCACGAGCATTCACCGACACATTTATGGTTTTGCGGTTCTGGAAACTATTCAATTTGTTTCAAAGCTAAAAATAAGTTAAGACTAATGACATATGTACTGAAAATACAATAGTACAAAAAATCATAAACGATTAAAAAAATTCTTGTTTTGTTGTGAATTTTTTTAAAAAATTTTATAATTAATATTTTTATCTTCTAATAATTGTGTGCTATTTTTTATACTACTTTTCGTGTGTATATAAGTATTGCATGGTAAAATATTCAAAACCCACTGTTGTTTCAGTAACTTAATCAATGAAGTTTTTTTATGGCTAAATAGTATATAAGACACAAAAGAGTTGAAAGTTAACAAAATTATTTTTATGGGTAAAAGAGTTTTAATATATTTTAAAATATGAAGGAGGAAATTGTTAATTTAGGCAAACAATTAATAAAGGGGTTTTTGATGATTTTCTTTAGAATAGTTATAGCATTGAGAAGAATTATGATCGTAATTGAGAAAAATGACAGTAACACCTGTGATTTTTCAACGCAATGGTCATAAATACCCCTTTTGAGACACGCATGCGTAACCTTAGATTTTAGGTTTATTTCTGAACACCAAAATAAAATATGTGTGGTGTTATTCATTTTCAATAAGTTTTTTTTTTTTTCCACCAGAAAGCGATACAGCTAGCCTTACCTGTAAGTAAATTGGTGGGGAAAACGCTAATTCAGGACCAATAGGTTGGTGATAAACAAGCAGATTCGGAAAAGAAGAATAATCTCCCATTTCCAGCAATTCATCAACAGTTTTGTCACACTGAGCCTCAACAAACCTGGCGCCGCAATCGTTGCACTTCAAGTAGGGCTTGCCGGAATCCCATCTTCTAAGCCGGCCACAAGTCCAGTAATAATCGTTGAACAAATAGAACGTTGATTCCTTGATGAACTTGTTGCTTAGCCCCTGTACTGCATGGCTTCTAAAAATGTAAAAACCTTTGAGATAATGAAGCTTCATGGCTAAGTCCATGCCACTCAGCTCATGAACCACGTCGGACCCGGTTGACATCCCCGGGCCGACCGATGAGAACCGGATGCTGTGAATTAATAAGTCGTTGACCATGGCTGAGATTTTGAGAGATAAATTATTGATGAATAGTCGATAGAGTTGATGGGTGCATGCATGGGAAAAAATTGCTTTGAAGCTTGTATGTATTTATATTGAGAATGGAGCGATCAAGCAGGTGGAAGAATTAATACAGACCAGCTGCGTGTCATCCTCTCATTGGCTTGAATTATGGATCAGTTAGGGTTTATGCCTTGGGGGCGTTGCATAAATGTTCACCAAACTTGAGCTTTCATAGATGTAACTGTTTGGTTAGTCTTGAGTACGGACCATATTTATCTCTAAATAACTGGAAAAATAAAAAGAAAAAAAATCTCTTAAACCATATATTCCTGGTTCTGGAAAATGTTATTTGATTATATTACTTACAAGTGAAAAATGAAAGTAGTAAAATGATTTATCACTGGACTAGAGATTGCCCAAGCAAACTGATTTTGTCTAAATAATAAATAACTTCGTGTTAAGTATGCATTAATTATACGGATTTAGATCCAATTTTCATTTGACCTTTATACTTATTATAGTATAACTAACAACAAATATAATTATATTAATCAATAATGTTATTCAGTATTATTTGTTGGGGTAATTTAGTGAGGATTTTAGAGGAAATTTTATTTTTTCAATCTCTTATTTACCACATAAGTAAGCAAATAATTATTCAAAGAGTAAAATCTAAATAGTCTTTTGAAGATGCTCTAAGTAGAGAATTACTGTATATTTATATTGTTTTATTAGCTAGATTTACAGAACAGTTAAGGTACTTTAATTGGGCTTTGCATTAATTAAGGTTCAATTGGAAAAAAAAAAAAGAAAACTTTTTTTACGATGTATATACATGGTTCTTGATCTTACAAGTGAAAGACGAAAGAATTAAAGTGATTGGATAAGCAATAATTAATTTTGATACATATCAAATTTATGCAATGAAATAAGATTATCCAATAATATCATTTTAGATATAAGAGGTTAATTGTATTCGGGCAACTTTATATGAGACAGAATTTGATTTTTTTGGAGGTAATAATGAAAATGCTGACAGATAAATTACCCTTATTGTCATTCTACAAATTGTGCATGTGTTCGGGAGTACATGAGTTCGAAAGATACAGCTGAGTCAGTAGAGCTCCGCTCTTGCAATTAAGTCATTGCGATTATGGATTAATTTTATTTCAACCTATTGTAGCAATGAATATGATTGAGATATTTCAGAAGTATTGCCTATCGTGTATTATTAAACAAAACATAAACTTTTCTTTTAAATTAAATGTAACGTTCACAGCTAGTCTGCTTTTTGTTTAGGAAAATCTACAATAATAACTACAATAATTTTGTAATTTTCTAAAATAACCCTTCAAATCTATTTCTTTCAAAATCAGCCAAAATACATCAAAATCACTAAAATACCCTTCCTATGACTATATCACTAAGGTCCAGAAAAACCAGAAAAATACAAAATAGATAAACATATTGCATAAATTAACGAATTAAATAAACAAATGATAATACTTATTAAAACCATAATAGAAGAAATTAAGCTTCTAAAAATTGAAGTTTTTGAAATAAAAACTAAGTTAGAAAAGAAATCAACAATTTTAGAAGCACAAAAAGAATTAAAAGAATCAATGAGACATAAAGATAAAATACAATTTGGAGACGTAGTTAAAGGATCATTTGATGAAAGAATAAGAACTACTGCTATGCCAGAAATATTAAGAAGAGAAGAAGAATATCAAAAATAGTTACAAGAAACAATAAAAAGATCAAAGAATAAGTCAAAAGAAAAAATTGATATAAAACAAAAAGGAATAAAAATTGATGAACCTAAAGAATCAAGCTCAAGTAGTGAATAATGGATAATTTAGAAGAACAATTTGATAAATTATCATTAGAAGATTTAGACCTAGAAACACTAGGATATGATGTAAATATGAATGTTGGAGCACCACCAACTGAACCAAGTATAAAACCCGAAAATCCTAATATATTAGTCACTGATAAAGGGGTAAGAGCACATAATCAAGCATTAGTATCTAAAAAACCTTATTATAAAATGTATACAGGAGAATATATACCTGAATATAAAACTGAAAATGAACCCATTAAACCTATGGGAAGTAAATTAGATATAGACTGCAGAAAAGACCCAAGTAAAACATTAACAAGTTGGTCAAATGATATGAAGATAATGTTTATATTTAATAAACAAAATAATGACTAGGATGCACAAAATACAGAAGAAAAATTTGATCTATGGATAGAATTATTAATAATGAGTTTTACTAGTAATGTACAAAATTGGTGTGATGGAATAACTGAAGAAACAAAAACCTTAATAAGACTAGCAACTAAACAAGAATTTAGAAAAGGAATTAGTGAAGGACTAGATAAATTCACAAATTATATAAGAGATGAATTCTTAGGAGAAAATTGGGAAGACCTTAAACAACAAGAAATACAAAAAGAAAAACTTTTAGCAAGACAACATTTAATGAATCTTCAAATATGTAATTTATGTAATATAAAAAATTATACATGTGAATTTCAGAAATATTATTATAAACAATTTTACAGTAATGATGGTCAAACAATTTATTATGATATGTATATAAATAAACTACCATCACCATGGAATACTTATTTTATTAAAGAATGAAATGCATATAGATCAACAGAAATAGGAAAATTAATACTAAATACGTTAGGATCTAGAGTAGAATTTGTCATAAGAAAATTAAAAGAGATATGTATAGAAAGACAATTATATAAAAAAGTAAAAAATGCCATGATGATTTGTTGTGATCAAGTCGATGCACCAAATCAATGGGGATGTAAGCCATATTATAAAAAACATAGAAAACGTAAACAAGGATATAAAGGTAAATATAAAAACAAAAGGAGATATAAAAAACACTACAGAAAATATTGGAAAAATAAAACATTTAAAAGAAAACCTTATAGAAGATATTATAAAAGAAAATATAATGAAAAAATTAAAAAAGACCATAAAGAATGTAAATGCTGGAATTGTGGACAAAAATGACATATAAGCCCAGAATGTAAACAAAAAAAGGTCAAAATAGCAGAAATAGAATATCAAGAAATAAAACCAGACTTAGAATTATTATCTGATAATAAAAACATAAATTGTTTCAATATTGAAATATATGAAAGTTATAGTGATACAGAATATATTACAAGTTCTTTAGAAAATTCAGAATCAGATGAGTCAGAATTAGAATTCTGAAATAGAAAACATAGAAGATATAGAAATAGATAACGAAATAGAACAACAAGAAAATAGAGATTGATATAAATTAATTGTACAATTAAATAAGAAAAAATTAAAAGAAATTTCAAGAATATCTTAAAATTTAAGAAATCCAGATAATACAATTTTAAGAAATATACAACAATTCTTTAAAAAAAAAATATAATTATTCATGAATACCAAGAACAGGAAAAAGCTATAGATATAACACAAAGTAGAGGAAATATTAAACTAAGTTTATTAAATTCAAGAGGCATAGAAGCCACTTTAAATAAAATCAAAAGCGATAGGATTAGAGATAAAATACAATATGTATAGCTGGAATAGAGATATTAGTAAAATCTTTATTTAGAGAAGGAATAAATTCACCTATAATATTTAGTTTACATGATCAGAGATTTATAGACCCTGAATTAGCACATTTAGGAACTATAGAAGAAAATTTATGTTATAAAAAATTCTCATTTACATGTTACCCTAGATATTGTGTTCATATAAAAGATAAAAATATAAATGATACTCTAAGTTTACATTTTGAATTAAAGAAAAAAGATATAATGAAATCTGGAAATAAAATTATGACATTTTATTATTCTGCCTTATATTCTTTCTGTAATAGTAATTACGGAGAAATATATAGTAATAAACCATATCTAGAAATAGGGAAAGAATTTCAAGATTTAGGACAAAGTATAAAACCAATATTACAAATCCCTAATTTACCTACAACCTATAATCTAGATATAAAAGATGATAAACCTGAATTAGAAGAAGATATTAAAAACCAAACGATACCGATTCAATTTGGTAATAAACAACTTCTTAAAAGAATCAAACTTAAAGAAAAACAACCCAAGTATAATGCATATATAGAAATATTAATACCCGATAATACATTTGATGGAAGCTTAGTAATAATGGGAAAATATTTTAATGGAATAGAATTTATAGAAGGTCCAAAAATATTAATAGATACAGGATCAAGCCATAATCATTTAAATATATTAAAAAATAAAGGATTATCAGAACATACCACAACAGGTGAATATAAATATAAAGACTTTAATGGAAATTTAAGAATATGCACAAAAGAAGTAACTGTACCAACATATTTAGGAAGATTATTATTTAGAATACCATGTTTCATAGACTCAGGATTTGCTCAAAATGAAATATATGATATCATATTAGGAATGAGTTTCTTAAAACACATAAATTATAATATTACTTCTGAAGGAATATATATAAAAATGGATAGTGAAACAACAGAATTTTGTCCAAAAATAGCAATGTGGCAAAATGGATAAATGAATACTATAAAATTTCCTTTAGGAACTTACATAGAATTAACATTCCCTGAAACTAATATCACTACATGTGCAATAATAGATACAGGAAGTGAAATTACATTAGGTAAATCATTTTTACTAAAAGAATGGAATAAGTTCTCAGGATCAGGAATAAAACTTATAGGAATAACAAATACTCAAGCACCTTTATTATATTATAAATCCCAAGTTCCAATTATTCTTGGAAATAAAATAATATTATTAAAACATATTATTCAATATAATACCTTAAAACAAGATTTACTCTTAGGAAATGATTTCCTTAATCAATTCCAAAGTTATCAACAGACTTTATATAATATAAACCTAAAGACACCATGTGGCCATATACTTAGACTGCCTCGTATCTTTAAACCCTACCGAGTTACAGCTGAAAGTGGTGATTATAGTTATAAGATCTTTTTTGATAAACAACAATTACAAAATAATTTGATATCTATAAATGAAATTAAGAAACAATTACAAGAAGTATATCATGAGAATCCTTTAGCTTTATGGAACCTTAAAAATCTAAGAGATAAAATAGAATTAGTAGAACCAGTAACCATTAGAGTAAGACCAATGATATATACACAAGAAGATATAACAGAATTTAAAATACAATTAAAAGAATTATTAAATTTAAATTTAATAAGACAAAGTTTTAGTCCTCATTCTAGTCCAGCCTTTATGGTAATGAAACATAGTGAACAAGTCAGAGGAAAAGCTAGAATGGTTATAAATTATAAAAAATTAAATAAATATACTAAATTTGATGGATATTTCTTACCAAAGAAAGAAGTATTAATAAATTTAGTAAAAGGAAATACATATTATTCTAAATTTGATTGTAAATCAGGATTTTGGCAAATAAAAATGGAAGAAGACAGTAAAAAATATACAGCCTTTAGTACACCTCAAGGCCATTACGAATGGTTAGTAATGCCATTTGGATTAAAAAATGCACCACAAATATATCAAAGAAGAATGGATGATCTACTAAGAACTAAAACATATTTAATAGTTTATGTAGATGATATTTTAATAAGTTCAAAAATATATAGAGAACATATTGAACATTTAAAAGATTTTGCATAAGCATGTAAAGAAAAAAGGAATAGTATTAAGTGAGAAAAAAGTAAAAATATGTCAAAATGAAATAGAATTCTTAGGAATGATACTCAATAATAAAGGCATAAAATTACAATCTCATATAAGTGAAAAAATAAAACAATTTCCTAATAAATTGGAAAACAAAAAATAAATACAAAAATTTTTAGGATGTTTAAACTATGCAGAAGGATTTATAGACAATTTAGCCAAGAAAAGAAATCATTTACAAAAATTATTAAAGAAAAATAATCTTCAAGGTTGGAAAGAAGAACATATACAAGCAGTTAAACAGTTAAAAGAAGAATGTAAAAATTTACCTAAACTAAGATTACCAGAACCAACAGATAATCTAATTTTATAAACAGATGCCAGTGATTTATACTGGGCAGCAATACTAAAAATTGATTTAAATGAAATATGCAGATACACAAGTGGAACATTAAATTCAGCAGAACAAAATTATACAACACATGAAAAAGAATTATTAGCAATATTAAAAGGAATTAAAAAATTTTCATTATTTTTAATTGCTAAAGAATTTATTGTAGAAACTGATAATACTCAGATTAAATCATTAATATTTAATAAATTACCAAATGAACCTCAGTATAGACGAATTCATAGATGGTAAGTATTTTTATCTTTATATACTTTTAAAGTCAATTATATCAAAGGATCTGACAATTATCTTGCAGATTTTTTATCCGAGGAACATAGAATTTCTTTGAAGAATCATAAACAATGGAGGAAGAAATCTCCAAAATAAATTCGAAATAAATCGATTGAAAGTCGATGCTCTCGAAGCCCTAGACGCCATAGATTGTCTAAGGGAAATATTTGAAACTCATAATGATGGAGTAGACAGGCTGATTTCTTCTTGGAACAGTTTGATCAGTAGACTCCAAATAAATCCAATAAGTGCTGGAAGCAGCAGTGGACCCGATCCACAGGATCCTATCAGCGATCCAATAAATCAGGATTCTCCCAGGGATCCAATAAATCAGGATTCTCCCAGGGATCCAATAAATCAGGACTCTATCAGAAGCCCAATAAAACAGGATCCACTCAACGATCCAATAAATTCAGATCCAATTAGTGATCCAATAGTCCAGAAAAATAAAACCATAACCATCTGTGCAACAGGTGAAGACAATAAAAGGACTGTCAACATAAATCATTTTGTCTCCGAGGATGATAATCTCCCTTTAAATCCAAAAGAAGAAGATTATAAACAGGTAACCACCTGGATATACTCCATTTGTTCATACAAAAACACCATCTATAAATCACCAGGGAAAAATGTTTACCCTAGAATGATAGCAATAAAAGATGCAGATCCAGTCCTTGTCGGAAAGATAGCAAGGTATGGATTTCTTGACATGATATACCCTGACATAAACTTAAAGGAGCTAGCCAGTTTTGATGAACTCCTTATAAAAGAAGTCTCTAAGTTTGCCAAAAAGAGACAAATATATCTTAAATTTTACACCATAAGTCCTGAATACACCCAACATAGAATATCAGGCTTTTACATGATTACAGTAGGCCATGTTATCAGAAATTTTCAGCTTGAAGTGGGAACATAATATATAATATACAACAGCCCCACAATTCAATAAAGCTTAGATAAGAACCAGAAAAGCTCGAGGAATAAAAGCCATCTGGAGCATAGCCAAAGACTTGTATAATAGAAAATACAGGACAATAATAAAATTCAATAATTACATTTGCTGACAGCAGAAGGTGGAGAGTCACCATCTGAGATACTTCTAGACTTCATACATGAGATAACAACAATGGGATTTCCATCAAGCCTAACTACTTTACAGCAGGCATGCAGATTGATGGAGATAAAATAAGAAAAAGAAGTCTTGTCGTTTGTGTCGGCAGCAATAAATAATGTAATATTTACTTTATATATTTGTCATTTTGTAATAATGTAAAGAAAAAACTTTTTGACTTTGTAAGGCCACCACATAAAGTTGTCGGCCATGATAAGTATTAGTTGTATCTATCTTTTCCCTCAACCATACACCTGTAAAGAGGAAAAGATAAACATCAATAATGTACCCTCTATATAAAGAGAAATAAATCTGGGGTATCAACAAGATCATCAGAAGATCAACATCAGTTGATAACCTTGCATTCAGAAAAAACTCCTCTCCAGAGCACTTTCAAATGCAAAAATAAACCTTTTTCCAAGCTCAACCCAGAATAACATAAGCATCCAAATAAACCAAATAACCCCATAAGAAAGAAGAAGGAAACCTATATCTAATATTGGATATAAGGAAATTCCAAAACACTAAAGGATACAGTGAAGCCTTAGAATACTGTCCAGTTATCCCGTGTTAGCCAAAGGAGAAGGCGTGTTGAGGGAATTAAGGACGAAGTCATTTAGGCAGAAGGTTACTCCGCCAGTGTATAGGAAAATCCTTTTATACAATAAAGGATAGAGGTAATAATTCCGAATTCTTATCTTTTTTGTGGTAAAGGTTTATTAAAGATGTTAATGTTTGATGGGAAGAGTATGGATGCTTGGACATATTGCTATAATATGGAAAAATATCATGAAACTCTATTAAAAGAGTTTAAAATAACTAAAATAATTCGTATAAATGAATATACAAAAATTTCATATGATCATAAAATTGTGGTATTACAATTTAATTGTGGAACAACACATTATGAAGCATACATGTTTTCTAAAAAAGATGTAGTATCAAAAGAAGCCTTGCTGGCAATAAAAGGTATAGGACTACCAAGTGAATTAGAAAGAAAAATAATCAATCAAGTTGAAATGGATAATTTACAAGAAAAAATATACATGTTTCAGATAAATCAAGAAATTTCTATATTAGAAATTAAGATAGAACAAGAAGACAAATATCAATGGGGAATGGATCTCTATCACTTCTTTTATTATTAAAATAAATTATCTTACCACCAATAAGATTTGTAAAAATCCTCATGTATCTTGTATAAAATGTTTGTTTATATTACTTCTTGTTGAAACATATGTATAATTTCTTGTATAAATTATGTACTTAATGTTTGAATAATAATAAAATGATGCTTTTCATTATTTTCAGAAAATTATTTTTATTAACTAGATATTTTTATTGACTAGATTTTTTGATTAACTAGAATAGTCTTCGGACCCCCCAAGCGAAATGATATCAGAGCCAATAATATCAATAAACTTATAAGAAAAATAAGAATTTGAGAAGTTAAAATGGAGCCAATAACTAATATTGTAGATGCAGTGTATACTTTAAAAATAGAGGATAAAGATGGAATAAGAAAATTGGTAAAAGAAATAAAAGAAAGTAAGAATAATATAAGAAATATTGAACTGGAATTAATGCAAGAACAAAGAGAAAGATTTAATATAAATACTAAAGATGATAAAATAATATTAAATAAAAGAATGAAATTTATAGATGAATTCATTAAATTCTTAATATATTGGTTTAAAACAGAAGCATTATGAATAATAATGATCCAGAATTTGAAGCCTGTAATAGAATTAGATTAATGTGTCATATCATAAAAAGAATGATATTTAGTTGGGAAAATAAAGTTAAACTTTATATAGAATATTTAAATCAAGAAATAACAAGTTTAGAACAAGAAAAAAGAACTTTAATAAATATTGGGCAAGAAAATTATGAAGAATTAGAATTTATAGATTTTTATGATTTAGAACAAAAAATATATTTTTATAAAGAAATAATAAAAATCTTAGAGAGAATAGGACGTAGATGTAGAAATGATGGAAGAATAATCAATGTATAAAATTTTAAAATTCCAAGGACTTAAAAGAAAATTACCATAATCATAAAAGACAAAATAATTGGTATTTTTAAAATTAATATAAACACAACATGGGTTTTTAGTCCATACAGCAAATATTTGGCTAAAAATAATAAAGAAAAATTAGAAAGGTTAAAAACGAAAATAAACAAAATAAAATGATTAATATTGATAATTTCCCTTTTGTTTACGTTTTTTTTTGCAATTGTCTAGGCCACTTTATGGGCATCAACTGATGAAGTTATGTGAATGCAATAACTTCTACAATATGCATGACTATTTATGTGTATAAATTATGAATAGTATATACAACTTTGGAAAACTGGTGTGGGCATATTTTAAATCTAATTTAGGTATATACTAAACACTACTCTTCTTATAGTTTGTTTTCTTCTTGTAATTAAGCTCTCCTTAGGCCTTTTCTTTTTCTTCTTTTTTCCCTAAATATTACATAAATATAAATTCATTTCGTCTCAAATTCATCACATTTATCTAATATGAAATTCTGGGTTTTGTTATATTACAGTAACTGTAACATACAACTCACAAGTAGTTTCTTTGTACATTTAAGGTGTTGCTACTCAAATAATTTAAAAATTATGAAAACTAATTTTACGTTAGCTGTGAGTTACAATTAATCTAATTGTTTCAACGTCATGAATTTTGTTTGGTTTTTAACATTAATGTTGCTCTTGTAAAGTTTGTTATACTTTATTATATTATAAAAAAAACAATGAAGTACAGCTACCCAATTGAATCTTCGAGAAATTAAATTTAGTAGCTGCATAGCCAATGCCTTACTGGTGATTCCTAGCTAGGGATAATCATATTGCTTTCTTCCATAATTATATCTCAACAATATATATTGGTCAGCATTTATTGTAAAGTTTGTTTCATTGAATTTCGCTTTCTTAATTATATATCAATATTATGTCCTTAACGGCTTCTCCTCTAGAGTTTCTATAATTTTTTAAAGTTGGTATCATATGTGTGTCTTATCATTAATTGAATAAGTCATTAATATAGTTGTTGATGAGTTGTGTTAGGCAGGTAGCAGTTGAGTTGTTACATTCTATGACTATGACGTTGGCAAGTGCTACCATTTTAGGAACAAAGTGTAATTTATTTGCTTTATTTTTATAATTATTTTGTTGTTTTGAATTCTTCTACGCTAAGTTAGTATTTTGAATTTACTTAAAATAATAAAATAGATAATATTTAATTTTAAGCTGTAATTAAAACCAAAGAATAAAAATTTCAAAGATAACAATGATTGTAAAAAGAAATGAATGGTTAGAGAGAGAATTGAACTTACCTTAATTTGAATTTCTTGGGACTTACAGAGGCATTTCCCTTGGGACTCTGACTCTCTAAGAGGGAAATCTTTGAAATCTAATCAACTGGGATTTGATACTGTATCCCTCATATTTCAGATAAATAAGTGGGGGTAGTTTTGACTGAGTCTTGCTCACATGTTAATTCAGTTAGAATTCCTAGTAGTTTTCAGCTTTTAGTTTCTCTTTCCTTTTTTGACCTAATGAAAATGACCATTAATTGGTCATCCTAACTAGTTCAAAAAAAAAAAAATTTTTGTTATGAATTTATTAAACTAAATGTGGATGTTCATAACATATATCTCTTAGTCTTTTCACTATCTCCCATTAGTAATTATTGGCTTTTATATAACTCCCTATCTCACAAGGAATTATGATCCATAATATTACCATTAATTTCATGTTGTGATTGTGTAACTATAAAAGGAGAGTTCATATCTTTATTTTGTATACACTTGAAATGAATAAAATCATTCTATGATAAATTGCTCTCTTATTTTCTTCTCTTTATTTTGTGTTGCTGGCTAATAGCTTTTCTGATATGTTATCAGCACAGGATCTTATTTTTTTCTCTTTATTTTGTGTTGCTGGCTAATAGCTTTTCTGATATGTTATCAGCACAAGACCTTAATCGGTATGAATTCTTTTGTTTCTTATAACTAGCAATTTTAGTTATTATATGACCATAATTGTTTGTCACAAGTAATATTTCATATTGGCTATTATCATCATGTTGGTGTTTGCAAAAAGATTGCCTTCCTAAGGTTGCATGTTTATTGCTTGTCTTTATTTTTGTCTCTTGAAACATGCATATTGTTGGGATAAGATTTGAAAATGAATTTTATGATGTAAATAATATGATTTATGATGATTACGGAACTTTACTATTATTATATCATTATGAGTGATTATATGACATATTTAATATTTATTTGTTAATAATGAATCTCGCAAAACTTGAATTTGTGGTACTTGATATCTCCAACGATAATTATTTATTATGGGTCTTGGATGCTGAAATTCATCTTGATGCAATGAATCTTGGAGAAACTATTAGAGAAAATAATGATGCATCACCCCAAGACCCTGTCAAGGCAATGATTTTTCTCCGCTATCATCTTTATGAACAATTGAAAAGTGAGTATCTAACAATCAAAGAACCATCTGTCCTTTGGGATTGTCTTAATAAAAGATTTAATCACCAAAAAACTATTATACTTTCAAAAGCTCGTTTTGATTGGACACACTTACGGTTACAATGCAATAAGACATATTCAGATCCTATGTAAGTTCTCATCGGACCTGTTACAAGAGTTCGTGCAAAAAAATTCAAAGAAGCACTTAATGGGCTAATTCAAATAACTTGAGATCAATCCAATTCATAGAGGCCTATTGAAAGAATATCACAAGATATTCAGACCAATAAATGCATTAATGATGAAAGATATGCCACTATCTTTTTAGATAATATTTTCATTTTTAAAAGAGGCAAAAAATCAGCTATTTTGATTTTATTTAGTCATTTAAGATACTTTTTTTTATTAGATTAAGATCCTCTTTTATTAAGGATTCTTTTCTTTTTATTAGATTAGATTTTGATTTATTTAGTATTATTTTCTTATTTCAATTGGATTAGGATTTGTTTCCAATTAAGATTTCTTGTAACATATATATATATATATATATATATATATATATATATATATATATATTCGCATTCAATAAGAGAAAAGAAGAAGATTTTTATGTAATTTACTTGAGAGTATAATTTTTTTTAGTTTTTAAACGAGCTATTTGAACTTATCGGATTTACTGTGGCGTTCAACCCGTGACTTATCCATCAGAACATCCATAGCTGATTGTGGCATTCTCACATACCAAGGTTCTTGCTTCATTAAGCAACGGGTCGCGGTTCCATTCAATTCCTGAGATTAGAAACGATCTTTGAGCCTAATTTGATTAGGGTCTCGTCAGTTCTTAGCGGGGTTTGTATCAAGACATTCTCTGTTTTTCATGTTTTGAATTTGTCCCTGTAATAGCAATATCGAAAGTAGAGATTTAGAAAGTATTCTGAATTAATTTTATGTCTTTTATCTAACTAGATCTATACCTCTCCCTGAAGCGAATGGTACTTTAGCCAATAATCGTAGTGCTAATAGAGGTCGTGGCTGAAGCCGTGGTGTTTATAACAAGAAATATCAATCAAACTACTCAAAGTAGAATAACAATAATGAGAAGTAAGAAAAAGATCTATAAAAGAAACCTTCAAAGGATCAAGAAAATATTCGCTTCATATGTGGTATGAAAGGACATTGGTCTCGTTTTTGTTATGCACTAAAACATTTGGCTGATCTTTATCAAGCATCCAAAAAGGCAAAAGGAACAGAAATTGAGAAAAATTTCATGGATCATGAAAATCCAATTGATGTAATTCATTTGAATGTTTTAGATTTTTTTGAAGATTCAATGGTAAAATTGACTATTTAATTGGTGATGGACATGTGAAGACCGATTAAGAGTTATACACTTTAAAGTATGTTATTTTTAAAGTTTGGTATGTTTAAATTCTAAAATAAGTACTATTGTGTTTAAAGTTTGGTGTGTTTATTTACAGTTATGGTGTGTTTAAATTTATGTTGCAAGAATGTTTATTTTTTTGTATGTTTTATGAGAGTTTGGAGTGTAATTTTTCAATTTCCTTAATAAAATATTTTCTGTAATGTTTTCTTTATGCTACTTGAATATTCTTTATATTCAATTGACTTATTTTATATCCATGTATGAAGATATAAATGAATTTAAACAATCACTTGATGAATAATGAAGTTTAGTGGAGAGTGCGACAACACACACAATTCTACAAAATAAAAAATATTTTCATAATTTAATATTAGCTAAGGCTAATGTCAATACGATATCTTGTATTGCTAATCTAATTAAAGGCTCTGGCAGAGCCAATATTATGTTATCAAATGGTACAAAATTACAAATAAATGATGCTTTATATTCCAGCATATCCAGCAGAAATCTGCTTAGTTCCAAGGATATTCATCAAAATGGATATCATATTGAAACATATAGTAATGATAATTATGAATTTCTTTGTATTACTTTAACTATTTCATGCTAGAAGCATGTATCATACAACTATAACAATGATAGAAATAATTTTTACAATAAGTTCTCTAATCCAAAGATTTTTGAACTTTGGCATAATCAACTTGGGCATTTTGGATCAATCATGATGCGTTGTATTATAAAAAATTTACGTGGATATCAACAAAAGAACTAGAAGATTCTTTTGCTAACTTGAAGTCTATGTGCTAGTTGTTCTAAAGGGAAATTAATAATTTGGCCATCCCCAATGAAAGTGAGTCTTGAATCTCCTAAATTTTTAAAAATAATCTAAGGGGATATATGTGGCCCTATACATCCAAGTTTTAGACCGTTTCATTATTTCCTAATCTTAATAGATGCGAAAACTAGATCATCACATATCTCTTTAGTTTCCAGTCGCAGTGTTGTATTTGCTAGATTTCTTGCTCTAATCATTAGATTAAGAGCACAATTTCTTGATTTTCATATTTTAAAAAAATTAGACTTGATAACATTGGAGAATTCAGATCTAAATCTTTTAATTATTATTGCATGTCTATTAGAGTTGATGTTAGGCATTCTGTTGCACACACTCATACACAAAATGATTTAGCTGAATCTTTGATTAAACGTTTACAATTAATTGCAAGACCATTAACTTTTAGATCAAATTTGCCTTTTTCATATTGGGGACATGCAATACTACATGCTACATCACTAATTTGCATTTGACCAAGTTCTTATCATACATATTCATTTTCACAACTTGTTTTTGGCCAACAACCAGATATTTCTCATTTGAAAATTTTTGGGTGTGTTGTTTATGTCCCAATTGCACTCTCATAAAGAAAAAAAATGGGATTGCAACGGAGGCTTGGAATTTATGTTAGTTTCGATTCTCTATCAATAATTAGATATCTTAAACCTTTAACTGGAGATCTTTTTACCGTATGATTTGTGGATTGCCTTTTTTATGAACAAGTTTTCCTGTCGTTAAGTGGAGGAAAGACAAAAATAAATCAACGATGTGAAATTACATAGATTGCATCATCATTATCTTATCTTGATCATTACACAAATTATACAAATCAAATTGAACTTGAAGTTTAATAGCAAAATATTGCAAATCAAAATTCTGATGCATTTACTAATTCAAGAAAAATAGTAAAATCACATATTTTAGCTGAAAATGCCTTAGCATGTGTTGAGACCCCGAAAGGACAACATGAAAAACTAATGAAGATAAAGTATGCTTGAGGAATATTCTCTAGATGAAGGAAATTATAAGAAAAGTTACAAAATGAAATTAGCACTCCAGAGTAGTTTTTGCCTGCTAATCAAATAACATAAATTGATTCCATTGATTCAAAATAAGAAATTTGCCAACAATTGAAGAAGTATTAGTTTATCCTAAAGAAACACAAAATAATGAAATTACAGTTAGTTTGGTACAAAAAAATGTTGGAATCGAAATGAAATAATTATTGATGATATTTTTTCATTTATTGTTGCTCTTAATATCACAAATGATGATAAGGATCATGATCCAAAAATTGTGGAAGAATGTAGATATAGAAATGATTGGCCAAAGTGCAAAGATGCTATTCAAATAGAGCTAAACTCACTTGCGAAACTCAAAAGTATTTGGACCAATAGTCTTGACACTTGAAGATGTCAAACCCATTGGATATAAGTGGGTATTTGTTAGGAAAAATGAAATTATGAGATTTAAAACAAGATTAGTAGCATAAGGTTTTTCTCAAAGACCTGACATTAATTATGCGGAAACATATTCTCATGGTATGGATGTAATTACATTTCGATTTTTGGTTAGTCTCGTAGCCTCTGAAGGGCTTGATATGCGCCTTTTGGATACTGTGACTGCTAATCTGTATGGTTCTATCGATACATATATTTACATAAAAATCCTTAAAGGATTTAAAATGCTGAAAGAAAATAAATTTAAATTGCGTAATGATATGCGCCTTTTGGATACTGTGACTGCTAATCTGTATGGTTCTATCGATACATATATTTACATAAAAATCCTTAAAGGATTTAAAATGCTGAAAGAAAATAAATTTAAATTGCGTAATTTATATTCTTTGAACCTACAACAATCCTTGTATAGATTAAAACAATATAGGCGTATGTAGTACAATTGCCTAAGTAACTATTTATTAAAAGAAGGATATGTAACTAATCTAATTTGTCCTTGCATTTTTGTTAAAAAATATGAAATTGGATTTGTAATAGTTGCAGTATATGTTGATGATTTGAATCTCATTGAAACTCCTGAAGAGATTTCAAAAATATATTATTGTTAGAAAAATGAGTTTGAAATGAAAGATCTTAGAAAAATAAAATTTTGTCTTAATTTACATATTGAGTATTTGTCAAGTAGAATACTATTACATCAATCAACATACACTAAAAAAGTTTTGAATTGTTTTTATATGGTTGAATCCTATTCATTAAGTACTCCAATTGTGGTATGATCACTTGATGTTAAAAAATATCCATTTTGTCCTAAAGAAGACAGTGAAGCAATTCTTGCTCTTAAAATACTATATTTAAGTGCAATTAATGCACTCATGTATCTTACAAATTATTCTTGACCTGATATTATATTTTCAGTTAATTTATTAGCAAGATATAGTTTTGTACCAACTTATAGGCATTGGCATAGTGTAAAGTATGCTTTTCGCTATTTTCATGGAACGATTAATATAGGTTTATTTTATCCAAATGGATCAAAATCACTACTAATTGGATATGCATATGTTGGATATCTCTCATCCATATGAGGCTCAATCTCAAATGGGTTATTTATTTACTTCTAGTAATAATCATGGCGATCAATGAAACAAACAATGGTTGCAACATCCTCAAATCATTCAGAATTTCTTCCTATTCTTAAAGAAAGTCGTGACTGTATTTAGTTAAGATCAATGATACAACATATTCGAGAAACATATGGATTATCATCACTAGATTATTTTGGAGAAAATTTTAATGTTGTACTCCTTTTCCTCACTAGATTATTATTGCATAGGGATTTTCCTAATAAAGTTTTAATGAGGTAGTTTTATATCTTTAAAATTATTTGTTTCAAGACATCAATAAATAATGTACTATTTTTCTTTTACTATTTTTTTTCCCTATAAGAGTTTTTTTAAGGTAAAAGTTTTAATGAGACATTTTCTTTTGTAATAAACATTTAAGGGAGAGTGTTATAAATTTATTAAAATAAATATGGATAAATGTTCATAACATATATTCCTTAGTCTTTCCACCATCTCCCATTGGCAATTCTTGGCTTCTCTATAACTTTCACTATCTTACAAGGAATTATGATCCATAGTGTTACCATTAATTTCATGTTGTGAACGTGTAACTATAAAATGAGAGTTCATCTCTTTATTTTGTACACAATTAAAATGAATAAAATCATTCTATGATGTATTGCTCCCTCTCTTTTTTCTTTCTTTATTTTGTGTTATTGGGTAATAGTTTTTCTAATATTTTTTAATTTTTTTTTATTCAAATTGGGGTTCTATTATGTGTGTATCAATGCTTTTTACCTAAAGAGAAGCAAGATTATGTTACAAAATTATATATAGTAACACTTAATTAATTACCAACATTTTCATAATTTCATGAAACTTTTCAAATATTTCACCTTCTCTATCAATAAAAAAAAAAAAGTTCATAAATAATTTTTATGATACAATTTTAATAATTTATATTATAAACTTATTTGTTGTATTGTTGTCTTTTTTTTTTATTACATGTATATTATCAAGTGTCGTTCATATTTTTTTCATTTTTGTGTACACCGACAATTATTTACATAAATTAATAAATTACCTCGAGCTAATAAAAAAAATCCTAGACCCGCCCTGTTTTAATCGAGCAAAACCCGAACGGCGTGGTTCTCGAAGCTTCCAAGACGGGACCAGCTCTTCCCTCCCGAGATTCGTGTTTGATGCCGACTTCCCTCCTCCATACGAATTTCATTGTTTGAGGCTTGGTAAAATTTTGGCATCAACTCCTTCAAATTTTTATTTCGGCATCAATAGGGCCATTTATAGTCTTTGACTCAATGCAACACATTAATACTTGATTTTTTTTAATGCAACACATTAATACTTGATTTTTTTTTTACTTCATTTTTTATGAATTAAAACTCCAATATGACAGATCATCCGTCCTCAAAGATTCAACGGGTAAATGCCAATTTAGTCTTTAAAGTTTTAATTAAATATCTGTTTAATTCTTACGTTTAAAAAAAATACCTCAAGACACATTTATTATTAAATATATTATATTTTTAAGTTAAAATTTTCTTTCTTTTTACAAGTGACATAAAAAAGAAGATAATGTAGCAAATTAAAAGTGACATAAAAATTTACAAAAACTTTTATATTATTATTTTGATTTTAGGATTAATTTGGTAAATTAATTTTTTATAAAATGATTATTAGTAAGATTGTAAAGATATTAAACATTGCTTTAAGTTGACTAATGTTAATTTATTTATAAATAGTTATTGATAAGATTGTTGCGCAAATACAAAAAAAAAAAAAACTTTTTTACATGATATTTATTGGTTGTTTTGTTCATAAATAATTATTGGTTAATTTATTAATTAATTTTTTTATAGATAAAATAATTAATGTCAAGAATATTGTTGGAAGAATATTATTATGAAAGGAAAGAAAAAGTAAAAGTAAGAATGTAATATATTGAACTATATAGGTATTTTAAGATTAAAATATAATAACTATACAAATATTTAGCCAACTGAGATGTAGACTTTATCACAATTGTTGTAATTTATACTGCGTTGATCCCTCAACCTGTCAGCCTTTTATATAGTTTTTTGAAAAATCACCCAATCAACTAGGCCAAGTTATTGACCTTAAGAATTATAACATTTTAATAAAAATGTACCAATTGTTAAAGAGTGATGTTATGCTTACTTAATTATGATATTTAGTTTTTATCCTAATTGATGTGTCGCTAAAAGAAATTCATTATTTAAATTAAAAATAATAAGATTTAATAGTTATCTATCACTTGAATTAATTAGATAGTGACACATTAGTTGAGATGTAAATTAAGTATTTTAATTAAATAAATTTAGCATAACATTATTGATTGTTAAAATATAGGGCATAGTATTATTGAATATTGATTGTTAAAATACAATTATCCACCAAACAAACACACACACACACATATATATATTTATTTATTTAGAATTCCCCCTAAAGTTTACATTGTGTTGCACTCATCCACTTCCGTTTTGACGTTGCTAATAGAATTAATGGAATATTATGCAAATGACCTTTTTGCTTATAAACATAAAAATACTATTTTACCCCAAATAAATGCCAATAAAATAAATAAGAAAGAAAAAAGAAACTATAAAAAGCTCTAAAAAATATAAATTGAAGGAAATGAAGTGTGATCACGTATGATCAAATTCAACATCTATCAATATCTAGCCAGTAATTATTGTAAAACATAAAACATAAAACCGCTTCAACTAAATAATGATTGGGATTAAAGTTAAAAAAGCTTAACCTTAATCATGATCATCTGGATCAACACCCGCAAAAGCCCTTTCATACTCCTTCCTCACTGTTTCCTCCTCCTTGGGCGTGAAATTATTTTCAATCCCAAAGAATTTCCTGACATACTCGACACTCTTGTTCTTGATTGTATTGGCTAAAGTCTTTGTTGAATGATCCAACATCTTTTTGATAATCAAATAATTCGCCACCAATATCATCTCCTTCAAACTAATCATTGCTCTTGCTCTTCCCAAACTCCTCATCGAACATCTTCACCTTCTATTTCGGTGACCTTTTCTTCCAAAACTCCACATGGTCCTTACAGAATTCGATTATGTATGACAGTAATGTCTTCGACACGTTCGGCAGTGGAAGAATGACTTCACGATCCCGAACTCCATGGCCGTTGGCTCCTCCACCTCGAATAGTTGCCCGTTCGCCGTCTTCAGAGATATTTTCTTTGTTGCCTGAGCGGAGCAAGAGGATGATGATTCTTAAAATTCATTACAAATTAACTTAATCTATATTCTAGGGTTTTCACAAATAACGATTAACAACAATCACTATACAAATCAAAATATTGAGGATTTATAGAAAATAAATTGGAGAAACAATGGCGTGCTTTTGGAGAAAAAAATGGCTGGATCTTTAAGTGTCATAGGCATTTCTCAAACATAAAGGTTGATGGAAATTGGAGAAATAATGACGTGCGCTTGTTGCTTGTTGGCGTTAGTGAAATGCAGTTGACCTTTTTTTTTATTTTTTTTATTTTAAATTTCAATCGCATTAAACGACATCATTTTTGTTGTTGAAGTAAAATGATAATTTTATTTCTATGACATTAGTAAAGTCCTGAACGAGTGAAAGATAATATTAATTTTAGGTGGGACTCTAAAAAAATAAAGATTTATTTTTGAAAGAGTTGTTGATGCAATTTATAGGCCTCTTCTTGCTCGAGTAGGTTCTTCAGCTAATTCTTGTGTTTCTCTACTATCTATAATAGTGATATCCTTTAGCCAGTGTTAACAGAAAATGTGTTAGGAACCCCTGAGTATTTTTCCGGCCAAAATCCTCCGACGCTCAAATCAGTTATCAGGTTAAATTTTAGAAAATTCTCTTTAAAAATGAAAGAAGGAAAAACACCAAGAAGAAAAATTAACTCTATTTTTTCTTTCCTTCTGTTATGGGGCAGTTATTTGGTCACTATGATGAGTATTGATTGCACGTATGAGTTAGACGGTTACTTGGTCATAAAACGAGAATTGATTGTGCGTGAGAGTTATTCCTCCATTCTCGAAGAGTGTAGTTCGATCATCTTACACTGTAGGCTCAGGCTGCTACACTTTGGTCTGGCTCGGCTCATGGACTAGTTTACTTCTGCTCTTGGTGCCGCTCATAACATGGTGATGGTTCACTTGGCTGATGTGGAGATTTCTGCTCCTCTTAGCCCTGCTCGAGTATATTGCGAGCCTCTGGTCTCAGCAAGCTTAATACCGAGCAGGAGTTTCTTAGATTTGATATAAGTGCTCCTGCTTCGGCTGGCGTATTCTCAAGCAAACGTGTTCTTTATTTCCCAAACACCAGTCCCCCAGTTTCTAGTTTTGAGAGTGAAGCAAGATAAGACTAGAAATTATTTGCTCGAGCAAGCTTCCCCCTTTTTTTTTATCCGTCTGTTCAGTCACTTTATATTTAATGTGAGTGACGTGGGTTACTCCGGGCCACTCGTTTGAATTCGAAGAGACGGTTCTCTGAACAGACGCGTTCCTTTGTGAAACGTATCGTCTGTTGGAGTGACTCTCTTTTGTCTTTATAAATCCCTAAATTCATCTCTTTCCCATTTCTTACTTTCTTACATTGCTCAGAGTTGACTCCGCCTCCTGCAAGAAATTCACTTTCCGATTGCTGTCATCGCGATTAGTGCCCACCAAATTATTCTCAGGTATAAATCTTTCGACTTCTTCCTCTTGTCCTTGTTATTTTTGTTTGAGGGTCTTTTATTTTCCATTTTATTAAATTACGGTTTAGATTTCTAAAATCTAACAGTAGTGCGTTGTGGAAAAATACTAGTCCTTAAAAAAATATCTGCCACACAAACCGCAGAATAATGTCCCCTGGGGAATCTTCTTCTTCTAGTGGTTCCCAAACCAATAAAGAAATTGTTGCAAGAGCCCAAGTCCCGATCAAACCACCAATGTTGCTAGTGGTGTTGTCGACGACGTCATCCTTAAAGAAATCAGGCCAAATAAAAGGCAAAAGAATGGTCATAGGTCAAAGGCTGAATCATTTGCCATAGACCACACAACAAGGCCTAGATAGGCTTAGGAAAACCTACTGCATTCCTGCTAGCATTGATCTTCGTCTTCCTAGCAAAAGTAGCACCCCAGCTGTTCACCTCGAGGGTATGTCACCCTATACCTTGAGTGTTTCAAATGGGGTGTCGGGTTACTTTCTCTCTTAATTGCATCTGGCACTTGGGCAATTAAATCCCAAAGGGTGGAGGGTTTTATCTGGCTTATTCATTTTATGGAACTGGTGTAATATGGGTGAACCTGGTGGATGAGATGAAAAATCTCTATCAACTGAAAAGCAGTCCAAAAAATGCGGGCTGATATTATTTCACATCCAGCTCGAAGGATAAGAAACCCATCACTAATCTCCCCATTTTTTGTGGCAATTGGACAAGTAAATTCTTTTTCATCGGGGGAGATTGGTGGCGAGCAGCGTCTGCACTAGGTGATGTCTAAATTCTTTCTCGCTTTTACACTCCAGGTCTTTTGCTGTTCTTTACACTTTCTGATTTGGTCATTCTTCTCATTTCTTTTGATTATTATTTTCTCGTCTTTGCAATTTCTTGGAGTGTGTCATACAAGATCAAGGAAGAGCTGAAGTCACATGTGGACACCCCTTTAAACAATGCCAACTTGTGCAAAGAATTGTTAACCCACAATAACCTAGTTGAGTTTGGCTTGGTGTCCAAAGAAAAAGAGATGAGTGGCATCCTCGCCCGATTGAAAAAGTGCCCGGTACTGTTGACAGTCCGAGTAGTTTCTCTGCTCTACCGAAGAAGCCAAGGGTTGACCTTACTGCTTCCCCTATCAAAGTTCTTCCTCCTTCTTTAGAAGGCAGGAGAGTAATCGAAAAAGTTTTTTTGAAGGATTCTACTACTATTGTTCCTGCCAGGTCCGGTCAACACATCTAAGGGAGTAGGCTGACTTTATCGAGCCTTATGTCAAAGAGTTTATAAGACATGTACAGGAAGACTTTGTTGCTGAGTTGGAAACTTTCAGTCATAACGATCTGGCCACCTCCTTCCAGCGTTCTGTATGCCAAGCTGCTGCTACCTCCATAGCTTTCAAGTCAAGAGTTCTTAATTACGAGAGGAGACTAAAAGCTGAAAATTAAAAATTAAAAAAAGATCTGGAGCATGAGAAGGAAGAGTTGGCTAAGTTACGAACTGAAATCTCTACATTTGAAAAGAGAACTGCCATGGCTGACTCATAAGCGTTCCAACTCCAGAAGGAGCTATTGATGGTCAAAAATGAGCTCTTGAATGCCAGAAAGGATCTTGATGTTCAAAGATTTTCCTTTGAGAGCTGAGACTTCTCGCCTGCAAGGTAAACTGGATTCTATGGGCAAGCAACTTGCTGATGAATACAACAACAGACTGCATTCTGTTACGAGTGCATCATGTCTGTCTTGGGGAAAGAGTACCCTAAGCTGGACATGACTAAACTCGAGGCTGGTGTAGATGCCTATATGAGCTAGCAAGATGCAAGGAATCAGCAATTAAGAGATCCAACTCCAAACGCGGATGCTGCTGTAGGACCTGAAGAAGTTTCTCCCTATATCGATGAGGTTCTTCAAGTTGCTCCTTCTCCTCAATTCACTGAACTAGCTGCTGACGAGTCTACCTAAGCTCCTTGATTTTCACTTGTAGCTTTCTGTTTTATGGCATTGTAAACTCTGGCCCTTATTGATTTGAATAAAAAAGAGAATTTTTTACTTTTGCCTTCTCTTATAACTCTTAATTTATTATGAATTCCCTGAACTAGAATAAGCTTTCTGCATGCCTCAAGTTTTATGTTGCTTTAAATGAACTCTAGGAATTTAACTTGTTATATCTGCCTTGCTCATTTCTAAAGATAGGATCTGCTGGAATTGGCTCTTACCAACTTTGGCTTCTCGTCCTAACACGAATTGGCGACTTTTGGATCATAGGCCTTACCAACTTTCATTATCTTGACTTATTTAAGTTGATTATAGTTTCGTTCGAATCTTTATTTCGCCTTGAACAGGCATTGAGACTCTTGATCTTGGTTTAAACTCGGGAGCTTATTTTACTCGAGCCAACTATGGTTTTGCTTGGCTCTTTGTCTCGCCTCGAGTAGGCTTTGAGACTTTTAGCCTTAGCTTAATTTAGGAGCTTATTTTGCTCTGGCCATCTCTGGCTTTACTTTGCTCTTCGTCTCGCCTCGAACAGGCCTTGAGACTTCTGGCCTTAGCTTAATTTATGAGCTTATTTTGGTCGGGCCATCTCTGGCTTTACTTGGCTCTTTGTCTCACCTCGAGCAGACTTTGAGACTTCTAGCCTTAGCTATATTAGAAAAAATTTGACTTGCTCAAATTAATTTAATTCTGAAAGCATTCGTCTTTGCTAATTATCTGCAAATAAGATTTTACATACTCTGAATTAAAGAAGATTGAATACATTAACATTGTTTTACAAAGAAGCTTACTGGAAATATTTTTTCAGGTGTTCCGCATTCTATGGTCTCCTGACTCTCATCCATCGGGATAAGCTAACCTGTATGCCCCCAGACCTGTCACCTGTGAGACCCTGTAAGGACTTTCCCAATTTGGGCCTAGCACCCCATGATTGGGATCTTTGGTGCTCTGGTTAACCCTTCTAAGCACCCAATCTCCCACTTTAAATTACCAGATGTGCAAGTTTTGGCTGTAATAGTGAGTAACTTTCTGCTAGTAATCTGTTATCTTCCTTGACGATTTTTCCCTTTTTTCTTCTAACAAATCCAAATTTTCACAAATCTGCTTGTTATTCTGTGCCTCATTGAAATGCTCTATCCGATGAGTGCCTACCCCTATCTCTGCTGGGATCACTGCTTCATGCCTAAATGCTAGAGCAAATGGTGTTTTCCCAGTCGCGGTCTTATGTGTGGTTCTATAAGCTCATAATACGTCGAGTTATCCATGCTCCCTTCTGCTCTCCTATCCTGGTTCTCAAGAGTCTTTTATAGTTTTTTTCGCGACCTCCACTTGCTCGTTTACCTGCGGATGCGATGGCAAGCAGAACTTCAATTCTATTCCCAAATTTGTGCAGAAGTTTCTGAACTTGCTGCTGGCAAACTATCTCTCATTATCCGTAATCAGAGCATGGGGAATTCCATATCTGCAAATCACATTTCTCCAGATGAAATCGGTTGTCTTGCTCTCTGTTATCTTGCTTAAAGCCTCCACTTCAACCCACTTTGTAAAATAATCAATCTTAATCACTGCGTGCGTTGTAGATGCTCGTCCTTTCGGTAACGGTCCAATCAAATTAATTCCTCATTGAGCGAATGGCCATGGCGAGTTTATTTCTATAAGGTTCTCTAGTGGTTGGGTTAGGAAATTGGCGAAGCCTTGGCAACTCTTGCAACTCTTGGCTTTCTCCTGTGCATCTAGGTGCATTCTGAGCCAAAAATACCCTTGCCTCAGAACTTTAAAAGCTAAAGACCTTGCACCAGAGTGGTTCCCACAAATCTCCTCGTGTACTTCTCTGAGCACATAGTCTGCGTCTTACTCATTCAAACAGCATTGCAGCTACAAGGTGTATCCTCATCGGTACAGTACTCCGTCAATTAGCGTATATCTTGCTACTTGACACTTTAACTTCCTTACTTGCTGCTTATCAGTAGGTACTATCCCTTTCTTAATATAGGAGACAATTGGCACCATCAAGGTGCCACTCGAGGCTACACTCATCACCTCATTTTCTTGCTCAATGCTCGAGCTAGTTCTGATCTCCACAGGAATCGATTTGGGCATCTTAGGGTCTGACACAGCTGCTATTCATGCTATCATATCTGCTCAAAAATTTTCTGTTCTCGATATTTGTTCTATTGCCACTGCTCGTAATTTTCTAATCAGTTGTCTCACCCTACGAAGGTAGGCCTCCATCTTCTCTTCTGTGGCTTGGAAACTCTCGTTGAGGTGGTTCGCTACTAACTGTGAATCTGTTAGGACCTTCACTTCCTCTGCTTTCATTGCTAGCGCAAGTTTTAATCCCGCAATGACGGCCTTATATTCTATATGATTGTTGGTAGCCTTGAACTCGAGTCTTACTGCGTATTGAATTTCTATACCTTCAGAGCTAAGCAAAACCAATCCTACTCCTGCTCTTGCTCCTTGGTCCCCACATGACCCATCTACTGTAATAACACAGATCTTGCCTGTAATAAGTTCTCATGTTTCTTGCCCATTATCTATACCCCTGTCTGATTTCGTGTACTCGGCTATAACATCTGCTAGAGCTTGTGCTTTAATTGTTGTCCGGGGTTGGCAGTTGATATCAAACTCGTTGAGCTATATTGATCATTTCACCAGCTGACCAGAGGTCTCGGGCTTGTGTAGGATTTGTCTAAGTGGTTGATTTCTCAATACTACTATTGAGTGTGCTTGAAAATAAGGTCTCAACTTTTGAGTATTGTTACCAAGGCGAGTGCCCATTTCTCCACCAGCAGATATCGGGTCTCTGATTCCAGCAATGCTTGTGTAGTACACCGGGTGTTGAACCCTCGATTTTGCTAAATATAAGCACAAAACTTCTTTTACTCGCGGCGTTGATAGCAACAGAGCCTTCAGCAAATAATTATTTAATTGCTGAAACGCCGATTCACACTCTGACGTTTATTTTTTGTTTCTCCCTCTTTTTATTTCCTGAAAGAAAACATGGCATTTGGTGAACCGATTCCAAGCTGCTAGTTTACCCGTAAGACTCTGTATCTCCTTCAATAAACATGGGGACTTCATTTCTACCACTGTCCTTATTTTCTCGGAGTTGGCTTCAATCCCCCTGTAGCTGACTATAAAGCCTAAAAACTTCATTCGGTATTTTCTTAAGAGCGTGAAAGTCTCTTCTAGATGCTTGACATGCTTGTCCGCATCCTTGAACTTGGTAATCATGTCGTCTACATAGACTTCCATTGTACGTCCAATCAAAGGTTTAAAAATCTTGTTCACTAACCTCTGATACGTTGCTCCTGCATATTTTAAACCGAAAGGCATAACCTTGAAGAAGAATAGGCCTTGATTAGTGATAAAGGCTGTGCATTCTTCATTCTGCCCAAACATAGGGATTTAGTTGTAACCAGAAAATGCGTCCATGAAGCTGAGCATGCCGTGCTCGGCTGTGCAATCGACCAATTGGTCTATTTTTGGTAGTGAGAAATTATCTTTGGTGCAAGGCGTGTTTAGGTCCGTGAAATCCACACACATTCTTTACTTGCCATTTGCCATTTTACATACTTCTCTTATGAATCCTACTTTCAACAGTTTATCCACCTCGCTATTCATAGCATCATATCTTTCCTGATTGAAGCACCTCCTCTTCTACCTCACTGGCTTTAACTCTTTATTCACTGCTAACTTGTGACATGACACCTTCAGATCAATCCATGGAATGTCATTATAAAAACCAGGTGAGCACATCCGCGTGGGCGCGCAAATACTTGATCAGACTCGCGTGTACTTTTTTGTTTATGCTCGAGCCGATCATAACTTTTTTCTCCTCGTTGTCGAGTCTTATTAGGACCTCCTCTAACTCCTCAGCAGGCTCTTGTCTTCCCTTATTTGAATCCCCCCAAACATCCAATGAAGTCACCTGCATTATTTTTTTAGTCGCTGTTGCGTAATAGCTCCTCGAGACCCTCTGATCTCCATTTAACAACCCCTACCACACTATTCATTTGGTATTTCAACTCAAGTAATGTGTTGATAGTACTGATTGATTGATTCTCATAAATGACCTCCCTAATATCATATGGTATGGGCTAACCTCGTCCACAACCACAAAGTTAAGCATTATATTCTTCTCGAAGGGTCTCGAGCCTATAGTTACCAGCAGATTCACAATCCCTAAGAGAGTTAACCTTTCTCCACTAAATCCCTTCAAAGAGGTGCTTGTGTGTTCAAGTCTCACGTCTACTATCCCCATCTTGTCTAGGGTGAACTTGAAAAGTATGTCCACCGAGCTTCCTGAGTCCACCAGAATCTTATTGAGCTTCATATTTGCAACATTTGCTTTTACAACTAGGGCATCTTCATAGGGATATAAAACCCCTTCTTCATCTTCCTTCGTCCACGTGATCGGGACTTGCCTGGTTCTTGGCTTTTTTACTGCTGGCATGTTAAGCAGTACCTCTCGATTAGCAGATATGTATCTGCTATAGTTTTTCCTGGCTCTGTTTGAGTCTCCTGCCATTTTTTGCCCTTCTGATATCACTCTCACAATAGGCTGCTCCCGATCCGTTCCCTAAATCTGGTCATCTTCTACATACTGCTGGTCCACCACCGGCTGTCCTTCATCAATGATTCACCCAGGTACCGATTTATCACCAAATCCTTCACCTGGTTTTTCAGATCTCGGCACTGAGATGTTGAATGACCATGATCATTGTGAAATCTGCAGAATCTGCTCATGTCCCTTCTATTCGCTGGCTTATTCATTGGTGCTAGAGAATATATCAGACCTCGCTCTTCTACCTCTATCTAGCAGAAGGAGTTTGGTCAATCATCTGCATGCTCCTGTCTTTAAGAAAGTTGCCCATAGGTAGAGGTGGCAGATGGAAAACTCTATCATGACTTTGTGCGTGCCGATCCATAAAACCATTATGGGACGGATTTTCGCTAAGTTGATGGTATCCCCTTTGATCTCTGCTCCGCGACCTGCGCAACAGAACACTACCAGTCTGAGGTTGGTACATTTTTTGGTAATGATGGTAAAGAGCAGCTCGGTTTTCTACCTCTTTAGAAGTCAGTGAACCCTAAGTTGGCCTAATTAACCCCTTTCCTTTCTGAGCTCTCCTCCTCGATTATAATATCCCTCTGTATCTGCTAATACGCATCAGAATATGAGCGAATCAAGGGATTCCGCAGATTGTACTATGGCCTTCCTATTATTACGCCTTCCTTCAGCCCCCTCAGCGCTTGAGGATGATTGAATGCCCCAATATCTAAAACCACCTGGTAATACCTTTTGAAAAACTCCCAGAGGGATTCCTCCTTCCCCTCCCCCTCTTTATCTCAACCAGCTCCATCATATCGTCTTCGGGAGTTACTGCCCCATGGAACTGTTCTGCAAACTCTATACATATTTGGTCAAAGCTCTGGATACTTCCCTGTGGCAGCTTATAATACAACTCTTGTGCTCCCCTTCTAAGGTAAGTGGGAAGGCTCTACACCTTTGCACTACTGTTAAGCCCTGCACTCTGATTATGTCATTGAAGTGCTTAATGTGCACTAAGGGATCACTCTTTCCTAAAAATTTTAAGTCGGGAAAATGGAAATCCCTGGGAATTATGGCACTCATGATCTCTGCTGAGAGTAGAGATTCATTGTGTAGTATGATCCTCTAACTCGGGGCTTTCTCATGTACTCGGATGTCGTTAATGATCTGAGCTAACCTGCGAACCTCTCCCTCCAACTCTTCCGCACAAAAGGTCTCCGTGCTACAACTTGCTCACGCTCTTGCTCTGTGTCCCTTAGATGTTGTCTTAACTCCTTCTCTTCCAAGCTTATACCCACCATTCCAGCTATCTCTCTACCTTTGGGCTCCAACACTCACGTCCTGTTCGCTGGGGGCATTCCCCTGGCTAGATTCAGGGATGTCATTGTTTACTCTCCTCTGAACGTCCCTGAGCTTCTGAAGGATAGACGTAAATGTCTCCTGTTTGGGGAAGAAATCAGAGTGACCTCGAGCAGATTACTATGATCAGATACTTATTTGATGACCTTAAACAGAGCACCTCGATCAGGTGGTTATTTGGATAGCTCGAACACATCATCTCGACCAAGAGTTTATCTGCGAACTCGACCAAATTGTTATCTGAAAAGCCTGAACAGATTATCTTGATTAGGTGAACAGATTATCTGGTGCAGATCACCTCGACTAGATGAGTATATCATCTAGAGCAGATCAATAAAAAGACCTTGCAGTCTTAAAGCTTACTTAAGGCGAGACAAAGTCAGAGTTTGCTAAATCCTTATCGAGCAAAATAAGGTCCCAAAGTAAGTTAAGGCTAGAAGTCTCAACGCTTACTCAAGGCGAGACGAAGAGCCAAATTTAGCCAGAATAAATCTCGAGTAGATTAAGCTCTAAAACCATGTCAAGGCCAGAAGTCTTAAAGCCTACTCAAGGCGAGATAAAGAGCCAAATTTAGCCATAATAAGGCTTGAACAGCTTAAGCTCTAAAAACAAGCTACGGCCAGAAGTCTTAAAGCCTGCTCGAGGTAAGACGAAGAGCCAAGCGATGCTAGAATTAGCCTTAGCAAATTAAGCTCCTAAATTAAGTTAAGGCCAGAAGTCTCAAAGCCTGATCGAGTTCTGACGAAGAACCAAGTTTAGCCAGAGAAAGGCTTGAGCAAATTAAGCTCTAAGAATATGTTAAGGTTATAAGTCTCAAAGCCTGCTCGAGGCGAGACAAAGAACCAAGTTCAGCCAGAATAGGCTCAAGCAAATTAAGCTCTAATAAAATACATGAAGTTTCAAAGCCTAATCAAGGCAAGACAAAAGTAAATTTTTTTTGGTAAAGCTTGATTAATTCAAGCAGATTTAAGCTCTTGAAAATACTTTTAAAGCAAATAAAAAAGCTTGAAGTCTCAAAGTCTGCTCAAGGTGAGATAAGAGACTGAAATTTACCTAAGTATTCTCGACTAGATGAAAGACGAACGAATAATCAGTCTCGAAAATATTTTTAGTCAAACAAAAAGTCTTGAAGTACTCAAAGCCTGCTCAAGGTAAGATAAATGTCAGAGTGTGCTAATCTTGCTCGATTAGATTAAATCGAGCAGATAATTAATTGTGAATAAATTCTGAAGTAAATAAAAGATTTTAAGTCTCAAAACCTGCTCTATATGATTATACGAGCAGGAAAATAGAAAAAGACATGTAAAGTTCTTGTCTGTATTAATGCTAATTCAAGTAGACTGAACTAAGTCACATTGAGATCACTTTCAACTTTATATAGTTTCTAGTTCTAATTCGTTAAAACTCTCAACACTAGAAACTGGGAGACTGGTGTATACATCAGAGTGACCTTAAGCAAACTACTGTGACCAGATAGTTATTTGATGAGTTCAAACAGAGCACCTCGATCAGGTGGTTATTTGTCTATCTCGACCATGAAATTATCAGTGAACTCGACCGGATTGTTATTTGGAAAGCCTGAACATATTATCTTAATGAGGCAGATCATTTGGTGCAGATCACCTCGACCAGGTGAGCAGATCATCTGGTGTAGATCACCTTGACTGGATGAGCAGATCATCTGGAGCAAATCATCTCGATCAGATGAAATCTGACTAGATGAGCATATCATTTGGAGCAAATCACCTCGACTATGTGAACAGATCATCTGGAGCAGATGATTTCCTCGTAACTTTGAGCAGAACACTTCGACCAGGGGGTAATTCTAATTACCTCGACCAGATACGTACAATAAATGATAATTAATATGGTCATTATTATGACAATTATTATGATAAATGATATTATGGTTATTATTTAAGTGATTATTATTATGTTTATTATGATGTTTATTAGTACATTAATGATTTTAATTATAGGGGTTATGATAATTATAATTATTTATTTTGGATGGATTTATGGATTTTGGGGATCTCTTCCAAGAAAAAAGATTCTTCTCCTCTAAGACAACAAATCAATTTTCTTGTTCATCTGACTGGGAAAAACTCTCAGTAAGAAGGCAATAAGAATCAATTCATTAGATGCGTGGTAGAAGTTTACCCGTAAGAGACCCGATTACTGACTTGAGTGTCGGAGGGTTCACGCTGGAAAAACTTCCGACGCCTCTGACCGTCTTTTGTGATTTTAGGTAACAGGTGACAATCTGTAAGTATTTGCAGGTGTCCATGGTGATTGGCAAGCTGCTTCCCCAAAAATAAATTCAACGATGATGCTGAAGTCTGATTCGGCAAAGGGGAACTGCTTGAGATCACAACGATCAGATTTTCAGCATCAACATCTCCATTTGTCTCTCTATCCAATCCATCTTTTCTTGCACCACTCTGTCTCAGGCCTCGTTGGCCACTTCCCTCAGAGTCAATGATTCTTTGAGACTTGTTTCTCTTGGAATGTTGTCTTCTGTTGCCATGTCGTTTCTCCCGCTCGTAACAAGACTCAACTTTTTGTTCGTTCCCCACAGACGGCGCCAAAATTTTAATGCAATTTCTAGGTCGCTCCTTGCTCGAGCAGGTTCTCCAGCTAATTCCTGTGTTTCTCTGTTCTCTAGAATAGTAATACCCTCTAGCCTGTGTTTACAGAAAAAGTGTCAAGGACCGCTGGGTGTTTTTTCGGCGAAAACCCTCCTACGCTCAAGTCAGTTATCGGGTTAAATTTTAGAATGAAAGAAGGAAAACACTGGGAAGAAAAATTAACTCCTTTTTTTCTTTTCTCTTTTTCAGAATCCAACCTCTTTCTCTCTTTTTTCTGAGGTATTTATTTGGGTTTTCCCTCCCTTGCCATTATTCTCGTAACGCACGTTCTTTACTCCTCACGTTTCCTTCTGTTATGGGGCGGTTACTTGGTCACCATGATGAGGATTGATTGCACATGGGAGTTAGACAGTTACTTGATCATAAAATGAGAATTGATTATGCGTGGGAGTTGTTTCTCCATTCTCGGAGAGAGTCATTTGATCGTCCCACATTGTGGGCTCAGGCTGCCACACTCTAGTCCGACTCGGCTTGTGTACTGGTTTACTTTTGCTCTTGGTGCCTCGCTTGGCTGACGTGGAGATTTCTGCTCCTCCCAGCCCTGCTCGAGTATATTGCAAGCCTTTGGTCTCAGCTAGGTTAATACTGAGCAAAAGTTCCATAGATTTGCGATCAGCGTTCCTGATTCGGCTGGCTTATCCTCGAGCAAACGTGTTTTTTATTTCCCAAACAAGAGTAATGCTACATAGCCTAATTTTTTTTTTTTATCTTAAATAACTATCCCAAATAATATTGTATTAATTAATTAGTTGATATTTTTTACAAAATTAAAATGAATTAATTATATTATCTTATCAACTAATTGAAGAATGTCATATCATTTATGATAAAAAATTTGGGATGTGTAGCATTATTGTTAATGAGAAAGTCCCAAAAATTGATGAATAATTGCCCAAATATATATGTGAAGGCATTGTGGAATTTGAAAATATAATTGGATCGCATAAAATGACAGTTAATGGAAACTCACTACTGTTACATATATATATATTCTAAACAATAAAATATGAAAAAATGTTGCATATTTTAAAAGTTATAACAATTAACAATTTACTAATATCATACAAATTTAAAATTTTATAATGTTAAATATATATAAAATTTGTACAAGATAAACTGTAACTGATAAATTAAATTTTAAAAATAATGTGTTCTATGATTAAAAGATAATATGTTTTATATATATATATAATTTAATAAGATAATATAATTAATTCACTTTACTTTTACCAACTAATTAATAAATAGCACATCATTTTGGATAATTATTTGGGATAAAAAATTTATGATGTATAGCATTATTGAAATATTGTAAGTAAACAGTTGAAAGTCTTAGAGGTGCAAATGGATCAAAATTAAAAATCAAACAAATTATCCAATCTTAACTTTTGTAACTAAGCAATTTGCTTTGAAACAACATTTTTATTGGTTAAAGCTATTTACATGACCCAAAAGTGTTTATTACTCCCAAGTTTATAATATAATCGGTAAGGCTAGGGTCGAACCATAGAGAATCTAAAAATCTATTAGTTAATTATTAAATAAAATTAATTACAAAAAAAGAAATTATTCTTTTAAAAAGTGCTAAGTTACGAGATCTACTATTGTATTCAAATTATAGTCATAATACTCTCTTATAACTATAATATATATTTATTTTATTAATATAATTACTATATAAATTAATTATTAACTAACAACTTATGAATAAATATAGGGTTAAAGTACATTATGTGCCACAATCATATTGATGTATCAACATTATATTTAAATACCATATGGATCCAAAGTGAATCTAGATTTATAGATTAAAATGAAATAAGAGTAATTGGTGGAAAATATAACTTATAAATATATAATTAAAATAATAGATCATGAACTTAATCGAAAGAATAATTATTTTCATAATTTAAATCTTTGAACTTCACCTTTCACTTTAGCTTAGAAAATTAGTCATTATATTGATGGAGAAAACACTCATTTTATTTAAATAATTTCTGAAATATATTACAAGAAAATAAAATACAAAAGAAAAGAGAAGAAATTATTTTAAAGCGTCTGCCTTCCGTTCCTCCCTAAAATTTCTTTCTTCTTCTCCTCTTTTATAGGCAGCAATGACTTCTTCTTCTCTTATTTTATTATTACTTATTATTTAATATTTATTTATTTATATATAAAAATAAAAAGAAAGGAGTGATAGTCAAAAGTGGCAGCTACCACTTGACTATCACTTTATTATTATTATTATTACTTATATTTCCCCAATAATACATTCCAAGAAGTTTTAGTTTATTTATCAATGCAATCCATCTTTTTTCTCTCGCTTATGGCTCTGATCCTCTTTATTTATGAAATATATCTATAATATAAAATTAAAATAAAATTAACATACTACGATTTAATTTAACATAAAATTTTATTAAGGATACATTAAGATAATTTATAAGTTATGAGTGCATTAATCAACACTGTAAGTGGCAAAATAATAATTTTAACTATATTAAATGTACACTTTCTAGTGTCAATGACACTTTCTAACTAGCTTATTGCTAGTTCCTAGCAAATTAGGCGATAATATCTAGCAAATTTCAAACCCAAATTGAAATATATATATATATATATATTTTTGTAATTGTGTTTACTTCTTTAATAAAATCAATGACAACAATTGAATAAAAGTATAAATATTATCTCTGACCTTAAAAAAAATATATTATTTCCACATCAACTATTCACACTAATCAGTAAACTCATGTAAACTGATCAACTATCAAAGCTACATTAATGAAGATGCTTTCAAGAATGACACGTCAAATCTTAAAATCTCACGGATAAGAATGACACTCTCAAAATAAAATAAACACAATAAAAACAATCATTCCAAGGAATGATAGATTGAGAGAAAATAATAGAAAAATAATATCACACATTGTCACCAGATAAAATTATGCCCATAGCTTAGAAATAATATGATCTCAATTCAAATGACTAGCCAGTCAAACCAATAACATTATTTTTATTCATTTTTATATATCGTCACATCTTTCAATCCATATTACCAATTTCTACATAGTTTCCTAAAATCAAAAAGGGTTTTTACTAGGGTGTAACGTAGGATAGGGATATAACTAACAAAGAATGAATAATATGAAAAATATATATATACTTGAGAAAAAAAAATATATAGATCTTTTAGGAATTGTAAGGTGTTTTTCACATTCTTTTTCTTTTTTTTTTTAATTGCAAACTTTTTCTTTTATTTTTTTTTCATTGCATCACTTTCATAGATAACATAATCATCCATACTTTTCTCAAACATGAATAGGTGTTGGAAAACATAAAATATAGGGTAATACTTTAAATTGGAGTGGATAAGTTTTTTTAAATATTTTTTTATAGGCTCAAAAATGGTTAACTATAGATATTTCACAATAGAGAGGACTAGAATGACTCAAACAGGTCAAATATGACCTTTCGCCATCTTTTAGAGTATCTAAATAGTCTTTCATATCTGCTAGTTCAATGAACCTTCAAATGCAACTATATATAATTTTTTTTTAATGGTCGACTCAAAAGAAAATATGCAAATCTTATATAAAATAATAAATTACTAAGCTAGATAAATGAAAAATAGGCAAAAATGGTTACGCTCTAAGAAAGAGAATAAGCTTAAAAACTCAGTTGCAACTTACAATGACAACGAAAGTTGGTTACAATATAGTATATCAAATAATGCTGCATATTGTTTATATTGTTATCTTTTCATACCAGAAATTTGTGAACAAGCAAGTGGAGAGACATTGACAAAAAAATGGGTTCTCAAATTAGAAGAAACTAGAAATATTAGAAGAGCATCTTAGAGGTCCTAATAGTACTCACAATAAGGTCATGAGTTTTTGTGAAGATTTAATGAAAAAAAAAGCAGCATGATCAAAATAAAAAAGAGTATTGAACTCTTCTATTCGTATCTATTGATGTTATTTAGCTTCTTTTAGAACAAGGGCTTGCATCTTGTGGTCATGATGAGTTTGATAATTCAAGTAACCAAGGAAATTATCTTTGAATTTTAAGATTTATTGTTGATCACAGTAAAGATATCAAAAAAGTTACTTTGAAGAATGCTTTTAGAAATGACATGCTGATTGTTCATTTAATTCAAAAAGATATTGTAAGGCTTTATTCTACTGAAACTACCATTTCTATTATTAGGGAAATAAATGATGCATTATTTTCTGTTGTGATTAATGAATCCCATGATGCATCTATGAAGGAGAACATAACTGTTGTATTGAGAGATGTAGATAAAAATGGTTCTATTATTAAGTGTTTTATAGGTCTTAAGCATGCTACTAGTACTACTATTGTCTCACACAAGGAAGCTCTTGATCAATTATTTTCTAAGTATGGATTGAGTATATCTAGGTTTCACAGGCAAGGTTATAATGGAGTTAGCAACATGCAAGGGGAGTTTAGCGATATTTAAACACTTATTATGAATGAGAATAAGTGTGCTTATTATATACATTGTTTTGCTTATCAACTATAGTTAGCTATTGTGGTTGTGGCAAAGAAACACAATCAAGTTAATTCTTTCTTCAATGTAGTTGCTAATATTGTCAATGTTGTTAGGGTTTTATGTAAACGCCGAGATATTCTTTCAAAGAAGCAATCACTTTAAGTTGTTGAAACACTTGAAAATGATGACCTCCCGAGTGGGCAAGGCTAAAATCAAGAAACTACATTAAAATGTTTTGGTAACACACATTGGGGCTTACATTATGGTAAGTTACTTCACATAATCTCTTTGTTTCCACATATAATTAGTGAGCTTGAGATAGTTACAAAAGATAAGTCAAACTCTAGTGAACATAGATTTCAAGCAAATTATTTTGTAAAGTTTATGTAATCTTTTGATTTTGTGCTTAGTCTATATTTAATGAGAGATATATTTGTTTTTCAAATTAGTTGTCACAAGCACTTCAAAGAAAGGATCAAGATATTCTAAATGCCATAAAATTGGTTGAAAAATATAAGAAAAACTTACAAATGATGAGAGATGAGGGCTGAGAATCTTTCCTTTGTGAGGTTTCTTCTTTTTGTTTGAAACATGATATTGATGTCTCTAACATAAATGATATGTTTTTACCATGGAATCGATCACGATGTAAGGCTCGAGAGATCTTAAACATGCATTATTTTTTAGTTGAGCTACTTTTTGCTTATTTAGACTTACAATTTTAAGAGCTAAATAATCGTTTCAATGAGTTGAGTATGGAATTGCTTCTTGGTTTGGCATGTCTAACTTCAAATGACTCATTTGCTACTTTTGGATAAAGACAAGTTAGTATGCCTCATTCAATTTTATCTAAAGAATATTTCTTCAATAGAGCTTACGGTACTTAAAACTTAACTTCAAGCTTACATAATGGATATGCACTTTAGTATTGATTTTGCAGAATTGAAGGGAGTCATTGACTTTGCTAAAAGAATGGTTGAGACAAAAAAAAGATAAGGTGTATCTATTAGAATATTTGTTGTTGATATTAGCATTAAATCTTCCAATTTCCACAGCCACAGTAGAGAGAGAACACTTTCAACTATGAAGTTCTTGAAGAATAAACTTCGAAATCGGATGGGAGATGAATGGATAAATGATAATTTAATTGTTTATGTAAAAAATGATGTATTTAATAGTATTGATAATGAGTCTATTGCACAACATTTTTAGAATATGAAACTGCATAGAGAACAATTGTAAATGTACTACTACAAATTTTATATATTCAAGTTTCAGATTTACATCTTACTGTTATTTAAGGTAAACCATTTTTCTAGATCCGCCACTGAGCCCCTTACCACGTATAGCTGGCAGGACCTGTGCTTTCCAAATGAGAAAGTTGGTCCTATCAAGCTTGGTAGGAGCTTATAACGCAAAAGAACTCCAGGTTTGTTGTGTGACCTGCACATTGTTTGTTGAGTGTATGTTTTGTGACTGTGCAATAGTAGTGGTTGCTTGGGTTTGATTTCTTTCATTGGTATCCGAGGAGGTGTTTCCAGTTTGTGGGCTTGTGTTTTGATTCCCAGGCATAACCTCAGCAGAATCCATTGATTCGATAAGGCTTTGAGTTGTGCTCTGATACCAAGTCAAAAAAAGAGAATATATGGAACTGGGTATACAAAGGAAATAGACACCGCCCACTCATTTTCTATTGATCATCATAATATATTTATACATGTCATTTTCATGCATCGCAAGATGCTGTATAGCTACCAACCTAGATCTAATGGTTAACATTTATTTAATCTAATGGCTGTGGTGCTTGCATTCTACTTGCCGGGCTGCCAATTTGTCTTCATGCTTCAGCTGTAACTACAGCTCTGATATGCCCCAATATGCATGTTATTTGTCACTGCCAACACATCAATATTTCTGTTAATTCTCTTAAGCATGTGACCAAGACACTTGTATAACTAACACGACAACTACAAACTAAACTTAGCACCATAGAATACGATAAACCAAGAGAGAAGGAAAAAGAAAAAAATTCATTATCTAAGTTTTCATACAAAACCATTGAATTTGATTGAAGTTTATTTTGGCACAAATGTCCACAACACAGTAGTTAAATTTATTGGAAAATTATAAAAGGAAAACCAACTTCCAGTGACATATATACTCAAAGCTATTTTTCGGAGCTTTCCAGCCAGCATTTTGTGCAAACCAAAGCCTGTTTGATATCATCATTGTTTGGGTAAATATCAGACAGGCCCCTCGAAGCCTCTCCAGCTCGAGTAAAACACCCCGAGGACAGACTAGCCCGAGCATCCCTTCTGGTCAAAGATGGTCAAGGTCGAGAGATTCATAATGCCGAGCCCCGAGCACTCCATCGCCTCGCTCGAGGTTGTCCCGGGTCAAAGCTGGTCAAGGTCGAGAGCCGAGCACTCCTTTCCTGCTCGAGGTCGTCCCTCAGGTCAAAGCTGGTCAAGGTCGAGAGCCGAGCACATCTCTTCTGCTCGCAGAGATCCATGAGCACACTGGGCAACACCGACCCAGGCAACCCGACCCGCTTTCTCGGAATCCCGCACACCTTTTAATGTCCGATCGGGATCCCACATGGTGTCGTCGGTGATATCGTTGTCGGTGGCCGACACATGCCTCCAAGGTGTCATCATTCCTAGCGCACTTGCTCGACATGGTGATCCGGCCACGTGAATCGGGTTAAGGGACGACCGCTCATCCCTAGGGAATATTCCGCTAAACCCTACTGTCGGAGGACCCGGATACCACTAACGTGAGGTGGACGACTGGAAAGGAAAAGAGCGGGAAAATGGAGTATAAAAGGAAACGAAGGGAACGTTATGAGGTTGGAACTTCGATTCGAAAAGGATCCGTAACTTGATATGAGTTCTTCCTTTTCTAATTTCTCTCATCCGATTTTCTCCGAAAACACCATACTTATCCAAAAAGGGGCGAAATAATACCCTTTCATCTTTCCGGTCTCCTCACTAAGGAGATACCAAAAGATAAACCCGACATCGACTTGAGCGTCGGAGGGTTTCGCGGGACACCCCGACGACCCCGACCCGGTTTCCGTGAGTACGGTCCGGAGATCTCCGCTCAAGAAGACAGTGAACAGGACGAAGGGGGTAATCATGCTCGAGCTTATCGCGAGCAGAAGGATCGAGGCACTGTTTGAATTCGCGAGCAGAAGGTTCAGACAGTCCTACTCGAGCTGCTTGGAGACACTGTTCGAAGGTTCGAAGCACTGTTGAGGCACGTGGGAAAAATTGCATCAACAATCATCGAGAGCATAACACAAATGGATATCTTCAATTTCAGTACCCTCTGTAGATGAAGTAGCAGAAATTGGTATTGCTAAGAAATCACGAGCCATTATTGCGAGTATTGGAAACATTGGACTGTTTAAGCGCCACCATGCTAGAATGTCGAACTCTTCAACGGGAGGGATTTTAGGCTCTTTCAGATAGAGCACAAGTTCAGAATTTTGTAATGACGATGATGTGCGCGGCCTCCCCATTTCATCTAACATTTTGCAGTGGCCATTTGCATATTTGTTGTATGTATCAGTAAGGACATCGACAATTTCCTTCAGATGTACATCAGCAACCATCCCATAAATTTCTCTATACCAGCGTTCCACAATGTCCAATTTGTATCTCGGATCGAGAACTATAGCAATTGCTAAATACAACTTATAGCTGAGCCAGTACTTAGAGAGAAATCTCTCCTTTACACAGGCTGCGAGTTCGCGAACTAAGTATTTGTCAGCTCTTTCCCATATAAGCAAGTTCAGATACAGTTCACAAACCTTTGGGAAGAACACATTTGCAGTGGTGTATTTGGTGTCCGACAAACACTGAGCAGCATCATTCAATATTTTCAGATACTCATATACAGCCGTTGCCTTATCCCATTCCTCCTTTGCTAAATTTATTAATTTGAAATCATAATCCATGACCTCAAGCTCCAAAAATGCTTCTTTATACCCCACTGCAATCTCCAACCCGTTGAAGCCATACAACCACGTAGGAAAAGATCGAGAAGTCACTTTCTTTCCCATGGACTCGGCCCTTTCTATTGCCATTTGAAACTTATGTTTGTTGGATGGCTTCCTGACATAATCAAGAGACTTCCTTATCTTATCAGCTTCCCAGTTCGATCCATTCCTACTGTAAGATTTAAGAAAATCTGCTAAACAACGAGCAGAAAATAGAGGTCCAACGAAAGGGAGTAAACCTTGTTCTGTCATCCAGCTGCTTACCGTTTCGTTAACTTCCTCACTATCAACATTTACAACTACACAGCGTGTTTTTCTGTTGATGTTCCAATCTAAAAGCACATCAGTAAAAGTTGTGGAGAAATAGTCATACATTCTGTGAAAACTTATCGTCTTTTGCTTCAGCTCCCAGTTATCATCAATGAAGTGGAGTGCCATCAGTAAGCACCCATCCTCAAACCTGATTGCTAAACTAAAACGACATGAGAGTTTACTCAAATATTTTAGGAGTTTCTCCTTCTCTTCTGCGTAAACAAGGAATATGTCAGGCTTTATTAAGTTTAGTTTTGAAAATCCGTACTTGATGATTGCTCTTATGACATCCAAGTGATTCAATTCCTGATTAATCACAATTTTTCCTTCGACAACAACAGGGTTTGTCAAATTACCATTTGCATGATAATGATCAGCCAGCTTGCCTCCATTTTGTTCATTATTTTTGCTGCTTCGACATCTTTTCACGTGATTGTTGAGGTGTGTGGTTCCCTTCTTGCTCGAACCATCAAATTTCTTCTTACAATGTTTGCATTTAGCCCAAACTTTCCCATTTTTTCCTTCGAACTTTGTGAACTCCTCCCAGACTTTTGATGTCAACTTTCTTCGTTTAGTGCGCGATGAATCCTCCACAGATGGGTTTACAATCCCGTTATCATGATTTTGAGAAGGTTCAAGACAAGCATTTTGTTCTCTAGTCCAAGCCATTTCACCCTGTCAACACATAAAAGATTGATGATCATCAGTTATAAAAGCTAAGTCCTGATTATTAATGTCTACAAGATGTTTGATAAAATGTTTAAATGAGCACCAAAAAGTGTTGACGGCGCAAGTGCAAAAAACTATAGTTACTTACACGAACCACGTGTCCACCAAGTATTACTAGTTCGAATAACGGACATAACTTGTATTGTTCTTGGATTATACAGATCAATGTAAAAACAGCTTATACTAATTATGGTTTACAAACTATAACGAGTACGGAGGAAACTAACAATAATCAAATTCAAAAATATTAACAATAAGTGGTAAAAAATGGTTATTAAATTTGATAGTGTAAATTAAACGCAAGAGACGAATGACAGAGATTTAAATTCAAAATGAAATCTCTCGTCCGCTTTATATCTTTTGGTCTATAAATAGAGAAAAAGAAAATAACGAAAGAAGATGATCTTTTGTTTAATTCTCAAAGTGTCAAGAGAAATTCAAATGTAAAAATCCTCTAAAAAAAAAACATTGACTTAAGCATCGGAATAATTTTTTACAGGCACAAGCTCAGATCCAATTTGGGGAAATCAACAAGAATCATTGATCGACTCCAGAATTCGCGAAGCAATAGGTATAATTCATTATCAGTTTCTTCCTAAAATAATGATTCAGACTAGCGAAAGTTTTAAGAACCTTTAGCCGAAATGGACTTCATTGTTTTTTTAATTTTTTTATAACAGAAGTTTCCATTAAGCAAACAAGCAGAGAAAGAAATTAACGGAACGAACATTCTATGTAGAGAATTTTTAATCAAGTTAATATAGGCTTGAAAACTTAACAAACTATATATTTATTTTGTTAAATATCATTAAAAGACTACAGAAAAATTCATTAATAAAAAAACAAAAATATAAACTAAATATACCTGTAAATGGGAAAGCGCATGGCCTTCCAGTTCCATCCAAGACATATACAAGGGGCACAGTCGATGTTTGAAACCTGATTTTAGCCTCCAATATATATATATATATAATAAAACCATCAATGTGAAAACTTGTAACATTTATAAAGAAACAATAAATCTATAAAAGAAGTCTAAGCAGTAAGATAACAAAAATTAAAAATCGGATTAATAATTTTTTTAAAATTTTATAAAATTTAAGATCTTTATATTAAATGAGTACTCTATCGATATACATAAAGTGGAAAGTTAAAGTACGTGTTAGCTTTTTAACACTTAAAAGTACCTGGCTGCAGATAATCAAATTGACATGGATCCTACTCCATCTTCTTGAATGTTTCGGTTTGTTTGGTTTCTAACTTTTAAGCTTTCTTTCTTAACAACAAAGGGAACGCTTAATATAGATCAAAGAAAGTCAACAGATCTTTCAAATCCGATTAGGCTCCGAAAACGTGCATTCTGCATACCTTTTGTGTCATTTTTATTCGAACTATCCGAAATCCGACATTTCAATTATTATACAAATTTCAACTTGTAAATTACAATATACTTCCCATATGGACAGTTTCACGCGTTGACTTTAGACGAAAGAATATTATTTGTGAGAGCTTGCTTTATACATATTAAGGTCTATTCAGTGTTGTGGTTGTGTAGTTTTTGTGGTACTAATTTCGTAATACATATTGTTATAATTTAAAAGTTAATAAATTAATTTTATATCATATTTTTATTATTTTTATCAATATTATTATTTAATTTAATCAAACACTCTTATGCCCTATTTGATATTGAGACTGAACAGCTATAATTTTTAAGTTACAGTACTAAATATTTTGGTAATTAAACATTAGTTACCATGACTTTAAAACTAAATTGATTTAATTCATTACTTATAGAATAAAATGTTTATAATTTCTTCACTATTTTTATTATGATTATTATTTAAATTCATATTTACCATAACCATTATTACGAGAAATGCCACCCACACTTCCAAGTTTTGCTTAAATGGTCGCAAAGACTCCTTAGTTTTATAAATAGTCAGACAGACTCATTTTTTACTATTATACTCTTAATTATAACAATTCAATAATTAACTTTAAATAAGCTTCTATAATTAATATAAATTAAAATTAAAATAATGTAATATATAAAATGGGATAAACCAATGGACTTATAGACTAGTGGGAGAGCCATTGCACTTACAATGTTGAGAGCAAGGGTTCGAGCCCTTACTCTAAAAAAAAATAAATAAAATAAAATAAAATGGGATAAAATTTATAAAATATTTTGAATATTAAAAAATTTATTTTAAAAATATTAATCTGTCATATTCTTTCAATAATAATAAAATCTATTTGACGTAATAACAATATTAAAATAATTATACCTAACATTCACTATAATTTATAAAATTTATATTATTTTATTTACAACATTTTTTTTTAATTATGTCTATATTAGTATAAATCTTCAAGTTAATTTTTGGATTAATAGATTTTAGTATTAATAAAATTCATCAAGATAGACTAATAATAATTTGATATTAAAATTAATTTTCATTATATAAGTTATTTTATTAATTATACTTATTGTAATATTTTATTTGTTTCATATGATATTTATTTATTATTTTATCATATTACTAATATATATATATATATATATATTTGAGTTGTTATAATCAACAGATATAATAGTTATTTATGAAATTAAGGGATTTGTGTGATCATTTAAATAAACTTTGAAGGTGTGAATGATTTTTTTATTATTAATTTTTATTTTATAATTATAGTTTTTTTATAGTAACTTTATCTTAAAAGATATAGGATTTAAATACTATAGGACTTAATTTTTATTTTATAACTATCTATAACTTTTGTACACATCATCTCAATACCAAACAGACAAACATATCTTGCGTTTGTATTTGATGAAAATTAATTACTTCTAAACATAAATTCAAGATATTAGTGAATAAGGAAAGGAAAATTTATAAAAATAGCCAAATAATTTTAGTAAATATCCAAAATAACCACCTCAAATATTTATTTCTTCCTTAGCCATTTACCATTCTTTTTTGCCATAATACCCTTATCTCTCCCAAACCAAAACTTGGCAAAATCCTCCTCACGGCACTAGCTTCATTTTACATTTTCCGCAACAATCAATGGAGGTTGGGCGGGCTTTTGAGAATGAGTTCATCTCCGGCGGTTGGATGGATTTAGTTCCGATTTTTAGAGGTATTTTTTTTCCTTAATCTTCAGTATTTTTTACTTTGTAAATTTTAATTTTTTTTCTATTTTGGTAAGTTTGATTGGTGAAAAGTCAGTGTATAGATCATATAGATGAGGTTAAGATTGATTGTCCATAAACATTCGAGATTGTTAAACAAAATTTAGGTTTAAAGAGTGGTACGTGAGGTTCTCGATAAAATGCCCCTTAGGCTAAATAAAATAGTTGATGGTATATGCAAGATTAAAGTGTTGATGATGTGATTATAAGGTGGAGTGTAGATACAATGGGAGTATAAATCACACGCGCAACAGGTACAAATTGAGCGTGCGCATGCGTGCGACAGGCACTTGTCGCACAATATCACAAGTTTTTTAAAAAAAAAAATTATTGAATTAATTTTATGTGTTTTTTTTTAATTATCGGATTAACTAATTAAAAATTTGATTTTTTATAGACGTAATGGCCATGAAACCAAGCACGATGAAGATTTCGAAAACGGAACACTTTCTCGGGCATATTACAAATACCTCAAAATTTGAAAATGTGATGGAAGTTATCAAGAAGAAGTTAATGAAACAACAATTAAGATTATTCAGGAAAGATATATTTGGTCATTTCGCAAAGATAGATAGCTACGTGTTTAGTGGTGTAATCCTTCACAACGTGTTACTTAGGCAAGTAACGTGTTGTAATAACGATGATAAAAATCAGCTGTGATTTAAATTTAGTGGCCAGTTAGCACGGTTATCAATCGTTGAATCGTGTTTAGTTACGGGACTTTGCTATGGCATACAACTTACACAAAGAAGCCATATTTCCTACGAATAATAGATTACGTGATTTGTACTTTAAAGGTAACCTAGGTGCTACTCTTAAACGATTTGATAAAAAATTTGAAGATTTAAACTTTAATGATATGGATGATGTTGATGCGCTAAAAATCGCGTTATATTACTTTGGGGATAGAGTACTTAATGGTAGAAAAGATGAACGTATACCGAATTCGTTATTGTTAAATTATGTTGATGATCATGGTACTTTAGAAGTCTTCCATGAGGTCGTGTATCCTAGAAAACGGTATATAAAAGTTTGGACACTACATTCAACTAGAAAATGAAAGCTTTTCAAGATAATACTCTTAAAAAGGTGAAGTATAACATTTATGGCTTTTGTCCTAGGGTGCAGGTGCGTTTCAAATATATGTAAATTTTTTATATACAACGTATTTTTATTTTTTTTCCTAACGTTGTATTTTCACATGTTACAAGCTTGGCTGTTTGAAGTAATTGATGGTTTTGTAACAGAAAAGTGGGCCATTAAAACAAAAAAAAAAAGACTCCTCGCATATTGAAATGAGAAGGTATTTCCTCCTCGAAAATAAGTTTTCTGAAGTGTACAAATTTTGCAACGACAATACACGTGTCGTAAGTATTAAATTTTACTGAGGTGCACTGCTTTGTATGCACGATGGCTAATTTCAATTATTTCATTACCAGGGTGTTGTTAAACAAACACTCAATCCGACTACGCAGGAGAAGGATATGTTATTTTGAAGAAGCGTAAAGGATTATGAGATATCAATCCCTCGTTGGGTTCATAATGTCAGTTAATAATTGAATTCAATTATAATATTATTATTGAATATTCAATTGTCGCAAGTTGTTTAAGTAATCAGTTGTATCAATGTTACAGCATCACCCCAACATACTACCCAACAAAGATAAAGTGGACGATTAGCCACATGTTGAACATGATTATGAAATGGACGATCATGCACTTATTGATCACGAAAATAAAGTGGACGATCAGTAGTCTATTGATCATGAATATGAAGCCGCAAGAGAGGTTAGATGAAGAACTTATAACAAGTTTAGATTTTAAGAACATAGAAATTGATGAAATTTATTATTTAGAACAAAAAAAATGAAATATTAGTGGGGAAAGAAGATATGAAGCAAAGATAGGAGAAAATAGTAATAGATCTATCTTAGAACCAGTAATTGAACCATCTAATGTGGAAAGTTATTTAAATAAAAGAGGAGTCTTATAAAGTAAAAAAAAATACACAGGAGCCGAAAAAGTTTTTAGAGCTAAAATAAAAATAGAAAACTAAAAAACATACCACAGGCCAAAAATGTATTAGTATTAGAATTAGAAAGACATAGACCAGCTGAATGGAAACAAATCTTTAATTAATGGGAAAGAAATTTACTTAGACATTCAATGGAAACCTTAGCACTAATTGTAGACCCAAATTATAAATTAATATACCTAGAAAGTTCTTTGGAATTAGAGAAAAATAAATATATTTAGAATGGAGAGATTGGATGAAGAAAAAACTTCATTACTATAGTTACTAGTAAAGTTGCTCGCCTACTTAATGCGTCTACCACTTTATTTTGCTGCCCAGATTTATGCTTAAAGACAAAAGTGAACTTGTACATATAATTCCCGCATCTCGCATGCATTTTGCTCAAGTTTTGCTGGTTATTAAAGTGCTTTAGTGCTTGGTGATCACTGTAGAGTATAAATTCCTTATGAATCAAGTAATACTCCCAAGTCTTTAACGTTCTAAGGATAGTATAAAAATCTTGGTCATAAGTAGACCACTTCTATCGTGCCTCATTCAATTTCTCACTCATATACTCAATTTGTTGCCTTTCTTGGGAAAGAACAGCCCCAATTCCTTTTCTAGAAGCGTCACACTCAACTTCAAATAATTTGTTGAAATTCAGCAAAGCCAATATAGGAACGGTGGACAACTTTTCCTTTAGTAAAGCAAAACTAGCCTCTTCTTCTTCTCCCCATTTAACTTTCCCTTTCTTCAAGCACTCTGTAATAGGTGCAGTTACCGTACTAAAGCCACGAATAAATCTCTTATAAAACATTGACAGGTCATGAAAAATGTTAACTTCACCCATTGCTTGGGCCGGTCATGAAAAATGTTAACTTCACCCACTGCTTGGGCCTAGGCCAATCTTTAATGGCTTGTATCTTTGACTCAATAGCCTGAATCTCATCCGCACCAACAATAAAACCCAAAAACTCCACATTATTCTGTAGGAAACTACACTTCTTCAGATTAATGTAAATCTTGTTTCTTCTTAATACTTCTAGAACAATCCTCAAATGCTCCAAGTGCATCACCACATCAATAGAATACACCAAAATATCATCAAAATATACCACAAAAAATTTGCAAAAAATTGGTTTAAGAACCTAGTTCATTAAATGCATGAAGGTACTTGATGCGTTGGACAATCTGAATGACATCACGAACCACTCGTACAGTCCTTCCTCTGTCTTAAACGCTATCTTTCATTCATCTCTCGACCTAATCTGAATCTGATGATACTCACTAAGCAAATCTATCTTTGAAAAAATCCGAGCATTGTCCAACTGGTCTAACAAATGTCGCAAGGTAGGAATGGAAAAGAGATACTTCACGGTAATTTGGTTTATTCGTCTACTATCCACACACATTCGCTAACTCTCATCCTTTTTAGGCAGCAACAATACTGGTACAGCACATGGACTAATGCTTGTACTGGAGACTAAGTCTATATAATGCTGAATATCTCGCAAAGGTGGCAGCCCATCCGGTATGTCCAATGGTGTAATTTTAGAAAACTCAGCCAACAAGGGCTGTACTTCCTTAAGAATAGCCTTCTCCTCGAGTTTATCCTCTTTCTGGAGCTTCTTATACCCATTGCAGCCTTCTAACTCTAAGGCTTCTTCATCATCTACTTCATCGTTTGCATCTGTCTCGCCAACTTTAGCATCCACCAAATTTAAATTTTTTTAACGACATTCATTCGATCGATGTCCTGATTCACCACACTTTAAATACTTATTCAACATTAGCTTTCTATATGGGTTGTTCTGCATATGTGGTTGGAACTGCTGCCTTGCTGGCTGCTGCCTTGATGGTTGCCTCCTTAGCTGTTGCTATACTGGTTGTTATGACTGATTATTATTGGCCCATGCTTTCTGCTTATTTTTAAACCCAACACTACTTGGTCTGCTCTGTATCCCAGTGAATTGCCGCTCTTGGGCCTTAGAAACAGCACGCTACTTTTGTTCTTCTAACTTCTTTACTCTAGTAACCGCTGTACCCATATCCTAAATTGCATCTACAATCTCATCTTGCAATTCTTGTTTCAATCCGCCAAGATATTTCAAAAATGTCATAAACTCTGGCTCATCCATATTATTTCTTGTGTGCAGACGGTCAAATTCTTTTGTATATTCATCCACACTGCGATTTTCTTACCTACAATTTTGATACTTCACATACAACTGCTGTTGATAATCTACTGGAAGGAAATACTCCTTCATCAACATCTGCATTCTAGGCCATGATTTGATTAATGGCTTCCTGCAACTCTTCTTCAATTCTATAAGTTTTTCCACCATGCAGATGTTGCACCCTTCAATTTGAATACCATAAGCTTAACCTTTTTATCTTGGGGAATATCCATATACTGAAATAAATTTTCTACATTCGTTATCCAGTCTAAAAATTCTTCAACATGCATCCCATCATGGAAATCTGCGATATCAATATTAATCCTGTAATCCGAACTCTTCCCACGCCTCCTTTCATAATCATCAGCGTCTTCTTCCTCCGAATCGCTTTCTAACTCTTCCCGCATTTACTGCTGCACTCGCCTCGTATGTTCTAAATTCTGAGTAGCTACTTCATGATTAATGACCTGACGCACTACTGCTGCATGGTAATTATTCTGAAGTTGTTCCTGCGGTCCAATAATTGCTTTATCGCTGCCAACCTCGAGTTTTTCATATTGTCCCTATTTTCCATGACTGCTTATGTGACTATCTGTCTGATAGTCTCCACAGACGTTGCCTGCATTCCTTGATCACAATCATCAGAACGGTTACTCCTTTGTTCGTGTGGTCGTACCATGATGATAAGCGAACTTGCTCTGATACAAACTGACGAAACGAAAGCTTAATATTTATTGACACGGAAACCAAAGGTTTTTGAAAATACGAATTTTATTAAAAAGAAAACTGATTGAATAAAACAAGAGTTTTGAGGCCCTTTTAGGCAAATCCGAAATATAATCTTATAATAAAATTCTTCTATCCGAAATAAGAAAGGCAAAGAAAATGAAAACTAATTTCGAGTTGTAGAAAAAAAGATAAAAATCCTAAAAGAATCAGGAAAAATAGGAAAAAAATTTTAAAATATAAAAATGACTAGGAAAGAAAAAGAATTTCCAGGCTGAGCACAGATTAGAATAGATTTGACGGTTTTGGATTTTGTTCGTCTCATCGCAAGCTTCGAAACAGTATATTATACGCAGAAAACGGATACTTGTAGTCAAAATTATGCCATCCAGAAAATATCTTACTCATAATACACAACATCTTGCATAAAAAAACAATAATAATTATTATTATTTAAAAAAATAATAGCTATATAACAATATTTTTTTTACCTTATTAAATATTATTAAACTCCTACACATCTCAGGGTAAATATTTTTTTCCTCAAATAATTTTATCTTTTCAAGTAATTTTATAATGAATATTATATGTTTAATTTATTAATTATTAGTTATTTTTCTAATTAGCATGCATTAAATTAAATTGAAAAAACTTAATGGGAAAAAAATATATTAAGAGCACATCAATAAAATTATTAAAAGATAAACATATTTAAAACATAATAATAAGAGTAATGAGATTTAAAAACAAAAAGTTACTTAGAAACAAAACTTGGCTAAAATAGTTGAGTGATAAAATTGATAGTACTTAAATTTGGTGGAGGGAAGGATTTGATTAAAATAATATTAACTTATCTTATTTAAAGAGTTATTTAGAGAAGAGTTTATTTTTGCACTCTTTTGCTACGTAGATAAGTAAATAGATATTTAAATAGTAAAATTTAAAGAACTTTTTTGTGACGCTCTTAAACAATAGATAACGAAAATATAGAATTGTAATTGCACATAATTATTAAAATATTAAAAGTCCCAGATAAAATAGAAGATAATAGAGAATTTCAAAAAAAAGTAGGACTATTAAATACAATAGGAAATTTACACTAAACCACACCATATTAATAAGACTCTTATATAATAAGTTAAGCTAATTTGTTACAAATTTTAATTAATAATTTAAGAATACTACTAACTCTTTATTTTAAATATAGTATAAATTATATTAATGTTACGAGTTTCAAAGAATTGCCGTGGTCCTCGTTTGAGCTCTTTAAAGTTTTTCTGAGTTGACTTGTAGGTGCTATTCTAAATTAATTAATAAGCCTACTATAAAGTTTTATTGATTATTACTAATTTGTGGAATATGCTTAATTTGGCTTTCCGAGTGTTCTATATTACAGCTAATTTTAATTTTTTCGGTTAAATTTAATTTACTTTTTATGATAATTAACTTTATTGAAGTTTTTTTTTTTTTTAACTAGTGACTCATCTTCAAATCCTATTAGGAGTTAAAAAAAATTTTGAAAAATTCCCCATTCATGACACACGTTGTTAAAGTGAGGAGTAAGCTTTATTCCGGGAGCCAAAGAGAATTTGTGTGTTATTGTGTTCTTTAAAAATAAAAAAAAAAAAAAAAAAGAGAGAGAGAGAGAGAATTGAAGCTTCGATCTTACATTTGTGTCCCTCTTATAAAACAGTGGGCATGTTAGTTCACCAAGGTTCTAATCGTGCCCCTACTCTTTCCAACTTGTTTCTAAACATGCTCCTACTCTTTCCAACTTGTTTGTGAAAGATAAGAAACAGCCCTACGTTTTTTGTTGTGGCATTTGCAAATAAACAGTCCATTTTAAATTGAGATTAAAATTTAATAAGTGATTTATTTTATAATTTTTTATAAAATAAAATTTTAAAAATTTTGTAAAAATTATTTTTTTATAATTTTCTCCTTTTTTACATCAATTTTAAAAAAATAAGTAAGAATTATTTTTTTTTTTACATATGAACTATTAGATATCATATTATTACCACAATCGAATCATATTAATAATAATTATATAAGGAGGCATGCATAATGTGATCTTCATTTTAATAACATTAAAAATGATCTTAATTCAATCTTTCAAATATTAAGAGATAATGACATTCAAGAAGAATATTATAATATTAATGGCTTTGGATCACAAGAATGAAAATTTTGAGAATTATTGTTATAACAAGTTTAATGTAAATGTAATGGATATATTATTTTTTATTTTATTTAGATTATGCATTAGTACGGATTTTTATTATATTTAATGTAATAAATTATAAAGTTCATTAAATTTTTTTTTATTGAGTTTTTACACTTTATGTAAGTTTATTTGTTTTAAAAAAAAAAAACATAATTTATTAAACATATTTTAAAAAATAAATGACAATTTAAACTTATGTATGCTTTGATCATTATATAAAAAATAACACTTTGTAATAAAATTTATCAAGTTTACAAAATACTAAACTATTTTTTTAATCAATTGCTTATTTTATTAGTATAAGTAAAGCAGCTTATTTCATCAAATACCACAATTGATCCTTAAACTTTATATAAGATTGTAATTAAGTAATTATAACTTAAAAGATACAACAAAAAATATTCAATAAACACTAACTATTAAGTCTACAACACCCACATACTAAACAAACCTTAATTCTTGTCTCATCCCCGCAGCATATCTTGTTCTAAATCTCAGAATTACAAGTGGATCCCCCCCGCTGGCTGCTGCATCCCATTCCAAGTTAAATTCTGATGCTGGCCATAATCAAATAATCAGGAATCATCACGTTGTTATTAATTATAATATCACTGGTTCCGTAGGCATTGACATATCGTGATTAAAACTTGTATGATTTCAACTATCCAATTTATAAACACAAGGGGGGTTAACCAACGAATGCAACCACTTTCCCCTTTTATCTTACATTTTTTTTTTTTTTTTGGGCCAATAACAGTTATTATGTTACAAATCAAAATTGCAATGGAGTTGCGAAGACCGCAGGTACTATCCCTCAGATTCTCAATTAAAGCGAGCTACTCAAGGAGGCAGCCACTCAAGCTTTTAAGCAACTAAGAAGGACTTCCGTGGGCTTTCACACCTTCATTTCCCAATAATCTCTGCTGGCTGCCTCTCCTAATTCTCCATTTGGAATGAATTCATGGTTCAATACCAGCAAAAGTATAAATCAATCCTCCGACAGCTCTCCATCATGATGCATTTAAGCATGCATCGGAGTGTGACATACATGTCAATGGAGTTTCAAAGGGGGCAATCAATCACAGCAGCACAGAGATAAGAATGCAGCAAAAGTGCTGAATAATTTCACTACATGGTGCTGCTGCTGTTTCTCATAGTGCAATCCTTATCAAGGATTCTGTGAACCATATACAGGATGAATCGGCCTGCTCTCATGTAAACCAATCAATAGGGAATAACATATGGAAGAGCACAAACATCAGCTGACTCTATCCTCATGGCTTCTGCCCAAACTTGTGGCATCTCGTAATTCCCTGAATATCCCAACTTGGGAGTCTGAGAGTGAGAATCACTGCTGTGAAATAGCCATTCCTGGTCATCAAAATTGGAACAGTCTTCCATTTTGGGAACCAAAAGTACCTGACTTAGGTATTTGGTATCTGGATGGGGTGGTTTCACAGGTACCTCAGCAATTTGATCAGTTTGTACAGCTGTAAACTGAGGCCTAGCCGTGTTAACAGATAATGGCTGAGATGCAATTACACCATTCAGCTTCCGTTCTTTATTATCTGCCTTGAAATTATCAGCTGCCCCACCTTTATCTGAAGTAAACGGGGCAGGAGTTTGGCAATGATCCAAAATCCTTCCATTTCCAGGTAACGAATGAGAGGATGAAGTATGTCTTGGCAACTTATTAATCTCCATCAATGAATGAGATATGGAAGCTGATTCAGCCAACTTATTGCCCACAGCAAAAGTATGTGAAGAACTAGTGCGCTTCTGCAGCTTACTGGGCTTTATGTCATTAGCTGTGACAAAAATAGTTAAGCAGAAACTTCGTTAACAAGAATGATCAGTTTGAAGAACAAAAAATAATTGATTAATAATTGCAATAGAAAAGTGTAGCTCAATTTCTACCAATTTCAAGCAAAGATTTCGATGGTCATGAACAAATACACCTATGCAGCAGTGTGTTATTCGAAGAATCAAACCCTTAGTATTTAAAGCATTTTTCTTCTTTTTTGTGGCTGTGTGTGTGCAAGTGTATGTGTGGGTTGTAGCACAACGAAACAGTAAACAGGAAAGCTGTTATAAAGGAACTCACCATGACAATATCCATTTGTCTCCAACTCCTTCCTTTTCCTGAGATTTCCCTCACTAACAGCATTCCTATTGCCATCTTTGGGGAGATGTAATGCCTTTGTATTATGGGCAGCCATGCGGTCATCCTTGTTGATCTGTTTTAATTTATCCTTCTCTATGTTTTTATGTTCACTTTTCATCTTTGCTTTCTCCTTTTTCTTCTCTTTATCCTTCCCTTGTTCATTTTTGTCCTTAATGTTGTACTTGCTTTTATCCCCATGCCTATCATCTCCTTCCTTTTGTTTGGTCCTTTCTTCACCTTCACTTCTGCTCTCAGAATCTTTCTCCAGCGCTCTGGGCATCCCTTCAACTTCTGTTTGTACAGCAAGTTTCTGAAACATGACATTTCCACTAAATCTCACTTCATCTCCAACACCTTTCTCATCCCTCTTCTTTTCCTTCCCTTCATCCAAACTGCCAGTAGACCTGGCCACTGATTTGACCATTCCCTCATCCCTTCTTCGATCTTTACCAGCAAATTTCTCAACCAAGTGACTCTCAACTCTTTTATCTTCATCTCCAACCCTCCTTCCCAATTCCTGAACGATTTTAGAATCCTTGGAATCTCCAGCCGGATAACTCTTCTGACTGTACTCTCTGCCATAACCTGAAAATTGCATAGGAACTTTCTTCTCACCAGAGTTACTGTTCCTACCTTTATCTCTATCCTTCTCCTTTGGAACAAATTTCTCTCCATTGTGACCCTCTGATTTTCCAGGAAATTTTTTCTCATTTGGGGTTTTCTCTCCATCGTGAACATCAGATTTCCCATAAAGTCTCTTCTCATCTGAGCCGCTATTTTTTTCTTTATCTTTATCTCTGTCTTTATCCTTCTTTTTCTCCCTGTGTTTTTCTTTTTTTTCTTTCTTTTCCCTGTGTTTTTCATCACTTCCATCTTTATCCTTTTTCTCTTTACTTTCTCTCTTCTCCTTGTCCTTCTTCTCCTTCTTATGCTTCTTCTCTCTCTGCTTCTCCTGGAAATCATGAAAAAAGGGTAAGTGCATTCATTCACACTAAAAAATAAACCAATAGTGTTTGTGGAACTAGGATAAAATCTATTAAACAGAAATCAATTTTCAAAAGATACTCTTCAGTCTCTCGCAAGAAAAATTAAGAAAAGCAAGTTAATTCCTTACTGAGCTATGTTTAAAAATAGTTTTAAAGCTTTGTTGCAAGAATAGGAGGCCGACTAATTACTTCATCTGAAACAGTATTTAGACTACAGAACGAGCTATCAGCAGTAGATAAAGCATTTCAAATGATTTTAAGAGTGAAAGTGGAAGTGGTGTCTCACGAAATTTCTGCAGCAAACAGAAAGAAGTAGCACAAGAGTATAAAGAATAAAATATAAATGACAACTCTCCAAAAAGTTAATGCCAAGGAAGCTCAACACTACAACAAATTTTAATCATCTCCTTCCCTCCTGCTCTTCTAAAAAATGCCGACATGTTCCTTTCTTCTAAAAACCCCACAAAACAATGCCTCCAGAAAATTATGATAGCATTATTCAACCTATTCCTAGCACTTAAATGAAGTAATAAACAGTTTAATCATTCAAAGATTCAGATTTACAAGAAAACATGGAACAGGCCAGAAACCCATTTCACATTTATAAGCTGAATCTTCCACCAAATGAGTCACTTCACACTACAATAAGACAACAAACAAGACAACCAACGTTTAAATATGACACCCATGTAGGCAGTGATATTGCCTTTGTATAGTGAGTTCCTGCTAACATCTTCCAATCTATTGGTTGAATTGAGCACAAAAATGTAGGTGAGGAATCACATATCAGCCACAGTACTGACCACCGAATACAATTAGAGACAAGCTGCGTAACTACTGCAGGAGTCCATGAAATTAAAGCACATAATTAATATGCCAACACCAAGAACATTGCTTTATCTCCAATTGAGATCCAATCTAGAAACAAGCTTACACCATCTCAGGGCACATCCTAGTGTCAGAAATAGTTCTAACGATTGGATCTTATCAAGAGAACATATAATTGGAATGCAAATCTTATGCTTAGCAAAATAAAAAATTTGACAGCTGTATCCATAACTAAGAAGAGTTTTCATTCTGAATTCAAGAAGAGGCAAGGCTCATGAGAGTATAATTTGCTGAATATACTAATCCTATTCTGAAAAGACCAAACGGATAAGTATCTACAATTCTATGTTTATGACTTCTTACATCAGTGCAAACTACCTCAACATTCTCATCTGCCAGTTACAATACTCTTAACTGTCCAACAACAAATTATTCAAGTGAATCAGATCAACACAATTCATCTCTCAATATTATTTGCTTATAAGAATTAAAAAAAAAAAAAAACAGAATTTTATATATTCATTTGTCAATACTGAAACACAAAGGTATACATGTCATTCTCAGTCTTGCTCCAAGCCTCACATTCCATGCATTCACTATTAGTCAAAAGTATACCTCAATAATTGGTTGCCGGCCCAAAGGTGTCCAAGTCGAAAGTAGCATTGTCAGTCACAGTCACAGTCAAGTTATAATTCTGATAATTTTATATTCATTATTTAATTTAACTTTCACAGTTTTAATGAATGCTCAGAATTTTATCACTAGACTTATTTGGTCAAACTAAACACAAGGAAAGACAAGATAGTGATGCCTAACTTAAGCTTTAACCAAGAGAAGAAAGAACCTAACATTATATCCATAGCTAAAAAAAGGAAAAGAAATGAAAAACAAAATAACATGATGAAATTTTGTTTTAAAGCTCAATCATAGTTATACTTCATCCTCTCAGAAATTTCTCATAAACCTCAATTTCCTGGAACACAAACATCCCTTTGGGTATCACTGACAAAAGACTTTAAAGAATGTTCTTTTTACTTCATACATCTTAACTGGGAGTGGTTGTTTGGGGTTAATTTCATATAGATTCTTTTTGGATAGGAAAAAGATGATTTCTTTGAGGTGGTTACTGGATGGGTTTTCTATAGATCATTTCCCTTCCCTTTCCCTCTCCTCTTTATTAACACAAGGATGCCCAGCCCATCATTGTAAATATTATCTTTCCTCTTTAATGAACTTATTTCTTCTTAAACATAAAATTTTACTAAAAGACAAGCCATAATCATCATATCCTGTCTGACACAACAGGCACCATACAAAACAGTTTTACAAACTAATATAACTTTCAATATTATTTTTAATTCAATTCACAATATCCAGATATTTCAAGCCACCAAAAAAATATCAAAAGAGATTACCTGAATCCCAAGAATTATGAAGATCCGAAGAAAAGGAATTTTCAAAATGAAGTGCTTCAATGGGAAACCGAAGGACCCATTTGCTCATATGTTTTTCATTTAGTTCAAAAGAATTTTGATACATAGGACTTCCTTACCCTTTGTCTAAGAAAGTACTAAACTGGGAGCTACCACCTAAAACCTTGGCATGGCAATCTCTAAGATTATCATAAACTGTTCATACCATAAGCTAGAATTCATAAAATTTTGAGCACCCTAGGATTCTAACAATTGACAAGTCACATACCTTTGTAATCCACAAATGCATTCACTATATGTATACAAGGTATACTGATTGAAAATAATCAATTAAAAGCTATGAGAAGAAGCTTAGCCTATTGGGAAATCAAAAGTTCAGGTGTGTAGTTATCAAAGCTAATGTCTGCTATATAAATTTAAAAGTTTCATTATTTTCCACTTTAATCAAAACATTTGTTATACAAAACCATATGAAAATAAATATTTAAAAAATGAATTTTATGGGAATGGGCAAGCTGTCCACACAGAAACCAAAGAAATAAAACAAAAAATGTCAAAGGCTCCAAATAAAAATTAACAGCCATAGCAATGCCAAAACAAGATCTAACACAATTATAGCAGGAAAAAGGTTACAGTAATGTTTTTCTAGAAAGGAAAAAGTAACCATTCCAAGTTCCTAAATGCATAAATTTCAATCTATATCCCAAATAAATAAAACAGGAGTCTGTTTTTCTTATTCTACTTCACTGTATGTTCTTGTATCAGTAGCTAATTCTTATTAAAGGAAACCCATAAACTTTTACCAATAGCAGCAAATTAGGAGTTAGATGACAATAAGATTTGTTTAATACAGCAGCGAGTAGCTTGCTTAATGAAGTTGATTCCAGAAATCGTCAAGACACATAATTGAGAAATTAACACAATCCAACACATGACCTCATAGGCAAATTAATTTTAGTCTACAACAAATCAAGATAAGGTTCTCTACTTTCAAAACTAAGATGGTAAGAGAATAGCATTGACGATGATTCATTGTTTGTGATGGTGAATCAATTAACATAACAATACAAATGGAAAGGCTACAGATGAATATGTAAGGGTCTTTATATCAATTTTTCAAACAGATTTTTACAGACTCTCACAAACTACAGAGACCTTAATTCAGTATGCAACAAGAAGATACTGTAAATCTATAGTAAAAAGTATGTCAGGTGTATACATGGAAAGGTAATGAATTACTTTGCATATAGAAAGAAACAAGACAACGGAGTATCTTGTCATGCACGAAAGGTTTCTTTAATAATTCCCTTGGGAATTTATGCAGAAACATCCATAATCTTATATTCAAAATCTAATGCAGAATTAATTAACAGATCCTAGGAGGGAATAGCTAAACAGATGGATAAGCAATAAGAGTCATCAATGGATCAATTACAACGTCCTAAATCCTGACATCTATATTAGGTAAAAAATCCTACTCTGCCCTTTCAACTCATTTATATCTCTAACAGCCAAAAATTCCAGTTCAACTTCTTTCTTCCAAGCACAGACAATCAATTACCATTGCATTTAACCATACAGAGCAAATCATTTTTTTTTTTATAGGAAACAGCATACAGAGCAAATCAATTGGTTCAATAAATTACAAATGTCATTCAATTTCGTCGATATAGTACTTTAACGCCCGCGTTATGCAATAGAAATTTTATGTAACACATGAAACACAAAATAAGATAATGCAGCCGAAAATATTAAAAAGTATGTAACCCATCAGAATGGAAGAAAAATAAAAATAGACTAATAGGGCCATTATAGCCCACTGAAAGGTAGAAATGTGATTCTTTCCATGACCTTATTGATTGGTGATGCCAACTACACAATCTGAGTAAATTAAATATGTGAAAAGTGGATTAACCTTTTTCAATAAGTCAGGATCGTTAGTCCTAGCCTTCTTTTCATATCCTGGTGGCGGGAATGGAAAGCAACGCGACATTGCACAGAATGCCAGAATACAGAAAGCAAATATCTTCGACAAACGAAAAAGCTTGAATTACTTTCCAGTAGCACTGTTCCAAGAAAGGAAGGAACCAGTAACTATGCTCTTGTCCATGCACCATGTCCCCACATTTATTTCCAGCTTCAATAATCCTCCATAAGCTTTTCAGTCAGACCAACGGCTACAAATTTCAAACGGCACCAACCTTTAGTCTCCTTTACATCAAAGGTACACACAAGTCAAGCAGTTTTCACTGGAATATAACTTCAAAACATAAACGCTCACCAGAGTACCACTTAATCAATCCTAATACTAAAAGCCACACTATACTAGTTCAAGAAAATGCAGAGTTCCAATGATAGATCAAAAGTTTCTCTGCAGTCAAGAAAATTGTTCAATCTATGTCAATCCAAATGGTTTCTTGAGAAACAAAAAGATTCCACTACTGTCTAATCTTCTCCTTTGCCTTCTTAGCCAATAAGGAACCATCACCTCCTCCCTGTAGCCAACGCCTAATAATAACAAAAACATCCCCTAGTGAAGATCAGCACACACAAAAATGCCAAAAGGGTCTATACCCAATAGGTAGAAATAGCTAAAGTTTCCAAATTCTTTATCACAGTCCACACAATTCAATACATGCAATCCTCTTCCATGAGCAAACCAAACAATGCAGAATCACCATTAACCTAAAGCAACTTCAAAGACTTAAAATGAACCAATCCCAGAATAGTCAAATCCACAGCTCCAATCTCTCCAAAGATCCCAGCTCATGCCCATTCTATGTGATCCCAAGCCCTATTCAGTAAAAATTTTACCAAATTGCAGAAGTTCCTGATTATGATCCAATGAAACCCTAATAACATTCACCAAAACAGAAACTTGCTAAGCAAATATCCACTAGCCAATAAAAACACCAGTGATATGATTTTGAAATAAAAACTTTAAGAAGTTTGAAAAAACCAAATGGAATAATAACACTTTTTCTTTTATTACCTAAGACTAAAAATGGGTATCGGATTCAAAGCATTAATGTGAAAAAAAAAATTAACAAAAAAAGGGTCAAATTGAAGTGAATAAAAAGCAAAAGGAAGTGAAGCAACAAAAATGATGAAGTGAGAATACCTTGTCCGCTACAAAAGAGGGTAAAATTTTTGTAGAAGGACAAGATCTCTCTCTCTCTCTCTCTGATATTTTAAGAATTGAAGGAATTATTATTAACGAAGAACGATTAACGAACAACAAGCAGAGTGAGGGAGTTTGTTTATGTGCGTGTTGCTGAAAATTGTTTTTCCGTTTTCAATGATGCGAATGCTCTCTGTATTTTTCCTGTTTTTGCTTTGAGCAAAAGAGAAACAGAGAGAGCTTCTGAGTGGGCTTTTGTTATGTTCGGAAGTTACACGCGACGCGAGAGAGAATGACAAGAGGAAAGGGTAAAAGGGTAATTGGAGAAGCCAAAGCCCAACTTAATAGAAATATAGAATGGATTTTTTCTTTTATCTCTAAAGTCTAAACTCTCATAAAAATTGATTTGGCGTCGAATCAAAGGTTGAATAAAATATAAAATAATAAAATTAAGTTATGTGAAGTAAAAAATAATTAATTTAATAAAATATTATAGTGTTATATTGATTTATATAAAATAATTTTATATAAGAGTTTATAGTTTTATTACTACTCTTTAATCTTTATTTTTTAAGAAATAAAATTAATAAATTGGTTGTTTATATATTCAAATCAAATAAAATAAATTTACATATAGCTACTGACAATGTTGTAACCCTCAAAATTAAAGTTAACACAAGAAAGTGCAAACTAACTTAAGCACCGTCTGCTTGTTTTATCTTACTAATTAAAAATAAGTATGAAATCTTTTAAGAAAGTGTCAATTAAGAACATTTTGATTGAATAAAAATATTTTTAGATAATAATATAACTATAAATTCATCCAAAAAAAATAAAACTTTTAAAAACCTACTGATTATCTAATGATGGATTAAGAAATTTAAGACGATTGAAAAATAAGAGAAATTAAAATAGTATGATGAAGTTTTATTATTCTTTAATTGAATGTATGGACATAAGTAATTCGTTGTTTTTATGTAATAACAAATAGAAAAAGAATGATAAAATCATTATTCATTCGTTTGGCTGATAAAATCCTTATTCATTCGTTTTGCACAAAGTTTAGCAACACCCGCTGTTGAGCGCGTGAACTCAGAGTGCAGGTTTATAAAAAGGAGTTTTAAACTGAGAAGCCATTTGCCAAAGCCCAAAGCACATGTGGGTAGGTTCTCTAGCCATCTCACAACAAGTACCGATTAACCACGTGGCACCACCCCATCCTATCACGGCCTTTATCTCTCCATACACGTGTCGCGTTGTCACTTCGCCTAAAAGTTAGATCAGAAGAAATTGAAAATTCCATGTGAGGGGTTGTGCTTGGCGATTGCCCAATTTGCAAAAGGAAGGGCTTTTTCCATGAGATGAGACCACGGTGTCTGATTTTGTTTCAAAAAAAGCACACGCCGATTATTGTTTTTGCGTGTTTTGCTCATTTTATTTCACACCTTATCCCAAGCTAAGAGAAGCCAAATAATTAATATATTTTTCATATCTTTTCACTTGCACATATACAGCCAACATGCCTTGTTCTGCAAATGAATTGTTCTGCGAATGAATCAATCTAACGGCTATAACTTGTAGTACTATACTAGCAGTACATGACCATAGTCTATTCCTTTTATGATCTTGCAAAGTCCATATTATTACTGCCACCAGAGAGCTTCACCTTACTTGTCACAAACTCACAATGCTGCCACTGAACTCAGTGAGGCATTCATCAAACCCTAATTCACTTTCATCAAACATTTCTTCTAACACCCCCCACTCAAGCTAAGCATTCTTCCTAGATTGTACACTTTTTTCTAGGAAATTCATATGCCTCCTATGGCAGTGACTTTTTCATTATATCAGCAACTTGCCTTCAGCTTGGGACACATTTGGGCATCTTTTTCCTGACATAGTGCACTTCTATCTCAACACGCTTTGTCCTTCTATAGAATACTAGAATATCTACTAGTGCTATGACAATTAGGGTGTGACATTTAGAAAAATATATTCTTTAAAATATATTTATATATTTATCATAATAAATATATTTTTTATTAATAAAATAAATGAGATATTTTATATTTTTATATATATTAATATTTAGAGTAAAGTCCATTTAATTATATTATATGTATTTATACGATTACTATATGGATTCGCAGAAGACATAAATACAAATTATCTTATGATTAAATAAATTAAGTTCGCAGTTGATAAATAAAATTGGGCACTTTATTTAGGTATAGACTGTAATAAATTCATTGAGTAATTTGTTTTAATCATATATGAATTTATTGATGTAGTATGACTACATTGAACTTGATCACATATGAGATTGAATTAACCTAGTAATAACTGTCAGACTTATTAAATCTCATAGGCATTGATTTACTGTAATCTTAATATTAAGTTATTTATAATTTCTTGATTGTAATTGTTATTTCATTTAAATTATCAATGAGCACGACATATATTTATAGTCAAGATTACCTGATATCTTGGTGAGAGCAATTACAAGTATTAAAATTATAGATTAACAATACAGAATTTATACGACACATCTCTTGATCGGTTTCAGTACTTGATCATAGAATTCTCTGGCCATAGTGTGTCAATATAAATACGTATGTTGAAATGATCATTAAAGAAAATCAGTAAGTATCAAGGAATAAGATGTAATTAAATTAATTGGACAATTGATATATCAATTTAAATTAACGATGTGGTACAAAGGATTGTGCAATAAAGAAATCAATGTGACTTGGGCGAATTATATTCGAGCATACAATTATGGAGGTCAATTCCAATCTTATAGTGGAGTAGAATTGGAATTAAATAATTATATTTGTTTAATAACAAATTTAATTATTATAGTCACTATTATATGTTCTTAAATGATTCCCAGGTTAGCTCATTTAATTGAAAACACCATCACTGGACCTAAAATCAAGAAAAACTGACATATTAGATGAAAATAATAATTATAATATTTGTTAAGGCTTAGTATATTATATTCAAATGTAAAAGGGGGCTTGTAATATTTTACAAGGTAGTCTTCTAGTTAGTTACACATTCTTTCCACTTTTACCTAAGAGATAGTATTTAATTTAAATATTTAAATATTTAAATTAAAAGAGGAATTCTATTTTAAATAGGAATCATAATCCTAACATATTAAGATTTTTCATAAGATATTATAAAAAGGGCATTAGTCTCTTAACCAAGCCTTTTGCATGGGCTCGGCGTGCACTTGTATGGTCTGGGGAGGCTTACTTGTCTTATAGTTTAGGTGCTTTATCTGTTTTTGGTTTCATTGCTTGTTGCTTTGTCTGGTTCAATAATACCTCTTATCCTAGTGAGTTTTATGGGCCCACTAGGCCAGAAGCTTATCAAGCTCAAGCATTTACTTTTCTGGTTAAAGACCAACGTCTTGGGGCTAATGTGGGATCTGCTCAAGGGTCTGACTTTTGAGAAAAATACAGAAGACATCTAAGAAAAACTAGTTGCAATTGAGAATGGTGAAACAGACGCCCACACGTCCAGTATTAATCAATCTTGAGTCATAGCCTAGAAGATCGTTGAGTCATAGCCTGGAAGATCGTTTAGAGACAGATTTACAACTCTCAATTGTTTATCTTCTCAAAACATCAAGGTACGAATTTCTAAATTACTTAATTCTTATATGTTGTATGAGATCGATTCTAAAAAGTTTTAATTCAAAAATTAAAAAACCTGATTTTATCCTTTCAGTGACACCATATGACTAGCTTTCCTTCCAATTGTAAACTCAATTCTTTTAGTAACGACAGTCTTTATACTAATTCTATTGTTGTATTGAATAGAGTTCTATATTCAACCTCTATGCTGGACTTGGAGATTACTTTTTGATTCTTAGTACTCCATGGCACTAGATTACCAACCGAATAAATATAGTAACCCCCATAGAGAGTTTATAATCCTTATTAGCTCCTCAGTTAGCATCAGCAAATGTTTCTACCTTCAATTTTCTTCCTGGTGTATTAAAAAAAAAAAACCCATAGTTGGAAGCTTCTTCTAGATTTCTGAGAATTCTTTCGTACACTTGCTGCTGCATCTCCTTTGGATCTTCCAAGTATTGGCTGAGCTTATTCACATTGAATGCATGAGAGCTCTGGTCTTGTGATAGTAGCATATTGCAATGCACCGACCACACTTCTGTATAAGGTCTTAACATCAAATGGATTGCTCCCACTTTAATTTCTAGATTCAATCTATATTCTATGACACTTGTGCTCACATGGGTGTAGAGCTTCTACTGCAATCTCCCATGCTATTATTCAATATTTTTATTTCTAAAATGTCCATAAAAATGACTTATATTCAATTAAATTAACTAAACTAAAATTACTTTCCATGTGCATTATAAAACCTAACTTATTCTTCTCTTTATTTTTTCATATCTTCAAAAAAGAAAGAGTCTTCAAACTAATTATTTTACTAATGTTCATGCATCGATAGATTGTTAAAAACCTTGGCACCTGGACTTTAGCAGTACCACCGAATTTTTCATATAAATTATATATATATTTTTATTTTTTAATTCAATCAATATAAAAATAATTTTAATGCTTATGGAAACAGTTATTCAACTATCATCGACTCATTGATAAAATCAAAAGACGGTTGTGGACAAGACAGCTAACATCGTTAAACTCTATTTCTTGTGATCTATCCAATGGTGGCATCATCAACGTGAAAGGATTAGTGGAGATGCAAAATTTGCTGGCCAATTAATTCAAGCAGCTGGTGTGACGCCCCTCTAATTCAATAGGCAATGCAGCATCACTCAGCAAAGTGCAATTGCGACTTTGGCCAGTAATTTCGACATCTCCACTACGCCTTTGAGTCGCTGATGCGACCATCGGATAGATCGCGAGAGATACAGTGTAATCATGTTGATTGTGTTTTCAAATAATACCTTTTGACTTTTTCAGTAAAGTCACTGACGCTAACAATCATTTTTTTTTGTAGATATTTATTTTTAAAATAAATTTAGTTAATGAATTAAAATTTAAAATTAAAATTATTAAATATTAATATATTTTAACACGAAATTTTTAAAAATTTATAAGTTATATGTATACATACACAAATATCATCAATGTTTATATATTTCAAAATTATTCGATTTATTAAACACCCGTCAATTTTTAACAGTTGCTTTAAAAATTACAACACTTTATTATCAAAGAGATTATAGTCTTGTTTAAGATTGAAGCGTTGTAATTTAAAAAAAAATTATAATTATAAAATAAAATTTAATAATATATAGTAAATATAATTTTTAAATAATAATTTTATAAAATTATTGAAAATATATAATAAAAAATCATATCAACTGTTGATGCTGTTTTCCCGCGTCCCTTCAAATAGTGTCAAAAACCTTCTGCTCGCGGTTAGCTCGAGCTCGAGCAGGACTGCCTTCCAATTCCAGTTCCTTGATCTTTACCAGAACGGAAGTCTCCGGACTGTACTCACGGAAAGCAGTCGAGGGTCGCAGGTGTTGTTCGTGAAAACCCTCCGACGCTCAAGTCGATGTCGGGTTGTTCTTTTTGTATCCCTTTTAGTTAGAGAGACCGAAAGAATGGAAGGGGTATTTTTGCCTTCCTTTTTGAATAATGTAATTCTCCCAAAAAATCAGAGTAGAGGGAGGCAAGAATAAGAAGAACCTGTGTGAATTTTCGGAACTCCTGAATTTTTCTTTTATTCTCCATTTTTCTCGCACTTTCTCTCCGAGATCATCCGTTCCCGCGTCAGTGGTGTCTGGGTCCCTCTGATAGTAGGGATTAGCATAATATTCCCTAGGGATACGCGACTGTCTAGTTAGCATGGTTCACATGGCCAGATCATAATGTTGAGCATGCGTGCAAGGAATGATGACACCGTGGGGGCATGTGCCGGCCATCGGCAACAGTACCACCACCATACCATGTGGGGCCTTGATCAGACAACAAAAGTTGTGTCGGGTTTATGAGAAAATGGGTCGGACTGTCCTGAACCGGGTCCTGCGTTCCCTTTGTTCTGCGACTGGCGTGACCCAGTTGTGCTCGAGGACTTGAATGCAGGGAGCAGAAAGGTGAGCTCGGGTCTCGACCAGCCTTCGAGCTCCTCGTCCTTGACCAGCCTTGACAGGGCCTGATGAGCTCGAGCAAGTAAGAGAGCTCGGAGCTCGGACGGTTCTGAATTCCTCGATCTTGACCAGCTTTAACGTCTAGTGAGGCCGTCTTTGTGCCGGCGGTCGGGACTTCTGCTTGAGGAGACCTGCCCGATATTACCCAAACACCAGTCCCCGGTTTCAGTCTTTGGGTGAAGCGAGATAAGACTGAAACTTATTAGTAATGGTCGGCTTCCGGCCTTTTCCACTTCCCATGTTTTCCAGTTGTCTTCCGCTTCCATCATTTCGCATTTAATGTGGGACATGTGGAAGGATCTTGGCCGTGCGTTCAAATTTTGAAGAGACATTACTCGAAAGGTCGCGTCCCTTGATCTACGTGCCGTCTGCTGAAGAGACGCACTTTCCCCTTTTAAAAAACCCCCAATTTCTTCACTGTATCTCTTATTGCTCGTTTTTGCTTAAACCCAAAATTAATCTGCCTGCAACTATTCGTTCATCTTCCACTTCTGCGTCAGAGCGATTTCCGGTCATATATACTTTTCTCTGCACTCAGGTATAAACCTCTCTTCTATCTCTTGTCACCGTTCTGTTCTCCCTTCTTCTGGATTTCTAGTTCCAATTGGGTAAACTGTGCTTTAGGAAAGAATGTCAGATACTCAACGAGCCCGTAGGATGTCACCCGAGGAATCTTCCTCTTCTAGCGAAGTAGAACCCCTTATTGTAGTTCCGGTGAGGGATTCTAGTCCGGAAGGGGCGTTGCCTGCGGCGGAGACCCAGCCGCATCAAGGGGAAAGGGCCAGCCAAAGGTCAGAGGGTAGGGGGGTACCCCATTGACCTTATGAGGTGTGAAACCACACATTTAGACTTGAATAGGCTTAGGCACACCTACCATATACCCCGACAGTGTGGAGTTGCAGGTACCGGGCAAGGGTGATATTTCCAGCCATCCCCCTCAAGGGTATACTACCTTTCACCTAGAGTGCTTCAAATGGGGGGTCAGGCTGCCTCTCCAGCCTTATTTTGCCCGGGTTTTGTCTAAATTCCGGCTGGCCCCGGGGCAGCTGAACCCAAATGGGTGGAGGGTCCTTTCCGAACTTTTTGTTTTGTGGAAGTGGTGTAATTTGGGTGAACCCTCGGTAGAGGAAATAAAGCATCTTTATCAGCTAAAGTGCAACCCAAAGGATGCTGATTGGTACTACCTTACCTCCAGCCTGAAGGGTAAAAAGCCCATAACTGATCTCCCTACTTCTGGTGGCAATTGGAAGAGCAAATTCTTCTTTGTTGGGGGGGGAATGGGGGCATGCTGCACTTCTCGCCGAGGGGATCCCTCCGGTTCCACGACATTTTTGCACTCCAGGTTGTTTATCTGTCCAGTGAATTTTCATTTTAGTTCTTTTGCTCATACATGTTCTCACTATTCTGCACTAATTGTTTTTACAGTTTCTTGGGGTGCATCCTACAGAATTGGGGAAAGGGCTCCGAGCACAAGTCAAAACAATACTTGACAACGCGAGCTCGTGCCAGGAGTTGCTTACACCCCAAAATTTTTTAGAGTTCAGTCTGGTGCCATGGGAAGACATGAGGGGGGTGCTTGAAATGATGCATAGGAGTGTAGGGACCTCCGGAGGTGCGAGCAGCTCGAAGAGACCCCGAGCCGATACGGATGCTCCACTCCACCTGCTCGAACTTCCCCTTCTGCTCGGGAGGTAGAGCAGGCGAAGAAGGTCCTCCGCAGCGTCAGGGGCTGCGGCTCGGCTCGCCCTCGGCCGAAAGTGGGCGGAGGCGAGGTCGGTCTGGCCGTGTTGAGCCCTACTTAAGGGATTTTGCTGAGGAGATGAACGACAGATTCATGGATGGGCTGGAGTCTCATAATGCTGATGAGCTATTCAGTGCTCTCCAGCGCCTCTCTTCCCGTACCACAGTTGTTGTTACCAGATTCAAGTCCACGATCCTAGATTCTCGCAGCGGCTTGAGCGAGATCGGAGCTTGGAGCGAGCCTAGCGATTGAAAGAGGAGAACACGAGGCTTGAGAGGAGAACTCCACCTTTGTAGAAAGCGGTGATGTCGGACTCTAGGGCTACCCAGTTCAAGAGGGAGCTGTCCCTCGGCCGGGAAGAGTTGCTCGAGGCTCGGAAGGACTTGAACACCTAGAGATTCTCCTTTGAGAAGACCATGGAGGGGGAAACTTCTCGTCTCCAGAGGCAGGTGGATTCTTTGAAGGTCCAGCTCGCAACTGAATACAACGATGGGGTGACTTTCAGCTATACCTGCCTCGTGTATGCCTTGGGCAAGATACATCCCAAGGTCGACCTGTCTAAGGTCCAAGTGGGTGTTGCTGAGTATATGCGTATTCACGACATCCCCGTCCAAGTGCTGAAGCTTCCCTTCAGAGACTCCGGTCGAACCGGGAAGTTGTTCCTCCCACATTCGTCGATACTCCTCCTGCTGCTGCTGAAGATGCTCCTTCTGCTGCTGGCGATGGTGCCCTCGCCTGCTGCCGATGATGCCCCTCCTGCTGCTAGAAGTTGAGCGAGCCGAGCCGAATCGGTTTTTCGGTTCGGTTCGGTTCGATTCGGTTTCGGTTCGGTATTTTTAAATTAAAAACCGAATAAATTAAAGCCGAACCGAACTACTCGGTTCGGTTTCGGTTCAAAAATTAAAAATCGAACCGAGCCGAAGCCGATGGCATTTTGTAATTTTAACTAACTTTATAAATACATATTTTACTCACGATCACGATCCCTCAGAACCCTAGATCCAAAAGCCAAACACGCTTGCCTGCTGCTGCTCGTTCTTCACCCCTACTGCTGCTTTACGCTTTACATTCTTCTTGCTTGCTACTTCTACTGCTTGGATTCTCTTCTTCTTTGTTTTTGTTTAGGCACTCTCTGCTCTGCTGCTAGCTTCGCCTCTGGTCATTCTTTGCTTCTTTTCTTCTTGTTGTTGCTTCTTCTTTGAGTCTTTGATAGCTAGGCTGCTTACTGCTTCTTTAGCTTCTTCTTCTTCTTCATTTGTTGTTATTCTTTCTTAGAGTCTTTGTTAGTTACTTCTTTGGGTCTTTGATTAGGTCTTTGTTGTTGTTGTTGTTGTTCTTCTTCTTTGGGTCTTTGATTAGCTATTCTTTGTTGGGTCTTTGATAGCCGGTTATTCTTCTTCTTCATTTATTAATTTCTTCTTTGTCTTTGTTTTTAATTTCTTCTTCTTCTTTGTTTATTAATTTACTTCTTCTTCTTTGTTTTTAATTCTTTATTCTTTGTTGTTTTTAGTTACTTCTTCTTCTTTGTTTTTAATTCTTTATTCTTCTTGTTTTTTAACTCTTCTTCTTCTTCTTCTTTATTTTTAGCTACTTGTTTTTGAGTTGCTTCTTCTTCTTTGTTTGTTGAGCTACTGCTTACTTCTTTGAGTCTTTGATAGCTTCTTGCTTCTTGGTCTTTGATAGCAATTGCTTTATGCTTCTTCTCTTGTTAGCTACTTCTTTGGGTCTTTGTTAGCTAGCTGGTGGTTCGTGTTGTTAGCTACTGCTTTGAGTCTTTGTCGTTCTTGCTAGTGGTGGAGTCTTTGTTAGCTGTTTGGTTTGTTTATGGTACATTCCATTATGCCTCTTATTTTTATTGATAAATAGAGTGAGAATAAAAATGCTTGCTCATAATAATTTTATGATTCTGAGAATAGGCAATTTTATTATATATTGATTGCGATAAGGTTTGTGTGCAGATGGAAGAAAATAATAATGATGCAGAGAAGATTATGAAAGACGATTTTGAAGATGGTGCTCAAAATGAAAGAGGAGGTAGACGTTTGAGATCGGATGTTTGGGAATCATTTTTGAAACTACACGGAGGTAATAACATCATTTGTTAACTTTTGAATTTGAATAATTTATTTGTAGTGTTCATTATTATAAATATTGTTCTCATACATTAATTTTATTTCTTTGTAGAATTTGTGAGACTATTATTAGTACAAGTAACAGAGGATCAATTGACAATTAAGTGATGTTTCAAAATAATAGGTATTACTTATTCATTTATATAATTTTAATATATTATTTTTATAGTTATATTTATGTTATTATACTCATTTCAATTTTATTTGTGTAGATTTAAGTTGAGAAGTGTGTGGATGTTGGAACTTGGAAGTTGTTAAAGTTGCTGGAAAATGGAGATGGTGAAAAAAGGGAGCAAGGATGACTTTTAATTTTTATGTTGTACTAGTTTTTTGTGGTTGATTATATTTTTTGTATTTTTATGGTATGGAGTTATGGATAGTATGGAGTTATAAAAACCGAATTGTTGAGAAAAACTGAATCGAAAAAATCAAAACCGAACCGAAAAACCGAAAAACCGAAATCGAAAATTAAAAAATCGAAACCGAACCGAAATTGAATTGAATCAAACTTTTGGTTTCGGTTCGGTTTTTTTTTATAAATATTTTTTGGTTTTTTAAAATTTTCAATCCGAACCGAACCAAATTTTTTAAATTATTCTAAAACCGAACCGAACCGAACCGATGCCCACCCCTACTGCTAGCTGCGACGATGCCCTCCTGCTTGAAATTTTTTCTTCTCTTTTTTTTTTTTTTAACTCCTTGTACTTTTAATCATTTCGATGAATAAAAAGCATATATTGGACAACTTGTTTCTGTACCCGTATGCATATTCTTGCATTTTATGTGTGGGATTGACTTCATGTGCTCGCTAAGTGGGAATTTCATAAGTGTTGGACTTTTATTTTATTTTTTGCCCAAGTTTATTACTGGTTGTATCATCTTTTAACTTATGCATGGCAAAGGTTTGCCTTAAGTTAGGCTTAAAGCCTTCTGCCAGTCTCGTGAGCTCGGTCTACTTGAACCGACGATTGGCTCGTGCTCTGTAGTTGTTTATTTTGCGAGCTCATTCGCTTCGAGCCCGATTTTGGTTCATGTTTAGATTCTGTGTAATGTCCTCGCGCTCTTCTTGCTCGAGCCTACAATTGGCTCTCGCTTGGCACTATCCAGCCTAAAGCTTGGCTTTGGGACTTCTGGCCTTAGCGTTGTCTTCATGAGCTTCTTCTGCTCGGGCCTGCAATTGGCCACGCTCAGCATCGTCCCTCATAAAGCTAGGTTTTGGGACTTCCGGCCTTAGCGTTGTCTTCATGAGCTTCTTCTGCTCGGGCCTGCAATTGGCCACGCTTGGCACCGTCCCGCCTAAAGCTAGGCTTTGGGACTTCTGGCCTTAGCGTTGTCTTCATGAGCTTCTTCTGCTCGGGCCTGCAATTGGCCACGCTTGGCACCGTCCCGCCTAAAGTTAGGCTTTGGGACTTCTGGCCTTAGCGTTGTTTTCATGAGCTTCTTCTGCTCGGGCCTGCAATTGGCCACGCTTGGCACCGTCCCGCCTAAAGCTAGGCTTTGGGACTTCTGGCCTTAGCGTTTTCTTCATGAGCTTCTTCTTCTCGGGCTTGCAATTGGCCACGCTTGGCACCGTCCGCCTAAAGTCGGGCTTTGGGACTTCGGCCTAGCGTTGTCTTCATGAGCTTCTTACGCTCGGGCTGCAATTAGCACGCTTGGCACCGTCCCACCTAAAGCTAGGCTTTGGGACTTCTGGCCTTAGCGTTGTCTTCATGAGCTTCTTCTGCTTGGGCCTGCAATTGGCCACGCTTGGCACCGTCCCGCCTACAGCTAGGCTTTGGGACTTCTGGTCTTAGCATTGTCTTCATGAGCTTCTTGGCTTTAAATTGAATTAATATTACAAATGTTTTTCTTACTTTTACACACGTTCAAGTTTTTATACATCCCCATTTTGGGAAGGAATTTGACATTAATGCTTACAACACAAGGAAACTTACTGGAAGTATTTCATCAAGAGTTGTGCGTTCCATGGCCTCTTGACTTCTCGTCCATCCGGATGGGTTAGCCGGTATACTCATGGTCCGGCTATTTGAGTGACTAGATAAAGACACTCATAATTCAGCTCTAACACACCTTGCATTGGGTCATTCGTGTTCTGATTGACTCTTCTGAGTACTCAATCCCCCACTTGGAACCGGCAGATGTGCACATTACGGTTGTAATAACGAGCCACTTTCTGCTGATATTTGGCGATCTTAGCAGTGACCCTTTCCCTTTTCTCTTCCAGCAAGTCCAAGCCTGCACACATCTGCTCGTTGTTTTGCTCCTCATTGAAGTGCTCCATTCGGTGCGTCCCCATTCCTATTTCAGCAGGAACAACTGCTTTGTACCCAAATGCCAGAGAGAATGGGGTTTCTCCTGTGGCTGTCTTGTGTGTGGTTCTATAAGCCCACAAGACGCCTGGCAGCTCGTCCACGCAGGCTCCCTTCTGCTCGCCAAGTCAGGTCTTCAGGAGACGTTTTATAGTCTTGTTCGCGGCCTCCACTTGTCCGTTGGCCTACGGGTGTGAGGGAGAACAAAACTTCAACTCTATCCCCAGGTTTTGGCAGAAGTCTCTGAACTTGTTGTTGTCAAACTGCCTCCCGTTGTCAGTGACCAATGCATGGGGAATCCCATATCTGCAAATCACATTTTTCCAAATAAAGTCAGTGGTCTTACTCTCTTTGATACTACTCAGGGCTCCCACTTCGACCCATTTGGTGAAGTAATCAATGGCCACCACGGCATGTGTTGCAGATGCTCTCCCCTTTGGCAGTGGCCCGATCAAGTCAATTCCCCATTGAGCAAACGGCCATGGTGAGTTCATCGCTGTAAGGTTCTCTGGAGGATGAGTCAGGTAATTGACAAAACTCTAGTAGCTCTTGCGACTACGGTCTTCTCTTGATCATCTTGATGCATGCGGGGCCAAAGTATCCACGCCTCGAGGCGCTTGAAAGCCGAGGACCTCGCGCGGAATGATTCCACTAAATTCCTCCGTGTATCTCTCGAAGGACATAATCGACCTCCTCCGGTCTAAACACCGCAGCGAGGGAGAGTGTATCCCCATCTATACTAAGACCCGTCGATGAGAGTATACCGGCGACTTTACACTTCGACTTCCTTGCTTGCTTCTTATCGGCGGCACCGTCCCTTCGCGAGGTAGAAACAATTGGTTCCATTTAAGCTGTTGCTCGACGATAAACCCGAGTACCTCGTCTTCCTGCTTCGAGGTCGGAGCGGTCTTAACTTCAACGGGATGGACCTCGGTATTTTGGGGTCGGAGGTAGCGGCCATCGAGCTATCATATCGACTCAAAAATTCTTCTCCCTCGAGATCTGCTCCACCTCGATCGCTTCGGAAGTTATCAATCAGTGCCTTACCTTCCGAAGATAAGCCTCCATCTTCTCGCCTTTCGCTTGGAAGCTTTCGTTAAGATGGTTTGCCACCGGATGTGAGTGCATGCGAAGCTTCACCTCTTTTGCCTTTATTACTAAGGCGAGCTTCGATCCAGCGATTCTGACCTCGTACTCGGCACGATTGTTGGTGACCTCGAACTCCGACTTCCAGACATCTGTATCTCTACCCTTCGGGATCGAAAAGCACAATTCCTGCTCCTGCTCATTGGTCCCCGCGATGACCCGTCGATCAGTGATTGTCCGAGCACTTGGTTGGGGCTAGGAGTCTGGTGGATGCTCGCTCTCAATCTCTATTTCTTTACTGTACACTCAACCACGAAGTCAGCTAGGGTCGAGCTTTTATGGCTATTCGGGGTTGGTAGCTGATGTCGAATTCACTGAGCTCCACCAACCTTCCGGAAGTCTCTGGCTTGTGCAGGGTTTGCCTGAGCGGCTGGTTTGTTAGAACCATTACCGAATGTACTTGAAAATAAGGCCTCAGCTTTCGGGCTGCTGTTACCGAGGCCAGTGCCCATTTCTCCATCAGCGGATATCGAGTTTCAACTTCCAACAAAGCTCTGTTCGTGTAATAAACGGGGTACTGCACCCCTGATTACTCCCTTACCAGAACAGAACTCATTGCCCATTGGGACACAGCTAAGTACAGAAGCATTACCTCCCCTACTCGAGGTGTAGACAATAACGGAGCTTTCAGCAAGTATTCTTTCAACTGTCGGAGCGTCAGCCGCGATTCTGGCGTCCACTTTGTCTTCCTGCCTTTCTTCATTTCACGGAAGAAAACTCGGCATTTATCCAGTGGCTCGAGATACTGAACTCGTTGAGGGATGCCAATTCTGCGGTAAGACTTTGTATCTCGCTTGAGGCTATGGGGGACTTCATTTCTACCACTGCTCTTATCTTTTCCGGATTAGCCTCGATCCCTCTGTGACTGACCATGAAGCCTAAGAATTTTCCCGAACCAAATCCAAAGGCACACTTCTGGGTTTAGTTTTATTCAATACTTTCTTAAGAGTGCAAAGGTCTCCCCTAAATGCCTTACATGCTCCTCCGCGTCTTTCGACTTGGTGATCATGTCGTCCACGTACACCTCCATCGTTCAACCGATCGATGGCTTGAAGACCTTGTTCACTGACCTACGGTATGTTGCCCCGCATTGTTCGGTCGAAGGACATGACCTTATGTGATACAGATCCACGATTAGTAATGAAGGCTGTGCACTCCTCGTCTGATCGGTGCATGGAAATTTGGTTATAACCTGAAAATGCATCCATAAAACTAAGCAGCCCGTGCCCAGCCGTGGAGCCCACCAGTTGGTCTATCTTTGGCAACGGAAAGCTATCTTTAGGGCAAGCTTTGTTCACATCCGTGAAGTCCACGCATTCTCCATTTCCACTTGCCTTTTTACCGGCACTGCGTTCGAGATCCATTCGGGTACGAGACCTCCCATATAAACCCTGCTTTCAGCAGCTTCTCCACCTCGCAGTTGATGGCCTTATATCTCTTTCGGTTGACGCATCTCCTCTTCTGCCTCACTGATTTAGCATCTTTCCGTATTGTCTGCCTGTGACACGCCACCTCTGGGTTAATCCCAGGCATATCCTCATGCGTCCATGCAAATACATCCTCATGTGCTCACAAACACTCTACCAGCTTTTCTTTTAACTGCTCGCTAATGCCCGAGCCGATCCGGATTTTCTTCTCAGGATCGTCTGCTCTCACCTCAACCTCCTCCAGTTCCTCAGCCGGCTCCTGCCTTCTACTCCTTGACTCCCCCCTCGAGTCCAACGAGGTTATCTGCATGGTTTCTTTAGTCGCCACGGTGCTAGCGACTCCTTGCCACCCTCCGGTCGCCTTTTACGACCCCACGTGACCTCGATTCACTCAATACTTGGTATGGGCTGACTTCATCTACCACTACAAAGCCTAACATCATATTATTTTCAAAAGGCCTCGAGCCCATGGTCACAGCCAGTTTGATGATTCCCAGAGGTATCAGCTTCCCTCCCCCTAATCCTTTCAAGGAAGTGCTCGTCTGCTCGAGGCTCGCATCTGCTATTCCCAAATCCTTAAGTGTGGACTTGAAGAGAATATCCACCGAGCTTCCCGAGTCTACCAGTATTCGGTCAACTTCCTTACTAGCGATGTTCGCTTTCACAACCAAGGCATCCTCATGGGGGTACAACACCCCCTCATCGTCTTCCTCCGTCCACATAATAGGCACCTGCTGAACCTTGGCCTTTTTGGCAGCGGGGGCATTGAACAGGACCTCTCGGCCGGCAGCGGCATATCTGCAATAGTTCTTTCGGGCCTTGTTTGAATTTCCTACCATCGTGGCCCCTCTTGAGATCACCCTTGTAGCCGGTGGTTCCAAGTCTATTTCATAAGCTCGATCATCTTCCTCAGGTTGCTGCTCAACCACCGGATGTCCTCCTTCAATAAACTCGTCCAAATACCGATTCCTAACTAGATCCTTCACCTAGTTCTTCAAATCACGACACTGTGATGTGGAATGGCTGTGGTCACCATGGAAACGGCAGAACCGTCCCTTGTCTCGTTTGCCAGCCGACTTGGCCATCGGCGTTGGGGGACTCAACAGTCCTCGCTCCTCAACCACTTGAAGTATATCTTCGAGAGATATCTTCAACCTTGTGTATTGCCCGTAAGCGGGGCTCTGCTCTACCATTTGTATCGCCTGATCCCTTGGGAAGCTTCTTGGTGGGGGTGGCAATGGACGATCTGCTCTGTTGTGATTCATCGCAGGTTTGCTTGGTGGTTGGTTGCGGGATGGGTGGTAGTCGTGACGCCTGTACTCCCTGTGATCCCGGCTTGGAGACCTACAGAGTGGTAGGGGAATCATCCGCGGTGGGGGAGCTCTTTGGTAAGGGTTGTAGGGGGCAACCCGGTCCCTTATTGCTTTTGAAGCCAGCGCTCTTCGGGCAAGACCTCCTTTCTCCTTCCTCTTTATTCCACTGCCCTGTTTACTTCTCAGCTTTGCAGCCTTTTCCTCTTCGATCACTATATCCATTTTCACCTGTTCATACGCATCTGAATATGAACGGATCGAAGGGCTCCGTAGATTATACCGTGGCTTTCCCATCCTGATCCCGTCCTTCAGTCCTCTGAACGCTTGGGGATGGTTAAATGCACCTAGATCTAGGACCGATCTATGGTACCTCTTGACGAACCTCCCGAAGGGGTTCCCCCTCCATTTGTCTTATTTCTGACAGCTCCATCATATTATCTTCGGGGGTCACTGCTCCCCGAAACTGCTCTGTAAATTCCCTACACATCTGTTCGAAGCTCAGGATGCTTCCCTGCGGCAGCCTGTGGTACCATTCTCTTGCCCTTCCCTCAAGAGTGAGCGGGAAGGCCCTGCACTCATGTCATGTCGTTGAACCGCTCTATGTGCACCAACGGATCACTCTTTCCTGAAAATTTCAAATTTGGGAAGCGGAAGTCACGTGGGATCGTGACACCCATGATCTCCGTCGAGAGTGGGGACTCGTTGTCCAGCATTATCCTCCAACTTGGGCTTTTTCCGTTTCTCCGGAGGTCCTCCACAACTTGTACCAACCTACGCACCTCCCCCTCCAGCTCTTCTGCGCGGGAGGTTAGTGCTGTATCCTGCAAGTGATGACGAGACCCTCTTTCCTCCATGTTCATCTCCTCCCTCATGGCAACATTTGGTGCCCTAGGTCTTTGGGCTTCATCCCCCACATGCTCCCGAATGGGAGCGTTCCCACGGTTGGATTCAAGGACGTCATTGCATGCTTTCCTCTGTCCATCCCTGAGTTCTTGTAATATGGAGGTCAGAGTTTCCATTTGTTTCTCCATCCAATCCATTCTTTCTTGGATTTCTCTATTCTGAGCCTCATTGGCCGCTTCCCTCAAGGTCACCGATTCCTCTAGACTCACTCCTCTTCTGCTGTTTCCTCTCATCGCTGCGTTGTGTCTTCTGAACGTGTTGGGAAATCAGGCTTTTTGAACTGATCCCCACAGACAGCGCCAAAAATGTTGATGTTGTTTTCACGCATCCTTTCAAATAGTGTCAAAAACCTTCTGCTCGCGGTTAGCTCGAGCTCGAGCTCAAGCAGGACTGCCTTCCAATTCCAGTTCCTCTATCTTTACCAGAACGGAAGTCTCCCGGACCTGTACTCACAGAAAACAGAGTCAGGGGTCGCCGAGTGTTGTTCCGGCGAAAACCCTCTGACACTCAAGTCAGTAATCGGGTTGTTCTTTTTGTATCCCTCTTAGTTAGAGAGACCGGATGAATGGAAGGGATATTTTTGCCTTCCTTTCTGAATAATGGAATTTCGGAAGATCAGAGTTGGGGGAACCAAGAAGAAGAAGAACCTGTGTGAATTTTCGGAACCCCTGCAACTTACCCGTCCGTTTCCTTTTATTCTCCATTTTTCCTGCCCTTTCTCTCCGAGATCATTTCCCGCGTCAGTGGTGTGTGGGTCCCTTTGATAGCCGGGATTAGTGTAATATTCCCTTGGGATGCGCGGTTGTCTGGTTAGCACAGTTCACATGGCCAGATCATAATATCGGGCATGCGCGCAAGGAATGATGATATCGTAGGGGCATGTGCCGGCCATCGGCAACAGTACCGCCACCATACCATGTAGGGCCTTGATCAGACATCGAAAGTTGTGCTGGATTCCTGAGAAAACGGGTTGGACTGTCCTAAACCGGGTCTCGCGTTCCATTTGTTCTATGACTGGCGTGGCCCAGTTGTGCTCGAGGACTTGAATGCAGCGAGCAGAAAGGTGAGCTCGAGTCTTCGACCAGCCTTCGAGCTCCTCGTCCTTGTCTAGTCTTGACAGGGCTTGATGACTTCGAGCAAGCAAGAGAGCTCGGAGCTCAAACGGTTCTGAATTCCTCAACCTTGACCAACTTTGACGTCTTATGAGGCCGTCTTCGTGCCGATAGTAGAGACTTTTGCTCGAACTAGATTAACCCCGGGGTGTCTTATTCGAGCTGGAATGGCCTCGAGGAGACCTGCCCGATATTACCCAAACAAGTACTAATTTAAAAATATCTCTTTAACAGATAATCAAGGAATCAATTAACACATTTTGGCCATGTTTTGATATTATTGAAGGTGTGTGGACTGCAGGTAATATTGGATTAGAGTAAAAAGTTATGGTCCTAAAAATATCTCGCTCCTAAAGAAAATTAGATAAATTCCAAACATGAGGTTATAGAAAGTACGACAACCGAATTGCACAAACCCCTGAAGCCACAGAGTTAAAAGGACCGCGCTTGATAAAAACCCGGATCCTTCACAACTCTATCAAACCCCAGAAGATATTTTCAAGAGACGTCGGTGTCAACCATATAAATAAAGAAAGCCCTAAAACCCTAGCCGTTTCTTCATCACTTTAACTACTCTTCTCTTTAAACCCTTTGCATCTGTTTCTCTTGCTTAAGAGGTACACTTCTCTTTTCTCCCTTAAACCCTAGTACTTCCTTTTCTTTTAACTTCGTTGCATGTTATACGACGTCGTATTTATGTTAATGGATACTGGGTTTTGAGTTTTATTTGTATTTTTTATTTTTGATTTCATTTTTAGTGTTCTGGGTTTGTATCATGTAGATCCATATTTTAAATAATGGGTTTTTATATTTCTGTAGATGGATTCAATATTTTGTTTTCTCTGTCATTCAATTATTTTCTCTTATGAATTATTATTAATTGATGGTTATATATGGTTAATATATGAAAAAAAAAGGACTTTGTTTATTCTACTGGTGAATTGGGGTGATATATATTTTTTTAAGATTGATTATTGCTTTCAAAAATTTTTATGGGATATCGATTGCTATATTGTTTTCGTTTCCATCTCATGTTGGCTCGTCATAGTTAAATGATTCGTTTGGGATTATTAATATTTTTCTTCTGTGTTATCAGTAAAAAATGGCATTTTGTGGCAAACTTGGGATGCTAGCTAGGCAGAATGGGCAGGCTCCAATGGTATCTATGCTAAATGCTGTTCGATTTATGTCGCAATCACAAACAAAGCTTTTTGTTGGAGGTATTTTTAATTATTTTCAAAGAATAAGCTTTATGTGAGATTTATGCTTCAAATTTTTTGTTATAATTTTTTTACTCTTGTCATCTTTGATTGTAGGACTAGATTGGGGAACTGATGACACTTCTCTGAAGGAAGCATTTTCCAACTTTGGCGATATCACTGAAGGTATTTTCTACTAGCATTTTTGCTGTTGTAAAGTCAATAGATTAAGTTACCTGTAAATTTTTATTCTTGGCTTTTTATTTTGAAGTGGTTAGGTGGTGTTAATTTGAAAGTGTACATTAATTCTGTTTGTGAATTGTTCCATTGTTATACTTTGAATCTTCAATGGATGCAACCTTATAATTGTAAATTCAATCTTTTTGATCCTTTGGTTGCTGTGATGGTTACTGTAAGGGTACTTTACCTTTGGTGGGTTTTTGCATGTATAACTTTATGCACTGACCTACCAAGTCATAAAAGGGCAAAATAGCTACATTTGTGTGACAACCTGTTTGACTTTGAATATCAATTGGTTGAATGCCTGGTGATTATTTTTTTCAGCTTCTTATTTGTTCCTGTGTTCTATGATATATCATTATATTGGGTAATGATGAGTGTTTTTTATTTTTTTGTTAAATTTTTTTTTTGTCCCTATCATGTCTGTCTGTGCTTGTTGGGTTTTTCATACTCATTGTTAGTTGTTGATTTGGTGCACAGCAAGGGTTATTACTGATAGAGAATCTGGGAGATCAAGAGGATTTGGGTTCGTTACCTACGACTCTAATGAATCTGCCAGCTCGGCACAGTCAGCAATGGATGGCCAGGTCATATATTAGATGTTAAAGCCATGTTGAGCGTTTAAGTAAATCAAATCATATGTTGACTATTGTGCCTGCTATTTCAGGAGCTAAATGGGAGAAACATTCGCGTGTCTTTTGCCAATGACAGACCTCCTCGCACTAACAGTGGTTATGGGGGAGGGAATGATGGATCTTATGGCGGCAACCTTGGTGGTTACAGAAGCAACTACCGAGGAGGGGAAGATGGTTTTTAAGCAGATTCTGTTCAATTTTTGGGCGTGCTTTAACTAGGAATTAAAGTTGCCTGTTTGTTTTAAGGATGGAAGTTTAGAACTATTGAATTTATTATTATGTTGGTTTTTATTTCTCAACCTTGGTCCCTTTATTGCATGTTATATAGCTTCTACTCAGGCCAGGTAAGATTTTAGACACTGCTATGCATCCGTCATTTGTTTGACATTGTATAGATCATGGTTAAAACATATTAATGGTTTATTGACTGCAGGTTACAATACATACTCTGGTTCAGCAATATTTAATATTTAGCTGCTACTTGAAAACTGCTGCAGTTTAATGTGTTTGTCTTCAATGTCATTATTGAGGATGCCCTTCCACTTTCAATCTGGGGCCGCCGTTGATAAGCAGGCCTCATTTATTTATTTTTTTTCCTATTTTGCATATATAGAGTACCCGTTATTTTGGAGGGAACTAGGCATTAGGTTGCCAAAAGATTTTCGTAGCAGCCTCCAGTAATGAGTGATTTATTGAGCTGTAATGCTGTCAAAAATCGTGTAGGATGATTGGTACTAATCTTACTGAATTTCAAGTTTCTTTTTATGAAGGTATCAATTGAATGCTTGAGGATGAGAAATTTTGCCCAAATCCTCGACTTTATATTAACAATGTTTGCTAGCTGTATATCATTTGAGCAATTGACAAACTTTTCTTGATTTTCCCTTGCAAAGGAATCAACTGGTTAGTTCTTTTTATTGTGCTCATCATCTAGCTGATTTCGTGATCTAAAAGAAACAATAATTTTCATAATTTCCTCTGTCGCCATGATTTGATTGTCTCGATATAACCGATAACGATAACCTTGGATCGTATAAGAGAAAATTTTGCTTCTTTTCCCTTCTTGTAATGCTATATAAAAGGTAGAGAGAGAATTGCAAACCTTAATCTTCATTTTCAATCGTTTGCTTCTGCTGTCTGGCAACTTGCTGCAGCCCAGTTGCTAGGGTTTAACCGAACAAAAATACTATTGTAATAATGAGAAAGGCCACAAATTAACAAAGAGATTTCACATTTATGAACGCGAAACCAAGCATGCTTTCATAATTTAATATGGGGGAGAATGACCAAGAGTCACTCTTAGAGATTGTTTTAACCTTTACTATCTTTTGTACATTTTACTATTAGTCACTTTTTTGCTCAATTAATTAAACCATAAATCGTACTAACTAGTTTGATTAGAAAACAAACAACATTCATAAGGCTAATATACTTAGGATTGGTTTAAAATTAAGGTGTTGAACTTATATTTACTGTAGAAAAAAATTATAATTATGAAATAAAAGTTAATAATATTTGATAAATATAATTTTAACAAAATTATTAAAAATATAATAAATTTTTTATCATACAAATAAAAAATTATATCAATATAAATTTTAAGATATATTAATTAATATTTATTAAATATTTTAATATTATATTTTAACAGTTATAACTCTCAATCTTAATCTCAATCTCAAATATACCTTTAGTTGGTAACACAAACCAATCAATCTAAAAGCACAACTAAACTTTTAGTTTCATCATAGTTAGTACGAACTAATTTAAGAACCATATAGTTCAATGTTGCCTTAAGAAAGTGACTGTTATAATAGAATTTAACTAGAGAAGGAAATCACACTTCCATGTGACTGACACAAAAATAATTAGCTCTAATCCATGCAATTCAAGTTCTTTTGGCATTGTTGTACTGCAATTTTTGAGCCACCACTGCTGTCATGAAAAAAGTCGAAAACTATGAGATAAAATTAATAAAATATAATAAATATAATTTTAATAAAATTAATAAAAATATAATAAATTTTTTGTCATATAAATATAAAATTAAATTAATTTATACAAATAAAATTTATTATATATTTTAACTTAAGTTATGATTATTCATCCTCAACGGGACTCAACCCGAAGATCAACGTAATATTAATATAATTTTAACCATAAAATTCATAAAGAAGCTCTTTAAGACCGTGGGAGCCTATCACATGCGCATAGTAATCATATCGCAGTATGATAAGCTCTGTCTTTGCAACCGCACTTGCTTCGAGTGGGACGCTAAAGAGCCCAATCATCCTCCTTGTATGGTGGTGCAATCCTTCTGTTATCCACTTAAAAGTTACTGTTGAAGTGTAAACCCAAACAAAAAGTTTGGTAACCCTAAAACAGAATAAATTTTCGGATTTTTTTTAAAGCTTTTTATCTCCTAAATACTTGATATTTATCAAGATATTTTCTTCATAACAAATTTCCCAATTGAGTTAAAATGTGAGAATAAGATAACCTACGAGTATTAGACAATCAATTGCTTTTCAAGGGAAAAATGAAAAACGAGTATTAGACAATCATGAATTAAACTATGATCCCAAGAACCTCAATTTTTCACGAGTGTGTTAAAGAGTTAGGCCAACATCATCAACAAATTTTCATAAATTGAAACTAAAGATGCATTATATAGATAACAAATAAAGATAAAGATACAACAAGTACATACACAACTTAACCAAAGCAACATAACAAACCAAGGAAGCAGAACATGAAACAAGAGACCAAAAGATGGAGCGAAAATACCAAAATGCGTAATCAATTTTTGATGCCCCTAGCACATCTAGTAATGATCTGACAGCCCCTGTTGTAAGAATTGGCCTGGCCAGAATGACATTCATAATAAGAAGCACCTGGTTTGTCACAAGGAACCATGTCTCTCCTCAGAGTATCATAGCTTATGTACTTCTTTTGCATCACAAGAACTCTCCTGCTACTCTCTGACTCCATTAATTCTGCATCAGTGAAGCAATCTTCAATGCCTTTGGAGCAAACCCTTTGGCTTTGGATTTGGGGCATTACATAATCGACATCAATTTCACTGCCTAAAACTGAAACCCCATTGCAGATTTGAAGGAAAATGACTGCTGTGAAGAGGATTGTGACGTTTATGAATTGGGTTTTGGACATTTTTCTTTATCTTCTTCTCAGTTCTCACTTTCACTTTGTGTGTGCGAAATGAAAGTCAGATTTTTGAGTAATACTTTAGTACTCCACATTCCAAGAATTCTTCACTGTATATATTTTCGGACAGCCAATAGAAAAATGCCACGCAAGTATACAAATAATCCTCTTTTTTCCTTTTAATTCGCTCACCTTTTTTCTTATTTTTTTCAAATTCATATATTTTGAGAGTAGTATAAATCTTCAGTAAAATACATAAATACTTGGAATTATTGATATCATTGTCCACAAATTTTTTAAACATGAAATATGAAAAATGGAAAATAAAAGGAACATCATAGTTATCTAAATAATTATCATCACGAGGGGACGACCTCGGATTAAATTTTCACGGATTGACTACAAAATCTTAAAATTAAAAAAGAAATCACTGCATTCAAAGGAAACCAAAGTACGAAATAAAAAATAAAAAAGGAAACCAAATTATAAATTATTTCATTGGAAATTTGGCATAGTCTCACTGGAACTCTTGTTAAGACCTATGACTATGATAAATTAACAAATAAAGAAAAGATTAATTAAAAATAGAGTTGGTTGCTTAGGTAACCAGGCATCTACAAGATTTTATATTATACTGCTATTTCATTCACAGCAAAAGGATTTAAATATAAGGTATATTACTTAGAATTTGTTTTTTATAGGTGTGTAATTGAGTGATTTTTAAGTAATATTATTTAGTAAGTCAATTAAATTCAAATTTTAAAAAGATAAGAGGTTAAAAAATAAATTTAAATGTTGTCTATCTCTTATCATTCAAGAAAAAGAAATAAAAGAGAAAACAGATAAAAAATTAAAAAATAAATTTAAATTTTGTCAATCTCTTACCATTTAAGAAAAAAAAAATAAAAGAAAATACAAATTAACTAAGCGTTTCTTTGTCTTCAAGCATGTGTTTTGCAATGGCAGTTCCAATGTCTCCTTCAACTTTCGTAATCACATCACCATTATCTTCATCTTGATGACATGCTTGTATCATGAATAACTTTGGGCAAGGATGACCCGATGAAACTTTCCAATGCATTTGAAGCATAAACCTTCCTCTTGTTGCTCTTGAAGCGTAAACCTTATCCTTATTGGTATTGATGGCGTTTGCAGTAGGCTTCTTTTGCTGATTCTAGCTTCTTCATGTTCTAGTCCTAACTGCTCCATAAAATAGTGCCAGTCATATAGCTTCTGACAAAGTACTTCGTCTCCTTCTAAACGAAGAAAGGCCAATGCTTATTACGCTAATTTATAATTCACTGCTATAAGAGTGTAATTATAATATAATTTGGTGAGTTTAAGATCGCGTAAAAAAAATATTTCATTTGATAATTGTTTTTAATTTATCTAAAATATAGACTTTTGATACTCAGCTATTTAATTTAAGTGAAACTATAAAAATAAATTAGTTAGAGTTATGAATCTACTCCTTGTAGTAAATATAATTTAACAAATTTTTTCATCATATTTTTTATTTGTCAAAAAGATTAATTGTATAAATTATCATTATTTTCCCATTAATTTTATTATGAATCAAGGACCTAAGAGTTATTTTTTTTTTGTTTTTTTCTAAAGTCTTAATTTAGCTTAATTTAATATGTTTTGATATTTTAGTTTATTTATTTTTAAATTTGAAGTCTTATTATAAGATATTTTCATCTGAATGAAAAAAGTAAAATTTCATAACTTTTATGTAAATGATAAAATGTCTTAATGAAAAATTATTATTTTTACTCACAAATAACCTCATTAAATGTATTTATTTTATACGTAACTATTAAATATTATATTAGAATTTCACTTGATCTTAAATTATATTTTTTATTAAATACTTAACACACATTGAATTTGAAGTTTAAACAAATTATTTTATTATTAAATAACAATTTTTTTATGTATTAATATTATGTTAAATTGTAAAAAAATAATGTTATCAAAATTATTTTTCATAAATTATATATCAAATGCTTACCTTATAAATATTTATAATATATAAAAACTATTGTACTAGAAAGCATTGTAAATATATACTTATTTAAACTTAAAATATATATAACATTTTTAAGGTCATAAGTGTAAAAATAATATAATTAAGATGTTTTGAACTTATAAAAACAAACAATTTATCGCTTATATTCAGATGTCAAAAAATAAAAAATAAACATATTTTCAGATATATGCATTCAAACCCACTCAGATTACTTGAAATTATTATTTTATTTAATAAACACATAAAAATATACAAAATCAAATATTGAAAATATAATTAAAAATTCATAATATGTTACAAAATTACAAACATAAATTATAATATAAGCATGAAAAAGTATTTTGGGCCTTTAGTAAACATATAATTTTTAACCCTAATCACACCCACAATAAACTTATTGCTTGTCTCTAGTAATTAAAGCGCTATATTAAACTAAGATTTATAAAATTTACATGGAAGTAAATAGTTATTCATTTATCCTATAAATTATCAAATAAATAAACTCTCATTTTTTTTTACTTTAGTTTTTTGTAATTAATTCATTATCCATAATATCACCAACCTTCTTTTGTGCTTAAGAAATTAACGCAATACTTATATGGCTTCATCGGAAGAAAACAACATTTTCGTTCAAAAAATTCATCAAAGATTCTATCTTTAGGCAATAGATTATTCACACATATTCTAAAATATTACATTTTTAATTCATGTAGTAAGCTTTGGGCCAATAACTCACAGACTAATTAGTTTTAGGGCACTAAGTGTTGAAATACTAATGCAAACTTAGTTACTCAGATTTTTTTATAGCAAAATTAAACACATTCAATTTTTTTCTTTTCTTTTTTATTTTTCAAAACAAACCTAAAAAAAAGAAGAAAAAATTGAATATGTTAATTTTGTTATATCTAAAATTCGAGTAATTTTTATCACTTAGAGCCTTAAGCTTACTACATGAGTTACATATATATTGTTTGCTTATTTATCATAAATCTAAATAATTAAGTTCATAGGAATGTTTTAACATCTAATGCACTAAGGCCAATTGGTCAGGGAGTCACTAGCCTAAAGCTTGCTATATGGATAAAATATTGTTTTCTTTTTAATAAAGTCCTGTCAATATTATGTTAATTATTTTAGCACAAAAAAATTTTGGTGATATCCTGATAATGAACAATGAAAAGCTAAAGTAAAGAAATTTAGAAGAATTTGTTTATTTAGTAGTTTAAAGTATAGATAAACAACTATTTACTTACATGTGATTTTTATAAATCTCAATTAAAATAAAGTATTTTAATTGCTAGGGTCTAATAATAAACTAGTTGGGAGGTGTAATTAGTGTTAAAAATTATATGTTTACTAAGGGGTAAAAATGTTATTTTGTATTTTTATTATAATTTATATTTGTATTTATTTAATATATCATAGATTATTAATTGTGTTTTTAAATATTTTATTTTGTGTATTTTTGTGTGTTTATTAGGTAAAATAATTATTTTACACAATTCGAGGTTCAAACAGATAAACAAATATCAAATTTAAATTATAAAGATCTTAAAAGTCAAGTCATTGTCGAGATGGATCACGCATTTTGTATTGAAAGTAAAATTTGTTTACCAAATTAAGTATAAAAATTGTTAGTGAAATAACTTAGGTATACTTTAGTGGATTGAGTTAGATTTATGTTTGGTTAATAAGATAAATGTATAGCCATGAAATAATTTACTTTGTTTATATATGTGGTGTGAATTGAGTAAGAGTTATTATAAATATATGTATTTGACACACCTCTCTCCACGTCTATTTTCAATTATTTCTCTCCAAATTCTACTTCTCATCTCTCCTAAGTACTATTCATAATAATTTGTAAATTGTTTTCATAATAAATTTAGTTTTATTTTCAATTTTAGTTATTTTAATTATGTATATTTTAATTCTAACAATTATTTTTATTTCAATTATGCTTAGCTAAATAACAATAGTTAGGGTAAAATGAAACTCTTAATAGAAAATTATGATTTAATAACATAATATTTTGAATTTTATAAATTAAATTATTTTTTATTTAATTTTATCCATATTTTATATTTTTAAATTTTAATTTATTGTAGACAAATAAGGGAGTTTGGCACAATAAATTCTTAATATCTTAATATAAGATGTGGCAAAGTGATAATTTTACTTATTGTAGACAATTTGAATTTTGGCACACTATGTACTTAATTTATAATAAATTTAATAAAAAAATAATGATAATTTATATAATTAATCTTTTTGGTAAATAAAAAATATAATAAGAAAAAATTATTAAATTGTATTTACTACTAGGAGTAAATCTATATCTCTATCTAATTTATTTTCATAGTTTCACTTAAATTAAATAGCGAGTAATTAAATTCTATTTTTTTAGATAAATCAAAAGAAATTAACAAATTAAATTTTTTCTCTGTGGATCAACTTTAGACTTTATATTATAACTAAACACTCATATACTTGTGAGTAAAATACTTTTAAGTTATTGTGGGAATTTGAAAATATCAACTTAAGAAGTCATAAAGTATTGTTATTTTTCATTTATACGAGAAAGTAAATCAAAACACAAAAAAAAAAAGAATCAATTCTAAAAAATTAAGTCAAACATGAAATTAAACAAAACAACAGAAAGAAACCATACAAAGTAAAAAAAAAAAAAGGATATAACCGAAAGCTTAACTAACGTTGATCCTTTTTATTGAATTAACCTTAAGTTTTAGAAGTAATATATACCACTCTCAATTTCTCTGAGTTATCTTTCTAGATCCTCAACATAGGACAATAATATTAGTGATCATAGATTTCAAACAATATATGATTTATATATTTGTACCAAGCCTCTTAGGTGAAATTTCATACTTAAAAGTAAGAGTAGACAATTTTAAGTTCAGATTAACTCGATCGAATTTTGGGTTAATCGAGTTTGGGAAAATATGATCCAAATTCAATATGAATTTATAATATGATCCAAACTATATTCGGATCTGATAAAAATTCACTGTTGGAACTTTGCATGGTGTTGGTTGGACATGGAGCTAAGTAGGTTGGTCGGTGTAGATTGCAGTAGGTCTCATCAGCGCATCACGGTGGCCTGGCTTGGAATTGCAGCAGTACATCACGTCAGTTGGGTGACTGGATCTATAGGTGCGCGGTGGCTACTAGATCTATGTTTGTGCACGTTGATTGTCGACTGGGCTTCATGTTGAATGTTGTGTTTATGTTGAATTTTTTTCTTTCTTTTGAAATTAACATTTAATAAAATTTGCACAAAATTGTGTATGTACGAACTATATGTGTAAGTTGAAGTAAATATAATAAGTTGTGTAAATCTAAAAATTATTCAATAATACAATAGTTAAGCTTTATGATTTATGGCATTAATATATCAATTCATTAATACATGTAATGTTGTTCTGAATATAATTTTTAATGCATAAGTTGTTGGGGTTTCGTTGAGTTTTAGTATTGCATGAAATATAAGTTATGCAATATCACTTGTGATTTATTCTGGTCTCAATAAAAATAACAAGGCATGTACTTTTAAGTATTTGTAGATATATATAATATTGAGACGATCGACTTGTAAATTGTAAGCAATGCTTGTAGCTTAAGGAACCTAGATGCCTATGTCGTGTTTTCACTTATAATGTTTGCATATGTCATTTTTTCTGCGATGTTGATTCGAATGAGATGCGTTTGTGTAATTGCAGCGACTGTTCCATGGACATACAGTCTGTTGTTACAAGCGACAGGCTTTCTTCCTAGTTTCAACCTCTCGACCTCTCTCTCGCACTAGAATCCATAATGTTTTTTGTGTTTTTCTTGCTTATTTGACATTTCTAAATCATTATTCATCTCTCAAACAAGAAGTTTTACTCAAAACTCAAAAATCTCAAAACCAAAAACCTCGGTTTGGCTGAAACTATTTCTTCAAATTTAAGTCATTCTTTCCTGTTTTTGATCAAATTGAACTCATACATTGCTTTAGCAGCACACTCATACATTCATTTTAATTAGTTGCCTTCCACAAACTTTGATGAAAGTTCAAAATGTGGTAAAATACATAAACAAGTAGTGTCGAGGCGAAGCCAACCTTAAGAAGACCTCCCGGATTTTGGTTCCACTCATTTTCTGACTCCCGGCATGGAACAAAGGTTCCATAGTCAATTTATGCCAAAAAAAGTACTACTTACTTATTTTGTTGATTCAAAAAACATGGAGAACTGAATTATCTGCAAAAAAAACACAAAGACATCTACTTGACCATATGGGATGAAAGATTGCTTTGATAATTAATGAGCAATTGTTGCCCATATAAAGCGAAGGGCACAAGCTGAGGAGAGGCATTACGCAGAAGAGAAGAAAATCTCTCATTTTTCCTTTTTTTTTTTTTTTCTCTCTGTCTTTGCTCTCAAATTTTTTTGTAATATGTTTTAGAAATTTATCAAATAAAATGAATATCTTTTTTTGTTAATATAAGTGGCTAATTTACAAAGTTAAGTGGAAAGATAAAACTCAATTATTCAAATTATAAATTAATTATCCTCTTAAGTGAACTTAAAGTTTATTTTTTATATTTTATTTATCAGTTACTTTTATGCCATATTAATTTATAAATTTAAATCTCCTTGAATGCATATAGAATTTTGACATTATATCAACACTTTGACATAACTATAGTACATCATGTACTTTATTTCTATATATATCCATAAAAATGATTAGATAAAAATTAAATAGCATAATAATTAATTAGTAAATAAAATGCAAAATATAAATATGAAAAAATATTATGAACATAATTTAAATATTAAGAGTAGATCCAATAACCTTATCACTTTTTAGATTATTAATCTCTTTTTCTATAATTAAATTTTATTAAATAATTTACTATTAAATTTATTAAATCCATACGGTTCGGCCTTGGACTTATTAGGTTATATTATAAGTAGACACTTTTATATTTAACAGTAAATCAAATATTTTTTAATGGTATCACATGTCTCTTCACTAATCACATACTGAAGTATAGCACGTAGGATTCATACTTGAAGGCTAAAAAATTTTGCACGTAGGCTGACACAACAAAACTCATCAGTAAGATCAAATCTCCAATATGTATTCTCTACGGGATTGGTGTGTTTATACCTAGCAAACTCAAGTTCTTTTCTATGGATATAAAGTTCAGGCCCATCATTTGTAGTTCTTAGGATCTCATTTAGGTCCGACACATCAAATTCAATTAATATCCCATACACATTAGTAATTAATTGATTGTCACTAACTGCGGACAAATCCATGTTCGTGTAAAATACTATCATTAAGACAACTACAAATACACAAATTTGAATTTTCAAAATTTTGATTGAATTTTGTGAAAGTAAACCGATTAAAGTAAGGATATGAGAATGCTAAAGTAATGTATGGGCTCAATTAGATTTATAAAAAAAAAAAAAAAGGAGCCAATGGTGGGTCAAATTTAAAGAAAATAGTCTCAGCCAAACTGAGTTTTTTTTTTTTTATTTTGGGATTTTTTTATTTTTCAGTGATGAATAATGGATGTTTCAGTGATGATAATGATTTAAAATGTCAAATAAGTGATACAACTAAAAAGTGTTAATTTACGTCTAAGTATAAAAATATTTAGTTATAATATAGATCGATAAGTCCAAAAACAATCCACAAAGAAAATATTTAATTTGTTAATTTTAATTTATTTAAGAAATGAAAATAAAAATTTAAATATACACAACTTAATTTAACTAAAACTTTGGAATTAAATTAATTAGGGTTATGGATCCACTCTTAGTAGTAACATAATTTAATAAATTTTTTTCTTTTAAATTTTTATCGCCCAAAAAATTAATTGTATAAATAATCATTATTTTCTTATTAATTTTATTATAGATTAACTACATAGTGTGCCAAAAGTTAACTTGTCTACAATAAATCAAAATTTTAAAAAATAAAATATGGATAAATTAAATAGAAAATAATTTAATTTATATAATTAAAAATAAAATTTAATTAAATCATATTTTTTTACTAAGAGTTTCACTTTACCCTAACTATTATTATTTACCTAAGCATAATTGAAATAAGAATAATTATTAATATTAAATTTTATATAATTAAAGAAATAAAAACAACTAAAATTAGAAATAAAATTAAATTTATTTATTAAATTAATTTACAAAATATTACAAAGACATATGAGAAGAAAAAATTAGAGAGAAATAAAATGAAGAAAGGCGTTGAGAGGTGTGCTTCTCCCTTCCTCCATTTATACTAGCTTATGATTTATCCATACCACACATAAACAAAGCCAATTATATTATGTTCATACATTTGTTCTACTAACTAAATACAAACCTAATTCAATTCACTCAAGCACAACTAATTTATTTCATTAACAACTATCACACCTAACATGGTAAAAATTTATAATTTCACAATTATCATAATTAACATAATAAAAACTTATAATTTTATAACAAAAGTCACTGATCCTATTCAATAATAACCTAACTTATCGAATCTCTGAAATTTAAATTTGACATCCATATATCTATTTGGAGTCTCGAATTACGCGAAATTATTATTATTACTTAATAAACACAAAAATACACAAAATCAAATATTTAGAAACATAATTAAAAATTCACAATATGTTACATAATTAAAAATGTAAATTATAATATAAGCTCAAAGTAACATTTTTATCCCTTAATGAACATACAATTTTTAAGACTAATCAATAAGTAAGAAAAGCACAACAACATTTGGGATTCTTTTGTAAGAGAGAGGCGTGTTTTGATTCTTTAGAGAAAAAGAGAGTGAGAGAAAGAGAGGTTGAAAATATGAATAAAGCGTGTGGCCTGCAACAACAGCCTGTATGTCCATTTAACAGTATGCAATCACCCCTAACTCCTAAGCATCTCTTTAGAATCAAAATCTCATAAGAAGAAAAAAATGACATATCCACACATTATAAGTGAAAGCACAGCATAAGCATCTTGAATCCTTAGGCTACAAGCATTGCACAATTTACAAGTCATCTCAATATTACATATACCTACAGATATGTATACGCCTTGTTATTTTTAGTGATCTCAGAACATTCCACAAGTGATACTATATTACTTACATTTCCTGCAATACTAAAAATCCACAACCCCCCCACCCCCTTCCTCCGACAGCTGCCCGGAGCAACTTATGCATTAACAAATGTTCAAAACAACATTACATGTATTAGTGAATTGATATATCCTTGCCATAAATCATAAACCTTAACTATTGTATTATTGAATAATTATCATATTTGAGACGATCCGCTCCATTCCCATAGGCGATCTATCTTAAGAAATTGAACTTAAATATTAAAATCATCTTATTAATGAGAATTCTACCGAAATTTCGGCAGAACTTCCCCTAAATATATAACATTTCCAAACCTGCAATTACAACACAAGCACTCCCAAATCATTTATCAAACATCAATTGCATCAACCCAATCTCATCCGATAATATATCCAATAATACACACGTTTCATAATTCATATATCACATCCCTAATATAAATCCAAAACATGATAATTATACATTAACCAAAAGAAAATAATTTTTCTATATCCTCAAACAAGCTCAGTGGCCCAAATGACTCCAACTATGTACAATTCTTGGGTTAAGCTATTGTACTGTAATCTCACGGGGAAAAATATAATAAAATAGGCATGAGTATAAAACTCAGTGAGTGGATAGTAATTTTTAAAATATAAAATAATTACAAAAATAAGTACATCACTTGTATAATCACGTTTCTCAAATAATTATTTGAATGTAAAATTACTTTCACTTCAATCATATTCTGAACATAAGCAAAACTGATATTGTCACAAAATCAATAAAGAACATCTCATATTGAAATATCATCTCAAATTGAAATATCAAATATTAAGTAAAACAAATATCCTTAAACAAATACCCAGGGGATAATCTAGTCTCATCCGGACCTCAACGGACGGCAATGATGTACTATCTGAGTACCATAATGCCCGGAGCTACACAGATAGACGAAAGGATGTACCATCTCATGCTCATCAGCATATCTCATACCCGGATCTCAACGGATGTGCTATGATGCGCTATCCCGTGACATCGTGTCCGGACCATCCGATCTCATATCTCAATATCTGTCTGCATGCATATGCCCCCAAAGGGCGAAAGCGCCCAAACACACGGCCCAAAGCCTCTTTGTGTGTTCAGACGGGCCCCAAAGGCCTACTATCTCATCTCATCTGGAGGGAACGAGTATTTACTTAAAACTTAAAATATGATCGAAATCATTATGTACTTACACTTTAAATCAGGCTCAAGATCAACATATATATATACTTAAAATCATGCTCAAAATCCATATGTATAAATATTCTAAATCATGCTCGAAGACCATATGTAAACACTTTAAATTATTCTCGGAATCAACATATAAATACTTTGAATCATGCTCAAAAGCAATGTATATACATTTTAAATCATACACAATATCAATCATATACTCTTAAAATCCTGCTTGAAATCCACATAAAAACACCTTAAAACATGTTCGGAAATCAATCATCTCTTTTGTATTTTAAAATCGATACGGAGCATAAATAAATAAATATAATTTAACACAATATTTATACGCAATAAACATTTATTTCGGAAAACCATTTAATGGAAGCACTTTAAATATTCATTTCATAAACAGGCTCTACTATATAAAAATCAAATAATTTTAATATATTCCACTCACAGTGACAATTTCAGACTCGGCTATCACCCAAGTCCGCAGATAGATTCTTGTCTGCAGATCAACCTAATTTACAGAAACGACACAATTACTTTCCATAATTATAATTCGAACTAATCTCGCAAAAATAACGTCTTAAATAAATATTCGTCCTAATATTACAACTCTCAATCTTCCCGGCTTACTGTAATAATCTCGTATTCGTAATTTACTAATATAATCCAAAATTATACTACCCTCAATTTCATAATTTACTAATTTACCTTCAACATTATAAAATTACCAATATATCCTCAATTTAGATTACAAAATCACCCTCAAAGATGAAAATTACGAAATTACCCTCAACACGTGAAATTACCAAAATGCCCCTACGTTCAACGTTGACCGGAATTGACCCAACGGCGGTGGGGAAGCTCGGACTAGACACTTCTCGTTGAGGTGAGTCCAACGGTGCTGGTGGTGTCCTCCCACGCGTGGCGGCGAAGCCGGATCGAGCACTTGAAGCCGCGGCACTTGGGGTGGTCGATCGGCGGCAAAACGGCCTCCTCGATGCCGGTGACTGGTCGGGAATAGAAGATGGTGAGGTGGGGAAGCTTTTGCAACTGGTGGCGTGGCCAAAGACAGCCGGAATCGCCGGCGATCGTCCGCGCAAACCCGCGGAACTTTCGAGCTTCACCGACGGCGTTCCACGCGTTTTCCGGCAGCAAGGACGGCTGGGGGTGGACGGCCCTCTCACGAGCTTCCGTTTGACACTTTGCTCGGCCGGTGAGGTGGCCAGAAACGGGAGAAACCGGCGGGTCGGGTTTTGCGGGTCTCTCCCCCCTCTCTCTCTCTCGGTTTTGCTCAAATTTTAACCGGTTTTCTCCTTTTATAAACACCCACAAAATATCAACTAGACCCCCTCATGATATATCACATAAACTCCCTCTTAAATTAATTATTTACATAAATAAATATAACAAATTCATATGTTACAATATTCGTACAACTTATTATATTTATTTCAGTTTACACGCATAATTCATCCATGCACTACATTTATAACTTAAGCTAAGCTAAGTGAATAACAAGTGACTTAAGCTAAGCTAAATGAATAACAAGTAACAATCTATAAGAAACTGTCTTCAGTTGAAATTTTTGGTAAATTCCTTTATGTCAGCTGACATATAATTCATACATACACAACATTAAAAACTTCAGCTAAGCTAAATGAATAATAAGTATAAGAATTTAGATAACTGTAACATTTATTTAGAAATTAAAATAGATTAGTCAGTTGAATGGAGCGGGTGACCGCTGACACATGACATCCATTCTGTCATCCAAGCAGTTAGCCGCTTGACATTTGAAAAAATTTTCACTTAGCCGTGCAGTTGAAGCCATTCTCCTTTTCATCAATTTTTCCACCACGAGCTTAATAACACTATGACTAGAATAAATCACAAACAAAACATAGCCAATAACAATATTCATCAACTAATGCAAACATATGTCTAAACCCACTCTTCTTTTCACATTTTTCCACCGCTAGCTTAATAACAACACTTCAAATCAAGTTATAATTCTGCAATTGCAAAAACAAGAAAATCGAAGTTAAATGACACGACTTACAAGTGTTTGATTTACTCCCAAGTATAAGAGTGTCTAATTATAATATAACCTGGTGAGTCCGGAGTCGAACCACAGGGAATTTTAAATTTAGTATTCTATTATTAAATGAAAATTAATAGTAAAAAAATAAATTATCTGTCTAAAATGTACTAAGGCTACATGATTCACCCTTGGAATTTAAATTATGTTCATAATATTTTCTCATATTTATATTTTATATTTTATTTACTAATTAAATATTAGGTCATTTAATTCTTAACTATCTAATTTTATAGATGAATATGAGAATAGAGTACATGATGTGCCACAACTTAATTGGAGTGTAGACATAATGTCACAATATCATATTAATTCAATAAGATTTTAAGTTTATAAATTAATATGACATAAAAATATTCAAAAAATAAAAATACAAAATATTAAATATTAAATAAAAATAAACTTTGAACTTACTTGAGAGAAATTAATTTTATAATTTAAATCCTTGAGTTTCTCCCTTTGCCCTAACTTAATAAATTAGCCATTCATATTGAAAAGAAAAACACTCATTTTATTTGACAAACTTCTAAAATATATTATAAGAAAATTTTAAGAACTTGAAACAATAGAAAAATAAAATTTAAAAAACTCAGCTTCACCATTTTCTTTCTCTTCTTTTTCTTTCTTTCCTTTCTCTTTTCTTTTTTCTCTCTTTCTTTTATTCTCTTTCTCTTCTCTTCTCCGCGATCCTTTCCTCTACGCTGCTTCTCCTTTTATAGAAAAAATAAAAAGGAACTATTTATTATTTTATTATTATAATATTATATTATTATATTATATTATTATTATAATATTATATATTATATATAATTGAGAGATTCTTTATCTTCTCTTTTTTTAATTTTTTTGTGTTTTTCTTTAATATATATTATTTTTTTATTATTACAAAGTAGTTCTTTTTTTCTCTCATTTTTTAGTTCTGATCTCTCTTTATCCTCAAAATATATCTATAATAACAAAATATAATAATTAAGATAAAAATTAACATAATAAAATATAATTTACATAAAATTACATATGATGAATATTAAGATAAAAAGTAAGTTATGTGCACATTAATTAATACTTTAAGTGAAAAAATAATAATTTAAACCTTTATAAAATATACACTTTCTAATACTAATCATACCCACCCAACCAGTTTATTGCTAGTCCCTATCAATTAAAGCGCTATTTTAAATTAAGAATTATAAAATTCACCTGCAAGTTAATAGTTGTTCATCTATCCTCTAAACTACCAAATAAATAAATTCTTCTATTTATTTATTTTAGCTTTTTGTCATTCACTCATTATCCAAGATATCATCAAACCTTCTTTTGGGCTCGAAAAATTAACACAATACGTATGGGGCTTCATTAAATGAAAACAATATTTTTTTATTCTAATGATTTATCAGAGATAAAATCTTTATTAGGCAGTAGATTATTCATACAATTTAAAATATTATATCTTCAATCCATATAGCGAGCTTTGGGCTAATGACTCCCAGACCAGTTGGCCTTAGGGCACTAGGTGTTAAAACACCCCAACAGACTTAATTACTCAGATTTTTGATAAATAAGCAAACAATATATCTGCAACCCATGTAGCGAGCTTTGGGCCAATGACTCCCAAACCAGTTGGCCTTAGGGCACTAGGTGTTAAAACACCCCTACGGCCTTAATTACTCGAATTTTAGATAAATAAGCAAACAATATATCAGGAACCCATGTAGCGAGTTTTGGGCCAATGACTCTCAGACAAGTTGGCCTTAGGGCACTAGGTGTTAAAACACCCCTACAGACTTAATTACTCGGATTTCAGATATAGTAAAATTAAACACATTTTTTTTCTTTCCCCCCTTTTTTTTTTTTTGGAAAAACATAACACACTTTTCACTACCTTAGAAATTATCTCCAACAGATCAAGAGAACAAAATATAGCAAAAATTTTAACTTACAACCCAATAGTATATGTCATAATGTGTGTGTGAAAAGAATGATTTAATAATACCTGTTTAAATAAATAACTGACAAAAAAATTTAATTAATGATTATCAAGTGGAGAATTCATAAATTTGAGTAATTCAAAGAATAAGGAACAAAAACAACTTAATATGAATTTTAAATTCAAAAAATAATATAGACTAGACTGTTAGAATGCGTATCAAAAGTGGTGACTCTATACACAGCCATCCTAGAAAAAAAAAATTGTTATTTTTAGATCTTTTTTATTTAAAGAAAAATAGACAAACACATATATTTACAATTTACATCAACTATCCCCACCTCCAACCTAATCTAAACATTATTCTTAATATTTTATAATTTAAAAATATGCATGCAAAATGAGAAACAGAGAAAATAAACATAAAAGAAGAAGTAGAGAATATCATACCTGAACTTGTTGTAGAGGCTTAGAAATTTTTTTTTGAAAAATAAATAAATAAAAGACTCTAAGACTAAGAAGATCCGTTTCTAGAACCACTCACTCCATATTCGACCATTTTTTACTCAAAATTTATCCAAAGTTAGTCTTTACGAAAAAAAAGTAGTAAAAACATCACCAAGATTGACACATTCAACAATTGTCAACTATTTCCTCCCCCCAACTTAAATGAGACATTGTCTTCAATGTTTTAAAGGAAAAAAATAGAGTTTAGAAGATATCACATGAACACTAAAAAAAAATTACAAATGAAGATTTAAATCCAATTTGTACTTCTTACTACTGTTACTGTTATTATCTTTAGTTGACCAATCTAATACCAAAGTCATGGGTTCTGGCTCTGGGTTGTAAGCTTGTAAAAGATCAAGTAATTCATTAGTAATAGAAGCACAAATAAAGATTTTTTTAACTGAGGGAGGAACAAGATAATTGTTAATTGCATTGTTAAGAAATGTGAAAAAGCCATTATAAAAATTATTAACATTTAACAAATCGATAGGTTTCTGATGAATGTTCAAATGGGCCCAAAACGCAAATGTAATTAGTGCCTCTAGAGTTGCAAGATCGTCTGGCAAAAAGATGAAAGCATCAGTATGATCTAACATGTTGGATATTCTTTCTTGCATACCTGAGACAACTAACACTTCTCCAGTTGGTGGGCCAGGTAAAAATCCTAGAGGTTTAAGGGCTTTTGGGATAATTCCTAGCACTTGACTTCCTCTAGTAAAAGTTGTTTCTGAAACAAGCTTGGATAATCAACGGTCACCTCCTCCATATATTAATTGTAAGTTTCTCTCTGCTATGACACGACCAAGATCTACAGCTGCCTCAATGAATTCCCTGTATTTTCCATAGCGAAACCCAGAAAGCACACAAATATTTTTAAATTGTCTAATCGAAGATGCTGTCATTAGAATAATCTTCAAAAATAATGTGTGAAAGTTTAAAATAAAAGCACGTATTTAAAGATAGAGATATTGATAAACGGTTGTAAATGGAGTGGTGTACTTATCAAATGAGTGTGAACTTTTGGCTTATATTTCAAAAGTAAACTGATAAAACAAACAGTAAAAAGAAAAAGAAAACAATAATCACACTATTAAAATTAATAATACGTAAAATAAAATATTGTTAAAAGGAAAAGGATATTTACAGGTAGTTGAGACTGTGCCTCACATCTTCCTCTGGTTTTACGTCCAGTAACGGCTTGAACGCTCTCTATGGGTCGAGGATAGGCTTCCCATCCAATTTTCTTATAAACTGGCAAACATGGTCTTTTTAAGTCAGATTCCCAAGACTAAACTGTGTGTTTTCTTTTTAGAATAGTTTCCAATACCTTTGAATCAAATGTTGTACATATCTGCTTCGATACGTCTCAAGAGATCGTAAGATATCATCTAACGATTCTTTACTCATACCATCTTTAAAAAATTTAATTTTATCTTCACTAATATCAGAAATCATTCCTAAAGATTTACAATGCGGGTTCTTGCAATTACGTCTTACACAATTACGACAATTATAGCCAAGTTGTTTAGCTCTTCTTTTTTTAGCGTATGTACTTTTTCCAAAACTAGGCATGTAAGAAATAAATGGATCAAAAAACTCATCTGCTAATCGGACCTTTGCTTCAATTAACCAACGACTGTCAGAAGGAATGCCATGGATCATTAACAAACGTAGTCGTTCACAGCGAGTTTTGTAAATTTTCCTGAGGGCATTCTAAGAAAGAGAAGGAAAACGCTTATGCAGTTTTTAATTTATTTCTTTCATGTTTGGTTTTTTAGGTTTTAGTTATTACGAGAAGCTGAAAATACCGACTTAAGAAGTCACGGAGTACCGTTATCCGCCATTTATACGGAAAAGTAAATTAAAACACGCCAAAGAAACAAATCAACTCTGAAAAATCAATTCAAATGTGAAAATAAACAAAATACAATGAAAAAAATAAAAATAAAAATAAAATAATTGAAACTTACATTCATCCTCTTATTGCATTAACTTCAAGTTCCAACATAACATTATAAATACCTTCCTCTATTTCCCAAAGTTGTCTTTCTAGTCTTCAACATATGACACAAAATCTGGTGGTCGTTGATCCCATATTGGATGTAATTTACAACTTCGTATCCGTCTTGCTAAATGAAATTTTACACGTATAGTAAGAGAAAACAAAATTGTCAAACAAACAAGCTTAAGCAAGAAATATTATATGCTTAATAAATATGCGGTGTGAAACTAAAAATAATCAAACAATCAAATGATAAAACAATAAAAAAAAAAAGAAAAATATATGTATATATATTGGTCACACATTAAAGATTTAATCAAGATTTGGTGGGTCACTCAAATTGATTTCGGTATCTTCTTCACGTGATTGGAATTCTAGATATGGTTTTAATCTTTGACCATATCTTTAAATGTGACACCGTTCTTTAGATTCTCGATTTTTAAGGCCCCGTATGGATATACATATTTTACAACAAATGAGCCACTCCACCTTGACTTTAATTTCCCTGCAAACAAATGAAGACGAGAATTATATAGCAAAACTTTTTGATCAATTTCAAATATTTTTCTAAAAATTTTTTTATTATGAAAAATTTTGGTTCCTGCTTTAATAATTCTTGAATTTTTATATGCATCATTTCTCAATTCTTCAAGTTCATTCAATTGCAATTTACGCACATTACCAGCATTATCAAGATTTGAATTAAAAGCTTTAACAGCCCAGAATGATTTATGCTTAAGCTCAACTGGTAAGTGGCAAGGCTTACCATAAACTAACCGATAAGGTGACATTCCTAAAGATGTTTTAAATACAGTGCGATAAGCCCAAAGTGCATCAGTCAGTCGAAGAGACCAATCTTTTCGACTTGGGTTAACCGTCTTTTCTAAAATATGTTTAATTTCCCTATTTGCTAATTCAACTTGACCATTTTTTTGAGGGTGATAAGGAGTAGCAACTTTATGCGTAATTCCATATTTTTTCATTAAAAACTCAAATGGTTTATTACAAAAATGCTTACCTCCATCACTGATAATAGCCCGAGTGATTCCAAATCTGCTCAAAAGATTTTCTTGTAAAAAGCGAATCACAGTTTTGTGATCATTGTGCCGACAAGGAATAGATTTAATCTATTTTGAAACATAATCAACAGAAACTAAAATATAAACAAATCCAAATAATGATGGAAAACGGCCCATAAAATCGATTCTCCAACAATCAAATATTTCAATGAGAAGAATGGGATTTAAAGGCATCATGTTTTGTTTTGAGATTGACCCTAACATTTGACAATTCTTGCACATTTTACAAAATTCATGTAAATCTTTAAATAATGTAGGCCAATAAAATCCACAATGCAATATTTTTGCAGCTGTTTTCTTTGAAGAGAAATGACCACCACAAGCTTCAGAATGACAAAATTGAATGACACTACTTACCTCATTGTTTGATACGCATCTCCAAAAAATTTGATCAGAACCGTACTTGAATAAGTATGGATCATCCCAGTAAAAACTTTTTACCTCTGTTAAGAGTTTCTTTTTATCCTAGGAGTTTCAATCAGATGGCATTTCACCTGTTACAAGATAATTAACAATGTTAGCATACCAAGGCATATTATGTATAGAAAACAAGAATTCATCAGGGAAAGAATCATTGATAGGTGCTGTATCAATTGAAAACTCATTTGTAAGTCTTGACAGGTGGTCTGCAACAACATTTTCAGCACCCTTTTTATCCTTGATTGTCAAGTTGAATTCTTCGAGTAGCAAAATCCATCGTAATAATCTTGGCTTGGCATCATGTTTAGACATTAAATATCTAATAGCTGCATGATCAGAATAAATAATAGTAGATGAGCCAATTAAATACAATCGAAATTTATCCAATGCAAATATTACAGTAAGTAGTTCTTTTTCAGTTGTGATATAATTCATTTGAGTACTATTTAAAGTTCTACTTGCGTAATAAATAACAAAGGGCTTACCTTCCTTTCTTTGACCTAAAACAGCTCCAACAGTATAATCACTAGCATCACACATTAGTTCAAAAGGTAAAATCTAATCAAGGGATTGCATTATAAGGGCTGTTGTTAAAGATTGATTAGTTTTTTCAAGGCTTTCTGACAATCTTCGGTCCATTCAAATGGTGTGTCTTTAATCAAGAGGTTACAAAGTGGTTTAAATATAACACTAAAGTTTTTTATAAACTTCCTATAAAAACCTGCATGTCCTAAAAAGGATCAAACTTCTCTCACTATCTTTGGTGATGGTAATTTTGAGATGACTTCAACTTTGGCTTTATCAACTTCAATTCCTTTAGAAGAAATGACATGTCCTAAAATAATTCCAGAAACAGTCATGAAATGGCATTTTTTCTAATTTAAAACAAGTCTTTTTGCTTTACACCTTTTTAAAAATTTTTCTAGATTATTAAGACAATTATCAAAAGAATTTCCAAATACAGTTAAATCATCGATAAAAACTTCCAAATAATTTTCAACCATGTCACTAAAAATGCTTAACATGCATATTTGAAATGTTGCAGGAGCATTACAAAGTCCAAAAGACATTCTCCTAAATGCAAATGTTCCAAATGGGCATGTGAATGTGGTCTTTTCTTGGTCTTCTAAGGCTATATGAATTTGATAATAACCTGAGTAACCATCAAGAAAGCAGTAATAGGGGTGTCTTGCTACTTTCACAAAAATCTAATCTAGAAATGGAAGGGGAAAATGGTCTTTTCTAGTGGCATCATTTAATTTTCTATAATCAATGCACATGCGCCAACTAGATGGGATGCGTGTTGAGATTAGTTCACTTTTTTCATTTTTTACAACAGTTACTCCAGATTTCTTTGGTACTACTTGTGTTGGACTTACCTATATACTATCAGAGATAGGATAGATAATTCCTATATCTAGTAGTTTAAGGACCTCATTTTTTACTACTTCTTTCATGTGGGGATTTAATCTTCTTTGTAGCTGACAGACTGTTTTAGCATTTTCCTCTAAGCGTATTTTATGTGTGCAAATTAAAGGATTAATGCCCTTTATGTTTTCTAAGGTCCAACCAATAGCAGTCTTATGCCTTCTTGGTTGCTTGTGAGTTAAGAAGAAATTACCACTGGATAAGTTTGCTGATCTCCGAGATATGCATACTTTAATTTTTCTAGTAAAGGCTTTAATTCAAGCTTCGGTACTTCATTTTCTTTTGTCTTTTCAAGTTGTCTCATGTCTTCAAAGTCCAACAGATTATTGCCATCTTCAGGTACTTGTGTAGAATTAAGTGTAGAACATATATTAGTAGTATCACATTCCAATTCTTTACTTGATTCAAATGAACTAGCAAAACAAATTTCCATAGAATTTGAAAATTTCTCATCCTGAATGTGTTCTTCAATGATTGGTTCAATGAGTTCAATATCCTCAGTCTCATTTTCTTCATCTTCTTTATCATGAGGTTGTTTACACATGTTGAATACATTGAGTTCCAACTTCATATTGCCAAATGATAAATTCATCACTCCATTCCTGCAATTAATCAAAGCATTAGCAGTAGCTAAAAATAGTCGGCCTAATATTACAGGAATTTGCTTGCATTCATAAATAATTGGTTCAGTTTCTAAGACAATAAAATCTACAGGATATATGAATTTATCAATTTGAACCAATACATCTTCAATTATCCCTTTTGGTACCTTGATTAACCTATCGGCAAGTAAAAGAGTAGTAGATGTAGGTTTAACTCACCAATATTGAGTTGTTGGTACATAGAATATGGAAGTAAATTAACACTAGCTCTAAGATCAAGTAAAGCATGTTCAATTTTATAGTTCCCAATAATACAAGAAATAGTTGGACAACCGAGATCTTTGTATTTCAAAGCATTATTAGTTGAGAGAATGGAACGTACCTGTTCTGCAAGAAATGCTTTCTTTTGTACCTTATGTTTTCTTTTTACAGTGCACAAATCTTTCAAAAATTTAGTATAAGATAGTACCTGTTTAATGACATCCAGCAAAGGAATGTTAACTTTCACCTACTTGAAGACTTCATAAATCTCTAAGTTATGGTTTGATTACTTTGGTTTGATCAATGCTTGAGGGAATAAGGGTACAGGAGGAGAGTTAGTTATTTCTTCATGGACTATTGGTTCGTCGGGCACTACTTTACTCTCTGAAATTAAATCCTTACAATTTCGTGAGGATCAAGAATGTGTTTTTCCACAACTTTACCGCCACGGAGTGTTATAACCAATTTAACTTGGCTCATGTTTTGGTTTCCAGTACTACCTATATGAGGATGTTGTTGACTTTTGTGATTTAGATCAGATTGAGAATGAAACTTACTTTTTTCATGAATGGTAAGTGCTGAGGTAAGTTTTGAGAATGTTTCTGTCAAGCTGGTCAATGTTTGCATAGTTTGATTATTAATTGACTCTTGTTTTTCAATGAATGAATGCAATGTGTCTTCAAGAGTTTTTCTGGGTGGTAGGACATAAGGTGGGTAACTCTGAGGATTTTGAAAATTCTGGCATGGTGGAGGTGGTTGTGCATGATTGTCATTCCTCCAACTGAAATTTGGATGGTTTCCTTAACTAGTGTTGTATGTCTGTGAATATGAATTGGGATTCGGCCTTTTGAAATTGTCTAAGACATTCGCTTGTTCATGCAAACTTTCTTTCAGAGCTAGTAAGGTCGGACAGTTCTGCGTGAAATGGTCAATAGAATTGCAAATATGACATTAAGCATCTTGAATAGATTTAACATGATCATTCTTTTTCGACTCTAATGCTTCAACCTTTCTAGGTAAGGATGCAAATTTGGCTTGAAGGTCATGATCTTCCCTAAGGTTGTAATGCCTCCACCAGTTGGTGATGGTTGAGGTTTACTAAATGACTCATAAGAACCAACAGTATCCCAGTGTTGTGCATTTTCAGCTAATTGGTCAAGATAATCTAATACATCATCAAGATTTTTTTCTCTAAACTTACCATTACACATCATTTCAACAATCTGTCTACTTTGGGATGTTAGTCCCTCATAGAAATATGACACTAACCTCCATGCTTCAAAACCATGATGTGGACAAATATTAAGTAATTTTTTATACTTATCCCAACACTGGTAAAAAGTTTCTCCTTGTTTTTGAGTGACAGTAATGATTTGTCTTTTGAAAAAATTTGTTCTATGGGGTGGAAAATTTTTTTTCAAAAATTGTTCTTGAATGTTATTTCATGTTCTTATTGATTCAGATATGAGGTTTTGTAGCCAAGTTTTAGCTTTATCTTTTAGTGAAAAAGGAAAAAGCTTTAATCGAATGATATTCATGCTACAATTTTGGTTTGTGCATGTATTACAAACTTTCTCAAAATCTCTTAAATGCAAGTATGGGTTTTCAAATTCTAAACCATGAAATGTTAGTAAAAGTTTGGATTTTCATATTCTAAACCATGAAATGTTGGTAAAAGTTGGATAATATCTGGTTTAAAATTGAATCGAGATGCTTCAGGAGGAAATATTATACACAAAGGTGTTCCAGTTCTTGTTGGATTTGTTGGATTCATGTAATCTCTCAAAGTTCGTGGTTGATTCTGATTGTGTTCATATTGCTGAGAATTATTGTCTCCTTGATGAATTTGTGGATTAATCTAGTTCAAAATGTTTTCACATTTCTTCCATGATTGGTGGTGGTGATTGAGATATTCGAATTAACCTGTCACTTGAAGTTCGAGACCAACGTCTCATACAATGATGATGATGTGCGTGTGTGAAATTATTTAATGCATAAGCAGATGAAAAAAGTAAAATAAAAATTACATTTGAGATAAATAAAAGTAAAAATAAACAAACTGAAAATTAAATGTGCAACAAATATAAATGTACAAAAATAAAATTATAAAATTAAATAACAAAGTAGGCGGTTGAACCAGCCTTATAAAATAATAAAACATAAAAAATAAATATAGAATAAAAATTACACAATTTATTATACAAGAAAATTAAATAACTTAAAATTAAATAACAAAACAAATAAATAACGGAAATTAAATAACAATAAAGGCAGTTGAACCATTCATAAAAATAAATGCAGAAATTAAATTACATAAATTTAAAAGTCCATGTCCATGTCCATGTTCATGTTCATTCAGTTCAAATGTTTAAATTGAATCCAAAAGTACAAGGAATGTCAAGTCATAAGTACATAAGTTTAAGTTTAATTCAGTTCAGTTTTTTTGGGTTAAAATAATTTTTTTATGTTTTATAATATTTTTATAATTTTAGGAGAAAGAAGGGGTTTAATTGAAATTTTATAATAAAAGATAAAGTGACGTGATGACATAATTTAAAAAAAAAATAATTTAAATATATAAATATATATATATATATATATATATATATATATATATATAATAAAATGACACTAAATTTTTGAAATTTTTCTGGCAACAGCGCCAAAAACTTGATACGACTTAAAAATGTTTGATTTACTTCCAAGTATAAGAGTGTCTAGTTATAATATAACCCAGTAAATTCGGGGTCGAACCACAGGAAATTTTAAATTTAGTAGTCTATTATTAAATAAAAATTAATAATAGAAAAATAGATTATCTGTTTAAAATGTACTAAAGCTACGGGATTCACTCTTAGAATTTAAATTATATTCATAATATTCTCTCATATTTATATTTTATATTTTATTTACTAATTAAATATTATGTCATTTAATACTTAGCTAACTAATTTTTTGGATGAATATGAGAATGGAGTACATAATATGTCACAACTTAATTGGAGTGTCGACATAATGTCAAAATATTATATAAATCCAATAAGATTTTAAGTTTATAAATTAATATGATATAAAAATATTCAGCAAATAAAAATATTAAATATTAAATAAAATAAATTTTGAACTTACTTGAGAGAGAAATTAATTCTATAATTTAAATTCTTGAGTTTCACCATTTGCCCTACCTTAATAAATTAGCCACTCATATTGAAAAGAAAAACACTCATTTTATTTGACAAACTTCTAAAATATATTACAAGAAAATTTTAAAAACTTGAAACAATAAAATAATAAAATTTAAAATACTCAGTTTCACCATTTTCTTTCTCCTCTTTTTCTTTCTTTCCTTTCTCTTCTCTTTTTTCTCTCTTTCTTTTCTTCTCTTTCTCTTCTCCGCACTCCTTTCCTCTGCGCTACTTCTCCTTTTATAGAAAAATAAAAAGGAACTATTTATTATTTTATTATTATAATATTATATTATTATAATATATATTATATTATATTATTATAATATTATATATTATATATAATTGAGAGATCTCTTTATCTTTTCTTTTTTTTTAATTTTTTTTGTTTTTCTTTAATATATATATATTTTTTATTATAAAGTAGCTCTTTTTTCTCTCATTTTTTAGTTCTGATCTCTCTTTATTCTCAAAATATACCTACAATAACAAAATATAATAATTAAGATAAAAATTAACATAATAAAATATAATTTACATAAAATTACATATGATGAATATTAAGATAAAAAGTAAATTATGTATACATTAATTAATACTTTAAGTAAAAATAATAATAATTTAAATCTTTATAAAATATAGACTTTATAGTACTAATCACTAAACAATAAATTTGAGACTTTGAACGAATATTGGCCTCTTTCAAGCTCCAATACCAGTGGCAAAATCAGGCTGTCGTCTATACTCACTGGTCGGCAATCTTTTGCGATCACCCAAGCATGTCTCGAAAATGGGTTATTTGAAGTTTTGAAATGATTTGATTTGGTTAGAGTAGCTTCAAACATGGGAGTGGAGTGGAAATGGTTTTGAATCTTGCTTTGCGAGGCCATTTTGCTTGAGTTTTATTTGATGAAAGAAAAAAAATTAGTCTTTTACACATTGGGAATTAAATGGGATCGGGTAATACAGTTATGCAATGGACCGGTTACAATGCAATTTTTGTTTAAGTTTTGACCTTTTTTTTTTTTTTTGTCAACGAGTCTTTTATAAGTTTGCCCTTGTATACTAACGTTGTATGAAAATTTAAACTAATGGTATGGGAAGTAAATCAGGATACAAGAAAAATCGTCATTTAATTGTAATTATCCTAAACCTCATGGAAAGTATCTAAAAATAACTCTTTTGAAATATTTATATTGCATTAAGGATGGCTGATATTTCTACCGGAATAAGGGCTCTTGGAAATTTTCTTGAAAATTTTCTTGATTAGGGAGGGCACGAGAATAATTATATACTCAATTTTTTATCTGAGAAAGAGAGAAAAATAATTTTTTACCTGATTTCTTATTTGGAGAAGAGATAGGAATGAGTTGAAATTCTCATCCCCTCCTTATTTTTTTTTTTAATTTTTTAAAATTATTAATAAATAAATTATAAAATATTAAATATTAGTATAAAAAATAAATATTAAAATATTTATACAAATATATTATAAAACTTTCATACCAAATTAATTAGTTGTAGTCTTGAATTGCTACTTGATTAAGTCTTATTCAAAAAGTTTTGGCCTAAAATTTTTGTTTTAAACTTTTATTTGATAAATAAAAAATAAAGCAAAAAGTTAAAGTTAAAAAAAAACTTTTATTATAATATTCATTAAATTTTTAAACTTTTATTTAATAAAACAAAAGCTAAAGAAAAATTGTAAAACCTAATTTCTAAAGCAGTCAACCATTAGTACTCCACTGTAGATATTCATTTATTTTATTATTAAAATAAAGAAATTTTTTTTATTATAAAATTATAAAGATTAACAAATATAATTATTTTTATTTTATAATATGACTTTTGTAATGAATTAATGTTAATATAAGATATATTTTATATTTTACTTTTATTTGAATTTTTTATTTTACTATAATTAACTCAATTTCAAAAATTAAAAACACAATTAATTATTTAAAAATTCCTTGTTATTATTTAGGAAGAGAACGAAAATTTCCTCAAATAATTCTAATAGAAATAAAAAGAAAATATGAATACATACAAAATATCGGAGATAGATACGAATATATTGATCCCTCCCTTTTCTTTCTCATTGTTATCCCTATATAAAAAAATTTAAAAAGAAAATACAAAACTCCCATTGTAAAAATAGTCCCCTCTGTCTTAAAAATCTTCTGACTTCACTCTACAATACAAGAGATGGCGGCTCGTAACATTGTCAAGTGTTGCATTGATTTTAAGGCCGCTGCTAAACCTCCACATCTAATTTCTCATATTAAAATCTGTCACTTTCATATGTTTCGTTCATAATGTGTTAACCTCAAATAATCAAGCTAGCTTCAAAAGTCACGGAACCGAGTCAGATTTTGCTATTGTACTGTTCAGAAAATAAAAGCACAAGTAAGATTATGAATTTTCTAATTTAATTCTTTAAATAATTATTTATTTATTTATATGTTAAATTAAAATAGTAAAAAAATAAGTTTTTAAAATAAAAATAAATTTATATTATTTTAATTTATCTGTCAAACCATTCAAAAAAATTTATTTGTCAAAAATAATAATTATATATTTTTATATTTTTTTAAGAACAATAAGATAAAAATAATAGGATGTATATTAAATTAAAAATTTTTAAAAATACTTTAATTAATATTATTTTTAATATTAAAAGAGAAAAGATTTTTTTTTATTTTTTTAAATCTTTTTATAACGTGGTAAACCTACCATCAAACTCTTTGGCTGCTGCTATAACAAAACGAGCAAAATTAAAGATGGTAATGGACACTACGAGTATGTTTGTCATTATCAAACCCATTGAGACTAATATGATGTAAATATTGAATTTTTATTTTTGTTGTAAGCGAATCATTAACACAGAGATCAAAGATTTGTTCCACTTTTTATCTTAAAAATTTCAAAAAATTTTAAATCAGTATAAAAAAAAATAGATTTTAAATCGTATTAAATTAACAAATTAACCTGCAATGACTCTGGCAGCTGCAATGGCATAGCGCGTCTTTCTCATCAGAGAAGGGATTTGGGGCTTGGGCGCTGCCGCGCTGGTTAATGGATTGAGAGTGTGTAGGTGTGTGGCGCTACAACTCACGGTCACGGCCCGAAGATGAAGAATGAAAAAAATCAGAGATGAGAGATCACGGGTTCAACTTCATATTGAAGACTGCATAATTGTATTATTAAAAGTTGGATGCGTTGGACAGCATTAAAGGAAACAAAGCTGAAGAACATATTTTTGCCAGGGGCAGCCTCTGTGAATGAATATGCTTCACATTTTCTTGGCAAATAAATCATCAATATATTTGAGATTTGAGAGATTACAGGCACTGGTGACCTATATTTGAGATTTGAGAGATTATGGGTGGGCATTTTTTGGTTCGGTTCGGTTTTAAAAATTCGGTTTGGTTCGGTTCGGTTCCGTTCGGAAAATTAAGTTAATAATTTAGAATTTTGATTTTTGATTTTAGAATTTAGGTTTTAAAAATTCGGTTCGCTTCGGTTCGGTTCAGTTTTATTATATTTAATCGAACCGATCGATTTTTTAATTCGGTTCGGTTTTAAACCGAACCGAACATAAACCGTTCGGTTCTTAATTTTTCAAACCGTTCGGTTTTTACTTCTAAAACCGAACCGAACCAAATTAAATATTTCGGTTCGGTTCGGTTCGGTTCGGTAAAAACCGAATCATTTGCCCACCCCTAGGCACGGGTGACACTTGTGAGGGTGTGTGGCTCACGATGATTTCCATTTCCTCTATATTGACTGTTTGGGTTTTCTTTACTCTTTAGATTTTATTTTAGGGTAATTTTTAGGGACCTCCCCTGAGGTTTAGGTATTTGACACTTAGAGAGAATGTATTAATATAATTACAAGAACCTCCCCTGCCGTTAATTATCAGTTAGATTGACTGTTAGTGGACTTTTGAAATTACTAAAATATCCTTCCCGCCAAAATAATAAGTTATTAAATACAGCTTTGAGAACCGATGGGTAATAAGTTCGGCTGAATTCACAAAACATAAAAGACAAAAATACTCATCTATATAAAGATATTTACGGTGCTTGATATAAAAATAATAAAAAATAACTTAAATAAAGCTGCCATTGTGACCGTTGTAAATAAACGATAATAATTTTGGGTAGTAGCAGTGGTTATAAATGGGGGTAAACACCATAACAAGTCAGTAAACACCATAGCAAATTTTGTTCTTCATCCTTTACTTCTTAAATCAAACCCTACAGAATCTTTTTTTGACAGAAGCTGGAAAATACTAATGAGAGGCTGAAAGCAACTGACCATCATTTATTCAAATTCTTTGCACCTGTTTCAAACACTATAACAAATTCTTTGCACCCTGTTTCAAACCCATTATTTATTCAACTCAACAACAGAAGCATTCAACAGAATCAAGATCAAACCCATCATTTATTCAACTCAACAACAGAAGCATTCAACCGAATCAAGATCAAACCCATCATTCATTCAACTCAACAACAGAAGTATTCAACGGAATTAAGATCAAAGACTATCTAAACTGTATGGATTCTCAAAGTTCAAACACATCTAGCCGATCAAGCATGCAACAAGTTTATGAGCCAGCTTGGAGGAACTTTGTTAATGGGAGGCTCATTAAGTTTTCAAATCGAATCTGTAGATGCCGTATGAGAGCTGAAGTGATGATATCCGAATCGGATGATAATCCTCACAAGCTTTATTATAGATGCCCAAACAAATCAAGTTGTGGATACTTTAAATGGTGGGTTCCAGAAAAGGATGATTTCAACAATGGAGCTGTATTTGAGGGGAATTTGGGTGCAATTGTGAACTATGATACCCTAAATACCATTGAATCAAATGTGAAGGAAGTGAAGACTATTGTGAAGAAACTACAGAAGTCAGGATTTAAAGAAAGAGCTGTGAAGATGATGATGTACCTGAACGTAGCTATATTTGTGCTCAATTTTGTCATGCTAAAGAAGTAATAATATGTCTAAGCAATCCTAAAATGTAATAAAGTGTAGAATCTAGTATTGTTTGTATGTAATGTGCTGATGAGCAATCAACACAAACAACACATAATATCAACTTATTGTTCCCTCCTTGATTAGAAGCTATTTTTTCAAACTAATACAATGAGCACTCACTGACAAAAATAATTTATAACCACCACCATAAACTTAAAACAAGTTGTTGTTCAATGTAGTCCAGGACATACAAAAAATAACACACAACAGTAGTTACATCCTTTAGCAAGTTCAAGAAGCATAAATTTGCAACTCACTTCATAATATCAAGCGCAAACACAGCTCATATATTTGCTTAAACTAATTTCTTAACAAACACACATCCATTCACATAAAACAACAACTATAAACACAACAACTAACTTTATAAAAACCACACAAATCCAACATACACAACAAAATACACATAGCAGCAGCTATTTATATTATAATTAAATATGCATTCCAACAACAATAAGAGTATCACATATCATCAATAGCTGAATTACTATCAGCCAATACAAAAAACAGTACCCACAATTTAGAGTGGCAGGAAGTCAGAGCTTATAATATCATATTGTCTCATCAATAGTTGTGTTTGTATGTACCAAACAACTACAAAATATACAAAAACTCAAACCTATATATATGGCTGAGTGACAAAAAGATGATACGACATCTTCATTGCAGTGCTTACAGTTAAAGTTGATGCATCATCTGATCCCTCAAAAGAATTTGTTAGAAGGGATTAGCTTGGATCATGCTACTTCCATAATTACAAAAGTTTGAAATGTTGTTGGATGCATAACTTGGCAGTAGTCATTCTTGAGTAAGTTGTCCTTCATGATTATAAAAAGAAAAAGAAAAAATATAACATATTATTTGAAATTACAACATGAGTAAAACAACTAGATGGTGTAATTAAACTTATGCATTAATTTAAAAAATAAACTAGATATAAAATTCTTACCATTTGAATGGACACTGCTCTGAGTGTTCATGACAGGACCATTTGTGACAGCTTCTTTAATCTTAGAGCTGGATGTCTCTTCTCGATCCTACATGTAGATAATTGTTGTATATTAGTTTATCATCAAAACACCCAAAGATTAAGGAAAGAAATATTAAAACTGATTTAGAAACAAGTAACTAAGACCTTTATGAAGTTCTTCTTCACAAATGTTTTACTTTTTCCACTTCTGATAACAGATTTGCAACTCTTCACATTATGACCCCGTTCATCACATTTAGAGCATTTTACACTTGTGCTCGCTTAAATGGCTGTCTTTCACCATCCTCTCTTCTCCTTTTAGTTTGAGGCCTGCCAGCGACTCTAGTGACGGATGGGGCAGCGAGTTATCATGCAAGAGTAATGGCCATCCGCTTTCATCGCAGCCTGGATATAGCCGGTGCTGATAGGTCTTCATGAATGCAGTTTTTTCAATAAAGGATGGACATATTCATTGACATTATACCTCATTGCATCAATACAACACATAGCATGCTTACAAGGCAAGCTCGAAACATCCCATTCACCGCATGATCACGATTGCTTGCTGCTTAAATCTACAATACACCTCTTGAGACATCTTCCATGACTTCAAATGATTTGTTGTGTCCAAATATTACAGACAATGATCTAGATTCAACCCTTGTTGCCATTATTCTCTTCCTAACAAGTGGAGGCAACTCATCCTGCCAAGTGTTAACCAGCTCATGTCTTTTGTGTATAAGAATCATAATTTTCCTTCTAATCTCCTCAAGCATTCTTACTATTGGCATGCCTCTAAAGTTGCTTATCCAATTATTGAAGGACTCGGTCATATTATTTGTGACATGTGAGCACTTGGTTTGTGTAGAGAAGCAATGTTTGGCCCAACATGACACAGGAATTTGTAACAACCACCGTGAGCGATGGGATCGATGTTACTAATTTCGACCATGTGGTTGTTGAATTCCAATTGGTTTCCACTTCTACATGCTGCCCAAAATTCCTTTTAAGCAAGATTCCGGAAACTTTTGCTTAAAGTTTGCATATATGTGCCTACAACGATGCCTTCTCATAGCTCGAGGAAAAACCCTATCAAGTGCATTCAATATGCCTTTTTGTCTATCACTCATGAAGCATAAACCCTCACCATCATTACAACCTATTTGATCATATAATTTCTCCATAAAATAAACCCAAGACTCAGTGTTTTCAGTTTCTACCACACACACGGCCAATGGATATATGCCATAATTGGCATCTACACTAACAGCAGAAAGTAAAATCCCTTTATACAAACCTTTTAAGTGACAACCATCTACACCTATGAACTGCCTACAACCTTCAAAAAACCCTCCTACATGCATCAAAAATACAAAAATTTTTTAAAGTGAGGATTTACCCACCACCTAGCCAATCTTTTTCTAATGATCTTTGTTGAACCGAGATTTGAGGCTAATATTGCATGCATGTACCGAAGAGCTTTGTAAAGTCGGCCTTGTGGTCTTGACCAAGCGGCTCAAGGCTTTGTTCTTAGCTCTGTACAACCTCTGATTGCAGCATTTTATCCCATAATTTCTAAACAACTCTGACCCGAGCACATCAATAGGGAGTTGTGTGTTCGCTCTGAACAAATGAAGGAATGTGGCTGCGATCCATGTTGAATTTGCTTCATAATTTTTACTGTTTCTTTCACAAGTATGTTCTGGCATGTGAGTCTTAATTTGAAAATGTTTTTTATTCCAATTTGGACTCGCATGTATTCTCCATGTGCAGCCTGGAGCCGAACACTTCAGTGTCACTCTAGTCTTCTCATTTTCACCCTTTTATGTCTGAAACCATTTTTTATTGCAAAGACTTTAACAACTTTTCTGAATTCATCAATTGTCTTGAATAATTGTCCAGCCCTGAGCATAATATTATCTCCATCAGGAGTGAACTCAAAACCACCAGAATTTGCCTCATATCTGCAAGCAGCAGCCTGAACATATTCATCTTCACCATCCGAGTCTGCCCCACTGTCATCACCAGACCTATAGTCATCTAATCTCGCATCCCACTCATCTTCATTGTTAAAATTAAATTCAGCATCATTCACATCAGATTCAAATTCTTCTACAGGATTCTCATATTCAGGAATATTCACATTATCATCCATATAAACAGATGAACCACTTGTATTATTATCATCATTTTCAGTACCTTGCATCTCTTCAGCAAAATCTTCAACTTCAACAACAGCAGTAGAACATCCAACTGCTCCAGTGATTTCAGCATTTAAGTCAGGCAAATCAAACTCATCTAACTGCTCAAATTCCCCTTTGATTGTAATTTTTAGGGGCCTCCCCTGAGGTTTAGGTATTTGACACTTAGAAAGAATGTATTAATGTAATTACAAGAACCTCCCCTACTGTTAGTATAAAAATACGTATGACGTTAGTAGATAAGGGTAAATGTGTAAAACCAAATTTAAAATAAAAAAAATCAAAATTAAAGCTGAAATTTTATCAAAATCTGAGAAACAATAACTTAGCACAATCTTTTAACTGGTGCTCTGAAATAACTAGCGGAAACAAGAAATAAAAAATCTTCACAAAATCAATTCACACGAAATGAATCTATCACTTAGTTTTCTCTTCCACATAAACAAGACTCAGCACAAATTTCATATTTCTCAACACAAATTTCATCTTTTGCCCAGACCTTTATCAAGATTGAAGAAGAGTTTAGCTCGAGATGAGCTCCAGTGGTGGCCCAAGTGTTCCACTGAAGCGAGTACCGGTGGCGAATGGCTTCAACTCAAGCTCGGATTGGAGCAAGAAAGAGGTTAGTCCTCGTTTATTTCTTCATTTATTTCAGTAGCTGTGATATATGATTTTATTTCTTCATACCATCCTCAGTATCAATAACAAAAATTGACAAATGTAAAAGCAAAACCCATAAACCCATCACGGTGATGCCATATTTGTAAAAGAAAAACCCATAAACCCATGTTTATGCATGTTGATTCCAGTAGCTATGGTCTATAATTTTTGTTTTCTGTTAGTCAGCAATTGTAATATGTTGTTCTGACTGTTGTTGCAAAGCTAGGTTCATTTTTCTTTTATTTTCAGAATCTTATCACTCTGTTTTTCGTCTTTAGAATTGAAGAAGTGTAATTATGTGTTTATATATGTTTGTGTTTTTGTGGCATAAATCCGTTCTAAATTAAAATGGTAAAATTTGGGTTGATTTTACATAATTTTTATCTAGAATATTATGTATGATTGGCTTTTTCCTAATATATGCAAGTTATTTTGGGGTTTGGTAACCAATTGCTATGATACTTGATAATATTCTACTAATGAAATAAAAGAAAGCATATATAATTTATAATACAATATAACATGTATGAAAAAATTAATAAGCTCATAACATGCAACTGAGCTTTCAGCTGACAAAATGCACATATTCATTTGAATTCCCTTTTATTTTTATTAGTAGCAGATGTCTTTTCTCTTCTTAGTTCCAAATATACATAATCATATATATTATGAACAAAACTTTCATATGTAGATTTCAATTTATTAATAGTTTTTTGTTACTTACAATATGTTATTGTTTATAAATTACAGCCATGTTTACATGGAGATAAGGGCTGTGGTAGCTGGTGACAAGATTGATATAGCAACTATAATTCCAGAGCAATATACCTTGAAGAAGTTGTGGCAGGATGTCAAAGATGTTTGCTTTGACAAGCCTATACGACATGCTAAAGAAGTGAGAGTTTATGTCATGTTGCCATGGGAGACATCTAATATGCTGCTGAAAACTGATTCTGACCTACAAGATGCATTTAAAAAGCTGAAGCAGAAGAGTTATTCTTGGGCTATTTTCATTATCAGAACAGAGTTAGATGCACCATCTGTTTGTCTGGATAAGAATGTAAATGAAGAGACTGCACCTGACCAGTGTTTTATTCCACAAGATGCTGAGGTAGATTGGTTTGATTTTGTAGAGGTAAATGAGTTTGATTTGCCTGACTTAAATGCTGAAATCACTGGAGCAGTTGGATGTTCTACTGCTGTTGTTGAAGTTGAAGATTTTGCTGAAGAGATGCAAGGTACTGAAAATGATGATAATAATACAAGTGGTTCATCTGTTTATATGGATGATAATGTGAATATTCCTGAATATGAGAATCCTGTAGAAGAATTTGAATCTGATGTGAATGATGCTGAATTTAATTTTAACAATGAAGATGAGTGGGATGCGAGATTAGATGACTATAGGTCTGGTGATGACAGTGGGGCAGACTCCGATGGTGAAGATGAATATGTTCAGGCTGCTGCTTGCAGATATGAGGCAAATTCTGGTGGTTTTGAGTTCACTCCTGATGGAGATAATATTATGCTCAGGGCTGGACAATTATTCAAGACAATTGATGAATTCAGAAAAGTTGTTAAAGTCTTTGCAATAAAAAATGGTTTCAGACATAAAAGGGTGAAAATGAGAAGACTAGAGTGACACTGAAGTGTTCGGCTCCAGGCTGCACATGGAGAATACATGCGAGTCCAAATTGGAATAAAAAACATTTTCAAATTAAGACTCACATGCCAGAACATACTTGTGAAAGAAACAGTGAAAATTATGAAGCAAATTCAACATGGATCGCAGCTACATTCCTTCATTTGTTCAGAGCGAACACACAACTCCCTATTGATGTGCTCGGGTCAGAGTTGTTCAGAAATTATGGGATAAAATGCTGCAATCAGAGGTTGTACAGAGCTAAGAACAAAGCCTTGGAGCTGCTTGGTCAAGACCACAAGGCCAGCTTTACAAAGCTCTTCAGGTACATGCATGCAATATTAGCCTCAAATCCTGGTTCAACAGTATCATTAGAAAAAGATTGGCTAGGTGGTGGGGTAAATCCTCACTTTAAAAAATTTTTTGTATTTTTTGATGCATGTAGGAGGGTTTTTTAAGGTTGTAGGCAGTTCATAGGTGTAGATGGTTGTCACTTAAAAGGTTTGTATAAAGGGTTTTACTTTCATTGTTAGTGTAGATGCCAATTATGGCATATATCCATTGGCCGTGTGTGTGGTAGAAACTGAAAACACTGAGTCTTGGGTTTATTTTATGGAGAAATTATATGATCAAATAGGTTGTAATGATGGTGAGGGTTTATGCTTCATGAGTGATAGACAAAAAGGCATATTGAATGCACTTGATAGGGTTTTTCCTCGAGCTATGAGAAGGTACTGTTGTAGGCACATATATGCAAACTTTAAGCAAAAGTTTCCAGGAATCTTGCTTAAAAAGGAATTTTGGGCAGCATGTAGAAGTGGAAACCAATTGGAATTCAACAACCACATGGCTGAAATTAGTAACATCAGTCCTACTGCTCACAGGTGGTTGTTACAAATTCCTGTGTCATGTTGGGCCAAACATTGCTTCTCTACACAAACCAAGTGCTCACATGTCACAAATAATATGACCGAGTCCTTCAATAATTGGATAAGCAACTTTAGAGGCATGCCAATAGTAAGAATGCTTGAGGAGATTAGAAGGAAAATTATGATTCTTATACACAAAAGACATGAGCTGGTTAACACTTGGCAGGATGAGTTGCCTCCACTTGTTAGGAAGAGAATAATGGCAACAAGGGTTGAATCTAGATCATTGTCTGTAATATTTGGACACAACAAATCATTTGAAGTCATGGAAGATGTCTCGAAGAGGTGTATTGTAGATTTAAGCAGCAAGCACTGTGATTGCGGTGAATGGGATGTTTCAGGCTTGCCTTGTAAGCATGCTATGTGTTGTATTGATGCAATGAGGTATAATGTCAATGAATATGTCCATCCTTTATTGAAAAAAACTGCATTCATGAAGACCTATCAGCACCAGTTATATCCAGTGCCAGATGAAAGCAGATGGCCATTACTCTTGCATGATAACCTGCTGCCCCCATCTGTCACTAGAGCTGCTGGCAGGCCTCAAACTAAAAGGAGAAGAGAGGATGGTGAAAGACAGCCATTTAAGCGGAGCACAAGTGTAAAATGCTCTAAATGTGATGAACGGGGTCATAATGTGAAGAGTTGCAAATCTGTTATCAGAAGTGGAAAAAGTAAAACATTTGTGAAGAAGAACTTCATAAAGGTCTTAGTTACTTGTTTCTAAATCAGTTTTAATATTTCTTTCCTTAATCTTTGGGTGTTTTGATGATAAACTAATATACAACAATTATCTACATGTAGGATCGAGAAGAGACATCCAGCTCTAAGATTAAAGAAGCTGTCACAAATGGTCCTGTCATGAACACTCAGAGCAGTGTCCATTCAAATGGTAAGAATTTTATATCTAGTTTATTTTTTAAATTAATGCATAAGTTTAATTACACCATCTAGTTGTTTTACTCATGTTGTAATTTCAAATAATATGTTATATTTTTTCTTTTTCTTTTTATAATCATGAAGGACAACTTACTCAAGAATGACTACTGCCAAGTTATGCATCCAACAACATTTCAAACTTTTGTAATTATGGAAGTAGCATGATCCAAGCTAATCCCTTCTAACAAATTCTTTTGAGGGATCAGATGATGCATCAACTTTAACTGTAAGCACTGCAATGAAGATGTCGTATCATCTTTTTGTCACTCAGCCATATATATAGGTTTGAGTTTTTGTATATTTTGTAGTTGTTTGGTACATACAAACACAACTATTGATGAGACAATATGATATTATAAGCTCTGACTTCCTGCCACTCTAAATTGTGGGTACTGTTTTTTGTATTGGCTGATAGTAATTCAGCTATTGATGATATGTGATACTCTTATTGTTGTTGGAATGCATATTTAATTATAATATAAATAGCTGCTGCTATGTGTATTTTGTTGTGTATGTTGGATTTGTGTGGTTTTTATAAAGTTAGTTGTTGTGTTTATAGTTGTTGTTTTATGTGAATGGATGTGTGTTTGTTAAGAAATTAGTTTAAGCAAATATATGAGCTGTGTTTGCGCTTGATATTATGAAGTGAGTTGCAAATTTATGCTTCTTGAACTTGCTAAAGGATGTAACTACTGTTGTGTGTTATTTTTTGTATGTCCTGGACTACATTGAACAACAACTTGTTTTAAGTTTATGGTGGTGGTTATAAATTATTTTTGTCAGTGAGTGCTCATTGTATTAGTTTGAAAAAATAGCTTCTAATCAAGGAGGGAACAATAAGTTGATATTATGTGTTGTTTGTGTTGATTGCTCATCAGCACATTACATACAAACAATACTAGATTCTACACTTTATTACATTTTAGGATTGCTTAGACATATTATTACTTCTTTAGCATGACAAAATTGAGCACAAATATAGCTACGTTCAGGTACATCATCATCTTCACAGCTCTTTCTTTAAATCCTGACTTCTGTAGTTTCTTCACAATAGTCTTCACTTCCTTCACATTTGATTCAATGGTATTTAGGGTATCATAGTTCACAATTGCACCCAAATTCCCCTCAAATACAGCTCCATTGTTGAAATCATCCTTTTCTGGAACCCACCATTTAAAGTATCCACAACTTGATTTGTTTGGGCATCTATAATAAAGCTTGTGAGGATTATCATCCGATTCGGATATCATCACTTCAGCTCTCATACGACATCTACAGATTCGATTTGAAAACTTAATGAGCCTCCCATTAACAAAGTTCCTCCAAGCTGGCTCATAAACTTGTTGCATGCTTGATCGGCTAGATGTGTTTGAACTTTGAGAATCCATACAGTTTAGATAGTCTTTGATCTTAATTCCGTTGAATACTTCTGTTGTTGAGTTGAATGAATGATGGGTTTGATCTTGATTCGGTTGAATGCTTCTGTTGTTGAGTTGAATAAATGATGGGTTTGATCTTGATTCTGTTGAATGCTTCTGTTGTTGAGTTGAATAAATAATGGGTTTGAAACAGGTGCAAAGAATTTGTTATAGTGTTTGAAACAGGTGCAAAGAATTTGAATAAATGATGGTCAGTTGCTCTCAGCCTCTCATTAGTATTTTCCAGCTTCTGTCAAAAACAGATTCTGTAGGGTTTGATTTAAGAAGTAAATGATGAAGAACAAAATTTGCTATGGTATTTACTGACTTGTTATGGTGTTTACCCCATTTATAACCACTCTTCGCTACCTAAAATTATTACCGCTTATTTACAACTGATCACAATGGCGCTTTATTTAAGTTATTTTTATTATTTTTATATCAAGCACCGTAAATATCTTTATATAGATGAATATTTTTGTCTTTTATATTTTGTGAATTCAGCCGAACTTATTACCCATCGGTTCTCAAAGCTGTATTTAATAACTTATTATTTTGGCGGGAAGGATATTTTAGTAATTTCAAAAGTCCACTAACAGTCAATCTAACTGATAATTAACGGCAGAGGAGGTTCTTATAATTATATTAATACATTCTCTCTAAGTGTCAAATACCTAAACCTCAGGGAGGTCCCTAAAAATTACCCTACAATCAAATTAAACATATTTGAAAATAAGACAAGATTGCGAATACCCACTGTAAATATCCATCCTATATTTTAACTAACCCATAAAAACTACCCGACGTGCCCGGCGAGGTATAGGGTACCATTGCTGTCTCTAAGTAATACACCAAATATAATAATCCCAAACAGAGTTTATTTTTCTTAATGGCCTGAATCTGTGAGCAAAATGTCAAATGTAATAATCCTAAACACAGTTTATTTTTCTTAATGGCCTGAATCTCTAAGCAAAACGTCAAATATAATAAAAATCCCGAACAGAGAGTTTGTCTTTCTTAATGGCCTGAATGGACTGTCAATAATTGCGATGGTTAAATGATCGTCAAATACAATTATCCCACATTGGACTGTAATTCCAATTGTAAAATGATCGTAAATGTTTGGATTGGCCTGCCTATAAGTTATTTTTCATATGGATAAGAAACTGGGTAAAAAGACTTTTTTTCATTCATCAGTAAACAATATGACAAACAAGATCGCAGTAAAGCATGCTAAACTTAAAACTGCATCAAAAACAAAATAATCCACACAGCCCCATCCAAAACCTTATTCAAATCCCAAATGGCCTTTCAATCAACTGAGACCAATCCATTTCTTTCCTCCCGAACTTTTCCCACCACCGAAACACAAACTCCTTCGAAATGTAAATCTAACATCCTAATACAGATCACCATTGAAAACAATCGAGCCGGCCAAATATATTGTTCTTTTCTCAAAACATTCTTCTTCTTCTTCTTCTTCTTCTTCTTCTTCTTCTTCTTCTTCCGCTTAGTACCTGTAGTGTAGGGGCTTGTAAGGACCATCGACGGACACACTGATGTAGTCAGCCTGCTCCTTGGTGAGCTTGGTGAGCTTAGCTCCGAGCTTGCCAAGGTGAAGAGCAGCAACCTTCTCATCAAGGTGCTTGGGCAAAACATACACCTTCTTCTCGTACTTGCCGGTGGCCTTCTCCTTCCAGAGCTCAAGCTGGGCAATCACCTGGTTGGTGAAGGAGCAGGACATCACAAAGCTGGGGTGTCCAGTGGCACATCCCAAGTTCATGAGACGCCCCTCTGCCAACACGATGATGCCTGAGTTGGTCTCCGGGAAGACCCACCTATCAGTTTGGGGCTTGATGGTAATGCGCTTGACCCCAGGGTAGGTCTCAAGACCGACAATATCAATTTCATTATCAAAGTGACCAATGTTGCAAACAATGGCGTTGTTTTTCATCTTCTTCATGTGGTCAACCATGATGATGTCCTTGTTACCGGTGGTGGTAACAAAGATGTCAGCATCGGAGACGACATCCTCAAGGGTTAGGACCAGAAGACCCTCCATGAGAGCCTGGAGAGCGCAAATTGGATCAATCTCAGTAACAATAACACGAGCACCAGCTTGCTTCAAAGCAGCAGCACAACCCTTTCCAACATCACCATAACCGCAAACAACAGCAACCTTTCCGGCAATCATAACATCAGTGGCTCTCATCAAGCCATCTGGGAGAGAGTGGCGGCATCCATACAAGTTATCAAACTGTATCCTCAAACATTAGTATTTAATTTCCTCCAATAATGAATTGATGGTATAAAATAAAATAAATTTGAGATCTGAAGTAAATCAAAGTAAAGTAAATTACCTTGCTCTTGGTGACAGAGTCATTGACATTGATGGCAGGGAACAAGAGGGTTCCATTTTCTTGCATCTGGTACAATCTCTTGACACCAGTAGTGGTTTCTTCGGAAACACCGACTAATCTTTCCTTCATTTTGTGGTACTTCTTGGGGTCGGCCTTCAACCCGTCTCTAATGATAGTCAAAACAATCTGAAACTCGGCGTTGTCGGTGGAGGCCGGGTCGGGCAACTTCCCGGTCTTCTCGTAGATCTCCTCGGCCTTAACTCCCTCGTGGATCAACAACGTGGCGTCACCGCCGTCGTCCACGATCAGATCTGGGCCGCCGCCGGGACCCCAGTCCAGGGCTCTCTCGGTGCACCACCAGTACTCCTGGAGGGTCTCGCCCTTCCAGGCGAAAACGGAGGCGGAGTCACGCGCGATGGCGGCGGCGGCGTGGTCTTGGGTTGAGAAGATGTTGCAGGAGCACCAGCGGACTTCGGCGCCGAGAGCGGTGAGGGTCTCGATGAGGACGGCGGTCTGGATGGTCATGTGGAGTGAACCCGTGATCTTGGCGCCTTTAAAGGGCTGTGAAGGGCCGAACTCGGCGCGGCAAGCCATGAGCCCCGGCATTTCGACTTCTGCCAACTCGATTTCGAGGCGGCCGAAGTCAGCCTGAGACAGGTCCTTCACCTTGTATTCACGACCGCCAGCGGATTTCTCAACGGACAAAGCCATGGCTTATTAATAGAAATGATAGATCTCAAAGAAAGACAGAAGAGAGGGCACTCTAATCTTCCCTTTCGAAACCAACCAACCAAAGTGAATGATTGTACAGGGGAGAGAGAGAGGCTGTGAGCGAGGGTAAAGGGGCAGAGTGAGGATGTATAAATAGATTTGAAGGATGAGATGGACGGTGGTGATTTGAGTTCTATAAAGGGTTGGTCAATGACTCAATACTAACTGGATATGGTCTGTTTCATTGGCTTTGGGGTTGGTAGATCTGGTGAAAACAATTTGAAGAGTAAAAATATCACTTTGCGTAGGGCACGCTTTTGTGTTGTTGAGGTGAGAGATATCACCACTGATTACTTTGATTAAGGATCCGCTGAGATGGAGGTTAAAGTTAGGCGAGTGTTGTTTTTAAATTATATTATTAAAGTATTTAATAAATATTAATAATTATGTTGATATAATTTTTTATTTATATAATAAAAATTTTATTAAATTTATTATTTAAAATTTATATTTATTCTATATTATTAATTTTTATTTCATAATTATATTTTTTTGTTCACATATTTCAATGTCATTCAAACTCTAACCTTACTTTACAACCGTTAACTTATACATGTTCATGGCAAAAACTCCCATTTCCAAATAATCCATAATTCTAGTGGTTTTATCTCATTTCATATGTTACTCATATAATTTCATTATTTAAATTAGAAATAATAAGACTTAATAATTAATTATCACTTGAAGCCTTAAATCAATTAAATGGGCACACATTATTTTCCACCACAGTTGAAATTTGGTTATTAATCATGAATGTTTAATATCCATGTTTAAGGTCCAAAATGAACATTTATTTATTTTATTAAAAATAAAACTATTTATAAATTCGTTTAATGGCAACTCAGCCAATTTGATAATGATGTCATTTTTTAAATAATTATTGTTGGCAATGCTATTGAAATAATCAGCTATGAGAAAAATTAATTAAATATTTGATAAATTTTATTTTTAAAATATTTTTATTTTGTTAATTATGTTTTTTTATTTTGAAATCCCAATATTTGTTAATTATTTTTTAATTTTGTGATATCAATAAAATGGATAAAAATAATAATCTTTTTAAATTTATTGCCTTATTTCTTATTAAGTAAAGACAATTTTAGATTTTTATAATATATGTGCAAAAATATATGAATTGCATTAAATATAAAATTAATTCTCAAAATCAGATTTTAAAAAGTTATTAATTCCCTACTTTTTAACATTTACTGTAGAATTTGGTGATTTACCAAAAATAATTTTTAAAAATTTTTACTAAATATCAAAATTAGTTTTTATCTTTCTAAAATTACTTTTAAGTAATTAAAAACATACACTGAATCTACTTTTCCATCCACGTGAGATAAATTCAAACCTCAATTATTTTCAACACAAGAATTTACGAGCTGAACTAACTAGCACCCACTTAAAAATGTTTATGTGTAAGTAACATCCATAAATTTTAAATTTTATTTACTTAAGTGGTCAAAAATATTATTTACTTAAAAGTTCAAATTTATTACTCATGTATTTAGTATATCATGTAATTAAAACATGACGAAAATGATTGTATATGGAGGAACTGAACAATATAGTTTGGTAGCAAATCCAATGATATTATAGAAAAAATAACTAAAAGCCACTTGCGTTATTATTGGCTTAATTAAAAAGAGAAAAATAAGAATTAAACATGCCAAGAGTTTAATGATTTTTTTTTAAAGAAAATATCAGTTTAATTAATATGAAGAAATTACAATTAATGGATTGAAAAGCTATTTTGTGAGTGTAAAAGAAAGGGTTATTTTCAAATTACCTCTCATAAAAAATAATCTTCAAAATTCACGTAAATTATTATAAACCTCAATTTATCCTACTTTTGTAAAAAAATAATAATAAATAAATAAATTTATAAATTCACTCCCAATTTTTCTTTATATTTTGAATAAAAACAATGATAAGTTAAAGTTTACAATAGTTTGTAAATATTTGAAAACTGTCATTTTATGAGAGGGTAATCCAAAATCCACCATAACAAAAAATAATCAAGTGACTTAGGGGTTGTTCATCAGAAGTTTATAAATTTTATTGATTTTAAATTTTTTTTCTAAAATTTGCTTGTTGTTTTTTGTAACTTATCTTTGTTTTTCAGACATTTACATTTAAATAGAAAAATAATTTTTTTTGTCTTTTATCTTAACAAAAAAATATCTGAATGAGAAGTAAATATTATATTTCAAAAATATCTCTACAAAATATATTTATTTCCTAAACTATAAAAATATAATCCATATTTTTGCGGTGATTTATAAAGATATAAATGTTAAATAACCATATTTAATATTTTTTTATTTATAAAAATAAATAAGATGTTATTTATATTCATATATTAAAAAAATAAATATATTATTCAAATATTCTTATTCAAACTCATTCAGACTTTAAAAAATTTTAAATAAAAAATAAACGCTGTTTTTCAAGGATTATTTTAACCTTTAGAATGTAGTTAGCAATAAATAATTATTTTTTAAATTTTCGTGAGAGTAATGATCAGAATTCTCTTATGGAGAGTCAACAACAATTCCTCTTGAATTTAAAAAAAAAAAAATTCCTTTCCCAATTTAAAATTGGGTAAAAGTAAGCATCACCCAGTGATTTTTTAATACAGCAAATGTACCATAATAAACTTGATCTAGATGGTCTCAATAGATGTCAAATATAAATTTCAGTAAACTTATGATTGCACAATACATAAATATGGAATTCAAATTATTATATGATATACAAATAGTCCTAAAATAAGACTATCTAAACCATTAAATTACTTTTTGAAACCAACCTCAAAAATAATTTTTAATTATTAAAATACTCATAAGCAAATTACAATTTTAGACATCTATATACGCACAAAAATCCATATATTATTTAAATAGACGCACAACTTTTCAAACATTCATGTTACATTGAGTAATTTAATTGCGCATTTTGAATTTTTGTTTGAAAATAAATAATTGAAAGTATTGTTTATGTTTGGTGTGGTGTAAAATATTTGAACAATATTTCAGTTTTGAGTCAAATAAATCCAAACTTCTAGTAAGGATATATTAAGTATCTAGATGAGTTTGGTGAGTAATATTTAGAACTTTCAAAATTTAAAGATAAGTTTGTTAAACAAATGAGTTTAGTGACTAATTTGGTTAGTTCAAATAGTTCACCTATATTGAAAAAAAAAATTATAGAAATTGTCCAAAAATTGGGTCAATTTACAGACATAATGCAACTTAAATTTTCATATTATTGTAGGTAAAAAAGAAAAAGAGAATTTTGAACAAGATGTTGAATACCCCAAAATATGATGGCAGGCTAGTTGTGTTGATAGATAAATAGCCTGATAGATTTATCCTTATTTTTCACCCTTGAAACATCCGATAAAATAACATTTTTTTTTAAATTTAATAAATTTATTTGTTCAATATTTATTTTGTACTGACATTCTTAACCATTATTTATAAAGCATGTGATTTATGTATTGGGCATATGATGTCAAAATAGGAAGATATAAATCACAAGCTTTTTGTTTAAAAAAAAAAATGTCTATAGTCATTAATAAAATGGCATTTCATTATTTAAGATTTTAACTTTCTTTTATTTTTATTGTAAGTGATTTTATCTTGATAACTAAAGTGGAGACTTTAAGTGAAAAAACTAATATGTATATATATTTTACAAAACTATAATTAATTATGATATGGTTTAATAAATGTCATTGATCATTATTCACACAAACTTTAATAAGCTTAATCAAATTTAATATTGAGTGAATAATAAACTTGCATTATTGTATTACGTGTGTTATTGTGGAGTGAGAAGGCTCGGAGATTAAGGATGGAAATGGGCAGGGTTGGGTGTAGGCTTAACAAAGCTCAAGCTTGGGTCAATCATATGGTGGGGTATGTCCAATCGAGCCAATGACCCAAATTTTAATGTTAGTTATATATATATAATGAAAATAAAGTTGTCTGGAAATATATTAAAATTTATATTTTTTTATTTATTAATGATATTTTCATTTTATTAAAATAACGATATCCTAAATGATGATGATGATTATTATTATTATTATATAGTGTTAATTTGGTCTAAGATTCTAACTTTATTAAAGTTTAAGAAAATTATTAAACCCTACGATTTATTAGTATAATTTTATTGCATTATTAAATTATACAACTTAATGACTTTTATGATTGTTATACTGTTAAGCCACACGATTTAACAATTTTTCTTGATTTTAACAAAAATTTGAGATCCTAAAAAATATAATTCCTAATATATTGAAGCTTATATTTATATACTTTATTGAGCGAAAGTGCCATAAGCTTATATTCTCATTTTCATTATTGTATTTTTTCCATATGGATATTAGAACTTAACATTCCACCACTCTCCGTAATCGACGTTCAAGATGGCCCATCATTCTCAGCTGAGCGACTTCGCAAATCTCGTCTTTTCTAAGTAGTAACCCTCCCCAACTTACCCCATTCGTAATGATGTTCACTAAGCCAGACTTACACCGATCTCATTCATATTCGACGTGGTGCCTTCCTCAAATACCAAATGATAAGAATCTATGGGTAAAACTCACCCTTAAAACAATCTAGCTGATGTAATATAGCTTGTAAAAGGGAGGGTGCCCATATGCTTATTTTCTCATTTATTAACTGTACTGTTCTTGTGCTAACCCATGTTTAGCTGTAATTTTTAGTTGCATTGCATTGCATAAAAAGAGTGGCTAATGCAATGAAAGGTGCATAAAATAAACCCAGGAGGAGAGGAAAGGTTTAACCCATATTTCACTAAAATACTATTCATATTTCAAATTTTAATTATTTTATGTTTATTATTGAATAATTTATAATAAATTTAAATTTATTAATTTATAACAAATTTTGAATTTATTACATATTAATTTATATTTATATTTAAATAAAATAATAATAATAATATAAAATTAATAAATCTCAATATTTAATTTAATTTTTATTACATACGATTATTTTAATTTTATTTAATCATTTATTATTTACTAATATACTGAATTTAAAAATAAATTAAATTAAACAATTATATATGACATTAATAAATAAAAATAAATTTATATAATATTATATCTTATTAATATATAATATATTATATTTTATATTTTATATAATATAATAATAATATATAGAAATAAATTATTTTATAATATAATTTTATATAAAATATTATAATTATATAATATTTTATTACTTAATAATAGTATATTACTAAATGATTTTTATATTATAAAAATTAATATATAATTAATTTTAAAAAAAATTAAAAATAGTATTAATTAGTATTAATATTAATATAAAATAATACTAGAAAATACTATCATATATAATACAGTCCATACTATACTATACATAATATTGCATTACAACTTAATTCAATATACTCTAATGTAATATACCATAATACAATATAGCTGATGTAATATAATATAATACTGTATGCCAAATGCAAACTGAAGTTATTAAAGAACGAATAAACAAAAGGATAAAGAAAATACATATTTTAATGCAGTATATTTTGTCCTGTAAACTATGGGAATATATATTTTTTTCTTATTTTTAGTTTATTACTTACTTTAATAAGTTAAGGGATTCCTGCTTAGAAAATTACTCTTTATGTATAAGTAATTATACAATCAGAGAATTCCTTATTTTAATAAATTAAGAGACAAGTTTATAAATATATATATATATATATATATATATATATATATAGTGATCAGTAATGCTATCAATGAGTCAACAATTTAGGTATATATGTAAATAAAGAGACATGACATTTAATTATCTTGGCCTGAATTTGATTATGATTAAGTACTTATTTTATGTGGCTTATTTAGTGGCAATAAGTGTTTAATTAATTTTATAAGTATTTTTTAAAATTTTTTTTAGTGTTTGATTTTTTTTAGTAGATTTTTTTTTTTTTTGCTTAAACAAGCTAATTTACCTCTATTAACAAAATCCCAAAATTTAAGCTTTTAGGAGTAGAAGTTCGAGAAATTTTCAAAAAAATATATGTAATATAAAAAATATACTTAAAATATTTCATTAATTACATAATACCCTTATTTATATATAAAACCTACACAATTGAGAAAATATTTTGGTGTTTGAAAAAATAAGTGGAAAACTTTGCGCCAAATGCCTAGTTTCTCTTTTAGTAAGCAAGTGAAAATTGTGATTGCTTTAATGGTTCTTCACAATTTTATTAGAAAATATGCAAATAATGATCAAGAATTTTAAGCTTTTGATGATGATGAGAAATTGCTTCAAACAAATGAAAGTGAGAATCAAAGTGAAGAGAACAATGAAAAATAAAGCACAAGTTCATTCAATGTACATGAAATGGATGAAAAACGTGATCAAATTGCAACACTTCTCATACACCATTAATATTTCAGTTATATTATTTATTAATATTTTAATTTAGATAGTATTATTTATTTGAAAAAATATATTATTAATGTATTTTTAATTTTAAACCTAAAAAATAGTTAAACTAATTTTTTCTTATTAATTGATAGTTTGAATGCATTTTGTTATAAGTTATATAATTATGAAATAAAATTTTTTACATATTCCTTTTGGTAATTTAATTATACAAAAGTACTTTTAATCTTGTACAAGTAAACTATTTAAGATCTTTTTTAATTGATAATCAAACACTCAATAACATTTTATCAAAAACTTTATTGATATAAACTCTACTCTTATAAGTTCTATTCTAATAAATTATACCAAACAGAGCTTAAAAAATAAATGTTTAATTACGTGATTACTATTATTGGTCTACGAATAAGTGTAACATCAGCTAAGATGAGTTTTAAACTTTTAATTAACTAGGTTTTTATCTAACTACATGGTTGTCTATCAGAAACTTTTGACTTTTACAGGCTTATTCTTGGGCCTTTTCCACTTCCCTTTCCTGGTACAGCTCACCAAAACGGAATCAGTCCCAACCAATGGTGAGGGAAATCTTCCTCTCTCGCTCTATCTCTCCACTGCTCACCCGTCATCTATTATCTACTAAATTTTTTTATTTCTCTTTCAGTAAAGGTCGTTTGTTCAAGCTAGTTGTAGATATGTGGAGGCTATTGTTTTTTGGGTTTTCTTTTATGTTGCAATCGTGGTGTTTTTTTTTTTTTCCCTAATACATACAAAGTTCAAATGTGGCAAATAATAGACGGTGGACCATGTTATGTAGAATATCTGGACCGTGTTATGTAGAATATCTGGCACAATAGTAGTTGAAAGAGCCAAATCAGAAGTTGGAAGAGGGTTTAAAAGAGCATAGGGATATTCCAGATAAAGCTTGAGCATGTTGTGCGCAAGATGGATGGAGTTACAGTAACTCTATTGCTTTGCATTCTTCCTCTTCATTTAGTGTGAAACTAATCAGTTGGTTCAACCGTCTATTCGAATAGATTAAAGTTTTGATGTGTCATGAGATGATAAGAATATTATTTTTACGTTCAAGCTTGGAAAGTCAAATAAATTAGAGGATACGAAAGATTTTCCTTTTTGAAAAAAAAAGAAAGAAACAAAGTTTTAAGATTTTCATATCTTGCATGATAATTAGAGTTTGTTACAGGCCCACGAATGTGAGCGAGATGACTGAAGATAATAGAGAAGATTGCATGCATTTAACTTCTACATGTTGCAATCTCTACACATTCAACAAGAGATTGAGGAATCAAACAATAATTTTGATGATGAATGGGTAGACGCTTATCATCATACTTAAGATATTATCGTAAAAACTGCTCTTTTCTTTTTTCTTTTTTTGGCAACAGTAGAAAAATTTAAGTTTGAGTTATATGTATAAATTTGGTAAAATTTGAAGTATTTCTATAAACTTTTCAAAATAATTATACTCAACAAATTCTTACTGTTTTTATTTTTTTTTACTGAAAAGATTAAAACAAATTTTAGTGTTTTTATTTCTAAAACACATTTTCCAGAAAAAATAAACTACAAATTCATATTCAATTTCAAAATACAACAACTCAAAAATAAATTTTTAAAATACAACAACTTAAAAATAAAATTTATTTCTATTAAATAATTTTAAAAACTTTTGTTTAGAGCATGAGAACTAGCATTATATTAATATGTATATAGCAGGCTAGACTATATTATCTATAATGTAACATACAGTAAGTTTACGACAATTTAATTATTTTACATGTTATAATTTTTTAGTTTTAAGTAACAGGTGACAACTCAAAAATTATTATATGCTATCTATAATATGACGTAATATGACTTATATATAACATATTCATTTATAAGACACCAATGATTTATGCATTTAAAATTTTTTTATCTAAAAAAAATCTATTTCAAAATTACTTATAAACAAACATCGATAATTTTTTGATTGATTTGATGGGTATTTAATCCCCTTTAAAGGAAAGAGTTCAAATCTGTTCTTGCGACTTAAATTTATGACTTTCTCAATTCTCCGACAATTTTTGTCGGGAAACTTTTAAAATAACTGTGAGAGTATATAAAGTTCTATAAAATTACAAATAAGCCCCTTTCATCGAATTTAAAGGAAACTTATGATAAAATTAGTGCGTAAAATAAAATAAAATAAAATAATGATAGGGTAATGTCGTCATAATGAAGAAGTTGCGGGGATGGTTAGTTGAACACGGCGTTTAAATTATAAACAAACGCAGACATCAACCAAAGTGACTTGTTTGGAGTAAGATAGCATGAACAGGCAACTACATTAGTAATAAATTTGAGCTCCATTTTTGGTTACATATGAAGCTTTACCTGCAGTTATAAACATATTTTACTCTTATCTTCTAAAAGAGTTAGTCATTTTTTTGTGCGGTCGTTTTTTTTTTCATATAAACACACTTTTAAGACGTGCTGGTTAAGAGAGTTGGTCTTTAATACTATTAAACTACATGATTTTATAATTCATTCAAACATAAATCTATTAAATCTCATGATTTAAGATTATGTTCGTATTTAAAAAAATGAGGGTGCCCGCATCTGAGAATGATTACTAAAAGATTAATTCTTTCTTTACCACTTAAATTTATTCTTTAAGCATAACATTGAAATTAAATTTCTTTTCACTTAGGTGAATTAGGTTTCAACTCTAAAGTGGTTATTTTAACCTAAAAGATTTTATTAACCGAAATAGGTGAAACCAATATTTTAAAATTATTTTTTATATGACATTTTTGAATGATTTTCATTAAGCAAATTTCAAATTGACAACAATGATATCTAATTGATAGCATGAAGTATCTAAACAAATTTCAAATTGATAACAATGATATTGTTGTGAATAATAGATTTGTTATTATGTCTGTGAAATTATTATAATGCCCCCACATATTTCTATATAAAGCTACAGAATTATTAATAAATTGATTTAAGATTTCGATGTTGAGAAGCTGTTTTCTCAGTTATTCTTCTTCTTTTATCTTTCTATAATTCTATGTGATTGTCTTCGTATTACTATTCAAATATATATAGATATATAATAATAAATTTAGAACACATTATCAGCATGATTATGCTTTTATATATCAATATAATAAATCAAAACGAAGCTCTCGACGAGCTCAGAATGCTGATGCAAAAATCAGTTCGATCTAGTATTTGTCAAACCCATACGATGTAAATAGGTATTTGTTAAGAAATGTAATGAATATAATTAAAGCACTTGATATAATGGATGTGCAACTAATTGCATAAAGTATTCTACAGAGATCTAGTATTGATTATAAGAATAAGTATTCTCTAATGATAAATACTCCCATGTTTTTATTTTTAATTTATTTAGCAGTCTCAAGTGAATTTGACATGCGTCTTATGGATGCAATGACTGCATATTTGTATGGGTCAATATATATACTAATATTTACACGAAAATTCTCAAAGGATTCAAAATGCTTGAATCATTTAAAATTCAAAGGATTATAATATGTGTTTAATCAAGCTACAACAATCCTTGTACGAGTTAAAAAATATGGATGCATGGGCTATAATCGTTAATGATACAATCATCCACTGAATTATGACTTAATTATTTCGTCACTAGGATTCGCCCAGGCGAAGTAACTAAAAACTTCCAATTAGCGTAATAATAATAATATTATTTATTATTGATCGTTGAGTGAATTTTTTATCATATTTGCCCATGTGTATTTATTAGAAAATCTGAATCTGGATTTGCATTTCTATTAGTTTATGCTGATGACACGAACGTAATTGAACTAGTGAAGAGCTCCCAAAATTATTGAATATTTAGAAAAGAGAATTTAACATGAAAGTTTTTAGAAAAATAAAATGTTGTCTCGACCTGCATATCGAGCATAAAGCAAATGTAATGATTATCCATCAATTAGCTTATGTTGAAAAGTCTTTAAAAATTTCTTTGTGAATAATACTTATGTTATTTATTAAAGTACATCATAGATGAAAAAGAAAAGGGAGATGAGTTACCAATCACAAGGGCAGATTCAAATCCATTATTTTATGCTTTTTACTATTCTCAGTATCTGACCAATCAAGTTGAGAAGAAAATGAATTAGGTTCATACTGATACTTTTGTAGTTGATCAATTAACTCAGTAGTTGTTTTGGCATGGACAAATATTCTTTGTGATAAAAGGAAATAAAACTATGTCTCATAGTATTATCAAGAAATATCATCAAGAAACCATAGTAATTATTTACATTTAACAAACTGATAGATTTTTTGTGGATGTTCAGTTGTGCTCAAGCGATAATGAAAATTTCCTCTAAGGTGCCAAATCCACATGGCAAAATAATAAAAGCATAAACATGTTTAATCATTGTTATGATTCGTTTGTGTATACTTTATATGATGAGTTCTTGGCCATATATTTTTTCGATGATATTTCCTCTAGTTAAGCTTATGGAATTATACTGAAACTTGACTTCCTCTAGTATTTGTTGCTTGTGAGACAACTCTCATTGATCCAAGATCACATCCTCCATATATTAGAAGAATTTTTCTTTCAGATAGTACCTTCCTAAGATCTTTGGTAGCTTCAACAAACTCTGAAGTATGTCTAGAAGATAATCCATGAAAAATACAAATGTTTTTAAGTTGTCGAACTGAAGATTCTACCATTATTTTTATGGAAGTTTTAAGGTCAAAATTGCAATATTTGAAAGGTTTGTACTAAAGTTTTGTACTAATGCATCATATTACACAATTTTTATATACCCAAGTATTAGTTATATTATTAAATTATCATTATGACGTATTCAAGAAAAGCAAGACTAACCATTTGACTAGTAATGCACATACAAGATAGAAGTTTCTCATTTTCTTGTTTGATAATCTTTGAAAAATTGCATGGTAATTACTCTATATTTAGGTACGTTTGATACAGTATCTTTAAGAATGGTAAAAATACCCGACCGACTTAGACTCTATGCAGACCTGATTGATGTGGTCTAGGTAATACCTGGCTCGGTATGAGGCCAGGTCGGTCCAGTCCTGAGCATCACTTGAAAAGCCCGAAACCTAGATTTTGTTAAAAAAATTATAAAATATATTTTATTTTAAATAATTATATTTTTAAACACATCTATTAAATATATTTAAATTTTTAAACATTTAAAATTCATATTTCATGTTTAATTTCATTAAAATAAATTTAAAAATTATAAAATAAATAAATAATATATACATATATATAATATTTTAATATATAAAATCCGAGCTAAAAAGACCGGATAAAAAACCCAGTCTAGCCCGGGTGTTAAAAAATATGTCTGGATTGGGCCTGGGTATTACAATATCCAGACCCGAACCTAGGTTTTGCCACCCTACGTATCTTGATTTAACTTTAAATTAATTTTATTTTTAGTTTTTGGTGAGTTTTTTTAACATGTAATTTAACGCAATAGCTTGCCATCACATTTCTCTCGTAATTAAAAGAGACAAAATAAAAAAATTGATATTAAGCAGATATGCTCCAATTGATATAAAATCTGTTTGCATCAATATTCAAGAAGATATTTTATTAGGGGAAGCATATTTTGAAAATAAGATTTTCTGCATATATGTTACATAAATATCTATTGTACCCATTTTTCTTCAACAAGATTTTGTCCTATTAAATTTTATTTGTAAGGTTTTAACGAGTAATATTAAGCATATAAAATAATACCCCTACAGTATGTGTAAACAATGGTAAACCTAAGATGGAGTATTATGAATAATGAATTTATCATTATGGTATTCATGAATTTATCATTATGGTCATTATGTGAAATTATTATAATACCCCACACATTTCTATATAACAGAATTATTAATAAATTGATTTGAGATTTCGATGCTGATAAGCTGTTTTCTCCGTTATTCTTCTTCTTCTTCTATCTTTCTATGTGATTGTCTTCATATTTCAATTCAAATATATATAGATATATAATAATATATTTACAACAGATATCTAATTGATGGCATGAAATATATATCTAAACTACTATATATTATTCATCACTAGTTTAGTGAATTTTTAATACGAGATTATGATTAAAATCCACAATTAACTAGGTATGACTTGCGATTAATAAAAAAATAAAAATTTCAATTCATTTAATCAATTGGGATATTATTGGCGGCTAGCATAAATTCAAGCACAAAGATTTCAAACCAGAACAGTAGAACATCATGTTAAGCGATCATTAAGCAAGCAATGCCCCTTTTTTGTTTACCTCAGCAAGCAATTGAGGCATCCTAAGTACAGCACTAGCCTTGTTCAAGAAAAGTGTTGTCTATTTGAAATTTGTCTCATTGTATGTAAAGTACATAGACTTTTGTGTTCTGTTTCATCCCCTTAAGTTTATATGCTTTTGTTGACAAACTGACATCGTCCAAAAGAAAATAACCCTCTAATTGATTTGGTGAGAACATTGATAAGAATCTCGAGTCACAATATAATTCTTTTTCTAAGAATATAAACATATTTACATAAACAAAAATATTCCATCAAGTAATAACTTCATCTACCATATGTTGAGCAACTGGATAGATGACGTAATTTTGTAATTTTTTATAATTAGTAGGAGCAGTATTCATATGGATGCATCTCAAGCCGTCATTGATAACAATAAAGAGGGGTAAGTAATAAAATCTATGATTAATATAAGGAAAAACGGTAGTGACACTCTTCTAATTTGGTGAATGGTTATATAGATTCTCTTTTATTTTAAAAAATATCACATGAATCTATTTTTTGGATAATTATAACTGGATGAAATAAAATTAGGTCAGTATAGTTAAAAGATATAATTGTTATAAAAGCCGTTAACGTTTTTGAAAGTAAAAAAATCTATTTCTCCGAAGTATGGGGCGTGATATTCCTTTTCCCTTAATATAATCAATGGAATACATTTGATGGGCTAGCACGAATTCAAAGCATGATTTTCAAACTAAAACATCATTTTGAGTGATCTCTAAGCCAATATTTACCTAATATTTAATTTAGCTATTGATACACTTCTTTTAGCTTTACAAACTAGCAACCAAACATTTGTTAGCTTTATAAACTAGCAATCAAACTCAAATTTGTGTCATCACATGTAAAGTTGATAAAACTTGTGAAATATAGTATCCCTTATTTTTTTTGTCTAATATTCTGTCGGCAAATTGACATCTTCGAAAAGGCCATAACCCCAATAGTGTAAGCAACAGGTGTTTTGGTGAGAGCTATGATGTTTTTTCTTTTAAAACAACAATAAAATAAAATGAGAAAGAAAACATTAAAAAAACTAATCATCGTAGCATATGCTCATTTGATCTTAATGTATAAATTGATTTTTTTTTTTGTAATTTAAGTCTGATTTTTAAATATTTATATCTGAATAGAAAAATAATTTTTTGTAATTTCCATTTGAATGAAAAAAAAATTGAATAGAAAGTAAATACTATGTCCAAAAAATATTATTATTAAATATATTTATTTTCTAAAATATAAAACATAATCCCTTATAAGGATATAAATCTCAAATAGCTATATTTAAAATATTTTTATTTATAATAAATAAAATATCACTTATATTCAAATATTAGAAAAAAAACAAATAAGTTATTCAAACTTCAGCTAAAATTCAGACCTATTTAAATAAATAAAAAAACAAACACTACAAAAATGAATCAATTAAGAAATTCGCACAATTGTTTCTGGTTCAACAAAGCCACCTTATTTATGTAATTTTTTTAACCTAAAATGTCTAAAATTAAAATAGCCATCGGGATGGGTCATATTCAAGAGAAATTACTATTTTTATTTTCAAAACAAGATGATTGTGAAATTTATTTTGGAAACTAATAATTTCAATTAAAGATGGCCAACGGGCATGCCGGCACAAGGGCTCATGGGTCTGCATAATTAGTGGGCCATGTGAAATGACTCACCTCATTCCTAGAGGCGAGCCCATCTCAAGCAGCTGAACTCAACTATTAAAAATCTTAGTAATGAGAATTCTACCGAAAATTTCGGCAAATGCCTCCTCTAAACATATAACATTTCCAAACCTACAATTATAACACAAGTACTCTCAAAATAATTTAATATGCATCTCACTACTTCAATCAGTCTCATCTAGTAAAATATCTAATAGTACTCTCAAAACAATTTCAGGGTATCAAAAGAATATTATACCATAAATCAGGTCAACCTATATACACGTTTCCTAATCCTTATGTCACAACTCTAGTATAATTCCAAAATGGAATGATTATATACAATATCCTCGACACTATCACGTGGCAAAAAAGAATGGATAGTTGTTTTTGAAACATAAAATACTTACAAAAACAAATGCATCGCTTGTATAGATAATTTTCTCAATTAATTATGTTAATGTAAGTAATTCATTGTATTTCAATCATATACTGAACATAAATATAATTGATATTACCGCGAAATCAAAAAAACCATCTCATATTAAAATATCAAATACTAAATAATGCAACTATCCTTAAACAAATACCTGGGGGAATAATCTCCTCATATCCAGACCTCAACAGACGGGCAATGATGTACTATCTGGGTACTATCATGCCCTGAGACTACACGGATAGACGTGGACATGCCATCCCATGCTTCTCATCATAATTCATATCCAGATCTCAACGGACGTGCAATGATTCGCTATTTGGCGACATCGTATCCGGACCACCGGTTTTAAATCTCATCATATCTCAATATCTGTCTGCATGTACATGCCCCAAAAAGGCAAAAGCGCCCAAACACACTGCCCAAAACTTTTATATGTATTCAGACAGGCCCTAAAAGCCTATTATCTCATCTTATCTCATTTGTATCTCCTATCTCATCTTTTATTTCTAGAAGGAATGAGTATTTGCTTCATGATTTTTCATAACTTATATACAAATATATAAATTTTAAATCATGCTCGAAGTTAAGATATATACACTTTAAATTATTCTCGAAGTCAATATATATACACTTTAAATCATGCTCGAAGTCAATCATTTCTTTAACAAATTCAAAGTTGATAGGAACATAAATGAATATATATAGCTTAACAAAGTATTCGTCTGTATAAAACATTCATTTTAGATAACTATTAAATAAAAACAATTAAAATACTTATTTCACGAACAAGTTTTACTAAAAAAAAATGGTACACAAATAGGTTTAATATATTCTACTCAGTGATAAAACTCAGACTCGGCTATCACCCAAATCCGCAGGGAGATTTTCAGCCACAGATCCACCTATGTTAAAGAAACGATATAAATAATTTCCATGTTTATAAAGCTTAAAGTAAACATTCGTCCATACATCCTAACTCTCAAATCTCTCAGCTTACCGTACTAACCTCGTATCTGTAATTTACTAATAAAATCTAAAATTATACTTGTCGACAACCCTCAAATTCACAAATGAACAAATTATTAAATTTTCGGAATTACTTGAGCACCACAAACATTCAAAAATTACGAAATTGCACTGAATTATGAAATTACCAAAATGCCCTTCACGGGTCAAACCCACGGCGCTCGCACGTGACAAACCCGCTGAGTTTTGAGATTCGCCGGTGGCCAAAAAAGGAAGTTACGATTGGGTCGGGTTAGTCGGTTCCGCTCTCTCTCTCTCTCTCTTATTTTTTCCTCCAATTTCCATCTCCTTATACATACATAATAACAAATATACTCACTTTTGTTTTAAATAATAGCATACATAATAAAAAAATTGCATATGTTACACCATGCCCTAATTTTTTTTTTTTTTGGTTAAACCCAATACAATCCACGGTCCAAGCTCATATGTGTTGTTTCCAAAAATAGTTTGTGACCCCCTTTTTTTTTAGAGCATGCTTGAAAAAATACACGTGCCCTAGTGTATTTTTTTCAAAACCACATATCATTTCTTCAAGTCCATACAATTACAAATAACAATAATAATAATAATAACAATAATAATAATAATAATAATCATAATAATAATATTTTTATTAAGGGAACAATTTATATTTAATTAAAATATTAACACAATTACACAATTATATTATCTAATTTTAACATTATTTTATTTTATTTTTTGCATAAATATGAAAATATTTCATTTACAAATGAAACATATCTCCTTAACTAATTTATAATTTCATAAATGAAATGTTAATGTTGTAAAAGTTTAGATTTATGATTTATAAAATCATGATATTTATAATTTTATTTTTTAAAATCATGAAATCATTTTTTCATTTAATAAATTATAAATATAAAAAAATTAGATTTTTTTTGAAATTAAGATTAAATTAATTTTAAAAAATCTATGCTAATAAAATATATTAAAAAAAATTTAATTTTAAGTTATTTGTCAAATTATAATATTTTATGTTTATTTTTTATTATTTTTTTACAAATATATTTTAACTCACATACTGTTAATAGCCCACAGGCCTCATGCTAGACCACTAATAAAGTATACTTATTACATACTTTTTTACGTATCATGATTTAATATATCTTTAATTGTGCTATATTTTTTAAAACCTACATACCTAAAATTCTAAGTCCAACTTAATTAAGGTGATGTTATGTCGTACCACGTGCTGCCAACCCATTTGTCATTTTTTGTGTAAATGTTTGGTTAAAGAATTTTTTTAGCTCTCTTTTGGGTACATTGTAAATTTTTTAATATTTAATCCATTATCTCTCAAATAGTACCAAAAGAAAAAAACAAAAAACGTAACACAAGAATTTTCCAAAAAAATCATTTATCTCATTACTGTTCTCGTCTAAATACACTATTTATGATGCAGTCCAATGTAATAGTGTATGATTACACATTTTGCCCTCAAAAAGACAAAAGAGGGTTGGTATAAAACGTAACGCAAATTCGACAATTTTGTGTGGCAAAAGATCAAAAGGGTTGGTATGATTTAAATGGACCAAAATGCCACTCAACAACCCCACATACCCACCAACTTCTATTTATTTTTGGGAACAGCACCAACTTTTTGACATAAAATAAAAGTAAAGTTACACCAATATTTCCTAACGTTACCAACTTCAACAATATCAAAAAATGATCTGGGGTTAGATCTATCGTTATTTAAATTGAAGGGTAATAGTTTAATTTTTTTTGCGTGTATAATGAGAATTTTTTTAATTATTAAGTAAACGTAATTTATTTTTATACTTAAATATGAGAAGAAAATATTTTTTAAATATTAGTGAAGGTTTAAATTTAAATAATATTTCATACAAATTAATATTAATTATAATTTTTATATAAATCAATATAAATTAGTCCAATCATAATTTAATTTATAAATATTAATAACAATATCATATATTAAAAAAAAATATCGATACAGCGAATGGCGTCCACATTATCCATTCATTTCATTCGAAGCAGCCAAAAGTTATTTTTCGCAATCATTTGGAGAAGTAGCTTTAATATTTTATTCCATTTTTACGAGGGGAATATATATATATATGAGAAGTTTTTTAATTCGTGTTTAGAATATGTGATTAAAGTTTGGAATGAATTTACGGTACTATGCATAGATTCTTATAATGTTGTAAACTAATATATGACATCATAAATTCATCTTGAATTTAAATTCCGGATTCTAAGTTCATATATATATTAAAACAAATTGATATTAATTTATCCTACAACTAATTCTATATTCTTATGTATTTTATTCCATAATCACATCAATTTTTATTTTATATATATTAGCATCAGCATTGTTAAAACTGTTAAGACATATTATTTGATTGAAAGTTTAAAATGAAGTTGCACATAATTATAATTTTAACGATTTATAATTTGGGATTTTATTAAAATCTGAAAAAGCTATTAAATCATATGTAATTATACTATTAAACTAAATGACTTAATAGCTTCCCTTAAATTTAGTAAAATTCTAACTTCTTGACCAAATTAATATTATATATATGTATAGTCAACAAAGTGAAGATATATACTAAAATATAAAAAAATACAGAATTTAATATATTAGAGATAATATATTTTTTGTTTGTTAGTTTATTAAAATTTAAATTTCTTTTTTGATTAATGACATCCTCACTTTATTAGAATGAGGATGTTCTCATTCGAGAATTACTATACACACACATTTACTAGAATTTCTTATAGCTAAATTACAAAGTTTGATTGCTGAATGCAGGTTCAGCTAAGGGAAAAAGTTATTTTCATCCTTACAGTTTGATGCAATAGCTAATTTCATCTTTGTTGTTTAAATAATAGTTTATTTCATCAATATTTTATAAATAACATTTCAAAACACATTTATGTAAATTTAAATTTAATTTACTAAATAATTCTTTAAGGAAAAAATATGATTTTTAATTAAAGATATTCAAACTATTTTTTAAAATAAAATTCTCAAACACAATTAAATAATATCTAATTTTCTATATAAATTTAAAATTTAAAGATAACTTAATGAATAAACAATAATAACACTAAATAATATTTGGAATATATATTTATGGCAAATTAGGAAAAATATATTTCACATAGAGTGAATTTTTTTTTTCTTTTTTATCCTTTAACTTGTGTCATATATTCATATAATCATTATAAATAAATAAATAGTGAATTTATACTGTTATTTTACTAAAGTAAACGCAGACTCTGTTATTTACTTAAAAAAAATACTAAATACATAAAAACACATATTTAAAAATACTATAAAATAAAAGACATAGCGTCAAAGTATGATTATTTATCTTTTAAATTATCAATTATTTTAATATAAATAGTGATTCATGATTGAAAATTATTATTATTATATGAAAAATTTAGTTAACTTGATTAAACAAATTTAATTAACATAGCATATATATTGCATAATCTTTAGTATTATTATTTTTTTAAATTTATTTAAAAAGTCAAATGTTATTTAATTTTTTTTATATTTATATTTTTAAATAATTTTTATTTATTTAATTAAAAATTTATTTTGCCCTCAAAGAATTATTCAGTTAATTAAAAGTGAATTTACATAAAAATATTTTGGGCTATTTTTTATAAAATAAAAATTAAATGAGTTATTATTTAAATAATAAACATGAAATAAATAATTACATCAAACTCTGATGATGAAAAATACTTTTTTCCCTTTAGCTAATATATGGGCTTTCTCGTTACTACTTCTTACTTAGTATATAATTGATTTTAAATTGATCTTTTACAAGTTAAAATTCCTACATATCAGCAATTATCCATGATATCTATTTCGGATTACTTTTTTTGACCTTGTACCAAATTGACTACATTTTTTAACCTGAATTTCATAGCCCGTGCTTCGGCTTAAAATTAAATATACATAATTATTTTGTCTATAACTTGCGCACAAGTTCCATGATATATATTGTCATTTTTTATCGTGTAATATGCTCTCGAACCAAGTTATCAATATACTACTCTATATGGCCACACCGACACATTTTTCAATTATTTGAGTTTGCATGCTATTAATTAACAAACAATTGCATGTAAGGTTGGACCATATAAATTGACTAGGTATCCATTTGTGTCATTGTATGATAAATAAAATAGAAAATGAGAGAGACAATTATTTGAATGACAAAAAAATGCATAAAATTTAAACATATTTATTTAATTATTTTGTTCTTTCTCAATTCGTATCTTTTGCATCCCTAATGACTTCAATTGATTTGAAATATGTTATTAGATAACTTATCAGTAAAGTGATCTAATCCTTGCTTGCCTCGCAATCCTTGTCTAAATAAATCAGACATGCTTGTAATATTAATTATAAACCATGTTCATAGAACTGAATCATCAATATATTGGGATTTTTTTTTCTTCTTTTTGCGCTTTATTATAAAAACAAAAGTGTTGAATCCAAAAAATTTGGTTCTACAGTAAATGTTTGTTTTACTGGAACGGTTTGAAAGCCAATTTGATGTCCTGGAGGTTCAGTAAAAATTCGGTGGCTTGAATCTTATAAAATAATAATTATTTATCATTGAGTTATTATATGTGAAAACTTTCTAATATTTGAGTCAGTGGTAATTGGGAGTTGCAATGATACCAATTAAATAAGTAAAAGAGTTAAAAAAAAAAAAAGCTTGGAGGATTTTTTTTCCTCTCTTTCATGCATTTCCGTGGTTGAGTTGTGGTTTTCTTATATAAAAGAAACAATTAATAATACATTTAAGCTAGGAAAATTTAATCTTCTATATTAGAAGATTCGAGTTTAACAAAAATTAAGACTTATTTTATTCTTTTTATATTATAAATTAAGACTTATGATATGTTATTGAATGCGGATTCTAAGAATAGAGGGTCCATCCACTTTTTCATCGGGTTGGGTCAAAGGAAAAATATCCATCGCAGCAAAGAGAAAAAGCATTGTATTTTGATTTGAATCAAACCATGTACTTCGAAAGTTGATTAGTTGGACACGCTCTTGATCTCTTGAATTTGCTGGCCAAATAGGATTGCAGTCTGGACTCACTGTTATTGTTGATGAGTTGGTGATATATAGCACCCTCAATTCCCACTTCTTAATTAAGTTTATTTATTTTTAGAATTATCATTATTTATATATATTTTTTTATCTATTTTTACTAAAAACTTAGAGTATCACAACAAATTTTTAAATGAAATTTTACTATTTATTTAAAGAGACATATCAATAAAAAGAGTTCTAAAAAATTCTTTAAATGAGATTTTTTAAATGAGATAGTGCTTCACACTCTTTTAAAATTAAAGAGTGAAAAGTTTAAAGAATTTTATTTGGATAATTTTTTAGAGAATATTATGTTATTTTTTTATCTCATAATTCATGAAAAGAGAGAAATGTTAATTCCCATTACTTTTATGGAGAAAAATGTTGGATTAAAATAGTAAAAAATTATTTTTATTTAAAAAGTCTGTTGAAAGATAATTTTTTTTTTAAATAAATAAATAAATGTTTAAAGAGTCTTTTTTTTAGTAATATTTTAAATTTTACATCACTAGGTTACATTTGAGGCCTTTGGGCTTCTTACGCTACTTCTTCGTCATCAAACAAAGATACTTGGCACCCACGTCGACCATATTGGAAAATGGAAACGAGTAATTAAAAGACAAAAAATGAATGAAAAAGAAAAAGCAATAATCCTTTCTTGCTTGGTACTTGGTAGCCAAAGAAGTTGCAGTGAGTTTAATATGTTTGACTTTTGAGAATGAGATGAGAAACAAAATGCAAAAGAAAATTATAGATTGTTTGTGGATAAAAATACCCTTTACGGTAAATCGAATGATCAACAACTAAGATTCTTTTCTCGACAATCCTGAGTCACAATTTAAATGTAATGGCGAACACTAAAATAAGAATTGTATATCTTTGAAATCAATATTGAATGAGTACTAAAATAATTTTTTTTTTTAAAAGTGATGAATAAGGATAATTTTAATTAATCTAAAAGTAAAGACCGGCGAGATATTTTAAGAAAATTAAATATCACTGCTTATTATTGATTAATCTACCTAAAATATGTCTAAGAGTCTTCTTTAATTCGTTAGTCTAATTAAATGATTCATGTGTTAAATATCTTCTCAAATTTAATATGAGAAAATATTATTTAGATTTCTTATGAGATTAAAGTGTATTATAATTACAAAATCTTGCTAGGTTATTTATAACATACAACAAATTTAAATGTAGTTATCCATCACTTCCTATTTATTTCACATGCTGCTATTCTCTTGTATTGAATAATTATTTTTGGGTCGTTGAAAGTTACATACGTATAAAGAGATAAACTATGTCTTTACTTAAAATATTTCAAGAAATCAGGGACCTCAGATGTTATTTTACTGCAAACTGAACAAGTAAGTCAATAAAAAGAAAGGGCAGCGATCAGAATCACCACCAAACACCAACCAAAGAGGATAAAATAGTAATTTAGAAAACAAATCGGACTCTATTTAAACTCCAAAATTCTCAGCCCTCAACTCGCCCGCCTGCCCGCGTCCTTTATTCGCTCGCTTACTCTCTTTCTCTGTCTAAAAATCCATTTTCATTTTCCCTTTTTTTCGTTTTCTGTGAATCCTGTAAACAGGAAAAAAAAAAGAAAAAGAAATGGATCCAGTGAACGAGTGGGGCAACTCCTCTCTTGAAACCGTGGACCCAGAAATCCACGACCTGATCGAGAAAGAGAAGCGCCGACAATGCCGCGGCATCGAGCTCATTGCCTCCGAGAACTTCACCTCCTTCGCGGTCATCGAAGCCCTCGGCAGCGCCCTGACCAACAAATACTCCGAGGGCATGCCCGGCAACCGTTACTACGGAGGCAACGAATTCATCGACGAGATCGAGAATCTCTGCCGGTCAAGAGCTTTACAGGCTTTCCACTTGGACCCCACCCAGTGGGGTGTCAACGTTCAGCCTTACTCCGGCTCTCCGGCCAACTTCGCCGCTTACACGGCGGTACTCCAGCCCCATGACCGTATCATGGGGCTGGACCTGCCGTCCGGAGGGCATTTGACTCATGGGTATTACACTTCTGGCGGAAAAAAGATATCGGCGACTTCGATTTACTTCGAGAGCTTGCCGTACAAGGTGAATTCGAGTACTGGGTATATTGATTACGATAAGTTGGAGGACAAGGCATTGGATTTCAGGCCGAAGTTGATCATTTGTGGTGGTAGTGCTTATCCAAGGGACTGGGATTATGCTAGATTCAGAGCTGTTGCTGATAAGTGTGGTGCCCTCTTGCTCTGTGATATGGCTCATATCAGTGGCCTTGTTGCTGCTCAGGTATCTCATCTTTTAGATCTGCATTTGGAAATTGCTATTTTAAAACGCTGGCGAGTTGAATAATTATAAATTGGTTTTCATTTTTCTGCTGTATGGACTGTTGGATCTTGCTTTTAACTTATGCTTTGATCTTGCAAACAGTATGCCAGCTAGTTTAGTTAGTAAAATATTTCAAGTTGAATTAAGAGATCTGGGTTCGAATCTCAATACTGTCTCACATGAGTAGAGGGTAGTTTTTAATTACCAGACATGCTCTGCTTAAATAAGTTTTTTCTAAAAAAAATTCTATGCGGGTTTGGTAATGGATCTAAGAGATGTGAAATCTGGAATGTATTGGATGATTGAAACTCATTTGTTTTGGTGGGATCATGGGGTGGTCTTGTTTTGTTTTAATTAAATATGAATGAGATCTAATACTATTTCAAGGAGTTTGAGATCTATTGATAGGATGGTGTAAGAAATTATTTGTCCTCTGATATTGAGTTAGAAGTATTATGTTTGACACCAGTCCCTCTAAGTTTAGTTTTGATTATAAAATATTTCCTACAATTTCAATCTTAGCTTGAAAGTTTGTTTAATGTCATGCATGCAAATCCAGTTACAATCCTGTGGTAAGTTCCATGTTGAATTAATGGAGTCATTGGGTTCTTACAGCAAGTCCTGTTGCAGTATTTTTCATATAATAAAATTTTCTTAGATTGTGTTTTGTGTTTGGTTTAATGTATGTACTTTTTTGGTTGTAGGAAGCTGCAAACCCCTTTGAGTACTGTGACATAGTCACAACCACTACTCACAAGAGCTTGCGGGGTCCTAGGGCTGGTATGATCTTCTACCGGAAGGGTCCTAAACCACCCAAGAAGGGCCAGCCAGAGGGTGCGGTTTACGACTTTGAAGACAAGATCAACTTTGCCGTCTTCCCATCCCTTCAAGGCGGTCCTCACAACCACCAGATTGGTGCTCTAGCTGTTGCCTTGAAACAGGCCTCGACCCCTGCATTCAAGGCCTATGCTAAGCAAGTCAAGGCCAATGCAGTTGCCCTTGGGAACTACCTAATGAGCAAAGGATACAGCCTTGTCACTAGTGGAACTGAGAACCACCTTGTTCTCTGGGATTTACGTCCTCTTGGATTGACTGGTAAATGATTTGCATTTTACGTGTTTGAGGAAGTTGCTATTTCGCATGTTTTGATAGATGGAGTTTTAACTCTTTGATGTAATGAATGCTCTTTTACAGGCAATAAGGTTGAGAAGCTCTGTGACCTTTGTAACATTACTGTGAACAAGAATGCTGTGTTTGGTGACAGCAGTGCCTTGGCCCCTGGAGGAGTAAGAATCGGTAAGAATTACTATCTGAATTGATGTATTCTTCATTGATCAACTGTTGAGGTCTTTGTATGCAAGCATGAAGCTTCTAATTCTGACTAAATTATACTATACTTTCTCAACATAATACGATTCATGTGCACAACAAAACCTTAGTTTTGTTTGGGATGATTCAATGATGGGAGTATATGTGGACAGGTACACCTGCCATGACTTCCAGAGGTTTGGTGGAGAAGGACTTCGAGCAAATTGGAGAGTTTCTTCACCGCGCTGTGACCCTCACATTGGAAATTCAAAAGCAGTATGGAAAGCTCTTGAAGGACTTCAACAAGGGTCTGGTGAACAACAAGGACATTGAGGCCCTTAAGGCTGATGTTGAGAAGTTCGCCGGCTCATTTGACATGCCCGGCTTCAAAATGGCTGAGATGAAGTACAAGGATTAGGTCTCAAAGTATCATTCTCGTTGTTGTTACTGTGTTGTCAGCAACTCTTAGTGGTGAAAAACAGAAAAAGAAAGAGAACGAGAAAAATTTGCATGCGTTTTTTAATTTTTGTTTTCATAGGTTTAAATGCTTTCGTTTTATGTTTTTTTGGTTGGTGGTACGCACCCTATCGTGAGAGTGAGATCCGTTTTTCTTTGGTCAAATGATGATTGTTCATTCTACAAATAAAAAAACCAAATATGTATTTTATTTCTTATAATGGGCAAATGAAATCTACCAAAATTATCAAGTATTTCTCTGTTTCAGTTCATTTTTATAATCTTGATTAGAGTTGGAAAAATGAGTCATTGGGTGTATTTGTGTCGTAATAGTTTCATATTGTGTCAAATATTAAGTTAAATTAAATGTAATTTATTTAATAATTTTGTTAAAACATTGAGATTTTAATTTAAAAAATAAATAGGTTACTTAATAATTTGTTTAATATATATATATATATATATATAATAAAATTTATATAAAACATTTGCAAACTATTATATATATTTATCGATGTTATAAAATATTTATATATATCAAAATATTATATATTTATACTATTAAAATTTTAATAATATTATTATATATCGATATTATAAAATATATATATTTAATAATATTTTACATATTTAAACTATTGAAATTTTAAATTTATATAAAAGTTTATAAATGAAATACTATATATATATTTATCCTTCTAAAAAAAATAAAAATAAAAGAGTAAATAATGTCTAATATTTGAGTTTTGATGACAATAGTTTATAAATTAATTTAAAATAAAAAATATAATTAAATCTTTTATTGAGTAAATAAATCAAGATTTTTATCCTAACTCGACATGAAAAAAACTATTATCGACTCTGACTTCACTCAATTAATAATTATATGAAAAAATAAATAATAATTTAAAAATAATGAATTCATGATAAGATAATCTGAAATTAACTATAAATACAATGCATCTATGTATTTGAAAGCTTGAGGAGAAATATATATACGGATAGATAGATAGCTCAAATTGGATAGGTGGGGATATTTTCTCGGCGTTGATACCTCGCGTAGAGCTATCTTGAGTGCCCTAACTTTTATTTTGATTTTCGCTGTGAAGTACGATGAGTTCGTTAATTGGTTATAGTAATAAATTGCTGAAATTTGTGTTTGATTTAATGAAATTTTTGTGTTTAAAAAAAGGGTGCTGATTTTTTCCCCAGGTTAAACTCCGAGTCAAACACCGAAACTGTCTAAAAACAATGTCGTTTCGCATCTTTCTTTCTTTCTTTTTAATAAAAATTTCAATAAACGGCGCCGTTTTAAGCTTCTCTTCTTGTCACCACACACCAAGACTCAGTGAACCTTGTAGAAACTTAAACCCGATAGGATTTGGCTTACAGTGGTTGCAAAATTTTCATCGAACGAATATTTGAATTTACCCCCCGTAAGGTGTTGTGCTGTTTTTTGCTCGTTCCTAAGTAACGTTGTGAACTTCTGCTCGCCGGTTACTCGAGCAGGATTCCTCGCTAGCTCCTGTATTTTTTCGTTTACTGGAACGGTGATTTCCTCAGGTCTACATCGACAAAGAAGATATCAGAGGTTGCTGGATATTTTTCTGACGAAAATCCTCCGACGCTCAAGTCAGTGATCGGATTAATTCTTTTGGTATCCCCTTTACTTTGAGGGACCGGGAAAAATATAAAGTTGTGAGAGGTAAAGAGATAAAATCTCTTTTTTTTTTTTTTTTTTTTTTTTCGGATAAAAGAGTTGGAGTTGATATTAATAGTTTTTTTTTTTTAAAGAAGAAGAATAATCCCTTTACCTTGTCTCTCGTTTGGTATTTATCCACCTGTTTTCTCGCTCCCTTTTACTTAGATGCCCACCTTCGCATTAATTTCGCCTGTGCCTTCCTCACAACTAGAGGTTACTGCAGCAGAACTTGGGGGCATGGGATGTCAGACGGGTATGGGTTCCTGTGACCCCATGATGGTGCCGTGTAGGTCTGTGTTTAATGATGAAACTGTGAGGGTGTGCGCTGGTCATCAGTTACAGTGACGAAACCCTACGGCGTAGGGTGCCTGCCAGGCATCGATCGTCGTGACAAGTTGTCGGGAGGAGGGATCGTCGTGCTTAAGTCTACTCTGCTCGAGCTTTGATTCCCCTCTGTTCATGGTGCTTCCGGCAACATGACCGGGTCCTGCTCGGTGGTTCGAGAATCTCTTATAGCCGAGCAGGATGGAAAGATCAGGGCTCGACCAGCCTTGGAGCACTTGACCTTGACCAGCTCTGACACTTAGCAAGGGTATCTTCGTGCTAGCGATTAGGTCTTCTGCTCGTAGATGGATTAACCTCGAGGGGGTCTGCTCGGTATCGCCCAAACACTAGTCCCACAGTTTTTAGTCTTTAGAGTGAAGCGATATAAGACTGGAAACTTCTTGTTCGAGCAGGTTTCCCCTCCTTTTTACCTTCTTATGCTGAGCTGTCTGCCTTTTCCGTCACTTCACATTTAATGCGAGACGCGTGGGCAGATCTGGGCTACTCGTTTGAATTTTGAAGAGGCAGTTATTTGAACAGTCGCGTCCCTTGAGTAGCATGCCATCTGTTGACATGACTTGCTTTTCCCTTTATAAATCCCTAATTTCTTTACTGTGCCTTATTTCCGACTTTGTCTAGATTAAAAACAGCTGCTTACAAGTGAAATTTACCTTCTTCTCTGCCCTCATCTTTATCTACTTTCATCAGATCCGTTTCAAGTATAAACTCTTCTCCTCCTCCTCGTTCTTGTTTTTTCCATTTTATGGGTTTCTAGTTTCCCACTTGATAGATTTTATCCCTAGGAGAAAAATGTCAGCCACTCAACAACCTCGTCGGATGTCCCCTGAAGAGTCATCTTCTTCGAGTGACTCTGAGACCACACGGGGAGTTCCAGTAAGGGACCAAAGTCTAGAAGAGGTAAAGGTTGTAGGGGAAACTCTGCTGCTATAGAGGCAGAGGGCCGGCCAAAGGTCAGAGGCCGAGTCATTTGCCATAGATAACATGAGGTGTGAGACCTCACACCAAGACTTAGAACGGCTTAGGGCCATGTACTATATTCCCGCCAGCGTTGATCTGCATCTTCCCGATAAAAATAATACCCCTAGCCGCCCTCCCCGAGGGTACGTCACCTTTTATTTAGAGTGTTTCAAGTGGGGCGTTAGGTTGCCCCTTCAGCCTTATTTTGCACGGGTCTTTTCCCAACTGCATCTGGCACCGGGGCAGCTGAACCTGAACGGGTAGAGGGTTCTGTCGAGGTTGTATGTTTTGTGGAGGTGGTGCAATTTGGGTGAGCCGACGATAGATAAGATAAAACATCTCTACCAGTTGAAGAGCAATCCAAAGGATGGGGGCTGGTACTACCTCACCTCTAGCTTGAAGGGCAAGAAACTCATCACCGACCTTCCCACCTCTGGTGGCAATTAGAAGGGCAAATTTTTTCTTTGCCGGGGGGAACTGAGGGCGAGTAGCCTTGGCCACCGAGGAGATCCCTCGCATTCCTTCTCCTTTTTGTACCCCAGGTCGTCTGCTGCCCATCGAGTTTTCTGTTTTGGCTTTTTCTGCTTACATTCTCTCATTATTTTTCTTGGTCTTGCTCGCAATCTCTTGGAGCGTGTCATACCGAGTTGGGGAAGAACTGCAGGCATACATTAACACCGCTTTGGATAATGCGAGCTCATGCAGAGAGCTATTGACTCACCAACACTTCACCGAGTTTGGTTTAATCCCCGAGGAAGGAGATATGAGCGGTGTTTTCTCTCGGTTGAAAAGGCCTTCGAGCACGGTGGAGAGGTCGAGCAGTTCCTCTGCTCCACCAAAGAGGTCCCGGGTTGACCACGTTGCCTTGCCAATCAAGAGAGCGAGCAGCCAAAGAAGCTCCCTAGAGGGCCTCAAGAGCTGTTATCCCGACAAGGTCCCGATCGGGGCGATCCCAAGAGCAGCAGCCCAATTTTACCGATCCCTACATTAGTGATTTCACCAGGCATATGGAGGAGAAGTTCGTGGAGGAGCTGGATTCCTCCAGCGTCACTGAGCTGGCCAATATGTTCCAGCGCCTCTCGAGCCGGGCAACGGCCACCGCCACTCCCTTCAAGACCAAGGCCATGACTTTTGAGAAGAAGATCAGGGCTGATAACTAGGGCTTAAGGCAGACGCTCGAGCAGAAGGAAGAAAAAGCGGTCAAGCTGCGTACTGACATCTCCACATTCGAGGAGAAGGCTACCCTAGCGGAGTCCAAGGCTTCCCAGCTCGAGAAGGAGCTGTCCATGGTCCGGGATGAACTTGTAAACGCCCGTAAAGACCTCGACATGCAGAGGTTCGCTTTTGAGAGGACCTTTGAGGCAGAGAGTTCTCGCCTTCAGCACAAGGTGGACTCCCTGGAGGACCAGCTTACGGAGGAGTACAACAAAAGGGTGACCTTCAGCTATGAGTGCATCATGTCCGTCCTGGGCAAGGAATGCCCTGAGCTGGATATGTCCAAGCTCGAGGCGGGCGTAGATGCTTATATGAATGAGTAGGATGCCCGTACTCAGGAGCCAAGGGATCTTTCTGCTCAGGAAGAGGTACATGCTGTAAAGTCCTCAGAGGCTGCTCCTCTAACTGTTGAAGCCCCAGCTGCTCCTACTACCGAGGAGGACTCTCGAGTTGTTTCCACTTCCGAGGCCCCAGTCCCCACTGCTAGCCCGACTGTTCAAGCCCCTTGAATGGCTTTACTGCATTTTTTTTTTGTATTTTCTGGCAATGTAATAAAGAACATATTTCTCACTTTGCCTTCGTACTTTTAATCTATTCCAAAATTCTCCATGGGGTAAATATCCTACTGGCTTAGGACCACTTCTATATAATTTTGACTATAGTTTGTTTCTGCTCGCCTTGTGAAATATGTGATCAATTGGACCAGTCCCCTATAACTCTTGTCTATTTTTCCTTAACCCAAAACAGACTTTAAGTCTTAAGGCCACAGTATCTTTCCATGCGAGCTCGTTGCGTTAGAGCTCATCTTGGCTTTGTCTGTCTTTTTGTCTTTGCTTGAAGTTAGACTTTACGGCTTCATCGTTTAGCTCCGTTCGTGAGCTCATCTAGCTTGAGTCTTTCTGGCTTATGCTTGGCTCCGTCTCGACTTAAGTTTAGGCTTTGAGACTTATGGCCTTTGCATTTGAGTCTATCTTGTTCGAGTCTTTACTTGGCTTATGCTTGGCACCATCTTGCCTCATGTTTAGGCTTTGAGACTTACGGCCTTTGCAATTCTCTACGAGCTTATTTTACTCGAGCCTTCTTTTGGCTATGCTTGGCATCATCTCACTTTAGGTTTAGGCTTTGAGACTTACGGCCTTTGCATTTCTTCGTGAGCTTATTTTGCTCGAGCCTTCATTTGGCTATGCTTGGCACCGTCTCGCACTTAAGCTAGGCTTTGAGACTTACGGCCTTTACATTTCTGCGCGAGCTTATTCTCTGCTCGAGCCTTTACTTGGCTATACTTGACATCGTCTCGCCTTAAGCTAGGCTTTGAGACTTACGGCCTTTGCATTTCTTCACGAGCTTATTCTCTGCTCAAGCCTTTACTTGGCTATGCTTGGCACTGTCTTGCCTTAAGTTAGGCTTTGAGACTTACGACCTTTGCATTTCTTCGTGAATTTATTCTGCTCGAGCCTTCACTTGGCTATGCTTGGCACCGTCTCGCCTTAAGCTAGGATTTGAGACTTACGGCCTTTGCGTTTCTTCGCGAGCTTATTATGCTCGACCCTTCACTTGGCTATGCTTGGCACTGTGTCGCCTTAAGTTAGGCTTTGAGACTTACGACCTTTGCATTTCTTCGTGAATTTATTCTGCTCGAGCCTTCACTTGGCTATGCTTGGCACCGTCTCGCCTTAAGGTAGGATTTGAGACTTACGGCCTTTGCGTTTCTTCGCGAGCTTATTCTGCTCGAGCCTTCACTTGGCTATGCTTGGCATCGTCTCACCTTAAGCTAGGCTTTGAGACTTACGACCTTTGCATTTCTTCGCGAGCTTATTTTGCTAGAGCCTTTATTTGGCTATGCTTGGCACCGTCTCGCCTTAAGTTAGGCTTTGAGACTTACGGCCTTTACATTTCTTCGCAAGCTTATTCTCTGCTCAAGCCTTTACTTGACTATACTTGACACCGTCTCCCCTTAAGCTAGGCTTTGAGACTTACGGCCTTTGCATTTCTTCACGAGCTTATTCTCTGCTCAAGCCTTTACTTGGCTATGCTTGGCACCGTCTCGCCTTAAGTTAGGCTTTGAGACTTACGACCTTTGCATTTCTTCGTGAATTTATTCTGCTCGAGCCTTCACTTGGCTATGCTTGGCACCTCTCACTTTAAGCTAGGATTTGAGACTTACGGCCTTTGCGTTTCTTCGCGAGCTTATTCTGCTCGAGCCTTCACTTGGCTATGCTTGGCATCATCTCACCTTAAGCTAGGCTTTGAGACTTACGACCTTTGCATTTCTTCGCGAGCTTATTTTGCTCGAGCCTTCACTCGGCTATGCTTGGCATCGTCTCGCCTTAAGCTACGCTTTGAGACTTACAGCCTTTGCATTTATTCGTCTTCATAAGCGTTAATTTGCTCATATGGTATCGATTGGTTTTGGAAGCTTTTTTCTTGCTCTTTATTTACGTACAAGATTTTACACATCTTTAATGTAAAGGAAACTGAACTCTTAATGCTCAAAATACAAAGGAATTTACTGAAAGTACTTCCTCAAATGCTGCGCATTCCATGGCTTTTTAACTTCTCGTCCATCTGGGAAAGTTACCTTATATGCCCCGGACCGGCCACTTGTGAGACTCTGTAGGGACCTTCCCAGTTCGGGGCCAACACCCCTTGTCTGGGATCTTTAGTGCTCAGTTTACTCTTCTCAGTACCCAGTCTCCCACCTGAAACCAGCGAATGTGCGCGTTCTGATTCTAATAGCGGGCTACCCTTTGATGGTATTCTGCCTTTTTCACTACTGACCTTTCCCTTTTTTCCTCTAGCAGATCCAGATTTGCACACATTTGTTCGTCGTTTTGCTCCTCATCGAAGTACTCCGTCCTGTGTGTGCCAATCCCTATTTCTGCTGGGATTACTGCTTCATGTTCGAATGTCAAGGAAAAAAGTATTTTCCCCGTGGCGGTTTTGTGTGTGGTCTTGTAAGCCCATAACACACCAGGTAACTCGTCGACCCAAGCTTCCTTCTGTTCACCCAGCCTGGTCTTTAGAAGACGCTTTATGGTTTTGTTTACGACCTCCACTTGCCCGTTCGCCTGCGTGTGTGATGGCGAGCAGAACTTTAGCTCTATCCCTATATTTCTATAGAAATCTCTGAACTTGTTGTTGTCGAACTGCCTCCCATTATCTGTCACCAGTGTGTGGGGGATCCCGTACCTGCAAATCACATTTCCCCAAATAAAATCAGTGGTCTTGCTTTCTGTAATACTGCTTAAAGCTTCCACTTCAACCTAATTGGTGAAATAATCAATTGTCACCACGGCGTGTATTGCAGATGCTCTCCCTTTTGGTAGTGGTCTGATCAGGTCAATCATCAACTGAGCAAAGGGCCATGGTGAGCTCATCACTTTGAGGTTTTCGGGCGGCTGAGACATGTAGTTAGCGAAGCTTTGACAATTCTTGCAGCTCTTGGCCTTTTCTTGCGCGTCCTGGTGTATCCAAGGCCAGAAGTACCCCTGCCTTAAGGCTTTAAAAGTCAGAGATCTTGCGCCAGAATGGTTGCTGCAAATCCCTTCGTGTATTTCTCTGAGGACGTAATCTACCTCATCTTTATCCAAATAGCGTAAAACCGGCAGGGTGTATCCTCGCCTGTACAATACCCCATCGATCAGTGTGTACCTTGCCGCTTGACACCTTAGTTTCTGGCTTATGCAGGATCTGCCTAAATGGCTAGTTTGTCAAGACGGCTATCGAGTGTGCTTGAAAGTAAGGCCTTAGCTTTCGAGCTGCTATTACCAGTGCAAGCGCCCACTTCTCCACCAGTGGGTACCGATTCTCTGCCTCTAACAAAGCTTGCTTGTATAATACACGGAGTGTTGCACTCCCGACTCTTCTCTTATTAGGACCGAGCTCGTTGCCCATTGCGACATTGCCAAATATAAGTATAGAACTTCTCTTGCTTGTGGTGTTGACAGTAATGGGGATTTCAGCAAGTACTCGTTCAGTTGTTGGAATGCCGCTTCACATTCTGGTGTCCACTTTGTCTTTCTCCCTTGTCTCATTTTTTAGAAGAAGACATGGCATTTGTCTGTTGCTCATGAGATGAATCTGTTGAGGCATGCCAGCTTACCCGTGAGGCTTTGTATTTCCTTGAGAGTGTACGGGGACTTCATGTCTATCACTGCTCTTATCTTCTCCGCGTTGGCCTCAATTCCTCTGTTAATGACCATGAAGCCCAAGAATTTTCCAGAACCCACTCCAAAGGCACAATTCTCAGGATTAAGCTTCATCCAATATTTCCTCAAGAGCGCGAAAGTCTCTTTCAAGTGCTTCACATGCTCCTCCGTGTCCTTGGACTTGGTGATCATGTCGTCCACATAAACTTTCATCGTGTGGCCGATCAGCAACTTGAAAATCTTGTTCACCAGTCTCTGGTATGTTGCCCCGCGTTTTTCAGGCCGAAGGGCATGATCTTGTAACAAAACAGGCCCTGGTTGATGATGAAGGCCGTGCACCCCTTATCTGGCCCATACATAGGAATCTGGTTGTAGCCTGAGAAGGCATCCATGAAGTTGAGCAGGCCGTGTCCCACTGTGGAGTCGACCAGCTGATCTATCTTTGGCAACGGGAAGCTGTCCTTTGGACAAGCTTTGTTCAAATGCGAAGTCTACGTACATTCTCCATTTCCCACTCGCCTTCTTCACCAGCATCACATTTGAGATCCATTTCGGGTAGCTGGCTTCCCTTATGGACCTTGCCTTTAACAACTTTTCCACCTCGCTGTTCATGGCTTCATACCTCTCCTGATTGACGCTCTCTTCTGTCTGACCGGCTTGGCATCTCTTCTTCTTGCTAACCTATGTCAAGCTACCTTCGAGTCAATCCCCGGTATGTCTTCGTGCATCTAGACGAATACATTAGAGTGTGCTCGCAAGCACTCGAACATGCCTTTCCTCAATGGCTCGCTAATACCCGAGCCAATCCTGACCTTCTTTTCACGGTCGTTTGGCTTTATCACAATTTCCTCTAGTTCTTCAGCGGGCTCCTGCCTTCCCTTCTTTGACTCTCCCCTCGAGTCCAACGATGTCACTTGCATTGCTTCCTTTGCCACTATGGTATAGAAGTTCCTCGCGACTCTCTGATCACCTTTGACAACTCCCACGGCTCCATTCACACGATACTTCAAGGCCAAGTAATGGGTGGACAACACCGATTGGCTAATCCTCATCAAGGACCTTCCTAATATTGCTTGGTAAGGGCTGACTTCATCCACCACCACGAAGTCTAACATCATACTCTTCTCAAAGGGCTTCGAGCCCATAGTCACTGCCAAGTTGATGATTCCCAGAGGGATTAACCTTCCCCCACCGAATCCATTCAGAGAGGTGCTCGTCTGCTCGAGTCTTATATCCGCTATTCCCATGTCATCGAGTGTGGACCTGAAGAGAATGTCCACTGAACTTCCCGAGTCCACCAGTATCTGGTTGATTTCCATGTTGGCGACATTTGCCCTTACAACCAAGGTATCCTCTTGGGGGTATAGGACCCTCTCCTCATCCTTCTCTATCCACATGATGGGCACTTGCCGCACCTTAAATCTTTTTGCAGCGGGCTCGGCGAGCAAGACTTTCCGACTACCAGAGGCGCATTTGCTGTAGTTCTTTCGAGCCCTATTTGAATTTTCTGCCATCATGGACCCCCTTGCTATCACCCTCACAGGAGGTGGTTCATGGTCCATGTCACAGGCTTGGTCATCTCCCGCTCGCTGCTGCTCGACTACCGGGTGTCCTCTTTCAATAAACTCTTCCAAGTACCAGTTTCTAACCAAGTCCTCCGCCTAGTTTTTCAAGTCACAGCACTGCGACGTCGAGTGGCCATGGTCGCCGTAGAATCGACAGAACCAACTTCTGTTCCTCCTACTAGCTGGCTTAGACATCGGTGTCGGGGAACACAACAGCCCTCGTTCCTCCAGAATTTGAAACATCTCCTCAAGTGGCACCTTCAGAGGGGGTGTATTGTCTGTAGGCGGAGCTTTGATCAACCAGCTGCACTACCCTATCCCGGGTGTGGAGGTAATGGGTGGTTGGCTCTGTTGTTCCTTTGCATGGGCAGATTTATGGGGGGATTGCAAGGCGGGTTGCCACTGTACTGCTGATATTCCCTGTGGTCCTGACTTGGAGACCTGTGAAGTGGAGCGGAAGCCACTCGCGGCTGGGGAGCCCTCTGATAGGGGTTATAGGGAGCAAATCGATCCCTTATTGCCCTGGGCTTCGTCTCCTACATTTCCACCTTATAGGGAGCAACTCGGGAAAGTTGTTGCTTGCTTTCTTTGCCCGTCCCTGAGCTCCTGTAGAACGGACGTTAGTGTCTCCATTTGCCTCTCCATCCGGTTCATCCTCTCTTGTATTTCCATGTCCCGGGCCTCATTGGCCACTTCTCTCAAGGTTACCGATTCTTCAGGGCTTACTCCTCTTCTGTTATTTTCTCTCATTGTCACGTTACTTTTTGAGTGTATTGGGAATTTAGAACTGGATCCCCACAGACGGCGCTAAGATGTTGATACTGTTTTCTACTCGTTCCCAAGTGATGTTGTGAACTTCTGCTCGCCGGTTGCTCGAGCAAGATTCCTCATTGGCTCCTACCTTTCTCTGTTTATTGGAACAGTGATTTTCTCAGGCCTGCGTCTACAAAGAAGATATCAGGGGTTGCCAGATGTTTTTCCAGTGAAAATCCTCCAATGCTCAAGTCAATGATCGGGTTAATTCGTTTGGTATCCCCGTTTGCTTTGAGGGATCGGGAAAAATAAAAAGTTGTGAGAGTTAAAGAGAGAAAATCCCATTTTTCCGGATAAAAAAGTTGGAGTTGAAATTAATATTTTTTTTAGAAAAAGAAGAAGAATAATCCCTTTCCCTTGTCCATCGTTCGGTATTTATCCACCTGTTTTCTCACCCCCCCCTTTGCTTGGATGCCCACCTCCGCATTAATTGTACCTGTGCCTTCCTGACAACTAGGGGTTGTTGCGGCACAACTTGGGGGAATGAGATGTCAGGCGAGAATGGGTTCCTGTGACTCCATGATGATGCCGTGTAGATCTGTGTTTAATGATGACACTGTGGGGGCGTGCGCCGGTCATTGGTTACAGTGACAAAACCCTGCGACGTGGGGTGCCTGTCAGGCATCTATCGTCGTGACAAGTTGTCAAGAGGAGAGATCGTCATGCTTAAGTCTGCTCTGCTCGAGCTTTGATTCCCCTCTGTTCATGGTGCTTCCAACAACATGACCGTGTCCTGCTCGGTGGTTCGAGGATCTCTTATAGTCGAGCAGGATGGGAAGATCAGGGCTCGACCAGCCTTGGAGCACTTGAGCTCGACCAACTTTGACACCTAGCAAGGGTATCTTCATGCTAGCGATTAGATCTTCTGCTCGTATCTGGATTGACCTCAAAGGGGTCTGCTCAATATCGCCCAAACATAAGGTACAGTCCCAAACCCTTTGGTCATTGTTGTTTTATTTTGTGCAGTACTGTCTTCTCATCTTTTTTTTTTTTTTTTTCATTTTTCCTGAGCTTTTGCTTCACAAATTTTTTCCCTTGGCATCAAACCCACTTTCCATATCAACCAAGTTTTGGAATTTGGACTCCAAAATGAACTAGAACACGCTTAATTCTCCAGTTCAAGAACCCTATGATCACATATTCTACATGAACACAAACCCTGTTTGAATTGCAAGGTTGATGATTAATTAATTTTGTGAACTCCATGATCACATGTTATTTTTTTTCATTTTCTTGTTAGTATATTCAAACATGATAGTGTTGGAAAGTGGGTAGTTTTAAAAAATGTGAGCATGCGATTTATTTAGCACCATCAACATGGTAGTATATGCGGCCAAGCAATTTGGTCACAAGGGATATGCAAAACAAATCGTATGCATCAGTGAAGAAACCCATTCCAGCGACAATGATTGAATTAATTAACAATTAATTATAAGAAAATAATATATTGCGATAATTAATTAACGAGAACCTAAGAAGTTCCAAGAATAAAGAGAGAGAGAGAGAGAGTGAACAGGTGGAGAAAAGGAAGTGACTGACAGAGGAAGTGAAGGAAAGGGGAAACGATGAAGGACCGGGGAAACCGGAAAGGATGCAGTAAAACACAATGAAGCAAAACGCGCCCGTTTTTGGGCTTTAATGAAACGCGCCCGTTTTGAGATTCCAGAGTTTGACCAGGGGTTTGAATTGGGGCAACTGTCATTTTCCTAACCATATCAAGTGCACCACAGATTTGCACGTAATATGATCCAAAAACACTCGAGGTATATATATAAATATATATATGAAGCAATAAAAATTTTGTCAACAATATGACTGCAAAAATACAAAATACAAAATTTATATGAAATCTACCCTATACTAGATGCAGCGGTTCATAATAGATTGATCTGAGCATCATTAACTATCCTGCAATCAAATTAGTTGTTGCTGATACTTTCTTCTTGCTTCATTCTTTTCCTTCCACAACCCGCGAACTCGGAGAAGAAATGAAAGAGCCCTATGGAGAATTTGGTCATAAATTCAAGCCCAGCCACAGCGAACTGAATTGATTCCCTTCAAGCCTACAGTTATGCCCTTAATTGATTATTTGTTCTAGGTCTTTTCTTTATTTGACTTCTATAACAATTTGGAGAATAATGATGTCGTACTGAAATGAGTACAAAAACAACTTTTTATTCTGTAATAATTTCATTTTTATCTTTTAGTAATAATGTGTTAAATTTTGCACGGTTTATCACTACTACAATTTGGCTGAAAAGTTGAGAAAATTGGAGAAGCAAAAACACTTTATCAACAAATGAATTTATTATAAGACTAACATAGATATCGTCCGAACACCACTATTATTTTTATAAATTCAAATATAAACCAAGGTAATTAATTAAAAACTAACATAGCATTAACATTTTTCCAGTTATAAACTAATGACAACTGAAATTTCTTTTTCATCCATGTGAGTTGAGTTTGAACACACTTTACACTATAAATAACCTACAGTTGTTTCATAACAAACTAATAATTGGCATACCACTCACATTTGAGAACTAAGGACAAATGTATAAATTTTTATGGCATACACTTACATTTGTCCTTAGAATAAAATTTCAGAAAGCAACGGCTTGATCATTTAAAGGGCAACCTAAAGAAAGAAAAAAGGAGGAAACTTAATTAATAACAATATTTTCTACAAATTGATTTGTTATGAAAATCATCCTTAGTTTGTGCATATATGGGTTAGTCGTTAGCAAGTCGCCATTAGGAGAAGGCTGGGATAATAATCGCGGGATACAAGTTTATCGGTAACAGACTGCAACTTGATTCATTACACTAAACACTAACAATCGCTAATCAAATATCTCCTGGGCTTCAATTATACTGTGCTGACTGGGAAAAAAAAGGAAAAGAAAAAAAGAGCGACAGAAATTAGTCTGTATGGCAGTATGAGATTAAATCATTAAAAGATAATGTTCGATGAGAGGTTGCAACAAGAATAATAAATTCCCAAAACTAACGTATGATGACAAGCTAAAATGGAAACCTCAGAAAAAGATGGATAAAAATGAGCTTACTGATCATCTTTTGCAACCCGATAATATTTCTCCGCATGTTGTCGTTGACCGATTAGTTGAGCAAAACGCTCATCATGAGTAATCACAATTAGTTGAAAGTTCTCTTGGCCCTTTCTGTCCTCCATAATTCTGAAAGGAGGTAGACGATTAGATGGGTACATGCAAAGCCTGATACAGTTAAATAGAGGTGAAGGTTTAACCGGTTCCATTCATACCTGTGGAGAGCAGCTGCAAGACTCTCAGCATTAGGACCATCCAAGTTTGTGGTTGGTTCATCCAATGCCAGTATTCCGCAGTTAAGGCAAAAAGTCTCAGCTAATGCCAACCGTATAATAAGGGAAGCGAGGACCTGAATGCAAATGAAAAATTTTTGACTCTATAAACCGAAAATTTAAAGAAGTCTTAAAACCTGTCATATAAATCTCTCTGTTTCTTGCAGGATGCATTTGATGATTACTCACCTTTTGACCAGCACTACATCTTCCTCTCATTTCTAGCTCTGCATCTCCGGTCTGCATAAGAACCTGTATAGAATACAATAGAATTGATAAAATACATTTGAAGTAATAGCAACAATGAACAGAAAGAAGAAACAAATTGATTCGATACCTTGTAACTATAAGAACGAGTCCCAGCACCTTCAGAATCCGAATGAATCCTAATGTAATCTATATCTTGTCCTCTGTATGTTTGCTGCCATAATTCTCTTATAATTTTATTTATTTCCTCCATTTTCATTGTGTGGAAGCGCATGAGTGCTCTAAGGGAAACACCGAAACAGATCAAAAGAACAAAAAGTTCAAAATAATGTGGGAAGGAACTTGTGACTGCTGTAATGAAATACCTTAAACCCCTATTGATCAGACGAAAAGATGGCAAAATGTAATAACCAGGACCTCCTACCTAGAGCATCTTATTTCTTAACATATACTGCATCACTTAAAAGGGTGAATAGGGGAACTAAGACCCGATAAATTAAGCTGGATGGTATCAAGAACAAAGACAAAAGCTTATATGATAGCTTACTTGTCAAGTGCATTGTAGTATCTGTCCAGGTCCTTGTTTGCCATCTCAGTTGTCTGCCACAAAATTTTACAAGTTAAATGACACCATGGAGCTAGAGATGACAGTGACAATCACTCAAGCAATTGTAAATTCTCCCACCTTAAGCTGGATTAGCTGATCAAAGTGTCGTTTATCAATGTCCATGTATTGTGCCTGTTTAAGATCAATTTTATTTCTTGAAATATTGCTCTGATATACGGACATTGTCCCTCGGCACCTGTTTACCTGTTGAGAATAAGGAAAACCACACTTTAGTTTTCTTTAAACATAAAAATGACCTGAAAATGAAGGTTTGAACTGAAATGTTGATCTGATAAACAGAAGTACTATTGCAATTTAGATACAGCACAGATGCAGCTCATTTATAAAAGTGTCTCTCACCCCTAACTGATCCATTTATAATTAACCTTAGTGTGCATGGATTATAATAAGTTCCAACCTTTTTATTACCACCCAATACACATTATAATTAGTAGCAACAACTGACAGAACATAAAGCTCACACAGGATTTCAAGTGTACAATTAACTATCTTCAATAACTTGGAATAAATTGACTCGTATAATTTCTTCTTGAGAAGTATGCACTTCAAGTCATACTCTTCCTTAAAGTAACAAAACTCACCCAATTTTCTCCTTCAAGAGTGTGAAATAAACTTGGACATATTTTATATTTTACAGTTGGCACAAATTGGTCTCCAGTAGGAGTGAGGAAAAAAGGACGATAAAATTACCAATACATTTGCCAAAAGGTGAGAAAAAAGAACTATTATTAAATAGAAAAGCAAGAAAAGAGAAACCCAATTATGAACAAATTACGGTTTCTCAAATAATTCATTAAACACTTCTACCATGCAGAAAATAGCTAGCAGTTATCCCATCAGTAATACAAATGAAAATATATATATATAAGAATGGCAGTTAAAAAAAAAAGGGGATAACATAGGAGATGTCTGAAGGGACCATATATACCTCTGAAAGAAGTCTCTCCCTTTCTTGCAAGTGCTTTCCCAATTCAGTTTCAAATGTTGAAACCCCTCCAATCTTCAATATTCTTTCTTCAAGAGATTCAATCTCAGAAGAAAATTTATCTACTTTAGCTTTCGTTTCCCTGTAATTCAAGTTGTCTTCAATATTTCGTCTTATTTGATCTTGATTCCGCACTATGTCTTTGAATCGGTCGAGCTCAGCTGAAATCTCGCCATTCCTGATGTTACAACTTTTAACTTCAGATTCTGACTGAGATTTCTTCTCTTGCAGTTCTTTTAATCTCTCATCTTTCCTCAAATCATAATACCTGATAGAACAAAATTGATGATTACAATTCATGGGATTGGAAAACCTAAAATATCAACCTTATGTTCAAAGCATACTCTTTAATCTTAGAAGCAATTTTAAGCAGGGTCTCAATTTCCTGTTGAAAGTTTATTTTTTGTTCAGCCAGCTCCTCATATTCATGATTAAGTTTGACTTTCAAATCATTGTAGTCACTCTGTAATTTCTCTTTCTCCTTGGATAGAGGACCAAAAGCCTCTGCTAAGAGCTGAAAACCATCAGGAACACGCATTATTTTACAAAGATAACGACCAAAAGGACAAAAAAATTGTTATCAAGGAAACAGCAAGTGCCAAAGTAAGCAAATAAAGCATCGAACAGTTTGTCACTGATTTTTTTTTTTTTTGGGGGAACTTAAGCAGCATAAATTCTAAAAAAATTCCAAGACACTTGATTTTGACTCGTATATAACCAGAGTTCTGTACTAGAAGTACCCCCCAAATATATCTGGACATAGGATTACAGATTGAGAACTTCATAATGTCAAGGAAATATATTCTCAACCTATCTTTCGAAAATCCTAGTGTTTTATGAATGAATATACAGCAGGTTATCCAGATACAATCATCAGGCCATTTACTGAATCTTAACAACCTGTTCACAGTGCAGAAAAGACAAGCACCGGAATAATTGTTTATCAAGTCTGCTTAATTACAATCCCCAAATTCAAACTACCTCTATAACACTTGGCACAACTTAATGCCAACACTGTCACCAACTGCTACTCCTAGACAGGTTCTTGACAATGAACATTTAAAACTCAAGTGTGAACTCTTGATTCTGTTCATCAATATAAGAAGGCTTTTCCTAAACCTAGTGGTAAATTCCCCAAGTAGATTTTCATACCTATTTTTTAATTTAATGCACCCATAAGCTACCACAACCTTTATATGGTCAACCACTTTCCACTTTTTGATTGTCATAAACCAAATGCTTCAACAAACACCATGCGATCAAATAATATACAACCACAAAAAGTAGTTCTAGGAAGAACAGACAACCTTCTCATCAAGATCAAGTTGAGCTTTTTCCTCCATCAAATGCTCCAACTCTTCTTCTGCCTTCTTAAAATCCCTCAATGTATTAGCCGCCTTAACTTTTTCCTCCCTTAGAGTGTGCCATCTTATCTGAACGTTTGACAAATCATTTTCCATGTACCTTTGCTCATCCCTTAACTTTTCCAGTTCACTCTGGAGATTATCCCTGCAGCCAGTGGAAAGAAGAATAGATAAAAAGGAAAAAGCAGCAGCTAGAAAGATCAAGAATTCAATGATAACCTACAAGGTGATTAGCCTTGGAGATGATGGAGATGCGGGACCACTGATGTATTAGTGTATGGAGAAGTAGCAAGAATTTAGAGCTTATGTGATTATAAAATGTCGATTTCAGGAACATCCTTTATTTGATTCAAGAAAAACTGTCTTAATTTAATTTCCTTTCAGTTTTATTTGGATCCACAAAGTAGGTCTCCATGAATTTCCTTTAATGTGATATTTGGTCTGATTTGAGAATGTAAAACACTAGATTTCTCTTCCTTTTACTCTCTACTCCATACAAGACAAACTTTGGTGCTTTTTGGTTTTTTTGGAAGAAGCCACTGGAGAAGCTTTATCAATCCAACTCACCGAGAGTCGTATTTTTCTAAGCTGGGGAGAATGATTCAGAATCAAGGTAAAGACTTTTATATATTTTTAGGGCTTTCCAATTGTTAAAAAATTTTCACTTTCCTCCGGCAGTTTTCATAGTTAGGTGGGCTTTATATTTCATGAGTAAGTTGTTTTTCTAGGATTTTGAGTTCCTGTTTTGTCTATGGTTTGGCAACCATTCAAGTTTTTTTATATTCATGTAGACTTGAATGTTTTTTTGAATGGAATAAGATTGTTCTCCCCTTTTCTGTTTGATTTCTCTCCCTGTGCTTCCGGTTTCTTCAGTTATCTAACATTCCCTAACACACAACCCCACCCCTCCCAACCACAACTTTCCCTCTTTCTATCTATAGTCATCTTGTGGGACAGCGGACACGTCCAACTAATATCAAGAGATTTGCTTTTCTGGGTGGCACTGGATGAATGTACTATTTAAACAAAACCTATATCAAAGCTTTTCAATGCTAAAAGCTAGAAAAGGAATATACATCAAAGAAACTTACAGCCAAGATCATAAATCAATCAAGTTAACTGCATATCATAAACCAACTAAGTTAACTGCATGCCGATCACTTCAAATTCCTATAGCCCTGAAAAAATCAAACAACAAACAATTGGCGTATGGTTCTTAACATACTTTGCACTCAGGAAGCCATTCAGCTCCAGCTGGATTTCTTCCATAGTTCTAACACCTTGTCCTCGAGAGTCGAGCATATATTCCAAATCATCAACTTGCTTTTGCCACAATTGGATTTCTTGAAAGAGTCTGTCAGCTGTTTCAACAGGTTGTACCAAGGCTTCAACTGATTCCTTATCAGCCTTAATTTGAGCTAAAACACCTAACACCTACAGACAAAGCATTTAACACATTGTCAAAATCAGGTAATCCCGTGTACATTGTAAAGTTCATCAGTCATACAATATAGCTGGAAACAGTAATTGAACGAATAGTAAGGAAATTTAAATTCATGAAGAACTTCTCATCTACCCTTGGTACGAAAATGATGCCAAGATTGTAAGGCAAGAAACACAGAGAATGAAAGAGAACAAATAATGAAAGGAAAGAGTCACGTCATTCTTCTACGTATTTGTTGATCTTGAATGTATTTCCATTACATGCTCAACCTGCTAAGAACAAAATCCATCCACTAGTGACATCAATCCCTTTTTAGTTGCAGCACTCATGTTCTTATCATTCTGCCTTTCAAGGGGGAAAATCTTCTGTTAGCCAATAGACAGCATATCATTTTCTATTCGCCTGAGCAGTGCTGCTGTAGTAGCAGGTACTCTTGTGCTTATATAACATCCAAATTGAGCCTACACAGCCCTAGACATCCACATCACAGTCAACAATCTTCCTAAACATCTATGAATTGTTGTAAAAGCAATCAATTCCAAGTCCAGATCTTTAGATACACATCAGCTCATCTATATTCCTCAATCTGGCCCCTAATTGAATAGTTTTAAATGATAATTCTTCTAATATGATTCTACATTAACTTTTCATCAACAGTATATCATTAAGAAATTATTAGAGCTTAAATATTATTTATATGCTTACCTAAGGGCTTAAACTTTTAGGTTAAGCAGTAACTTAACGTGGTACTAGAGCTAGTTCGAACAAGTGGTCTAGTGTTTGAATCCCTTCATTGTTAATTAATTAAAATGTAAAATATTTGAGTTTGTGTTTGTGTTATAAAGGGTCTTCATAAGGAACCCTAAGTATCATTTTGTCAAGGCTTTAAGCTAGTAAATTTTTTCTTTTTAATAAATTTGCATCATTCATATTATATATAAAAAAAAAAAAAAAGATGCTATGTGTCGTTTTGTCTAAGCTTTAGGCTAGTAACTTTTTTCTCCCTTCTCTTTTCTTTCTTAATAGTATTGGTTCATTCATATTATTTAGAAACAAAAGGTATGTGTCTCTTTTAGGTTAAGCAGTAACTTAACGTGGTACTAGAGCTAGTTTGAACAAGTGGTCTAGTGCTTAAATCCCTTCATTATTAATTAATTAAAATGTAAAATATTTGAGTTTGTGTTTGTGTTATAAAGGGTCTTCATAAGGAACCCTAAGTATCATTTTGTCAAAGCTTTAAGCTAGTAAATTTTTTTCTTTTTAATAAATTTGCATCATTCATATTATATATATATATAAAAAAAAAAAAAAGATGCCATGTGTCGTTTTGTCTAAGCTTTAAGCTAGTTACTTTTTTCTCCCTTCTCTTTTCTTTCTTAATAGTATTTGCTTCATTCATATTATTTAGAAACAAAAGGTATGTGTCTCTTTGTCTAAGCTTTAAGCTAGTAACTCTTTTCTCTTAATACAATTTGCATCATTCTATTGTTAAAAAAAAATAAAAAAAGAGGGAGGGGAGAAGTTTTGTCAAATTGCAACTTAATGCACATAACATTGACCCAATTTCAAGCCAATGAAATTTCTTAACACACCCTTAAAATAAACCTTTGGACAATACTCATTTTTTTGGCCCTAAATAAGAACCTTGGGACAAGTTTTGAAACCAAAATTTTTGGCTTAATAGCCTAATATCTTGTTGAAGCCCATTTGAGCACCTAGGATTCTTTGATGATCTCAATTGCATCATACAGGATGAAAGGTGAAGTTCCTTTTATGCTAAACAAGACCAGGTTTAAGCCAAGACCTCCTTGAACGTAGAGTGAATTTAGGTATCATAAACCCCAGATTCTTATTTATTTTGATTAGAATTCGGACTTTTACTACGTTTAAGATCCTAACAACTTTCAGCCCAAGAAAAACATGTTTATGATTCGCATAAACTCCAAGAAAAAAGTTTCGAAAATCCCTTGATTATCTAAGATCTGAAAACCAAAAGGTGAATTGCAGAGAATTAGTCTGATATAGAGCTCTCTTCCCCCCACCTCCTCCCCAAAAAAAAAGAACAAGAAGAAGAAGAAGCTAATCACAAACTTCTTAAGGAACCAAATCACAAACTGATGCAACTTTAAATCAATTATTTTGGTAGGAAATTAAGAAAAATAATATTATTGAAGAAAAATAAGATATACAAAAAAAAGAGGATAAATAATGGAGGGGAAGCAATCTATAGAAAACTCATCTATGAGCTCTGACAGTTATCCATCCCTCTCCTAACCAAAAGATATTTTCTCCAATGGATGTTGCATGTGATTCTGACAAAATAAACATGCGATCTACAGAAGTGATATCACAAACGGTCAACTAGATATCTATTTTCAATGCAGCAAACATCAGAAGTTAGTTAATGAAAAACTATGCAGAAGGTTGCCAGGTAACCAAACGGCAAAAGAAACTTTCTGAAGCTCATCACTGTTAGAAAGATGTTAACATTTATTTGTCTAGAGTCAGTTTGAGGAATACAAGCATACAATCAAGAAATAACTAATTATTTTTTTACAGAGTCAAAAAGTAAATTATTATGTTCCACACATTCTAATATGCAGTCTTCCTCATTATAGAATTTGACACCTGTTACGGCCTTTTTTCTTTTTCCTTTTATAGGAAACAGTTTAAATACTTTTCATCCAACATGTTGAACAATATAAAACTTTGAACTAATACACAATCCAATCACCACTCGTAGAATGTATAAATGAATTTTCCATACAGTATTAGAATAGAAAAAACCAGTGCCATGTGAGGATTCTCCCACAACCCTCCTTTTGGTTTAATTACGTGGAAAGAAGTGCCGTCGCTTGTACTTTTCAAAAACGGCAGTATTCAGTAGCCGTAAAAATTATAAGAATCTTTTATTTATTTATTTTTTGGACAAGAATTCAGGAAACAATGACAATTTTGTTAATAAAGGGAAAAAGCAAGGAGATCACATGTGGACTAGGTGTCCACAAAGAACAAAAAATTGGGGAGGGAAACCAATCTATACAAATATAGATCCCAAAAAAACTATTTATGAACAGAAACAATACCCATTCCTCCAATCATCCAAAAAGATATAATATATATAAAAAATTAAAAGTAATTTTCAATTGTAGATGAAAACACTGCATTGGATAAAATAAAAACTTGACTATCACAAATTTAAAGCACTTGAATTAAAAAATTAGAAATATCTAAAAAGGAAATGTAAAGAACTCCTACTTACGTCATCAAAAGCTTGGGACTTCTGATCCAGCTCTTCTGTAAGCTCATGCAAATTTTTTTCAGCAAGAGGGATTGTTTCCTTGCTAAGTTTAACATATTCTTCATAAACCATGCGGAGCTTGTCTAACTGCTGAAAGTAAGAATCAGCATTTGTGGACTCCAGAGCCAAAACTTTCAAGTGCTCAGCTGAACTTGCTGCCTTTCCTCTTTGCTGTAATTTGTGAGAAAATATCAGCAATCTTGGTATAACTCTAAAAGAAGCTCATATAGTCTCTTCCAGCAGAGTTAATGGACATCCAATGAAAAATCAAATATCAGGAAATAGAAAAAGTATGTGCAATAAGTTGATGCAAAACCCACCTTAAAGATTTAACCATGAATTATACCAACCTTTTTAACAAATTCATCTTCCTCCTCAGCAGAGAAAGGACGTTCACAGCAAGGGCAGACATGATGAGCACGGGCAACTCTTTCAAAAGGATCAAACATTTGCCTCATACCATCTGCAATATTGTATTTACTGCATATAATGCACCAAGCATAGCATTAGCACCTTCATAACCACAAAATAGCATATGTCACCTTGGCCATTCATACCTTTTCTGAACATCTCTTTTCTCCTTGGCCGAGTCCAAGACTTTCTGATAAGTATCGATGCTGAAAATTTGCTGATTCAAGGACTCGAGCTTGGATTCAATAAATCTCTTCTTAGCTGCATTAAATCAGAAGAAATAAAATTATTAAGGAGCAATTGAGCAATTATATTCTCTACTTTGGGGAAGTGGGGGAAAAGTGAAATCCATTGGTAACAAAAATAAAATCAGAACAGTACTAGTTCTCAATATATACAAATTTGGTTCTTAGAAGCAAAAATAGTAACACATCAAATCCTTGTTAATCAAGTTGTCAATTTTATGCAAACAATCCTAGGGTTGTTCTGTTGTGCCCAAGACCAAGCCATATGGCTGATGTGTATCAGTTTTGGAGCTCTTACAAACATAGGCTCGAAGTGTAAGAAAGCTATAATACGCAATTATAACTTTGTTAAGCTCTGGGATGATACTTACAGTCCACATCCTTGCGATGTTTGGACAGGTTATCAGTCACTTCTTGTATTTTCATCTGCAACATATTTACCTCCTTATCAGCTTCACGAGATTTTGAGCTCAAGTCATCAAACTCCATTAGAAGAGCCCTGCACCAGCAAAAGTACCAATCCCAAGGACAACTCATAAAGCGATTGAAATGAGTAAGGATCAAACCAAGCTAAAGTAAAAAACATTAGATTTGTCACCTCTAACTTATAAACCAACAAAATCCCTAAAGAATGCTGATGCAAGATGAAAATTTGAAAATGGGGAACATGTATCACTAATCCAAATTATTGCATAATGAATTCAGAAACACAAAAAAAACAATAAAGCAATGCTATGTTTCAAGAGAAAAAGTTTCAAATTTACCAAAGTTAAGGACTTAGCCAACATTTAAGGCTCAAGCAGAAACATTCTGACAGCTAACAATTCCTAGTATGTTTAGTTGGATTAAACTTGTGAAAGGGAAGAGAATGAATTTCCAGCTTATGTATATGCAGTAGATTTCCAACAACTACGAACCTTATTTGAAATAACACAACTTCGTACAAATCTCAGACCTTAACTCACTTTATCCTCCACATTTTTTCCCCTTATAAGAAGTGTAATGCTTTATTAACATTCTATGCATCTAAATTTTAGAAGCCATCACTTGTAGTAATTCTATCCTGCATTGTTTCTTCCAAGCACACTCTCCAAAGTGACTAAGTGCATGTTTGGGATTGTGGTGGATCGTCAAATACTCTAGTTCCATATTATGTTTGGGTCATCAAATTATTGTGTAGAAGATGGTTGATTTGGATTTTTTTTTTTTAACCCTAACACTAGCAATAATTGAATAAGTGATTATCCAACATAACTAAATAGGTTCAAATTAAAAAAAGACTTAGATGGCAAGTGTAGTTTTCATTTGATTAATCACTCTTCATGTTTGGTCAATTGCCCAGTCAAAAGGATATAATGAAATGAAAAGAGCTCTTCTATGTGTGCTTGCATGCTTTATTTTGGCAAAAGATGATTAAAAAAAAAAAAAACATAACTTGAGTGAAATAAAGTACGAAAATCAATTTTTTTTTGGGGGGATTAAAGGCAATAAACAACCACCTTAGGGCTTGAGTAATTTCCTTTTTCAAATCCTTGTCAGGAGGAAGCCTCCCTTTAAGCACACCTCTGATTTTATCCTTGTATTCACCTATTCTGTGTAAAATAAAATAAGAAAAAGAAAAAAAACTTCAACAAACGAAAGAAGGACAAGATAAAAAACAAAAGATAAAAAGAAAGATAAAAGATGAGCTAATGAAACAGAATAAGAGTTACATCTTTTCGTGTTTTTTCTTGTGATTCTCCAATTCTGCCTTCTTCAGAGCCAGTTTCACTCTGTCCTCAGAATCACCAGCCATTATGTCTTTCTCTCGATTAAGTGCCTTAATTTTTTGATCTATGCCAAACAGCTCACTCTGTTTTTGGCGTATGTTTATTTCAAATTCTCTTTCAGCAAGCTGATTAGTCTTTCGCTCAACTTCTATTCGCTGTCAAAATACGCAAGTAAATAAAGAGAAGCATTACATGCCTGTAGCTTGGTGTCAGCCACTAAAATAAAAGTTATCATTCGCAAGCAAGAAAAATCAGCATTAAAACTTACCATCTTATTTTCTCTTTCATCAATGTGAGAAAGATTGAGATTAGAGATTTGAAGTTCAAATGAGTCGTGTTCATTTTCCTTCTCCTTGATGCGTTTCAAAATACCTACCTGCAGGAACTCAATTTTAGAACCACACACCCTGAGCTTTGAGATTTTTATATAACATGTATTTTTAAAAGGTCACCTTAATTTCCATTTTAGCTTGTTTATGAGCCTCAATGTTTTTCCAACGATCATTGGCATCCAAGTAGCTATCCCATGCCATTTTAAGAGCTTGTTCATTTGATTTCTGAAACAATCAATGCTCTTCATTATAGCCATAACCAGGCTAATATATGTAAAAGCTAGTCAAGATTCTTGAGGTGGATTAATTTGAAAAGGTAAATATTTTAAATTCTAATAATTCATAATATATATGCATATATTGTAAATGAGTGACGAAAAAAACTAGCTATAGAAACAATAAAAACCACCTTCTTATCTTCTAAGTCCCTTCCAAGATCACTTAATCTTGATCTAATGCGATTTATGAAGTTCAAAGCAGCTTCATTGCTGAATGGGGCATTTGGAAGAGACCCTAAATTATGCCTTGCAAATAATTTTTGAATGGTGGAATCTCTTTCGTTCATTTGTGACAAATGAGCCTAAAGGCAAAAGGAACAAAGCGAGTTGACATCAGTCTAAATGAATTGGACAACTTTTACAGTATCATATGTGATTAATTCTATTAATATTACTCCAGCTTCAGACAGAAGTTTGGTGATCTCGGCTGTGTAAGCTTCTATATTATGGCTAAGAAATAAAATTTTTGTTCCCAAATCATTCTTTTCCCTCTCCAGCTTGCTAATGTCACTCTCATGCTTTGCAACTATTCCTTCAAAAGTGCCTTTCAAATTCTTTAATTCTTCATCTGTATCTGACAAATAGAAAACAAATATTATGTTGCTAACTATTAAACTTTATAATAGCAATTTTATACTAGCAGCATGTACATGGGTCCCTACAGAAATATTAGTGAAGACTTGGTAAAGAACAAAAACACAAATAAAATATAAACTAAAACATGTGTATATGGGAAATAAATCGAAAGTTATATTATGATGTGAATTGATAAACCTTCAATTTCTTCCGCAAGAGCTGAATACTGTTTCTGTTGCTGTTCAAACAAAGTGCTTCTGCTTGCAGTCATGGTTGATATCTGGGCCTGCATTTTCCGCAAATCCTTTAGTGTTAGTTCAGTATGATGAATTTTAGCATCCACGTCTTGGGTGTCTTTTTCCAACTCCTGCATTTGATTTTTTAAAACTTCTGTCTTTTCTTGATCTTGAGAAATGCTTTCACGAAGCTGCACAAAAACAACATCACATCATAACACACTCAATTTAAGTTCATCAAAACAAAACATAGACTAAAGGACAAACAAAACAACCAGGCAGATACATAGATATATAGGCAGAAAGGAGAAAAAGAGAGAAAAATAGCAGGAAAATGCAACTGGAGAAGAAAAGAAACAACAAGATTATCAGCGAGGCCGGAGCAAATGAAAGCATATAAATCTTGAAGTAATAAAATAGAACATTATAAAGAACTATAAAGACCAATAAAGTAAAAATATGATATAAAGCATTCCAAAGAACTTCCGAGCTTTGTTATTGATCTAGACTTGGAAAAAAAGAAAGATAATCTCTGGAGGAAAATGAGGATAAAGGAAGGTCAAGAATATCAGCAGTAATATCAGTTTAAGGAATATCAAATTACGTTTACCATGCAGCAAATCTCTTAAAGTAACTCTGCTCAGTGAAATTATAACGATGCCAAGGGCTAAGGATAAGAAAATAGTAATAGCTAATGCAGTCAGTCTTTAATGAACTTGAAGAGCAAATCGCTAAATCTTTGACTTGGCATTAGCCAAGCCTGTGGCATAACTACAATAGAGAACAAAGACTATAATACCCATAACTGCTTGGCACCGAGCACTAAGGATCTCCAACCCTTTAACAATAGAAAGAGCACAAAAATGTTTAAACAGAGTAATTTGCACTTCAGTCCTTGGTGCGTTTGTTCAAATTACACCAAAGTTTGTTGAAATTATCAATTAAGGCACTCACATTCACAAGGTTTACCAAACAAGTCCCTTAACCAGATTGACCATTAGTGTTGTGATAAAGAAATTTGAAATGGCTAGTGTACCCTTTCAAAGTGAAAATACTGATTTACCCCTGAAAAAAAAAAATCAGGAATCCTAGCAATGCAATCTTCATCCAGGATGGCTGTAGAAGAATCTTGTCAATAGCCCATCCTGATGTGTCAACATTTTTCAAAAATTTAATATAGTAATGCATGCTTTATAATACAAACTCGAACTTATTTGGTCTAACTTTTGTGCAAACTATATAATACAAACCCCATTTAGCCACTGTTTTCCTTAATCTGCAACAAATGCCTCAAACAAAGCAATTCCCATCATAACAAATGAAGCCATAAAAAATTATAAATATATCTACTTGTTTACTTTGGCTCACTAATTTCATTCAGTCTCGTCCCAAAAGTGTCCAATCAGTATCAGCTTTATCCCTTAATTATCACATCAGCATAAAAAGAATTTTTTTTTTTAAAAAAAACACTGTATGATTGTCAACAGTAATAGTAAACACACTTTTAAAAATTTCACAACAATGATCCTGGTGATTTCAATTATGCTACAGAAAGGACCATAACAAATTTTTTAAAAACATAAAAAATAACCACAAATTGCTTAAATTTATAGAAATTGTAAAGAGAACACCTACTTTAATAGGAGAAGAGATAAGGAGACAAGTGTGATCAACTGGACAAATATTTTTTACAGTAAGCACCTTATTGTCAGTGTGAGGCATTTGTGTTGGTCTCCATAAAATCTCTCCCATACCATTTGATTCTAAAAACTTTTACTTTTTCAAGACAAAATAATGCCCATCAAGTCTTGTAGGTGCTGGTTGGTCCAACAAGTAAAACCTCTTGGGATAGTAGAAGAGGTCTGGGATTTGAATCCCACTCAAAGAGTTTACATTTATGTAATATTGAAAAAGGGCACTCTTTTTTAAAAAAAGGAAAAAAAGAAAAGAAAAAGTCCTTCAAGTCTCTCTTCACAGAAAGAAAATCATCTAATTCACACTCTTTGTAACCGATGGGCATTTATTGTAATGTCAACAGTGGATAAAAGCCAAGATTAAAAAAAAAAGGTGATACACAATGCTGCTTGCACCATAAACAGGAGATAACTTTAATTTAATTTTATATTTTTTTGATTGAAAAGAAAAACTTTAATACAACAGTTAAAATTAACTGTATTTACTGTCTATCACTTTTCTCAAGATGCAAACCAACCACCAAGAAACTCAATTATCATTTAGATAGTATGATGAGCAAATACATGGTCGACAAACTACAACACAATCAAAGAACGTGGGAAATGAATAGAAACAGAATAAAAAGTAAAACAAAACCTTATAAGCAGCATCTTTCAAAGTCTGAAGATTCTCCAATTTCAGCTTGTATGTCTTTATCTCTTGAGCCTGATCCTTATGAAGTTTCTTTATGACTTCTAAAGCCTTTGTGTATCTGTATTGCATATAGCCACATAAATATATATATATATATATATATATATATATATATATATATATATAACTTATGTCAGCAGCAGTTTATTAGAAGAAAAATAATGGTAAGTTAAAAACAAACAAATGCAGTGCAAAGAAAAACAATATATAGCATAGATGAATGGCGTGTAAGAGACCATTCATTGCACATACCATTTTATTCAAAACAGAAAAATAGCCAAGTTAACTGTAAGAAATTTAACTTTAAGATGGCTACTTTGCCTGTATATATAGAAGCCCAAATAAACCAAGACAATTGACTACATAGACAGTACTCAGAACTAAACGAATATTGTATTGCATGAATTCTGTCTCCTGCAGACAGTCTTCTTGTTTCATATGATGCAAAGCATGTGAGTGAACAATTTTGTGGTTCTCTATTTACCAACCAAACACAGGATCTTTCCTGTAACATGCTGAACAATGAAGCCTGCCTTTATCTACTAGATGAAATTCCCTTTTTTTGTTTGAAGAAGCATTTCCCTTCCACATAGGCGATTCTTCCAAAGGTGATAACTTTTTTACATGCAGCCCAACCAATGCATAATAGTGAAAAGCTATGATAATCGCATGCACTCAGGCAGGGGTGTCGGCAAAGAGAGCATCTCTGTCTGTTTTATGTGAAAGTGTCAACAAGAACATGGTGTAGAGAACTTTTATATTTAGGGATCAAGCATAGGCATGCCTAACATAACAATTTATGGATACCACTTATATCGTACCATGTAGTGGTTTGACTAAATATATTTTAATCTGTTTTAGTTTGCCACAAATCTATAAGCAGAAACCAAAAATTGAACTGAACTTCAGTCTTTTGAAGTGGTTCTTTTAGCACTTAGAAACCAAACCATATCAAAACTGCAGATTTCGTGGTTTGGTCCAATTGGTTTCCTGGCCGTTTTACCCGCACCTATGTAATAGTGTACCTTGCTAAATTTAATATACAAGGTCTGTCTCTGTGGTCGAAGGAGACAAATCAAGATCGTTCAGAAACTATTCTCCATTTATTCTCTTCCTAATTAGAATATAAATGTAACAAATATAATTTGCAACTATCTTTTGGTGGATTTGACTGCCAACCCAACCACCCTAGATGTTCAAGTATAAGCAATTATGCAAACATGAAAAAAAAAAAAAAGTTCCACATAGATGTAAATATATTTCAAAACATACACTTTTATCCTTTGAATAATATTTCACAGTTGGAGCATGCATAGTGTGCATAACAGATGTAAAGAGATAAGAATACGACTCTGTCATGAAAAAAAGGGGAAAGGGTGGGGGGTGGAAAAAAAAAAGGAAAAAAAACAAACAAACGAGATACCGGGTTGCAGAAAAGATATCATCGAATTTCTTCTTCAATGTCGATGGATCTTGCAATGGCCAATTTGCTTCATCTTGGTGTACAAATATAACATTCTCTAGAATAGCTTTTGAGACCCCCATTAGAGCTGGTATTTCCCGGTCCATGTCTGCGCATCTATAACTAAGACAAACTTTCTGCAGTTCAACAACCAAAAAGAAAAAATGAAATTGGAATAAACATAGATTTATAGACTATACTTGCACCACATAAAGGTGACAATAATATAGCAGAAACAATAATTATTCATCTTTCTCATAATTTTCTTTTCTTTTAGAAAAATAATAATTACACGTTTATTTAATTTTCTTTTTATCTGTTAAACAGTAAGAATTTGACAAAATTTAGTTCCAAATATGATAAAACCTCTAAGAACACTTCTTCATTATGCACTTTCAGCTCTTTTTCCATCATTTCAACATGTGAAGGTCTATTTGACTGACCCCTTGACAAAATAAAATGTGAGGCCGGCATTTGGTGCGCAATAACCATTTTCCATACAAATATAACAATTCCACATAAGGAAACTTTAATAACTGCATAATTTAATCAAAATATATTGTATTTTTCCATCAACATTTGTTTCAAAGCTATAAGGAGTCACATATACAAATCTGCATCCCTCAGTACTTCTTCTAGTCAATAAAGCATTGATTTGTTAACAGAACCAAAATCCTGTAAAGTCCATTTGTCCCAAAAAAAAAAAGCAAACTAAAGTCAAGACATACATCTAGATGACAAGATCCTGCATCTGACTACATTTTTGAAACTTCATAAGACACAACCACATGTTTTCTAAAATGAATAAATGTTAAGGAGTTTTATTTCTATTTTATATTTTTTTTAAGCAAGAGATTTCTTTCTGAAATCCCTTCACTGAGCCACTTCTCAAGACCAACCTAAATCAATAAATATCAAACTAGTAGTTTCCATCAACTAGAAGCTCAGAAATATATGCAACATATAAGGCCTCCAGTGGCAAACATTCAAATTTTAATTACCATAGCATGGAAGCATGCTCTTACAGTGATAACAAAGCCAATAAGAACACCCGAAATTTCATGATACACAACACATTGGTCATGCTTGGGTGAAAATCCAAAATTTTTAGCTATCAAATATGAAACCAGGAAGTAAGAACAATGTAATACTGAAATCTTCACAAGTAATATATCAAAATCATTTGTACCCTACCTCTCCAGTGTGAGGATTTATTGTTTGAAGCACACTCTCGATTGCTTTGTACTCCATCTTAGACGCCTTTTGTGTTAGTTGGAAAGACCTTATGCACACCACATCTTTACCTGCTGCTGTCTTAAACCGCAGCTTAATTTGTCCTTTTGTCTCTGTTTCCCCTGCAACCTACAATTTGCAATTAAAACCCCACTTAAAAGAAAATTTTCATTTACTTAATCATAAATTCAAGAATAAAGTAAGAAATTCTGAGGAAAAAAAAATTGATACAGTGCTAGGAATTCGCAAAGAAGTCTCTAGTAATTCCTCTGGGTTCACATTTTACATCTACCAGGAAGTGAACAGATTTGACAACAAATAGAACCAGCTATAGGTCCTTTACTCTAATTTCCAATATATCAAACTCCTAACTAATAATATAACTCATGTTATCAGTTCTTTTACGTATTCCTGCACGGTTAACGTTTTGATTGAAGAATTCTCAAATTTTATAGTATAAATAAGTTGGTAAATCCAAAGGTTATACTGATAATGGTATGGAGACTAATCAAAATACTAAGAAAACAATTGTCTAAAGGTTCGTTTGGCTTAGCTGTTTGGCTGCTGTGGCTTTTAAGCCATGTTTGGCAAATACTTACAGCTGTAGTTTTGAAGTTAAAAGTGAATTTTGCCTACAAGTGTTTAATATAAAAACTAAATTATTTTCACATTTTTTTTGTCAAAATTATTATTCAAAAGCTATAGCCTTCATTTCACTATGACTGTGGCTTCAAAGCCACGAGACCAAACTACCAAACGGAGCCTGTGTCTAATAAAACTGTTTGGTTTAGCTTAGCTTATTTCGACGTCTACCTTAATTATACTTATCTATTTTTGTCAACCAAAGGGTTATACAAGGACATGAAATTAATATATGGAAAGAATGAATGAAAGCGACCTTGGGATCGTGAATGAAACTGTGGCCGGACCTTGCATTGGGCGGCAACTCTCCAGTGCAAGACAGTTTCAAGCACTCTATAATTGTCTGCAAAACCAGAAAAAGCATTCAGCAGATTCTATTAATTAGATATACACAAAAATAACAAATGAACAAATAAAGTGGAGAGTGGAGATAAAGAAATTAATTAATCAATTAATTACGGTTTTGCCAGCGCCGTTGGGGCCAACGATTAGGGTTAAGGGTCTGAAGAAGGTGATAACGTTTTTGTTTTCCGGGTCGAAGCTTCGGATTCCTTTTATCAGCATTTTATCCACCGTGCTCATCTTTTCTTTTTTTTCTTTTTTATTTATTTTGCAAACGATGTTTGGTTGATTAAACCAATTATTCGATGATGAGATTCAAGAAAAATGTTTTCGGGAGTTAGAAAACACAGAGAACATAGGAAGGAAAAAGAAGAGAGGGAAAGGGGTTTTTGACTAGGAGGGACACTTGCGAGTGACGAAGCACAATGGTTTTTTGAAAATGAAAATAAAATAAAAAATGGAAAATGAAAAGGGCGGGCTCAGTGTGGACTAAGTGACCGTGCAAAGAAAACAATCCAGCTTAAATAACATAAAAATCAAGAGCTACGTTTGCATAAAATTTTATGGAAAATTTACATAAATAATCAGTCTCATTTTATATTTTTTATAAATAATTTTTTTTATATTTTTCTTATCATAATTAACTAACTTCTAATTTTTTGGACAAAGATACCCATGTTTCGTCATTGACCAAAATTCTCGCAACGATTCCTCGAATTCAAACGCAGCGATAGAGTTCTGTAAGTTTTTTTTTTTTAAAAGAATTTCGGGCTGCCATTGGCGTGGTGCAGCCGGCACCACGCGATGGCTGCGATGGCAGCCTGCCATCGCATCAGAATCGGTGCGATGGCCGACCATCGCACCAAATCAGGTGCGACGGTACCAGTTTCAGATTCTTGAATTTGGTGCGACGGTGTACCTGTCGCATAATTTTTGTGCGACAGGGTGCCTGTCGCACCTGTAATATTTTCTGAAATTTTATGAAAGAATTTTTTTTTAATTTTTAAATTATATAATTGTAATTTAATAATGTTATATTTGTAACAGAAATATGACAGATTCTACGTATGTACCAAGCATGATCGCGGATACCTTACTGCTGCTCATTTTCCCAGGCGTATTACAAGTATGTGTAAGTTAGATACGATCGTAAAAGTAATTGAGGGTAAGTTAACAAAACAACGATTGCAATTATTCAAAAAGGATATATTTGGCCATTTTTGGAGTGTCAAGCTTTCCATTCGATGGTGTTATTATGCATAATTTGTTGCTAAGACAAGTGGTCTGTAATGAGACGGATCGATTGTGGTTTGAAATTGGTGAGCATTTGATACGCTTATCAATTGGAAAGTGGTGTTTAGTTACGGGACTTTGTTGGGGTGAAGATAGTGTACTGAAAATGATAAAAAAGAATCATAGGCTGCTTAATACGTATTTTGATGGTCTGTTTCGCAATTTAAATCTCGTCGAGTTCGACGAAAGGTTTGGTAACTTAGACTTGACGCTATGGACGACATTGATGCGATAGAAAATTGCACTCTTTTATTTTGCGACGGAGTTCTAAATGGAAGAAAAGTTCATAGTCGGATAAACTTTTAATTGCTTAACGAGGTGGATGACATTGATCACTTTCGAAACCGGTCCATGGGGTCGTTTGTCATAGGAAACGATATACTGACGGTCTTGACAATGCATTGTATGGTAAAATGGAGAAATTTAAGAAGACTCGCTTGGAAAAGCCAAATCATAATATTGAAAAGTACAATGTTTACGGCTTTACATCTGGAGTTCAGGTACGTTAAAATCGTGCTACATTAAAATTATATTCTTCGATAATTGTTTGTTAATAGTAAATATTTAATACTTTTTTAATATTGTCATTTTACTTATTGTAGGCATGGATGTTCGAAGTTATTGGAGGGCTGCCATCATAGTGGGTCGTGAAAACAAAAAAAAAAAAAGATTCCACGCATTGTACAATGGAAGCCCATCGCTTCCTCCAAAATCAACTTCTCTGTTGTGAATTCATTGTTTAATGATAACTCTCGTCTTGTAAGTAATATTACTTTGTGCAGTTGTATATTATTGTTTTTCAAATTAGTAAATAATACTATGATTCTACTAACCTAAAATTTGGGTTGAATTATCGTAGGAAAATGTCCTACAAACCATCGAGTCGAACTCTAAGGAGAAAGCACAAAAATATTGGTAAATCGTAAAGGATTATGTTCCATATATCCCAAGTTGGGTTTGTAATGTGAGTATCTTATAAGTAATGTTACTTTGTAAAGGATTATTTATGTATTTATAAGTAATGTTACTTTGTGTAGCATCAACCATCCATCAATGCACCTCCCATTATGGTCGAAACGGAGGAGAATCAAAACATCGCAAGTGCTGCTAGCTCAACACCTGGAGCCGCAAGGTCTCGTGGAGGAGGAGCTTCAGTAGAAGACCATCATGATCAAACACACGAATCCAATGACACATATGATTCAGAGGTTATAAATCATTTATTTTCTGTATATATATATATGTCATTAAGAGGTTATAATTTCTAATTAAACTTATAATTTTTTAAATTAATAACAGTCAAGGACAAAGTTTAATAACGATTATATCATTCGACGGATGGACAAGATTGATCGTTCTATATGGAATTGAAGTCGACCTTTGAGGCGAAGCGTAAAGAACACAAAGAATTTAGAGAAGCGGTGATGGGATTTATTAGTTCAGATATCTTGAACGCTCACACGACCCTTCTCCGACTACACATTCGTATGCGGTGAGCAAATTTAATATGTCATTAGTGCGTTCTTTTAGCTTTTAATCCGTTATTTATTAAATTTATTTATCCTGACAAACGGATAGGTACTAGATGATTGTGGAGTGTATACTGACGTAGATAATCAGATGATTTTCAATCCTATGTCATTATATACTTTTTATGGGGATGTCAGTGGACAGAGCGGATAGATTCTTAAGGAGGCGCCACCGGATATTAGTAAGTTTGGCCGTCCATATAGAAGATCTTATGTCTTTAATAGTCCATATTTGATTCCGTCATTCAAACAAGGGAAGAACATCAATCCTGTGCCTACACTCCAACTAGTGGATCGCTAGATCGATGAACGAACGAGTGTAGATATAAATCCACTTCGAGGATTACAAGATCCATGTGTATGCAATGAGTTCGATTAGTGGTTTGCTGGTAACATTACAATGGATCGTTCAGTCCCATACTCGCACTCGTTTTTTCAAATACTTTTAGGTCATACTTCACTCGGGATGGCTAGGTGACGAGGTAATTTTTTTTAACATCAAACCATTGGTTGTGTTTGTGTAGTAGGACTGTTTTCTAAATTGACCGATGGTTTGCTATTCTTATTTCTTATGTACAAGATATTCATGAGTATTATCGCTTGATCGATGAGAAGCAACTGCAACATCCAAATGCATTATCTCAGTGGACCACGCATACTGAACACATATTTTTGGAGTACGATGGTTTCATCGAATATATATTCGTTGTTTTTAAAATTATATGTTGTGTATTTACAATTCTAGTGTATATGATATTGCAAGTGTTGCTTAAGCAATTATAGAACAACGGAAATTGTACGGTCGAAACATTACAATATAGTGATAATTTTAATAGCTATATTCGTGGGCGGGAGTTCATAATGTCAAAGCAGCTGACAGATGTGGATATGGTATGTGAATATAAAATTTTATTTTTTTACTGTGTTAATTTGGGTGTAAGAAATACTGAATTCAGAACAATATTTTTATGTGTAGGTTTTCATTCCAGTTAACCTTGGCGGCGATCATTGGGTACTAGGCAGAGTAGACTTTCGTAACAACAAAGTATGGATTTATGACTCATTGCTTACATTCCGCGACGATAAAACGTACAAGGATCAATTTAGGGCATTCGAAGTCATATTCCCTCGATGGCTAGACCATGTTGGATTCTACAGTATTTGACATGACCTACAGCATGCTGAATACTGAAAAATCGTTGCAGTTAAAGGTGTCCCACAACAAGAGCCTGGTAGTGGTGATTGTGGTGTTTTTTTATTGATGTTTACTATATATTTAATGTTTGGACTTAGGCTCGATTTCAACAGCAGTCATGGGATTTATTTTAGGAAAAATATTGCTGTAGACATATTTAATGGTGATATTATGTTATAAACTATTGTATTCAATATAAAAAATAACATTGAATAAATTGTTTTACCAATATATATATTATGCAATATAAAAAAAAATTAAATCCTCAGTACAATATTACTTGGAAGAATGCAACTAATTTTGGTTTGATACAATAGGATTTTTACATCGTTTACGGTTATAACCCGATTCGTTGCACCGCCCACATTTCACAGTTCTTCGATTTACATCCTCACCGACAGAGGGTATTCTCAGCTCTTTACGATGACCGGGTGGTGGTGCTTCTACTGGTGGATAAACTTGCATCTCTTGAATTTCATTTGGCACTTCCCAATCGATTACGTCACCAAATGGTTCCACTGATTGTGCATAAGCCTTTAACAATGATTCCTTGGTGTAAAATTCAGAACAAAGGCTTATATAATCCACTCGGACGATTAAACAAGCAGCGAATTGCATGCTTGCAGACGAGCTGATCTAAATCGAATACTCTACATGTGCAAGTTTTTTTTTCTATGTCAACTAATCCCTCATTCACACCACCACCCAAAACATGAAATCGATGTGGAGACACAGGACTGGACCATCATCATTTCGACCGAGATCTCCTCTCAGTGACTATTTCATCCGCCTAAGTTGTTAACCGAGTACTCATCGATTTAGCCACAAGTTTTCTACCATAAAACCATTCACTGCATTGTTTTCCTAAAATGATCAATAAGATGAGTAATCGGAAATTTTCACTGTTCCCTCATAAAGAGTTCACGCTTTCAGCGATGTTCGTGGTAAGAATACTATATCTCCCGCCTCGAACTCGGACCTTGCCCAATTACATATCCCCACATTATTCTCCAAGTAATCGATTGACCTGGAATGGAGCATCCACGAGCCTCAAGTTATTTTCTAAATTCTTCGTGCCCATATGCTTTTGCGGCTTTTATAAAGATCGACTCGAAATCATCCCAAACAACTCGGACATCTTGAATTTTGCTTTGATATTACCTTTCATATGGTAAAACAAATGTCATGAGCAAGATAACTGAATACTTTAAGAACGGCTCTCTTGATGGAAGTGCATCGATCGGAGATAAATACTAAGTCTGGCATATCACCAATCACTCCATGTAACTTCATCATAAACCATTCCTAAGCATCATTATTCTCTGAATCCAAAACTCCAATGGCTAATCGGATACAATTGATTGTTTCCATCTAAGCGAGTTGCAACAAACATACTTCCCCGATATAGACCCTTTAGATGAGTACCATCTACCGCAATCACCGGTCTAATATATTGTTTAAAACCCTTGATGGAAAATCCAAGAGCTACAAAGTAGTATAAGAAATTACCATCTGCATCTCATTCAAGGGTAACTGTACCCTCATTTGCGGCCTTCAAAACAAGAGAATATTTGGGTAGTAAGTTATATGACTCGCAAGATTCCTCGAATAATTTCCGGACCAACTTCTCCGGCCCGATATGCTTGTCGATATGTTAACTCGGACACCATATTCCTCGCTGCATGTATACTCCGATATCATTTAGCGTGTATATCTTTTTTCCCGAATATATTTTTCAGCAATAATATGACCAACAACCCCGCTCCTTACTTGGTGACTGACTGACGATAATACCTCATTATGACATGTATGTACATTATCAATTCTCCGAACTACCCAATAAACATTTTCCTCGTTCGAAGGTCTCGTTGCTCGAATACGCCATTTACATGATTCCGAAGAACAGTGGGCTTCAAAACGTGTAGTTGTAGACCTTGCAATCTTAAAATCAAACTTATTTCGAATGGCAAATTTGCGCAACTCCAATATTAACTCATTCTTCTTAGAGAACAACTTACCCACACTAATATCATCCCAATTACAACTTCTAATAAAGTCTGGAGCAAGCAAGTTTGATGGCATAACTGGAGCAAGACTTATAAGAGGGTCAACAACTGTCATCATCGAACGGTCCATTGGAGTAGTAGATCGACTGTTCCGACTATGAGCAGCAATATCATCCTGACGCTCGTTCTCATTGTTAGAAGGAATATCAATAAGATCAACACCCCTATCATTAACACGAACATCATCTCGTCAGATACCCATGTTATTAATAGGTTTACCATGTTGCTCTAAAGATGTTTCTACCGGTAACATCTCTTCTCTAACATCGAGCAATGCAATACCATTATCATCAATAGTGTCATTATTGTCGTGGATCGGAGAGTAATATTGCTGCAACGATATTGTCCTTGGTAATACCTCTTCTTCAACATCTGGGACAGAGACTGATTCTACAAGTGCCTCAACATCTTCAACATCTTGGGTTAGAACTCTAGGAGATGTAGTAACAAATATAGGAATACATCCAATGTTGGCCACATCAGAGGCTAAATGTAATACAACCTTCACCATTTCGTCATTACATATGTCCATGGGTAGTGAACATGCATGATGGGTTGTGTTATTAGACTTCAATGTTGTCTTCAACGTGATATTATATTCATTAGGATTTATCTGTAAAACCTCGTATATTCTTGATAAAAAATGAACAAACAAACAATCTTTTCCAACCAAAAATGTTGTATTCTTAGTATTCACATAATCCATCCGACCATCTGCCGATGTCTCCCACCAACCATTATAACAGAGTTCAAGTACAACTAAGTCCATTAATCTTGATATGATTGAAGAAAATAATTTTATTATACTGTTAAAAACATAATCACTAAAAAATAAAATATATTAAAAGTAATAAGTGTGCGACAAGCAACTTCTGCTGTTTCACTAAGCCTGTATTGGTGCGACAGGCTGCCTGTCTCACCAGGCTTGGTGCGACAGGGTGCCCGTCTCACCAGGCTTGGTGCGACAGGGTGCCCGTCTCACCAGGCTTGGTGAGACAGGCTGCTTGTCTCACTAACTGTCAGACACTTATATAAATATAAACCCTAGCTCGCAAACGATACAACACATAAATTCATAACACTTATATAAATATTTAATACAATTATATTACCTTACACGCAATTAGGTAAAGAAGCTCTGATCTTCAGTTATTGCACGGTGTTTATAGTTTGCAGGAATGGTGTTTTGATTGGCTAGGGAACGGGTTGGCAGTTGCAGGAACGATGTTTTAAATTTATAGTTCTGGAATAAAAATTAAATATAGAGGGTAATTAAGAAACTGTAAGTTTTGATTGGCTATATTTGATAGAATATAAAGTGAATGGTTATTTGTGAAATTTAGAAATTGAGGCTGGTTATTTATGTAAATTTCCCAAATTTTATCAAGGGAAATTTATGACAGCAGTCAAATTTTTAGATAATTCCCCTGACTCTAATGCCACCCGCAGGGCATCCCTTCGCTGCGCTTGCTGACCTACTAGAGGCTATCCCTTGGATAGTTTCCCTTCCTATCTGAAGGATAGTAAACATCTTCCGTTCATCTTTCCCTTACATTTCTAGTCCAAAAGCAATCTTTTTACTAAAATGCCCCCGAATAGGTGTCAAATATCTCTGAATTACAAACAACTCTTTACTAGATATGACAAAAGATCCGTGAGTACGAGAGGCCCATTATATTAGGATCAAATATTAGATCTAATTTTACCATTGTTTTATAAAAAAAAATAAGTGCGGGAATAATTTTTAAACTCATTGATTGTACGGGTAATGTACGGATATAAAATAAAATAGTATAACTCATACTCGCGCACTAAATTTGTTTAACAGTTTGACTATTTATATTTTAATTTTTAAAAAATTAAAATTAACAACTAATTAAAATTTTAGGTTGATGAATAATGGCTGTTAGGAGCATTTTGTTGAAAAGAATTTTGAAGAAACACATTTAATATTAGCAATTCTAAGTAGCATCTACAATGTGTCTTATTTGGAAGTAGAACCTATATTTTTTATTTATTTTCTTGTAAAGTATTTTATTTATAATTGAAAAGGATTCTGTGTTCAAATTATTGAGCCATCTCATCACATTATTATTCCAATTATTTAGTAAATTTTTTACTTTACTCTTATTTAAATAGAATGAATCTCTCCTTTTAATGATACATGGATTAAAATTGAACTTAATAATTACGAAATTATAATTAGTATTTACCTAGAACTAAAAATGAAATATTTTAGAATATCATGCTACAAGTTCATCTAGAGCTACAAGTTCATCAAGTTTAATGGTCCATAATTTGCATGATTTTCAAGATTGCAAGTTTATGATCTCAAGTTTTATGTTCATTGTTCTAAGTTTCAAGTTACTTTGGTTTCAAGTTTAATGGTCCAAATATTAAAATTAAGGTGTTTCACGTTCATTGGTCTATAATTTGCATTATTTTCAGAATTGCAAGTTAATGATCTCATGTTTCATGTTCTTTGTCTTAAGTTTCAAGTTATTTTGATTTTAAGTTTAATTGTCTAAATATCAAGATTAACGATAAGTGTTTCACGTTTATTGGTCCATAATTTTCATGATTTTCAAGATTGCAAGTTAATGATCTCACGTTTCATATTTATTGCCTTAAGTTTCAAGTTACTTTAGTTTCAAGTTATTTTGGTTTCAAGTTTCATAGTCTCAATATCATGGTATGTCTTTCATATTTATTGGTTTATGATTTGTAATTTTTTTAATATTGCAAGTTAATGATCCTAAGTTTCATATTCATTGCCTTAAGTTTTATGTTGCTTTGGTTTCAAGTTTAATGGTCTCAATGTCAAAATTAATAGTATGTGTTTTATGTTTACCATTTCTATAAGTTTCTATTTCTTTCATATATTTTTTATTATTAAATAATAAAACGAATCTCAGCCATTGGATCCACTCTATTTAATCCAATGGTTATTTTCTATGATGTATATCATACATGCATGTACTATAATTGCCCCTTGATTAGCAAAACAAACCATTTTAATCACATAGGTCTAAAAAATTAGAATATGGTTGATGTTTGATGTCTTGAAATTTGACCATTGTCAATTCATCACTGAAATATAAATCGGCAACGATACTGAAAAGTTTGAAAAAGATATTGAAAGATAAAAAAAATCAAGAGGTCAAGTGTATAGTTTGCATTAATGTCAGAAGAAACAAACTTTAGAGTTGCCATTGTGGATGAGAACTTTCATGAGTTAGAAAATAATGTTTTTAAAAATCTAAAACTAGTAGAAAGATATGTAAAAGCATTAGGGGTTTTCAAGAGAGCTCAAATGGATGGTCTTTTACAAAGAATTATCAATGATTTTGATCCAAAATCTTTTCTCATAAGTTGTTTGATGTATAAAAAGACATAGTATAAGGAGATCAAATTGTTTTTAAGAAGTATATCATGATATGAATTTGAGGAACATATGAGTAGTCCTAAAAAATGAATATAAAAGTAGTCAGACAATCTAAGAACTTGAAAAAGGGGAATAAAACAATATCTTATGGATACAAGGATTGATTTGGTATTAAGGCTATATTTCAATTAGACTTACAATTATAATAGATTTCCTAAATGAAGGGATAAAATCAGGTTTTTTTAATTTTTCAATTAAAATCTTTTAGTACCGATCTCATACAACATATAAGAATTAAGTAATTTAGAAATTCGTACCTTGATGTTTTGAGAAGATGAACAATTGAGAATTGTAGATCCGTCTCCAAACGATCTTCCAGGCTATGACTCAATATTGATCAACACTGGACGTGTGGGCGTCTGTTTCACCACTCCCAATTTCAACTGACTTCTCTTAGATGTCTTCTGTATTTTTCTCAAAATCCATGAAGTTCTCTTCTCTCCTTTTCTTTTTTCTTAAGAGAATAATACCATTTTTATAATATCTTATGAAAAACTCTAATATGTTAGGATTAGAATTCCTCTTTTAATTTAAATATTTAAATTAAATGCTATCTCTCCACTTACGTAAAAGTGGAGAGAATGTATAACTAACTAGGGGACCACCTTGTAAAATATTATAAGTCCCATTTTACACTTGAATATAACATACTAAGCCTTAACAAATATTATAATTATGATTTTCACCTAATATGCCAGTTTTTCTTGCTTTTGGGTCCAGTGATGGTGTTGTTAATAAAATGAGCTAACCCGGGGATCATTTGGGAACATACAATAGTGGCTACAATAATTAAGTTTATAATTTAAATAAATATAATTATTTAATTCCAATTCAACTCTACTATAAGATTGGAACTGACATCCATAATTGTATGCTCGAATAATAATTCGCCTAAGCCACATTGATTTCTTTACTGCACAATCCTTTGTACTACATCGTTAATTTAAATTGATATTTCAATTGTTCAATTAATTTAATTACATCTTGTTCCTTGATACTTACTGGTTTTCTCTAATGATCATTTTCAACATACTTATTCATGTTGAGACACTCTGGCCAGAAAATTCTATGATCAAGTATTGAAAACCCATCAAGAGATGTATCATATAAATTCTATATTGTTAATCTATAATTTTAATACTTGTAATTGCTCCCACCAAGATACCGGATAATCTTGACTACATGTATATGTCGTGCCCATTGGTAACTCAAATGAAATAACAACTACAATAATGAAATTATAACTAACTCAAGATTAAGATTACAGTAAATCAATGCCTCTGAGATTTAATAAGTCTGACAGTTATTATTAAGTTAATTAAATCTCATATATGATCCAGTTCAATGTAGATATACTACATCAATAAATTCATACATGATCAAGACAAATCACTCAATGAATTTATTACAGTCTATACCTAAATAAAGTGTTCAACTTTATTTATCAACTGCGAACTTAATTAATTTAATCATGAAATAACTTGTATTTATATCTTCTGCAAATCCACATGGTGATCGCATAAATACATATAATATAATTAAATGGACTTTACTCAAAATATTAATGCAATTTAAGATATCTGAATAAATACCTCAAATATTTTACTAATCAGAAAATCAATATGCTTTAAAGAGCACATAATCCAAACACTAAAATGTTCAAGAGGTACTTGTAAAAATTTTTAACTATTTTTAGTTTTATTTTATTTTTATAAAATATTGACTAATGTCATCAAGCATGCAAGAATTTTTTAGAAAATATCCCATTTTATCAAACACATAAGCACTTCATCATATCAAAATACACTCTTTCTCCTCCCCTTTGGACATCATCAAAAGGTAATTTGAGCACTAGTTTGTAATCACTAATCATATTTTAGAAATCAAGACAACTAAACTCATTAAATATTTAATATGACATTTCAATTCAACTTAAATAATCTTATATGCTTCAATATCTCAAAGTACATGTATTTCTTCCTTTTTGATATCATTTAAGCAAGCAAATAATGTATATTCAACAATATATCAATAAAAAAAAATGCATCCATTCATCAATCATAGATATCATAAGATCAAAATTCATCAAATACAATAAAATCATCAAAACACATTCTTTCTCCCCCCTTTTTTACGTCAAAATTTAAGAAAAATATAAATACATAATGTCAATATATAAATTATCAAAATCAACATAACTATTAAGATAAGCCATCATCATGAGTTAAAAGAACAAGTGATCAAATCCAAAAGTGCAAATAGTCATATATGTCAATTTTATAAGTGAATGATAAAAAATCATTAACATAAGAATTCATACATGCATAAGTGAATAAATTTGATTAACTTTTGCATTTAGAGTAATGTAATAATATTTTTTAAGGAAGATTATCTCATAATCATCTCAAGAATATTGAAACTATAAGTATATATCATGGAATTCTAATAATATTGAGAACCAACTCAAGTTCTGGTTTCGATTAACAAGCTATTTTTTCGTTAACGCTATTAACCATCCTTAAAGATCTATATAAAAAGGCTATCTTGCCCTTGGATTCATTTAAGAAGGTAAAATGATGTGTTGGGAAATTTTAGGAGCAGAATAGTCTTTTTCTTTTTAGATTTTTTAATTAACAAAAAGTGGCCAGTCGATATAAAAATTAAAACTTGAGGTCATTATAAGATATGATAAAAACTCGTGTGGCTATTTGCACTTTTAATATTCTTAGAGTGATCAGGAGATAATTTCTTTCATTTAAATTACTGGGCTCAGCTACAGTACTTACATGTATCTCATATATAGATGAAAACATAAAAAAGCTCAGCGCTTACTCCTTACCTCAGGATCACCACTCCCTCTTCACACCCTCACCTTACGTCTCTCTCTTCACTGACTCCCTCAACTCATGTTTCCCTCTTCACTCACTCCCTCACCTCACACTGTCACACATGGCAAATGCCTTACCACGCCCATACCTCCACTCCCCCACAACACGCCTCACCATGGCCGTCAAGGGCGGCGCGACTCGACAAAGATTAATGCTGCAGCTGAAGTAGTTCTTAGGGAACGATCAACAGCAGGCTGATCTTCGTTGGTAGCAACGATCTACGATGAACCATCCCTTTAAAATCAAGCCACGATTGAGGTAAATTGTCTCAAAATTTGTTATTGCATGTTGTTTTTGTTGCTGGGTTTTTTACTTTACTCGAAATTATGGGTGTTTTCTAAAAGATTGGTGATAGTTACTGCTTATGGTGGTTTGTACTACAACAAAATTGTGTTTTGGTGACTATGAATTTAGTCTCTAATACTTATCCAAACAATCGCAAAATAATTCTGTGACTTACTATTTTTAGTCAAATAAAAGCCACAAAATGTCGGTCGAGGAAAGATTTTCCTATTAAACTACCATTGTCACTCAATAAACTTATAAATTAGTATTATATTAGTCATAGATGATAATTAAATGAGTCACCTTTGGTTGTCCAGAAGGCTGCGAAGTTAGCCACAAAATCTTCGAATATGCAACTAACTATATAAGTTGCCAAAGCGGATTTTTATGACTGTTGTAATAGTCATTAAAGACTATGAAATTAGTCATCTTTAATCTTCTAAAAGGGAGTCAGTAGTCCACCAAAGGTATTATTTTGTAGCCATTAGTTTTAATCACTACCAATTGTTTGTATGACTATTTTATATAGTCGAAAATCATGTTCTTATGTTGCTAATTACTGTGGTCGACAGACATATTTTTGAATTTCTAATGTTCGTAGTCTTTTGAATATAAATTTAGGTGACTATTTGTCTTGGTCGACAAATATTTGTTTAGTGACTAATTATATCTATCGATGAAAATGTATTTGAGTGACTAATTATCTTAGTTGATAGTGACTATATATTTAGTGTATAAAAATTTTTTAATTGGTCATTTAAATTGAGACCAATTGTATTGTTTACCAAAATGATACATCAACCTAAGATCACTAATTATTTGTAGTCACATAATATTGCAAAATTACTTTTTGCAACTAATTCGAACACCAAAATAAATATATAGAGACAATTTAGTTTGATCAATAGTGACAAGAACTAAATCATATATTAAATCAAAAATATAATTGTCCAAGATTTAATAATATAATAAAAAGTTCATCATTTTAAAAGTATCTACTGCTTAGAAGTTCTAGTAACATAAAATCATTCTTGTTGATAAAATGCTTAAAAAGAGATATCTATTCATAGAAAATGACAAACACTCATAGAGTTGGAGTAGAAAGGGATGAAAGTTCACACTAGTTAGTGGCTGCTTCTTTAAAATCTCTATGATTTGAACATTTTGTTCTTTCAGTTGTTTAATTTCTTCACTCACTTTGTATTTTTTCACCTTGGCTTTGAAGTTGTGTGTGCTGACTCTCGATATCTTCATTTTGACGTTCAAGCTTCTGTTGCAGCTCAGTAGTAGTTTATTTGAATGAAGCAGATACTAAGAAAGTGGACCAAATCCAAGACCTTTAGCATATCCTGAACTCTTACCCGAGAACTTCCTCACAAATTTTTGCCTCAAATCTTGATTCAGATCCTTCAGCCAAGGACTGTTTTTTCAGCTCTAACATTTTCTCCTGCAGAATACACATTTCTTATAGTTATAGCTACTGTAGCTATATTTAAATCCACATTCATTGACCAACCAAAATTCGTCAATTTCTTTAAACAATGTAGGCAATAAAATGAAAAATTTTAACCACATTAATATAATTCCAAGCATTGGAATAATAAGCAATGTCAACTAAGGATTGGTTTTCGGCTGTAACATTTTCTATTACAATATTCAAATTTCTTATGATTATAGCTACTGTAGCTATATTTAAATTAACACATTCATTGGCTAACCAATTTCATCATTTTTTTTAACATTATAAAAAAAAAAATTTCAAGCATTTGGTAACAGGCATGGGTCAGCTTCCTTAATGAACAATAGTTTAATATCACAACTTAATGCATTAATTTTTTTTTCTCATTTCCCTCATTCATTTCTTCAACAAGAAGCTCACATATAAATTTTTTATGAAGTGATTAAATATAAAAATCACATCTAAACTAAGATTATTAATTAATCAATGTTGAATAAGTGTCATGGTAGATAAAATGAATGAAGTTACATATCTTTCTCTAGATTCATCGTTGCTCCAACCTTTACTTGCACTCCTGTCAGTGTCATGAAATAAAAAAATTAATCACGGAGTGTATCTAAGGGTATGTTTGGGATTGAGATGATGTAGCTTTTAAGCTATAGCTGCTGTAGAAAAAAAGCTGTAATTATAAAATAAAAGTTAATAATATTTAATAAATATAATTTTTAAATAATAATTTTAACAAAATTATTAAAAACATAATAAATTTTACATTTTACAAGTGAAAAATCATATTAACATGGCTAATATAGCTTAAAAGGTACAGCAGCTAGTGTTTACCAAACACTTTAGTGCTGTAGCTTAAAAGCTACAGCTGTCCAACCTCAATTCCAAACATACCCTAAGTCTTTTAGCCAATAATGTACAATAATAAAGAGAAATTATTAAATTAAATTATAAATCATTTGAAAATAAAATTTATAAAATATTCAATTATAGTGCCTATTTCAGTGGATAACCTAGATGAATAAGTGCCAGTGGGCCTTCCATCCTCAGCTTCAAAGTCTAAGTTCAATTTGCTTTTAGAAAAATGCAAAATGCGTTCACAACTGGCTCCCTGTGATTTCCTTCGAACATTCTACTTCAGCATTGGCTCTGTAAACCTAAATAGATCTAAACATGTGATTCAATTAACTAAAATATTATTTCAACAAACATCAAAATATCAATAATTCTATGATAAAGAGTCCAGGTGAAATAATAAGATAATAAACTACAATAAAAGGAACAAGAAATGTACTCCAAAACGTGTGTTAAGCGCTAAAAAGTATACCATCTCCATTAATAGATTTAGAACAATCGATTACAGCGGGATTAGATGTTGGCAGCATCTCAATTTGTTTCGTAGCAGAAGCCATAATCCAAACATGTTAATATAAATATTAAATTTACCCATTATAAATTAAAAAATTCAAAATTTAGTAAACTGTTTTAATAACTAACAATAATGTTGCAAAATGAAAATATAAATATAATAGACTAACATAATGATAAAAAAATATTGTTATTTCAAATATAATGTTGTAAAATAAAAAGGCAATTTACATAATGTAATACCGAAATGCTTGTTAAGGATTACTCATCATCGTAATCTTCTTCATTTGAATCTTCTTGGTCATTGCAATATTCATTCAATGTTTCATCCTCTTCATCTTTTGGTGACTAATTATTAATATAGTCTTCAATTATATTTTAATTTGTGACAAACAATATTAGTCACCACGTCTTCTACACCTAATTTGATTATATTAAGTGATTGTTTGCTTTAGCTGCTTAAGCACCTCAATTGCAACTAAATACGTTAGTCTCTGAACTCTATTACCATTGACACAATTCAAAAGTATTTTATAACTCCTGAGTATAATATAACTTAGTAAATTCAAGGTTGATCTATATAAGAAAGATTTAACTTGTTTATTATAATTTATCTAAAAAAATTAACTTAAATTAAAAAAAATACGAAACTTAATTTCAGTACAACTATAAAATTAAATTAGTTAGGGTTATGCATCCATTATTAGTAGTAAGTATAATTTAATAAATTCTTTCTGTCATATTTTTTTATCGCTCAAAATATTAATTGTATAAATTATTATTATTTTCTAATTAATTTTATTATAGATTAAGTACTTCATGTGCCAAAATTTAACTTATCTACAATAAGTCAAAATACTATTTTACCATATTTTATACTAAGATATTAAGAATTTATTATGTCAAACTCCCTTGTTTATCTACAACAAATCAAAATTTTCTAATATAAAATGTGGATAATATTAATTAGAGAATAACTTAATTTATATAATTAAAAATATAATTTAATTAAATCATATTTTCCTATTAAAGTTTCACCTTATCCTAACTCATTATTGTTTAGTCTAGCATAATTAAAATAAAAATAATTATTAAATTATACATAAAAATAGAAATAACTAAAATAAAAATAAAAATAAATTTATTTATTAATTTACCAAATATTACAAAGAGAGATGAGAAGAATAAATTAAGAAGAAAAAAGTGAAGAAAGAGGTGTTGAGAGATTTGATCTCGCTCTTCTCTATTTATACTAATTTATGATTAACCCATACCATACACTTAAACAAAGATAATTAAATTATGACCTTAAATTTGACCCACTAACCAAATATAAACTTAACACAATCCTCTAAACCATATTCACTTACAATTACCATACCTAACATGATAAAAACTTATAATTTTACAATCAGTGAACTTAACATGGTAAAACTTATAATTTTATAACAAAAGTCGTAGATCCTCTTCAATAATGGCTTAATTTTTCGGACCATCGATATCCATCCATTAATTTGTTAAGAGTCTTGAATTGCTTGAAATTATTATTTTTACCTAATAAACACATAAAAATACACAAGATTAAATATTAAAAACATAAATAGAATTTTATAATAGATTACATAATTGCACATATAAATTATAATAAAAGACAAAACAACATTTTTATTTCTTAGAAAACATATAATTTTTAACACTAATTACATCCCCCAACCAACTCATTGCTAGCCTCTAGAATAAAAGCACTACATTAAATTAAGATTTACAAAATTCACATGCAATTAAATAGTTATTTATCTAGCCTTTAAACTAAAAAATAAATAAAGTTTTCCAAAATTTAATTTATTTTAGATTTTTATCATTCACTTATTATCTAGGATATCACTAAATCTTCTTTTATACTCAAGAAATTAATACAATGTTATGGGGCTTCATTAAAAGAGAATAATAATTTTGTTCAAATAATTTATCAAAGATAATATTTTTACTAGGTAGTAGATTATTTACACAATATTATATCTTTAATCTATGTAGCAAGTTTTAGGTCAACGACTCCCAGACCAGTTGGCCTTAGGGCACTAGGTTTGAAAATACCCTTACTGACTTAATTACTCATATTTTCATATAAATAAGCAAATACTATATCTCCAACCCATATAGCAAGCTTTAGGTCAATGACTTCTAGATTAGTTGGCCTTAGGGCACTAAGTGTTAAAATGCCCCAACAAACTTAATTACGTAGGTTTCAAATATAACAAAATTAAACATATTTATTTTTTTCTTTTTTCCTTTATTATTTTTTTTCTTTTATTTCTTTTTATTTTTTATTTTTTTTAGAATATATACACTTTCCACTACCTTGGATATTTTCTCTTATTAAGTAATAGAACAAAATATTGTAAAAATTTTAACTTACAACCTAATAGTGTGTGTATAAGAAGAATGATTTAATGATATATGTATAAATAAATAAATGACAAAAAGAATTAATGAGTGATTACCAAAGGAGAACTCACAAATTTAAGTAATTAAAAAAAAAAGGAACAAAAACAACTTATTATGAATTAATATAAACTAGACTATTATGATATGTTTTGAAAGTGGTAACTTTTTACACAACTATCTTTGATAAAAAAAATAAATTTATTTTTTTTTAAGAAAAATAAGCAAACACACTTTTTTATAATTTTCATCAACTATCTCTACCCTTCAACCTAATTTAAACATTATTATTAACATTTTATAATTTAAAGATATATGTGCAAAAATACAAAAAAAAGATTAGGAAATACAAATATAAAAGAAGAAACATTGAATATCATATCTGAATTAGTTGCAGAAACATAAAAAAGAGATGATAAAGGGAAAAAATGATTTTTTTTTTAATTTTTTATAACTCTAGGACTAAGAAAATGCATTTCTAGGACCACTACACTCCATATTAAGCTGTTTTCGATTCAAAATTTATCCAAAGTTAATCTTTACAATGTAAATTAGTAAAAACACCACTAAGATTGATACATTCCACAATTGTAAACTATTCCCTCTCCCTAACTTGAATGAGACATTGTCCTTAATGATTTTTTTTTTTAAATTTTTTATAACTCTAGGACTAAGAAGATGCATTTCTAGAACCACTACACTCCATATTCAGTTATCTTCAATTCAAAATTTATCCAAAGTTAATCTTTGCAATGTAAATTAGTAAAAACACCGCTAAGATTGACACATTTCATAATTGTAAACTATTCCCTCCCCCCAACTTGAATGAGACATTGTCCTTAATGTCTCAAAGTAAAGAACTAGAGTTTAAAAGACATTATATAAGCACTATAATAAGAAATATTTACATTTTTTATAGAGAGTTAAATCTAATTTGTACTTTTTACTATTACCATTATCAGTCGACCAATCTAACACTAAGGTCATGGGATCTGGCTCTAGTTTGTAAGTTTATAAAATGTCAAGTAACTCATTACTAGTCGGAGCACAAATAAATAGTTTTTTATAGTGGGCGAAACAAAATGATTATTAATTGCATGATTGAGAAATATTAGTATATCATCATAAAATTTACTAACATATGGGATTTTTATGAATGTTCAAATGGGCCTAAGATGTAAATGTGATCAGTGCCTCTAGAGTTGAAAGATCTCTTGGTAAAAAGATAAAAGCATCAGTACAATGTAGTATTTCTGATAATCTTTCTATGCATATTTGAGATGACTAGATCTTCTCTAGTTAGTGAGCCAGGTAGGTGATGCCTAGTCCTTGGCTTCCTTTAATGAAAAAGTTTCTGAAATAAACTTTGATAACCCTCGGTCACCTCCTCCATAAACTAGGTGCAGTTTTCTTTGTGTTATAATATAACCAAAATCAATAGCTACCTCAATGAACTCCTTGTATTTTCCATAATGAAATCCAGAAAGTACACAAATATTTTTGAATTGTCTACTCGAAGATGCTGCCATTAAAATAATCTTCAAAAATATTTTGTGAGGGTTTGAAAAGCACATATTTAAAGACAAATATAATGATATACAACTATAAAGGAGTAGTGTTATTATTAAATGACGCGTGAAACTTTTGCTCATTATTGAAAAACAAACATTAAAAAAAAAGTAAATAGTAATTACACATAAAATCACATAATTAAAAGTAATAATATATAAAATAAAAGATTATTAAAAAAAATGATATTTACTGGTAGTTATGATTATGACTCACATCTTCTTCCGGTTTTATGTCTAGTAACGACTTGAACGCCTTCTATGAGTCGAGGATATGTTTCCCATCTAGTTTTCTTATAAACTAGCTAATAAAGTCTTTTTGAGTCAAATTTCTAAGACGAAACTATTCACTTTCTTTTGGGAATAGTGTCCAATACTAGTAAATTACATGTTATATATATCCGCTTCAATACGACTCAAGAGATCGTAAGATTTCATCTAATGATTCTTTACTCATACTATCTTTAACAAATTTAATTTTATCTTCACGAGCATCAGAAATCATTGCTAAAGATTTGAAACGTGGGTTCTTGCAATCATGTCTTACATATTTATGACAGTTAGAGTTAAGTTATTTAGCTCTTCTCTTTTTAACGTATGTACTTTTACAAAAATCAGGCATGTAAGATATAAATAGATCATAAAACTCACTTGCAAATTGGACCTTTACTTCAATTAATCAACGAATGTCAGAAGGAATGTCATAGATCATTAACAAATATAGTTGTTCACAACGAGTTTTGTAAATTTTTCAAAGAGCATTCTGATGGAGAGAAGGAAAATACTCATGTAGTTTTTGTTGTATTTTTTCTATGTTTGGTTTTTGGTGTTTTAGTAATTATGGGAGATTGAAAAAACATGTTATTCAAAAGTCATAGAATATTGCTATCCGCTATTTATACGGGAAAGTAAATCAAAATAATAAAAATAAGAGAATTAAATATGCAAAATTAAAACAAATATGAAAGTGAACAAAACAACAAAAAGAAAATACACTAAAAAAATAATAAATAAAATAAAATATACATTTATCCTCTTATTGCAATAACTTTAATTTCTAATTAGGTACAGTAAATACCACCCTCTATTTCCTAGAGTTGTCTTTCAATATCTTCAACATACGACACAAACTTTGGTGGTCGTTATTATTAAATTGAATGTAATTTATAACTTTGCATTAAACCTGTTAAATGAAATTTCACACATAAAAGAGGTTGAAGATGTTTAAAAATGATCTTTCTAATTGAAATACTCATAATATAAAGTGAAAATGATGAGAGAAAACACAATATTCAAACAAACATGCTTAAGTAGGAAATTTTATACTGCTCAACAGATGTGCTTTGTGAATTAATCAATAATAATAATCATAATCAAACACTCAAACGGTAAAATAAAGTAAAACAAAATGATAAAAAAAACTTTAGTCACACATTTAAGAGTTAATCAAGATTTAATGGGTCATTCAAGTTGATTTTAATCTCTTCTTCACGTGATTAGTATTTCAGATACGGTTTTAATCTCTGACCATTAATTTTAAATATGACACCATTTTTTGAATTCTCGATTGTCCAATTTCTACAGCCCTATATGGATATACACATTTTACAACAAATTGGCCACTTCACCTTGACTTTAACTTTCTTGAAAACAAATGAAGATAAGAATTATAAGTTAAAATTTTTTGACCAATTTCAAATGTTTTTCGAAAAATTATTTTATCATGAAAAGCTTTGGTTCTTGCCTTTATAATTCTTAAATTTTCAAAAGCGTCATTACGTAATTTCTCAAGTTCATTCAATTGTAACTTACATAATTTATAAGCATCATCAAGGTTTGCATTACAAGTTTTAACAGTCCAAAATGTTTTATGCTCAAGTTCAACCGGTAAGTGACAAGGTTTTTCATAAACTAAATGATAAGAAAACATTCCTAAAGACGTATTAAATTTAGTACAGTAGGCCTAAAGTGCATTAATAGGTCTAAGAGACTAATGTTTTTGATTTGGGTTAACTAACTTTTTTAAAGATTATTTTATCTCTTTATTTGCTAATTTAACTTGACCAGTTGTTTGAAGATTATAAGAGGTTTAAAGACTCAAAAGGCTTATTACAAAAATATTTACCCCCCATCACTTATAATGGCTCGAGAAATTCTAAATCGGCTTAAAAGATTTTCTTTTAAAAATTTAATCACAGTTTTGTAATCATTGTGCCAAAAAGGAATTGCTTCAATCCACTTTGAGACATAATCAATAGCAACCAAAATATATACAAATCCAAATGATGATAGAAAATGACCCATAAAATCAATTCCCCAATAGTGAAATATTTCTATCTCAAATAGAGATTTGAAGACATCATGTTTCTTTTAGTAATTGATCCTCATTTTTGGTAATTTTCACAAGTTCTACAAAATTCATGTGCCTTTGAATATAGTGGGCCCATAAAATCTACATTATAAAATTTTAGCAGTATTTTCCTTGAAGAAATGTGTCCACCAATACTTTAAAATGACAAAATTTATTGACACTACTTACCTCATCATTGAGGATACATCATCAAATATTTCTATCTCAAGTAGAGATTTAAAGGCATCATGTTTCTTTTAGTAATTGGTCCTAATTTTTAGTAATTTTCACAAGTTTTACAAAATTCATATGTGTCTTTGAATATGGTAAGCCAATAAAATCTACATTATAAAATTTTAGCAATGTTTTCCTTGTAGAAATGTGTCCACCAATACTTCAAAATGACAAAATTTATTGACACTACTTACCTCATTATTAAGAATACATAATCAAAAAATTTGATCAAGACAATATTTGAATAAGCAAGAATCATTCCAATAAAATTTCTTTACCTCAATAAAAAGTTTCTTCTTATTTTGAATATTTCATTGCAAAGGTGTTCCACCTGTATAAAAAAAATTAATAATTTTAGCATACCATGGCAATGAATAATAAAAAATAAAAATTCATCCAAAAATAATCATTAATAGATGTTATGTTCAGTTGTGAATCTTGATAAATGATTAACAATGACATTTTCGACACTCTTTTTATCTTCAATAGTGAGGTCAAATTCTTAAAGTAGTAGAATCTAATGGATTAGTCTTGGTTTGACATCCTGTTTAGTCCTCAAATATCTCACAGTAGCATGGTTAGGAAAATAATAGATTTAGAATAACAGATTTAGAACTAAATAAATATGAACGAAATTTGTTTAATACAAATATCATAACAAGTAATTCTTTTTCAATTATAGAACAATTCATTTGAGTACTATATAAAATTTTACTTATGTAATAAATTATAAAAGGCTTATCATCTTTTTTTTTTTTGTTCTAAAACAGCACCAACAACAAAATCACTTGCATCACACATTAATTCAAAAAGTAAAAACCAATCAGGAGATTATATAATAGGTGTAAATGTTAAAAGACAAATTATTTTTTCAAATGATTTTTGGCAATTATCATTCTATTCAAATGATGCATCTTTTTTTAATTTTTTTTTCTAAATTATCAATACAATCATTAAAAATATTTTCAAATACAGTTAAGTCATCCATAAAGACATCTAAATAATGTTCAACCACGTCACAAAAAATGCTTAGTATACATCTTTAAAATGTTGCAAGGGCATTACAAAGTCCAAAAGACATCATTTTAAATGAAAATATTCTAAAAGGATATGTAAATGTAGTCTTTTCCTGATCCTTAAGTGTTACAAGAATTTGATAATAGCCTGAGTATCCATTTAAAAACTAATAGTAAGGATGTCCAACTACTCTTTTTAAGATTTGGTCAAGAAATGACAAGGGAAAATAATATTTTCTAATAGTTTTATTTAATTTTCTATAATCAATATACATGTGCCAACTAGATGTAATTCGTGTTGGAATTAACTTGTATTTTTTTATTTTAACAACAATGATTCTAAATTCTTTAGGCACTACTTAGGTTGGATTTACCCATTTACTATCAAAGATATGATAGATATCTTTGAGGTTGTTGAAATATTTTAGGATTTTCCTCCAAAATGATTATATATGTGCAAATTAAGGGATCAATGACGTTAATATCATTTAAAGTCCATCCAATCGCATTAATGCTTTTTAAGAATATATAGTAACTTATCTTCTTGGTCACTTATTAGAATGGAAGAAGTCACAACAGGATAAGTTTCTTCTTCTCTAAGAAAAACATACTTTAATTCTTCAGGCAACGGTTTCAATTACTGTTTAAGTGCTTTTCTTGATTATGTTTTTCTAATGATTCCAAGCTTTCCAAATTTTTTGTCTTCATCATAATCTTGTAAAGTCTGCACATAATCAAGCAATGAATTTATATTAGAAGCATTAAGTTCAATTTGATTATTTGATTCAATTAAATTAACCAAACAAATATCAGTAAGTTCAGAAAAATCTTCATTTTGAATATTTTCCTCTATACAAGACTCAAGTAATTCTTTTTGTTCATTAGTGTTATCTTTATTTTCATTTTCTTCATTAGGTTACTTACACATGTTGAAAAAAATTCAATTCTAGAGTCATATTTCCAAAAAATAAATTCATTAAATTATTCTTACAATTAATCAATGCATTAGTAGTTGCTAAAAATAGTCGGCCTGAAATTACAAGAATTGGTTTGTAATTATTCACAACAGGTTCAGTTTATAAGATAATGAAATCCATAGGGTATATTAATTTATCAACTTGTACTAAAACATCTTTCACTATTCTCTTTGGTATTTTAACTTATCTATCGGTAAGCAAAAGTGTAATTGAAGTTGATTTTGACTCACTAAGATTAAGTTAAAGATAAACTAAACATGAGAACAAATTAACGCTAGCACCAAGGTTTAGTAAAACATGCTCAATTTTGTGATCACCAATAATACAAGAAATAGTAGGAAATCCAAGATATTATTTTCAATGTATTACTAGTAGATAAAATAGTACTTAACTGGTTAGCCATGAATGCTTTTTTTCTTGCCTTCAATTTTCTCTTGATAGCACATAAGTATTTCAAAAACTTGGTATATGAAGTTACCTACTTAATTATATCTAACAAAGGAATGTTAATTTTTCTTTTGGATGAATTAGTTCTATGAGGTAGAAAGAATTTTTTTCAAAAACTGTTCTTATATTTTATTCAAAATTCTTATTGATCTAGATCTAAGGTTTTGTAGCCAATATTTAGCTTTATCTTTTAATAAAAAGGGGAAAAACTTTAACCTAATAATTATATTAATGCTACAATTTTGGTTTGTATATGTATTAAAACTTTCTCAAAATTTCTTAAATGCAAGTATGGGTGTTCTCGGATTCTAAACGATGAAATGTAGTAAAAGTTGGATAATACCTAGTTTAAAGTTGAATCGAGACACTTCTAGAGAGAATTCAATACACGAGGACACTCCAGCTCTAATTAGATTCATGTAGTTCCTCAAAGATTTTTATTATTCTAATTATATGCATCTTGCTGAGAATGATTGTATTCTTGATCAATTTGGCTCAAAAGGTTTTCTTCTTAGATCTTTTCCATGATTCGTGGTGTGATTAAGATTTATGAATTAACCTGTCATTTCAAGTTCGAGACAAATGTCTCATACAATGATGGTGATTATATTACAATGATTATATATAAACAAATGAGTAATGTATGAAGAATGAAAACTACACAAATTTAGAAAAAAAATAAACTGAAAATTAAATAACAAGTAAAATAAATGTACAAAAAAATAAAAATAAAAATAAGCAAATTGGAAATCATGACCATACATTTAGGGAGAAACAAGTGAAGAAAGAAGTGTTGAGAGGTTTGATCCTCATCATTTCTATTATACTACTTATAATTAATCTACACTACACACATAAACAAAGCCAATTAAATTATGACCTTACATTTGTCCCACTAACTAAATATAAACCTAACTCAATCCACTCAAGTATATCTACACACAATTATCATACCTAACATAGTAGAAACTTATAATTTTACAATTACCGAACTTAATATGATAAAAACTATAATTTTACAACAAAAGTCATAGATCCTCTTCGATGATGACTTAATTTTCTAAACCACCGATATTTATCCATTAATTTGTTAAGAGTTACTTGAAATTATTATTTTTACCTAATAAACACACAAAAATACACAAGATCAAATATTAAAAACATAATTAAAATTTCACAATATATTACATAATTACACATATAAATTATAATAAAAATATAAATAACATTTTTATTCCTTAAAAAACATACAATTTTTAATACTAATCAACTATTATAAATGTATAACTTCCGTGAATAAATACAAATTTGTCACTTAAAAGAGCATTGGATGACTATACCATATAATAATAACTAATTAACGATGATACAAAAAAAAAAATCATTCGCTTAAAAAACATTTTTGCCATGTACAGTGACTACATTAGTTAGTTGCAAACAAAATTTGCTTCAGTCACATATATGTCAGCCGTTGATGGCGTTTACTCCCTATGAAAATGTGATATCATTTGAAGTATAAATAGGTAAGCTTCTTATAAAGACTAATTGGTGGCCCTTAATTACTAAATGTAGGAGCTTCGATTTATTCGATGATGTATGCAATATTCAATTTCATGCCCAATATTTGTGTCTGCAAATCCAAATCCTACACAATAAGTTTGAATTCTACACACAGTATGCTTCAACATATGGTCAGTCCTAGGGGGGTATGTTGACCAGGTCACGTGTCTAGATGTGGCCTTATTAGACTATATTTTACAGGGTCACAAAGTAAATTTTGCGTATGTCATTCTCAGGCATATGCTTAATATTCCTACCATCATAAATTGGTCTCTTCCATTTGATGGATTTATTAATCGAATTCTTAAATATTTTAGAGTTCCTATTAATGAGCCTACATTTGAGAAAGTGAAGAAATTGAGGGATGACGTTATTCTCAGTTTAGGGTTTGATTAAAAGAATAGGGAATGGGCTCATTATAATTCGATCAAAAACAGGTATACCCTCATTGTCCCTTCAGATCGACAGATGATCAATGACGTTGTACTTGCGAATCAATTGTCAGATTTTCGTACCTGCCAACGATCTCGAGCTCCTCTTCTCGCTCTAGCAGAATATGCTCTAGCAACCAAGATGATCTGGTTTCAGTATTGTTGGGAGAGGTTTGCACTTTATTCAAACAGCGGACCCAATTTCAGCAGCAGCTTCTAATTGGCCAGCAAGCCATATTTAATGTTCAGCGACAGCTCTTCGAGGCTCTCGGGTTTCTTTACCCACATCTGCCACCTCAGCCACCCCGATAGCCTGCCTTCTTTTAGCTTTATGATGTTAAAACTTTTAATGTTGTTGGGTTTGTTGGTTTAATGTTAAACCCAACAATGATGTTATGTTATGGTACGCTAAATTTGAAACCTTAATAATAATATAAACAATTAGTATAAAGTAAGGAGACTACGCTAGTTTTATTTATTATCAATTTTAAAACAAAGACTTAAAATAATATTAATAATAATAATACTAATTATATTATTAATAATAATAAATTAATCTAATTAAAGAAAAACTAACTATATAAAGAAAGAGATTTTATGAATTTTTAATTCAATGTCAAGAAATAAAGAAACTAGGATTGCGAAAATATTAATTTAATAGAAACTTTAATTAAATGAGAAGGAATTAATAATAATGAAAATTTTGATAAAAGGTTCATTCGCCACCATCAAACATGCACATAGTATATATCAATTTCTATTGAAACTATCAACCGTAGACAACAATAAGCTTTGCTAATTTATATTTTTTCTTAATATATCATTAGACAAAACAAGTTATTTATCTAATCTCTAACCACTAAATAATTTAAAATAAGTTCTTTAAATTTAAGATAAAGGAAGCATTAAGTAGAGAAAGATATTAGATTGATCTAGGTAATAAACACACAAGCTCAGATTATTTAATTTAAATTATATTCTCTAAATTGGAATCATCGAGTGCAATTTGCTACTAATGATTAAAATATGAAGATAATTACAGATCAAATATTTTAATCTAAAAATAGAATTTATTCAAGTCTTATTTAATTGACCACTCAAATAAGATAAGAGTAAAACAATAAATATTAATTATAAAAGAACATAAACAATTTTAATTAAATAAATTGAATGATAGAAATTAAATATTAAATATATAACATATTTGGGATTTTGAATTCACCCACAACTAAATAAAAAATTTAACTAACATAATTAAATTAAGAATAAAAAAGTTGATAAAACCAATCATAGAGATTAACTCACGCGGCTAGCTCTGCTCCACTTTAATTCCTTTTAGCTTCTATTTTTTTCTCTCTCTTCCTGTGACTGCACACACCGTTGAATTCGGGTTTGTGCCACTTTAAAATGCCCAAAATTGGCCATCGACCCTTCCAATTCTAAAGCCAAAAGGCTTGGTTTTTTAGTTTGCTTTGATTAGTCTTGCACCTACTCTCCACTTAGAATCACACTAGGATTTCCTTTTTTTTTTATTGCCATGAACATATAATTGCTAAAGTAAATTGTTTATTTTCCAATCATGCATGTCCTTTTTTTTTTTTTTATATAAAACTGCAGTTTTCATTTAAGAACAAAAGAGATACATAAAATTTTCTGGAATGTTTTCCAGCCATATGACTAGGTTGCTTGATCTAAAGCTATTTTTGCTAAAGCATGAGCCGTTTCATTACAGTTTCTTGAAGTATATTGAATTTTGCTCTATTGTAACCTCTTCAGACTAGCTTGAATTTCCAGAACAATCCAATAAATCTCAGTCCGCGTGCCCTTCTTGCTTAAGACAAGGTCTACTACCTCTTGAGAATCTGTTTCAATAATCAGGGGTAGAAGACCTGCATTTTCTGCAATTTCTATTTCAAGCTTTGTGGCTTCAACTTCAGCAAAAGCTACACTCTCACGAAAGGCTGATGGTTTCATTGTTGCTGTCATGCACTTTCCTTCTGAATTTCTGATCACCACTCCCAAACCTTCTTTATTTTGATCTTCTTTAACAGCGGCGTCTACATTTAATTTAAACCATCCTGGAGGTGGGAGACTACATTGCAAATTTTTGTTGACATTCCTTTCTGGGGCTGATTGCAGCTGGGATGGACTAATGTTTTGATAGGATTGCATCACAGCTTCTGCTCTTGCAATTAATATATTAGGATCTTCTATCTTGTTGCTTAAGACATGATGATTCCTTGAGAGTCAAGACATCCAACATAAAGCTATTATCAGTGCCATGTCAGTTTTGCTTCTTCGTTCTGTCATCTCCAGCATCCAACTTAACACCTCTTTATTTGCTGACTTGTTGACTTCTTCTCCATACTCAGTAAGTCTCCATATCTTCTGAGAGGCTTTACAGTCAAATAAGGCATGAAATGTTGTCTCCTCTGTTTTCCGGCATCTCTGACACCACGGACTTTGCAACACTTTCCTTTTCCACAAATTTGCTACTGTAGACAGTAGATTTCTGATTGCTCTCCACATAAATATCTTTATCTTTGCTGGTAACTCTAAAGCCCAAATAATATTCCATGGAAATTGTTTATTTTCAGAGCTGTTGGGTTGATCAGGTTCGGAAGTTCTCGGTAGTGGAATCATTAATATTAGCTGTGCATCTTTCTCCATAAAATTATGTTGAATCAGCGATTCCTTCCATGAGTTTCCTTCATCTATCAATTCAGAAAGGCTTGAAAGTTGTAGGTCTTGGTATCCAGCAGCTTTTGTAGATATGGGCACTCTTTCCATCTCCAATTCTCCACCTTAACCCCTTATTAATAATTTGCCTCCCCTATAAGATACTTCTCCAAATAAAAGATGGTTTTGACCTTAACTTTGCCTTTAGGAAATCCACATTTTTTAGGTATCTAGCTTTTAGCACCTTTGCCACCAGAGAATTGGGATTTTTAATAATTCTCCAACCTTGTTTAGCTACTAGAGCTTGGTTAAAACATATTAAGTCCCTGAACCTCAGTCCACCTCTACTCTTTGCCTGACACATATTCTCCCATTTAAACCAGTGAGTGGCCCTCTTATCTGAACTTGAACTCCACCAGAACCTTGCCACAGCTTTTTGAATGCTCTCACATAAACCTTTGGGTAGTCTGAACACACTCATGGCATAAGTAGGAACTACCTGTGCTACTGCTTTAATGAGTACTTCTTTCCCCCCTCTTGAGAACATCTTCGATTGCCAATTGGATATCTTACTTAGAACTCTAAATTTGATATCATTGAAGAAGCTCAGTCTTTTTCTTTCCACCATTGAAGGCAGTCCCAAGTATTTCTCATGCTTTGACACCACTAGGAGCTGAAAAATATCTTTGATTAAGGCAATTTGTTCTGGTTGTGTATTTCCACTGAAGAACATAGAAGATTTTTCATAGTTGAATATTTGGCTTGAAGCAGCGGCATAACAATCAAATATCCTATTTAAATTTGAGTAATTTTCAACAGTCTCTTTAGTGAAGATCAAGCTATCATCTGCGAAGAGAAGATGATTGATTGGTATCTCCTTATTGTATCTTAATCCTCTGATCCTGTTTTGTCTCTCAGCTTGAGTCAGGAGGTTTGAAAATACCTCTGCACACATAATAAATATATATGGAGGTAGGGGGCAGCCTTGTCTTAGTCCTCTTTGAGGATGAATTAGTCCCTTAACTACTCCATTAATCAAAACAGAGAATGAAGTAGTGGTAATACATCTCATTATTAGGTCTACCCATTTTGGCGAGAAACCTAACACTTCCATTGTACGTTGCAAGAAACTCCACTCTAGCCTATCATAAGCCTTGCTAATATCTAATTTTAAAGCTACCAGCCCACCCTTTTTCCCTTTACAATGCCTTATTTTATGCAGACACTCATATCCAATGATTATGTTATCAGTAATAAGTCTACTTGGAATGAATGCACTTTGAGTTTGAGAAATTACAAGATGCAGTATTTGTTTCAACCTATTTGCTATAGCCTTAGCTATTATTCTGTAGATAACATTACATAAGCTAATAGGTCTAAAATCTGCCACTCTCTTAGGCTTTGTAATCTTAAGGATTAAAGCAATATAAGTGTGATTCAAAGGGGCAATATTACCTCCATCATTTAAAATGTGCATGCACGTTGATATGACTCATTCGCTGACTACATTGCAGTGTTTTTGGAAGAACACAACAGGTAATCCATCAGGGCCAGGAGCTTTTGTCGGATGCATATGATTCACGGCTGCAACAATCTCATCCTCTGAAAATGGCTGATTTAGTTGCTCATCATATCTTCCATCACCTTCTTTGGCATGTCTCTTAGTGCATTTTCTAGCAATGAGTTGAAGTGAAAAGCTTGCCAAAATACTCACAAAAGAGGCCCTTCACATCCTCTGCTTCTGTTATCCACTTGCTGCTCTTATTAAGAAGACCCTCGTTTGTATTCTTTTTTTTTTCTATTTGAAGCTTTTGAATGGAAGAATCTTGTGTTTTTATCTCTTTCCTGAAGCCATACTGCTCTGGACCTTTGCCTCCAGTACATTTCTTCTTCCAGCAAGATTTTGTCAATCTGTCCTTCAATCAACTTGATTTCGTTTCCGCATATATACTACTCTTGACTCTCTCTGATATTTTGTAATCTATTGAACAAATTCTCAAGCCTCTTCTTTCTTTCATCAAATTCCTTCCTACTCTATTGCCTTAATTCAGCCATCGAATCCTTGGCTTTTTTCTTGAATACGAGCACAGTTCCACCATTCCATTCACCCCTGTTCGATCACTCTTGCTTTACAATCTCATTGCATCTCTGATATGAGCTCCACATATCTTCTTAATGGATTCTAATGAAAGATCTTTTGTTGTGCTTGCTTACTCTAACTTTCTCCACAACTTCCATAACACTGGGTTATGGTCAGATGTCCATGTTACTAGGTTTATTGCTGAATTTTCCTGAAACACCTTTCCCCAGTTTCTGCAACATAAAAATCTGTCTAATCTTTCCTCCACTAATTGAGGCCCAAATCGCCTATTTGACCAGGTAAATGGATATCTCTTGTAGCCTAAATCACTTAGGCCACATAACCTAATGGCTTCTCTAAAATCATTCACTGCAACAACACTTCTGTCAATTCCAGTTTTTTCATTTAATTGCAATATCTCATTAAAGTCTCCAAAGCAGAGCCAAAGCAGAGATGAGAGTCCTGCCAATATTCTCAACAGAGTCCATGTGTGATGTTTTTGGGTAGCTTCCGGGTGACCATAAATACCAGTACACCTCCAATAACAACTATTTTCCGCATATACAATGGCATCAATATGATGCTTACTGGATGATTGTACTTCGACAGTAATTTCATCATTCCATAACAAAGGTAAACCACCACTAGTACCATTTCTATCAACGGTAAAACAATTGTCAAAGTTTAACTTCTTACTTTTGTCCACCATTTGCTTAGACATCAGCTTCGTTTCGTATAAAAAAATCAGCTGAGGCCTATGCATGCGGAGAATTTTTTGTATTCGCGGAATGCTCGGTCATTCCCTATATCCCGAACGTTCCAGCTTATAATTTTCATTATTGTCGGCGTGGCTGGTAACTAGCCTCTGCCGTTGTTTCTTCCATAAGCATTGTTTCAAATTCCTTTCCTCCCATACTCTGTACCTTCGGCTTCATTATGCATTTTTCATTTTGAGAGGGAACTACTTTTTGTTTATTCGGGCTTCCCATTTTCTTCCTTTTAGCTTCTGGACTCTGCCAAACAATTTCTCCACTCGGTCTTTTCTTTTTTATTAGCCCAATTTGTTGCCCAATAGTCTTTTCAACGTTTCTAGCTTGCAACTTCCATCTGCATCTCTTGGGCTTTGTTTTGGTTTCCTCCGACCCATTAACTCCTTCCTCGTTTAGCTGGTTTGGTTTTACCAGTAATCTTCTCTCTTCATTTTTTGCTTTGTTTGGGCTGGAGCCCATGACCCCGCTTTCTTTTTCTACTCACTTCTGCTCCCCCTTTTTACTTCCCTTTCAATAGTTTTTTTATTTCCTGCCTCTTTTTGGTTCCCTCCCAAAATTGAGTCACACCCTGCTGTCTCTAACTTCCTCCTGTTCTATTCTGACATCTTTGAGTAATCCCCACCCAGTGATAGATCTTGGCTCATACCCGTTATTCCTGACTGTTGGGTTGCTTCTTCTTGTGTTTCCGAATTGCCCTATTTGCTTTGGACCACCACCGTTGTTGTGTGCATATGCTTTCTCTTGTCTTTATCTGCTTTTTCATATTCCTTCCCTTTGTTTTGCTTCAATTGTTCTATTATTGTGGGGGCTTTTATCCATGGTCCCTATGTCATTTCCTCTCTTAGCTGGTTTTTATACTTAGCGCATTCCCTATACTAATGTCCAATATGTCCACAGACATAACAGAAGTCTGGTAACCTTTTATACCTTATTGGCATAGGGATCTCCTCTGTTTCATGCTTCCTTATTTCGTTCCTGCTCCTCACTCTCCATGCATTTTCATCTTCCTGCTTCAAATACAATACTTTTATTAACGGTTTTGTAATGTCTACAGAGACACGCAGTCTAGCATATCTGCCGAAACACATTCCTGTTACATCTGTGGCTACCCCCTCGACCTTGCCAATAGCTTCACCAAGCTCCCGTATCGACTTCGTATCCATGCACATAATGGGTACATTAAGAATCTGGACCCAAAAAGATGCTCGAGTGAAATCCTGTTTTGTTACTTCACCGATGCCTGCTGGTTCTGTTAACACGATCAAAGCTTTATCAAAATGCCATGGTCCCCCAGCTAAAACTTTCCGCCTATCAGCTCACTTCTGAATTGGAAACTGAAGACATTTTCCCCCAGTTCTTCTACCTTTATTTCCTTTAATGTTTTTCACACCAGCAGCAAAGCTGCTTTAAAACCCTCCTTTTTCACTTCTTTGTTTAGCAATACTTTTCCAATCAAGCACCCAGCATGAAATTTTCTCCCCTTTTTCCTTCATTTTGCATTTTAGCGTTACTTTTTCCCTTGTTTCTCCATCCAAGAATATTGCTTTGCACTTCTTTATTAAATCCTCAGTGTCCATCTTTTGGGACAGCACTGAAGATTCAAACTTTTTAGTGTGTTGCACACCACTCACCAGCTATCGATTGCTGTATTTTCTCTGCACACCTCTTAAGAAACAAAAACTAAAAAAAAAAGATAACAGTAGCTTAAAAATCTATGTAAAAACCAACTAAAACACACCCAATGCTTAGTGGGTGACTTGAAGAGTCATAGCGACCCACTCTCTTACTCTCATTTTCTTTGGAAATTCTATTTTCCAAAGAAAATGAGAAGAAAGACTAATAATGCATGTCCATTTGAAGCTTGAGGAAATTGACTTTCGATTTTGGTCTTCAAATTCTTGTTGGCCACAGGTTCTTGACTTTATTTTCCCTAGTCTTTCGATTGATTTCCAATTTAATCTTGATTGCTTTCCGAATTGGACTTCTTCATGCCTTTTTTTATCTATAATCTCCAATTAATTCCCTCTTCGGTAATGTAATTAAAAATAACTAGCAAATATTAAATTCAGAATAAAATCTATAGTAATAAAATATAAAAATTAAGACAACAATTAACACAATAAAATATAATTCAATAAAACAACTAAACTAAAAATTAACTAAAATAATTAGCATATTTAAGACCAAAACAAGAAAATAACCAGAGAAATTAATAGTAAAATATAGAGAAAATATGCACTTATCACGTTGTGATAGAAAATATTATAGTTGCTTTCCCTTTATATTTAGCTGGTTTGAATTCCCAATACATTGCAAGCTTGTGGTGTTTTAATTTTATTGCTTCAATTATAAGCATGATTACAGTTTGCAAACTTTATTTATGTTGGAATTTTTGTATTTGCTCTATTTTATAGAGTCGCTTTTGTAAAACATGGGATTGCGTATCTTTGTATCGTGTGAAGAATGTTGTAGTATTTGAGGGAATGGAGTGTGAAGGAGTTGGGGAGTAGAAGCTCTGCCATTTGGTGTTTGTGCAACTGCGATGGCAATTGCTACTTTGCTGATGGAGCTGCTAGTGTTGTTGGTACTGTTGTTGCATACGTTGCTGCTGCTGTCTTTCCTTAAATTGCTGCTGTTGTACTTTCCTTAAGCTACTTGTGATGTGGTTTTGAATCTGACCGCAGGGAATGATGATGAGCATGTGCTGGAATTGGCGAAAGGGATGCAGGAGCTGTAAAACCAAGTTTGAAAACAAAATTACACACAAAAGAAAATTGTTTACAAATCTTGTTAATAAAAGTTGAAAGTGAAAGAATTATGGTAAGATCAAAATTGTTATGGAGTCAAAAATTTTAATTTATACTAAAAATGTAATGTAAAAGTTTTAAAATTTAAAACTTCTATATTTAGTATTTTTTTATGTATTAATAAATATTTTTCTAAATATATAATTTAAAATAATCACAAAAAAGTTAATACAATGCAATGCAACACTAAATACACTATAAGTAAAAATTAATACAATATATTATAGTATTAGATGTTTGCAGTATTATTATAATACAATACTAATATAATATATTATAATACAACATATCTACATTAAAATAATGTAATACAGTGTGCAATCAGGGCGTAAAAGGAAAATTTGATTTGCAATCAGGGCGTAAAAGGAAAATTTGATTTCATAAAATGAGTTGTTTGATCTATTTGAAACTCAATTAGATTATGTTTTTGAGATATTTTAAAATGGCAAGTATTGTTTGAAATCCTAACAATTAGGCCTAATTAAATTTCACATCGTTTTGGCCAAAATTGAGCTTAAGGGATTCAAATGGCGAACTGCCCACTTCAAGCAGTAAAAAGATTATCATTAATTTTGACATACATACCATTAAACATGAAACACTCTCAATAAAAAATGATTAACCATTAACTGCTTACTTATAATGACTACCCATATGACTATGTTGTGAATATTTGGATATTGAATTATAGGAGGATTAAGCATACTTTTCATGCTAAGTTATTTCTTACACTTTTATTAATGTGGATCCATATTTTGTCATCAACATCTTCAAAATAAACATGTGTTGATAAGTTAAATGTATTCTAGTGATTAATTCAATGGTTAGATTAAAGACTAAGTAAATAGTATTGCTCCAAATGAGCATTGTTAGATTCCTTAATAATCCTCTTATGCTCATGTTAAAGTCACTTTACAAGATGGCAGATTAATGGCATATAATATAACATAAGGCAACCTTATTGTATATTTTATTTTGAACTGGTTAGACTTGGGCAAGCCTTGATGGGCTTTGGTCGAGATTTAGTGGAATATATCCCTCTATCATAGGCTAGTTAGTCTTCATATAAAAAATATAAAAAGAAAAAAAGACGACCAACCATAAACTTGAAAATCATGCAAATTAGAGACTAATAAAAATGAAACACTTACCATTAATCTTGATATTATTACCTCTAAACTTGAAACAAAATTAACTTAAAACTGAGGGCAATGAACAGAAAACATAGGATCAATAACTTGTCACCCTGAAAATCATACAAATTAGAGACCAATAAATATGAAATATTTACTATTAATTTTAATATTTGGATCGTTAAACTTGAAATTAAAGTAACTTGAAATTGAGGGTAGTGAACATAAAACACGAGATCAATAAACATGAAACTCAAGATAATGAACTTTCAACCTAAAAATCATGCAAATTAGGGATCAATAAATATGAAATTTCTACCATTAATCTTGATATTTGAACCATTAAACTTAAAACCAAAGTAATTTTAAACTGAGGACAATAAAATGAAACATTAGATTAATGAACATGAAACTCAGGAAAATAAACTTGTAACTTAAAAATAATATAGATTAGGAAACAATAAATATAAAATATCTACTATTAATCTTAATATTGATATCAGTAAACTTGAAAACAATGTAACTTAAAATTGAAGGCTATAAAAATAAAACACAGGATCAATGAACATAAAAATCATGGCAATGAACTTGGTATATAAAAATCATGCAAATTAGAAACCAATAAATATGAAACACATACACTAAGTTTAATATTGAGATCATTAAACATGAAACTATAGTAACTTGAAACTGACGGCAATGAACTTGAAACCTGAAAAATCCTACAAATTGGGAACAGTTAATATGAAACACCTACTATTAATCTTGATGTTGCGACCATTAAATATGAAACTATAGTATCTTGAAACTGAGGGCAATAAACTTGAAATATATGATCAATGAACATGAAATTTAGAGCATTGAACTTGTAACCTGAAAATCATATAAATTAGAGATCAACAAATATGAAACACTTATTATTAAGCTTGATATTAGGACTATTAAACATGGAATTATAGTAACTTGAAACTCAAGGCAATAGATTTGCAATCTGAAAATTACGCAAATTAAGGACCAATAAATATAGAACACATACTATTAATGTCGATATTAAGACCATTAAATATGAAACCATAGTAATTTGAAACTGAGGGTAATGAACTTGAAACAGAGAATCAATGAACTTGAAATTCAGGGCAATAATCTTAAAACCTAAAAATCCTACAAATTAGGGACCAATAAATATAAATACCTATCATTAATCTTAATATTACGATTATTAAACTTAAAACTAAAGTAATTTGAAACTGAGAGTAATGAATATGAAAGACAAGATCAATAAACATGAAATTAAGGGCAATACACTTGCAACTTGAAAATCATACAAATTAGAGACTAATAAATATGAAACACCTACCATTAAACTTGATATTGAGAGCACTAAACATGAAACCATAATAATTTGAAATTGAGGGCAATAAACTTGCAACCTGAAAATCATCTAAATTAGGGACTAATAAATATGAAACACCTATCATTAAGCTTCATATTTGGACCATTAAACATAAAACAAAAGTAACTTGAAACTAACTGTAACATGAAACTACGATCAACGAACTTGAAATTCAGGGTAATGAACTTGAAACCTAAAAATGCTACAAAGTAGTGACCAATAAATATGAAACGCCTAACATTAATTTTGATATCATGACTATTGAATTTGAAACTAAAATAACTTGAAACTGAGGACAATGAACATGAAACATAGGATCGTTAATTTCTAACCCTGAAAACCGTACAAATATGAGACTAATAAATATGAAGCACCTACCATTAGTCTTAACACTTTAACTGTTAAACATTAAACTCATTTTTTATTATTATAAAACTAATTTGTTTTGTTATGTTGCCTTTATTACTAACATAATTATTATATTATTATTATTTTATATATTTTATTTATTTATATTTTTGAAGGGGCAACCAATTGCTCCAAGTTATTATTATTATTTTTTTAATGTTTGGCTGCCAGCCAAACTTTTTTATTGGTTGCATATATGAGATATATATTATAGCAAAGGTCGTAAATTACTGCCTAATTATTTATGTGTTTGATTTTAAGTGTAATGTCCATTTATTTATCTCTTATCTCATGTTTGGTTGGAAGAAAAAAGAGGAGAGGAAGTGATTGAAAATGAGACAGATGGAGAGAAAATGAGGGAAAAGGGGTTAATCTCAATCTCTTCTCTTCTTCTTCTTTTTTTTTCTCTCCTATTTTTTTCTTTTCATTTCTTCAAACTAAATATGTCATTAAAATTTATAATAAGTATACATAATATTTATAAAGATATGAATATCAAATAATCAAATTTTAGACATTTGTGATTTATAAAAACAAACAAGATGACACTTATATTCAATTATTTTAAAAAAAATGTTATTCATACATTTGTGTTTAAACCTATTTAAACTTTAGCTAAATTCAAGCCTATTTAAATTTCAAACAAAATAAAAAAATATATCTCATAGTTTTATTGTAACTAATAGTTTGGGCTTGTAGTTTTATATTTTATAATATAATATGTTTAAATAAAATTTAATAATTTCATTAGGAAACATGTCATAAATACATTTTGTTAGTTTAGTTGAATATTAATAATTATACTAATAAATTAGTATTTATACATAATTTAAAAACATTAAATTTAGTATGAAAAATAATAAAGTTAAAGTAAATTTTTGGGTATTTAATACTATCTAATGATGATAAAATCTTCATATTAAATTTAAATTTTGGGTTTTTAGTACTTCTATCTTATGATGATAAATAGTTATATTAAATTCATATTAAAATAATCTCAATAGTTAAATATAAGAGAAAATAATACCTATACCTCAAGGTTTGAAGAGATAATCAAGTAGACTTCAAAATTTTCAATAAGAAAAATCGAAGTTCTCTTATGAGTATAATAATTTAAATAATAATTAAAAATTAATTTTTAAAATTTTTTAATAAATAAAAATATAATTTAAATATTTTAAGTTGTGTAATAGATAAATAGTATTAGGATATTTTTAATATATACAAATTATTATATTTATTCTAATAATATATTAATATTTATTATAAAATTTTAAATTAATATTTGGGTTAAACATAGTTTACAATTGATAAAATATATGTCTTGTATTAATAATATTAAAATTATTTTATACAATATTGAAAATAATTTAAATTTTTATATATTTATTTTAATATTATGTTTCTATTTATCATAAAATTTAGTTTAAGATAATATAAGATGGTAAAGTATTACAATATTTTTAAATATTAAAATTATTTAAAAATATATATATTGTTATATTTATTTTAATATTACATTTTTATATATTATAAAACATTAAAATTAATTTTTTTGAGTTAATAGAGTCAAATAATATTATAATTAAAAAAAGAGTCTTGGCATCTTTTATTTAAAATTTGAATAGCGACTATTTTTCAAAACCGTGTAGGTATGCTTTTTTTATATAAATATAATAAAAAGGTATAGTTTAAAAAGTAAATAGAAGTGGGCTTAATTAATTATATCTCTAAATTTTATCTTTATTTGAATTTTTTAAAAATATTTGAACTTATAGTAATAATTTTTCGAAAATGGCTTCGGTTTAAAAAAAAAACTTGTAAAAGGGAAGTTCTAAGTTAAAAATACGCTTCCAAATTTTGTCTTTGACAATTTCGCAATCCCTCCAATAGTACAATTTAACCCAAAATGGAACAAAATTCGGTAGAAACCGAAGGGGACGACGATGAGCCCATCACGGAACAGGAACTCGAAATCGTTGAAGCAATAGAAGCCGCATATGAACTCTCAATCACTAGGAAAAGGCAAATAAGTCCTCCTCTTCGTAAGAATCATACCCATCGCCCCATGCCCATAACTCGCCGCCGGTTGCCCTCTTCACTTCTTGCTTCGCCTTCTTCACCTTCGTTTTCTCTATCACATTGCCAAGGTCCCGTGTATTTCCTCACTTTTGCTCACTCTGGTTTTAGCTTTGCTTACTTATCAACTGAAAAAAAAAAATATTATTAGTTGATTTTTTGTTTCTTTATTTTGAATAATGATAATGTGGGGTCACTTGACAGTAATTGTTATTATGCATTTCTTTTAGGGAATTAAGCTTTAGATAATCTTGCAACTGCAATTTTTTGTGGTCTATTATGATCACTATATTTTTATTTTTTTGTAATTTTTTTATCTTTTGTAGTTTGCATTATGGATTTGGTTTAGCAATGTCGGATTGATCTAAATTTATCTAAGGCTCTGTTTGTTGTTGTGACTTAAAAGTTACAGCTATTATAAAATGGAAGCACTGAATAAAAGTTTATAATAATGATAAATATGACTTTTAAAGTTAATAATTTTGACAAAGTGATAAGAATCATATAGATTTTTCATCAAAAAATTGTGGAGGAAAATTGCCTTCTCAGGCTTACCGAACCATTTTACAACTATAGTTTAAAAGCATAGTTGCTGAAGAACAGTCTTAAATGGAGCCTAAATATATTGTTTACAATTTCTTACCAGAGTTGAAGTTGGAAAAAGGGTACAGCGTTACAATGTTGTGATATTCATTTTATTCAATCTAGGATCTAGCTTGAGGCTGAAATACCCTGCAATGAGGTTTGGAGGTCAAATATTGTATAGTAGAACTTCAACAGATGTAGAAAAGGCTGCAATGGAGCTTCGACGGGTTCTTGATGCTAATAGAAGTGAAGCAGGTCAAGTCACTGTTGGATTTGACATCGAGTGGAAGCCTACTTTCAGAAAAGGTAATTCAGTGTTTTAAATTCTGCAAGTTGATCCACCCACCCATGTCATTGAATTTTCACTTTTACAACTTGGAATTCCTACCTTCGAATGTTAATGTGTCTAGAGCTTGAAGCATGCAGTGAATTTTCTTTCTTGAGTGATGTGTTGAGGCTGTATTGTTGATTATGAATTGATACCAACGCCTTGAATTTGCTTTTGAAACAGAAGGTGCAAATATTCATCTATTTGCTCTTTGTGCTGGGTAGCTGTAATGTTAACTAACCAACTACTAGTAACTTCAGTTTTTCTTTAATTAAGAATCTCTGTGGAACTCAAGGATATTTCATTGTCACAGTATACTAATTTTCTGTTATTTGTGTGGGAGAGTATCAAGGGATTAAACAAGGAGTTTTATACTGCTGAGATTTTGAAGAAAGTAAAACGATTATTGCCTAGTGTTGGTCCTTCTTTATATTTTTCATTATTTGGGAATCCCCACTGATTGAATATTTGGGGAAAAGTACTTGCTGAATTTGTGTTGACTTATTTACTTCTGTCAAAGTTAGTCCATTTTAGAGTAAAGTGGAATTGTGAACTCCCAACATTGTTAATCAAAATAATTCTGGCACTTACGAAAACCAAACTTTATGTTAGACTCACTTTAGTAGAGATGAGATTTTCTTGTTTATATTAGTTTATTTCTTTTAGATGTTTATAATCATTTTCAAAGAATCGAAGCAGGTGTTTTACCAAGAAAAGCTGCAGTTATGCAGATATGTGGAGACAGCAACCGTTGTTATGTCATGCAAATTATTCATTCAGGAATCCCTCCAAGCCTGCGACTGCTGCTTGAGGATTCTACAATTTTAAAAGTTTGTAATATCTCATACAGAAAATTCAACCATTTAGTACTGAAATTCCTAGATTGTATAATTTAAGTACTGATTGATGCCTGTACAGGTTGGAGTTGGGATAGGCAGTGATGCTGGTAAGGTTTACAGACATTATAATGTGTCTGTCAAAGCTTCTGAGGATCTTTCCTATCTAGCAAAACATAAGATTGGCGGAGATGGTAAAAAATGGGGTCTTGCATCGCTGACCGAGATGCTTGTTTGCAAGGAGGTATCTATCCTAGTCTGCTGTGTAAAGCTCGATGGCAATTCCCAAAAGAGTAGTCTTGAATCTCTAAAATGATGCCTTTCTGCAACTGCATTATCTTGTGCATTTCTTTAAATATAGGTGTATTGTTATTTTGCAATCTCACATTCCTGACTGGAACTGCATATATTTTTCATTGTTTTGGCAATCCAGATAAGTTATTGAACTTCTTTCAGAAAAAAATAAGTAAAAGAAAAAGATAAGTTATTGAACCAGGTCCATCTGAAGAATTTCTGTCGCAGCAGCAGCCATGTCTAAATACTTTAGTACTCTCTTCTCACCTACTTTAACCAGCAGTATATTCAAGTCTCATACCCCATCATAGCCTGGATTCAATTGCTAGTGTCAACACCAAAACTTTGTTATTATTATGCAAAACTTTTCAATAGTTGCAAAATGTAGGTCCTTGTACTAGGAGAGATTTGTTAGCTTGCCTCCTAGTGTGGGATAAGTTATTCTTGCATTATCCAAGTGTAATTTCCTCAAAAGTGCCTCCTAGTGTGGGATAAGTTATTCTTGCATTATCCAAGTGTAATTTCCATAAAAGTGCCTCCTAGTGTGGGATAAGTTATTCTTGCATTATCCAAGTGTAATTTCCACAAAAGGTTAGCCACTAGAGGGTTTTATGTATGTATAGAAGCAAATTAACTTTCTGACACAGACTTTTGATAATTTATGTTTTTGCTTTTAAGCTATTCAGATGTTGATTACACATACATCATCAGCCCTTTGTATTTGATAGTCATTGCAAAGAAATTCAAAAGAGTGGAAAATGGAGCCCCTTATTATAAGTTTTAGATTGGTGTAGGTAATCTAATTACAAGGTACTTAACTGTAATCAGTTGCTCTTGGTGTGTTTGAAACTGGTGGAATATATCAAATACCTGTATTTACATTAGTGGGACGATGATCAATGTATAGTATGACATGGCCTCTTTTTAGCTGCATATTATATTTATCATTCCATTTATTTGTTCCTTTCATCCCTTTTCTTTCTTTGATCGTCGCTCATGATCCTAATAAGTAATAAGCAGTACTCAGTGGAAAAGTTTTCTGGGGATTATAGGATTTTAAAATCAAATACAGTCTATAAAAAATAATAATAATAATAATAATAATCTAACAGACAGTAAGATTTCTGGTAATCAACTGAAAAGACATATTACTAATTTTGTCTATCTGTTTCGGGTACATTGTTTTGTTTATGGTTGTAGTATGCTGTGTGTTAGAGGTGAGCATTTAGATGGGGAATGTTAATTAAATTTCTTGAACTTTGAAGCTTAAGAAGCCCAACAGAATCAGACTGGGAAACTGGGAAGCAGATGTTTTATCAAAGGAACAGCTACAGTATGCCGCAACAGATGCTTTTGCTTCATGGCATCTTTATCAGGTAATCCGTGTCTATCACTTCTTATTGCCTAAGTTTGGGAGGGCTTGTATATGTAACTTAACTTTTTGGTGTGTACTACAATTACTTTGAACTGCTTGTACAGGTGTTAAAGAGCCTACCAGAGCCAGTAAAGGATGCTACTGATGAAACAAGCCGGGAAGTCGAAGATGTTCCAAATTAGACTTACACAGTCATTGTTATGTAAGTCATTACCAGACCAGAAGTTTGATTCATACGGTCGAAAAATTAAATTTTGGAGGTCTTCACCATTTTTTGCCGCAGCATTGGAGCATGTTTAATGGAAGCCTTAGATGCAGGTAACTGTATGATGATTTATTTAGCGTGTGAGATGTAGATGTAACTTTATACATTTTCTTTTTCGATTCTAAGTTTAGCTTCATTTTAATATTGATTAGGTTCCAACATTTTTTTACTCCTTTGCAATTTGTATGGTTCTCTAGTTACAAATCATAATGAAAATAGGACAAAGGGAGGACGAACAACCGTACTTCAGAGTCAAAATGGTTCAATAATTTCTATGAATTTATTCATGAAAAATGTTACGATGGTTCTAGTTGATGGTGGACAAAAATATTAGGAGATTATCTATTTGATAAACATGAAAAATTGAAAATGGCATAAAGATTCAATGACCTGGATAACAAAATCTGTGTACTATGCATAAAGAATTCTTCTTCTTAGACTCTGTTTGTTATTGCGGTGTTATAAAAAAAGAACTATAATTATAAAATAAAAAATATAGTGCGTTATAAATATGACTTTTAAATAATAAGTTTGACAAAAATAATAAAGATATTATAAGTTTTTCATCTATAAGTAGTAGATTAAATTAATTTAATTTTTAAACTACGATAGTTAGATCATTTTGGTATTGAGATATTGTAGTTTAAAGTTATAATTGTTATGAAAAAAAAATTATAATTACGAAATAAAAGTTGATAGTGTGTAGTGAATATAATTTTAAATAATAATTTTGATAAAAATAATAAAAATATTATATATTTTTTATCATACAAATGTAAAATTAAATTGACTTAATTTTTAAATTATAACTATTCAGTTTTAATCTTAAAGTAGAATTTTAGTGTTCACTGAATATGGGTAACTTTAAAGTTATATTCAGCTCAATTTTAATGTCAAATAGGGTCTTATTATCGTCATCGTTATCGTACAAACCTAGGGGCGAAAGTAGGGGAGATTGGTGACCACATAATGTGATATTTGGTAGCATTATAATTCTCTCTATCAAAATCAAAATTAATTTTCAAAAAAAGAAAAAGAAATCATTGATAACAAGTCCAGTGTCCTAATCATTCGTGGTCCATAAACCCCCGAATTTGCCGGTTTTAAATGACCGAAAGTCCATCAAAAGCATGTGCCTTCACACATGTTATCGGACAATCAACATGCGGAAAACGATATATTTTGTTCGTTTACCATACAAAAAAACAAATAATAATAATAAAATGAATATGAATTGATTATGTGCTGTCATCATTCTGTTGATTGATATAAGTTCTCATAAGTTCTTATGATGTCAAGTAATCTCGATGGTGTTGGCAAGATTAGCAACCTTATATACCCAAAAAAAAAAAAAAATTATCATATTTTTTAGATAGAAATATAATTTACGTTTACAATTCCACTAACATCATATTAGTAAGGAAAAAATAAAATAGAATAACCGAATTATCCTTTATAGAAGTTACTCTTACGTTAGAACTTTTAAAATTTAGTATTTTTTAATTGGAAATATTTTATTAAACATATGTATTTTATTTATAGCAAAATTTTTAATGTCACATATGTATATTTTTACTCTTTTATCAGCACCGACATTCATAGATAAAACTAGTATAAAAATAATTTGAGCTAGTCCCCGTAAAATTTCATGTAGAATCCTTTGTTTTTAGTTTATGAATTATAATTTATTTATTTTATTTAGTCTAATATCAAATAGTAGCTTCACTACTATGAACATTCGAGCAAACATATACGATAAATTTACAATTTAGTCTTATCCGACTATAGATCCTAAGTCGCCCCGGAAAGTGCATATATATTCGATATTCTTCTAATCGTCACCACTTGAATGCGATGGAAAGTGGCACATGATGAGCCCATGCATGTGCGTGGGCCTCGCATCACATGATTCAATGTATTCATGTCTCTTTCAGTGTTAGTTTTGTCAATTGATAAAAAACGAAAAAATAATAATAATTTAAAAAAAAAGGCTGATGTGAACTGGGAAACAATTATTATTTGACTCATTTTAAAATTTTAATATCTAAAGACATTAATAGATAAAAGAAAGTTACTCCATTGTCATAAACTATTTGGGGTTATCCTTTTTGTATATTAATTATATTAAAAGCAAGTGCTTTAATTTACGTGTGTCAAATCTCCCATGCATGCTGAATTCATGCTCGTAAATATGTAAATAAGCTCTGTAAAACCAGATTTGCTGTATTATATCTATATCTGTATATAACCTATAATTTAGGCATGTTATGATGTCGCATTGTTGCTAACCTATAGTATCTAGATTTGTTATGACTTGTCTTTAATACTATAAGTGACTTATTGCTTCTCAGTTTAATTTTTGAATCAAACAATTTTACTAACATGGTATTATAGCCATGGTCTCTAGATCGATCGATTCCTTACATATGTAAAATCTATTTCGATTTTTTCTTTAATTTTTGGCTCACGTTTCAAGCTATTATCTTGAACTTTTTTTACCATCTATGAGCTTTTATCTCAAATATATTGGTCTGCATTTCACCTGAGATAAAATGTTAAGACTTGTCTTTAATATTATTAAAGGGTCATTAAGTTTAATTTCAGGTCAAATAATAAATTCACTAACAATTTTAATTTAGATTAACTTATCCATATTTTTCCTTGTCAATTATAGTTTTGTTTATTCGAGTCAACTTTTTTTTCCTTTATCTATAATAGTTATATGACGAAGTCTTCGACACTACAACTAAAATAAAGCTATTTCTTTTAACATAATAAACAGCTAAAATTGTGCTATTAAAAAAAAAAAAAAAGAGAGATCTTAAGTTTTGTCGAGCAATGTTTACTTTTTTCTTACCACTTCACAGCCACATGATAATTTGTATTAGAACCACTTGAATGTCATAATAATTTAGATCTGAAATTTGTATACCAATTTTATAAATGTTGTATTGCTCGTAAAAAAGTAAGCACAACATAGACTGAAGAAATTATTCAAGAATTAAGGAAGACATTTGCCTTTAAAGACATAGGGAATTTTTTTTTAACTGCTTTCTTAGGATCTGTGTCATAAAAAATGAAGATAAACTAGTTCTCTCGCAGTACAAGCACTTCAAATATTTGCTCAACAAAGCTTGGATTTCTCAATAGCAAAGGTTCATGTATAACCCTGGAACCATGCATGCCACTGAGAAGTTAATCAAGGAAATCGGGTAAATTTTTAAAGGGATTAAAATCTTCTCCTAGTTTTTCATCTTTCCTAACTCTCCTTGTTTTTCAATGATTGGTTAAGTGTGTATAGTCATCGAAAAATTTAGACTTACTTATCACATACTTGATCAATCATTGAAAAATAAGAAATGTTAGGATAAAAAAAATTAAGAGAGAATCTTTATTCCTTTTCAAGATGCCACTAATACAGAACAGAAGCATCATTGGGGGTCTTCAATATGATACGACCTGAAACTGCCTTCTAGGCGAAGAAGCCAAACCGTGGGGATGTGATCGAGATGATAGAAGATCACAGAGTGGTTACTGCATGTGTGTATATGGAAAGCAACTTAAAAATGTTGGATCTTAAAGAAATAAAGCATGATGGCAAGGTCAAGTGTAGAAATTAGAATCATAATACACAGGTGTAGATAACTCTTGCCTATACAGAACTAACTTGGATGCTGTCAATTCTGAGTGAATTGGATATAAAGGTTTCATATGCTTCAATAATCATTCTTGGTGACAGCATAAGTGCAACAGTAACATTAGCAAATCTAGTGTATCATTCGAAGAAACACATTGAGATGGATCTTCATTTCATTATAGAGAAAGTGGGCAAATCAAGAAGTTGAAATTGTCTTTATTCCAATTGAATATCAAGTTGCTTATGTTTTAACTAAGCATCGACCATCTTTAAAATTTAGACACTTTAGAAACACAGTTAAGCTTCTATTTAGGGCCCAATATTCTAATAATATATTTATTAATTGGTAATCTATGATGGAATTAAAATGAGTTAGAATGAAATAAAAAATAAAAAATAGAATAAATTGTCTACTTGAATTATAAGAATCAGAATTGAAATGAACATTATTTTTATTGATGTATTTATTTCGTCTAAGAATCGAGATGGATTGTTTTAAATTACTAAAATACCCTTAGTTGGTATTGTTATTTTTATTATTATTTATTATAATAATTGTGATTATTATTATTTAAGAATATTTTTAATTATTATTATTATAACAGTAATAATAATAATTATTATTATTGTTAACATTATTATTAATTAATAACAATAAAGTATTATTATTGTTATTATTATTAATTGAAAAAAAAAAGTGAAATTACAAAAATGGGGTCGAGTAAATGGTGAGTTTATAATCCCCTTGAAAGTCAAGGTCCCACATATTTCATTATTATTTTCCTTATATTTTAACAAGCAAACAACATCATTTACTTTTATTCTAAATTTCAATTTGGTAGTGTCGTTAGAGTACATTAAATTTAAAATCTTACTAATAATATAAACAACTAATATAGAGTAAATAAGGATCAATCACACGAAGATTATACTAGTTTTATTGATGATTAACTCCAAGACAAAGACTTATAATAATAATAATAATTAAAATAACAACAACAACAACTAAAAATATAAATTAATCTACCTAATGAAAATGTCAACTATAAAAAAAAGGTTTTACTAATTTTTAATTAAATAGCAACAAATAAAGAAATTAAAACTACCAAGATAATAATTTAATAAAAACTCTAATTTAAGGAGAAAGAAATAATAACAATAAAAACATTGGTCAAATGTTCATTCTTCATCACCAAACATGGGCATAATCAATATATCAATTATATCATCAATTTCTATCGAAATTATTAATCGTAGATAACCATAAGATTTATTAATCTCTATCTTTCTTTAATATGCCGTTAGGTAAAACAAGTTCTTCACCTAATTTGTAATCTTTAAATAATTTAAAACAATATTTCTAAATTTAAGATAATGGAAGCATTAAGAATATAAGATATTAGATTGATTTAAACAATATTAAATACACAAGCTCAGAATATTTAACTTAAGTTATGTGCTCCTCCAATTGTAATGGCCGGTTCCAATTTGTTATTAATGATTAAAATATCAAGATAATTATATATCAAGTATTTTAACATAACAGTAGAATTTATTCAAACCTTATCTAATCAAATAAGATAAGAGTAAAATCATAAGCATGAATTTATAAAAGAACATAAATAATTTCAATTAAATAAATTAAATAATAAAAATTGAATCTTAATCGTATGATATGTTTGGAGCTTTGAATTCCTCCTCAACCAAAATTTTAATTTGGCGTAACATGGCGAAAAAGAAAGCAAAATTAAAAACTCATGACATTCGAAGTTCCATGGAATTGAATGAAAGAGGAGAACTACGGTGATGAAACTGTCTGGGTGAATTCCACCTACTTCTCTCAGTTTTCTCTCCTAAAATGATTTGTTTTCTTCTCTACCGCCGCACAGCTCTGTTAAATCGGGCTCTCCCGGACTGTCTTCTTTATATAATGCTAACCCTTGTAGTCTTAAGCTAATTGGATTCAAACTGCAGACAATGCGCCCGCTGATTTTAGCTTAGGCAATTCACGTGCATGCTTAATTAAATGTGGCAATTTCTTTTCCCGATGTGCTTTCACGTGATGGCTTAATCGGAAATCAACTTGTTAATTCGGCTTGGCTTCCTTTTGACTTCCAAAAGTCTTCTATTGCTTCCCTTAAACATCAATTAATTTTTTATTTGAGCTTAATATATTTTTTAAATATACTTATAATAATAAAATATAAAAATTAAGATAAAAATATATAATTTAATTTTTTTTTTTTATTTTATCATCGTTTCTCTTCACATTTTCAACCCAGCTCTATTCTAACTTTCTCTTTTTAAAACTTTCACCAATATTAAAACCAAAATTAAGAATGATTAAATATTCAAAAATAGCTATTAAAAAAGGGAGAAGGAGGAAACTATCTACAGTAAATTTAAATTACTATCAACTAATTAAAATAAACTATAATCTAAACTAAAGGTAGAAAATTTAATTTAAATTAAAATAAAATAACTAAATTAAAAAATTAACTAAAATTATTAAAATACTTAAGAACAAACAATAAAAAGATAGAGAAAATAATGGTAAAAAAAATATATATATATATATTACACTTATCACAATTCTTTAATCTCACAAGTAAACACAACTTAATTTCTTTCACACCCTTAAGACCCAAGTGTATCACACATTCAAACAACACAAATTAAAACAGAAATTTGTATAAAATTTTGAATGAAGGCAAATGAGAGTTCAAAAACAATTTCAAATTTAAGATAATAAGCTAATGGTTAAAAAGTTTGTTTAAATGAATCGAACCAAAAACTAGTCTTTATAGATATGAGAATTCAAAAAATCGTATTTTTATAAAGTCTAATTTCAATGATAATATTTTCAAATTACTAATAAATGAAAAGTGTAACTTGAATATCTCTAAAAAAAAAAAAATCATATTTCCCCTTCAGAAGAACACATGGGTGATGATTCCATAATTTTGAGAAAAGAGAAACAGAGTTATTACTTATTAACAGTACTAGTTGTAGAATTATCATTGCAAGTCTTCTTCTTTTTTTATTTTATTTTTTAAAATTTAAAAAAAAAAAAGGAATTGGACTAGTACTCCCATCCATAATTTATATCCTTGTAATAAATTTATTTTAAAAACTTCAAACCAAATTTTTTTTTAATTTCAAAGGATTTGAGGAATCCAAAAGAATATATTGTAACTAAGTAGACCTCGAAAGGGTCTTTAATATATTATTATTTCTTGTACTTATTTTAACGTTAGAATATTTAGATTATTAACATACAAAAAATTTCAACTGAGAATTGCGTATTCACGGCTAAAATGGGACATGGTTCTGGCAATATGCTTGGCCTCAATCATTCCATGTTTGAAGTTTGAATAACTAACAAAATATTTATTTTAAAAAAATACCAGTTTGCAGCCCAAAATTGAATAAACACAGACATCAAAGAGTCTCTTTAAATTAGTATGACATGACAGTATGTGGAAGGCTTCTGCCGACATTATGGCGGAAGAGATATTGAGATGTCGCTTTCTTATTGTTTACTAATGGAAAACAACTTTGTCGCCATTGCAAAATCATTATCACCTTATCAATAGCATTATCCCTTCGTGCATGCATATACATATACATACATACATATATATATATATATATATATATATAGGATTTTACTAAGTTACAAAATCCACACACAAAACATGCAAAAACTTGTAATAAATAATAGGCTCCATATAATTTTGTGTGTGTAGTGTAAGTTATAATGTTTGTAACTTAGTCGGACCCATATATATATTATATAATATATAATATAGTATATACTATAATATATATAATATTATATTATATTATATTATATATATGATATCATATTATATTATATTATATATATATATATATATATATTATTTTAATTTAGTATTTCAGACTTTGAGAAAATTTGATGAAATTATTAAATTATATAATTTAGTAATAAATGTTTGAAAAAGTTATTAAATCCTATAGTTTAATGGTATAATAATACTACATTATTATAGAAATATTGTTTAAGATTCTGAATCAAATTAATATTCATATATAGGAATATTGAATTTTTTTTTATTTTTGTTGATAATATATATATATATATATATATATTATTATTTAATTTCTTGTGTCTCCATCGCACACACAATATATATAAAATTTATAATTTATCATATTTTTTGATTTTATAAATGATCGAGCAGCAATAATAAATATTTAAAAATAAGTCTCTAAATCTCAGAGACTTAGAGACTTATTGAGTAAATTTTAAGTATATTTTTAATTGATTAATAGAGTTTATATTTTGGATAGATAGAAATTAAAGAATAAATTTAAACTTTACCTACTACTTTTTTCTTTAAGATGTTTATAATCTAGTTTTCTATACGAGATTTGAATTCGAATATGGGAGAGCTATGGGTTACGAATCGTGTAGCTATTTTGATATTTCTTGAAAATGCAGAGGATGAAATTACTTTGTAAAATGACAATAGAAATAGTTAAAAAAATATGATATCCAATTGCGGCAGAGATGAGCAATAACTTTAAGAGAATCCCACCTATTAATATAGAGTAATGATAGAATTACAATATTTTATATAAATAAATATATATAAATTGATGTAATATGAGAAATATAAATTAATGTGGTATGAAAAAATTTATTTATATAAAATTATCATATATTTATATAATTTTTTAAAAAATAATTATTATTATTTTTTAATTAATTTATTTATATCATATTAATTATATATAACATAATTTATTACTCTATTATTATTAATTAATATAATACTTCAATTGATAAGGAAAACAAAGAAAAAGTTCGAAAAGTGAAAATTGACTCCATCTGGCATCTCCTTTTTAAACTTTTGAAAAGCATAATATAAATCATTGAGACTTAAACTTTATAATACCCTTGCATGTAATAAAATCATGGACCTACAAAAAAATACTCTCAAGTTTTTCAATACATCTATTACTAAATTTCAAAATTACATTTTTACTTTTAAGACCAATTGAATCTTCAATTTATTTTCAATTTACTCCTTTATTCATATTTCTTCTTCCTTCTCAAACCCATGCGTGAAATTTTTTTGCCTGCCATTAAAACAAAATACTGTTGATGGAAAGTTAGAAGTATAAATTGCCATACAAACTCTTTCATATAATCCAAAAATTCAAAAGAACATTCAGTTGCTCGCCATCATTTGATTGAAGAGTAGAAAAAGAAAGGGAAAAAAAATTCTTGTCGAGCTGCACAATAGTTAGATGTGTATAGGCAACGGGAGCGACATATAACTACTGAGGAAGAGAAAATTCATTCTTGATCAAATTATATTTAAATTTTGTAACTTTAAAAGCATAAAAAAAAAAAAATCAAAGGACTTTATTTGCATAGACTTTCCTCCTACATCTGTATCTATACACTAAATACACGCTTTGGGACACTAATTATCAATAACTAATTCGCATGAACACAATGATTATATTTTGAATACATGATTAATTTGTAAGTTTAACACCATGAAACTTTCTCTCTTTACTTTGATTAAAACTTTATGAAAAGAAAGTAGGTAGATTTATGAATAGTAATAGATTGAATGTATAAAGAGTATTATCGTGAGTTTAAATAGTCTCATTATTTATGTTTGTGTAGTGGAGAAAATTTATTTATTTTTTATTTGTAATTTTAACATATATATTAATTATATTCGCACTTTGGCCTCTTTATCTTTAATAATATTACAACATTCTTGCCCCATCTTATATTCATTTTTAGGGTTTGGTCTTTACCGCTTTGATATTTTGGTCCTCTCAATAAGTTTCTGATCACTCTTAACTTTGCCTCTTTCCAAAAGAGCTTTAAAATAAGCTAAAAATACTCCCGCCAGTAAATGTGCCATGGGAGAGAGTTCAAGCACGGATCTTCCCTTTGCTACCATATTAGTAGAATTGCTTGACTTTCAAAATAAAACTATTAAATAAGGCCGAACAAGTAGTCTTAACAACTCAAATTTATAATTTTGTCAAAGCGAATTAACATTGAAAATATTGAAATGAACATTTATTCATACAAAATTAATCATATCCTTTAACAAATCTTTTGAACTACTTAATTAGTTAATATTCTATTGGTGATTCTACGTTGTCAACCCCTTCCCCAAACTCTCTCATTGTCACTTACTTAAAAAAAAAAAACAAAAAACAAAAACATAAGAAGGAAAATTAAAAAAAAAGAAAGAAAACAAAGAAACAAAAGGCAAACTGCATGATTTCAAATTAATTTCTAAACAACTAAAAATTCCATTGACTTCGAACGGGTAGGGTGTTGGACTAGTCATCAAAACGCTCATACCAACTCAAAAAAATGGAATCTTAAACCAAAAATTAAAAAATGAAATCAATATATTAGTAATTAGTCAAGAAAGTCTTCGCAAAGAATGTGAAACCCTAAATTAGAACGTAAATATATGCAATTTGTGAAGGTGGGTGTGGATGAATGATGCCATTCCACTTTCGGTAACAAGGCATGCATGGCATCTCTCTATATGTCATTTCAAAAGTAATATAAATATATAATCACAAGTAATTATCAAATGGAATATAATATAGGTAGGATCCGGTATTATAATAGATAAAATCATATATGTAAGTTAAAATGTCAAAGCCTATGGCCCTCTGTCCCTCTTCCCATGTGATAAAGAGACCAAGTCTTACGGAATGATATGGAAGAGAGTGTCAAATTTCACATTCATTAGATTAATTATTAAGACATAAACTAGGTCCCTCTAAGTGGGTCACATTTTACATATCATCTAGATTCCGCATCCACTTTAAATTACCAAAATAAATATCATCCATTTGCGCTATATATATGTATAAATAATTAAATATTGAGTGCATACTATACATCTGTTATTTATTATATGAAAAATCATCTCAAGTCTATGTTTTATCAATATTCCTTTTTATCAATTATTAATGATTTCTTGTAATTTTCTTATGATTTTCGTTAAACAACAATGTTAGAATTCCCAAGTAATAAATCCATTAAGTGGTGTGATTCTAAATTGTGATTATTACGTCCTTCAACTCACATTTTTACTATTTTTTTGTTATAAAAATTAAATCATATATCAATTAAAAATAAGTAACGACACCACTTAGAATCCAAATGCTACTATTTACAAAAACAAACACCAATCTTTTTATGTATGTTTTTTTGGTTAAATTTTTACACCTAAATAAACCTGAGTTTTTTTTATTTAAAGTTAAGAGTACGAATTTAATTTCTGAGTAAATAATAAAATTAAATAAAGCTTTTATTTTCATCAATTATATAATTCTTGTCACATATTGTTCAAACAACTCAAAATTTTACCCAAAACGAACGGGTTGGATAGATATGTCTCTGAAAGTGTGAGCTCAGTAAGTTTTGGATAACGAATAAGATTTGAGCACAACTAATTTCCTAATTAAAGTTACCTTTAATTTGATCGAAATGACAATTATATCCAACTCACCCATAAGGGGAATGGTCGGTGGCCAATTCGGAGATACATGCAGTACCATTGTACCAACTAAATAAATATGCTAGTGCTAGTAGACTTTGACGCGGCAATTAGGATTAAAGAAATTATAAGTTAACGAAAAACTATAGGAAAATGATCGAATTAACAAGACAGTTATGGATACGCTCTCTTCAAAACTATACTAAATCTCATAATATTTTTACGAAAATTTGAATTCTTATTCTCGCAAGTATTTCTTATAAAAGTAAGGGTCCCATGTTAGGTAAAATGCCTATTAGTTATATTTAAATATCAATACTTAAAATTATATACACTTCCCTAATAAATTACATCTCAACTCCAACAAGGAAAATTTTTGGCTAAATTTTGTCGTTGATTCAAAATTTGTAACAACTTTATTATTAGTTTAAATTTTATTTAATTTTGTATGGATTTAAATGGATTGGAGCGGCCGAGTTAGTACTCTATCATTCCTCTATGTTCACATATTTTAGTTGAAATCAATCCAACAACTTCTAACAATTTAATTGTAGTAATTAATTTTTAAAATTAGAATATAAAATTTGTGTCCTAACAAATTTGAGAGATGATGTAGTATTATCTCATATAATCCTGATAATTAGTTATTAAGTGTTACAAGCAATCAATACCTCTATTTTATATTTGTATTACAACTAAAAAAAACAAAAACTGGTTTGTCTCTATCCATTGCCGAAGGAACCTTTCAAAAATAGGGCCAACTAGTTTTGTTAAATTGACAAAATTGGACAAAGTTCCAGATCCAGCTCACCGATTATATGATATACTAGTTGATGATGAATGGATTTAGACCACCGACGCGGCAGATTTATCTATTCATTGCAGAAACTTTCAAGGAAAGGAAATTATAGGCATTTAGCAGCAGTTTCTGACTTTAATTCAATCTTTTTTTATTAACAAACTCTTCATTAACTAAATTAATTAAAGCAAAAATCCCGCACATTAACTGCATAATCCATTGCCATCACAGAGCTTTTTAGCACCTTCTTAAATTGATGGAGATGAGTCAACACACTTGTGAAAAATTATTTTTAAGCTATTAGCATTAAAACCTTTTTTTTTAAAAAAAAATCTAAGAAAATATTATAGGGCAAACCCATGGTGCATATTTTGTCGGTCGCAGGCACGAAAATTAAGTAAGCTAGAGATAGGAAGATTCTATGACATATCGTCACATGATTACATTAATTACCGTACAAAATGGTTTCCTGTGTTGTGTAATGTGTACGAGGGTGATGAAATAAGTGGGGATTATAGCCTAGCAATTTAGCAAATATCAGAAATATTCAATTAATATTTTTTACATCAGAGCACGGCTGTAGCACATGGAAGTGAGTTTTTGTACAGACCAGGAGAGCTGGCACCGTTTCCGCAATTCCATTAAAGAACAAACCGCAGAGACATTTCTGCAATTATCCTCGAAAAACTAAGGTTATTTATTATTACTCAAGCGAAGGTTATTAAAACATGGGAAAATGACAGTGATAGCCCTACAATTTGGTGAAATAGTGACGGAAATCTATTCATTTTTTAAAATAATCAGTCACGCCTTTTGAGACAATAGTGATTCAGCTGTACCATGGATCAGTTCTAAAACTAAGAAAGTCTATGTCACTATTTTGTTAAACTAAGAGGGTGCTGTTGTTATCTTTCCTTAAAAAAGGCCAAGAAGAAAATGAGAAAAGAAGAAATTATGTCTGATACTCCTATGACCTACCTGTCATATGTGTATATATATATATATATATATATATATATTTTTTTAATTAAAATGATTTATCATATATAACTATTGTCATGTCATATATATATATATATATATATATATATATATATATATGTAATTCAATAAATTAATTTATTATAAATTTTTAGAAACTCATATCAAAATCTCAATTAAGGCTTTTAAATGTTCTTAATCTATACTCGAATAATAAATTAAGACAAAATCTTATCCCAAATTTATTCTGAACGAGACCAGATCCTCAATCCTAATTAAAATTAAGAGAATTTTTTCAATCTTATTTGAAATTATAGTGATTCAACTGTGTTGTAGATCATTTCAAAAAGTAAGAAAATCTCTGTAACTATTTTGCCAAACTAAGAGGGTGCAATTATTATTTTCCCTTAAAAATAACAAAGGAAAGGAGGAAAAAGAGAGTGGTCTCCAACCAACACCAACCCATTTTGGTCCACCACACTCGTCGTCCATTTATAATATAATCTTGTTAGTGAGAGGCTCTGGCCGAGAGTTTAGAACTAGTAACAGACACAACAAACAAAATTCCAATAATGGCTTCTCCGCCAGACACAAGCAAAACCATTAAGCTAGAGCGCTACAACAGTTACCTCCGGAGGGTACATCTCACTAAAATGTTACACTCTTCTTCAAAACTCTTTTTTCGTGCCACAATTCTCATTGCACTTGTTCTAATCCTTTTCTTCACGCTCAATCACCCTCCACTTTCTGACAATACTAGTGATGATAATAATAATAAAAATAACCCACATAGTTTATTAACTCATCAGCGTCTTCTCTCCTCTTCATTCTTCTCCTCCTCCTCCTTCTCCGTTGGCGGTGCGGAGTGGGAGAAGCAGGTCCGCCACTCTGCCACCCCTCGCCGCCCCAACGGGATCACCGTTTTGGTCACCGGAGCTGCTGGTTTCGTCGGATCTCACTGCTCCCTCGCTCTCAAAAAGCGGGGCGACGGCGTTTTAGGGCTGGATAATTTCAACAGTTACTACGATCCGTCGCTTAAACGGGCGAGGCAAAAGCTGCTTCAAAAGCATCAAGTCTTTGTCGTCGAAGGGGACTTGAACGACGCTCCTCTGTTAACAAAGCTCTTCGACGTTGTACCTTTCACCCACGTACTGCACTTAGCAGCACAAGCCGGGGTTCGTTACGCCATGCAGAATCCTCAATCTTACGTGGCATCCAACATCGCTGGATTCGTCAACCTCCTCGAGGTCTGCAAATCGGTGAACCCTCAGCCGTCCATTGTGTGGGCCTCATCGAGCTCCGTGTACGGCCTCAACACCCAAGTCCCCTTCTCCGAGTCGCACAGAACCGACCAGCCAGCGAGTTTGTATGCGGCGACTAAGAAGGCCGGGGAAGAAATCGCCCACACTTACAACCATATTTACGGACTTGCCCTTACGGGCCTACGGTTCTTCACCGTGTACGGCCCTTGGGGGAGACCCGATATGGCTTACTTCTTCTTCACCAAAGATATCTTACAGGGCAAAACCATTGATGTGTACAAGACACAAGATGACAGAGAGGTGGCGCGTGACTTCACGTACATAGATGACGTGGTGAAGGGTTGTGTCGGAGCGTTGGACACGGCGGAGAAGAGCACGGGGAGCGGGGGGAACAAGCGGGGGCCCGCTCAGCTGAGAGTTTACAATCTTGGTAACACGTCGCCAGTGCCCGTGGGGAGATTGGTGTCCATATTGGAGAATCTGTTGAACACGAAGGCTAAAAAGCATGTGATAAGAATGCCGAGGAATGGGGACGTGCCGTATACACATGCCAACGTGAGCTTGGCTTACAAAGATTTTGGGTACAAGCCCACCACTGATCTGGCCGCTGGCTTGAGGAAGTTCGTCAAATGGTACGTTAGCTATTATGGGATTCAGTCGAGGGCAAAAAAGGAAAATGGGTTTAGTAGTAGTACTACTATTATTCAGCATCCCGATGAGTCCACTTGATAATCAATCATACGGTTGTTACATTGTTACTTTTTTTTTTCAATTTTTGTGGGTGAATTAAATTATATTGTTGTGGTGGCGGTCCTTTGGATCAAATCCATCGTTGCAAGCTGTTGATGGTGTGTAGCAGAATGGATATAGATTTGATGATATGATAATATACATACAAAAGATAACTGTGTATTAGATCTGTGAAATCAAGTGTAATAATTGGTGTGGGTTCTGCTGGAATGGGTGCAGATCTTAGCCGTTGGATTTATATTTAGAAGAAAAAAAAAATTGTATGAACAACAATCATGACATCAAGAACCAAGATTATTCTTTGCCTTTGCCTTTGCCTTTATTATTATTGTTATTTTTTTTTCTGGGTACTACACACAATTTAATTTTGCATTTGCTCAGCTAGCTAGTTTGTTTACTTGCCTTTTGGCTTATTAGTTGGTGGTTCATAATTGATTGAGCTTTTTTGGAATACAAGTGGTTGAGATGTTGAATATGTTTAGCTTCTGAAGATGCTTTTCTCAACGAATGAAGAAGATTGAAGCAAGGATAGGGATAGGGATATTTCCACACAATTATTTGGAACTTAACCCCCGTAGTCAAAGTGGGTCACAATTCAAAACGACAAAAGAATTTCTTATAATTAGTTATTATTAAGTTAAAGTAATTTAGATGATAAAATCAAATACTATAGTAAAAGAGAGTCATAATCAGAATTTGGATTGTTTGTGTTTTCAAGCATTCACTCAAAAGTTGTTTGCTTTCATGTCATGTATCTTTAGCCTTAAATATTGCATGAGCTACAAGCTTGTTTATATAGTTTATTTTTCTTTTCAACAAGACAAATTACTTTTAGGTTTTAATTATACCTTTCTCAACCTAACTTAATAATAATTTAAGGTGAAGAGACTCGCGACTCGCGTTGATCTTCATATATTTCGTCGTGTTCGAAATCTGAAGTGTTTGGATATATAGAGAGAAATCGTGGAAACGGAATGGAGAGAAAAAAATAATAATTGCAAATAAATAATAATAAAGTTAATATAATAAAGGATATATGTTCATTTTAGTTTTATATTTTAAAAAATATCTCACTATAATATTACTGTCAAATATGTGGCACTTCCATCCTTATTTTTCTCTTTGTCGTTGCAATAATAATATCCTTACTACAGTTATGAGAACATTAATTAATTTATCCATTAAAAAAAGTTAATTAATAAATTGACTAATAATTATCAATCTAAAAGAACTAGTATTTTTCATGTCATTGTGATAATTTTTCGAATGATTATTTATAAATAAATTAATACCTACCGATTGAAAGAGACTTTGAATACCGTATTATCTTACTAATAATTATCTATATAAAAATTTAAGTTACTAATTTAACCTTGAAAGTAAAATAATAATAAAAAAATAACTTATTAGTGTTAATTCGATAAATCAACTTTTTTTTTTAAATTTTCATTAATGTCACTAAGAATATTGTTGTAAGGGTATTATTGTAAAAAGAAAGAAAAATAAGGGTAAAAATATCATATAATTTAATAATAGGGGTGTCTTGAAATATTTTTTAAAATATGAAAATTAAATAGGCACTTAAGTTAAAGGGAATTGATATTTTCATTTTCGTAAATCCACTAACTTCTAAAAAATAATTATCGAAAGTTAACATTATTTTTTAAAATTTCAAATAAATAAGAAATTTGAAGAATTAATCAATTAAATCTATCTTAATTTATTTTGTTGTGACTTAGATTTTTTTTTATTATATTTGACTATTAATATTACTTTAGTCTAAATTTAAATCGATAACACTACTCTTAGAAGTTAAAAATACCAAAAATTTGCTTTAATTTCAACATTTTCTTTCATTTTATCAACTTTTAATTAAAATAATATAATGTCTTCATAAGACAATACTCATGTATATTATTAGGTTGTCAAATTTATATCATTACATCTAAAATATTGAAAAATATTAGATTTCATTTAAAAAGTTACATTATAAATCCTAAAATTAAATACTTAAAATATTAGATATAAGAACACATATTTCTTTAAATAAAGGTAAAATAATTAATTGGAACTTATATTAAATCAACCTTAATGGTAAAAAAAATATAAAAATGATTTAATTAATTAAGTATACAAATGTTTTGGTTGATTTGTAATTATTATAAATATTAAAAATTTCTTGTAAATATTTTTTATAAATAGGGTGGATTTATACAATTAATGGGGTGAAATATCCCCACCCTAACTTAAAATATAAAAATACAAATAGTGAGTCAACCTCCCTATTAGTTATGTTTATTATTATTCATACTGTTTGTTTAAAGAAGAACATCAAATCTCCAATTCCATGTAAAATCCTACAAGATTTAAAGGAATTCAAACACAAAATTTAACATACAAATCTCTCTTACAATGATATTGTTCCCACAATGACGAGTAAACAAAAGAATAACATCAAACTGAAGTAAATGTAAAAATTAACTCTTAATATTTATGAGAACACATCAAACCCTAATTTCATTGTGCATATCTCATTTTGCAAAAATATTGTAAAAGCGAGCACAAAATTTTACAAGAAGAAAACTCAAATCCGATCCAATTTATAAATCCCAAAGTTTTCACAAATAACATTGAATCTCATATTCAATGTACAGTTCCCAAGTATTATGAGAATAAATCAACCCCTTGTCGCAACCTATAAATCTCATTTACAGCAATATTATTCCCACAGTAATGAGTAAACCTTTAGGTTTACAAAAATAAAATTAAACCTAGTTTCAACGTACAAATTTCCAAATTTTACAAGAATAAACACATCCATTATCACCTTAAGAATTATGAGTCATCAAAATTATATTTATTATACAGGGGTTTCTAATTTCGTTAGATTTTTCTCCAGTAAAGATTAAATACAGGTGGAAGCTTGCAAGTCGAATGATGTAAGAACATCATTGAATTGTTAATAACATTATAATAAATGCATAGTCGATTGGTTTGCTTTACCTCCATAATCCCTTAAAACACAATTCGAAGTTTGCTCTTGGAGCCGATAAAAATTCAAAAAATATTTTTGAATTTAAAATATAAAATCACTAAACCTACAAACTCTTGTACAAATTATTTTTGTGCAAACTAATGTAACATAATATGATTAGTTGAATAAAAACAGTACATAGCTCAAATGATTTATTTTTATTAATTTATATTTTCATTCAACCAATGATATAATACCACATCAATTTGACAAAAATTTATAACTATAATATTACTCAAATCATGATGTTATTACAAACTTTTGTATAAATTAATGAAATATAACATGATTGTTAAATGAAAATACTACATAACTTATATGATTTACTTTTATTATTTTATATTTTCACTCAACCAATGATATCGTGCTATATTGATTTGTATAAAAATAATTTATAGCTATAATATTACTAAAAAAAAAAGCAATAATTATATAATTTTTAAATTTTACTCCCGAGATTATGGAAAGATTAAATCTTTCTCCTTATGGACAAGGAAAGGAGATGTTAACAAGCACAGCTAAGGGGTCATCCCAGATTCTTACATGCTTAATTATAAAAAATAATTGTTTTTCATGTAATTATGCCAAAATTTTGGGATGGTCAAAGCAAATTTCCATCCATTCTTTTTCAGTCTCTTGCATAAGGAGTATAATGTAAGATCAAGGATTCGAAATCTTGAACCAACGCAAGAACATTAGATATTCATTAATGAAAAATCATTAAATCAAACAACCAATATAATACATTACTTCTTTGATGTTGGTTCTGTGATAATTTGCTATCGAAATTATCGACTGAATGTGATAAAGAAGGATGAATTCTACAGGAACAACAAAAAGTTTTCTTCTAAATAGAAACTTGCAAATAAAAAATTAACGACCAGTTCTACTACAAAAAAACATGTACATCATCAACGCCTAAAAAACCCGAGTGTAATTTGCGATAAAAGAAGTAGAGGGCAGCACAGAAACATGAATCGAATCAATCACTACACGGTTATCAAAAAGTATATAATGTGATAGATTTATACAATTTATGCACTGATGCCATGCTTCATGACCATTGCGGTACTCAGAACTGAAAAACTTATGTAAAGATGAACAACTTATTACCTGCAACCACCTGGAACTAATGCCATGTAACAAGTTCTCAGTAACCATGAGAAGATTAGGTAGAAGCTTCTATAAACCTTTTGCTGGGTTTTACCACTTTGATCATCAAAGTGTGAGCTGTTCCATATTCTTAGCATTTCTGGACATTCCAAGGCCTGACCTTTTATCTTCCTGCTCTTCATATGGGTTTGCCCTATAACTTGAACTTGCCTCTTCATTATCTGAAGAACCTGGTCTTTCCGTGAGGAATTGTTCCCAAAATACATCATTTACTCGAACTGGGACAGCTGCAGGCCCTGGATTGTTATTTGGGGCCTCCTCAGAAGAAGCTATAGTAGCACCCTCATGGCCCAGATTCCTGTTACTAGGAAATGGTCTAGTATCAGATTCCTCGTCATTAGAATTGTACCTCAATTCTGTAGTCTTGGCAATATCGGTACTTGGCTGGGGCATCCTAGATGAATGAAGCCCTTTGTTGACTTGCAGAGGAGAAGATGCCAGAGTTAAATTTAAGTGGCATGAAACATGGCCATCAGCCTCTTCATTAGAAGTCGATCTCCGCTGCAAGGAATAAACTCTTGAGCTATCATTTGCTGATATTTTTCTTGAGAAAGTTGAGTCCATTTTAAATGTAAAAGATGTCCCAGTATCTGAAAGTTCAAATGTTTCGGGCACATATAAATTGCCTTCTGTTCTTGTGTGTACATCTTTTGGTTCCACGTCAGAAATTTTCTTCTGCGGACTTCCCCTATCTTCAGTGGAACTCTGTGTGCTATGTGAAACCAAATTAATATCAGAAACAGCTGGTGATAATTCTAACCTCAGCTTATTTGAGAAATCTTGGTGGAAAACATTCCCAGACTCAGGTCTAGAAGTAGAACAGCTATTGTTGTCCAAAAGACTACTTTCCACGACTGGCTTTGATTGATCAACTTGTGGTTTTCGTCGTTTCTTATTGTACGCTGAGATATCCATAGACTCAATTTTTCGAGCAAGATGATCAACAAAAATAGGATTCTGAACAGCTTTTTGCAAGAAGGTAAACAAATTCTCCTGCCTCTGCTCCATACTATCAACCCGCTGTGTCAGGTCTTCCAGCTGAAGCTTTACAGTTGACCGCTGGTGTTTGAACCTTACAATATTTGCCTCCAGTGCAGATTTCTCACGTGAAAGCCTCTCCATTTGTTCCTCAAATGTCGCTCTCTCAGGATCCACTGATGAGCCCTGAGGCTGAGGGTGACTGTGGCTGTGAATAGGTTTCCTGCGGTGGATATTCTTAAGAAGATGCCTTTTATCCTTGACAAAATCTTCATTTGAAAATTCCCACTTCTCAGGATCAATTTTTCGGAATCCCTGTCATCGAATAACATCCATATTGGCACAGTTAAATCATACTTATCCTAGTTGAAAACTCAAACTACATAATTGGAACCAACCTAATTTATCCACATTTGCCAACCAAGAAAGCAGAAGAGTTGAAAGCAAAAGGATGACCAAGATATCATTACTATCCATGATAAATTTCACTTCATTAAATGAGGGGCCAGAAAATATTTTCTAACAATTTTAATTTATTGTCAAGAGACATGCAAACATTCAGAAAATGGATCAATCTGAGAAAATTTACAAGGTAAAAAACAATACAGTACTTAAGACAAGAAAAATGGAGCGCAAAAGAAAATAAAACAACATAGTTTTTATTTTTAAATTTTAGTTATATTTTGCTCCAAGTTCACGCTAAGTTACTTCTGGTGATTTTCAATTGATTTCAGGATCCAAAAGGGAGGGTGAAAACGGCTACAGGTGGAGCTGCATTGCCACAAAGACATATGGATTATTAAATTCGTAGTAATCTTCTAAGAAACTGAACTTATCTTTATTGCCTTTTACTTTATTGATCATGCAAGAAAATTATGCACATGACAAAGTAGTGACTATAACAATAGTGTGATAAATCTGCTTCCTCATTGGACTACCATAAATTCATCCAAGTTTTGATAATATTTTACTAAAATATCAAAACTTAACATAGTTGATCCTAGATTGCCCAAATGATTCACAATCAGCAAGAAAAGTTGAAGTAAACAAAACAAATTTGTAATAGAGCAACATAATAATCTAAAAGAAATCCAATAAAACCAACCCATGGAGAAACCCAGTAAAACCAACCTATGGCATCATGCTGAAGTTGAAACAGGGAGTTATGGAGGAGTTTCTAGGATCAAATTAAATGGATGGCCTGGAACAACGGTTTTCAATCTTATGTAGATCACAGACATCAATATATGTCTTGACTCTTGAGGATGAGTATGGACCACACATGGATCCAGTTCCAGAGTCTGCAATGACTGTATGGTCAACTATGGTTGCTGGTCCAGAATACATACAGTGGAACACAACAGCAGGCAGAGATGAAGGTGATAAAAATGCCTCCCAAGAAAGGAATCAAAGCTGTACTATGGTTTGATTGGGACTAATAGTTTCTATGATGCAATCAAAACCACATCCACAATTCCGATCTAAGAGTTCCAATAATCTGTAAACTAAGGCTATACTACATCGCTTCTACATATGGCAACATAGCGTAATGAAAGTATTCTCTAAATGTCATAACTATCTTTTAAGATGCAGCAGTAGCTCACTACAAGAAGGTAAAGCCATAAAGGTACATACAAATGCTTACGTATAGATAACTAAATGTGGAAAGTTTGGAGATGGGACCACAAATTTATAGATATTGACAAATCAATGCTCCACTATGTAAAGGAAATAAAGAAAGAAGCTATCACAAGCTAGAGTTTGTCTTTCTGATGGAAGAGTAAGCATTAGTTTAGGAAGTCATTTTTGAGCTCAAATGCAAACCCTTTTGTTGCCGCATTTTTAAGATGCAATGGTAACCTAACAAAACTTGGACTGGAAATAAATTGCTTGTATGTAGCCAATAATATACTATGGAAAATTCGCATGCACCAGTACATAGATGAACAAGAAGGATAATATATATTATTCTGTCTAACTTTCAACAGGAGAAAAAATAAAAATAAAAATTAAAAGGTCTTACTTTTACATACCTTTTTTCAATCATAAATGCAATATAAAATTGTTGCATTATATAAAAATGTTTCTTTTGAATTTTGTGACACAAGAAAACATGATTTTCCGAGATCACTCTAATAAAATAAACTTTCTGAGACTTTTATTAAGCACAGAGTTGACCAAAGAGCATATGCAAACCATGTGTTAGATTTTATACATCTAGAGCCACATGGATATATGTGGTATGTGGCCCTCTAACTTATAGAAGGCCAAATGAACATTATTGTTAGTCATCACCACTCATCAACCAAGTCATAAAATTAATTATTTGTAATTTTATCAGACTTCAGCCATAGAAACCGTAATTTATTGCTAGACTATATATGTTGCACTAAGATCTAAGGATTTAACTTCAAATTTTTGAAACCATTGTCTAATTGAACAGCAAAATGGAAAAAAGAGAAAAGAGCCAGTTCAACGTTACGACTGTCCACACAATGTACATTGCAAAGGAATCCACATTAAAGTTGGGACCTGTTCTGTGGTGTGCATGTTTATGGGAATATGCATATCTATCATACAATGTAAATGAAACAAAGTATCGCATTTCATAATACAAAACAGAACTTATTGTAACTTTTTCATCACCAAAGTCTTATAAAGGAATGTTCTTCTTTCACAAAAACCAAGGTGCAACCCAAAACAACCCATCTTCATCATTGAAGATCTGAAAGCTTACCACATAACCAAAAAGAATACAACTTCGAGAAAGGATACAAATCCACCAAGCGAAAATGAAGAAGAGTATGAACAGACATTCTGTTAAGTCTACATATGACACAATGTCTTAGCAGTCACCATCACACACCCCAACCTTAGAAGCTCCAAGCAAAATTTAACAAACTCATACTGCATTATCATGGTTCTGTAGAAACGACAACTCACACTGCATTATCATGGTTCCATAGAAACGACTTGTTGATAAAATAATGTGCACCTATCAGATCATACATTTTAGCTACCAAATAAACAATTATTTCTGATAGCAAATTATAATTTAAGAGCCTTTTTAAGCGTTGACCGACCATTTTTATTCATGTAAATTCATGAAAATTGCGACAATTTATGCACAAACTTATGAAATTATCAAATAGCTTCGCATAAATAACATGATAGAATCATAACGAAACAAACAAACAAATAAATAAATAAATGAAGAATTTCAAATTGAAATTGAAACTGAACTCACATAGGTATTGAGCTGTCGAATGAAGCTAGAGAAATTGTTATGCTTGAAATAAGTTGGAAGCAGAAGGCGAGCGAATTCGGGTGGGTTCCACACAACAAAACTGATTTTGTTGTCGCTCCAAGACACGATCTCGTCCGTTGATGAATCGTCAACCATGTCGTAAGTCTTCAAAAGAAACGGCGCCGGCCCTCCTCCTACTCCGCCGCCGCCACCAGACGCCGCCGATGTCTCCATTCTCGATGATTTCTCTGGTCAATTTGTTTCCGAGAGATAAAGGAGACGAAATTCTCTTCGGTTCGAGTTGAATTTTCAATCGTATAGTCGGGTAATTTCCGTTGCCACGTCATCTTCAGATTTTCAGAAGAAAAAATTAAATAAGCTGCCGTAAACTGTACAATCTGGATGTTTGTTTATAATAAAATACAGGGTAATTTCACATACCTCCCCTCATGTTTTAATTAACTGAAAATAATTCAGTAGTTATATGAAGTGATTATCTAACCTACATCGAGCAAAATAAGGGATCTATGTATAAAGATTTTGTTCATATTCTGTTGTTGTTATAAGGGTATAAAGTTAGGTTAGATGATGAATTTCCTTAATTCAGTGAAAACAGAGCATGAACTCGGGTGAAGTTAAGAAAATTGACTATAAGGGACAACATGATAGTCCGCTTCTAGTACAAATATGCTAGGAAAAAAGAAAAATTTTGAGAGGAAACTATGTAATTCAGTATAACATTTATTATTTTAATTGGTGTTTTTTTATTAAAAAAAAGAGTAATATTAAATGTCTTAATTTTTTTATTTCAAATAATTATTATAAATAATGTGACATTTATCAATTAATTGGTAAGATAATATAGTTAATTTATTTTAATTTTATCAACCAATTGATGTATGCTACATCATATAGGATAGTTGTTTGAGATAAAAAATTTGGGATGTGTAGTATTATTATAAAAAGAATTAATCAAAAACAAAATTTTTAGAAAAAAAATCTATAGGATCAATTGTCTATTTATTTTTATGGGGAGATCTGCCACTCATAAATGAGAAAAATTTATATAAGACAATCCTACCACATGATCACATGTTGATACGGTAGAATCATCCAACCAATCTTTAATATATGGTAGAAAAAGATAATTTTTTAATTTAAAATGATAAATATATCAAATATTTGTTGAATGGTACTTATCACATCTATGTGGTAATATCTAATATAAATTTTTCTTATAATAAAGATAATAAGTTATATCTATCACATCACATAATCTATTAATAGAAACACACCCAACTTCAAAAAATTAATTATAAAAATTGCATTATTTTAAAAAATTCACATGAAGAAGAAATTTGTACAAGTTACATCGTGATTGCCTAATTTATTTGTTTATTTTTAAATTTAAGACTATTTACGATATTTGATATTAAGGTTACAGGAAGATTAGAAATAATATAATATTTTTAACTATTTAAGGTAAAAGTACAAAATACCCACAAAACTAATTAAAAACCATCAACTTTTTAACAAAATTTAAATGATTTATTCACACTAATTATGAATGTGATTATAAATTTTCAATTTAACTAAGAAAATCTCTTTGTGATATGATATCTCATGAAATATATCATGGTTTCAAAATTTTGACTTATGGGGGCATTAAAAATTATTATCTTTCATTTAAAAACATTAGATTATATAGTGGCAGAATAAGGATTTTAGTTTTATAGGGACCATAATAAAGAAACATTGAACTTGATTAGGCTCAACATAAAATTTATAAAATTAAAGAGCCAACAATGGGGGCTGTAATAGATAATTCATACATTCAATAGGCTAAAATAAAATTGTGTGAAAAAGGAGAGGCCAGATATAAATTTACCCTAATTGGATAAATTTTAATTCAGTTTTAATTTTTACTCCGATTTTTGTTTTTGTTTTTTTTTTTTTCTGAGTTGGGGTGTCTCAGGTTGCCCTACAGATACCCAATAGTTTCGCTTCTGGTTATATAGGTAACACCTAAATTATAATAAAATAATAGCACATTACTTTTTGGATAATTTGATCTATATATTTTAGAGATTAATAAGAATTTACTGACAAACTGTTCAAACTTCTTCTTTATTTGAATTTTCTTTTATAAATAATATGGATTTCTTCTGTGATTATTTTTTCGAAGTGAGGTTTGATTTTGTCAATTGTGAGGGGCACATCAACACAAAAATAATCTTCACATTACTTGCATGTTTGAAAAAGTCGTCACAATAGTTAACAAGTAAACATTGGCAAATGCTAAGTTGCATATAATGCAACTTCCAGCAACTTAACAGTAGTTACCTAATATTAAAAAATGCTAGTATATAAAATAAATGGGAGGTCATGAATAATTATTTTTGGGTTTACTAATGATGTAACTTAACAAGACTCATAAAATTTTATTAATATTAAAAAAAAGAGATCAATCAATTGAACTACATTTATAAGAAACCAAGCATATTGAAATTCATGTGACATTAATTGTGTTATTATATTTTCATTTACTAAACTATAAGCTCAATTGTAATTGTTTGAGGAAGAAATTGAAAGCTAGTAAGAGAATGCCATGTATTAATAAACAGCTTAGTCGTGGAAAAATCAAGAAGAGGAAGCTAACTTATACTAGGTACACCATGGTTCAAAATTGTATGCGGATTTTACCATGTCAAGAGCAAAAGAGTTATGAAAATAATCCAAAATATTAGGCTCACGAAGTATCACGATCACCAAAAGGAATATTGTTCTTTAGCTTACAGTGAGGAACCATTAAGGAGATATTTTGTTTGAAAAGAGGGAGCAACAAGTTACCACGTTTGAAAAAAGTCAAAAACAACTCATTCAAAACACTTGGGACCATTTGTCTTCATCTAACACTCATTCAAAACACAGGTCAGTAGAGGCGGTTGGACCACCTAGTTGATGTGACAAGAAACCAACCATTAAAATTTATGTGACATTAATTTTGTTATTATATTTTCATATACTAGACTATAAGCTTAATAGTAATTAATTGGGGAAGAAATTGAAGGCTAGTAAGAGAATGTCACTATCAATAAAGAGCTTAATCGTAGAAAATCTCTAAGAAGAAGCTAGCTTATACTGGATACACAATGTTAAAAGCAAAAAAGTTAGGGAAAATATCTAAAATATCAGGTAAGAGAAGTGTCATTATTACCAAAAGAAATACTGTTTCCTTAGTTGAAAATGAGAAACCAATGAAGAGATATTTTACTTAAAAAGAGGGAGCAGTCGGCTATCATGACTGTAAAAAGCTAAAAACGGCTTATCTAAAACCGTTGCAACCATTTGTCCTTATCTAACACTCTAATAATTGTAGGGTAGCCTCTGCAGAGACAACTGGAGCACCCAATAAATTCTAACATATGTATGTGTGGATAAATTATATAAATAATTAGTAAATTTGTTCTCCAAACATGCTCTGAAGACTCAAACAGTCACAAAAGCAAAAGTAGAATAATATACTTGTGCAGAGAGAGAAAAGCACTAACAAAATTGCACTAGGTGGAATGGTGGCAAGACTACTCTAGGGCAGTCATGTAAAGACGCTTGGGTTTACTCTTTTCAACTAAGCCATTCTAAGCAATACACGTAAAAAAAGTTAAGGCTCATCTTCTGCCTTAAGCTAATGCCATTGCTAATAGTTAACAAGCTCTTACTACTAAAAACAACCACAAAATTAATTTGAGCGTCAGAATGTAGTCGCCAACCACGTTTGCTCCACCTACAACATCTTTTCTCCATTTTATAAGATAAAACAAGCTCTCTATATCCAAACTTCATTGATACCCCTACCATTTCCACTATTTCTTAAGCTTCAAGGAAGTTGCAAATACCTCGACTACCTAGGAACCACAACCTTTGCATTTATAAATTTATTGTGTTTAGCTAAGTTTCTTTCTTTGCACAAAATCTGATTAAAACAACAATTATTATTAATCACAACTCAACTATAAAAGAAAATTTTATTAAAGACTATACTAACGTGTATGCTAAGAGCTAGCATGTACACACTTTAGAGTTGTCGAGTATGTTAAAACTTTACGAGCTAAAAAGATAAAATTTTGATTGTATCGAAATGAAAATTATCCGGTAATTTACAACATTGTCAATGCATGTATGAAAAAGCTTGTTGACAACATTGTGAAGGGAGATTTCGAATTTTTTAGACCAAAAGTTTATGGACTTATCCACCGAAATATCGAAAAACGTTACTTTTTATCTATGTTGACCTTTTAGACACAAGATTTTCTTCCTTTCAAATAAAATAATAAATAAAAGCAAACAAATAAACAAAAACACGAGAATTTCTCTTTACATGTGAGGACCTTCCATTAATGACAAAAATAGCTAGAAAGATAAAACAATTTTTCTTTCACATACAAGAAGCATATATGGAGTTTAACTTAATTTCATTTAAATAAAATTTTCTTAAGGTAATGCCTCAGAGCACCTCTTCCCCACATCCACCCAACCTCAACTCCTCCCCTGCTTCCATAACAAGCAATTCAATTCAGTAATGTGTGTAAAAGAGCACCTCCCCAGTAAGCTTAGGGGAAAAAAAAAGGAAAAGACAAAAATAAACAAATGAATTAAAAAATATAAATGCACAACCAATTCAATGAATTAGGTTTCTTCTACATTTTCTTTTTCCTGTTCACCTCTTCTAGCCATATACTTCAATCATTATCTATCTTGCGTACTTTGATAAAATTTCCATAGTTTTTATGATTTGGGTTAATTAATCAATTAGTGCCCATATTTTTAAAAAAATACTTCAAACGTCACTGTTGTTACTCCTATAAATAATCTAAATTTTCAAGGACAAAATAATATTCTTATTTTATATAAGTTAAATTTCAAACAAATCTGATAAGAGGTAAATGCTAGAGAAAAATTAATTAAATTTGATAAAACCATATATACTGTCATAATATTAATGCACAAAGTATTAGCCAAGATGTAAGTTTAATAAATTATAAACTAAAAATGCAGTAATATTTGACCCCTCATTTTATCCCACTAACACTTCTCCCCAACTTTTAAATTAATTTCATTTGCTCTCTCTTTCAATTAAATTCAAAACCCTTATAACGAAACTATAAAATTGAATTCACAATCACAAAGCATCCGAACAAATTTCAAACTAAAACTAAATCAATTTTTTGTTTTAGAAGGAACCAAATTAAAGCTTCTAGCTTCATTTCAATTTCAAACATGCAAAATTCTTTGTAGAAATATTAAAATCCTTATTAAGTAGCAAAAGAGATAAACAATCACTTTACAATAATTTATACAAATTAACGTTTATTAATTATTAAAAAAATTATATTTGTACGAAGGAAACAGTGAAATGGAATTTTACCCAAAATTCCATAATGGATTTGCTTTGTAGCGTACAGGCAGTGGCTTCCTTCGTGACATGGCACGATGTGGTGCGACATAGCGACTCTGATCTGCATCGTGCCTCGTGGGGCTGGCAGTTCTTTGCTTTAGTTTGAAGGAGGGTGGCTTGGTTTTGCAATGGAATGTACATCATTTTCTTTGAAAATACCCGTATTGGGTGGTGGGTAGGACTAGGTGAAACAATTTGATTTAGGTTTGACAAAAATTCATCTGAAACTCAACCGAACTTATAATTCAATCCGATATGATCTGAATATGTTTCAAATAAGATTAGATTAAGTTAAAAAATCAGGTTGAGTTTGGTTTGGATTAAATATAGTTCATGTTAAGTTCTGGTCAATTCAGGTTAATTTAGTTCGGATGAAATCTGATCAAATAGGGTTCAGGTTAAATCGAATTCATGCAATTTTGAGATTTTTTTTTCCTTATTTTGACTCTTGAGCTTTTAGTTTTTAGATAGCTTTTGAGCTTAATTGTGGTCTTTTTTTTACCAATTTTCAACCAACAAAAAAAATAAAATAAAGGAAACTACGATGAAATCAAATCAATAAAATCTTAAAATTAACTCAAAGTTCAAATTTAATAAAAATTAAAATTAACACGAAATCCAAACTTAATAGTCTCCATCCGAAGCATAATGTCCAAATATTTGTCTTTAAAACATAAAATCATAAAGTTTAAACATAATTAAATAGTTTCCAAAACATAAATCACAAAGTCTAAAAAACAGCAAAGTTTAAACATAAATACTAAATAAATTTCTTCCATTGCGTGGGCAAGCACTTCAACAAGTTCTAACTTCAACTTTTTATATTCCAAGTTAGAACATTGAGCCCTTCCAAAAGAATTGAAGAAATAATATACAATAACTACTTTCTTTAAGCCTTTATTGCAAATAAAGGCACATCAAGCACAAACACAAATAAATAAACTTAATTCATATCTTTAATTGAATAAACCATAACTAGCATTTGAATTCCAATTCAATGGCTTATAATAAAGCTTACATATTTAAATAAAAAAAGAGCACCTATAATTGAAAAGCAAAAGGGCTATTACAATCTTTCTAATTTCTATTATATTATTAGCATATAACATGTTTAGTAAATTCTTCAATATATATATATATATATAAACTGACTCAATCATGACTTATTTTATGAAATTCATCATCAAGTTAAGTTAATAATAATTCCAGGCAATACATTCTACCAACTTCAACTTGCTTAACTAAAACAATTACAATGTTATTATTGGACTTAAAGCTTAAAACTATAACAACTATAATTTTCGTTTAAATTACAACTTAAAATTATAATATGAAATTATGAATAATAAAATTCTAAGTGTTCAACCTAAGAGATAATGAATTGAGTATTTAAAAATTATGGTATAAATAAAGTAAATCAATTTAAACTAATTTTCTTAAGCAGTGATAGTTGTAAATTTCAGCAATAAACAAGTAAAAAAAAGGTATAGAATGAACAAAGATAAGTGTTTTTATGTGGCTCGGCAAACCCCGCCTATGTCTACACCTTCAAGCAAATTAACTTGATGATTTTACTATTCAAGCCTCCCAAGAGTTCAAGTTCTTACAATTGACTTTCAAGGTATCAATGAACCTTTATAAATGATGTTTCATTCACACACTTTTTCCCAAGTGTTTCTCACACTTACAATCACATAGTAATATATTTGGGTATAGACGGCTAGTTGCTTATGGTAGCTAACTCTCAGCCTTTGATATACTATTTTCTAAAATTAGAATTTGAACCCAAAATATTTCTAAAATTATATTATTGTCCAATTATTTTCAAAATATTTCAAAAATGTCAATTTCTTGAATTAAAAAAAACACTTATGGATTTCCAAACTCAAATATTTTCAAAGTGCTCCATAGAACTTAAAAACATTCATTTTGATGAAATCATTTGTCTTATGAAAATTAATGATTTGTTTATAGATTATAAAGTTGATATTGAGCTTTTAAGATGCTAAATCATGCATATATCATTTTATATTAGCTTTATAATGATTAAAAAAAAACAAATAAATTACTCCAGCTAGTACTTTTTTATAATTTATCTTCAAGTGTGCCGTTATTCATGATTGAGCTTGATTATGCTTGAAAAACATTAGCCTTTAAAAAACGTGTGAGAGGAAAAAAACATAAATTGACTAAAATACCCCTTTCTACATGCGTTTTGTTATCATCAAAATAAAAGATTATATAGCTTTTTAGGGCAACAAATAATAATATCTATTAATAGTTACATTTCAAATATCAATAACACCAATTTCAGTGCTCACTGTTTCCATCGTTGAAGCTTGTGATCTTATGAACTCTTTAAAATGCAATATAGATATATATAGTTAGTAAGTAACTTAACTACATATAAATGCTATTTATAAAGTTATAATATATTGTTAATATATTATGTATTTATTGTACAAGAAAAATGTTACATTCTTGTCGCTCCATATGAAACATCTGCTGCTTAATCTTTTCCTGAAGGTTGTAGATAGGATTGACAAAAGGTTTAGACTGCAACTAATCTCGGTATATATTAATGCCTCAATCATAGAAGGGGTTAAATAACTCTTATAGTCATTAATAATACGCATCCAGTATTAAAGACAGACCCAGACGCCACTATGAAGACAGGAACAACAGACATTTTTTGTAATTTTCTCTAATATTTGGATACATCGATCCATTCACCTTCCACCTAAGTAAAACAATGAGTTTAAGATGCTAAGATCTTCATTTGGGTCAAGTAAGTATCCTTCGACCTTAAATGCTACTTTTTCGCCCTCATTCTAAATAGAGACCTTCTTAGCATATTTAAAGAAAGGGCGAGCAACTCGGAGAGTGTCATCACCTTCACCACCAGCAACTTCTACAAAACTAACCCCAGTTATAATATATAGAGAAGATCTTATACTACCATGGCTGCCATTAGAAACACTATCACTACACATCGATGGTGTAGAGTACAATGCAATATATACATTATAAAGCTTATTCAACAGGCCTTTCACTGCTTTGGTCATTTCTTCAACATTCGAACTATCATTGCCAAAAATGATCCCCAAAATATGTTTAATAAAGTCCATTTTGGCTCATGAATCAAGAATGGAGGCAACAATCAACATTTTGTTCGTTAAAATTTTTCTTTATATTATAAGTCATAGACATCAATCAAAGATCTTTACTTGTTTCTAATGTAGTCAATAAACTTTCAATTAAGCTAATAATATCATAATAAAGATTAGAAATCACACTCAAAGAGGCAAAAAAAAATAGTATGGCGTAAAAAAATTCCTTTAAAAATTTCACAATTCATTCTGCACTCTCTTAATCCTTGGGTCTAGGCTGGCCCATCATTTTAATATTATTTTCTTTCTAAAGAAAGCATGCCTAATAAGGTTTATACACTTCTGGCATTCTATCAAATGGCTCTTAAAACTTTAACATAGTCATTAACATCAAAATAGATGGAATTCCACTTAGCAGGACAATCCAAAACGACAGTTCTGTTTTCACGTGCTTAATATATTATTTAAATATCTACAATCTCATGGTGGAAGATCTCATATACTTCACAGCATTCTAATAGCAGTAACACTAGCATGCAATTTACTTAACCTTGTAACAAAGAAAATCAAATTCAAAATATGTGCACAACAACACACATGGATATATTGTCCTACCAACATAAGTGCATTATCATTCTTCCAAGCAAGTAATTGCAAATTCACATAACTAACAACAACATTATTTGTAGTGGCACTATCAATATTTATTACAAATAACCTCTTTATCCCCTTGTCCTGTAAACAAGCTATAATCATTTTGTTGATTGTTTTCACTCTATGACCTTCAATCACGCTAAAACTAATAATCCTCTTATTCAAACACGAGTTACTATCAATAAAATGAGCTGCATTCATCATGTAATGAGCCTATATATCAGTTTTTAGAGACACTCACTGCTTGTTGTTACAGATTAAAGTCTTCAACCTTGTATTTTTATCAAAAAATAAATCTATAACATCCCCACTAATAGTTTTTCGTGATGGTATAACAAACTACGGATTAGTTATACTGTAAAAATGCCTAAACCCTTTGTTATCAACAAAACTAAGTAGAAACTTACCTATAATAATAATTTTAGTGACTGCCCTTTTACAAGCGTCATAATGATTAGTAATCATTAATTCAAAAATAAAATATAAAAAATATTATTAACATAATCCAATTAGTATTACAGATAAATTCAAATATTTATTAATTTAATTTTATGAAACTTGGTTCATTTGACATTTCCATTGTAATATTTCTGTATGATTAGGTGTGTATATATATATAAATTCAAAATTGTTCATACTCTATAAAGGAAAAGCAAGAAATTAGTCATCAATTGATTCATATTATCCAATTTTCTCTTGCCTAGAATAATAGAATTTTATTTGTGTATCCATATCTTAATTCTTATTATAAACCCTTAAAATTCATGCTCACATTACATGCACTTACTACTTAACGACCTAATGTATACTTAACATACAATTAATTGAATAAGTTAATTTTATTTTTGAAGTTGAAGCTACTCAACATATCATATATAACAGATATCTGACTTTAATATTTAATCTACGTAATTTATTAATACAAAAAAAATCAATTATTAACAATTAATAAAAAAATACATGAATTTATTAATTTATTATTAAAATTTAACAATAAATATTATTAACAATTGCCCAATTATCAATTAATAATTTCAGATGTAATATAAAATATATTACACATTACTGCTATATACCATCAAAGCTTCAAAAAGGAAGTTGGGAAAATTCAGGTTGCCGCCTTACCGGGTTTGAATGGAGCTTGGAGGAACTTGGCGATGGTGGATGTGTGGAGCAATAGATCCAATTGGTGTCTGTTCTATAAATTTTATTAAACTCTCAAGCGCACGAATCTATTAAAATATAGATTAATGGTAACAAGTGTCGATCCCACGAGGAAGTGGATTTCAATTGTGCGGAGTTATTATTATTATTATTATTAATATATTTCATCCTAAAATTTAAATTAAAATAGCAGGAATAAATTAGAGACTATATAATGCAATGAAGAGCTGGGGTTTTAGGATTTATTCTCAATATTTTACCGTGGGCTTAATATTTATTTTTAGCTCTAATTAATTTATGAGGAGGGTATTTCCACTCCTAATAAGCCCAATTCTAATAAATATGGTATCAATTATTCATTGTACTAGGAAAAATAATCCAAAACTGTAAACAAAGTGATAAGACTATCTACTAATTAACCTAGATAAATTTTCTGTCAATACTAAGTCAAAACCTACCATAGAAATTAGAGAGAGGTTTTTCTCTAATAAATCTAGTATAAAATGCTTATTGTGCCAAATAGTAACAATCTTGCATTAGGGATTCAATATATCAATGTAAAATCTAGATAAGATTATTACTATCTATCAATGATAAGTCAAAACAATTTAAATAAATTAAAGAAAGTGAAAATAAACTTACCAAATTAAGCTTATGAATCGTGTTGAGATTTCACTTTAAACCTAAGCTTGAAAATAAATTAGTTATTCATTTTATAAATAAAAATTTTATTAAAATACATAGAAAATATAAAATAGAAAAAGAATTATAGAAAATAGAGCTCAGAAATGGATTCAGGGTGCTAAATTAGGGGAGGAGGGGTAGCCCCCTATTTATAGATACAACAAGTAAATCATGGTTATCGGATGAAAATAGTTCGAATGCTTAGGATTGCGCCATACGACACTTTCAAATTAGATGGAACACGTCATCAGGACTGTCATTCCATATATATACATGCACGGTATGTGCATTTTTCAGTCTACTAATATGCCGCTACATCATAGGTCAACGTAAAAGTCAATATTTATGATTTAGTGTATAACATGTATTGTAAGCTTCTTTTTCAGTCCAATAGGTTTCTGTCACATCATTCGTCACTGCCACATTAGCAGTCAATGACATGACAGTAGTCAACACGTTGTCAGCAAGGTCCATTAAAATTTTAAAATTATGATTTTGTCCTTTATGTTATTCCTAAGTTTCCAACAATTAAGATTTAAAAAATATTGTCTAATTTGCTGTCCGACTTCTCTTTTATTATAAAATGATAAAAATACCCTAGAAATATATAAAGTACTAAAAAATATACACAAACATATACAATTAAATTTTAAGAGATTTAAAATACATAAAAGTAAAAATGTTAGTGACTTGAAGTATAAAATGATGATTTTACCATTTATAAATATATACTCTCCAGTACTCAATAGCGTCAACAGTGATTGTGGGCAAAATCGAGTTGTTTTTTCTGCATCTGCGATGTGCGGGAAGCGCTGCGTTTGGTGGCCAACTATCGCTTGCTTTTCCAATGTGTGTGTGTGTGAAACTGTGAAGAGTGGAGACTATGTGTGTTCAAGTGTTTCTTATGTTCTTGAGAAGTTGAGGCTGTTGGCTGTGTGTGTTTCTAAGTTGAGTTGATGGAGGTCATGACGTGTGTGGTGTGTGTGACTCACTTTACTCTTTAGTTTCAATTTTCAATTTTCATTAATTCAATTTAATTTATTTTTATTTAAAATCGAACTCGATGAATTTTAGAATAAATTTTATGAAATATTTAACTAATTTTCTTTATAGCAAATTATTTCCACAGTATAAATAATATCAATTATTTAAAAAGCTATAGATTACGAAATTAACCCTAAAAAGTGTAGAGAACTTTGGCTTTTAGCTTTTATTTTCTGAATTTTGAATATAACAAAAGCAAGAGATCACACACACACACACACACACATTTTAAAAATACTCTAATTTTTATATGGATAATTATCCACCGACTATCCCTTTTTTTTACACATTTTAAAAAAAAACATAATTCTTTTTTTTTATTGACTAAATTCTACCTAAAATTTATAAAATTATCATTATTTTATTGCCGTCTAAACTCTATGAGAGAAAGTTAAAAATGACCATTTTACTCCTTTAATGTAAAATTATTATTTTACCCTAACCAAATAACAAAACCTGTATTCTTCACAATTTAGATATTAAATAAAAAATAAAACAAAATAATCAAAATTAAATAAATGAACAAAACATCCAAAATTAAAACATAAAATAATTAAAAGAATTAAAGCCCAAACTTAATTCCAAACTCAATCTAATTTTGATTATTTTAATTATTTAATTATTTTAATTATTTTAATCATTTTCGTTTAGCTAGAGTAAAATAATAATTTTACATTAAAGAAGTAAAATAGTCATTTTCTTAACTTTCTTTCAAGAGTTTAGGCGGTAGTGGAATAATGATAATTTTATAAACTTTAAGTGGAAGTCAACAAAAAAAATAAAATTTGGGTATTTTTGAAAATGTGTGAAAAAGTAGGTGGTCCGTGGATAATTATCTTTTATATATATTAATGTACGTTGGATTAAAGATGAATTAACCGATTATATTTGTCAAAATAACTTAAGTTTTTTCTCTCCGTGCATAGACCCCACTCACTCTCCCTCCTACGCTCTCGTACTCTCACTTGTTCGATCTCTTCATGTTTATCTCTCCCTCTTGTGTTTTTCAAGCACTGCAGCCTGTTAAGATGGATTACGTAACACAAGAAAAAAAAAATAAAGAAAGAAATCAAAACAAGAATGAAGAAAAATAAACAACACCAATTTAATTATCGTATGTGCATAATTAATCGAAGTTTGAAACAAGACTTACGACAATCCCTTTCATGATTCTACGGACATCAATTTAACCTCAAAAAAAAATTTTTAAAAGAATTTTTCTTTTAGTGATAGATAGAGATCTACTACTGATAGTATTTTTAAACCTTGAAAATCAAGGGTTATAAGTTACCTAAATTGAAACTTAACAAAATCCTAATAAGTCTTTTATCATAAGATAGAGACAAAAAGAGAGAGAATACGTGAGAATACGTGAAAGTTATACAAAAAGTCGGAGGGAGAGTGATTGAGTGGGGTACGCACATGGAGAGAGAAAACTTAAGTTCTTTTGACAAATCTAATCCATTGATTCATTTTTAATCTAATTAATATTAATAAATATAAACGATAATTTTAGAGGGTTGCTGATCTGTCAATATATATACATATATAATATTTTTTAGTGTGAATAATTTTATTTTTTTTATACAAATAAATTGTTAAGCCGTTCAGTTTAATAGAGTCAGTACAGATATATTATTAAACTGTACGATTTTATAATACATTAAAAATTAATTTTATTACGCCGCACGGTTTAACAATGAGAGTTTGACATTTATTTTAGAAGCGTCAAAAGCTTAACCACTAATATTTTGGTGAATATTAGTGGTGAATAGACGCCCGGAGGAAATGTGATATGCATCCCCGCTTCTATAACATATAATACAATAGAGGCATGCGGTATTTTAAAAAATTACGGAGAAACAAACCAACGAATGAGCCCAAATCTTAAAAACTAAGTTAAAGGAGCATTTATAGTTATTTTCATAGCTTGATCTTCAAGTCATTCCGCTCACCAAACCCAATAGTGGGATCTTTTCCCTCATTAATTAATTTTCCTACGAAGTTTTTCCAGTCTCTCAAGAACACCTTTCACAGCCAAATCAAATGCATCTTCTAACTTAGATTTATGATCTGCGTATATTATCCTTGGAATCAGCCTTATCACTTCTTCCCTCATAGCTTCTTCAGTAATGTCTCATTAATCCTGAATCTTCTGTCCCTTAATCTTTTCTCGGATATAAACATCGAATACTTTGTATGATTCTTCGGTAAGTGCCATTTATATTGTGTATAAGCAGTACCCGGACGGAAAAATACAGGAATGCAACCAGCCAAAATAGAATCAAATATTGATCTTCGAGTGAGCGAATCCCCTGGAGGCTGTAAACAGAACACTGAGCTCTCAAAAGCCTTCATCACATTAACAGGATTTTCGCAATTAGTAGTTTTGTCACTGCAATCTAGCAATTTACATGAGCTTGAAGCTTTGCATTGGCCAATGATACTGCCCCGGATATTAGATTTGGTTCTTGGAGCACCGACAAAACAGAAGAGATATTTCCTATTCTGTCTTCTCATCCTGTCTTGCCATTCAGAAACCTCACTGTGGTTTGAAGGATGAAAGTATGTTGGATATGGTATTGCCAAGTCATTGTCCCAGGAGCTTGATTCGATTGACAGCATCGTCATGTTCTGAGATTCAGGCAACATCCTGAACGTGCTACCCCAATTATTGTTTGATTGCCTCCGGAAATCGCGAGAAATTCTCCCGGAAACTAAGAAATGATCCAGACCCCACATTTTTTTCCATTCAGGTTTTTCGGAAAGCCACTTGATCAAATTTTTGCCTGACGAATCTCTCACTGATGGCTTAAAACCCCAGAGATGACGCCGGAGATCTAAACCAGCATAGAAGGGTACATATATTGCTGATGCAAGTGAGGAATCATTCGTTAAGCATTCATAGGTTTTCATTCTGTTATGGAAAATGACTTCAAAAAAAAATTGGGTAGTGTTAAACCAACTTGTGCTATTTGATAAAACCTCAATGGAATTTTCAACCTCTGGACCAAACCCTGAATTCAAAGTGTACATACACATATCAAACTTATCAGTCTTTCTGGTAATCAAATGACAATCCTTGAGCACGTCTTCATTGAATTGCTTAGGGAGATCATGAATGTAAATATGTCGACCTAAGCACTCATTAACTTGGTTGCTATTTACTTTAATATCATTAATCTTAGTGCTACCAATAATTGGTGAATAACCAGTAGGGAGCAACAAGAGACAAATCATAATATTGAAAAAAATAAACACGAACCTGAGTATAGTACTGCGGCTGGGCTTCTCCATTTGAAATTTAGATTCAGTGCTGCCGTGATCTTTTTACATAAACTCTCTTTACATTAACTCTTGTTTTAGCATGGAAAGAGGGCAGCAGAATCCAGCTACGTATTACAAGAAAAAAGAAGCTGCTGTTGTATGTTAGCATATAACGTAATCATGATAAAGAAAATTAAGTCCTAAATGGAGGCTCTCCACCAAGTCTCCGCACGTTAGGTAGCCAACAGATTTAGATAATAATAAAAAGAAGACCTTAATCACTAAGTTTTTACGTTGAAAACAATGCATGGGATCGTTAAAATTTGAAAGTGTTATTGGTCTAATCATAATAATAGATTTTTTTGAGTCTTTCTTAGAGCTTTCTCCACAAAAGCCGCCAGGTACCAAGAGACTATAAATGTTTTCTTTCTCTAAAATTTCACTTATATCCCTGGTGTTTGATAAACTGTCGAAAACAGTCAAAGTTATGGAGCACGAAATTTTTATTAAGCAAATTATCACTCAACCATCCAATTTTTAGCAAAACTTCAGGTAGTGGATACTCGGGGAATATTAGGCTTGCCGCACAAGATCTGTATAACCGTATTTCAAAGTATAGACCAGCATTAAGGTTGTCAGTCGACTAATACAATGAGCAAATTAACTCATGTTTACATATATCATTTATTGAAGGATTTAATTTAATTATACCTTGTAGTCTGTAGAAAAAAATTGAAACCAAAATATTCGCTAAAATTAATTTTTAAATAAACCTACCATCACAATTTGAAAATGAAAAATTTACTTTATAAACCCATTAGAAAACCAAATATGTCATTTAATATTAAATTCTGATTTTTGACATTTGTTCACGAAAGAAACCCGCTAAAGTCTAAAACAATTTATAGTCATCTTGATTTACATGCCGAGTTCAATTTACATATTTGATAATTGATATCGAGCAACCAAACATTTGTTCAAATGGAAATAACTGCAGAATATTATAGAACTCATTTTAATTAATATTATGTTTAACCTGTTAGTTGTTTAAGTATTTATACAAATATTATTTATAACTTCTTTCTCTAATTATTTTTTCTTTAATTTGCAAATAATATCAAAATTTAAGTTGAAATACCCACCGAAGAAAATTGGCAGAAGGCTTAGTTTGTAGCCAATTAATCTAACTGGGCTTCAAGTTAGAATTGAAGCTTGTCTTCAAGGGCATGACTTGATTCTAGGTAAGCCATTTTTTTGTTTCGTTTCCTATGTGCTGTCAGCTTTCGGTTGAAGTTAATTTTTTGTCTTCAGATGAATATTGCAAATATGTTTAACTATGAACAGATTTACAAATGGATTCAACGGTGTGGATAAAGCAAAATTTTAGCTTTAAATAAATTATTTTTTCTATAATAGTAATTTACACTCTGGGCATTTTTGTAATAGTAAATTTTATTAAGCGTAGGGTCATTTGAACCCGTAAAACTATTTACTAAATTTATTTACTAAATAAACATACTCTCAAATTTTAAAATTTTAAATTTTGCTCAACAAACCTACCTAAATACCCAATATATCCATACTAAATTTAATTTGTATAATAATAATATTTTTACTAAAAATTTATGTGTTCAAAATAATGAATTCAAATATTTTGTTTTTATAATCCGATCCACAACAAACTAAAAATTTTGTAGATGTCTATGATTTTTTTATTCATTCAATAAATAATTCAATAAATTATTAAATTTTTATAGTGTAGAATGGAATGCTCGAATTTTACTAGAAAAGAACGTAAAAGAATCAATTGTGTAAAATATAATATAAAAATTATGTAAATACTTTACTATCTCTCGTCACAAAGGAAAAATTTATTTTATTTAATTATAAAAAATGTAAAACAAACTGTAACTCTTTCTATTACCAAGATTGATTATATTAAATCATTCATAAGTTAAGATAGAAGCTCGATTATGGGGGACGATTCACTAGTGGCTTGGTCACATTTCTTTATATATAAAGTGTGTTTTAAGATTAATAACATAAAAAAAGAATATTAATTTAGTGTTTAAGAAAAATATAACATTGATTGTAAAGATGGGTTCAAAGAATTAAAATTCTTTTTTTTTTTACCATATTTAATGTCTATAATTGTAATTGGTCAAGGATATTTTAATAATTAAAAATTATTTTTAAAAGTAGGTTTGGTGAGTTCAAATAGCCTCACCTTCTTTTAGTTTTTAAGATTTAATTGAATTAATACATATATTTTTTAAAAATGCCCCTATTATATTTCTATTTCTATTAAAATATAGGGAGATTTTTTTTCTAAAATAATAACTTAATTGATTTAATTTCAATTAGTTAAGTTATTAAGTCTATTTATATTTTCAACTCAAATGAAATTTTTCGGTCATTAAATTATTAAGCTTTTTTTTTTTTGGTTTTTTTTCTTAATCTAAAATGTATGAATACCATCATTAAACAATATTCTTCAAAATAACATGTTCTAATTTAGAATATTAAAGGGATGTATTCACTTGAAGATGACTTATATTATGATAAAATACAATCTTTGAGATATTCATTGCTTATTTACATTTAAAATTTGTAATGTAAAAGTACTAGTTTTCAGATTTTTTTTAAGTTAAAAAAAAGACAACGTAATGCTTAATTTCAAAAATTCTTATGAAAAAACAAACATGTTATTCAAATTCACACATTCAACTCTATTCAAAATTCGAATGAATTTAGGTTTATTCAAATTTCAAACAAAAAAACAAACACAACCTTAATTATTCATGTATGATAAGCAAATTAATATTTTACTTTTTATAGTTTCAAACAACCATAAAATTAACATGAATTTTTTTGGGTAATTTTCAATTAGATAGAAACTAATTGAATAGTTGGCCTAAATTAGGACTTCTAACAAAAAAATATTCTTCATGTGAGATAGTAAAATCCTCCATGGGATTGAGACTCTACAGGCTCCACCCAAAATGGGGTAAATTTTGATGAATTTTTTGGGATTAAGGTAATAAATAGGAAATGTGATGTTGCTTAAAAGCATATCACTTAAAACCTTGCCTTAAATATTATTGTTATTGAATATAGAAGCAAGCAAGGGTCATTCACGCAAAAGATTGATCTAATTCACTAGTTATTAACAAAAAGAAAAAAGAAAAATGAAACCAAACAACTTGACCTGAAATATTAATTAAATTAAAACCCTATCTAAAGTTAATCAATTGACTCAAATCTACTAAAGACACACGAACAAACACACAAAAAAAAAAAAATTTGGGGGATTTGAAGTTGATTAGCTATGTAAATTAGACTATACAATTTAAAGTAGAAAATTTGAAATTGCAGAAAACAACTTTAAAGAGGTTGAAATATGGTTATGGAATCATTCTTCACACAAAACATTGGAGTTTAAGTTAATTATTAGAATCATCATTCACTTTCTTTTGAAAGCAACCATAAGCTAATCATCGACTCAATTATCTTCATATTTTCTTTTTTATCTATAAAGTAAAAAAATCTCTTTACAAGAAACAATACAGAATAAGCTTTCTGAATTTAATTTAATGAAAGTATTAGAATCAAGAAAGTTAAAATATAGGTGGAATAAAAAAACAAACACACAAGCTCTGTTTATTTATCTTGAGTTATATTCTACATGTAATCAAAAGAAAACATCCCATGATCTTGATCACAATCTGCCATTTAGGTTTAGTTCTTTGACAATTACAGATCAAAAACCCTAAACTAGCAATCAAATCACTATTAAATTCATTTAGTTGGCCACCTAAACAAACAAGATAGCAATTCTTGAACATTAAAATCAATGAAACATAAAATTTTCTAGATAAAGATAAAGAAATTCTGATTTTGAAAATTTATTAGTAAAAATCCATGTTTAGGGTGAAATCAACCCTAACCAATAAGAAGATTACTCGCACATGTCTGAGTTATTTAATATCAAATCCATTAAAGAAAACTATTACAAGAGAAGAGAAAGAAAGGCATTGATTGAATCATACCTATGGCATGCAAGTCTTCTCTCCGATTTGCCTACTCCTCTCTTCTTTGGAATTGATTCTTCACCATTTTTTCTCTCTTTGGGCATGTACTTGTTGCATTTATATAGAGTTGTCCTAATCCTTGTAAGACTAGTGAAACTCTTTTTTGACCTCCTTTTCCTTAAAAGAATAGTTCTTGATCCAAGGAAATAGACCTATGTGTCAAAATAGCTTAAAAATCCATTTTTATTATAGGCCCAATTTTAAAATCTGACCAGCCCTTTAAGAATCAATCTCTATGTCCAAAATCTGGTCCTCAACCTTAGTACATGTCCAATATAGCCCTATAAAGTGAATAAAGCCCAAATATTGCTTGAAATTACAATCTGATTATTCTTTATACTAATTTATAGCATTTCTACTCCTTTTTGTTTCTTTGGCGCCAAAACTCTTACAAAATATAAAAGACTAATAAAGATAAAATAAGTTCAAGAAAATATTAAATACAAAGAAAGTAATAAAAAATGATGTGAAATCAAGCACTTATCAAATTATTAAGATATAGTCTTATTTAAATTGGCATCTTATGACAATTTAAAATATGTGTCCTTACTGAATTATATTCCTAGATTAAAGTCTACATTAGTTAGGGGACTTCTCAATTTAGTGATTTTCCTAAAATTAAAATTTATGTCTTGAATTTTAAGGAGATTATTTAGGAGACAAGGAGTCTTATTTTGGAAGTAAATCATAACTAAAAAAGAATGTGTACTATAGTGTGACTTCTTATAAGAGTATAACACTTTGTTATAAATAGGGATGTATTTTACACATTTAAGACTTTTTAGAATTTTGAAACAAATTTAGGAAAGAGAAAAACATTGATTTCAAATTGAAGTACCTATCCAAGAGTTAATTAAGAAGAGGCAACTGATGATGTGGATGATATTGAAAAGTATTTAGAATTGTTGAAAGAGTTTTACAAGATGGTGAAAAATAAAGGGGGCCACAAATATAAATCATAATCTTCATCAAAGCTTACGTCTTTATAAAATGGTAATTTTAACTCTTCATTTAAGTTATCTGATGAAGATAACACAACACCCCTAGTAATAGCCTCATGGACCCCAATAATGGTGTAAAGATTCCAATAATGTACAATAAAGGAACATGACTACAAGAAATATATTTTTGATAATGATAGATGTGATGGTGATGAATTGGACATAGAGGCAATTGGAAATGCATATAAGTTTTGCATATAAAGTGGTAGAAGTTTGTGAGCTTAACAAGTCCTTGGAAGTTCAAGTATCAAATCTTATAATAGAAAACTATAAGTATCACAAAGATGTGATGTATTTTAAGTTTCTCTTTTGTGAGAAGGAGAATAAGTTAGAAGAAATCATTGCAGAATTGGAAAGAACTCAAAATTCTATAAAGATTATGAACTTTGGAACAAATCAACTTAAGCACATTTTGAAACTAGAAAATTTTAGTGAAGATCATTATGATCTTGGTTACAAAAAATTTTATACCTCAAATTATGACACAATGTTTGTTAAAGTTTCTCCACTTATAGCAAAACTTTCAAATCTACTTAAAGGTTAAAAAAAAGCTTTGTATAGGTTTAAACAAACTCATAAGGCTGGGTATGAAAGGTTAACAAAAATTTCTATTTGAAAAAGTATACAAGAGAGGAGGAGTAGATAAGACATTGTCTATTAGCAGTACTTATTCTAGTATTATGATTTCTTATATTTATGTTGATGGCATTGTTTTTTTTTCTTACTTCTCAAAGTTAAGAGCAAGAATTTGTTGAACAAATGAAGGAATAATTCTAAAATGAGCATGGTAGGAGAATTGGCATATTTTCTAAGTTTGCAGGTACAACAATGTGAAGATTGTATCTTCATATTCCAAAGTAACCATGCTAAGAACTTGTTCAAAAAATTTGGTTTGGACTCTTCTAGACTTGTTAAAACACCAATGGGTACTAATTTCAAATTGACAAAAATGATGATAATATCAATACCAAATTTCTATAGAACCATGATTGGTAGCTTACTTTATTTAACTACAAGTAAACCTAACATTTATTTTGGTGTTAATGTGTTTGCAGTATCAAGCACATCTAAGGATATAAATTCTTGTCTTGCAAGATGTAATGATGTTGGTTAAGTAAGATATAAGATGACAAGGAAAAGCAAGTTTTATGAGTTTTTGCCTTGTGATGATGGTTCTGACGATAAAGAAATGTTTGAGAATCTAAATATGAATACTATAGCTACTGAATCGCTGTGGCCTAAAGATAATCTTAATACTTCATTACTTATAGCTAACTATTCTGTACCTCATAAAATGGCTATTACTGATTGATTGCCTACATCTCATTATACTATTGTTAGTGTTGTAATGGCTAAGTTGATCTATGTGATTGGAACTGGCAAGAAGTTTAATATTGTGAATTATATTTTTGCTCTAAGTATTTTAAGTCATAAGAATAATTATTGGTCACATGGTAACCTTTCATTCTCTTCACTTATTTATTAGCTTTTTGACTACTCAAATGTCTCTTAAAGAAGATCATGAGATTTTTACTTATAATGAAAAAGGTTATACAATGTTCCAAACAACTTAAAGAGAGTGCTTCCTCACAAAATAGATCTAATTACACTTTATTTTATTTCACGCTACAAATTTTTAATAATTCAATCAATTTTTTGGGCAAACCAGAGGATATCTCGATCAGAGGAGAGAACAGGGAAATCCCATATGACCTGATAGATTTGACAAGTAGTGTAATAGTGAGTTTGGATTTTGGATCACAATTCATCTAATCTATAATCCAAGATCAATCACTACTTATTAAGAATCAATTTCACAACAATTAATGGCAACCAAACTTAATACAGTAGAGAAGCAGATGATGAAAAAACTTAACAACAAGATTATAGAGGTTAAACTATGGTGGTCTACAATCTCTTGAGAAAAAAAGCTATGACTTTTTCTATTAATACAAATCAAGATACATATTTTAAAAGAATGTTACAAGGAAATCAATAAAATAAATTACAGCCAATAAGCCTTTATATACAAGTCTAGAAGCATCCAGCAAGTTGGTTTAGAAGCTAGCTTGTATTATGGGTATGTTTCAATAAACCCAAAATTTTCCCACTTCTTTTAACCATCATTAATAGTATTTCCTACGAGTATATCATGTGAAATCCATAAGTGATCTAAACGGATCATGTGATTTGCACATACTTAAATTATTTAATGCACACGTCTGACATTAGAATTATGTCATTTGTGAGATCGGAGCTTCCAGCCGACACATCATTCAACATGAAACCGTAATTTCATTTAACAGTCATGGATGGATCTGACATTTTCGTCTGTCTTGTATAGTACTTCTAGTTCATACTTCAACAATCTCTACCTCAAAACTGAATCCATGCAATCACATAGCCTCTTTTTCTCAATTATCTGTAACTTTACCTTCTACAGCTACTAGCTAAGTTTAAGCATAGCTTGAATTTAACATTAGAAATTGGTTTGGTTAATATACCAGCTATATTGTCATTTGTATGAACTTTAACCAGTTGAATAGTGCCCTTAAGATTTTAAACCCGAGGAAATGGAGCTTAATGTCAATAGTTTAATATTATCATGATGTAGTTGGTTATTGCTTAGGAAGATAGCACTTTTACTACTACAGAAGACTTTTACAAATGTCTGATAGCACCCCAATTCATTTAACATGCCTTTTAACCACATTGCTTCTTTGAAGGCCTCAGGAATAGTTGTGTAATCACCCACTATTGTAGAGAAAGGCACAACACTTTGTAGTTTTGCTTTCCAGCTAGTAGTGTAGTTGTTGGCAGTAAACGAATAACCTGTAAAGAACCTTTTATTGTCAAGATCTCTTGCATAATCAGAGTCAACATATCCTACAATCCAGTAGTCATTTTATCTTTCACCTCTATACAATAAACCATAACTTAATGTTCCTCTTAGATAATTAAGTATCCATTTCATAGCCCTTCAATGCTCCTTGCTAAGATTAGCAATAAACCTGCTGACAATACTGATCGCATATAAGATATTTGGCTTAGTTAATACTGTTTCATATATAAGGCAGCCCTCAGTAATTGCATATGGCACTTTTGACATTTCTAATTGTTCAACCCCAAATCTCTCTAAGACTTTAACAACATAACTTTCTTAAGAAAGAAATAAAGTCTTTACTCTCTTGTTCTTCACTAGTTCAATTTCTAGAATTCTCTTTGTTGATTGAAGATCTTTCATGTCAAACTCATCCTTTAGGTGCTACTTTAACAAGTCTATTTGATTCATCTCTCTACAAGCCAAGAGCATATCATAATCATATACAATTAGATAGATCATGTCATTATCATTAACCCTGCTGAAGTAGATGCAACAATCAAATTACACTTCTGAAAGTCTAGTTTCTACATGCGACTGTCAAACTTCAAATACCATTGTCTAGGTGATTGTTTAAGGTTATAAAGAGACTTTTCCAACAAACAAACCTAATCTAGTTTCTTAGATTCTGTTAAACATTTTTGCTGAGACATTACAATATCTTCTTGGAGTTCACAATGTACAAAATCAATTTTCGCATCCATCTGCTCAAGATGCTTATCTTTTATAGCAATAAGTGATCAAATGATCCTAATTGAGGCATGTATTACCACTAGAGAGAATATTTCTGTAAAATCAATCCATTTATTTTGAGTATCCACCCTTTACAATAAATCCAGCTTTGAATATTTTTTGTTCAATACTATGAATTTCCTTTTTCATTTTGAAAATCCATTTGCAGCCTACAAACTTCTTGCCTTCTTACTTTTGAATAAGCTTATAAGTTTCATTCTTGTAAAGAGATTCCATTTTATTATGTGTTACTGTAAGCCATTGAGCTGAATCCTAATTTACAACAGCTCATTTATAAGGTTTTCATTCCTCTTGGTCCAATTCATTTGCTACGGTAAAGGGCATATTCAATAGCATATTCTAATCTCTTAGGTGCTTTTACTTTTATATTTTGCCTATCTCTAATACGTTGATAATCTTGAATTATAACTGACAACTTTTTATATTATAACTGACAACTTTATATATTTCTTCATTATCAACATCAGCTTGATCTTTTTCATATACAGCTTAGCTATAGACAGCTCCACTTAAAAATGAAATTCATCAGGTTTTAAAATCTATTGAATTTCAACTTCTACAGCAGCTTGATCTTTTAGCATTTTAGTTTTGTTAAAGACCTTGCTAATTATGCACCTTAATAGCGTTAGATCAATTCACCAAAGCTTATAGCCTTTAACCCCATCAGGATAACCCAATAAAGCACATCTCAAGGCTTTAGGTTTATGTTTGCCTTGTTTTGAGTGTGTATAGGCAGAATACCTAAATATTTTCAGATTTAAGTAATCCACAAGCTTTCTTGACTATACCTCATTAAGGGTAAATTAAAAGTAGTGGATGGATTTCTATTCACATGATAGCAAGATGTATTCAAAGTTTTAGTCCATAATGACTTTGTTAACTTAGAATGAAATATCATATATCTAACATTTTCCATTAGAGTTCTATCTGTACTTTATGCTAAACCATTTTGTTGAGGTTTATATGCCTGATTGTTTTATTTCTAATACCACTTTTAATATAGAGATCATCAAATTGCTTGTTATAGAACTCTAAATTATTATCAGTTCTAACCCTTTGACTTTTTTATTTGTTTGAGGTTCAATAAAAATTTTCCAGTTCTTGAAGCTGTTAAAATCCTAATCTTTACTCCTTAAAAGATAAACCCAAACCATCCTTGAGAAGCCATCAATTAAAGATAAATAGTACTTAGCTCAACCTAATAATTCTTTCTGTGAAGAACCCTGCAGATAAGAAAATGTAATATGAAATGCCTTTTTTTGTATGCATTGTAGTCTTAAATCTAGTTCTTGAGGACTTGCCTAAGACACACTCCTCACAGAACCTTAATGCATTTATCTTATCTTTACCTAAAGCTCCTTTTTTTTTTTCTAATTCTTTTAGCCCCTTTTCACTCATGTGCCTTAACTTAATATTCCACAACAATATTTTATCTTGACTCTGATTTATAGTAACAATTATATCAACTAAAATGGTTGTATCTTGTAATATATAAAGGCCATTTGACATGTCACCTTCATCAACGCCATAGACCCTTTAATGATCTGCAAGACACTGGATTTAACTCTAATACTAGCCTTGTCTAGCATACTTAGATAGATTATGTTTCTTTTAAGCTCAGGTAAATGTCTCACTTTAGATAATTCTCTAATTATGCCACCAGACACTGGATTTAACTCTAATACTAGACCCTGCCTTGTCCAGCATATTTAGAGAGATTATGTTTCTTTTAAGCTCAGGTAAATGTCTCACTTCAGATAATTCTCTAACTATGCCATCAGATATTTCAGCCTTATAGAGCCAATACTAGTTACTTTACAATATGAATTATTACCCATCATGACCTTACCGCCATCATATAACTGATAACTAATAAATAAATGTCTATTTGGGAACATATGGTAATTATAACCATAATCAAGAACCCATTTAACTTTATTTTGGTTACAAAAGGTAACAAGAACTTTAGCTGAGTCATATCCACTTCGTGTTCAATAAAAGTAATAACAGTATCATTACTTCTTTTTTTGTCTCCTTAGTTTTGTTCTTTCTATCATGGTAGTCTCTCTTTAAGTGTCATTCTTTGTGGCATTGAAAACACTTCAAATTTTTGCTCTTGGACTTGGATCTTCCCGACTTATTTCCTTTCCAGTTATCCATTTTTCTTGATCCCCCTATTGTTGTCAACCTTCACCATCTCTAGTCTATATTTTCTTTAAACATTCTTTTGAGCTTATAGCTTCTTTGACATTTTACATAGTCAAAGATTTTCTACCATATGATAATGTATTAACAAAATGTTCATAAGAGGATGGTAATGGGGATTATAAGATGATTGCTTTATTCTTATCTTCAATCTTTACACTGATGTCTTCAAGATCTAGGATGATCTTGTTAAAGGCATTAATATGAGCAAATAAAGAACTATCTTTTTCCATTTGGAAGGTTTAGAGCTTTTCTTTGTACTTAGCCTCTTATTAAGAGACTTCATGGTGTACAAGTCTTCTAATTTCTTCCAAAGACCAATAACTGTAGTCTACTCCCCCACCTTTCTAGAAATTCTATCTCTAAAGCTCAGAATTATTGTGCTGTGTGCTTTGTCCATAGCATCTTGAAGATCATTATCTTTTATTTTGCTGGGTTTTTGGAGTATTGATTGTCCCCTAAGACTTTTTAAATCCCCTTATTAACCAACAATGGCCTCAACTTGAGTCTCCACAAATGAAAATAATTTTCCCTAATAAACTTCTCCACATCTAGCTTCTGAGTAGCCATTCTTGATGCAAGAATCAGATATGTATAACTCCGATACAAATTTGTTAGATTTTAGATCAGAATTTGTTTGATTTGTAACCCAAGATCAATCACTACACACTTTTTAATATATCAATAGTCAATTTTGAAACAATCAATGGCAACCAAACTTAATACAATAGAGAAGAACATGATGAAAAAATAAAACAACAAGAATATAGAGGTTCAACCATGTGGACGTCATCTTGAGAAATAGAGGTGCGACTTTTTTCATTTATACAAATCAAGACACAAGTTTTGAGAGAATGTTATAAGGAATTTAATTAACTGAATTGCAGCCAATAAGGTTTTATATACAAGTCTAGAAGCATCTAGCAAGTTGGTTAAGAAGCCAGCTTGTATTCTGGGTTTGTTTCAATATACCTAAAATTTTCCCACTTTTTTAAACTATCTTTAACAACATCTCCGACATGCATATCATGTGAAGTCCATAAGTGATCTAAACAGCACACTAAATTCACTAATGTTACTGATAAGAAAGGTAAGTCTACTGATGAAACTTCATCACCATCTGATTCTATGGAGCTTGATTGGGAATTGAAATAGATTAAAAATAAGGAGGATGAAGTCCATAAATGCGTGGATGTGTTTGATCTTGCACTACAACACATTGAAAGCTCCTAGTATTAATTTTTCTTGACCTTTTTATTCATATTTATTTCTTTATTTAGAAAGTTCTTTTCTGGAGGTATATTTATTTATTTTGTGAAGTTTTTGAACCTTTAGTTAGCTTTATTTTTTTTTCATGCTTTAGTAATTTCATATGAATTTTTGGCATTTATTTTAAGTATTGAAGAGTTTATTTTCATAATTTTTTTTTTGCTTTGTTAAGCTTAGATTGATGGTTATTAGTTTTAATCTCTTTAAGCATGACTATCTTTGATTATTTGGGAGCTTATTGAGCATATATATTGAAGTTTATTTATGATAGCATGTTTATTGCTTTATTTATTATTGGTTTAGCTATTATATTATCATTGTTACCTTTTGTTAAAAAGGGAGAGAAGAAAAAGAAAGATCTTTAGTTTTTGTGTATCTTTCAACAAGATGGTAAGATGGTGAAGACAATGGTGAAAGTTCTTTTTCTATGATCCTTAATTAAGAAGGAGAAATTTGCATATGGATTAATTGGTCAGTATCTCTGTTATGAGCTGAGCTATATTATTGTTTATATTTCTCTAATAACCTATTTAGGGGGAGCAATAACATTATTGTATAAATTTTTGCTCTAAAATTATGGTTTCTTGAATATTCCTATTCTCTTTTACTCTGAAAATTAAGCTTAGAGACTTTACTTTGCTCTTATATTTAGAGAGAATGTATGCTTACACGCTTTGGTATATGATTTGTTTTGATTGAAGTCATTTAAGCTATCTAGTATTTTTTTAATCTATATTGACTTTATCAATTTGCGTTATTGATATGCATATATCTAGCTTTGTCAAACACAAGCCTGTTGAATCTATTTGAGAATTTTGATTGACAGAACTAACAAGCTCTAATGTTTTCACGTAGTTCTTTGTTTTGAGCTTTGGTTTTGTAGGTGCTCTGCTCTACTACATATTATGAGGCCTTGTTTTCTTGGATAATTAGCTTTAGCTTTCTTTTTATAACGTTTTGCCAAAAGGATGCCGAAAGGGAAGATTGTTAAGAATTTCATTTTATGGATGTAGGTATTTCTATAACACCACCAACATATATATTTATATGCTGACATCCTCATTGGACACGTCATTGAGTCTTCATTAATATTGTAATATCCATGTAACTTAGATTATGTCAAGTGTTATAACATTGCCTTAGAACGATAGTAGACGTAGGAAAATAAGGGTTTTACAAATTATACACACGTGGCTTAACATGAGTGTAAAAATGGATATTTTAGCATGAGGGGAACGCACATGACAAGTCTACACGATGAAGTTGGTCTGAGTTATAGAAGAAATAAAAGACTTGGGCATTACTATTTGTGGGGACTAAGATTAAAGTAATTGAAGATAAGCCAATCTCTACATGGAAGTTATCATTCATGATCAAGCAAACAATATTCTATGATACGATATTAACATTGGCTTGATTTTTAAATATCAAGATGGAGTTGATTTAATTTATCAAGATAATAAAGAGATATTAAAGAGATAATATTCTATATTATCATGAAGAGTTCCTTTAAAGATTGGGTTTTTCATTGCACATGATTCACCTAGCACTATGTAAAGGGGAATCATTCACATATTTTGGCAGAAGTAAGAATGCAAAAGAGAGTATTTGATAGCATCTTTGTTAACCTTTCTAGGAATGTTGTTGGCTTCTTATGTAAGTCTATCCGTCAGACTTTAATGTGAGAAGAGTTCGTGTCTGTATTTAGACTTTATATTACATTGAGGGTTTTTAATTATTTGGTGATTTATTGATATGATCTTTTCGGGAGTGAAGATCATGTAGCAGTAGAAGGGTTATACATTGGAGGCTACAACCTTGGGATCATTTTTTTATTTGGAAAACGTTGACTTTTGTCTTTTCTGGAGAAGGGATCTTGTGTTCGTAGTAGAGGGATTCTAAGGAGAGGTGAAATACCATTGGCTTAGAAGTTTAGCTTGAGAAAGGAAGAAAAAGACTTGTGGCGCACGCGAAATGTTCACTAGATGAGGTTATAACAAGGTGGTAGCAATCACTGAGATCGAGGGACTCTTATATTATGTAAGGTTCCAATAATTTTTAATTCCTTCAACTTAGTGAATTACTAGATATCTGTGCGTAGCTTAATGGACGTAAGGATTTGGACCCCGAACCAAATAAAACTCCTCTTGTGTGCTTCACCTTTTTGCATTTTATTTTTACTTTTCTTTGTTTAATTAACTTTTAATTAAACTTGATAAGCCCACTGAAATTTGATCTACCAGTAATCAAGGCAAAGTCCTTGGAAAAAGAATTTTAAATATTGATGCTACTTGTATTGCAAAAAAATGGTCAAGGATAAACTTGGTTTATTATCTTCACCTAAGCTTTGAATTTTATTCTTATTTATTTATGAATCAAGCTTTAGGTGTATGATAAATATATTTATCATTGAGTCTTGTATTATGTTTCAATTGCACTCTTATTATTTGCATTATGCATATTAGTTTTTTTTGTGCCTTTTTGGATATTATGGTTCTTTATGGTTGTGTTAATAATGTATTTGTTGTTTTATCTTTAACTAGCAATATTTCTTGATTAAAAAGGCTATAAGCAAGGGGAAGAAAAGCTGTAGATGCACATCGCGATTTTATTTTTTAAGAAAAGCTTTAGTTATATGTCCTGTGTAGTTATGTCGCACCACATTTTGCATATTGCATGTTGACTGCATCGTAGGACATATTTGTTGCATTATCTCCATGTGTTTGCATGATGTCTTTCAAAATTCAAGTTACAATGTGCATAAAATTTTTATTTGAGAACTTGAAAGCTTCAAAAAAATTGGTGATTAGCGTAACTTAAACTTATCTTTATTAGGAATGGCAATTTGGGGCAGGATTCATTTATTCAATTCAATTCCATGCGAATTAAATGGAGGTTTGAAAAATTGATTCGTTAAATAAATGAGTGAATTCGATTCGATTTACTAATTAAATAAATCGAATTCGAGGTTGAAAACATTGATTCTTTTAGTCATTTAGAGTTCATTTAACAAATGGATCATAAATGAATTCTAGTACGATCTATTCGTTTATTATTTGTTTAATTAAATTACTATTTTATCCTTAAACTTGTTTAAAATTATTTCAAAATTGGAAGACTAATGTAGCAATTTGTAACTATGATAATACAAAATATAAAAGTAGAACAAAAACTAGGGCATTTTTTCCACTTGCCAATTCCACTCTCTTTTCCTTCCCTCAGCCACCCTTCTCTTCCCTTCTTCTCCACACTGCACAACCAAAAACAAGGGACCTAGTTCTCATCTCATTTTGTTTCCTCTACAACTTAGCTAGCTAGCAGCCATTTCGTTTTGGTCTCCACCATCTCACTCCCACCTAACGCATTGTAAGCTCCTATTTTTTTGAGCTATGGGTTTATTTTTATTTTCATTTTCTGTTGGTGATTATAAATTATAAAAGTTAATTATACGTTCCATATTAGTAATTATCATTATATGGTTTATATCCTTAATCATTTTTGTTAGTATAAGATGTATTTTGCGTAGGCAAAATAATTAGTATAAATAAAGCCAGAGTTCTAAATTTGCCCTGTTGTTATAAAAATTGACCATCGATCTTGTTGACTTAAAAGGGAAGGTTTAAAGACTGGCGGAGGAATGCTGGTTTTGTAATTATGTGGAAATTCGTATTGTTGTATCATTTTTTAGAAGTAAATTGAGTATTATATAGTTCATTATATTTTTTATAATATAGCTAGGTTCAAAGGAACTGACCATTGACATCCTAAACTAGCTCTCTAATATTTCTGTACAAGCCAAGTCCTGAGAAAGTTCAGCTCGGCCACCTCATCTTTACAACTCTGCTTGTCTGTTGTATAATTTGAATTTGAATTACTATTATTTTTTTTGTTAAGAATTTGTAATTTAGTGATTGGTTGATTGTATATTTTAATCTTGAAATATGGTTTGAATTATTTGTATTTGTAGAATGTTAAATATGTGGCATTTTTATATTTTATTTTGTTTAATTTTTATTTATTAATTATATTTTTTGTAAACGAATAATAAACGAATTTGGATCAATTCGTTTATTAATTCTACTAACAAATTAAATGAATCAAATTAAATACTCGTTTAATAAACGAATCGAATTCGAATAATGAGATTTCTATTTGTTTATTAAACGAATCGAATCCGAATCAGTAGAATTTTGACCCAATTTGTTTACGATTCAATTTGATTCGATTCGTTTATTCGTTTTGGTACCCCTAATCTTTATGCACATATGTCTTTGAGTTCTTGATTCTATCTTAATTTTCAATATTGGCACTTTTGAAGTTGAGATTAATAGGTTGGACACTGATTGTTTACCTCTGATTCTTATCTCAACTATAAGTTATAAAGATGTGCAAGCACAACAATTAACAATAGTTACCTATAACTTTTAAGAGTAAAGTTATCATTAAATAATTTGAATATGCATATTATAAATATAATGAAGATCAACTACCATATAAGAATGCTATTCTTAAGTGGTAAAATAATGAAAGCTCCTACTACTATCACAAAAAGAGAAAGAAAAGGAAATATAAAAAGATGCATATTTATCCAAAAAGAAAAAGAAAAAAAGAAAAAAATCCTTCTTAATATATATATATATATATATATATATATATTAAGAAGGATTTTTTCTTTTCTTTTCTTTGGATAAATATGCATCTTTTTGTATTTCCTTTTCTTATATATATATATATATATATATATATATATATATACATTGGATATACACACACATATATCCAATTTGGTGATCAAGATGAAAATGTTAGTTTGACTTGTTAATTTTATTTTTCCTGTATTAAAGGTGTTAATATTGAAAGACTTAAGAGGGAGTCTTAAATACTTTGATTTTCACAAACTCAAAAGTTCAAATTTCTTTGATCTTTTATTGGTTTGACTGATTAAAGTGTAATTTTCTTGATTTTGTGTGTATTGTGACGACAATATGTCCAAGAAAATGTTTTATCGATTTTTATAATTATTTGCATAAAAAGTTCACTTTCGGCATTTCATGCATACCAACATTCGTTTTACGTATTCTTGTATTTTTCTTGCATGGCGATCATTATTAACGTTATCCTTCTGATCATGAATGTTTATTCAATACCCGTTCTATCTTAGATTACTTTCTTTAATTATCCTTTGGATCCTTTTGATAAGATAGGGGGAGTCACATTTACTCTTAACAGAGAATTAGTTCATTAAGGGAGAGTAGTGAATTTTTATTTCTTGCCATTTTATTTCTAATCTTGGACGAAATACTCTATTGTTTATTTATTTATTTATATTTTTGCTAGTTCTTCGATTTGATTTTGTGTATCAATGCCATGATATGTTATGAAGACTAGTTCGTTTTTGACACAAGGTTGCCACAGAGGGAGATTGCTAAGACCTCGAGTCTTATTTAAATTGGCATTTTGTGTGACAATTTAGAATTTGTGTCTTTATTGAATTGTAATTCCCAAATTAAATTCTACATTATCTAGGCGAATTTTTAAGATAGTTATTTCCCAAAAATTAGGATTTAGATCTTTTATTTTAGCGAGATTACCTAGGACACGAGAAGTCTTCTTTCCGAAGCAAATCAGAATTAGAAAGGAATATGAACTATACTAAGACTTGTTATAGGAGTAGCCCTAACCTATAACTAGGGATGTATTATACACATTGCAGAGAGTTCATCAGTAGAAAAATAAAATTTTGGTTCAAATGAACAGTGCATAAATAGTATGAAGTGAACAGCGCCTACCTAAAGCTATTCAAGGAGTTTCAATCTCTATGTTTTGTATTCATCCCAGTCTAGTGTTAAACATTATTTGTTGGTTGGTCTCTTTAGAAGAACAAGTCGTTTGCATCAGGGGATTTCACATCAAGATTGCGAACAAGAAGATCAGTGGTCTTGCTAAACAAGTTCAACTAAGCTTATTCAATTAGGGTGGCCGTAAAACTAAGAGTTAGTATAAAATCGTTGAAGAATCCAATAGGTTATAATTTTCATATATTTATTGCATAACTTAATATTTGGGTGTGGCTCAGTAAATGCACGATTGCACGTGAAAATATAGCTTTGTATGCTTTATTTTCTATAATTTTTATTTCTTGCATTTAAATTAATAATTGACCGGCATCTATAAAATAAACCTAAATTTTCCTAACAGTAAAAAAATAGCCTATAAGATATTGATATCATCTCAAGATATAATTCTAATACTATGCTAGATATTTTTTTTATCTTTCTAAAATTAAATACTTTACAATATGCTAATTATGCTTTCATTCGAGTCATTTTAATTTTTATTTTACTAAAATTAATCTATTAAAATAAATAAATAGAGAATGGGATAAGAATGTGCAAACTGATTCTCAGTCCCAAAAAATTTTTTGGAGAATGATGCTAAATTCTTAATGAGGTGGAATGTGAAGCAAGCCTCCTCGATCACCCTTGCCGCATTGCCATCTTAGACTCTTTATCGAAATTAGGCAAAGTAATCCTCCCTTCATAGAGATTATTGAGTGGTAACTATAAAATAAAATATCTAGAAACTATTAAGAAAAATAAAAATTTTCAAATTTCTTATATATTTTTTATTTTTAAAATAGTCACTGATTGCATTCAATCATCAAGATGAAGTCTTACGAAGCGTCTAAAATTAAAGATGGAATATCCTCCATCCACACAGCAAAATAGATTGGTCAATCAATATACTCTTATATTATGGTTCTGAAAAAATATAATCAATAATTTATATATTGAATTGAAATTTGTGAGGGCCGATTATTATTATTATCTTTAATGCTTAAGTCTGCAAAATCAAAACCGCGAAAGAGATTGCGTCTCCAATTGGTCCAGAAAATGTTAAAATGGTTGGATTTTCAAATGAACAATTAAGTGATTCTCGAAAGCTTTTCCACAAACATTCTTCTATATATATATATATATATATATATATATATATATATATATGTAGAGAGCTTTATTAAAAGTCATCCGAAGACAGATAATTAGTTTTGCGACCAAAATTAATGGGCAAATTGACCTCTGCATTTTTGCCATCAAGTAAAAGTAGGGTTTGAACTGTAGGGGCAAAATATGAAATTAAAATAAGTTCATATGCTCAATTTAAAACTTTGAAACTAAAACATGGAGATTTTAATTATTTTGCCTCTACAATTTTGACAGTTTTTACTTTGGCTTCCGAAGTTTTACTGCTACGAGTTTTCGCCCTTGCAGAATTTTAATTTTGTGTCTATCCCGGGTTTCAATTAGGGTAAATAGTAATGTAATTCCTGTGAAAGACTTGAATTATTTTATGATTCAAGCATTAATTCACCACGTTGTGGTCAGAGTGATGGTGAAATTCAGATTGAAATCATCTTTATTTACATACAAGGCTTCAAAGTACAATGGTGTTGAAAACACCAAGGACTTAGCTACAAAGAGTCGCAATGGTAAATAATTTATTAGTAAGAGTAAAGACAAGATTACAAAAAACTGGTAATGAACTAGATTTCGAAAATTTATAAACATAATTAATTGGCTAACTCTCTGCACCGTTGGTCTATACTTTGGATTCTGATCTATGCATGAAACGGCAACCTGCATGATTGATATCAATTTGTTCTTAACGTCGAGTGATGGATGTGGAAGCCGAGAGTACATCATTTCATACGCTAATATTGGAAGATGAAGATGAGATTTCAAAAAGAAAATCTCTTGGATGCTTCCCTTTGATTACTTATAATGCTATCACTCCAAAACTGTACACATCGCATTTTTCAGTAACCTTCATTGTATAGGCTAGCTCTGCAAATTGAAAGATAAAATTTAATCATCTATGTAACAACAATTTTGTTGTTCAAAGTAACGTACGGAAAAAAAAATAGTGGTGATACCTAGTTTCAACATATCCATGTGTACCAGCAAGCTCAGTTCAATTAAATGAGTCTGGCCTGAGAAACTTGGCAATTCCAAAATCCGAAATATGGGCTTCATAATCCAAATCCAACAGCTCACTGTTGCTCGATATGTCTCGATGAACAATTGGTGGGAAGCAATCATTGTGCAGGTAAAACAATGCATCAGCCACACCTTTTATCATGTTCACTCTCTGAGTCCAACAAAATTCTTGTGCTAATAAATCATGCTCAGGATCATGGCCAAGCTACGACTTTCTAGATAGATACTCATAAACTATAAATGAGTGTTTGGGATGTGAACAGAAGACATAAAATTTCACAATATTTCGATGTCGTATCTCTGTCAATGCTGGAATTTCATTCAAGAATTTTTCTTGCTGAATGCCATCTCACCTGGGAGTGGCAAATGAAATTTCTTAACTGCAATGATTTCTCCAGATGGTAACTCAGCTCTGTAAACAATTCCATGTCCACTTTTCCTAATGTAATTCTTAGCATCAAAATCATTTGTCGCTCTGATGATTTCTTCGTACATGATTTTTCCTTTAAAATAATTTAACAATGAGAGCAACCTTGGAGTATTTCCAGAGCTATTCTGTTGTGTTTGTGTGTCATTCTTCCTTCGTTGGAAAATAAAGAACAATCCAATCAAAACAATAAAAAGAGTAACCGTCCCTAGAAGAGGGAACACAATAACAATCCAAATCTTTCGAGAAGCTTTTTTGTGTGAAGTGCAAGATGGAAATCCTTTGATATCTCCACACAATCCTTTGTTTCCTTGGACATGCTTCCACCAGAGCATCTCTGAATATGGTTCTATTAGGAATCGGTCCCTATAACTTATTATAGGATATGTCAATGTGTAGAAGGTTATGCATCTCTTCGAAGCACCTTGGAATGAAATTAGAGAGGTTGTAGGATAGGTTGAGCTTTTCTAAGCTTTTCATATTGCAAATTTCAGACAATATCTCTTCTCTGAAAATGTTATGACTCAAATCTAAATCTGAAAGGTGGATCAACTTATACTGTTTAACTGGAATTTGTTGTCTCAACTTGTTGTGGCTCAAATTCAAATAATACAGTTTAACCAAGTTGCTAAGACTTTGGACTGACTTGTTCAATATTTTTACAAACAAGTCTAGGTACCAAAGGTTAATGAGTGACCCAAGTTCTCCAGGAATATTTTCAGAGAGTTTATTTCCACTCAAACTAAGCGTGTTGACATAACTTATATTTTCAAGCTGTGTTGGATTTTTATTAGAAATATGAGTCGATATTACTTCTATGAAGTTTAAAATCAACTGAAACAATAATTTCAACAGAAAGAATAGAATTCCATAACTACAGTTATTATTCACCCAACTATTTGTGAGCATTGTTCATATGATATTATTCTCATTACTGTTCACTCGACGCTATTCATAGTACTATTCCATCCAGCAACAATCATATGTTCGTTAAGGTGTGCGCATGCACTGTCCTTAAGTTCAATTTCTGCTCATCTAGGAAATTTTCCGATGTAACAAGGATAAAAATAATGTGGAATGGTCTCTAAAATACAATGATGCTACTGTTGTAATTTTGTATTCCAAACAACAGAGTAGAATAGTAAAAGAAAAATTATGAAGGAAATATGAGATAGAAAGAAAGGTAATAGAGATTGTTTTTATATCTCATTTATATAGACCCTCTATAATCCTTTTCATAATTCAATGTGAATTAGTCACTCTTTTTCTTTATTTAATTTGAATTATTCATCTATGTGTCTCATAATTTAATTCAATCTGAATAGTCCAAATCACATTTAGATTTGACTTATTCAATCCTAATTTATAACTATATAAAAAATGACTAATTTCAAATCAAATATAAAAGTAATTGCTCTCCCTATCTTCCAATGTGAAAATTAGTATTTTAAAATACCAATAAAATTTGAACAATCCCCCACATATTTCAAAATACTTTAATTTTCTTCATCATAGAGTTTTAATGCATATGAACTGATGCTCTTTGGGCTATAAACTAGCTATTGAACAATTAACTGTGTCTCACAGGAACTTGGTGAAATTTATAGTTTTTATGAACCAATATTCCTTTTGTGTAAGGCTGAGGACTAGAAACTGACATTAAACTCTCTCATTCTTTTGCAGTTATAGGGTTTTGCACATTAATGGCCCTGCGCTTTCTAGATTCATTAGTGCTCTTGAGATGCTTATCTTGCTCTCATAGGAATTGACCAAATTCCACATTTACATAGGTGAACCTTCATAAAGTATGTCATGCAGTTTTAACACACCACCATACATAAAATGTGGGCTATGGAATTCATTCAGAACTTAATTACTCAACTTAAACCACTGCAACAAGCAACTATTACGCCATAGAGAGGACTTAAAAAATAGATTGATAGTGCCACAAGACAATAATTAATTTGTTGTTGCCCTTATGAACCTACTTCATGCGGCCTCCAATCATATAAGTAGGGTTACCATCACTTTTGTCTTTGTTTTAGACAATAGACTTATCCTCTTCAACGTGATCTCTACTAAACTATTGTTTACTGGTCTAGTCACAGAATTGGCCAATTTGACTCTGACATCACAATTTAAGTTCACAAACCTAGATTATAGCAGCTACTCATAAATATCATATCTTAAATGAATTTATCTACTTTTTTTCATTATATATCTTATCTCTTTGCTTTGATAATCACAATATAATCACAAAAATAGAAGGATAAATGATAAAGAGAAGATGTCTTAACAGGTTTCTTAATCACTCAGCCTAAGTACATGCCTTAAAAAGTAACTATGGTAAAACGAGCTAAACACTTTTGATTTCATATGATCTCGAAATCGAATTTGCATGGTTATATGCTTCTAGCACATATGGAGAACTATTATATTTAAGTTAAGAATCAATAGTGTCTCACATATATATTTCACTAGTCTATCTATGGCAATAAATTGATCCTTATTAGGACAAACTTCTCAATTCAGTCTACAACATATGCAAGTCCAACTTGCACTGTTCATTAAGTATATTAAACTACTAATGATTTGGTATATCTCAATTTATCAACACTATGTTCTCCATTTTTCTTAAGATGGGTATTTTCATTATACTGTATAGTGACATAGTTCTCATCATAATACCAAAGCCTTCTCAACATATTGTTCTTACGCAAACATAAGACTATCACTAGTCTTAGTGATATTGATGCCTAATATAACATCAGCTTCTCTCATATTCTTCAAATTAAAGTTAAAAGCAAGCATCCTCTTAGTCTCATTTACAACTTCAATTGATATTAATCATTTATCAAACATTTTATGCCTCAGTTTTGGTTCTTTTTTTAAGCCATATAATGACTTAATCAATTCGCATACATTTTCCTCAATACATGGAACTACACAGCCCTCTGGTTGACTCATATAGATTTTCTCATTTAAGACTACTTTTAGATAAGAAATTTTGACATCCATCTAATAAACATAAAAATTATAAATTGTAACTAATGTAATCAAACTCTAATGGATGCAATCCATGTCACAAGAGCATAGGGATCAAAATATTCTCTTTGTCTTACTTTTATGAGAATTATTTGGTAACTAATTTTATCTTATATTTATCAATTGATTCATCAACTTTGAATTTTCTTTGAAAATTCATTTGCACTTAATAGTTTTTGTATGTGGAGACAAATCAACAAATTCCCATACATGATTACTCACTGTTGATTGCCTGTCTCCCCCGAGGTGCATCTCGCGAAGCCATAACCTCTTTAAAAGTCTGAGGATTGTCTCAGTCAAAAAATGTAAATGTCTCCATCAAAACTATTGGTCATTCTCATTATTTTTCTTTTCTAATGTTCAATGTCTGAACTCTCTGAAGGATCATTGGTTAACTCTTTCTAGAGTAAGTAACTCATGTTAGCTCTCAGAATTCAGCTTTGCACTTAATGATAGTATATGCCTTAAACGAATATCCTTCATTGAAAAGTACCAAGAATATATAATTAGTACTATCCTAGACATACCTTATAAATAAATAGTTGATAGTTTTTTGTTTCATCTTAGACCTTTTAGAACTAGGTTTTAAGAACATTTGCAAAGCACTCCCACAGTTTGTAGTACAATAAGTTAGATTTATAGCCTCTTTATAACTTATAGGTTGTATTTTTATTATTTTCATATAGGATATTCTATTCTAAATTTGGAAAGTTAATAACATAGCTTCCCCCCATAATTTCAACAATGCTCCAAAACTTATTACCATGCTATTTTTCATGTTCTTCAATGTTCTATTTTCCTTTCAGTTACAATAATTGATTCAAGTGAATAGGGAGGTGCCAATTCATGGATAATACCATGATTCTCAAAATAAGTATTGAACATGCTAGAATCATATTCACCTCATCTATTAGTTCATCTAATTAAGTTTTTTCAAACGGTCATGAATACGCTCAACTTTCTTCAAGTGAAATCTTTTTGTAGCCTTTGGATTTTTTAGGCAAACCAAACTTAGACACATAAATATGAATGGTTTTAATTTTTCTTTGTATGTAGGGAGGGATGAACATGGTGTTTCGATTAAAAAATAAAAAAATAAAAAATCCTAAAATATGAGACAATAAGGCCACATGTTAAGTAACAAATATATCTTATCATTTAAAGAAATCAAATTGACATACTGTAATTAGCTGACTTGACTGCTAATGTTGTTGGAGGCCAAAGTGCATTTCATAAAAAAATTAGCAATTGATGTAGGGTGTTGTGTATCATGAGCAGGATAACTTCCGGAGGGCATAGCTTTGGCTACAGGTGTCCGTTTCGACGTATAATATACTATTTTGAAGTTTGTGATGAGAAGAACAAAGCTAGAAATAGCCAAAGTTGTTCTTGTCCGTGTTCAATCCTGAAATTCCTTTTCTTTTATGGTCATTTTTAAGTTTTAAGATTTTTTTCCTATTTTTCTAGTTCTTTTAGGATTTTTTATCTTTTTTTCTATAACTCGGATTTGATTTCTATTTTATTTGTCTTTCTGATTTTTTAAGAGAATTTTATTACATAATGATATTTCAGATTTGTCTATTTTGGTAAATTCATAATATTTAAGTTTATTTTAAAAGGGACTTAAAAAACCTTAGTTTTATTCATTCAGTTTTCTTTTCAATAAAATTGGTATTATTCAAAAAATTTTCGTTCCTATCTCAACAAATTTTAAGCTTCCATTTTATCAGTAATGCTTACTAGTAAAATGCAAATAAATGGTTATTGGATGAGTATTGTTACTGGTCTAAGATTACATTTCCAATTTTGGTTTAGTGCTTTGAAAAATGAGGATATTTCGTGCTTGAACTGATAACAATTTCCACATGCATGAGCACACAAACATAAACAAGGAGGATATTTATTTATCAAATAATATATATTTCTAGTGTTACAAAATACTAGGTCCGTTATAAGAAAAGTTTGATTACTAGTGATGATTTAGACTTGATTCTAATAAAAGATGCATCAAATCCTATAAAGCATTTTTTTTTTTTTGCTAAAAAACAAAACATTATATAAAGAACTATATGAGATATGTACAAGGATTGGTGGGACTACAGATTCACATTAACAAGGACGAGAAGCCCATTCCAACCAAAACACTCAAGAAAATATATAGACCAAAAATATTAAAAACAACACAACTCCCATAAACATCCTTTTGATTCAATAATTGCTAATAAACATATTAGGGCCCTTACTTTCCACATTTAGGTGAACAATCCAGTAGCAAATTGTCATTAACGGAGATCCAAAAGAAGCAAGAGCACACCAACTAGAGAGAGAAGTATAATGTAACTACCCACCCGAAGTCCAAAGTCTAAACAGTTTAGACAAGCAAATCGTGAGTATGCATGATGATAACACTTTACCATCCCTGCCTTTTGCATTATTAGTAAACATATCCATTTTCCGAATTGTCTTAAGTGAGCATTATATATTCATCCCATCTCAAAAAGCATCATTATGGTTAGAGAATAAATATTCTTCAAGAAACATGCCATTCACACAGCAAGAATAAATAATTAATTCTTTTTAAAGCACATTACATATATATAACTCTTACTCATAAAAAAGGCAAAAGCAAAAGCAATCAAAAGCAAAATAACCCACATGGATATATATTTTTAGTGATGCTGATGATAATAAATAATACAAAAATAAATAAATAAAATGAAAAAGAAAATAACCTGGCTGCTATATAAACGCAAAATAGCCAATTTGCCATTAGAGATGGCCTTCAAACCCATCTTCCATTATCTTTCCCTTTTGTCCAAAGTTCTCTCCTCCACCATTGACATACTTCTCTCTGGCACCGACTTAACTACAGCCACTAGTAGCCCTGCAATATCAACAATTTTTTCCATCGTTTGGCATCAAACTTATAATTTTTTTGTTGAAAAATTCAAATTCAAAGCCAAATTGTTCAAAGTTTGGCAAATCACATGTTCAAAGTTTGGCCAAAATTATTCAAAGGTAAATTGTTCAAAGTTTGGCTAAAAATTAGGTAATCACCAACCAAACTTTGACAATTTTAAAGGTTTGGTAAAATAGTGCTACCATGTATTCCTATAAATAGCTATTGTTCTTCATTTGTTAAGGCATCCCAAAATTGAGAGCAATTACAAGTGAAGCAATTGAGAGTGAGAGCTTCCACTTGAGTGCTAGGAGAATTTATTTGGGTGTATTGGGGTATTGGGTTTTGTGAGTTTTTCCCAATTTGTAAATTCTCATTTGTTAGTAAAATTATCTTCCAGTCTTTGCCCGTGGATGTAGGCTTTACCGCCGAACCACGTAAATTATTGTGTCAATTTTCTTTGTAATTGTTTACACCACATTTAAGTTTCTCTAGAAGTCACGATTACCATCAATTGGTAATTTGCTCAACCCACGCTCCGCACAACAATTGGTATCGAGTCGAAGGTTCAGTACTTAGGGTATACAATACTATTCACGACATCGTGATCTGGATACGACCATTTGTACTTGGAGAACGATCTATTGTAAGTAGTGTGTATTGCATGTCTAGGAAAGTTCTGTCAACAAGATGATAAGAGTCTAAGGAGTCTGGGTTTTAAGTGGGACCATTGTGACCCCTCCATTCTCCTGGGAACTTTCCTGGTGCATTTATTCACGTGAAGTAAACATCATAGAGACTATTTTTCAAGTGTGAATAGTTATTGAAGGCATCGATTATTTGAGGTTGAGAAGGATGGCGGAGCGTCGTCATCGTCTTCGTCAGGAAGGACTACCGTGAATAATGCAAAGTTTGAAGTGGAGAAATTTGATGGTACCAATAATTTTGGTATGTAGCAATGTGAGGTGTTGGATGTCTTATGTCGCAAGAGTTGGATCTCGCTCTAGAAGAAAAGCTCGAAAAGATGGATGACAAGGAGTGGACAAAAATCAATGAGCAGGGCATGTGGTACTATTTACCTATGTCCGGCTAAAGATCGAAGTACTCTGTCATGAGGGAGACATCAGCAAAGAATTTGTGGAAGACATTAAAAGAAAAATATATTAAGAAAAGCCTTGAAAACAGGCTTTATATGAAAAAGAAATTCTATCGATTCACGCATGCACCGGGTATGTCAATGAATGACCATGTGAACTCATTCAATAAAATATTAGCAGATTTGCTAAATTTGGATGAGAAATTTGAAGATGAAGATAAAGCATTGTTGCTGTTGAATTCACTTCCTGATGAATATGACCATCTCACCACCACTTTGCTTCATGGGAAGGACGAGTGTCACATTTGATGTCAGTATGTAGTGCATCTGTATAATCGCTGAGACCAGAAAGAAAGATAAAAAGGATCACAGAGATACAATTGCAGAAGTATTAACAGCAAGAGGTCGTTCACAAAGCCGCAAACCTAGAACAAGGGGTAAGTCTAAAGGTAGGCCTGCCAAAGATGAATGTGCTTTATGTCGCGAGAAAGGGCATTGGAAAAAGAATTGTCCTAAGTTAAAAAGGGCAAGGCTATTTCTGATGCATGTGTAGCTGAGCATGATGAGGAGTCAGAATTTAGTCTGGTTGGCATGACGTTGACATGTCAATCAGATGAGTGGATTTTGGATTCGGGTTGTACTTATCATATGTGTCCTAATAAGGGCTGGTTTTCTAGCTTCAAGGAGCTAGATGGTGGAGTTGTTTTTATGGGCAATGACAATGCTTGTAAAACCATAGGAATAGGTTCAATCCAATTGAAAAATCATGATGGCTCAATCCAAGTCTTGACAGAAGTTCGCTATGTACCAAGTTTAAAGAAAAATCTCATCTCATTAGGAGTCCTAGAATCCAAAGGGCTTACAATCACTATGAGAGATGGATTCTTGAAGGTAGTAGCTGGTGCACTGACGATGATGAAAGGCACAAGAAGAAATAACTTGTACTATTTCCAAGGGAGTACAGTTATTGGATCAGCATCAACAGTTTCGAGAAAGGATGCAGATTCAGAAGCAACCAAGTTGTGGCATATGCGTTTGGGACATGCCGGTGAAAAAGCTTTGCAGACTTTGGTTAAGCAAGGCTTATTGAAAGGTGTAAATTCTTGCAAACTGGAATTTTGTGAACATTGTGTTCTGGGCAAGCAAACAAGAGTAAAGTTTGGTTCAGCAATTCATGATACAAAAGGGATTCTGGACTATGTTCATAGTGATGTGTGGGGACCTACCAGAGTAGCTTCTTTGGGAGGTATGCACTATTTTGTTACTTTTGTTGATGATTATTCAAGAAGAGTATGGGTGTATTTGATGAAGAACAAAAGTGAAGTTTTGAGTATATTTTTGAAATGGAAGAAGATGGTCGAGACTCGAGTCGGTCGAAAGGTTAAAAGACTTAGCTCGAGATAATGGTGGTGAGTATAAGAATGATCCATTTTACAAGTATGCTTGAGATGAGGGCATTGTGCGACACTTCATCTGCTCGAGGTACACCACAACAGAATGGGGTGGCGAACGCATGAACCGAACTATCTTGGAGAAAGTTTGGTGTATGTTATCCATTCATTGGATTGGGCAAGGAATTTTGGGCTGAGGCTGTTGTATATGCGTGCCATCTAATTAATTGTTTGCCATCAGCTGCAATTGAGAGCAAAACACCCATGGAAATGTGGACTGGTAAACCCGCTACTGATTATGATACTTTACATGTTTTTGGTTCCACTGCTTATTATCATGTAAAGGAATCTAAGTTAGACCCAAGAGCGAAGAAAACATTGTTCATGGGTATAACTGGTGGAGTAAAAGGATACCGTTTATGGTGTCCAGATACAAAGAAGATCATTATCAGCAGAGATGTGACTTTTGATGAATTAGTCATGTTAAAACAAAAGGATTCACAAAAGGATGACAACACCAGTAGTACTCCGCAGCAGGTGGAGCTTGAAAAGGTTAAAGATAATCCAGCTAGTATTGAAGAGGTAGATGATTCTCAATCAACCGAAGATAAAGAAGAGGTTCTGACTCAGGAACCTTTAGAGCAACAAGATTCAATTACATATAGAAGGCCGCGGAGAGAGATTCGTAGACCTGCTCGCTTTGTTCATATGGTGGCCTATGCACTTCCAATTATAGATGGTGATGTTCCTTCCACTTACAGAGAAGTAGTAAGTAGCCCTAAAAATGTACAGTGGAAGCAAGCAATGGATGAAGAAATGCAGTCTCTTCAAAAAAATAGAACTTGGAAGTTAGTTACACTTCGCTAAAGACAAAAAGACAATTGAGTGCAAATGGGTATATGCAAAAAGGATGGATTTCCTCGTAAGGATAAAATTTGATACAAGGCTAGATTGGTAGCGAAGGATTACGCTCAGAGAGAAGGAATAGACTACAATGAGGTATTTTCTCTAGTTGTGAAACATTCGTCTATTCGGATTTTGCTAGCCATTGTTGCGTAATATGATCCGGAGCTAGTTCAACTTGATGTGAAAGCTGCGTTCTTGCATGGTGATTTGGAAGAGGAAATCTACATGACTCGACTAGATGGATTTAGAGTTCTTTGGAAAGAAAATTGGGTTTGCAAACCGACAAAGTCACTTTATGGATTGAAACAATCTCCAAGGCGGTGGTACAAGCGATTTGATCGGTTTATGAAAGAGCAAAGGTACACAAGAAATAAATTTGATCATTGTGTGTATTTTCGTAAGCTACTAAGAAGGATCTTTCTTATATTTGCTCTTGTATGTCGATGATATGCTAATAGCATCTAAGAACAAAGATGAGATTGAGAAGTTGAAAACTCAACTCAATCAAGAATTTGAGATGAAAGATCTAGGTGAAGCTAAGAAGATTCTTGGCATGGAGATATGCGAGAGATAGAGCTCGTGGTAAAGTTTGCTTATCTCGGAAGCAATATTTGAAGAAGGTATTACAACGAGTTTGGCATGAATGATCGAGAAAAACACTGTAAGTACCCCATTGGCTTCTCATTTCAAGCTTTACGCACAACTATCTCCTTCAACGGATGAGGAATAAGAATACATGTTGCAAGTTCCGTATTCAAATACGAGTTGGTAGCTTGATGTATGCAATGGTGTGTACAAGGCCGACATTTCACAGCGATTAGTATGGTGAGCGAGATATATGCATAATCTCGGTAAAGGACATTGGCAAGTCGTGAAATGGATTCTACGGTACATTCGGAAAACCGTTGATGTTGGTTTCTTGTTTGAACGAAATGACACACTTGGTCAAGGTGTGTTTGGGTACGTTGATTCGATTATGCGGTGATATAGACAAGCGACGATCAACCACCGGATATGTATTTACTCTTGCTAAAGGGCCAATTAGTTGGAAGTCTACACTACGGTCTACGGTTGCACTATCAACCACGGAGGCCGAGTATATGTCAATTACGGAGGCTATTAAAGAGGTCTGTTTGGTTACTAAGGCTTGCTTGGAAACTTGGGATTGATCCGAGAGCATGTTAACTTGTATTGTGACGGTCAAAGTGCTATTCACTTAGCAAAGAATCAAGTTTATCATGCGCGTACGAAGCATATTGACGTACGATTTCACTTTGTGCGGGAAATTATTGATGAGAGGAAGATTCTTCTTCAGAAAATCAAGACTGCAGAGAATCCTGCAGATATGTTGACCAAGGTGGTGACAACGATCAAGTTTGAGCATTGTCTAAACTTGATCAATATCCTGAAAGTTTAAAATAGTGAGAAAGGTAGAGATTGGAGGTTCATTTTATACAAGGAAGTTCAGTAATATTTTGAACTACGGTTGGCAGTTACAATGATGCAGCCACTTTGGGAATGATGGTTTGTTGGTAGTCGGCTCAGATTTGGATAAATCTTCACCGAGGTGGAGAATTGTTGAAAAATTCAAATTCAAAGCCAAATTGTTCAAAGTTTGGCAAATCACATGTTCAAAGTTTGGCCAAAATTATTCAAAGGTAAATTGTTCAAAGTTTGACTAAAAATTAGGTAATCACCAACCAAACTTTGACAATTTTAAAGGTTTGGTAAAATAGTGCTACCATGTATTCCTATAAATAGCTATTGTTCTTCATTTGTTAAGGCATCTCAAAATTGAGAGCAATTGCAAGTGAAGCAATTGAGAGAGTTGAGAGAGCTTTCACTTGAGTGCTAGGAGAATTTATTTGGGTGTATTGGGGTATTGGATTTTTGTGAGTTTTTCCCAATTTGTAAATTCTCATTTGTTAGTAAAATTATCTTCCAGTCTTTGCCCGTGGATGTAGGCTTTACGCCGAACCACGTAAATTATTGTGTCAATTTTCTTTGTAATTGTTTACACCACATTTAAGTTTCTCTAGAAGTCACAGTTACCATCAATTGGTAATTTGCTCAACCTACACTTCCGCACAACATTTTTCACATATGTACATTATAACATAGCAATTAAGAAATAGAGGAATAAGTAACCTTGAGATCGGAGTGAACTCCAAATAATTCAATCCACTCTTAGTAGATTTAAGCTCTGTTAAAAACCAAAGATAAAATAAAATAACATTTCAAAAATAAATTATAAAATGGAACCTTCCAATAAAAGGAAAACAGAGCAACCTTGGTATCCTTGACGAGGTGGTTGCGTTCGTTGGGGGAGAGCTCATCCTAGAGGAAAAATGTGTCTTCTTGGCTATAATCCTTGAGCCTTTCAAACAAGACCTGAGGTCGTGGGAGCTATGATATTGACCACATTGATGCATTTGGTCTCCCTCCCAACCACTATCGATTTCCTCATTTCTATTTTATTATTTTTTAATTTATCCTCTCACACTTACTCTCTCTAGATCTCTTTCGGTCGCTCAATTTTTTTTCTCATCACGAAGATGATGGTAAGATGATGAAAAGCAACTTCACTCAGTCGGTAGCTGTTGTTGTACGTGTATATATATTATTGTAAGTGTCAGTGTACAAGTGGATACAATAAGTAATATAATGATGAATATTTATATCGTCTTTATAAGAACTGATGTTATTAGACTTGCTACAGCAATCTTATTAGTGCAATAAAAGTAAAATAAAACTAGTTGTGCAATAAATAAAATGCAGTAAAGAAAAACAATTAAGATCAAACACAAAAAGATACTCAATAGCTAATATGTAGTTGAGTACTTAAACTCACTTAATGATTATTGACTGTTCATCAATTACGGTACAGTTGCTATAGCATTGACTATAGCACTGGATAGAATCCTAATCTATCATTACTTGTTGATTATTGGATATCTTATATCTAAAAGTAACTTAAGAGTGACCAATTGTTAAGCTAACATCTAAATATAGCATTGTACAATCTAGGTTTTATTTACCCTACGATATGAATCCATATATCTAGTCACTAATTTTAGATAAAGCATGACCCTATTTAAATCGAGATAAACTCAACTTAGGAAACACAATCTAAAACCATGTATTCCCTTAATTTGTTCTACTAAGGTAGATATTTTTTAGGCTATTTCTTAACTAGTATCCGCTAATGGGTGGTCAGCTAAAATATGAAATTGTAATAAATCAAATAAAACAAAGTGCTATAACAGATTCTTAGCAACAAACATATAGCAGTCAATTAATCATTAAGCTTGTTTAATCCCCAACTACATAAAAATTTAGTTAATGATGCATATAGAAACAACAACAAAAAATAGTTTTAATCGTCAAATACATTCCCATAAAAAAAAAAAACAAGAAAACATTATGAGGAGGTGAGTTCCGCTTAATCCTTGCGATCTCTCCTTCTTTTTCTCTTTGAATCCTCTGTTGCAGCCCTCAAATCTCTCTTACTCTCTGTTATTATTTTTTAATGACGGCCTCCCTTTTTTTGTTCATGCAGACTCCTTTTTTCAGTTACCACATGCGAAATCTAGTTTGTTGTTTCTATAGGATTGCAGCAGCAGTTTCTACAACGTCTCTACTATTCCAGACTTATTTTTTTATTCCTTTACAACCAAGTTCTTTTGTCATCTCTGCAAGTTTGTTGCAGCAGCATTTCATCCATAAAGCTTAAGATTTTTTATCACCTAAAATCAAATATAATCGAACCACCAAATGATCTAAAATAAACATAAATAACTACTTATACAAAGTATAGCTAAAAGTACAATAAAATACATCATTTACTCTCTAAATAATATTAGTTTTAGTCTAAAAATGCCATGATAACTCTTATTTCATAGTGGTATCACACCCCCAAACTTAACAATTACCCCTTCAACAAGTTTTGAGTATTCACAATCAACAATATGAGGTACGTCATAAAAAACATTTATAACTCGAGAGTCTATAGGTACTTGAAATTGCCGTACCCAAATATTTTGCTAATCCTACTGCAATAAATTAAAGTAAAACTCCTTTATAATTGGCATGATTCAATCTTGAGGGCATAAATAAAATTTGGTCTAGCCCAACCTTGCAGTAGTTGCAAGAACTACTTTTAGGATGCCTATGGGCGGCATTGGAATCTTGAATCCTCCAATAGTTTCTGAGATTCTATAGAGTCTTCATACTTCTCATTGGCTTTATAACTTGAAAATCGCTTAAGGTCTTTCAATCTGCTTGCTTAAGCTTGAATTTTTGGCATTGTTGCAGCACGTCGAATTAGCTTAATTAGGTTAAGAAAGTAAAAATTTTAAAAAATAGATGAATCTTGTTGAGCTGAAATGCTGGTGAGAATAAAGTGGTAAAACCCTAATTTATAGCAAAAAGAAAAATAAGGATAACATTAAATTAAAGGATAAATTTGGAATATTTATTTAAATTTTAAAAATAAAAATTTAAATGGAAAGAAAAGATCTATTGTACGAAAATAAGGAATTGCAATTTATTTGATTTTCAAAATTTCTAATTTACTAATATAAGTGTGTCAGCCCTAAACAGTAAAAATTTTAGAGTGATAGTCTGCTGCAATAGGTAAAATATTTGACTGTTCAATAACCTATCGCTGTAGTAGATAAATCGTTGTTGCAGTATAGTCGTTAATTGTATATTTATTTTGAGATTGTTATGAATTCTGCAATGCTGTGAACGCTATTGTAGCAGTTTCTTGGGGCCGCATTCACCAGTTTCATCCCTATTTTCTAATAAAAGAGTAGAAAATAAAAACAACATTAAAAATAAAACATAAACATTAAAATAAAAGAAAAAATTAATCTAAGATAAAAAAAATTAACTTTTGTAAAAAGTCAAGTCGTCATTGGGTTGCATCTATTAAGAATAAATAGTCCCTTTGATTGTTCATAGTAGCTCCCATGAATTGCTTTACTCTTTGTCCATTTATCTTAAATTTTTTGCCCATTCTTTTATCTTGAAGTTCAGTGAGCCCTATATAGATAAATATTTATAAGTTTGAAGGGTTTTGACCATCTAGATTTTTACTTTCTAGAGAAAAGTTTTATAGTAAGACTTGTTGGCTTGGAATTGCCTCTACTGGATATGCATCTCATGCCATTGCTTTATCTTCTCATAAATTCTTGTATTTTCATATGAGAATAACCTCAGATCTTCTAGCTCACAAAACTGCAGCTTCCTTTGCTCTGTTGCAGTAATCATATCCATGGTCAGTTGTTTAATTACCTACTTTATACTCTAGCTCTAATGGTAAATGGTAAGCTTAGCCATATCTGTATAGAGACATGTTGAGTGGAGTCTTGTAAGCTGTTCGGTAGGACCATAAGGAAGTCTAATAGACCAATGTCTTTTATTAGAGTTCGCCACTTTTTCTAGAATCCATTTTATCTCCCTTTTGGACACCTCTGCCTGACCACTTTTCTGTGGATGATATATTGTAGCATCTTATGCTTGATCTCATACTTAGCCAAAGCTGTAGCAAACATCCTGTTGTAAAAATGTGTTCCTTCATTATTGATGAAGGCTCTTGGGGTCCCAAATCTTGTAAAAATGTTCTTTTAAAGAGATTTTACCACAGATTTAGCATTATTTATTAGCAATACTGCAGCTTTTACCCATTTGGACACATAATCCACAACGATTAAAATGTATAATGTCCTAAAAGATAGTGGAAATGGTCCTATAAAGTCTATCCCCCATACATCAAAAAGTTCAACTTCCATAATATTGGTTAATGACATCATATATTTTTGAGATATGCTTTATGTTCTTTGACATCTATCGCAATATTGAACAAAGTCATGAGCATCTTTAAAAAAAATAATAATAACCTAATTAAAGAACTTTGGCTGCTACTATTGTTCAAATTTTATTGAACTCGCAAGTGCACGAATCTATTAAAGTATAGATTAATGGTGATGAGTGTTGATCCTACGAGGAAGGGGATTTTAATTGTGTAGAGTTTATGGGCTTGTAATTTTTTTTTTATTTTACTCTAAGATTTAAATCAAAATGGTGTAAATAAATTGGGAATTAATCAATGCATTAAAATGCTTGGATCTCAAGATTCACACTCAATATTTCACCTTGGGCTTAATATTCCTTTTTAGTTCCAATTAATTTATAAAAAATGATATTTCCACTCTTCATAATCCTAAATTTAATGATATTAAGCTCATTGTGCTAGAAAAAATAATCTTATATTAAATATGATATCAAGAACATGTTATGCTAGATAATAATAATATAACTGTCGATAAGGTGGCAAGACTATCCACTAATTGAACTAGGTAAATTTTATGTTAACAATGAGTTAAGACCTACTACGAAAATTATAAGGAATATTTTCTCTAATAAATCTAGTGTAAAGTACTTACAGTGTCAAATAGTAATAATCTTGTATTATGGAGCTGGTGTACTAATCCAATATCTAGACAAGATTATTACTATCAGTCTACTATAAGTCAAAATAATCTAAATAAATTAGAGAAAGTGAAAATAAACTTACAAAATTAAGTCATAGATCATTGATTAACGCAAAAGTCAACAAGTATGATTCGGTGCATTGCATATATTGTAAGCTCATTTTTCAGTCCAATAGACTTCTGTCACATCATCCATCAATGCCATATCATTAATTAATGACATATCAGGGATCAAAACCACATAATTAGTCAACGCTACGTCAGCAGTCAATGACACATCAGCCAAAATCTTAAAATTATAATTTTGTCATTTATGTGCTTCCTAAGGTTTTCAGCTGTTCCAAGTTTAAAAATGATATCTGTTTTGTTGTCCGACTTCTCATTTATTATGAAATTATTGAAGTACTCCTGAAATATATAAATTTTGCAAAAATACACACAAACATATACAACCAAAGATCAAAAGACTTAAAATATATAAAAGTAGATATGCTAATGAGACTTGGAGTGTAAAATGGTGATTTTACCCTTTATAACTATACACTCTTTAGGACTCTATAGTTGCTTTGTATCCTCTATATGTCACAGTATGACAAAACTACAGAATACTTGAAATCTTTTCATCATGAATATATTTTTTTATCATATGATCTGAACACATCTTTTACAAACAGGGTTCATCCCATTGATAACTTCTAACATCATGGCCTGTACTAGAAGTTTAAGTCAGGTAGCAGCTGGTCCACTCACTAAATAATTGGCAAAATTATATACTAGGGAAATCTAGATTGTTGCAACATCTCTGCATATTATAGCATTAATAGCTGCTTATCAGGAAATGTTTCTGAGATGTTTTGTTTGGTCAGAGTGCTTGCATCAGCTTCAAGCCATGAAATATGATTGGCTAATTGATTTTCAGTCAATGTTTAGCTCTTAATCTCAAAGTTGAACTCTTGTAGAAAAAGAATCCACCTTACCAACGTAGGTTTGGCATATTTCTTTATAATTAAACATTTTATAGCTGAGTGATCTGTTTAAAATGTAACTTTGGTTCGCACTAAAAAGGCCTAAACCTGTCAAATGCAAAACTAACTGCCAGCAACTCCTTTTTAGTAGAGGTATAGTTGAGTTATTTTTCAGCTAGGGTCATGTTAACATAATAAATAGAATGAAAAATATTGTCTTTCCTCTACCCTATCACTGCTCCAACTAAATGGTCACTAGTATCATAGATTAGCTCAAAAGGCATACTTTAGTCAGGTACTATAACAACAGGTACTGTAATAAGTACTTTCTTCAATGCAACAAATGTCTTCAAGCAATCCTTATTAAAATCAAAGGGTCTATCATGCTCCAAAAATATGCATAAATGTTTTCATATTTCAAAAAAAAATCTTTAATGAACTTTTTATAGAATCCAGCATGACCTAAGAAACTTCTTATGTCATTATCTAAAGTGGGGGTAAAAGTTTGTCAATCACCTCTATTTTTGCCTTATTCGCATCTATATCTTGTCTAAACATCATATGACCTAAGACTATCCCTTCTTGTACCATGAAATTGATATTTTTCTTAATTTAACATTAAATTTGTCTAATCACAACTTTTAAGCACATTTTTTAAATTATGCAAACAATCATTATATGATTCCTTAAAAACTAAAAAGTCATCCATAAATACCTCTAGTTTTTGCTCAACCATGTTTAAAAGAATGGACATCATACACTTCTGAAATGTTGCTGGAGCATTGCACAAGCCAAATGACATCCTCCTAAAGGCAAAGATTTTATAAGGACAAGCGAATGTTTTCTTCTTCTGATCTTCTGGTGCTATAACAATATGGTTGTAACCTGAGTGTCCTTCTAAGAAATAGTAATACTCATTTCTAGCAAGTCTGTCTGGCATCTTATCTATGAAAGGTAATATAAAGTAGTCATTCCTTGTGACTTTTTTCAGCTTCTTATAATCCATATAAACTCTCCATCCTGTTACAGTTCTTGTGGGAATGATTTCATTCTTCTCATTTACTATAACAGCCACTGCACCCTTCTTTAGAACATATTATACTGGACTCACCCATGAGCGATTTGAAATTAAGTAGATAATTCCATTATCCAACCATTTGATGATCTCTTTCTTCACAATTTCCTTCGTAATGGGATTTAACCTTCTTTATTGCTCTACAAGGTTGTTGTAACAATCTTCCAACAGAATCTTATGTGACACGCCTTAAAAGTGTTTGATTTACTCCCAAGTATAAGAGTGTCTAGTTATAACATAACCCGGTGAGTCCGGGATCGAAGCACAGGGAATTTTAAATTTAGTAGTCTATTATTAAATAAAAATTAATAGTAGAAAAATAGATTACCTATCTAAAAAGTACTAAGGCTACGGGATTCACTCTTAGAATTTAAATTATGTTCATAATATTCTCTCATATTTATATTTTATATTTTATTTACTAATTAAATATTATGTCATTTAATTCTTAACTAACCAATTTTATGGATGAATATAAGAATGGAGTACATGATGTGCCACAACTAAATTGGAGTGTCGACATAATGTCAAAATATCTTATAAATCCAATAAGATTTTAAGTTTATAAATTAATTTGACATAAAAATATTCAGCAAATAAAAATACAAAATATTAAATATTAAATAAAATAAACTTTGAACTTACTTGAGAGAGATATTAATTCTATAATTTAAATCCTTGAGTTTCACCCTAGCTTAATAAATTAGCCACTCATATTGAAAAGAAAAATACTAATTTTATTTGACAAACTTCTAAAATATATTACAAGAAAATTTTAAGAACTTGAAACAATAGAAGAAGAAAATTTGAAAGACTCGGCTTCACTCTTTTCTTTCTCTCATTTCTCTTCTCTTTTTCCTCTCTTTCTTTTCTTTTCTTTCTCTTCTCTTCTCTTCCGCGCTCCCTTTCTCCTCTGCGCTGATTCTCTTTTCATAGTAAAAAATGAGAGGCACTATTTATTATTTTATTATTATAATATTATATTATTATATATTATATATAATTGAGAGAGAGATTGAGTGTCGTGCACTCAACCTCTTTATCTCTTTATCTCTTTTTTTTTTTACAAATATAATATATATTATTTATTTATTATTACAAAGCAGCTCTTTTTTTTCTTTTACCTCTCATTTTTCAGTTCCGATCTCTCTTCATTCTCAAAATATAACTACAATAAAAAATATAATAATTAAGATAAAAATTAACATAATAAAATATAATTTACATAAAATTACATATGATGAAAATTAAGATAAAATGTAAGTTATTTACACATTAATTAATACTTTAAGTGAGAAAATAATAATTTAAACATTTATAAAATATACACTTTCTAGTACTAATCATACCCTCCAACCAGCTTATTGCTAGTCCCTAGCAATTAAAGCGCTATTTTAAATTAAGAATTATAAAATTCACCTGTAAGTTAATAGTTGTTCATCTATCCTCTAAACTACCAAATAAATAAATTCTCCTATTTATTTCCTTTAGCTTTTTGTCATTCACTCATTATCCAAGATATCATCAAACCTTTTTTTGTGCTAGAGAAATTAACACAATACTTATGGGGCTTCATTAAAAGAAAATAATATTTTTTATTCTAGTGATTTATTAGAGATAATATCTTTATTAGGCAGTAGATTATTCAAACAATTTAAAATATTACATCTTCAATTCATATAGCGAGCTTTGGGCCAATGACTCTCAGACCAGTTGGTCTCAGGGCACTAGGTGTTAAAACACCCTTACGAACTTAATTACTCGAGTTTCAGATATAGTAAAATTAAACACATTTCTTTTTTCTTTTTCTTCTTCTTTTTTTGTTTTTCTCTTTTTTTTTTTGAAAAAATAACATATTTTCTACTACCTTAGAAATTATCTCTAACAGATCAAGAGAACAAAATATTGAAAAAAATTTTAACTTACAATCCAATAGCATTTGTCATAGTGTGTGTGTGAAAAGAATGATTTAATAATACCTGTTTAAATAAATAATTGATAAAAAGATTTAATTAATGATTATCAAGTGGAGAATTCATAAATTTGAGTAATTCAAAGAATAAGGAACAAAAACAACTTAATATGAATTTTAAATATAGAAAATAATATAGACTGGACTGTAAGGATGCGTATCAAAAGTAGTGACTCTTTACACAACCATCCTAGACAAAAGAAATTGTTGTTTTTGGATTTTTTTATTTAAAGAAAAATAAACAAATACATATATTTACAATTTACATCAATTATCCCCACCTTCCAACCTAATCTAAACGTTGTTCTTAATATTTTATAATTTAAAGATATGCATGCAAAATGAGAAACAGAGAAAAGAAACATAAAAGAAGAAGTAGAGAATATCATACATGAACTTGTTGTAGAGGCTTAGAATAAATGTTTTTTGAAAAATAAATAAATAAATAAAAGACTCTAAGACTAAGAAGATGCATTTCTAGAACCACTCATTCCATATTTGACATTCCACAATTGTCAACTATTTCCTTCCCCCAACCTAAATGAGACATTGTCTTCAATGTCTTAAAAGAAAGAAGTAGAGTTTAGAAGACATCACGTGAACACTAAAAAAAAATTTTACAAATAGAGATTTAAATCCAATTTGCATTTCTTACTACTGTTACTGTTATCATCTTCAGTTTACCAATCCAATGCCAAAGTCATGAGTTCTGGCTCCTGTTTGTAAGCTTATAAAAGATCAAGTAATTCATTAGCAGTAGAAGCACAAATAAAGATTTTTTAATCGAGGGAGGAATAAGATAATTGTTAATTGCATGGTTAAGAAATATGAACAAGCCATTATAAAAACTATTAACATTTAACAAACTGATGGGTTTCTGATGAATGTTCAAATGGGTCCAAGACGCAAATGTAATTAATGCCTCCAGTGTTGCAAGATCACCTGGCAAAAAGATGAAAGCATCGGCATGATCTAACATTTTGGATATTCTTTCTTGCATACCTGAGACAACTAACTCTTCTCTAGTTGGTGGGCCAGGTAGACATTCTAGAAGTTTAAGGGCTTTTGGTATGATTCCTAGCACTTGACTTCCTCTAGTGAAAGTTGTTTCTGAAACAAGTTTGGATAATCCACGGTCACCTCCTCCATATATTAATTGTAAGTTTCTCTCTGCTATGACACGACCAAGATCTACAGCTGCCTTAACAAATTCCCTGTACTTTCCATAGCGAAACCGAGAAAGCACACAAATATTTTTGAATTGTTTACTCAAAGATGCTGCCATTGGAATAATCTTCAAAAATAATTTGTGAAAGTTTAAAATAAAAACACGCATTTAAAGATAGAGATATTGATAAACAGTTGTAAATTGAGTGATGTACTTATCAAATGATGTGTGAACCTTTGGCTTATATTTCAAAAGTAAACAGATAAAAAAAATAGTAAAAAGAAGAAGAATATTATTAAAAGTAATAATGCATAAAATAAAATATTATTAAAAGGAAAAGGATATTTACTGGTAGTTATGATTGTGGCTCACATCTTCCTCTGGTTTTACGTCTAGTAACGACTTGAAAGCCCTCTAGGGTCGAAGATAGGCTTCTCATCCAGTTTTCTTATAAACTGGCAAATAGGGTCTTTTTGAGTCAGACTCCTAAGACTAAACTGTGTGTTTTCTTTTTGGAATAGTTTCCAATACCTTTAAATTGAATGTTGTACATATCCGCTTCGATGCGTTTCAAGAGATTGTAAGATATCATCTAATGATTCTTTACTAATGCTATCTTTAACAAATTTAATTTTATCTTTATGAGTATCAGAAACCATTCCTAAAGATTTACAATGCGGGTTCTTGCAATTACTTCTTACACAATTATGACAATTAGAGCCAAGTTGTTTAACTCTTCTCTTTTTAGCGTATATACTTTTTCCAAAACCAAGCATGTAAGAAATAAATGGATTAGAAAACTCACATGCTAATCGGACATTTGCTTCAATTAACCAATGAACGTCAGAAGGAATGCCAATCATTAACAAACGTAGTCGTTCACAACGAGTTTTGTAAATTTTCCTGAGGGCATTCTGAGGGAGAGAAGGAAAATGCTTATGTAGTTTTTGATGTATTTCTTCCATGTTTGGTTTTTGAGGTTTCAGTTATTATGGGAAGCTGAAAATACTGACTAAAGAAGTCACGGAGTACCGTTATCAGCCATTTATACGGGAAAGTAAATTAAAACACACCAAAGAAACAAATCAACTCTGAAAAATCAATTCAAATGTGAAAATAAACAAAATACAATGAAAAGAAAAAAAATAAAATAATTGGCACTTACATTCGTCCTCTTATTGCTTCAATTTCAAGTTCCAACTGAACGTTATAAATACCTTCCTCTATTTTCCAAAGTTGTCTTTCTAGGTCTTCAACATATGACACAAACTCTGGTGGTCGTTGATCCCATATTGGATGTGATTACAATTTCGTATCAATCCTGCTAAGTGAAATTTTATACGTAAAAGAGTTTTAAGATGTTTCGAGAGGATCTTTCTAATTGAGATATTCATGACATATAATAAGAGAAAACACAATTGTTAAACAAACACGCTTAAGCAAGAAATATTATATGTTTAATAAATATGCAGTGTGAAACTAAAAATAATCAAATAATCAAACAATCAAATGATAAAATAATAAAACAAAAAAAAGAAATATATATGTATATATATATATATATATATATATATATAAGTCACATATTAAAGATTTAATCAAGATTTGATGGGTCACTCAAATTGATTTTGGTGTCTTCTTCACGTGGTTGGAATTCCAGATTTGGTTTTAATCTTTGACCATTAACTTTAAATGTGACACCATTATTTGGATTCTCGATTTCTACGGCCCCGTATGGATATACATATTTTACAACAAATGAGCCACTCCACCTTGACTTTAATTTCCCTAGAAACAAATGAAAACGAGAATTATATAGCAAAACTTTTTGATCAATTTCAAACATTTTTCTAAAAATTTTTTTTATCATGAAAAACTTTGGTTCTTGCTTCAATAATTCTTGAATTTTCATATGCATCATTTCTCAATTCTTTGAGTTCATTCAATTGCAATTTACGCACATTACCAGCATCATCAAGATTTGAATTAAAAGCTTTAACAGCCCAAGATGATTTATGCTCAAACTCAACTGGTAAGTGGCACGGCTTACCATAAACTAACCGATAAGGTGACATTCCTAAAGATGTTTTAAATGCAGTGCGGTAAGCCCAAAGTGCATCAATCAGTCGAAGAGACCAATCTTTTCGACTTGGGTTAACCCTTTTTTTTTTCTAAAATATGTTTAATTTCCATATTTGCTAATTCAACTTGACCACTTGTTTGAGGGTGATAAGGAGTAGCAACTTTATGCATAATTTCATTTTTTTTCATTAAAGACTCATATGGTTTATTACAAAAATGCTTACTTCAATCACTGATAATAGTTCAAGGGATTCCAAATCTGCTCAAAAGATTTTCTTTTAAAAAGTGAATCACAATTTTGTGATCATTGTGCTGACAAGGAATAGCTTTAATCCATTTTAAAACAGAATCAACAGCAATCAAAATATAAACAAATCCAAATGATGATGGAAAAGGGCCCATAAAATCAATTCCCCAACAATCAAATATTTCAATGACAAGAATGGGATTTAAAGGCATCATGTTTCACTTTGACATAGACCCTAACATTTGACAATTCTTGCACATTTTACAAAATTCATGTAAATCTTTAAATAATGTAGGCTAATAAAATCCACACTTGCAATATTTTTGCAGCTGTTTTCTTTGAAGAGGAATGGCCACCACAAGCTTCAGAATGACAAAATTGAATGACACTACTTACCTCATTGTTCGATACGCATCTCTGAAAAATTTGATCAGAACTGTTCTTGAATAGGTATGGATCATCCCAGTAAAAAATTTTTACCTCTGTTAAGAATTTCTTCTTATCTTGGGAGTTCCAATCAGATGGCATTTCAATTATTACAAGATAATTAACAATGTTAGCATACCAAGGCATATTGTGTATAGAAAACAAGAATTCATTAAGGAAAGAATCATTGATAGGTGTTGTATCAATTGAAGACTCATTTGTAAATCTTGACAGGTGGCCTGCAACAAAATTTTCAGTACCCTTTTTATCTTTGATTGTCAAGTTGAATTCTTGGAGTAGTAAAATTCATCGTATTAATCCTAGCTTGGCATCCTGTTTAGACATTAAATATCTAATAGCTGCATGATCAGAATAAACAATAGTAGATGAGCCAATTAAATACGATCGAAATTTATCCAATGTAAATATTACAACATGTAGTTCTTTTTCAGTTGTGGTATAATTCATTTGAGAACTATTTAAAGTTCTATTTGCGTAATAAATAACAAAGGGCTTACCTTCGTTTCTTTGACTCAAAACAGCTCCAACAGCATAATCGCTAGCATCACACATTAGTTCAAAAGATAAAATTCAATCAGGGGATTGCATTATAGGGGCTGTTGTTAAAAGATTGATTATTTTTTCAAAAGCTTTTTGACAATCTTCGGTCCATTCAAATGGTGTGTCTTTAATCAAGAGGTTATAAAGTGGTTTAGATATAGCACTAAAGTTTTTTATAAACCTCCTATAAAAACCTGCATGTCCTATAAAGGATCGAACTTCTCTCACTGTCTTTGGTGATGGTAAATTTGAGATGACTTCAACTTTGGCTTTATCAACTTCAATTCCATTAGAAGAAATGACATGTCCTAAAACAATTCCAGAAACAGTCATGAAAAGGCATTTTTCCCAATTTAAAACAAGTCATTTTTCTTTACACCTTTTCAAAACTTTTTCTAAATTATCAAGACAATTATCAAAAGAATTTCCAAACACAGTTAAATCATCCATAAAAACTTCCAAGTAATTTTCAACCATGTCACTAAAAATGCTTAACATGCATCTTTGAAATATTGTAGGAGCATTACAAAGTCCAAAAGACATTCTCCTAAATGCAAATGTTTCGAATGGGCATGTGAATGTGGTCTTTTCTTGGTCTTCTAAGACTATAGGAATTTGATAATAACCTGAGTAGCCATCAAGAAAGCAGTAATAGGGGTGTTCTGCTACTTTCTCAAGAATCTGATCTAGAAATGGAAGGGGAAAATGGCCTTTTCTAGTGGCATCATTTAATTTTCTATAATCAATGCACATGCGCCAGCTAGATCGGATGCGTGTTGGGATTAGTTCACCATTTTTCATTTTTTACGACAGTTATTCCAGATTTTTTTGGTACGACTTGTGTTGGACTTACCCATATACTATCAGAGATAGGATAGATAATTCCTACATCTAGTAGTTTAAGGACGTCATTTTTTATTACTTCTTTCATGTGAGGATTTAATCTTCTTTGTGTCTAATGGACTATTTTAGCATTTTCTTCTAAGTGTATTCTATGTGTGCAAATTAAAGGATTAATGCCCTTTATGTTTTTTAAGGTCCAACTAATAGCAGTCTTATGCCTTTTTAAAACAGTGAGTAACTTACCTTCTTGGTTGCTTGTAAGTTGAAAAGAAATTACCACTGGATAAGTTTGCTGATCTCCGAGATACGCATACTTTAATTCTTCTGGTAAAGGCTTTAGTTTAAGCTTTGGTGCTTCATTTTCTTTTGTCTTTTCAAGTTGTCTCATGTCTTTAAAGTCCAATTGATTGTTGCCATCTTCAGGTACCTATGTAGAATCAAGTGTAAAGCATATATTAGTAGTATCACATTCCAATTCTTTACTTGATTCAAATGAACTAGCAAAACAAATTTCCATAGAATTTGAAAATTTCTCATCCTAAATGTGTTTTTCAATGATTGGTTCAATGAGTTCAATATCCTCATCTCATGTTCTTCATCTTTTTTATTATGAGGTTGTTTACACATGTTGAATACATTGAGTTCCAACTTCATATTGCTAAATGATAAATTCATCACTCCATTCCTGCAATTAATCAAAGCATTAGCAGTAGCTAATATTACAGGAATTTGCTTGCATTCATCAATAATTGGTTTAGTTTCCAAGACATTAAAATCTATAGGATATATGAATTTATCAACTTGAACCAATACATCTTCCATTATCCCTTTTGGTACCATGATTGACCTATCAGCAAGTAAAAGAGTAGAAGATGTAGGTTTTAACTCACCAAGATTGAGTTGTTGGTACACAGAATATGGAAGTAAATTAACATTAGCTCCAAGATCAAGTAAAGCATGTTCAATTTTATAGTTCCCAATAATACAAGAAATAATTGGAAAATCAGGATCTTTATATTTCAAAGTATTATTAGTTGAGAGAATGAACTTGCCTGTTCTGTAAGAAATGCTTTCTTTTGTACCTTATATTTTCTTTTTACAGTGCACAAATCTTTCAAAAATTTAGCATAAGATGGTACTTGTTTAATGACATTTATCAAAGGAATGTTAACTTTCACCTGCTTGAAGACTTCATAAATCTCTGGGTTGTGGTTTGATTGCTTTGGTTTGATCAATGCTTGAGGGAATGGAGGCACAGGAGGAGAGTTGATTATTTCTTCGTGGACTATTGGTTCGTCGGGCACTACTTTACTCTCTGAAATTGAATCCTTACCAATTTCACAAGGATCAAGAATGTATTTTTTGACAACTTTACCGCCACGGAGAGTTATAACCAATTTAACTTGGCTCATGTTTTGGTTTCCAGTACTACCCATATGAGGATGTTGTTGAATTTTGGGATTTAGTTCAGATTGAGAAGGAAACTTACCTTTTTCATGAATACTAAGTGCTGAGGTAAGTTTTGAGATGGTTTCTGTCAAGTTGGTCAATGTTTGCATAGTTTGATTATTAATTGACTCTTGTTTTTCAATGAATGAATGCAATGTGTCTTCAAGAGTTTTTCTGGGTGATGGGACATAAGGTGGGTAACTCTGAGGATTTTGAAAATTCTGGCGTGGTGGAGGTGGTTGTGCATGATTGTCATTCCTCCAATTGAAATTTGGATGGTTTCTCCAACTAATGTTGTATGTCTGTGAATATGAATTGGGATTCGGCCTTTTGAAATTGTCTTTGACATTCGCTTGCTCATGCAAAATTTCTTTTAAAGCTGGTAAGGTTGGACAGTCCTGCGTGAAATGGTTAGTAGAACTTCAAATATGACATGAAGTATCTTGAACAGATTTAACATGATCATTCTTTTTCGACTCTAATGCTTCAACCTTTCTAGCTAAGGATGCAAATTTGGCTTGAAGGTCATGGTCTTCCCTAAGGTTGTACATGCCTCCACCAGTTGGTGATGGTTGAAGTTTACTAAATGACTCATAAGAACCAACAGTATCCCAGTGTTGTGCATTTTCAGCTAATTGGTCAAGATAATCTAATGCATCATCAGGATTTTTATCTCTAAACTCACTATTACACATCATTTCAACAATCTGTCTACTTTCGGATATTAATCCCTCATAGAAATATGACACTAACGTTCATGCTTCAAAACCATGGTGTGGACAAATGTTAAGTAATTCTTTATACCTATCCCAACATTGGTAAAAAGTTTCTCCTTGTTTTTAAGTGAAAGTGGTGATTTTTTTTTGAAAGAATTTGTTCTATGGGGTGGAATTTTTTTTTTCAAAATTTGTTCTTGCATGTTATTCCATATTCTTATTGATTCGGATCTGAGGTTTTGTAGCCAAGTTTTAGCTTTATCTTTTAGTGAAAAAGGAAAAAGCTTTAATCGAATTATATTCATGCTACAATTTTGGTCTGTGTATGTATTACAAACTTTCTCAAAATGTCTTAAATGCAAGTATGGATTCTCGGATTCTAAACCATGAAATGTTGGTAAAAATTGGATAATACCCGGTTTAAAATTGAATCGAGATGCTTCAAGAGGAAATACTATACACGAAATTGCTCCAGTTCTTGTTGGATTCATGTAATCTCAAAGTTCGTGGTTGATTCTGATCGTGTTCATATTGTTGAGAATGATTGTCTCCTTGATCAATTTGTGGATTAAGCTAGTTCAAAATGTTTTCACCTTGAATTTCTTCCATTATTGGTGGTAGTGATTGAGATATTCGAATTAACCTTCCGCTTGAAGTTCGTGACCAAAGTCTCATACAATGATGATGATGTGTGTGTGCGAAATTATTTAATGCACAAGTAGATGAAGAAAAAATAAATAAAAATTACAATTGAGAAAAATAAAAATAAAATAAACAAACTGAAAATTAAATGTGCAACAAATATAAATGTATAAAAGATAAAATTATAAAATTAAATAACAAAGTAGGCGGTTAAACCAGCCTTATAAAATAATAAAACATAAAAATAAATGTGAAATAAAAATTACACAATTTATTATACAAGAAAATTAAATAACTAAAAAAATAAATAATTGAAAATTAAATAACAAAAAATAAATAACGGAAATTAAATAACAATAAAGGCGGTTGAACCAACTATAAAAATAAATGCGGAAATTAAATTGTAAAAATTTAAAAGTCCAAATCCAAGTCCATGTTCATGTCCATTCAGTCGAAATTGAGTCCAAAAGTACAAGGAAGGTCAAGTTATAAGTCCATAAGTTTAAGTTTAATTCAGTTCAAGTTTTTTTTGGGTTAAAATAAAAATTTTATATGTTTTATAATATTTTTATAATTTTAGGAAAAAGAAGGTGTTTAATTGAAATTTTATAATAAAAACAAAAGATAAAGTGATGGAAAGTGATGATAGAATTTAAAAAAAAAATATATATATATATAATAAAATGACACTAAATTTTTAAAATTTCCCCAGCTACGGCGCCAAAAACTTGACATGACTTAAAAGTGTTTCATTTACTTCAAATTATAAGAGAGTCTAGTTATAATATAATCCGATGAATCCAGGGTCGAACCACAGAGAATTTTAAATTTAGTAGTCTATTATTAAATAAAAATTAATAGTAGAAAAATAGATTACCTGTCTAAAAAGTACTAAGGTTATGAGATTCACTCTTAGAATTTAAATTATGTTTATAATATTCTCTCATATTTATATTTTATATTTTATTTACTAATTAAATATTATGTCATTGAATTCTTAACTAACCAATTTTATAAATGAATATGGGAATGGAGTATATGATGTACTACAACTAAATTGGAATGTCGACATAATATCAAAGTATCATATAAATCCAATAAGATTTTAAGTTTATAAATTAATATGACATAAAAATATTCAGCTAATAAAAATACAAAATATTAAATATTAAATAAAGAAATTTTGAACTTACTTGAGAGAGATATTAATTCCATAATTTAAATTCTTGAGTTTCACCCTTTACCCTAGCTTAATAAATTAGTTACTCATATTGAAAAGAAATACACTGATTTTATTTAATAAACTTCTAAAATATATTACAAGAAACTTTTAAGAATTTGAAACAATAGAAGAAGAAAATTTAAAAGACTTAGCTTCATCCATTTTTTTCTCCTCTTTTTATTTCTGTCCTTTCTTTTTTCCTCTCCTTCTTTTCTTTTCTTTCTCTTCTCCTCCGCACTCCCTTTCTCCTCTGCGCTGATTCTCTTGTTATAGTAAAAACTGAGAGGCACTATTTATTATTATAATATTATATTATCATATATTATATATAATTGAGTGCCGTGCACTTAATCTCTTTATCTCTTTTTTTAATATAATATATATTATTTATTTATTAATACAAAGCAGCTCTTTTTTTTTTATCTCTCATTTTTCAGTTTTAATCTCTCTTCATTCTCAAAATATACCTACAATAATAAAATATAACAATTAAGATAAAAATTAACATAATAAAATATAATTTACATAAAATTACATATGATGAACATTAAGATAAAATATAAATTATGTACACATTAATTAATACTTTAAGTGAGAAAATAATAATTTAAACCTTTATAAAATATACACTTTCTAATACTAATCATTATACATATAGATAGAGGGGTTGATTCTTTTAATATCTACAATGGTTCATTCAAAGACTTTCTTATACTGTCGCAATACAGCTACCAAGCTCTTTTCTTGCTCTGCATTCAAAGAAGATAGAATAATTATAGGAAGTATGTCATTGTCACCAAGATAAACATATTTTAAATGTGAAGGTAAAAGTTTTAATTCTAAAATAGAGGGTAATCAATAGAAGGCTTAGAATATTTTACTTCCCTACTTGAAAGATTAAGAGATTCAAATTACTTGTCAACTCTAAAGGGTTGTTTCTCTCCTAACCATATTATATCAGTCGTTTCAAGCTCTTCATCTTTAAGTTCTTCAAATGCAGCAGCCTTGATTTCTTCAATACTGTAGCAACTGGTTAATCTCTCAACTGCAGAAAATCCCCAACACTGACAAAATTGCAATCTCCAACATCATTAGGACTCTTCACGGCATCAAGCACATGAAGGTAACTTGCTGATTATTAGCCTTCATAGTCAATTCTCCTTTTTGCATATCAATTAAAGTCTTTGCAGTGGCTAAAAATGATTGGCACTTTTTTGACTGTCTTACAATCCAATACTATAAAATCAACTAGAAAAATAAATTTATCCACCTTCATCAACACATCTTCAATCTTGCCTTCTTGAAATGCATAAGATCTCTCAACAAGTTATAAACTAATTGTTATAGGCCTGACCTCTTCAACTCCTAATTGCTTGAACATTAATAAAGGCACGAGATTGATACTAGCTCCCAAATCACAAAGTACCTTGCCACTATACTTGGTTCCTATGGAATATGAAATTATGAAATTTCTTGAATCTTTCAATTTCTAAGATATTTTGTTTTGAAATATGCTACTGCACTCTTGTGTTCAAGCAACTATCTTAAATTCCCCCAGCCTTCTTTTATTTTTTAAAATATCCTTAAAATATTTCTCATAATTTGGCATTTGTTTCAGAGCTTCCACAAAAGGAATATTGATATGCAGTTGGTTTAGTACTTCTAATAATTTGCTAAATTGGTTATTTTGCTTATGCTTTTGAAATCTTTGAGGAAATTGCAGTGGATGTCAAATTATTGAAATGTAGCAGGTTGTGCATATTGCTTCTTTTTTGCTTTGTTCTAGGTTAGTTATGCAGCATTCTTATCAACAAGTGATAAATTATCATTTTCTGAAGATGCTGTAGCTTTGCTATTCTTATCAATATGCTGTGTAATGGAAGGTTGTGGCTCCTATTTAACTAAGGTTCTTATTGGATTGAAGTAAGCTCAACTATTTTTTTTGGTACACTAGTTGGAATATATATATATATATATATATATCTTTTCAAGATCTTAAGTTGATTACTTTGTAATGCTCTTTTCCTTCTCTTCTCAGATCCTTTGTGCTGCTGGATAAACTACCTCAAGGTCTGCTGCTCATTGCAATAGCAAGCTTCCCATTTGATTTTTCAAATTTCTCAAGGATACTGCTTGGCTTTGAATAACTGCTTCATTCTTCATAATACACTCCTTAAGCAGAGCTTCAAAAGAGCTGAGTTGATCATTACTGGTATTTTTTTTCCTTTAATTTTACTAATGAAATCTAGGTGGTGGTTCACTTATGTTCTGCGCACTGGGTATTGTAGTATGCTGGTTCTAATGTTGACTTCCCTATAAGAAGTTTGGGTTCTACCTCTATCTATGGTTATAAGTGTTTGAATAAGGTTTGTTCTTCCTATTGTAGTTACCCACATAAATGAATGAGCTACATTTCTAGGGTAATTGTCAAAAAAATGCCCTTCTCCACAGTAAACAAAAGATACTTGAACAACTTTGTTGACAGTTGTTAGAGCAATAAACTTTACTTTCACTATATTCATTAATGAGGCTACTATTTAGGTTGATAATGCTGTCAAGGCAACCACATTATGAACTCTTGTTGCTCTTTTCAATGTAGCTTATCTAGTAAACGGGTAAAAGGCCACTGATAATTTTTATTGGCAATTCTCTCTAAAATATCATAAGCCTCGTTGTAAAACATAGATAACAAGGCCCCATCTGCTAAAGTATCTACCATCAATCTAATGCTTGAGTTCAAACAATTGTAAAAACTTTCCAACTCTATACAGTAAGGAATACTATAATGAGGACATTTTCGATGCAACTCCTTGAGTCTTTCCCATCATACAAGCTTTTATCTTCAAGTTGATGTAAAGAACATATTTCATTCCTCAATTTTCATTTTTAGTAGGTGGAAAATATTTCATCAAAAACTTATTTGCCAAGTCATTCTATGTAGAGATGGAATCAGGGGGTAAAGAATTTAACGTTGTTCTTGCTCTATCCCTTAAAGAAAATAGGAATAGACTTAGTCGGTAACTGTTGTTGTACGTGCGTATATATTATTATAAGTGTCAATGTACAAGTGGACACAATAAGTAATATAATGATGAATCTAGATAGTCTCAACAAAGATTGAAGTTATCAGACTTGCTATAACAATTTTATCAGTATAATAAAATTAAAATAAATTAGATAATGAACTCAAAGATCTAATAAAGCTGATTATGCAATAAATAAAATGCAGTACAGAAAAGAAATTAAGCTCAAACACAAAAGGATACTCAATAACAAATGAGTAGTTGAGTACTTAAACTCATTTAATGATTATTGACTGTTTATAAATTACGGTATAGTTGCTATAACATCGACTACAGCACTTGACAGAATCCTAGTGCAATTTTACTTATTGATTGTTGGATATCTTATATCTAAAAGAGATCTAGTAATGATCAATTGTTAAGCCAATATCTAAATATAACATTACACGTTCGATGTTCTATGTTCTATTGTAGAGTGAATCCTTAGATCTAGTTCATTACTAATTTTAAATCAAGCATGGCCCTATCCAAATCGAGATAAACTCAACTTAGGAAACCAAATCTAAAATCATGTATTGACTTGATTTGTTTCACTAAATCAGACCTTTTTTAGGCACTATTTTAATTATTATCTACTAAATGGGTGATCAGCCAAAATAGGGAATTGTAATAAATAAAATAAAAATAAAGTGCTATAGCTAATTCTCAGTAATAAACATATAGCAGTCAATTAATCATTAAGCTTGTTTAATACCCAACTACATAAAAATTTAGCTCATGATAGATGAAGAAATATTAACAAAATCGTTTTAGCCATCAAATACATTCCCATAAAGAAATAAAAATGAGAAAACAAGATGAATAAGTGAGTTCCATTTAATCCTTGAGATCTCTCTTTTTTTGGCTCTTTGAATCATCTGTTGCAGCCCTCAAATCTATCTTATTCCTTTTTTTTTTTTTTTAATGACGGCCTCACTCTTTTCTTTTCTTACGGGCTCCTTTTATAACTTAAAATTAGGGTAACCAGAAGCTTGTGGCCCTGTATCTCCCATTTTTGGATACTTCAAATTGTAATCTTTTAGTTAACATGTGCGAAATCCAATATGTCATTACTACAAGATTGGTGCAGCAGTTTCTACAACATATTCACTATTCCAGACTTGTTCTTTTATTCCTCTACAACCAAGTTCTTTTATCATCTCTGTAAGTTTGCTGCACCAGCATTCCATCCATAAAGTTTGAGATTTTTTATCACTTAAAATCACATATAATTTGAGCACTAAATGATCTAAAACAAGATTAATTTATTAAAAATAAACTTAAATAACTGCTTATGCAAAATTTAACTAAAAATACAAGAAAATACATTATTTGCTCTTTAAATAATAATGGTTTAAATCTAAAAATGCTATGATAACTCTTATTTCATAGAGCTATCAACAGCCAGTGCACAAGGAAGACGATGGCAAGACGATCTTTTGTTCTCTTTTAACAATGGCTTTGAAGACCGAGGCAAGATGAGAGAAGTGAGTATCATCAAGGGTTTCAGTTTTGATCTTCATCCTCTGTGTGTGTTGTGTTCAACCTTTAAGGAAAAAAAATTAGGATTAGAAAGCACCAAAATGGAAATTAGTTTTAAATTTTATTTTATAATTAAAAATTTAGAAATTAAATATTTTAAATTTTAGAGCAAAATGTCGTTGTTCCAACTTATGCAAAACAATAACATTTCTTGATTCATATAATATTTTGCTTAAAAAATACCCACAATTTCAGTAAAAAAAAAACCATCAAAGTAAAGTTAACATTAAAATTCTACCATGAATTCTTGACATAATTTATTTTTATCGCAAGTCTGTCATGAATAATTGATAGACACAAAATATATCACGAGTCTACCATGTTTTTATAACTTATGCCCTTTTTCAGAATATATCACAAAGTGTCTGTCATTGGTTGCCAATTTTCTCATAGCAATAAGGTATTTTGGCTCTCAAACAGAAAGAAAAACTAGAGCTCTTTCTCCCTTAAGTTATCAATAAGGCTGTCATTGTTTTACTTAAGCATCGGAGTATATTTGTCGATACAAACCCAGCATCGTTACGATTTTCTTGTTTTTTAGTTCAGAGTTCCCCAATGCCGAGCTCACAAAGCATTGTCTAAAGGAGTTTCCAAGACTAGCCTCATCCAATCCTGATCTCGTTATTGGGCAAAAATTATGATATCAACAGTTGGCACCATTTGAGAATAGTTAAAACAAAATGTCGTCTTATAACTCCTGAAATTTCTTCCAAACAACAACTTAAAGAACCCAATGGCACTACTCACCTTAATTCTCCTAGAGATATTGACACAATACACCTTGAAGATGAGATGTATCAAGACCTAGGCAATCAAAACGAGCTAATTCCTTAACCCAACGATACTCATCGTTGGCGTGAACAATACGAGCGTGACCTTGTCGATGAACGACAATTGGTATGTTAGCTTATAAAAGAACTCTGTACAACGAGACTCCATACACAAAAAAAGCATGACAAAACGACATACAGGCATGGTTTGAACTGTGACAGAAGTCTAAGCTAGAGAATCAAAATTGGTAATTCTATTAGAAAGAGATGACAGCATGATGACACCTAATGTCCCAATCATTAATGATAAACTACTGTTTAAAAAAGGGAAACAAAAAGTTTACCCTTATCCAATATGACCATAAGCTTCTACATCAACAAGACGAGTAGGTTACTCTCACCTCGATATACACCAACGCACTCATTCCACACATGTATATTCCTTAACAATGAGCGTATATTCTATCTACTCGCATGCCACCATCAATAGTCATTCCCCACCAAGTCTTGAATGGCATAAAGCAAAAGAAGATTTGGCGAGAGATAATGAACACCTACATAAGTAGGTTCAAGACCTCTGGGACACTATCGAAGAAATCAGACGATTTAATCGAGCCAAAACCAACCTCATTACATTCGATGAGTTACTATTTACCATTAAAGTCTGAAACCTTGATTTGCCTATAATTTTTTTCATGCTAACAATCGACACTTAGATGAAATGATCTACCACCCTAAGGTCCACATTGAAAAATACAGCTCATTATACAAGTGCAAGATGTACATGGTGAAGCAATGTGCAAACATTTCCCGCTTACTCTAGAAAGAACAACATGTAGTAGGTTTCATACGTTACCATATAATAGTATTGGTTATTCCGGCAGTTGCCTTGTACTATTGAGATGACTCGCCCCATTCTCAGAGGCGACCTATCTTAAGAAACTGAACTCAAACATTAAAAATCATCATATTAATGAGAATTCTACTGAAATTTCGGCAGAACCTTCCTTAAACATATAACATTTTCAAACCTGCAATTACAACATAAGCACTCCCAAATCATTTATTATACACCAAACTACTTCAACCCAAACTCATCCAGTAACATATCCAATATTACACACGTATGTTAATTCTTATATCACATCCCTAATATAATTCCAAAACATCATAATTATACATTAACCAAAGGAAATAATTAGTCTATAGTCTCAAACAACCTCAATGGCCCAAATGACTCCAACTATGTACAGCTACTGGATTAACTGTTGTACCTGTAATCTTATAGGAGAAAAAATTATAATAAAATTGAATGAGTATAAAACTCAGTGAGCTCAGTGAGTGGATAGTAGCTTTTAAAACATAAAATACTTTCAAAAATAAGTACATCACTTGTATAATTACTTTCTCAAACAAATATATTTTCATGTAAAAACTCCTTTCATTTCAATCATATTTTGAACATAAATATATTTCCATGCTGCCACAAAATAAAGAAAAGCATCTCATATTGAAATATCATTTCGTGCTGAAATATCAAATACTAAATAATATAAATATCCTTAAACAAATACCTAGGGGATAATCTAGTCATATCCTAACCACCCGATCTCATATCTCAATATCTGTCTGCATGCATATGCCCCAAAGGCGAAAGCGCCCAAACACACGGCTCAACTCCTATATGTGTGTTCAGACAGGCCCCAACGACCTACTATCTCATCTCATCAAATTTGGAGGGAACAGGTATTTGCTTTAAAACATTAAATCATGCTTGAAATCAATATATATATACACATTTTAATTCATACTTGAAATCCACATATATATACTTGAAATCATGCTCAAAATCCTTATATACACCTTTAAATTCATGCTTAAGATCAAATCATATACTCTTTAAATCATGCTCGAATCCACATAAAAACACTTTAAATCATGTTCGGAATTCAATCATCTTTTTTATATTTTAAAATCGATACGGAGCATAAATGAATAAATATAACTTAATACAATATTTATACGCAATAAACATTTATTTCGAAAAACCATTTAATGAAAGCACTTTAAATACTCATTTCATAAACAAGCCTTAATGTATAAAAATCAAATAATTTTAATATATTCCACTCAATGTGACAATATTACACTTGGCTATCACCCAAGTCCGCAGGTAGATTCTTGCAAAAATAATGCTTAAAATAAATATTCGTCCTAATATTACAACTCTCAATTTTCTCGGCTTATCGTATTAATTATGTATTCGTAATTTATTAATAAATTATGAAATTATACTACCCTCAATCTCATAATTTACTAATTTACCCTCAACATCATAAAATTACCAATTTATCCTCAATTTATCCTCAAAGTTAGAAATTACGAAATTACCCTCAATACGCAAAATTACAAAAATGCCCCTACGGTCAACATTGATCGGAATTCACCCAACGGCGGTGGGGAAGCTCGGACTAGACACTTCTTGTCGAGGTGAGTCCAATGGTGTCGGTGGTGGCCTCCCACGCGCGGCGGTGATGCCGGATCGAGCTCGTGAAGCCACGGCTCCTTGAGGTGATCGGTCGGTGGCAAATCGGCCTCCTCGGTGCCGGTGACTGGTCGGGAATGGAAGATGGTGAGGTGGGGAAGCTTTTTCAACCGGTGGCAGGGCCAAAGACAGCCGGAATCACAGGCGATCGTCTGCGCAAACCCATGGAAGTTTCGAGCTTCACCAGCGGTGTTCCGCGCGTTTTCCGGCAACAAGGACAAGTGGGGTGGACGGCCGGCTCACAAGCTTCCGTTTGACACCTTGCTCGGCCGGTGAAGTGGCCGGAAATGGAAGAAAACGGCGGGTCGGTTTTGTGAGTTCGGGTCGGGTCAGCGGGTCTCTCCTCTCTCTCTCGGTTTAGCACCAAATTTCACCCGGTTTTCCCCTTTTATAAACACCGATAAAATATCAACTAGACCTCCTCATGAATATTATATAGACCTCCTCTTGATTTATCACATAAACCCCCTCTTAATTTATCATATAAACCCCCTCTTAATTTAATCATTTACATAAATAACTAAAACAAATATATATGTTACAACTATAAAATGACATTGGTACCTTAAACATACGTTTCTGGAGATCAGAATATATCAATATACGAAAGCTCTCAAAAGCTCAAAATTGCTTTTGGTATTACCTATAAAAACACAACATACACAATTATCCGATGGCATGTTGTTTTAGAAGAAGTAGTAGCTAAAAAACCATTAAAACGTGTAGATAATAATCACTTCAGAGACATGAAAAAATAAAAAAAAACAAGTGGGAGCGTAATGATCATAATTTGCCAAAACAACCTAATCAGAAGTAGAAACCAAAGCCCGTATCAGACAAAGCACACACCATTAAAAAAAAAAAAAAAAAATTAAAGATGTGGTACATCTTTCTTCAACTAGTGATATTGTACCTTTTAAGCTTACAATGGAACAACTTTATGCAGCCATCAAAGATAAAGGGATGTTGACACCTCCGAGGAAAATAAAGTCCAATATTGTACTTTCATGATGTGTGGGCCATGATCTCAATACATGCATTAATTTCCGTGAACAGGTACACTAGCTACTAAAAAGATAATTATTAGAAGGTGGAAGAAGGGTACATGGCCAACTTGCTAGTCGACCATAATCATACCATGATCGTGTCAAGAGGACTCACATAACTGAAGATTCTAATCGTGCAACAAAGTAATCTCTCCAAAAAAAAAAAGATTTTTAGGGACAAATGCTGTGTGGCAAATTAAACAAATGCTGTGTGGCAAATTAAAATAATTATCTCTATATATGATATATTGGGACAAATGTTAGCATTTGTCACTAATAGTTGAAATTTCTGACGCATTGGTTTGACGCTAAAGAAAATAATCTTTTAGAGACAATATTTATAACTTGTGTCCAATAAATTGAAAAGACTTTATTTTATTTTATCTAAGACACAATAAAATTATCCCTATTAATAATCTAATTTAATTAATGTCAGAAATCATGCTTTTTATTTCCCAAAAACCCTCTTACTCCCTAGTTGGGGAACCGATCCTTCCATCTCTGTACCATAATCCAATTTCAAAACTATAAATTTTGTTAAAACCTAATCAAGCATGGATTTCTCTCTTTTTCTTTCCTTATCCCAATCGAATTTCAGCTATTTATTTTAATCTGCTTATTACAAACCGTACAACAACTCTACTTTCTTGCCTCCATCGCTTCACAAAGACCCAGCAATTTTTTGTCCTTCCACCTAAAAACTAAAGCTTCAGTTTGCTATTCTTCTAGTTTTAAGAGCAATAAGGTAATAGTCATAGTTTATTGCTTTCTCTTTTTAATTGCCCACAAACATAATAGTCATGGTTTATTGCTTTTATTTTTTATTTTTTAATCGCCCACTAATTTATTATTTTAGTTGCTAAAATTTTTTGTTGGGTGTTGATTTTGATGGATATTTAGCAATTGACAGCAAAATCTTGTTTCAATATTCTACAGTCGGTAAGCTGTAACAATCTCAAACACTAAATTTCTTTAGATTTGCACTTTATTTTTCTTTTTTATGCTGAATTTATATTTTCCAAAAATTCTTACATCTGTTGAAAATCCTTTCGATCTCAAGAGTGCCATTGTCTAATGGTCACAAACCCTTCTCTATTTTCTCATGTGATTTAATGATTTAAATAAATCAATTGGGATGTACAGGCTCATTTGGCCTGTTAGAGGGGTGATAGGTGATTGGATATATTCTTATATAGCAAAAATAATTTAGTTTTTTGCTTATTTGTTTGCACATACTGCTCTGGGCTCTCTTGGTACTCTTGCTAGTTCTCAAATTGTTCCATGGTGCTGAACTCATTTACATTCTATGTATTTTTATAGTAACCTCCACTTGTAGTAGCTCCCTCTCATATTCAAACCTGGCAGGGACATAACCGTTCTCATTCTCGACATCATAGTAGTACTTATCATTCTCCAAAAATCTTCAGTACTTTTAAAAGCCTAATATGACAATAATTTGGAGGTGTAAAAAAGAATCAAACAGTATCTTTTAAAGGAGGCAAATGCTGTTTTCTTATGTCTTTTATAGACTTTAGTGATTCCTGTTAATTACTTACTAGAAGTTTTTTCTATAAAATCCAAAATAGACATCTAATCTAGAGATCATATTTGCATATTTGAAGAAATATTACTTGATTTTCCTTTAATATACATTTGCATGAACAAAATAATTTCACTATTATACATACATACATACATACATATATATATATATATATATCAAACATTTGAAGGTTTTAGGGCTGCCTGAATTCTATACTATAATTAATTTATTATAACTCTTTATGATGATCCTACTTTTCTTAATTTCAATTGAACTCATTTCTTTATTATTAATTCATTGGTGGGGGAATTACATTGTTTATCCAGTTAAAGTGGTGTTAACAAAGAAGAAGTTGGTCTTAGATCGAGCAATCGTCAAAGAACCTCTTATCTGTAAGTGTTTTATTTTTATTGATAAATTTTGTTCAGATGTAATTGTCTTTTTATATGTTATTTATAGGGCAATATCATTTTCATACTAGTTTAAGTTTCTGTTGCTAATTTTTCTTTACTAACCAATGTCTAAAAGAACAAAAGGCTTGAAATTGAATATTTTATGTTGCCTTGATTGACACTGCATATAGTATTAATAAGTTATGCCTAACGTTTGAAATGAACAAGTGGCATTAAAACATTACGTTTCTATACTAGAATTGATATTATATTTTCAATATAAATTTAATCCAATAAATTACCTAGTACCTTTTTCCTTATACTTGTATTAAAATAAAAAGCCAAATAATTTATCTGATTAATTAAGAAAACTTGCCAATAACTTATACTCACTCGTAGAAGCTGATTAACCACAATTTAGTAATGGTAAAAAATTCCTGAAAATATGTTAGATAAAAAATAAAATCAAGATAAGCATTAGACAAAAACTACACTATGAACAAAAAAGTCATGAAATATATTATTTTATTTAGCACTCATATCTGCTGGTTAAAAAAAAAAAAAGTAAAAGGACTTGACGTTAATTTAGTTCATGGAAAAGTTCTAAAACTCATTACTACTTCTAATTAAATTCTTTTATAATTAGTTGCTTTATTAAATTGCTCATGTAAAGTTCATGCGAGTTTTAGTTATGGCGCTATTGATATTCTTTTGATTTCTTGGTCTAGCTTATTATTTATTCATTTATATTTTAAAGTATTTACAAATTTAGTATGATTTTTCTTTTTTATTTAGTTCTCTTATAATTTTGTTTGTAATACTCTCTTCATTATTATATGTGGAATGCTACTTGGTGATTAGATACATTGCCTTTTTCTCAAAAATATCCATTTTTGCTTGTTCTATTTTGAACTATTATAATTTCAATATTTTATTCTTCTCAAAATTCAGGATCGACTACTAGAATTCTTAGTTAAATAATGGATAAGAGTTGGATTAACGAGTCTAGAGCAAGTCTGACATTCAAATTGGGAGTTTTAAATTCTTGAAATTTGCATTTGAAAATACTAGTAATGATGGGAGACAAAAATGTTCATGTAAGAAATGCAGTAATAGATTTCGTCATGATAGAGATGCTATTTATGGACATATGATATGCTTTGGAGTAATAACTGATTATCTTAGTAACAAGTGGATTTAATACAAAAAGCTTAAGAATGTGAATAATGATGGCGTAAATGAGATGGCCAATATGCATGGCATGTTATGTGATCCTTTTAGAGTCCCTAATGATAATATTGGTGACCATGATAATGGTCCTTATGATATGATGGGTGAGCGTAACAAAGTTCCTAATCATAATGCTCAAATATTCTATAAACTGTTGGAAGATGCTGAGCAAGAGTTACACCCAGGATGTAAAAAGTTCATTAAAATTTCCTTCATTGTTCGCATATTTCACATTAAGTGCCTTAATGGATTAAGTGATAAAGCAATTACAATGCATCTTGAGTTTATAAAAGAAGCATTACCAGAAGGGGAAACTTTGCCCAAGTCTTTTTATTATGCCAAAAAGATTATTATTGGCTTAGGTCTTAGGTATAAAAAAAATTGATGCATGTCTTAATGACTGTATGTTATATTGGAAAGAAAAGGAGTATGATTCTTTTTGTTCAATATGTGGTGCATCTTGATAGAGACCCACATTTGATGACCCAGGATATAATAATCCAAATCAGTCATCTATAACTACTAATAAAGTTCCAGCTAAAGTGTTACGCTACTTCCCTTTAAAAGCTAAGACTTTAAAGATATTTGATGTCAAATAGAACATCTTCATTTATGCAATGGCATGAAAATGATCATGTTAATAATGGCATATTAAGGCACTTAGCTGATTCTGAAGCTTGGAAAAGCTTGGGTCAACGCTATTTAGGGTTTGCTTTAAATCCTCGTAATGTGAGATTGGGGTTAACAAGTGATGGTTTTAACCCATTTGGCGCAATCAGTTTATCTCATAATATGTGGCCAGTTATTTTGATGATTTATAATTTGCCTCTTTTAATGTGCATGAAGCAGCCAAATATTCTTATGTCCTTACTTATTCTCGGACCAAATGCTCCTAGAAATGACATTGAAATTTACTTGCAACCTTTTATAGATCAATTAAGGGAATTGTGAGAAGATAGTGCGAACACATTTGATGCAAATCATAATTTCAAAATTCATGCAGTATTATTGTGGACAATTAGTGATTTTTCAACATATGCTAATTTGTTAGGATGGAGCACTAAAGGTTGTTCTTCTTATCCTTATTGTAACATATACACAACTTATGAAAGGTTAAAGTATTGGCACTAAGCATCGTTATTTAGGCCATCATCATTTCTTAGAGGGAAATGCTCCAACTCCAGTAACAGGGACTGAGGTTATAGAACAAATGACCAAGTGCACACTATATACGGAAAACACAAATTAAATATTAGTGGAAAACGTAAATGGGATGATGTTAATGATAAGGATAATGTGATATGGAAAATAAGGGTATTTTTTTTTTTTTTGGTATTGCCATATTGGGAGCATAAACTCATTTGTGATAACTTATGTGTTATGCATATTGAGAAAAATATTTGTTATAGCATTATTGGGATATTGTTGAATATTAAAGGTAAAAAGAAAGATAATTTAAAAGCACATCTTGATATGAAAGAATTGAGAATAAAATAATCTCTCCATCCCCAATCTATAGAAGGAAAAACAGTGTTACCACAAGCGTGCTACTCAATGACACAAAGTGAAAAAGACATCTTTTCCAAGGTATTAGTTAATGTGAAAGTGCTTCCTGGTTATTTAGCAAATATCTCACGATGTGTGAACCTTAAACAACGTAAACTTCATGGATTAAAAATCATGATTGTCACATATTAATACATCAGCTTCTTCCATTGGCAATGAGAAAGTCCTTACAAAAAAATGTCAACTCAATGTTTATTGAATTGAGCAATTTCTTCAAAGATCTTTGTTCTAAAGTTGGAGCAGTTAAAGAGTTTGCTCGACTTAAATCTCGTATCACTTTGGTTTTATGCCATCTTGAAAACATATTTCCACCATTCTTTGATATTATGGTACATTTGCTAATTCGTTTGGTAAATGAGGCAAAGATTGCTGGACCAACATAATATCGATGGATGTATTCTATAAAAACGTAATTATATGTGATGTTAGTATTTCAAAAGAAAACATTTTTTTCATTATTTATGTAAAACTAAAAAATGTTTGCATTTATTTATTAGGGAATTGCATAAATTAAAGTCATATGTTCGTAATAATTGCCATCCATAAGGCTCTATAGCAAAGGGGTATCTGGTGGAGGAGTGTTTGACTTTTTGTCTAGAATAGAAACAAAATTCAATCAACCATTGAGAAATGATGATAATGAGGATAGAAATAATGAATCATTATCAATATTCTCAAAAATTGGACATGGAATGGGTAAATAAGAGACTATCTTTTTAGATCCTCTGGTTTTGTCCTAAGTACATAAATACGTATTGTTTAATTGCGAAGATGTTACCCCCTTTATTGAGTAAGTTTGTTTTTCCATTTGTAAATGAATTTTAACAAAAAAAAAAATCTAAAACTCATAATTTAAATGTTTAATTTAATATAGGAAGCATCTCCAGATAATTAAAATTACAAATCGTCATGCCAAACAAATTGATATTGCTCGTATACGTTGTGAGCAATTCCTTAAATGGTTCGAGGCATAGGTAACTATTGATATTATTAGATCCACAAAATGAATGTCTATATTACATTATTTTTTCAATATCATTGACTTATATTATTTCAACAGGTTAAGAGATTACAATAAGAATAAAACAATGATGTGTCAGAAGATTCGAAACGACTAGCTCAGGGACCTAATAGAATGACTTCAAGATTTAAGAAATATATCATAGACAAATTTAGGTTTCAAATAAAAAAAATAGACTTGAAAAGCAAAACTCAAAATAACGATGTAGTTGTCACAGTTAAAACTTCAAGTTTCGTCAGTACTAAAGACAAAAATCTTGTTTCCATTTGTAAATGAATTTTAAAAAAAAAATCTAAAACCCACAATTTAAATATTTAATTTAATATATGAAGTATTTTCAGATAATTAAAATTACAAATCGTCGTGCCAAACAAATTGATATTGCTCATATGCATAGTGAGCAATTCCTTAAATGGTTCGAGGCAGAGGTAGTTATTGATATTATTAGATAAACAAAATGAATGTCTATATTACATTATTCTTTCATTTATTATCATTGACTTGTATTATTTAAATAGGTTAAGAGATTACAATAAGAAGGAGACAATATTGTGTCAGCAGTTTTGAAATGACTAGCTCAGGGACTTAATAAAAAGACTTTAAGATTTAAGAAATATATGATAAATGGATTTAGGTTTCGAATAAAAAAAATAGATTTGAAAAGAAAAACTCAAAATAGCACAGTGGTTCTCACAGCTAAAACTTTAAGTTTTGTCAATGCTAAAGACAAAAATCGTGCTTTAGGAGATGTTTCATACTTTGGAAGGTTAACGGATGTTATTGAACTAGACTATTAGAGAGAGAGGAAAGTTGCTCTTTTCAAGTGTGATTGGGTTGATATAAATTCTAGTAAAGGGATAAAAATAGATGAGTTGGGCTTTACACTTGTGAATTTTAATTCTTCACTTAATATCGATGAACCGTTTGTTCTTGCAACCTAAGCAATTCAAGTATTTTATGTGGCAGACCATATTGAAAAGGATTCGCATGTTGTGGTGATAACAAAACCTAGAGATTTGTTTAATACGTAAGAGAATAAGGTTGAAGATGAAGAATTACTTGTAGCTAATGAATCATATAGTGGTCAAAGGTTGGAGGAACTTCTCAGAAACTTTGACAATACTATTTTGGTTAGAGATAATGTGCCTGGGACAGTGATTGATACTCCTTTAGTTGTAGCAGAAGAAAAATCAAATGTTTCTATTGATGATTTTGACAGTGATGATGACAGTACTTACTAATAGTGATTTTGATTAATAAGTTAGGAGTTGAATTATGTTTCATGTTTTTTCTTTTAATTGACACAAGTTTTGTTGTTTAATAACTTGTTTTATTAATAAATAATTATTTTTATTGAGTATTTTTTTCCAAATCTACATTCATATTTTTTAATTGTGATATATATGACATCTATGTTTTTATTATTTTTTAAACAATATATAGCAAAATGATTAATCCTAAGAGACTAAATTATCACACATCATTTGCGCTTGAAAGAAGTCGTATCTGCAAGCAATGTAGCAGAAACAAAAGTAAGGAGATTGAGCAATTTCATAATAAAACTTTATGTGAAAATCAAGTTCGTACAGTTTAGTAAATATCATAGTTATTTATTAGTTACCATTTGGATCTTAATAAATACAATTTGAAATTTTTGTTTTTAGTTGCTCAAGTTCATTTAAAATTTTAGTAATATTATTGAGATTACGTACAAAATAAGAAAATTTGAAACTATTAGAGGAAAATAAATTTAGTTACCATTTGTACTTATTATTTTAGATACTCAAGTTCATCAGTGCCAAACAACTGGTCACACAAGTGCTTCTCAAGATCTTTCAGGTATATTTTATTAAATGACATCTTCAAAAATTTTCTTCATTTTTTATATGGTTATTTAGCGTACAGTTTACTTAAGTAATTTTTAAGCAAATCTCTTTTTTTAATAGCCATTACAAAAGGCAAATGGAAAACTTTTTCAATTTACACTTAAGCTATTAGTAATACTATTGAGATTACTTAAAAAAATTTGATATTACCATAAGACAAGTCCAATTTCAATTTTCCTTTGTTATTTTTAGATACCTAAATTTATCACAACAGCCAAACAAGTGGTAACAGAAGTGCTACTCAAGATCTTTCAACTATATTTTATTAAATGACATATTTAAAAATTTTCTTCATTTTTTAGATGGTTGTTTAGCATACAGTATACTTAAGTAATTTTATAGCAAACCTCTTTTTTTAATAGCCATTATAAAAGGCAAATGGAGAACTTTTTGAATTTACACTTAAGCTATTAGTAGTACAATTGATATTACTTAAAAAAATTTGATATTACCATAAGGGAAGTCCAATTTCAATTTTCCTTTGTTATTTTTAGATACTTAAATTTATCACAACAGCCAAACAAGTGGTAATAGAGGCGCTGCTCAATATCTTTAAGCTATATTTTATTAAATGGCATCTTCAAAAATTTTCTTCATTTTTTAGATGGTTATTTGGCATACAATTTACTTAAGTAATTTTTTAGTAGACCTCTTTTTTTAATAGCCATGATAAAAGGAAAATAGAAAACTTTTTCAATTTACACTTAAGGTATTAGTAGTACTATTAAGATTACTTAAAAAAAATTGATATTACCATAAGACAAGCCCAATTTCAGTTTTTCTTTGTTCTTTTTAGATACTCAAATTCATCACAGTAGCCAAACAAGTGGTAACAAAGGTGTTGCTCAAGATCTTTTAGGTATATTTTATAAATGTTGTTTTTAAAATTTCCTTCATTTTTTAAATAAAAATTACTATACATTTCATTGAAGTAATCATTTAGCAAATATCTCTTTTTTAAATATTTTCTTGGGTTGTCATTTAGATTTTTAAATGTGTGTGTGTGTGATTTTTAATTTTTATTTATTTATAAAGGCACTTCTAGTACATCAAACGGAAACATGGACCAATAAAATTACAATCCATACATAAACAAATCGAGCCTATTCAAGTGGATTTTAACCCGAATGGAGAAGCTATTGGGAAAGATGGTAAAGCATTAGGACAATATATTGGATACTTTTCGCATGATTCATCAGCAATGCCACTTAATTTTGATGATTGGAGAAAAGTAGCAGCTGATGCTAAACATGAAATTAGAAATTTATTAGAGTTAAGCCAATCTTGCAACAAAACTTATTAGAAACATATATGACATTACTAATTTGTTTTGATATTTTTTTAACTCAATGAGTTTTATTAATTATTTTATTAAAACATTTTCTAGGAAAAAAAATCATTATCAACTACGTTGTAGGGGGTAGATGGGTTAATGAAAAATTAGGTCATCATTGGCGAAATTGAAAATCTGCATTAAAGACCAAGTATTATGAATTAAGAAATGATGAAGAGATGATAAATGGTTTAAAAAATGAGGTGGGCAAAAATCAATAGGATTGGCTGGTTAAATTTTGGGAGTCTAAAAAAGGACAAGTAAGAATATATATTATTTAGTTGTTTTTTAGCTTCATACTTTTTTAAAAAAATGCCGTGTACGTGGAAGTTAACTTTTTTATTTTTATTACAGCAATGTATGCAACAAGTAAAGTTAACCATTCAAAATTGAAGACAATCACATTGCTGGAACAAAAAAGCGTTGCTAGAATTCGAGATGAATTAGTTAATTGATCATTTTACATATTTTCTTTGTAATTACGTTAATATTGATGCGTTTGTATATTTGCAGCAATCAAACGACCCAGAAGGAAAAGAACTGGACATGATCACTATGTTTACAGTTACTCACTTTGAAAAAGAATGGCCAGCCTGTTGATTGGAACTCGAGAGAGGCAATTGTAAGAGGAAGAGCCAAGTCGTAGACAAGGCACAAAAAATGAACTTAAGAATATACAGGAAGAGATGAATGCAGTGAAATTAACTCTTGCAGAAGTTTTGAAATATGTTCGAACACAAAATGAGGCAAATGCAGTTGAAACTTTTGATAGTTGATGTCTTGTGATTTTTGAAATTTTGACAATTATTAGACTTATTTACAATTTTCAATAGTTCTTTATTGAATAGTAATGATATTAATATTTGATAACATTTTTTTATGAAGTAGTATAAAATACAATTTTAAAATGGTTATTATCATTACTGAACCATGCATTTGTTAACAAATTTTATGATTTAATTTTCTCGAATCATATTGTTTGTGGTAAATTACTTTACGAATTAATTGTCCCTATAAGATTAATTGGTGACAAATTTAATATAAAAATGTCACTTTTTGAACTGGAGACTAAAATAATGTCACTATTTACATTGTTAGTTGCTGAATAAATTGCTACAAAATTTATTAATTTAAATATATAATGACTGATTTAATGTCACTAATATATTCATTGAGACAAAATTATAAGTTACTATTAAAATCGTATTGATTGAATTAATTGTCACTAATTATACAAGAACAACACATTCAAGTGTCATATTTAATTTGTTAATGATTGAATAAATCAATAATGACACATTTCATTGTCAATAATAATTATCAACGACTAATTTAATTGTCCCTAATAATATAAATAATGACACATTAATAGTCACCAGTATCAATATAGTGACACATGAATAGCCATTAGTATCAAAATAGTAACAAAATAATACGTCTAAAAATGATTATAGTGACAGATTTTTTTATCCCTACTTATCGGCAACTTATATTTGTCACTATAAGGTATGTATTAGTGACACATAATACTTGTGACTATTTATTAATTCTCACCATATATTTTAGTTATGGTGGCAAATGTAACACATAAATAATGACATATAATCTATCACTAAATTTATTTAGTGACAAAATTTATATATATAGAGACAATTTTTTCCATCACAATAGACACTTTTTTTTGTAGTGAATATTTCAATGTTGTGGTCGTCACGCCAATGAGAAAGCCAAAATACACCTTCATACAGCCCATGTTCACAAAAGAGGATTCCAAAGGCATTTCACATCCACATGAAGATGCCTGGTCGTAAAAAAGAATCTTGTAGGCATAAGCCTCAATAAAGTTCTAGTCTACCCTGGAAGTTTCACTGATATGTTTTTCAAAGAAACAAACTTTCAATGCCAAAATACACCTTCATAAACTTTCGCTCCCAAATAGTGATGTTGTCTTCTGGTCGCTGGTTGCTCAAGCAGGATTTCTAATTAGTTCCTGCGTTTTTCAGTCCACTGAAGCGGTGGTGTCTTCCGATCAGTATCCACAGAAAAAGTGTTTTCCAGGCGAAAATTCTCTGACGCTCAAGTCAGTAATCGGGTTGATTCTTTATGAGTTCTCTATTAATATAAGAGAAAACAGAAAAATAGAAGGTTCAAAGAGATAAGGGGTAAGGAGAGAAATCATAATCAGAGTTCAGAATTGGAATCGGAATCTTTTTATCTTGCAATTTTTCTGATATTTATCCCCCTGTTTTCCCACCCCCCTTTCCTTAGGCGCCATCCCCTGTATTAATTGCGCCTGCGTCTTTCTAACAGCTATGGGTTGCTGCAGCATAACCTGGGGGTATGGGATGTCAGACAGCTATGGGTTCCCGTGATCAAATGATGATACTGTGTAGGTTTGTGCAAAATGATGATACTGTGGAGGCTTACGCCGGTCATCGGTAATAGTAATGAAACCCTACGACGTAGGGGTGCCTGTCAGTTATCGATCGTCGTGACAAGTTCTCAGGGATAGGGCTGCCATGCTTATGTTTGCTCTGCTCGAGCTCTATTCTCTCCTTGTTCATGGTGCTATTCATAACGCGACCAAGACCTGCTTGGTGGTCAAGGGTCTTAGTGACATTACACGAGTAGGAAGGGAATATCAGGACCCGACTAGCTTTAGAACATTTTACCTCGACCAGCTCTGACACAGAGCAGGAGTTTTTTTGTGCTAGCAATCAGATCTTCTGCTTTGACTAGATTGTCCTCGAGCGGGCCTGCTCGACATTCCCAAAACTCCAATCCCCTAGTTTCTTGTCTTGAGAGTGAAATGAGATAAGACTAGAAATTACTTATCCGAGTAGGTTTCCCCCTTTTTTGCTTTTTCACACTGAGCTGTCCACCTCTTCTGTCACTTCATATTTAATGTGAGCCGTGTAGGTTAATCTAGATCGCTCGTTCGAAATTTGAAGAGGTGGTTACTTGAACAACTAGGTCCCCTTGAGTAACGTGCTGTTTATTGGCATGACTTGCTTTTCTCTTTATAAACCGCTAATTTCTTCACTGTGTTTTCTTATTTCCATACTTTGCATAAAACAGAAAAGCCGCCGCCAGCAAGTGAGATCCATTTTCTTCGTTGCCGTCTTCACTATTCTCGTCCTTTAGATCCAGTTTCAGGTATAAACTCTTTTATTTCTTCTACTCATTCGCGTCCTTTTTGTTTTCTGGGTTTCAGTTTCCCACTTGGTAGATCGTCTCTAGGAAAAAATGTTAGCCACTTAGCAACCCTGCAGGATGTCCTCTGAAGAATCATCTTATTCTAATGGCAACTGAAAGGGCAAATTCTTTTCTGCTGGAGGGAACTGGGACGAGAAGCCTCTGCCACCGAGGAGGTCCTTCAAATTCCATCTCGCTTTTGTACTCCAGGTCGTCTGCTGCTCAGCATGTCTTCCGCTTTGATTTTTCTATTTACTCTCTCTTATTGTTCTGTCTGGCCTTTTGTAGTCTCTTATAGTGTATCCTATCGAGTCAGGGAGGAGCTACAGTCGCACATCAATACTGCCTTGTATAACGTGAGCTCGTGGAGAGAGTTACTGACTCGTCAAAACTTTGTTGAGTTCGGTTTAATTTTTGAGAAAGACATGAGCGGCATCCTTGCTTGATTGAAGAAGCGCTCGAGCGCTGTCGAGAGCCCAATCAGCTCCTCTGCTCCACCCAAGAGGTCTAGAGTCGAACTCACCGCTTCATCAGTAAGGATTCTTCCTCCTACTTAGGAGAGTGAGAGAGCAGCAGACCGACTTTGTTGACCCCTACGTTAAGGATTTTCCCAAGCACATGGGGGAAAGCTTCGTGGAAGAGTTGGAATCCTCCAACGTTAGTGAGCTGGCCAATATCTTTCAGCGCCTCTCATGCCAAGCTACTGCTGCCTCTATTTCTTTCAAGGCAAAGGCCTTGAATTTTGAGAGGAAGATTAAGGCTGATAACCAGAGCCTGAAGAAGCAGATAATGTAAAAGGAGGAGGAGAAGGAAAAACACTGTGCTGACATCTCCACCATTGAGGAGAAGGCGGCGATGACTGAGTCTAAGGCTATCCAGCTCGAGACGGAGTTATCCATGGTTAGAGATGAGCTCGTGAATGCATAAAATGATTTTGATGTCCAGAGATTTGCTTTCGAGAGGACCATGGAAGCAGAAACTTCTTGCCTTCAGAACAAGGTGGACACCTTGGGGAACCAACTCGCTGAGGAGTACAACAAAGGGACGACGTTCTGCTATGAATGCATCATGTCCGTCTTGGGTAAGGAATACCTAAAGCTGGACATGTCCAAGCTTGAGCCGGGTGTGGACGCTTATATTAACGAGCAGGATGCTAGGAACCAGGAGCTAAGGGATCCCTCTTCTCAGATGGAAGTGGCTTCTAGAGAGGCCGCTCCTTCAATCGAAGAAGCCCAAGCTGCTTCTGCTGTCGAGAAGGATCATCAGGCTGCCCCGTCTTCGGAAGCCCCTGCCCCAACTGCTAGCTCGACTACTCCAGCCCCCTAACTGGCCTTTAATGTATTTTTTTTTGTACTTGTAACTTTGGCAATTTGAAATGAGTAAAGAAACTAAATTTTCCATCTTTGGCTTTACATTTTTAGTTCGTTCTAAATTCCTTGTGAGATGGATTCCCAGCAGTCTTTAAGCCTTTTCCCTTGTCTTTGGGACATTGGCTTACTTATGCTCGTCTTGCCCAAATATGAACAACTGGACTGTCCCCTTATGAATTTTGGCTGTTTTGCCTTTACCGGAACAGGCTTTAAGATTTCTGGCCATAGTATTTTTCTAGGCGAGCTTATCATGCTCGAGCTCGTCCTAACTGTGTTCGGCTCTTTTTCTTGCCTTAAGCCAGGGTTTGAGGCTTGTGGACTTTAATCTTTCTTCGTGAGCTTATCTTGCTCGAGCCGTCTTTGGTTTATGCTTGGCACTGTCTTGGCTTAGGCTATGCTTTGAGATTTACGACCTTTGCATTTCTTCGAGAGCTTATCTTGCTCGAGCCTTTCTAGTTTATGCTTGGCACTGTCTCGCCTTAGGCTAGGCTTTGAGACTTATGGCCTTTGGCTTCATTAGGGAGCTTATCTTGCTCGAGCCTCTCTGGCTTATGCTTGGCACTGTCTCACCTTAAGTTAGGCTTTGAGACTTACGGCCTTTGGCTTCATTAGTGAGTTTATCTTGCTCGAGCCTTTCTGGCTTATGCTTTCACTGTCTCGCCTTAAGTTAGGCTTTGAGACTTACGGCCTTTGGATTAATTAACGAGCTTATCTTGCTCGGGCCTTTCCAGCTTATGCTTGGCACTGTCTCATCTTAAGTTAGTCTTTGAGACTTACGGCCTTTGGCTTTATTGTTTTCATAAGCTTTAATTTTGTTCACATTAGATTGATATCGAAGCGTTTTTCTTGCTTTTATTCATATACAAGATTTTACACACTTCTATTTGAGAAAAACTGTATATCAATGTTTGTAATACAAGGGAACTTACAGGAAATACTTCATCAGATGCTGTGCATTCTATGGCATTTTAACTTCTCGTCCATCCGAATAAGATAGCCTGTATGCCCCCGGACCTGCTACTTACGAGACCCTGTAAAGACCCTCCCAATTCGAGCCCAACACCCTTTGCCTGGGATCTTTAGTGTTCTGGTTCACTATTCTAAGCACCCAGTCTCCCACCTTAAATCGGCGGATGTGCACGTTCTGGTTGCAGTAGCCGGCTACCATCTGCTGATATTCTGCCACCTTCATTGCTGACCTTTCCCTTTTATCCTCCAGAAAATCCAAATTTACATACATCTATTTGTTATTTTGCTCCTCGTCGAAGTGCTTCGTCTGATGTGTGCTCACCCCTATCTCCGCTGGGATCACTGCATCATGTCCAAACGCCAAGGAAAACAACGTCTCCTTCATAGCAGTTTTGTGTGTGGTCCTATAAGTCCACAATACACCAGGTAGCTTGTTATCCCATGCTCCTTTCTACTCCCTCAGTCTGGTCTTTAGGAGGCGCTTTATAGTTTTGTTCGCAGCCTCTACTTGCCCATTTGCCTGTGGGTGTGATGGCGAACAGAACTTCAGCTCTATTCTCATATTTGCACAGAAGTCTAGGAACTTGTTGTTGTCAAACTACCTCCCATTATTAGTAACCAGCGCGTGGGGGATCCCATATTTACAAATCACATTTCTCAAAATAAAGTCAGTGGTCTTACTTTCTGTAATGCTGCTTAAAGCTTCCACTTCGACCCATTTAGTAAAATAATCAATTGCCACACGGCATGTGTTGCAGATGCTCTCCCCTTCGGTAGTGGTCCGATCAGATCAATCCCCCATTGGGCAAATGGCCACGGAGAAGTTCTTTAATGGTTGAGCTATGTGATTGGAGAAGCTTTGACAACTCTTGCAGCTCCTAGTCTTTTCTTGTGTGTTTGGTGCATCCTAGGCCAGAAGTACCTTTGTCTTAAGACTTTGAAAGCTAGAGACCTTGCACCAGAGTGGTTTCCATAAATCCCCTCGTGTACTTCCCTAAGGACGTAGTCAGCCTCTCCCTTGTCCAAACAGCATAACAGCGGCAAGGTGTATCCTCGTTTATACAATACCTCGTCGATCAGTGTATGCCTCGCTGCTTAGCACCTCAGCTTTCTCACCTACTTCTTGTCGATAGGTACTATCCCTTCCTTGAGGTAGGAGATAATTAGATCCATCCAGGTGCTGCTCGAGGACATGCTCATCACATCGTCCTCCTGCTCGATGCTCGAGCTGGTCCTGATCTCCACTGGAATAGACTTGGGCATTTTGAGGTCTGATACAGCGGCCATCCGTGCTATCATATCTGGCTGAAAGTTTTCTCCTCTTGTAATCTGTTCCACCTATACTGCTCGAAACTTCCTAATTAACTGTCTCACCTTTCGCTTGGAAGCTTTCGTTGAGGTGGTTGGCCACCAACTTGGACTCTGTTCGAACTTTCACCTCTTCTGCCTTTACCATTGATGCCAACTTTAGTCCTGCAATGACGGCCTTATATTCGACCTTAATCTCGAGCTTCACGGCATATTGTACTTCCACCAATCCTAAGAAGCACTACTCCTGCTCCCGCTCCTTGATCTCCACATGATCCATCCACCGTTACTGTCCAAACCTTGTCCGAAATATGCCCCCTACTGCCTGCTTGTCGTCTGCACTTTTATCTGACTCTGTACATTCAGACACAAAGTCAGCCAGGGCTTGTTCTCTAATCGTTGTCCGGGGCTGATCGCTAATGTCAAATTCGCTGAGCTCTGTTGACCACTTTACCAATCGACCCGAGATTTCTGGTTTGTGCAGGATTTGCCTAAACGGCTCATTCGTCAAAACCATTATCAAATATTCTTAGAAATAAGGTCTCAACTTCATAGCTACTGTTACCAATACGAATGCCCATTTCTCCACTGGTGGGTATCGAGTCTCAGCCTTCAGCAAAGCTCTTCTCATGTAATACACTGGGTACTGATACCCCTGACTCTTCCCTTATTAAGACCGAGCTTGTTGCCTATTGTGACACAGCCAAGTACAGGTAGAGAACTTCTCATGCTCGCGGTGTCGACAGCAACGGGGCTTTCGACAAGTTCTCCTTTAACTGCTAGATTGCCAGGGATGCCAGCCTACCCGTAAGGTTCTATATCTCTTTGAGGGTGTGCGGGGACTTCATGTCAACTACTGCTCTTATCTTTTCTGGGTTGGCCTCAATTCCTCTGTTACTGACTATAAAACCAAAGAACTTCCCCGAACCCACTCAAAGGCACACTTCTCGGGGTTAACTCTCATTCGGTATTCCTTCAAGAGTGCAAGAGTCTCTTTCAGATGCTTGACATGTTCTTCTGCATCCCTGGAATTCGCGATCATGTCATCGACATAAACTTCCATTTTGTGGCCAATCAGGGGTTTAAAAACCTTATTCACCAGCCTCTGATATGTAGCTTTCTTCAAACTAAAGGGCATGACCTTGTAATAAAACAGACCTTGATTAGTGATGAAGGCTGTACATTCCTCGTCTGGCCCAAACATGGGGATTTGGTTATAGCCGAAAAATGCATCCATGAAGCTGAGCAAGCCATGTCCGGCTGTAAAGTCAACCAGTTGGTCTATTTTCGATAATGGAAAGCTGTCTTTTGGACAGGCCTTATTCAAATCTGTGAAATCCACACATGTCCTCCATTTCCCACTTGCCTTCTTCACCAGTACCACATTCGAGATCCATTCGAAGTAATTAACTTCCCTAATGAATCCCGCCCTCAACAGCTTTTTCACCTTGCTGTTCATGGCGTCATACCTTTCCTAGTTGACACACCTCCTCCTCTACTTAACTGGCTTCACATCCATTCTTACTGCCAGCCTGTGGCATGTCTATATACGACCAGGTGAAAACATCAAAATGTGCTCGCAAGCACTCGACTAAACTTCTCCTCAGTTGCTCGCTTATGCCCGAGCCGATCTTAACCTTCTTCTTTGAGTCATCTGGTCTTATTATAATTTTCTCCAACTCTTTCGCGAGTTCTTGTCTCCCCTACTTTGACTCACCCTTCGCATGCAGCGACGTTACCTGCATCGCCTCCTTTGTAGCTGTGGCATAGCAGCTCCTCGTGACCCTTTGATCTCCCTTGACAACTCCCACTTCACCATTCACGCGATACTTTATGGCTAAGTAATGGGTGGACATCACCGATTTGCTGATCCTCATAAAAGGCCTCCACAATATCGCTTGGTAGGGACTGACCTTGTGTACAACCATGAAGTCCAGCATCATATTCTTTTCAAAAGGCTTCGAGCCTATAGTCACTGGCAGATTTTACAATCCCTAGAGGGGTTAGCCTTGCTCCACCAAATTCTTTCAGAGATGTGCTCGTGTGCTCGAGCCTCACATCAACTATTCTTATCTCATCGAGGGTTGACTTAAACATAATATCCACTAAGCTTCCTGAATCCACCAAAATCCGATTGAGCTCCCTGTTTGCGGCATTTGCCTTTATAACCAGGGCGTCCTCGTGGGGGTATAGAACCCCCCCTCATCCTCCTTCGTCCACATGATTGGAACTTGTCGAATTATGGCTTTCTTCACTATAAGCATAGTGAGCATGACCTCCCGACTAAGGGAGGCATATCTGATGCAATTCATCTTGCCTCTGTTTGAGTTCCCTGCCATCTTTGGCCCTCCTGCTATCACCCTCACAGCAGGTGGTTCGTGGTCCATTTCACAGGCTAGACCATCCTCTGCCTGTTGCTGCTCGACTACCTGGTGACCTCTTTTAATGAATTTGTCCAAATACAGATTTCTAACCAAGTCCTCCACTAGGTTCTTTAGGTCACGACACTGAGGCGTTGAGTGAACATGATCGTTGTGGAATCGGCAGAACCTGCTTCTGTCCCTCCTATTTTCTGGCTTGGTCATCGATGTCGGGGAACAGAATATCCCTCGTTCCTTTATAACTTGGAACATCTCCTCAAGTGACACCTTAAATAAGGTGTATTGCCTGTAGGCAGGGCTCTGGTCAACCATCTGCACTACCCTATCTCGAGGAAAGTTTCCCAAGTGTAGAGGCAATGGGCAGTCTGCTCTATTGTTGCTCTGTATGGGTTAATTCGTGAGGGGATTACTAGACGGATTGTCACTGTATTACCGATAATCCCTGCGGTCTCTACTTGGAGAGCTGTAGAGTGGAGCGGGGGCCACTCACAGTTAGGGGCCCTCTGGTATGGGTTGTAAGGAGCTACTCAATCCCTGGTTCCTCTGGAAGTCGATGAACCCCTAGCAGGTCCACCTTTCCCCCTGCGTTTAGCCCCACTGCTTTGCTTCGCAGTTTTTTCCTCCTCAAAGATGATGTCCATCTTTCTTTGCTCTTAGGCATCGGAGTATGAGTGAATTGAGGGGCTTCATAAGTTGTACCAAGGTCTTCCCATCTTCACCTTCTCCTTCAACCCCCTCAACGCCTGGGGGTGATTAAATGCCTCAAGATCTAAGACTGCCCGGTGGTACCTCTTGATGAATTCTCGGAGGGACGACTCCTTCTTCTGCTTGATCTCCATCAACTCCATCATGTCATCTTCGGGAGCTACTGCCCCCGGAACTGCTCCGCAAACTCCGTGCACATCTGTTCGGAGCTAAGAATGCTCTATTGTGGTAATTTACGGTACCATTCCCATGCTCTCTCCTCCAAAGTCAGTGGGAAGTCTCTACATCTTTGGGCTGACTGTCAAGCTCTGCACCCCGGTCATGTCGTTGATGCATTCTATGTGCACTAGTTGGTCAGTCTTCCCCGAAAACTTTAAGTCGGGAAAATGCAAATCCCAGGGATTGTGACACCTATGATTTTAGCTGAAAGTGGGGATTCATTGTCCAGGATATTTCTCCAACTCGGTGCTTTCCTGTTTCCCTGAAGGTTTTCAACGACCTGTGCCAGTTTGCGAACCTCCCCATCAAACTCCTTCGCACGAGAAGGAGGTGACGTGTACTGCAAGTGCTGTCTTGACTCTTTCTCCTCCAGGTTCGTCTCCTCCCTTCCAGCAGTATTCTGTACTCTCTGCCTCTGGGCTCCATCTATTGCGTTCCCACCCAGTGGGAGCATTCCCACAGCTGGATTCAGGAACGTCATTGCTTGCTCTCTTTTGTCCACCCCTGAGTTCTTGTAGGATGGACGTCAGTGTCTCCATTTGCTTTTCTATCCTATCCATCCTTTCGTGCATTTCTCTGTCTCAGGCCTCATTGGCAGCCTCCCTCAGAGTCACCAACTCTTCAGGGCTTACTCCTCTTCTGTTGTTTCCTCTGATTGTCACGTCATTTTTTGAATGTCCTAGGAATTCAGGCTTTTTAAATGATGCCCATAGACGGTGCCAAAATTTTAATGCGGTTTTCTACTCGCTCTCAAATAGTAATGTTGCCTACTTGTCGCTAGTTACTGAACAAGATTTTTGGTTAGTTCTTGCAGTTTTTCGTCCACTAAAGCGATGGTGTCTTCCGATCTGTATCCACAGAAAAGGTATTAAAGGTTGCCGGGTGTTTTTCCAACGAAAACTTTCCGACGCTCAAGTCAGTAATCGGGTTGACTCTTTATGAGTTCTCTATTAATCTAAGAGAAAACATGAAAATAGGAGGTTCAAAGAGATAAGGGATAAAGAGAGAAATCAGAATCGGAGTTCAGAATTGGAATCATAATCTTTTTACCTTGCCCTTTGTCTGATATTTATCCCCCTATTTTCCCGCTTTCCTTTGCTTAGGCACCATCCTCTGCATTAATTGTGCCTGCGTCTTTCTGACAGCTATGGATTGCTACGGCACAACCTGGGGGTATGGCATGTCAGACGACTATGGGTTCTCATGATCAAATGATGATACTGCGGAGGCGTGCTCGGTAACTGTGATGAAACCCTACAGCGTGGGGGTGTCTATCAGTTATCAATCGTCATGACAAGTTGTCAGGGGATGGTGCTGCCATGCTTAAGTTTGCTCTGCTCGAGCTCTGGTCTCTCCTTAGTCATGGTGCTGTTCATTACGCGACCAGGACCTGCTCGGTGGTCGAGGGTCTTAGTGACCTTACATAAGCAGGAAGGGAATATCAGGACCCGATTAGCTTAGAACATTTGACCTCAACCAGCTCTGACACCGAGCAAGGGTGTCTTCGTGCTAACGATCATGTTTTCTGCTCTGGTTGGATTGTCCTCGAGCGCGCCTGCTCGGCATTCCCTAAACACTTTGAAATTGATCATGCTAAACCCAAGCCAACTCATGCTTCTCTGTATAGTTTTGGAGAAAGTTGCTTACATCATTTGGGTGAAATTCACCTACTTTTGACTATGACGTTAGATGTCTTAACAGTTAAGATAATACTGATAGCTTATCAAAGTCTATTGGGATGTACTTTTATAAAAGCATTTTGGGCTGTCATGTATATTTATTCTCTCAATTTGAATTTTTCTACCGAAGATTAGAAAATTACCCACCATTGATGTTATGTCAATTCTTCTAAATGCACCTATTGTGTTACTTCTACTTTACCCAAGAAATGTTCTCAAAATTCTGACAATATACATTTGACTCAGTTGATATGGCCAACTGACAAGCTTAAATAGACGGAGCCTATTGAGGAAGCTGAGTATATTCATCCAATCCAGCATGAGTTAGCGAAAAAGATCTTAATTAGAACCTCGTGTTTGGGGAATACCGAGCAGGCCCGCTCGAGAACAATCCAGCCAGAACAGAATTTTCCTTATCCCTTATCTCTTTGAACCTCCTATTTGCCAGTTTTCTCTTAGGTTATTAGAGAGCTCATAAAGAATCATCTCGATTACTTACTTGAGCGTCGGAGGGTTTTCGCCGAAAAAACACCCAGCGACCCCTGAAACATTTTCTGTGGATGCAGATTAAAAGATATCACTGCTTCAGTGGACAAAAAAACACAGGAACTAACCAGAAATCCTGGTCGAGCAACCAGCGACCAGAAGGCAACATCACTATTTGGGAGCTAGCAGAAAACCGCATCAAAATTTTGGAACCATCTATTGCGATCAGTTCAAAAAGCCTGAATTCCCAGCACATTCAAAAAGTGACGTGACAATGAGAGAAAACAATAGAAGAGGAGTAAGCCCCGAAGAGTTAGTGACTTTGAAGGAGGCGGCCAATGAGGCCTAAGACAGAGAAATGCAAGAAAGGATGGATTGGATGGAAAAGCAAATGGAGACACTGACGTCCATTCTACAAGAACTCAGGGATGGACAAAAGAGAGTAAGTAATGACGTTCCTAAATCCAGCTATGGGAATACTCTCACTAGGAGGAATGCTGGAGATGGAGCCTAGAGGCAGAGAGTACAGAATACTACTGGAAGGGAGGAGATGAACCTGGAGAAGAAAGAGTCAAGACAGCACCTGCAGGACACGGCACCTCCTTCCCATGCGGAGGAGTTGGAGGAGAGGTGCGTAAATTGGCGCAGGTCGTTGAAGACCTTCGGGGAAACGAGAAAGCACCGAGTTGGAGGATCATGCTGGACAGTGAATCCCCACTTTCAGTGGAAATCATGGGTGTCACAATCCATAAGGATTTTCGTTTTCTCGACTTGAAGTTTTCGGGGAAGAGTGACCCACTAGTTCACATAGAACGCTTTAACGACATGACTGGAGTACAGAGCTTCACAGCAGCACAAAGATGTAGAGCCTTCCGCTGAATTTGGAGGGGAGAGTGAGGGAATAGTACCGTAAATTACCGAGGGGAGCATTCTAAGTTTCGAATAGATGTGCATGGAGTTTGCGGAGCAGTTCTAGGGGGCAGTAGCTCCCGAAGATGACATAATGGAGTTAGTGGAGATCAAGTAGAAGGAGGGGGAGTCGCTCCGAGAATTCATCAAGAGGTACCATCGGGCAGTCTTAGATCTTGGGGTATTCAATCACCCCTAGGCGTTGAGGGGGTTGGAAGAGGGGGTGAAGATGGGAAGACCCTGGTACAACTTGCGAAGCTCCTCGATTCGCTCATACTCCGATGTCTACGAGCAAATGAAGATGGATATCGTCATTGAGGAGGAAAAAACCGTGAAGCTAAGGAGCGAGCAGAGCAGAGCAGCGGGGCTAAACGTAAGGAGAAATGGACTTGCTCGGGGCTCGTCGACTTCCAGAGGAACCAGGGACCGGGTAGCTCCCTACAACCCATACCAGAGGGCTCCCCAACTGTGAGTGGCCTCCACTCCACTCCGTAGGTCTCCAAGCAGGGATCGCAGGGATTATCCATAATATAGTGATAACCCACCTTGTAATCTCCTCACGAATCAACCTATACAAAGCAATAATAGAGCCGACAGCCCATTGCCTCCACACTAAGGAAACTTTCCTCGAAATAGGGCAGTGCAGATGGTTGACTAGAGCCCTGCCTATAGGCAATACACCTCATTAAATGTGTCACTTGAAGAGATGTTCCAAGTTATAGAGGAACGAGGGCTGTTATGTTCCCCGACACCGATGAATAAGCCGGCCAATAGGAAGGATAAAAGTAGGTTCTGTCGATTCCACAACGATCATGGTCACTCAACACCTCAGTACCGTGACCTAAAGAACCTGGTGGAGGACTTGCTTAGAAACTGATATTTGGACGAATTCATTGAAAGAGGGCACCCGGTAGTCGAGCAGCAACAGGCAGAGGATGGCCAAGCCTGTGAAATGGACCACGAACCACCTGATGTGAGAATGATAGCGGGAGGGCCAACGATTGCAGGGAACTCAAACAGAGCCAGGAAGAATTACAGCATATATGCCTCCGTTAGTCGGGAGGTCATGCTCACTGTGCCTGCCGAGAATGAAGCCAGAATTTGATAGGTTCCAATCATGTAGACGGAGGAGAATGAGAAGGGGGTTCTATCCCCCATGAGGACGCCCTGGTTATAAAGGCAAATGCCGCGAATAAGGAGCTCAACCGAATTTTGGTAGATTCGGGAAGCTCAGTGGATATTCTCTTCAAGTCAACCCTCGATGAGATAAGAATAGCTGATGCGAGGCTCGAGCACACGAGCACATATCTAAAATAATTTGGTGGAGGAAGGCTAACCGCTCTGGGGATTATAAATATATCAGTGACCATGGGCTTGGAGCCGTTTGAAAAGAATATGATGCTGGACTTCGTGGTTGTAAACGAAGTCAGCCCCTACCAAGCGATATTAGGGAGGCCTTTCATGAGGATTAGCCAATCGGTGATGTCCATCCATTACTTAGCCCTAAAGTATCGCGTGAACGGTGTAGTGGGAGTTGTCAAGGGCGATCAGAGGGTCACAAGAAGCTGCTATGCCACAGCGACAAAGGAGGCAATGCAGGTAACGTCGCTGAATGAGATAGATAAGTCAAAGAAGTGGAGACAAGAACCCACGGAAGAGTTGGAGGAAATTATAATAAAACCGGACGACCCAGAGAAGAAACCAAAGGCCATAAGTCTTAAAGCCTATCTTCAGGTGAGACGGTGCCAAGCATAGGCCAAAATGGCTCGAGTAAGACAAGCTTGTTAATGAAGTCAAAGTCCGTAAGTCTCAAAGCCTAACTTAAGGTAAGACGGTGCCAAGCATAAGCTAGAAAGGCTCGAGCAAGATAAGCTCGCTAATAAAGCCAAAGGCCGTAAGTCTTAAAGCCTAACTTAAGGCGAGACGGTACCAAGCATAAGCCAGAAAGGCTCGAGCAAGATAAGCTCGCTAAAAAAGCCAAAGGCCGTAAATCTCAAAGCCTAACTTAAGGTGAGACAGTGCCAAGCATAAGTTGGAAAGGTCCGAGCAAGATAAGCTCAGTAATGAAGCCAAAGGCCATAAGTCTCAAAGCCTAGGCTAAGGTGAGACAGTGCCAAGCATAAGCCAGAAAGGCTCGAGCAAGATAAGCTCTCAAAGAAATGCAAAGGCCGTAAATCTCAAAGCCTAGCCTAAGGCGAGACAGTTCCAAGCATAAATCAAAGATGACTCTAGCAGGATAAGCTCGTGAAGAAATATTGAAGTCCATAGGCCTCAAACCTTGGATTAAGGCTAGACAAAGAGTCGAACACAGTCAGGACGAGCTCGATCATGATAAGCTCGCCTAAAAAAATACTACGGCCATAAATCTTAAAGCCTGTTTGGGTTAAGGCAAAACAACCGAAATTCATAAGGGACAGTCCGAGTTGTTCATATTTGGGCAAGATGAGCAGAAGTAGGCCAGAGTCTCAAAGACAAGGGAAAAGGCTTAGATTCTGCTGGGAATCCATCTCACAAGGAATTTATAATGGACTAAAAATGTAAAGCCAAAGATGAAAAATCTGGTTTATTTATTCATTTTAAATTGCCAAAGTTATAAGTACAAAAAAAAAATACATCAAAGGCCGATCGTGGTTGCAGCGAGTCCAGCTAGCAGCTTAGGCAGGGGCTTCCAAAGAAGGGGCAGCCTGAGGATCCTTCTCGACAGCAGGATCAGCTAGGCTTCTTTGGTTGGAGGACCGGCCTCTCCAAGAGTCACTTCCACCTAAGCAGAGGGATCCCTTGGATCCTGGCTCCTGGCATCTTGCTCGTTCATATAAGCGTCCATACCCACCTCGAGCTTGGACATTTCCAGCTCAGGGTATTCCTTACCCAAGACGGACATGATGCATTCGTAGCAGAACATCAGCGCTTTGTTATACTCCTCCGCGGGCTGGTTCCCTAATGAGTCCACCTTGTTATGAAGGTGAAAGTTTCTACTTCCATGGTCCTCTCGAAAGCAAATCTCTGGTTATTGAGATCTTTTCGAGCATTCACGAGCTTATCTCTGACCATGGACAACGCGTTCTCTTCAAAAGTGGAGATGTCAGCATGGAGATTTTTCTTTTCCTCCTCCCCTTGTTGCATCTGCTTCTTTAGGCTCTAGTTATCAGCCCCAATCTTCCTCTCGAAATTCAGCGCCTTTGCCGTGAAGGCAATAAAGGTAGCAGTAGCTTGGCATGAGAGGCACTAGAAAGATATTGGCCAGCTCAATAACTCTGGAGAATTCCAACTCTTCCACGAAGCTTTCCCCCACGTACTTAGCAAAATCCTTAATGTAAGGGTTTGCAAAGTCGGTTCGCTGCTCCTGAGAGCGTGCTGATCTGGGCTTAGTAAGGACGACAGCTCCAGGGCCCTTACAAGGAGCTTCTCCAACTGCTTTCTCACTCTCCTGAGTAGGAGGTAGACTCCTGACTAGCGAAGAGGTGAGGTTGACTTTGGATCTCATGGGTGGAGCAGAGGAGCTGCTCGGGCTCTCGACAGCGCTCGAGCGCTTCTTCAATCAAACAAAGATGCCGCTCATGTCTTCCTCAGAAATTAGACCGAACTCGATAAAGTTTTGATGAGTCAGTAACTCTCTTTACGAGCTCGTGTTGTCCAAGGCAGTATTGATGTACGACTGTAGCTCCTCCCTGACTCGATAGGATACACTCCAAGAGTCTGTAAAAGGCCAGACAGAATAATAAAAGAGAGTAAGTAGAAAAATCAAAGCGGAAGACATGATGAGCAGCAGATGACCTAGAGTATAAAAGCGAGAACGAATTTGAGGGACCTCCTCGGTGGCAGAGGCTGCTCGTCCCCAGTTCCCTCCAGCAAAATGGAATTTGTTCTTCGAGTTTCCAATAGAGGAGGGAAGGCTGGTGATGGGATTTTTGCCCTTCAAGCCGGAAGTGAAGCAGTACCAGCCCACGTCCTTTGGGCTGCTCTTCAGCTGGTAGAGATACTTTATTTCTTCTACCACTGGTTCACCCAAATTACACCACTTCCATAGGACGTATAGCGCAGATAAAACCTTCCACCCACTTGGATTCAGCTGCCCCGGTGCCAAACGCAGCTGGGAGAGGACCCGGGCAAAATAGGGCTATGAGGGCAACCTAACCCCTACCTAAAACACTCTAGGTAGAAGGTGACATGCCCTCGAGGAGGGCAGCTAGGGGTGTTGTTCTTACCAGGGAGACGGAGATCAATGCCTGGTAGGGATGTGGTACATAGCCCTAAGCCGATCTAAATCTTGGTGTGAGGCTTCACACCTCATATGGTCAATAGTAAACGACTAGGCCTCCAACCTTTGGCCGGTCTTTTGCCTCTGTTGTAGCCAAGATTTCTCCTACAGCACCGACCTCTTCAAGACTTGGGTCTCTCACCGAAACCCCCTACTGGCCTCAGAGCGGCTAGAAGAAGATGATTCTTCAGAGGACATCCTACGGGGTTGCTAAGTGGCTGATATTTTTTCCTAGAGACACGATCTACCAAGTGGGAAACTGAAACCCCGAAAACAAAAAGGATAGGAACGAGGAGAAGAAGTGAAAGAGTTTATACCTGAAACTGGATCTGAAGGACACGAGTAGTGATCGACAATGATGGCAAAATGGATTTCGACTAGCGGCGACTTTTCAGTTTTAAGAAAAGTATGGAAATAAGAAAACACACAATGAAGAAATTAGGGGTTTATAAAGAGAAAAGCAGGTCACGCCAACAGACGGCACGTTACTCAAAGGGATGTGACTGTTCAAGTAACCACCTTTTCAAATTTCAAACGAGCAGTCTAGATTAATCCACGCGGCTCACATTAAATGTGAAGTGATGGAACAAGTGGACAGTTCCACGTGAAAAGGCAAAAAAGAGGGAAACCTGCTCGGACAAGTAATTTCTAGTCCTATCTCGTTTCACTCTCAAGACTAAAAACTGGGGGACTGGTGTTTGGGGAATGCCGAGCAGGCCCGTTCGAGGACAATCCAACTAGAACAGAAGACTTGGTCACTAGCACAAAGACATCCCTGCTTGGTGTTAAAGCTAGTCGAGGGCAAATGTTCTAAAGCTAGTCGGTCCTGATATTCTCTTCCTGCTAGTGTAAGGTCACTGAGACCCTCGACCACCGAGCAGGTCCTAGTTGTGTTATGAACAGCACCATGAACAAAGAGAGACTAGAACTTAAGCAGAGCCAACCTAAGCATGGCAGCCCCATCCCCTGATAACTTGTTACGACGATCGATAACTGACAGGCACCCCCACACCGTAGGGTTTCGTTACTGTTATCGATGACCGGCGCACGCCTCTACAATATCATCATTTTGCATAAACTTACACGGCATCATCATTTGATCACGGGAACTTATAGCCGCCTGACATCCCATAACCCTAGGTTGTGCCGCAACAACCCATAGTTGTCAAAAAGACGCAAGCGTAATTAATGCAGGGGATGGCGCCCAAGCAAAAGGGGACAGGAAAACATGGGGATAAATATCAGCCAAAAGGCAAGGTAAAAGGATTCTGATTCCAATTCTGAACTCTGATTCTGATTTCTCTCCTTATCCCTTATCTCTTTGAACCATCTATTTTTTTGTTTTCTCTTAGATTAATAGAGAACTCATAAAGAGTCAACCCGATTACTGACTTGAGCGTCGGAGGGTTTTCATCGGAAAAACACCCGGCGACCCTTAACACTTTTTTGTAGATACAGATCGTAAGACACCACTACTTCAGTGGATGAAAAATGCAGGAACTAACCAAAAATCATGCTCGAGCAACTAGCAACCAGAGTGCAACATCACTATTTGGGAACGAGCAGAAAACCGCATCAACACCTCGCTTAGCCCCAACCTTGTCGATCAAATTAAGTAGCTATTAATGGACTATATTGATATCTTCACTTGAATTCATTCTGACATGCCTAGTGTTGATCCATGTGTCCTGCCATATTTAACTATAGACTCAACCTTTAAACTAGTGATACAAAAATGTTGGTCGTTTAATCAAAATTGGTATCAAGCTACTCAAGGCGAATTCAACAAATTGCTAGCAGACGATTTTATTCGCGAAGTTCATTATTCAAAATGGATTACAAATGTTATTTTTGTCAAAAAGACAAATGATAAATGGCTAATGTGTGCTGATTTCATCGATTTAAACTAAGCTTGTCGGAAGAATTGTTTTTCTCCACCTAAAGTTGATCAACTAGTAGATACAACAACTAGTCATGCGTTATGAACTTTATGGATGCTTTCTCCGAGTATAATCAAATATGAATGGAAGATAATGATAAAGAAAGTACTTCCATTATAACTAATCAAGGCTTATACTACTAGGTTGTGCCATTTGGTTTGAAAAATATTGATGCAACATATTAGAGGTTGGTTAACCACATGTTTAAATCTTTAATAGAAAAAACAATGAAGGTTCATGTGGATGACATGATCACTAAATCTATTATGCTTGAGGACTACATCAGTAATCTGTGTGTTACTTTTGACATTCCATAAATTTAAAATGCATTTAAATCTAGAAAAGTGCCCTTTGGCATTTCCTCGAGGAAATTCCTTGGCTTGATGGTAAGTCAAAGAGGCATTGATGCTAATCCCATAAAAATCTGAGTTGTCTTTGAACTCCAATCTCCCTGGACTATTAGAGAGTTACAAGGCCTTATTGGGAGGATTGTAGCATTAAATAGAATCATCTCTTATTCAATTGACAAATGCTAACCATTCTTTTATACAATCAAGAAAGGTAAGCACTTTGGTTGTGAAGATAATTGTGAGAAAGCATTTTAACTCCTATTTTAATACCTCGCCGTATTAAAGCAAGTGGTCGATGCTCTATTAGTCAGTTAATATGGTGATAATACACAATGACCTATCCATTATATCATCAAGGTATTCACCGACCCCGAGACGATATCTGTCTGCTATGAAATTCCCCTTTTCATTAATAGTAGTATTATCTAATACACAATTTCAGCAAATTCTCTATAAGCCTAATTTAGCTGGATGATTAGTTAGATGGTCGATTGAGGTCAGTGAATTCAACATAAAATACACCCTAACCTTCAATCAAAGGTCAAGCCTTAATAGATTTTGTAGCCAAATTTACATCTCATGATGTTATGACAATTGACACAATAATCATAATTGATTTAAAAAAGTAGAAATTCGACCGGGTTATATATTGGAAACTTTATATTAATAGAGCAGGTAATGCTAAATGACGAGGAGCCAATATCATTTTATATTCTTCTAAGAATGACAAGATTGCAACATCAATATTGTTTGGATTTGATGGAACAAATAATTAAGCTAAGCATGAAACCGTTTTTGTGGGCCTCCGCCTTTGCCTAAATATGAGGATTTAGTATTTATAAGTCTAGAGTGATTTTCAATTCATTATTAACCATATCTCCATTTTAAGTAAAGGAGAAGCATATAGAGGCTTATTTACATAAAGCACAAGACTTGATCAAGAATTTCAAGTTTATGAAGTTTTTATTGATTTTTCGATCTGAAAATTATAAAGCGGATGCTTTAGCATGACTTGCAACAAGGGTGCTGAGGACAATTCACATTGAGATTCTCACACAAATGAGTATCCATATGAAAGAACAAGTTGTCATAGAAATATAACGCAACCCATTTTGGATGGATCCGATCTAAGCATTTATCAATAACGATACCTTACCCGACGATAAGATTGAGGCTCGTAAGCTATGTTATCAATCTACTTGGTATTACCTTACTGATGATATTTTACATCGACGTGGATATACCCTACCTATCTTTAGTGTGGAACGCAAGAGGATGGTAATTATATTCTCAGAAAAGTTCATGAAAGCATTTGTGAGAACCACTCTGGTGTACAAGTATTAGCATTTAAAGCTTTGGAACAAGGATATTACTAGCCTATTATGCATCGTGATGGCAACAATTGTCATAATTGCCAAGTGCATGTGAACATGCCCCATAAACCTCTTGTGCCCTTGAATGTCGTACCAAAATATTGTGGTTAGGCGAAACATGGGATTGTGGTAATTGATTATTTCACTAAAGAGGTCAAGCAGAGCCTTTAGCCATACTCACAGAGAGGCATATAATAGATTTTGCCAAGTGTAATATCTTTTGTCGATATGGTATACCTTACGTCATTATTACTGATAGCGAAAAACATTTTAATAATGAAAAGTTTAAAACTCTTTATAATGAGCATATTGATTTGTGATTTGCACTACCTGTGCATCTAAAATCAAATGGTTAGGTTAAAGCAGTAAATAAGGCCATAAAGGAGCCTCAAAGTTTGTCTTGGTGCTAAAAGGTAGCTTAGATCGATGAGCTCTACAAAACACTTTAGGCATATTGTACAACTATCAGAACTGTTTGGGTAATATCGAGTAGGTCTTCTCGAGGCCCTTCCAGCTCGAATAAAATACCCCGAGGACAGCCTAGCTCGAGCAGAAGTCTCGACCACTAGCACAAAGACGACCTCACTAGACGTCAAAGCTGGTCAAGGTCGAGGAATTCAGAGCCATCCGAGCTCTGGGCACTTTGCCTGCTCGAGGTCGTCCACCCCGGTCAAAGCTGGTCAAGGTCGAAACCGAGGCACTCCTTTCACCGCTTCATGGAAGGTAAGTCCCCGAGCACAACCTGGGTTGCGCCTGATCATGGGACGAATGGAATGTAAGACCCGGCCAGGCGGCCAGGCCGTTTCTCGGAATCTCGGCACACCTTTAATGTCGACCGGGGCCCGCATGGTATGGTGGTGATACTATTGCCGATGGCCGCACATGCCCCCACGGTGTCATCATTCTGATGGCGCACATGCCCGACATGGTGATCCGCCACGTGAGCCGAGGTTAAGGAGACGACCACGCATCCCAGGGAATATTATGCCAATCACGGTCGTCGGAGGGACCCGGACACCTCAGCGCGGGAATGGACGGTCGGGAGAGTAAGGCGGGAAAAATGGAGTATAAAAGGAAGCGAGCAGATGCGTTACGAGGGTTGGAAAAATTCATTCACAAGGGTTCGAAAGCTATCATGAGTTCTTCCTATTACGATTTTCTTATCCGGATTCTCCGAAAACACCATATTTATTCAAAAGGGAGGCGAAAAATATCCCTTTCATCTTTCCGGTCTCTCTCACTAAGGGAGATACCAAAAAGAACAACCCGATTACTGACTTGAGCGTCGGAGGGTTTTCGCCGGAACACGCCCGGCTACCCCTGACCCACCCTATTTTCTGTGAGTGCAGGTCCGGAGATCTCCGTTCTGGAAAAGACAGCGGAATAGGATGAAAGAGACAATCCTGCTCGAGCTCGAGCTGATTGCGAGCAGAAGGTTCGAGGCACTGTTTGAAGGCACGCGGGAAAAACTGCATCAACATCTTTTGGCGCAGTGCATGGGAATCGGCACAAAAGCCTGATTTCCTAATACATTCAAGACACACAGCGTAGCGATGAGGGAAGCAGTAGAAGAGGAGTAAGTCCGGAAGAATCGGTAACTTTGAGAGAAGTGGCCAATGAGGCCCGGAATAGGGAGATCCAGGAAAGAATGGATCGGATGGAGAAAGCAGATGGAGACTCGACATCCCTATTGCAAGAACTCGGGGAGGACGAGAGAAAAGCATGTAATGATGTCCGGAGTCAGTAGGGAATGCTCATGTTCGGGAAAATGTGGGAGATGAAGCCCAGACCTAGGGCACCAAATGTTGCGGTGAGGAAGAAACAAACATGGAGGAAATGGGGTCCCGTCGAGCACTTACAGGACCTGACCCAGACCTACTCGTGCGGAAGAGTTGGAGGAGAAGTCGCGAGGTTGGCCATGAGTTGTGGAAGACCTCAGGGAGCGGAAAGAGCCCAAGTTGGCGAATAATCTTTGGATAACGAATCTCCACTCTCGGCGGAGATCATGGGTGTCACGATCCCACGTGACTTCGCTTCCCGGATCTGAAGTTCTTAGGGAAAAATGATCCATTGGTGCACATAGAAGCGGTTCAGCGACATGATAGGGGTGCAAGGATTGTCGGCAGCTCGGAGGTGCTGGGCATTCCCACTCACCCTAGAGGGAAGAGCGAGAGAATGGTACCATGAGACTCCACGGGAAGCATCTTGAGCTTTGAGCAGATGTGTAGGGAGTTCGCGAAGCAATTCGAGGCGCGGTGACCCACGAGGATGACATGATGGAGTTGTCGGAAGTAAGGCGGAAGGAGGAGAATCTCTCGGGAGTTTGTTAAAAGATACCATAGATCGGTTCTAGATCTTGGTGCGTTTAACCATCCCGAGCTCACGAGAGGATTGAAGGATGGGATCCGGATGGGGAGACCATGGTATAATCTGCGGAGTCCTTGATCCGTTCGTATTCGGACGCGTATGAGTAGGTGAAGCTGGATATGATAATTGAAGAAGAAAGGCATAGGCGAGGAATGAGCGGTCAATGGAGCGAAGAGGAAGGAGAAGGGGTCCTGCCAGGGGCATAAGCTCAGCGGCGAGGGACCGAGGTTACCTGTCATGACCACTTATCGAAGAGCTCCCCACGCGGATGGTTCCTCTGCCACCTCGAAGATCTCCGGTCGGGATCACGGGGAGTATAGGCGTCATAGCGACCACACATCCTGCAATCGACCACTGAGCGGACTGAGGTGGGCCAGCAGCAGGCTGATCGTTCGTTGCCACCCAGCGGAAGCTTCCCAGGGATGAGGCGATACTGGTGGTGGAGCAGAGCCCAGCTTACGAAGCGATATACGAGGTTGAAGGTATCTCTTGAAGAGATACTTCGAGTGGTTGAGGAGGCGAGGCTGCTTGAGCCTTCCAGCGTAGATGACCAAGTCGGTGGCAAGCGGAGCAGGGGTGGTTCTGCGGTTTCCATAGAGACCACGACCACTCCATATCACGGTCTGGTGATTTGAAAAACCGGTGGAGGATCCGGTTGGGAATCGGTACTGGATGAGTTTGTCGAAGGAGGGCATCCGGTGGTTGAGCAGCGGTCACGAAGAAGATGGCAGGACTTACTGAAATAGACATAGAACCACCGTCACGAGGGTAATCTCGAGAGGGCCCACGATGGCGGGAAGTTCAATAGGGCTCGAAAAATCTACTGCGGATATACCGCTGCGGTCAGGAAAGTCTTGTTCACTGCCCTGCTGCCAGAAGGCCAAGGTTCGGCGGTGCCAATCATGTGGATGGATGAAGATGAGGAGGGGTGTTGTACCCTCACGAGGATGCCACAGTGGTAAAAGCCAGCGTAGCGAACAAGGAAGTTGATCGAATCTTGGTTGACTCGGGGAGCTCGGTGGATATTCTCTTCGAATCCACACTCGAGGATTTGGGAATAGCGAGTCGCGAGCCTCGGCGGAGCGAGCACTTCCTTGAAAGGATTCGGGAGGAAAGCTAATACCTCACGGGAATCATCAGTGGCGGTAACCATGGGCTCGAGGCCTTTCGAGAAGAACATGATCTTTGGATTTCGTGGTGGTAGATGAAGCCGGCCCGTGCCGAGCGATTTTAGGGAGGCCGTTTATGAGGATCAGCCGATCGTGCTATCCACCCATTACTTAGCCACTAAAGTATCGAGTAAATGGAGTTTGTAGGTCGTGAAAGGCGACCAAAGGGTGGCGAGGACTGCTTCTGTTGTGGTGCCAAAGAAACTATCTGAGATAACCTCGTTGGACTCGAGGGAAATCGAGGAGGCAGGAGGCGAGGAGCACTGACTCTTGATCAAATACTTCGAGTAAGTTTTCTTGTATTGTGAAGTGTTAATGTAAGATTCCTACCCAAAATGGGATGTGTAAAAGTATAAATGTATATAAGAATAAGAAAGACATTCATAATGTAAGTTCAAGATGAAGACCGAAGTACAGAAGAAGCTTGGGTCGATTCGGGCTGGCGAAGAAGCTTAGGTCGATTGCGGGCCGACGGAAGAAGTTTGAGAAGAGCTCCTTGGCGGAAGTCCCAAGCCTAAGTCTTAGGCGGGACGGTGCCAAGCTTGGTCAATTGCAAGCCGGCGGGAGTAACACTGAGATGAAGCTTGGGTCGATTGCGAGGCTCGAGCGGAAGGCGTTTGGGTCGATTGCGGGCCGAGCGAAGCTCGAGAAGAACTCATCGACCCTGAGTCCCAAAGCCTAAGTCTTAGGCGGGACGATTGCCAAGCTCGGGTCAATTGCGGGCCCGATCGGGAGTAACAGTGAAGAAGCTTGGGTCGATTGCGGGCCCGGCGGAAGAAGTTCAAGAAGAACTCCTTGGCAGAAGTCCCAAGCCTAAGTCTTAGGCGGGACGGTGCTAAGCTTGGGTCGATTGCGAGGCCCGAGCGGGAGTATCAAGAAGAAGCTCGCTTGGCGAGCAGAGTCCTCGAGAAGCCTAAGTCTTAGGCGGGACGGTGTCAAGCTTGGGTCGATTGCGAGGCCCGGCGGGAGTAACAACGAAGAAGCTTGGGTCGATTACTGAGGCTGAGCGAAGTTCAAGAAGAGCCCTTGGCTAGAAGTCCCAAAGCCTAAGTCTTAGGTGGGACGGTGTCAAGCTTGGGTCGAGTGCGAGGCCCGGCGGGAGCAGCAGCGAGAAGATGCTTGGGTCGATTGTAGGCCCGGCGAAGTCAAGAAGAGCTCCTTGACCGAAGTCCCAAAGCCTAAGTCTTAGGCGGGACGGTGCCAAGCTTAGGTCGATTGCGGGCCCGAGTAGGAGTAGCGAGAAGAAGCTTGGGTCGATTGCGAGGCCGGCGAAGTTCGAGAAGAGCTCCTTGGCGGAAGTCCCAAGCCTAAGTCTTAGGCGGGAAGGTGCCAAGCTTGAGTCGATTGCAGGCCCGGCGGGAGTAGCGAGGAAGAAGCTTGGGTCGATTGCGAGGCCGGCGGGAGTAGTGATGAAGAAGCTTGGGTCGATTGCGGGCCGAGCGGGAGTATCCAGAAGAAGCTTGGGTCGATTGCGAGGCCGGCGAAGTTCGAGAAGAGCTCCTTGGCGAAGTCCCAAGCCTAAGTCTTAGGCGGGACGGTGCCAAGCTTGGGTCGATTGCGATCCCGAGCAAGAGTAGCAGCGGAAGAAGCTTGGGTCGATTGCGGGGCCGAGCGGAAGAGTTCAAGAAGAACTCATTGGCCAGAAGTCCCAAAGCCTAAGTCCTAGGTGGGACGGTGCCCGGCAAGGCTAATTACCGGTAGAGGAAGAACATGAAAGATGCTAAGGCCGAAAGTCCTAAAGCCTAAGCCTTAGGCGGGATGGTGTCTAGCAAGAGCCAATTGAAAGCTCGAGCATGAAAAGTATGGGGAAGCGTAAAAGGCCGCGAATTGGGTCCATCATTAATGAGTTTCCAATCTTATCTAGTTTCACTCAAAAGACTAGAAACTGGGGACTGGTGTTTGGGAATATCGGGTAGGTCTTCTCGAGGCCCTTCCAGCTCGAATAAAATACCCCGAGGACAGCCTAGCTCGAGCAGAAGTCCCGACCACTAGCACAAAGACGACCTCACCAGACGTCAAAGCTGGTCAAGGTCGAGGAATTTAGAGCCATCCGAGCTCCGAGCTCCGAGCTCTTTGCCTGCTCGAGGTCGTCCGCCCCAGTCAAAGATGGTAAAGGTCGAGGAACTCAGAGTCGCTCGAGCTCCGAGCTCCTTTGTATGCTCGAGGTCGTCCACCCGGTCAAAGCTGGTCAAGGTCGAGACCGAGCACTCCTTTCACTGCTTCATGAAGGTAAGTCCCGAGCACAAGCTGGGTTGCGCCGGTCATGGGACGAATGGAATGTAAGACCCGGCCAGGCGGCCCAGGCCGTTTCTCGGAATCCGGCACACCTTTTAATGTCGACCGGGGCCCGCATGGTATGGTGGTGATACTATTGCCGATGGCCGGCACATGCCCCCACGGTGTCATCATTCCTAGCGCACATGCCCGACATGGTGATCTAGCCACGTGAACCGGGTTAAGGAGACAGCCACGCATCCCCAGGGAATATTACGCCAATCCCGGCTGTCAGAGGGACCCAGACACCTCAAGCGCGGGAATGGACGGTCGGGAGAGTAAGAGCAGGAATAATAGAGTATAAAAGGAAACGAACGGGTACGTTACAAGGGTTGGAAAAATTCATTCACAAGGGTTCCGAAAGCCTATACAGGTTCTTCCTATTCTGATTTTTCTTATCTGGATTCTCTAAAAACACCATATTTATTCAAAAGGGAGGGCGAAAAATATCCCTTTCATCTTTCCGGTCTCCCTCACTAATGGAGATACCAAAAAGAACAACCCGATTACTGACTTGAGCGTCAGAGTGTTTTCGCCGGAACACGCCCGGCTACCCCTGACCCTATTTTCTGTGAGTACAGGTCCGGGAGATCTCCGTTCTGGAAAAGACAGCGAAATAGGACAAAAGAGACAATCCTGCTCGAGCTCGAGCTGATCGCGAGCAGAAGGTTCGAGGCACTGTTTGAAGGCACGCGGGAAAAACTGCATCAACAGGAACGACTACATGAGAAACTTCTTTTCCTTAGCTTTTGGTCATAAAATTGTAATTCCTATAGGGATAGGATTGCTTACTCACCGAATATGGTACTACTTAGAGGAAGAGAATTATCAAGTTTTATGTGCTAATCTTAATCTTCTAAAAGAAAAAACAAGAGCAATATCAAACTTTGAGCAACAGCTTATGCCAATGAGCTATTTGCTATACTTAAAGGTGGCCAACGAGTTGTGCCAACATGAAAATGAAGCATTGGATAAGCTGTGTCATGCTATGCTCTGGCCCAGCCTAAAAGTGTCCACCACTTTTTTTTTAAAGCATGCTTGAAAAAGTCCACGTGCTTGTCGTGCTTTCTTCAAACCCATGTGTCTGGCATGCTTTTTCAAGCCCGTGTGACATTTCTTCAAGCCCATCGACCTATGTACAATTACAAATTTATAAATAATAATAATAATAATAAATTTTATGAAGAGAACAATTAACATTTCATTAAGATTTAAGGCATTAACACAATTATACAACTATATTATCTAATTTGAATAACTAATTATAATATAACAATACATAGGTCTAATTTAATAGATCATAGTAATAAATTAATGACTAATAAAATTAAAAATTACAATCCTAGAGTAACGATAGCAAGAAGTCACAATTACAAGGTATCAATTATAGCAAGTCAGAATGCACAACTACAAAATATCGATTACAACAAATCAAAGCTATAAAAATACAAAATATTGATTATTAATCACGAAATAACTTTTATTAATCATAACAATGGATACGGACATACAACAAACGAGTAAGATTAATTCTATCTTGAACATTGGCTAACTAAACAATTTGACATGTGTTCACGTAAATCCCCCATGCCATGGTCAATTGAATAAATAACTTATTGACAACAATAGTTATACTCGAAGATCATTCATTTATAAGAATGATGGAAACTATTTTCTATTATTTCGTCCCTTATTGTAGTAAAATTTTGAAAAAGGTCATTTAGATGACGTGTTCTTGACTGATTTAGCATTACATTATTGTTGTTTTGTTGAGGCCCTACTGCATCAACACCGTGTTCTTGAACATGTTGAGGTTCTTTTGCATTCCTATTGTGTTCTTAAGGATCCATAGTGATTTTAAAATACTAAAGAAGTTTGACAAAAAAAAAGAAGAATTCTATACTCTTGTGATATTCACGGGATACAATTTATAAGTGTGAACTAAACTAGTATTGGACTACTGGTGTGTGTATATATACATAATATAGTTATTAGTTAGTAGTAAAAAGATAAAAAGTAATTTAATTATTTTAATTATTTCGGTGGGTGGGAGAGTGAGAGTAAAGGTTATAGGCAGAGGTTGTTGATCACTTGATATTTAGTGAAGCAGACTTTCACGCGTGATAGAAAAAAGTAAATGAAATGGTTAAAACTTAAAAGAAATTATTCAAATGAATAAATTTTAGAAAAAAAAAAAAAAGAAAAAACTGCATTGTCGGTGTCGACATTGGGCACGAGCCACAATGAAAAAGTTTTGAATTTGATTGATTATTTAAAAAAGAAATGAAAAAAATATTGAATTATAATTTATAATTTGACATTTTAATTTCACAATAACACAAGTCAAAAGCTGACAAGTATAAATGCACACAACATAATGCTCACTTACTCATAATTTTTTATTATTAAAACTATTAATTACATTGTCTTTGTCTGACATGTTTATTACTATTACTGACTTACTGCATATGACACAACTATTCCTTATGTATTGCACACATGACACAATTATTATTTACTTGCTCAAATGACACGACACAATTTTTAGATTTTATAGATTATAATAGTAAAATTGATATAACTACTCAAATTTATATAGCCTGCAGCCCTACACCACCATTCAAAATTAAATTTTATATATTATAATAATAAAATTAATAGCTTGCACCACTTAATTTTATAGTCTGCAACGCCCCACCAACGGTTAGAAATTAATTTTTTTATTATTTAAAATAAAAAATTTTAATTGAATGATTTGATTTGATCCCTTATTCCATGACTTATGTGATTCTGTCATCCAACAGAAAAAAAAAATTATAAAAAAAAAGATGAATTAATCTTATTACTCAATACCCACCCAACAGAAACAACATTCAAAATTCAAAAGCATGAAATTTAAAACAAATGTAAAAAGTAAATAACTAAATACATGCAAGTTACAAGTTATACGACTCAATTTATTGCATTTGTAGGAATCTCTGCCAGTTATTGTGAGTTTTTTACTGTTGTTAATAATTTTTATTTTTTTACTTTATTTAAACAATTTACTCATTTTCATTTTTCAAGTTTCATACTTTCATCTCAATTCTCAATCTCTCTCTCGATTCTCCTCATTAACTCTGGTGCTTTCTAGTTTCTACTAGTCCCCTCTAACTCACAAGCAACTTCTTTTCCTTACACAAATTCCAAATGAAAGTGAAAACACTTCTTAATTCCTTACTCACTAGTCACTACTCACTTGACACACTCTTGCTCACGAAATTTTTTCTTTTTCCTTCATTTTAGCCGCACAAATACACACTAACATACACTTTGTTTACAAAAAAAAAAATTATTTACATAAAATATCTCACTCTCAAGGGAATTATGTGGAAAGGCATTTTGAGTTGGATGAAAATTTTAATTTTGTTGAAGAGGGAGAGAAAATTCTAAATCTAAATGAAGAAATTGTTGTACTAGAAACAGATCCAAATAATATATTTATTATTCCACCTGAATGATCTCCTCCTTCTTCTCAAGCAAATCAAAGCAATTCTACTTCTGCCACTGTCGGCTCTATTCCACCATCAATACCAAACGACTAAGAACATCAATTGTTTGGTCATGTTTTAGCTTGGATAAACGTATGAACAAAAAGGGTGAAATGACAGATGAAGCAATGTGCAAACTTTGTTAAGCCGTTTTAAGTGCCAAAAGTAAATGTGGAACCAGATATCTCAAATGACATATGGAAAGTTGTTGGGCAAAACACGTGCCACAAGATCCAATGCAAATACAAATTTCACAATATGGTCCTAGATCTATATTCAGATATTCACAACAGAACATATGAGAAAGATTGGCTAGGTATATTGCTGCAGTAGAACAACTTTTAACATTTGCAGAAGATGAACAATTGATAAATTTTCTATGAAGGTACGTTCAGCCTTAACTTAAGAAAGTGTCTAGAAATATAATAAAACATGATTTAACTAAAATTTTTCATGATATGAAAAATTATTGACTAATACTTGTATTAATTTTAATGGTGTTATTTCAATTTCTTCTAATTGTTGGTTATTTTTGTGTGACTTCGCTCTCTATTCATGAGATTAATGGCAAATGGAGGTTAGAAAAAAAATTGCTTGCATTTCGTGAATTAGAATATCCTCATACTAGATCAATAATTTATTCCACCATAATGTTTGTTTTAAGAGAATATAAAATTAATAATAAAATTTTTAGCATATTATTTGATAATGCACCAGCCAATACCGCTGCAATTGATATGTTTTTGTGAAATATTTCTATTCTCACACCTGCACGTGGCTCAAATTTTTTCATATTAGATGTGTATATTATATTATTAATTTAATTGTTCAATCTGGTATGACCCTTATGAATTCATAGTTAGAAAAAACTAGAGCAGCCATTTTATATATAAGAGCACCTTCAAGACGTCAACAATTTTTATCTACATTAAAAATTTTTGGATTGAAAAAAAGGAGATTCAACCTCTTGCATTTAAATTTTTAACTACATGAAACTTCATTGGAATTCTAAATATTTGATGTTACTTTTTTGCCAAAATTATTCTGAAGCAATTTCTAGTTTTTATAGCGAGAGAATGAATGATGAATAATATTATATCACTGATTATGATTAGAATGTTGCATTTAAATTTCTAGATTTTTTTAAGATATTTTATGATGCAACTCTTGCATGTTCTACTGCTGATGAGCTTACTTCATACAAAGTTTTAATTCACCTATATAATATGAGTGGTGCCTTTAAGTCTTTTCGAGATAATATTATGTTTAGAAATATTTGTGATACTATAGAGGAAACATTCCAAAAATGCTAGAAAGATATTCCCCACCTATTTATATTTGCAGCAGTATTAGATCATAAAATTAAAGAAGTTGGTGCAAAATTTTTAGTTCAGGGTGTTACTGAAAATTTGCTAACAGGGTTTGATACAAATTTTAATTCAATTATGTCCTCTATAAATGAAATTTTTAATTTTTATCATAATAAATTTGAATCAAGTAATACATATTCTAATGTTCAACAAGCATAAACTTCTTATAGAAATCCAACTCACCTTTTGTTACTCAAAGGTAAGGGTGTTACGTATGGCCTTGGTACTAATCATAATGAATTGCAAAGATATTGTGTTGCCAATCTTGAAGATTTAGTAACTCCTTCACAATTACAAAATTTTGATATTTTGGAATTTTGGAAGGGCAAGCCATCCTTTTTCTCTATACCATTATCTATTATGGCCTGTGATTTACTAATCCCTCCATGTTCAATTATAGCATCGGAGTCAAATTTGTCATCAGAAACATTAAACTCCTTGATGTATTTGAAAGATTGGGAAGATGCTGAAAGCCGAGTGCAACAAGATTAGCAAAATGCTTTAATGAAACAAATTGAGAGTTTGGATTTTGATCAAGAGGAATTGGATATAGATTATGCATAGTTGTGAACATTGAACTTACTTCCAGAGACTGGAGACGTTCTTTTCTTGTAACTTTTTAGAATAAATTTATTAGTAGAAAGATTGTGAATTTGAAATGATAGATAGTTAAGTAGGTGCCAACCTAGTTGGCATGTACCGTTAACTATAGTGATGCAAATTACACCTAATTTTATTCGAACTACTAATATTATGTTTACACTTGAATTCTATTGAATGAAAATGCAACTTTTAATTTATTATAAACCAAATTTCATTCATTATTTTATTTTATTTTTATTTTTTATATAAATATGAAAAATATTTCATTCACAAAGAAACATATTTCCTTTGACTAATTTATGATTTCATTATAAATTATTAAAATTGTAAATGTTTAGATTTACGATTTATAAAATCATGATAATTAAAATTTTATTTATTAAATTCATGAAATTATTTATTCATTTAATAAATTATAAATATGAAACAATTACAATTTTTTTTAAACTAAGACTTAATTAATTTTAAAAATCTATACTAATAAAATATATTAAAATTTTAACTTCAAGTTATTTGTAAAATCATAACTTTTTTTTTATTTTTATTGAAAATTTTTTACAAATATATTTTGGTTCACACTATTGCTGGCCTATGGGCAGCGTACTAGCCCACTAATGAAGCATGTTTATAACTTACTTTTTTACGTATCGTGTTTTGGCTCATCTTTAATCGTGTTGTGCTTTAAAAGCCCATGTGCCTAAAATTTAAAGCTTGACCTGGCCCGTGTGAGTACCGTGCCTTGCTGCTTGCCTTATTAAAATGTAATCATATTGTGCCGTGCTGTATGAACACCTGGCATACCACGTGCAGTCTGACCCATTGGCCACCTTTAGCTATAATAACAAAACTGTTTGTGCGTGTGCCTTTTCAAAGGGTGATCTTGTGCTTAGGAAGGTTACTCTTAACTGTAGGCAATCCGAGGATTATACTTTGAGGGATAAATGGGAGGGGCCTTATAAACTTGAAGGTCCTAATGGGCAAGGTCAAAAAGAATTGCAATGCGAAAATGCTTCGAAAATACTAAGTTTGACCAACCTCTTTCTTGGTCGCTATTTGCGTTTCATTCTCTAAGTAGCTACTTTTTCTCTCTATAGCCCTTTGGGTATAAATTTGTACTCGTATTTGCAGCATTATCTCTTTTTTATAGCCCTTTTCGCGGAATTATCTTATTTTTGTATGTTTTTTCACGGTATTAATTTCATTCTGTAACCCTTTTTTGTGGTATACCTTGTTTAAAGTCATTGTTTGGGTAATATCGAGCAGGTCTCCTCGAGGCCAATCCAGCACGAGTAAAAGACCTCGAGGTCAGCCCATCTCGAGCAGAGTACTTGACCGCTGGCACGAAGACGGCCTTACTAAGCGTCAAAGTTGGTCAACGTCGAGGACCTCAAGACTGGTCGAGCCCCGAGCTCCTTCTTCTTCTCGAGGTCTTCAAACCTCCAAGTATGATCCATCCCGATCAGCGATGGCACGAAGTGGATGCAAGATTCAAGTACAGCCGGTTTGAGACAGTCTGACCCGTCTCTCCAGCGACTCAACGCGACGATCGATGCCCCTACAGTGTCATCATTTCGTGCGTGCATGCCCGACACCATAATCAGGCCATGGGAACCCATGCCCACCTGGCATCCCGCATTCCCAGGATATGGCACAGTAATCTCGGCTGTCAGAGAGGCCCAGACACCATTAACGCGGAGCGCATGACCTCAGAGAAAAAGGACGGGAAAAATGAGGGATAAAATGAAACTGACGTGTAAGTTAAAGAGGTTCCAGAATTTTCAGATTCTTCTTCTTTCTCACTGTTTTGTCATTTTTGAGCTACGACCACTTTAATTAGAAAATCATTTTATTTCTCCGGTCTCTCCAAGGAAGAGGGACACAAAAAAGAATAACCCGATCACTGACTTAAGCGTCAGAGGGTTTTTGCTGGAAAAATACTCGGCGACCCCTGACCTTGTTTTTTGTGAGTACTGGCCGCGGGTAGTAGTTTTGACACCATTCGAGAGCACGCAGAAAACTGCATCAACATCTTGGCGCCGTCTGTGGAGATCAGTCCAAAAAGCCTGACTTCCCAACATATTCGAAAAATACAAACGCAACAATGAGGGGAAATAGCAGGAGAGGATTAAGTACAGAAGAGTCAGTGACTTTGAGGGAGGTGGCCAACGAGGCCCAAAATAGGCAAATCCAGGAGAGGATGGATCGGATGGAGAAACAAATGGAAACACTAACATCCATCCTGCAAGAACTCAGGGAAGGACAGAGGAAAGAAAGCCATGACATCCCTAAGTTCAGTCGCGGGAACGTCCCCGCTCGAGAACAGGTGGGAGATGAAGCCCTAAGACCGAAGACGCTGAATGTTGCTGGGAGGGAAGAGACGAACCTAAAGGAAAGGGGATCCCATCGGCATTTGCAAGACACGGCACCCACCTCTCGCGCGGAAGAATTGGAAGGGGAAGTGCGAAGGTTGGCACAGGTTGTGGAAGACCTCCGGGGAAACGGGAAAGGTCTGAGTTGGAGGATAATGCTGGACAACGAGTCCCCGCTCTCAGCGGAGATAAATCCCCCGAGATTTTCGTTTCCCGGATTTAAGATTTTCAGGGAAGAGTGACTCGCTGGTGCATATAGAGCAGTTCAACGACATGACCGGAGTACAGGGCCTGAAGGCAGCCAAGCGGTGCAGGGCCTTCCCACTCACGCTGGAGGGAAGGGTGAAAGAATGGTACTGCAGGCTACAGCAGGGAAGCGTTCTGAGCTTCGAACAAATGTGCAAAGAATTTACGGAGCAATTTCGGGGTGCAGTGACCCCCGAAGATGACATGATGGAGCTGTCGGAGATAAGGCAGAGGGAGGGAGAACCCCTCTGGGAATTTGTCAAGAGGTACCACCGGTAGGTTCTTGATCTTGGGGCATTCAACCATCCTCAGGCGTTGAGGGGACTAAAGGACGAAATTAGGATGGGGGGCCATGATACAATTTACGGAGCCCTTCGATCCATTCGTATTCAGATGCGTACGAACAGGTGAAGATGGACATGGTTATATAAGAGGAAAAGGCTGCAAAACTAAGAAGTGAACAGGGCAGTGGAACGAAGAGGAAGGAAAAAGGAGGTCCTACCCGAGGAACGTTGACTTCCAAGGTGATAAGGGATCGGGTTGCTCCCTATAATCCTTATCAAAGAGCTCCCCAACCGCGAATAGCCCCCGCACCACCTCGCTGTTCCCCCGGCCACGACCGTAGGGAATACCGACAACAAGATAGCCACATGTCCCATAATCAACCACCCAACCGGCCTCTGCCGAACAACAGCAGATCTGACAGTCAATTACACCCTCCCCCTAGAAACTTACCTCAGGATCAAGCGATACAGGTTTGAAGAAATATTTCAAGTGGTAGAGGAGCGAGGACTGCTGAGCCCTCCAACACCGATGGCTAAACCAGCTGGTAAAAGAGATAGGGGACAGTTTTGCCACTTCCACGGTGACCACGGCCACTCAACGTCATAGTACCGGGATTTAAAGAACCAGGTGGAGGACCTGGTTAGAAATCGATATTTAGATGAGTTTATTGAGGGGGGCCATCCGATGGTCGAGCAGCAGCCAGAGGAGGATGATCGAGCCTATGGCATGGACCTGGAACCACCGGCTACAAGAGTGATCTCAAGAGGACCCATGATGGCAAGAAGTTCAAACAGGGCCGGAAAAACTATTGCAGGTACGCCACTACTAGCCAAGAGGTCCTGTTCGCCGCGCCTGCTGCAAAAAAGACTAAGGTACAACAAGTTCCTATCATGTGGACAGAGGAGGATGAAGATGGGGTACTGTGCCCCATGAAGATGCCTTGGTCGTGAAGGCAAAAGTCGCTAATAAGGAGGTCGATCGAATGTTGGTGGAGTCAGGGAGCTCGGTTGACATTCTCTTCAAGTCCACACTCGATGACTTGGGAATGACGGATGTGAGCCTCGAGCAGACAAACACTTCCCTGAAAGGGTTCGGGGGAGGAAAGCTGGCCCCTCTGGGAATCATCAAGCTGGCTGTGGCTATGGGCTCGAGGTCTTTTGAAAAGAACATGATGCTAGACTTTGTGGTGGTGGAGGAAGTCAGCCCCTACCAAGCAATATTGGGGAGACCCTTCATGAGGATCAGCCAATCCGTATTATCCACCCATTACTTAGCCTTAAAGTACCGAGTAAATGGAGCCGTAGGAGTCGTCAAGAGTAGCCAGAGGGTCGCGAGGAGCTGCTACGCTGTGGCGGCTAAGGAGACTATACAGGTAACATCATTAGACTCGAGAGGGGAGTTGAAGAATGGAAGACAGGAGCTCGCTGAAGAGTTGGAGGAAATTAGAGTAAGACCAAACAACCTCAAGAAGAGGGTCCGAATCAGCTCGGGTATTAGCGGGCAGTTGAAGGAAAATCTAAACTAAGATGTATTCACTTGGACACACGAGGATATGCCCGGGATTGTCCCGGAGGTGGTGTGTCACAGGCTGGCAATATGGAAGCACGCCAAGCTAGTAAGGCAGACTCAGGTTATAACCAAATTCCCATGCACCGGCCAGACGAGGAATGCACAGCTTTCATCACCAACCAAGGCCTGTTTTGCTACAAGGTCATGCCCTTCGGCCTGATGAATGTAGGGGCAACCTACCAGAGGCTGGTGAACAAGGTCTTCAAGGCACAGATCGGCTGGACAATAGAGGTTTATGTGGACGATATGATAATCAAGTCAAAGGACACGGAGGAACATGTAAAGCATTTGGAAGAAACCTTCGCGCTCTAAGAAAATACCGGATGAAGCTTAATCTAGAGAAATGTGCCTTTGGAGTTAGTTCGGGAAAATTCTTGGGCTTCATGGTCAGTTATAGAGGAATCGAAGCCAATCCGAAAAAGATAAGAGCAGTGATGGAGATGAAGTCCCCGCGTACTCTCAAGGAGATACAAAGCCTGACAAGGAAACTGGCATCCCTCAACAGGTTTATCTCTCGAGCTATAGATAAGTGTTGCATCTTCTTTCAGGAAATGAAAAAAGGGAGAAAGACAAAATGGACAGCGGAATGCGAGGCAGCGTTCCAGCAGTTAAAGGAATATCTGCTAAAAGCCCCGTTACTGTCAACATCTCGAGCAGGGGAGGTTCTGTATTTGTATTTAGCTGTGTCGCAATGGGCAACGAGCTCGGTTCTAGTAAGAGAAGAGTCAGGGGTGCAGTACCCCATCTATTGCACAAGCAAAGCCTTGTTCGGGGCTGAAACTCGGTATCCACCAATGGAGATATGGGCACTGGCCCTAGTGACGGCGGCCCGAAAATTGAGACCTTACTTCCAAGCACATTCGATGATAGTTTTAACGAACCAACCGTTCAGGCTGACTCTGCACAAGCGAGAGACCGCCGGAAGGTTGGTAAAATGGTCGATAAAGCTCAGTGAATTCGACATCAGCTACCAACCCCGAATAGCAATAAAAGCTCAGTCCTTAGCTGACTTCGTGGTCGAATGCACAAAAAGGGATGAAGAGATGGATAGCGAGCACCCACCAGACCCCTCTATCCCGAGCAACACATGGACAATCACGGTGGATGGGTCGTGTGGAGATCAGGGAGCAGGAGCAGGAGTTGTGCTTCTTAGTCCTGAAAGGGTATAGATGTAGTACGCCGTAAAGCTAGAATTTGAAGTCACCAACAGCCAGGCCGAGTACAAGGCTGTAATTGCAGGATTGAAGCTCGCCCTGGTAGTGAAAGCAAAAGAGGTAAAGTTCGAACAAACTCACAACTAATAGCAAATCACCTCAACGAAAGCTTCCAAGCAAAAGACGAGAAGATGGAGGCTTACCTTCGGAAGGTGAAGCAGCTAATAAAGAATTTTTGAGCAGTCGAGGTGGAGCAGATCACGAGAGGGATGAATTTTTGAGCTGACATGATAACGCGAATGGCCGCTACATCCGACCCCAAAATACCGAAGTCTATCCCGCTAGAAATTAAGACCTGCTCGAGCATCGAACAGGAAGATGAGGTGATGAGTTTATCATCAAGCAACACTTGAATGGAACCAATTGTTTCTTACCTCAAGGAAGGAGTATTTCCTGTCGATAAGAAGCATGCATGGAAGATGAAGTGTAAAGCGACCAAGAATACATTGGTTAATGGGGTATTGTACAGGCGAGGATACACTCTCCCATTGTTGCAGTGTTTAGATCAAGAGAAAGCTAATTATGTCCTCCGGAAAATACATGAAGGAATTTACGGGAACTTCTGGCCCCATATGCACCAAGACGCACAAGAGAAGACCAAGAGCTGCAAGAGTTGTCAAAGTTTTGCCAACTACATGTCCCAACCTCCCGAGAACCTCACAGTGATGAATTCTCCATGGCCATTCGCCCAGTGGGGAATCGACCTGATCGGGCCGTTACCAAAGAGGAGAGCATCTGCGACTCACGTCGTGGTCGCAATTGATTATTTCACCAAATGGATTGAGGTGGGAGCCTTGAGTAGTATCACAGAAAGCAAGACCACTGACTTCATTTGGAAAAATGTGATTTGCAAGTATGGGATTTCCCACACGTTGCTTACGGACAACGGGAGATAATTTGACAACAACAAGTTCAGAGACTTTTGTAAAAACATGGGAATAGAGCTAAAGTTTTGCTCTTCATCACACCCACAGGCCAACGGGCAAGTAGAAGCCGCAAACAAGACTATAAAACGCCTCCTGAAAAACCAAACTAGGCAAGCAGAAAGAGCTTGGGTTGACGAGCTGTCTGGTGTCTTGTGGGCTTATAGAACTACACAGAAAACAACCACAGGGGAAACCCCATTCTCCTTGGCATTTGGGCATGAAGCAGTTGTCCCTGCTGAAATAGGAATGGGAACACACCGAACAATACACTTCAACGAAGTTCAAAATGATAAGCAGATGTGTGCAGGCTTGGACTTGCTGGAAGAGAAAAGGGAAAGGGTAGCTGCAAAGATAGAGAGTACGAGCAGAGAGTGACTCGCTATTACAACCGGAATGTGCACATCCGCCAATTTCAGGTGGGAGATTGGGTACTTAGAATAGTCAATCAGAACATGAAGAAACCCAGTCAAGGTGTGTTAGGACCGAACTGGGAAGGTCCCTATAGGGTCTCTCAAATAGTCGGTCCGGGAGCATACAGATTAACCTACCCCGATGGACGAGAGGTCAAAAGGCCATGGAACGCACAACATTTGATAAGTATTTTCAGTAAAGGCCAGAAGACTCTAAGCCTAGCTTAAGGCGAGATAGTGCCAAGCGTGAGCCAATTGCAGGCTCGAGCAGGATAAGCTCGCGAAGAAAATGCAAAGGCCAGAAGTCTCTAAACCTAGCTTAAGGCGAGACGGTGCCAAGCGTGAGCCAATTGCAGGCTCGAGCAGGATAAGCTCGCGAAGAAAATGCAAAGGCCAGAAGTCTCTAAGCTTAACTTAAGGCGAAACGGTGCCAAGCGTGAGCCAATTGCAGGCTCGAGCAGGATAAGCTTGTGAAGAAAATGCTAAGGCCAGAAGTCTCTAAGCTAAATTCAAGGCGAGACAATGCCAAGCGTGAGCCAATTACAGGCTCAAGCAGAAGAAGCTCACGAAGAAAACGTGAAGGCCAAGTATAAGCCAAATATTGGCTCAAACAGATCGATCTCACAGAAGAAACAGAAGTCTATAAGCCTAACTTAAGGCAAGACTATGTCATACATAAGCCAGGAGAGAGCACGAACAGAAGTGACTCAGAGAAGAAAAGCAAGGGCCCAACAGTTGCTAAAATTTATTTAGTAAAGGCCTAGAGTAAATCTCACGGAAAAATGCAAGGCAGAAATATATATACAAACACAAGGACAAATTATCCAATGCATGTTCTTCATTTATTCAACAAAAAGTACAAGTACAAAAAAAAAAAAGGAAGTCTTCAATTGGCTGGAACATCGGGGCTAGCAATTGGAGCTAGATCCTCAAAGACTGGACCACCTTCGTGGCAGCAGCAGCAGGGGAGACTTCAGCAGTAGGAAGGGAAGGCTCTTCGGTCCCTGCAGGGGCCTCAGTTGGGAAAACTCTCGACCATTGGTTTGGGGCATCGTGTTCGAGCATGTACGCCGCAACACCTGCCTCGAGCTTAAATATGTCCACGTCGGGATACTCCTTGCTCAAGACAGACACGAGGCAGTCATAGCTGAAAGTCACCCCATCATTATACTCTGTCGTGAGCCTGCCTTCCAGAGAGTCCACCTTCCTCTGAAGGGGAGAAGTCTCTACCTCCATGGTCTTCTCAAAGGAGAACCTCTGCACGTCCAAGTCCTTCCGAGCATTCAGTAGCTCGTCCCAGACAAGAGACAGCTCCTTCTCGAGCTGGAGTGCTTTGGACTCTAACATTGTCGCCTTCTCCTCGAGGATGGAGAGCATTCAGTAGCTCGTTGCTTCCTCGTCCTTCTACTCAAGACTCCGTTTCAAGTTCTGATTTTCTACTCTGACCTTCCTCTGAGAATCCTGAGTCTTGGTCTTGAAGGCGGTAGCAACAGCCGCAGCGCGGGAAGAGAGGCGGTGGAATATGCCGACTAAGTCATCAGCGCCAGAAGCCTCTATCCCCTCCAAGAACTTCTCCTCGATCTGTTTGGCGAAGTCCTTAAGGTAAGGATCAACGATGTCAGGCCGCTGCTGCTCCTGTACGCGTCCTGATCGAGGTCGAGATGAAGTGGCAGTCCTTGGAGCCCTGCGGGTTGCACCCTTTGTTGCTCGATCAGTCTCCCAAGCAGGGGGTACAGTCTTAATTGGCAAGGCGGCAGTGTCAGTTCAAGGCCGCTTCGCTGGAGCAGAGGAGCTGCTCGGGGGGTCCGAGGTGCTCGCAGGCCTCTTCAACAAAGAAAACACACCACTCATCTCCTCTTGAGGGACCAAACCAAACTTAATAAGATTCCGAATTGTGAGTAGCTCCCTGTACGAGCTCGCTTTGTCGAGAGCAGTGTTGACACGTGCTTGAAGCTCTTCCCCAATTCTGTAAGAAGTACTCCAAGATACTGCAACAACAACTAGAACAGAATGGTGAGAAAAGATGCGAGAAGAAAAGCCAAAGTAAGAATATATTGAACAGTAGACGACCTGGAGTGCAAAAATGACGAGGAATTGGAGGGACCCCTTCGTAGGCATATGCGGCTTGCCCCCAATCTCCCCCGGCAAAGAAAAACTTGCCCTTCCAGTTGCCACCAGAAGTGGGGAGATCAGTAATGGGTTTCTTGCCTTTCAGACTGGAGGCGAGGTAGTACTAGCCAGCATCCTTCGGGTTGCTTTTCAGTTGGTAGAGATGCATTATCTTCTCTACTGAGGGCTCGCCCAAATTGCACCACCTCCACAATGCAAGTCCACACTAGTCGATATATGGTAGGTGTCCCTAAGCCGGTCCAAGTCCGGGTGTGAAGTTTCACACCTCATGTGATCAATGGGGAACCACCCACTCTTTGACCTTTGGCTAACCCTTTCCCCCTATTGCGGCCGGATCTCCGCCACAACCAAAACCCCCTCAAGACTTGAGTCTCGCATGGGGACCATCCTAATGGGTTCAGAATCACTCGAAGAGGATGATTCTTCAAATAATATTCTACGGGGTTGCTGAGTGTCTGACATGTTTCCTATGGACACAATCTACCATATGGGAATCGAAAACCCGAAATAAAAGAAAAATAGAACAGAAACGAGAAGAGAGAAGAGGTTTATACCTGAGAAAGAGTTGACGACGGGAAATGGCAGCGACAGCAAGGAAGAAGATGAGAAGCACTTGCAAGCGATTAATTTTGATTTAAGCAAAGATGGACAATATGAAGCACAGTAAAGAAATCGAGGGTTTTTAAAGGGGAAAGTGCGTCTTTTCAGCAGACGGCACGCATCTCAAAAGACACGACTGTTCAAGTAATGTCTCTTCAAAATTCAAACGCACGGCCCAGATCCATCCACGTGTCTTGCATTAAATATGAAGTGATGGAAGCGGAAGACAGCTCAACACAGGAAGCCGGCTCAGACAAGAAGTTTCCAGTCTTATCTCGTTTCACTCTTAAGACTAAAAACTGGGGGACTGGTGTTTGGGTAATATCGAGCAAGTCTCCTTGAGGCCAATCCAGCTCGAGTAAAAGACCTCGAGGTCAGCCCATCTCGAGCAGAATACTTGAACGCTGGCACGAAGACGGCCTTACTAAGCGTCAAAGCTGGTCAATGTCGAGGACCTCAAGACTGGTCGAGCCCCGAGCTCCTTCTTCTGCTCGAGGTCTTCAAACCCCTAAGTATGACCCATCCCGATCAGTGACGGCACGAAGTGGATACAAGATTCAAGTAGAGCCGGTTCGAGACAGTCTGACCCGTCTCTCCAGCAACTCAACAAGACGATCGATGCCTGACCAATACCCCACGCGGTATGGTGTCGTGATCGCTATCGATGGCTCAGCACTCGCCTCACGAGTGTCATCATTTCGTGCGCACATGCTCGACACCATAATCATGCCATGGGAACCCATGCCCACCTGGCATCCCGCATTCCCAGGATATGGCGCAGTAATCTCAGCTGTCACAGGGGCCCAGACACCATTAACGCGGAGTGGATGACCTCGGAGAAAAAGGGCGGAAAAATAAGGGATAAAAGGAAACCGACGTGTAAGTTAAAGGGGCTCTAGAATTTTCAGATTCTTCTTCTTTCTAATGGTTTTGTCATTTTTGAGCTACGACCACTTTGATCAGAAAATCATTTTATTTCTCCGGTCTCTCCAAGAAGAGGGATACAAAAAAGAATAACCCGATCACTGACTTGAGCGTCGAAGGGTTTTCGCCGGAAAAATGCCCGGCAACCCCTGACCTTGTTTTTTGTGAGTACAGGCTCGAAGGGATCGCGGTTTTGGTGAATAGAGGAGAATTGAGGTTGGCAAGCGTTCCCGCTCGAGCATCCCACGAGCAGGAGTTTTGACGCCATTCGTGAGCACGCAGAAAACCGTATCAACAGTCATGCATGAATAAAATATATACTTCACAAAAAAAACTATAATATGATCGTGTGCAAATATAGTATACACTAGAATAACAAACTCCATTTATACGAATCCATATAAGCTTATAAATACACAAAAGTTTATGTAAGTTTCTTTTTCCGTCAGTTCGATCACCCTCAACCTACTCGTTGGGTAGCTGTTGAATTTCTTCTGGAGCATGGTCTGTCTTTTTCTCTCCCTCACCGACCATTTGCTCCAATTGTTGATGTCCACCTTGATACTCTCCATGGATACCTCGATGTCCACTTTGATACTCTCCAAGTCGAGGTCGTGGTATCTTTCCAAGATCAGATCCAATGCAAACTCTAGCTCAAGTAAAGTACCTTCATCATACTCAACTTTACTTTCCTTCTTCAGTTGTTCAACCATCTTCTCCTGATCAATAATTATTTTGCCGGGGTACACAAGCTCAAATACAATTTTTTAACCCCCTTCCCACTCCCAAGAATCGAACCCGGGCTTCTACGGCTCTACGTCGAGTATTGTAACTAACCCGACCACACCCTTGAGGGCATTATAACATTATAAGTTAGTCTATATGAGTATTAGCTTTTGGTCCTGTTCCATTTAACGTTTCCAGGCTTCCATGTCGGTCAACTTGTTGAATTCTTTTGGTTTCTCCATATTTACATACATCGCAGCAAAATGCACGATATGCTAACTATAAGCAAAATTATATACCTTTCCTCTTTCTCCGAACAGCTCATAATGGCCTAGCTTCGTGTCGAGCAACAAACCCACTCGCCTGGAAACTCTCCAACTTCAACAAATCAGTATACTATCTACAATATAATTGTACTCCCTGATATTAGATCAAACAAGTGCTGATATTTTTTGCTGGTCGTCCCATAAATCTGCACGGGTACACAAAATTATTACTATTTACTATCTTCATTTTCAAAAACAAAATATCTTAATACTAGTTACTAGGATCAGACCGAGTAGTCTAAACATATTTGGTACTCCATACATTTGATCTTCTGCAATAAACTGACATTTGATCTTCTGCAATAAACTGACCCCACTCTCTTGAGACCTAGAACCACCGATCTTAAAAGTCTTTATTGGTGGTCAGTAGATTCTGGATTAATCTTTTTATTTTAGCCGTGCTGATAAATAGTACCAGTCATCATGTTCTTTCAGGTTACTCTTGATTTTAAAGCACCTCTTAAGTTCCTGAAATGTGGGCTTAGGTAGACCAGCTCTCGCTCGTATTACATACAAACCTTTCAGTGTTCTCTTCCTATATAATGACAGTTGACTTAAAGCTAAGCCTAGAGAGCCATCATTCTTACAAAATAATGTACCCCAAGGGGATTGCTTGGTTTTTCAGCTCCTTTAGGTATCCTTAACTCCACGACTGCAGGAATATTGCATTTGTTCCCAATTACCACCTCAAGGTCATGTTCTTGGAGGATTGACTCAATTCTTGTCCATATCATATTCTATGAACTCAGTTCTAACTATACGACTTGGGCCATGCTTCACTCAACTTCTTTTTCTATGGTTATTCTCTACTATAACCTCCTCGTCATCACCAAAAACTGTATCTGAGGACTCTACAGATATGTCATGGAAGCCTCTACTCATAGAATCTCCTTCATTTACCATGTTTATGAGCGAGAACTAGTCATATTTTCCCAAAAACAACAAACCAAACACACTCTTAGTATCTATATCTTTTCTAAAACTTCAAGTTTATCCGCATTACTCGCGCAAAAAAACTAGAAAAAATGGAAGACTGGAGTTTTGAAAAACATACCGTCTATTACAGTAATCATGTTAATTTCCCTCCTATTTCTTCGTCTCCTTTTCTTTTTCTTCTTAGAGTTCAAAATGGTTTAAATTTCTGGACATAGAAGTCAAATACAATCTCTTCCCTATATTTTCCCCTATTGTTCGATCATTTATATATCACTTTATATTTCGCCACGTGCCTGGCATTAAACAGACACGCCAGTTCGTGTGTCGTGCACACGACATATCCTTTAAATGCGCACACATCCCCCTCTATCTTTTTGTAACTGTGGTGGTTGTTAAGTTACTCTGTATGTAACTTATATTTTATATAAAAATAAATAAATTTTATTTTTATGTTATTAATTTTTATATATTTTTATATAGAATATAAATTATATAAAATATAATTTAATAAATTTTTTTTGTTGTTTTCTTCCTCTTCTAACTTTTATTCACCAACCTTAATAAATTTTTATTTTACCTATCTAAAATACGTAGATTAGCTTCACTCGTGTCCTCGTATTTTATAAAATATTGAGAACTCTCTTTTATACAACTACGATCATAATTTTTACAATCATTTGATTCTTTTATTCTATTTTTTCGTACATGGCACAAGGAGAATAGGGGACTCCTATAATACCCTACTTTTAACCTAACCTAACATGCGAGGTAGGAAGTTAAAGCCAAATAAGATAATCAAAATAATTCCCAATTGCGAGGAGAACTCCTCGTACCTCTGCCTATGTGTCACCTCATTAGGTATTCCAAATACGACACGAATTCTGTAAATAACCCCAACAAAAATACTCTCACACTAAGATAGAGTATTCTTGTTCTCAAGCAAAAAGCAAAACCAGAGCTCTTTCTCCCTTAACTCTTTTTCCTTGGGTTGTTGTTGATGTTTGAGGAAGAAATCAGAGTGACCTCGAGCAGAATACTATAATCAGATAATTATCTAATGAGCTGAAACAGTGCACCTCAACTAAATGGTTATCTAATAATCTCGAACACATCATCTCGACTAAGAGTTATTTGGTGATCTTAATCAAGTAGTTATTTACAACTCGACTAGGTTGTTATTTGGTAACCGTGAGCAAATAACCTCGACCAAGAGGTAGATTTGGCTATCTCAAGCATATAACCTCGACCAAAGGGTAACTCTAATTACCTCGATTAAATATGTACGATAAATGACAATTATTAGTCATTATTACTGATAAGTTATTATGACAAATGTTATTTAGTAATTATTATTACGTTTATTATGGTGCTCATTAGTACATCAATTATGATCATCATGGGGATTATAATAATTATGATTATTTATTATATGAAATATTTATTTTTAGGATCTCTTCCATGACATGGGAGACTCTCCTCCTCTCAGAAAATAAATCATTTTCTTGCTCAGAAGGAAATATGAATTAAGTTACTAGGTGCGTGGCATAAATTTACTAATAAAAGACCTGATTACTAACTTAAGCATCGGAGGGTTCACGCTGGAAAAATTTCCGATGCCTCTACCGTCTTCTGTGATTTCAGATAATTGACGATAATTTGCTAGCAGTTAAAAGCATTCTAAAAGATTTGCACGCCATTTTCTCAAAAAACAAATATAATGATGATGCTGAAATCAAGAGATTTACTCAAGGTAAAGTCGACTTGATTTTCGACATCAACATTGACAAAGTTCCTGTCCCGATTTCTAACTTAGACATTGGAGGGTCTTCAAGGGTATCAATCCTAACACCCTTATAATTTTCTTATTTTGTGTATCAAAGATCCCAGATATCAAACTCACAAAGTGTTGTAGTTTCCAAGACTGACCTCATCCAATCCCGATCTTATCGTTGGACCAAATTTTGGCATCAATAAGTCTTTGCACTTAATTATTCAAAAAATATATTACTTAAATTTAAAAATTAAATTTCACTTTCTATATCTTTTAATAATACAGAAAATAGCCTTTATCATACTTGTATCTTTGAATAATATTAGTTTGGGAAAAAAAAAGAAAACAACACTCTCAATATTTCCGAAAATGATCACGTTAACCTCAAAATTTTCAATAAAAACATCAAACTCATCCATTCATCATAATACCTTTTAGTTCTATTAACATAAAAAATTAATTTTAATATTTACAATAAATAGAAATAGTTCTATTAACATAAAAAATTAATTTTAATGTTTTACAATAAATAAAAATATAATATTAAAGGAACGGATTAGTAATACCCTAAAATACTCTTAATTTTACATTCTTTAATATCTATTAAACTGACGATAAATTATCGGATTAGATTTATCAAAATTAAATATTCAACAAATTTTTTTCTGTCTTCGTATGGAACCCATCACAATCACTCTCCTTGCATTTTTTTTTTTAACCTTTCACGTGCTCTCCCTCCCTCTTTCCTCTCATTTTCAATAACTACTTTGTTTGTCAATTTCTTTCTCCAAATCGATCCAAGTAATTAACTCCAACCAATAGAAACTCTATCCAAAATCGCTGCATTAACTAGCATGAAAGCTGAACATGAAGATTAAGCTAGTGGGTAATTCTTCCCCAAAAGTTTATTCGGTGTATATTTTAATTTCTTCGTGCTCGCAGATATGTCTGAAAAGCAGGAAAGCTTTAGTATGTTTTCATGCCTTTGTACCATTAATGTTGTTTATTTTTCTTCATTGTTTTTTTATTTGCATCCCTGTTATGGGACTAAGGAATTCAATCCATTAAATTTGTTTACCTGTCATAGGAGTATGTTGCCAAAGCGGTTGGGCGCTAAGGCAGAGTGGAAAATCATAGATATTGTCTAATTTAGTTTTAACTTTCTACCTGACATGTTAGATTAGGAGAAAAATAGGGATATACTTTTTTCAAGTTCCAATAGCCCCACCTTTATATTTTATTTTAAAATCAAATTGATCTTAGTGTTTTTTTCACTTTTGCCTCTAGAGGTCTGGGTTAGTGGTTTTTAAATGTTTATTTAATTGACCTCTCAAATTCAAAATCTCGAAATATTTGAAATTAAAAAATTAATTAAGCTACACCCACTTCTTTATGTTTTGAAAAATAAAATAACTAAAAATATTAAAAAAAAACTTAATCTGATCGATCAAAGAAAATTTTTAGTGAAAGATCTTTGTGGGACCCACAAAGAAAGACAAATGTGTAACTCTAAAAAATTCTTAGATAGTGTGTCTTATGCGATTACACGTAAAGTTGGCAAAACGAGATCACTGAGTCGTGTTTATATCGTGTCAATTTTGAGTCATGTCAAATTTAAGTGAACTCAGACATGACACATTTAATAATAGTATTAAAATATTGAGATTCTAACGTGACACATAAAATAAACGGGTTACCAATAAGACTTAATATATATATGTGTGTGTAATAAAATTTACATCAAATATTTACTCATTCTTAAATATATAGTTTATCGATATTATAAAATATACATATCTATCAAAATAATACATATTTATACTACTGAATTTTTAATTACATATATATAAATAAGATTATATATCGATATTATAAAATATGCATGTCTATCAATATTTTACATATTGTCACTATTAAAGTTATAAATCTAGACAAAATTTTATAAATGAAATATTGTGTATATAGTTATCCTTTCAAAAAAATAAAACAAAATAAAACAAGATAATCATGTCCAATATTTGAGTTTTAATGACAAGAACCTATAAATTAATTTAGAATATAAAATATAATTGTGATATTAAATGGGTGAATGGGCGAATGGGTAAATGGATCAAGAACTTTAACCCTAACCTAACACAAAAATTCATATCAATCTAAACCCAACCATTTAATAATTTTATCAAATTTAACGACCTATACTTATTTATTCATTCATGTCGTGTTTGTGTAAAATTTTTTCAGTTTTAGTTACGTGGACCGTTAGCTAGCTCCCTAATTCTATTGTAAGTAGATACAACAAAATGCTAATTTTATCATCCTTCTTCCATTGGTATTCTTATAGAAAAAATTAAAAACTAATATTCTTTATGTTTTTTTATCTCTCAAGCTCTTAGACTCTTAATAGATTAACTTTTTTATCTCTCATATCTCTTTTACTCTCCCAAATTTATTCACAATTTTAAACAAATAAGAACTCCTAAAATAAATCCTAAATTAAAATTGTCAAATTCTTAGATTATGCCACATAGGCAAAATGAGTACTATCAACAACAACAAAACCCATCATGTGTGGTGATGGATTGATAGTAAATAATGATAGGTGGTGGCTGGGACGGTGATAATCTACTTTGTGGTGATGATGATAGGTGGTGGAGGTAGTGGTGGTACTTAGAGAGAGAGAGAGAGAGAGAGATAAATAAAAATAATTTTTTTTTTTTTTAAGAAAAGTGATTTTAGAAACAAATTAAGTAAATTGAAAAATATGAATTGATGAGATAAATTAAAAGGTTAAATATCATTACTCAATAATAATAATAATAAATTCTTGAGTGGTGCTATTAGCGCACCTCCAATAGCCTCTTAAAACCTCTCTTAATATAGTTTACAAATTTACCCCTAACTTAAAAAAATCATGCACACACACATCTTCTTAAGAGTTTGATGAATATTAAAATGTTGTCACTTTACTTGTAGCAAAATTAGTTTACAGTAATTAAAATAAATCCATTCATTTGTAAATCATTTTTCTTGACTATCTAATGCCAATGATGCATTGTTTGATGCATAGAGGAGTCCATATTAATAGTTTTCTTGAGTAGAAATAATGATGATGATGAAAGCACCTTATGTCTTGTTATAAATTTGTCTAGCTATAAATCTTTAGGAGTACTCGCTTGATTCAAAACTTTTCTTATAAAAATAATAATAATAAAAAGCTATTGATTATAATAGACAAAATACACTCTCAAATTTTTAATAAAAGATAAAATATTCTTTTTTATTATAATACCTTTTAATATATTAAATTAAAACATTAGATTTTAAACTTTTTAATAAATTCAATATAATATAAATAATATTAAAATATTTTCAGTATATAAATAATTAAAAAATATAAAATATGATTTCTTTTTTAAGGTTCAAATAATCCCACCTTTAAAATCAACTTGATCTCTACACTTTTTTCACTTTTGAAAGTAGGTGTCTGGCACAATAGTTTCAAATGTTTATTTTATTGACCACCCAAATTAAAAATCTCGAAATATATGAAATTAAAAAAATAATTTAATCTATACCCACTTTTTTATCTTTTGAAAAATAAAATATATGAAAAATAAAGAAATAAAAAACTTTATCTCACCGATCAAAGAAAATTCTCGGTGAAAGAGCGTTGTGGGAACCCGGAAAAAAAGAAAAAATGGGCAACTCTAGAAAATTCTTAGATAGTGTCTCACACGGTTACACGCTTACCGTACACGGACTGCAAGCTAGCTCCCTAATTCTACTATAAGTAGATACAACAAATTGCTTATTTAGTTAATTTATCATCCTTCTTCTACAGATATTCTTATATCGATGTTAATTTACTATAGTTTAACAAAAATGTGCTCTAAGATTTTCCTTTTCTCACCTCTTGTTATGACTATTGTTCTTCTTACTCCTACGAAGCTGGCAGCTAGAAATCCGGACGAGGCTTCCATTGTTATGGTCTTCGTAACATAACAATTGGGTTAATGTTTTTTTTACACAAAGTAAATTTAGTCAGCGAAGTACTAGTTGTTGATGCTGTTTTTCCGCGTGTCTTCAAACAGTGCCTCGAACTTTCTGCTCGTGAATAGCTATAGTATCCAGAACCCTCAGCTCGCGATTAGCTCGAGCTCGAGCAGGATTGCCTTCTTCTTCCCGTTCCGCTGTCTTTTTCCGAATTGTGATCTTCCAGACCTGTACTCACAGAAAACAAAGTCAGGGGTCGCCGGGCGTGTTCCGGCGAAAACCCTCCGACGCTCAAGTCAGTGATAGGGTTGTTCTTTTTGGTATCTCCTTTAGTGAAGAAGACCGAAAAGATGAAAGGGATATTATTCGCCCTCCCTTTTTGAATAGATATGGTGTTTCAGAGAATCCCGATCCCAGAGAAAAAAGGATATCAAGAACCTGTGTATGCTTTTGTAGCCCTTGTGAATCAATTTGTTCAACCCCCTCTTGTGAATCAGAATTTCCAACCCCCGTAACGTACCCCTTCGTTTCCTTTTATACTCCATTTTTCCCGCTCTTTCCATTTCCAGGCTGTCCACTCCCACGTTGGTGCTGTCCACTCCCTCTGACAGCCGGGATTGGCGTAATATTCCCTGGGGATGCGTGGCTGTCTCCTTAATCCGGTCCATGTGGCCAGATCACCATGTCGGGCATATGAGCTAGGAATGATGACTCCATGTGCCGGCCATCGGCAATAGTACCGCCACCATACCACGTGGAGCCCCGGTCAGATATTAAAAGGTGTGCCAATATTCTGAGAAATCGGGTCGGGCTGCCTTGGGCCGGGTCTTTCATTCCATTCGTCTCATGACTGCGCAAACCAGTTGTGCTCGGGGACTTGATCTCTGCGAGCAGGAAAGGAGTGCTCGGTTCTCGACCTTGACGGGCTTTGACCGGGGTGAACGACCTCGAGCAGGCAGAGGAGTGTTCGAGGCTCGAGCTTGACCGGTTTTGATCGGGGTGGACGACCTCGAGTAGACAGAGGAGTGCTCGGGGCTCGCGCGGCTCTGAATTCCTCGACCTTGCCCAGGGGAGATGTCTGGTGAGGTCGTCTTCGTGCAAGTAGTCGGGCCTTCTACTCGAGCTAGGATGTCCTCGGGATGTTTTATTCGAGCTGGAAGGGCCTCGAGAAGCCCTTGCCCGATATTACCCAAACACTAGTGATTATATAGTGAGAAAGTGCATACGAAATGTCACACCATATTACGTATATCTTTGTTGAACCAGTGAATTAATTAGATAACACTATTTGACATTACTGTTTATCATACCGTTAACACATAAAAAAGTATGAGTTTCTCTATAATGTTATATTATGTATATGGGCATTGTTAAGTTACAATTAATGTGAATTACAACCCATTTAAAATAATCCAAAAATCAAATGAATCCTACTATCATATTAATTTTTTTTACATAATTCAAGTACTTTGTAAGTTACATTAATTGTAACTTAATAAAATGCTAGATATAATTACTCTCATATAACATCATTAGATAGTTATTGCTCTTTGAGACTCCTAACTTCAATTTGAATATGCATTTTATTCTCCACCGTCAAAAGATAGCAAATATATATCCCCTCTATGCATTTATTCTCTCTGCTGTCAAAAAATAACAAATATATATTCCCTTTATATTTATCTTCCAAAAGTATAATATAGATAAAACTTAGTTCTTGTGCTTTAAGAAAATAAAACCTATATTCCCTAAATATAAGAATACTCAGATAATCATATATAACTGATGGAGCGGCATAGCGGAAGCGGAATTGATAGGATAAGAAAAAACTAGATATCATTCTAATATAGGACTAAGGCAACGCGATTAGCTTACGCTCTAATTGAAGCATGATTAGATCTGTTCTAATCCAAACGACTTAATGAGATTTTTAATAACGCATAAAGCGAGATTATATGACGCTCTAATCCAAACAACTTTACCACAGAGATTTTTGATAAATAATTCCAGAAAAATTATAAAAGAGAAATCTTATTGAAAAATTGAATTGAAATTATGAAAATAATTACAAAACCTCTCTATTTGTAATAGGGTAATCCTACTTCCCTAATTTAACTTAAAAAGGAGAAACTAAATAACAATTAGAATATAAATAAAAGACTAAGAAATTGTTCCTTAATTAACTCTAATTAAAATAGAAAATAAAATTCTAAAATCTTAAAATAACTAAATTAACGTCCTACATCATACTCCCCCTCTTAAAAGAAACTCATCATCGAGTTTGAAAACAATCTGGAGGATGAAACTTGTAATATAGAAATAAATCATCTTGTAAGTTGAACTTGTTCTCTTTCTCATCAATCTTTCTCGAAACTTTGAAGAATTCATATTTCAACAATTTCTTTCGCTTTACATTCTTTTAGGTAATGAAGACTTCCAAGAACAAACAACAATCAAATAACTTTTGCCTTTCCCTAATTGTCACTCAATGCGCTCTTCAATAGATTTCACATTTTCAAGCAAATCTTCTTCAAGCACAATCTTCTTGCCTTCAATATGAATAGGTAGAACCATTTCAATCATTTCAACTTCTTCAACATTATTTTGCTCATCATCTTCAACACTTATCTTGTTCTCCAAAGAAACATCATACACATTCTTGCATAAATTATCATATTGAAACTTTAAATCAATAATAAATTATACCTTTTCTTCTGTTATCTCAAGTGAGTCTTTTTCAACTATTTCCTTGCAATTAATTATCTGCTTCTGTTCTCTTTTGATGATATTGTTCACAGAAAGTGTAAGATCCGTGATTGCTTGCTCTATCACTACCACTCTCGGGTTCCAAGCTTTCTTAAACGCTTGCAAGACTGCTTCTCTGTTTATCTGTTTTATAATCTCCACAGACATTGCCAACATCACGTTTTCGGAGCGGTCGTATGCAGATAAGTCTGACATATTAGAATTTGGTAGGTATGGATGGTAATTTTCCATTTATTGTCAAATTTCCACGCAATGGTGAAACCTAAATAATGCTCAACTCTCAGGTTTGATGTGATCGGACACTGGTGGCCGTGATTTAGTGTATGGTTGGTCGGATCTAAAACATTTGATGGTGAGGAACACGATGGTGGCTGTGGCTTGGTTGGATTCACGGTGGTTTGGCTAGAAAATGGGCTTGAAATCACAACGACTTGTGTTAGTTTGTGGCAGATTCTGCCGGTGTTTGGTGGCTAGTATAGTTGGGTTTTAGTCGGTGTATCCTGGGGATTCGTGTGGTGGTGGTGCTCGATGGTGAAGGTGGCTGACGACATCGGATTGAGGGGGAGGAGCTTACGGGTTTTGGCTATAGCTGGGTCTTGATTGACGGTGGTTGGCACGTCAAATAGAGGCAGCGATTGGTGGTATGGTAGCCGGATCGTGGTGGCCGTAGTGGTGGATGGTGGCGGCTTGGGTTTTTTTAATTTTTCACTCTTGGATTTCGTAGTGATGGGTTATGGGTATCCAGAAAAGCTTTGCGATTTGCACAGAACCTCTATGATACTAATTGATGGAGCGGCATAGCGGAGCAGAATTGATAAGATAAGAAAAAACTAAATATCGTTCTAGTACAGAACCAAGTCAACGCGATTAGCTTACACTCTAATCGAAGCGTGATAAGATCCGTTCTAGTCCCAACGACTTAAGGAGATTTTTAATAACGCATAAAGCGAGATTAGATAACACTCTATTCCAAATAACTCTACCAGAGATATTTTTGATAAATAATTCTAGAGGAATTATAAAAGAGAAATCTTATTGAATAATTGAATTGAAGTTATGAAAATAATTATAAAACCTCTCTATTTATAATAGAGTAATCCTACTTCCCTAAGTTAACTTTAAAAATGAAACTAAATCACAATTAAAATATAAATAAAAGACTAAGAAATTGTTCCTTAATTAACTTTAATTAAAATAGAAAATAAAATTTTAGAATCTTAAAATAACTAAATTAACTTCCTACATCAATAACTCTAAACATTTTTATCTTTTCACTACGCAAATAAACAATCATTTTAAGAAATGTGATAATTAACTTTGTAGACAGTTTTAATTATTTTATTTCAAAATTTTGTTAAAAAAAAGATTATGAAATGGCTTGGATTAAGATGGATGTTATTATTTTACACTTTTTTATTGTAATCAGAATAAAATGCTTTTTGTAAAACAGTGCAATAAGTTTTTTTTACATGAAATAGTAAATTTCAATTTCAATTAAGTGTAACAAATCGTGAAACAATTTTATCCTGTGTTTTTTTACCATATTAAGCCATGCCCTTTCATAATTGCTTTTAATTTTTTTATTAAAAAAATTTTATTATTTATTTTGATGAATTTTAAAAATTATTAAATAATCTGACAAAAAATTAAACCTTTCCCATGGTCATCTATATATTGAAAATCGTAATATTTTTAAGGAAAATTAAGTAAATTACACTGGCCAAGCTTAATTTATTACAATAATTAACTGAAATAAACTCATTAAATTAAATAATTTTATTGTAGGGCTCGGGTTAAGATGGATAGTATTATTTCATAAATTTTAGTAGTTTAACAAAATAAAATGTTTTTCAAAATATTTCTTTGACATTTTAAATGGAACAATAATATTTTTATTTTAAGGAATCATTCAAGTTATGAAACCATTTTATCCTGTAATATTTTTTTTATTTCCTTCAAATGTTTTAAGAAAAACAAGAATAGGTTTAGGGGATGGTCTTGAAATTTTAGAGTATACAAGTCATACTTTTAGAAGGAAGGTCATTGAAACCCTATGGTTTTTTCAAATGTACACAAAGATCCACTTAATTTCAAAAATAGTTACTTAGACTTATTTTTTATTATTATAAAATTTTATTATAATAATTCAAAAATTAACTTTAAAATTTTAAAATAAATAAAAATTTAATATTCATATAATTATCTAAAAGAATTAACATATTTCTAATTTAAAAAAAGAAAAAGAAATTTATGTTAAATATTATCAATTTGTTAGATCCCATTCTATTCCTAACGCTGTTACCATTGGTCCTTATAAACCCCAAGTTTTAGCTTCTTCTCCACCAATAATTCCTGCCCGTTCAACTCATTCTAAAATTATAGGGTTTTGCGTAGTAAGTTTTTGATATGCAGTAACCCCGATTAAAAAATAATTGTAAAAACCCAAACATTTTTCTATTCAACCATGGGGTAAATCTGCCGTTACCCCTCCTATATGAAAATAATTGTCCATCATTATCATATCAGTAACAGTTTCAAATAGATCATATATGAATTTTTTCTTTGACAATATATATATAACAGAAAAAAAAACGAGTCTGTGCATTAATATTTGTCATAAAAGAGTCAAGCCATAACAGATGGGAAGTATTATTTTTTGTGTGATTCTTTTAAATTTCATTCTAATTCATTTAAATTTCATTCGGATGAATTATAAATCTCCAAAATAATAGATAGAAAAACCACAAATAGAGCCTTTACAACACTCATCAAAGGAGCAGTACTTCTCATCATCTAATTAAAAACTAGGATTTGGAGTTATTAAACAAACCAAAAAACAACCTTATCTGTTATCTCTGTGTACCAAATATACTAAATAATTCAAAATTAAAAAGGTTTATTATAATTAAATATAAAAAAAGGGAAATTGTTGGCTATGCTGGAAGTATCCCTATTAATTATTAAATAGGGGAAGATGATATTATAGATATGGAAAAATTATTGTATAGAAAATATTTTGATTAGAGAATTCTTAATTTTTATCTTAAAAACAAGGTTAATAAGGAAGCCTGAGTTGATATGAACACCGGTTCCAGTAGCAATCAAAATATATTTTTTAATGTTAACAAAGTATGTTTAAAATCATTCATGAAATCGAGAGAATTTATGTGTATATTGAGTAGATCATGAGGATCTGGACAATCATCATGTCCCTAAAGTTATGAACGTTATGAGATATTTTCATTAACGGCAAATCCCACAATAATTGAGTTCCAAAACACCAATATTGTTCCAAAACTCGAATGCTAACCAGACCGCACCTCCTCAAATCTTTCGATGGAGAAATAGGTTATGGCTTTGTGGCAATTAACCGATTGATTTCTTTAACAAGGCATGATTTGGACAAGTTCTTCATGTATGGTTGATTAAAATATTCATTAGCTATACAAAGAATTTTCAAATTTTTAACTTAAATTAAACAGAAAGCAAACAAATTAAAGGGAAAAGCTTTATTTTGTGGTATATTACAATTTCGAGATAGCTCTGGTTTAAAGTCAATTTTTCTTTGTGAAGTCATCGTGATGACATCTTTTGACTAAGGTAAATAATGAAAAAGTAGTAAACTTTTATTTTTTATTTTTTTTTTTTAAGTTACACTTCAATGATTCTTTAGTTATTTGTTATTTTGATATATATAGTTAAGATTAATGAAAGAATAATAACTAAAAAACACTCATTCTCAAATACTCATTATTGCCTACACATAATACGCAGCCTCGGAGGTGAAGGAAGTAGACCGGTATGGTGGTACTCAGGCCTTTGAAAATCCCGGGACGTGCGTGGCTGTTGGTTGCCCTGGAAAAACAGTTGCTGCAAAGACTAAAGCCAAGCCTGACAATCGATTCACCATATACAATGTGTATCCAAATAAATGGTTCTTAAATTTATGTGCTGTTAGAGACTTTTTCTAATATTTCATGGGCGCATTTACCGTATTAGCTATATTATATTATAATATATTGCATTAGTATTAAGTTATAATGCAATTTTATATTTTGTGCAATTTAGACTACATTAGTGTATTATATGTAATAATATTTTATATTATTATTCATTTTACTATTAATTTAAAATTAATATTATTAATTATGTATTTATTATTAGTTATATTAAATTATTTTAAAGCAATTAATTTTTATATATTAATTATTATAATATAATAAAAAATTTTTAATTATTATTATACTTTGAGTAATGCTACACATCCTAAAATTTTTATCCCAAATAATCATCTTAAATGATGTGACATCTATCAATTGATTAGTAAAATAATATAATTTATTTATTTTAATTTTACTAATCAATTAATGAATGTCTCATCCTTTGAGATAGTTATTTGGGATAAAAATTTTGGGATGTGTAGCATTATTGTTATATTTTATACATTATATAGTTCTATTAAATTTTTAAATGATAACCAATTTTTATACATTAATTATTAAACTATAATTAAATAACATGATATTATATTATATTTTTATCTTTAAATATTATTTAATTATTTATTATTAGTTATCTTAAATTTTTAAATAATAATTAATTTTTCAGTAAAGGGTGACTTCATCATTTAGTACAGACAAAAGTCCTACATGGGAAAGTTAGCATTTCCTGCCCCCTTGTTTAACCAATAAATATGTGCATTATGTTTCAAGATAGTGATAATAAAAAATTAATAATCAAAGCTTATTAATAATAAGCCATTAACAAGGTATCTAAAGTACTTTGTTTTAGTTTGAAATTATTTATTTATTTATTTATTTAAAACATGTTATCAGCACAACAGTTGATTTGACATGATTAATTTAATTTTCACTGCTTGTATTTATTTATGCTTTATCATTATTATATTTTTATATTGTCAGTTTATTATTTTGTTAATTTAATTGTTTAGTTTATTATTTTGTTAATTTAATTGTTTATAACAATTTTAATATATATGGTTGGTTCTATTATACCATCTATATTGTTAATATGTTATTATTCTGTTACTATGGTTGGGTTTTTTTTTTTTTTTGTTTATATGACTGGTTTAATTGGTTGACAAGTTATTTTAATTTCAATAAATTAAGATTTATTCTTGCATGTATTTGTCTTTGAATATTATTATTGTATCCTGAAGTTTATAACATAAATAAAATGGTGAGAACCTAAAGTCATAATATGATTAAGAATCAAAACATAAAGTTTTCAGTTATGATTTTAAAAGCTAGAACTTGAAGTTATAGATATATGCAAGATGTTTGTACATATTTTGCAATTTTTTTGTTTATATTGAAATTGTGATACTTGTTTTTTCTATTATTAATACAAAATTTTCAAAATTGACAAATCTCACGAACTTGCAAATTTCCTCTCTTGACGTTTTTGGAAGAATCCCAAGAAAAGTTTGAACAAACTTCAAAGAAGTGATATATGTACCTGAAACCAACATAGGTGAGTAAATAGAGAATACCTAGGGGTGTGAGAAAACTCTCTCTAAGAAACTCAACAAAATAACCTCGTAGCTTCGAGAGAAGGGGTGCCTCCTCACAAAGGGAATGGCAGTGACCAGGCCCAGGCAACAGTTTACCAAAAACACAGATCTCCGTAACATCTTAAGAATATCTTTCTTGGGTGTTGGACACCAAAATTCACCTACAAGATATGGGTCTGAAAGGCACTACAGCAGAAGGAAATGAAGGATCTTTGGATGGTTATTTTTGGATTGAAGAAAAATAACCAAGAATGGGTCTTTCTAGGGTTTTGTAGGAAGAATGTATTAAACCAAGCTTATTGGTAGTCCCAGTATGAGAAGGACCGGCTGTGGTTTATACAGGTCTCAAAACTTGCAAGGAAAAATTTAAAATTGTGGAGTAAATCACCCCACTGCTTTGGACCTAAAACCTTTAAAATTGTGGCATTAGAGTATGCTCGGCTCAGAATGAGACTCACTAAGAAAGAAGTGTTTAAACTTGACAGACTCAGTGTACTCGAGAATGGCTTGATAGTAAGGCTGGGGTTTTGTTAAATCTCATTGTTTGAAAAACCAGCCTTTGGGGAAAAACTTTGAAAGAGCTTGATCATGCCTATTGAGAGATCTCTTGTATTTGCAGACAAGTTTCCTGATAGGATTCTTGATAAAACTCAATCACAAAGATTTCTTGGTAGTCTAAATTATGTTATTGAATTTTGTCCTAACATAAACAGGATATCTAAGCCTTTACATGACAGACTTAAGAAAACCCCTGTTGTATGGACTGATGAACACACTAAAGTTGTAAAGATAATAAAAATTGTTGTTAAAGAAACTCCATGTTTATATCTTTCTAATCCTACTTTACCTAAGGTTGTAGAGACTGATGCATCAGACTTAGGTTATGGTGGAATTTTAAAACAGGTTGAACATGATAAAGAAAAAATTGTAAGATATGTTTCTGCTCACTGGAATGATAAAAAATCTACTTTACCTAAGGAACTTGACTTTAGTTTGAAACAAAGAGACTTTGGAACTTGAAATAGCAAGTCCATCTTTTTTAGTAGCATAATAAAAAGTCTTTAAATGTTTGAAATGCTGATCAATTGTGTGAGAAAAGATCAACACATCATCAATATAAACAATGCAGAATTCAGAATAAGGATTATAGATGTCATTCATAATCCTCTAGAATTCTGAGGGGGCATTCTTTAAACCAAAAGGCATAACTGTCCATTCATACTGTCCAAATGGAACAGTGAATGCAATTTTATACCTGTCTTTAAATTTAAAACCACCATTATAAACAGAGGCATCAACTTTGGATTTGATTTTTAATTTTGAATTGTTTGCTGCAGATAATCTCTCATTTGTTTTCTTATGAAAACATTTTGGGACAATATCTTCTCTAATACAATTCAAATCAGCACCAGAGTCAAAGAGGGCAATGGTGTCAATCTCAAAGTCTCTTGGGAAAATCAAAGTGATTTTAATTAAATATTTTCTTGTTGTAATTTGTTTTAAAACAAATAGAAAATCATCGGGTATAGACTCCATGTTATCAAGGCTTTGATCATTTTTATTGCCATCATCAGATTCTGGTTCTTTATCAGAATCCTCCTACAAATGTATTCGTAAAAGAAGTTGAACTGTTTCAGAATCACTCTTCTGTTTTTCGTTCAACTCTTTTATTTCAGCTTTAATGTCATTGATCTCTTTTTGAAGATCTTGAATATTAGAAGTTGACTTTTTTCTCTTCTTCTTATCCAAGATTTCAGTAAGATCATATGTGTTCTTTTTAAGAATAGGGGCTTTAGATGTTTCAGGATTATCTTTTACCTCTAAGGTCTTTAGAAGTTTATCCAGATACTCTCTCTGGAGAGCAGGATCAGAGATATGTTTGACTAATTCAAGAAAAGTTTCTTGTTCCTTAGTCAACACATTGACTTTCTTTAAATAAGAACAAGTATTAGTAGAGCTACTGTATTCTGATTCAGAATCAGAGTTTAGTAGTTCATCAATTTGTAAAGGTTCACTGTCTCCTGTCATAGAAGATTCAGAGCTGGATGACTCAATTAGCAAAGGAGCTAGCTTCGCTAAAACTTCCTCTTCGAGGTCGAGCTCGTGGAGTTTTTTGCTCATACGACAGTATTGTGCAGTATGGCCTTTTTTATTACACTTGTAACAAACAGCTTCTTTGTAATTAAAAGGGGCTTTAGGTTTGCATTTATCCCTAGAGGACTTTTCTTCTTATAAGGCCTTGGAGGCTTCTTATAATAAGGTTCCCTAGAGTCTTTGAAAGGCTTTTTATCTCTTTTCGACTTGTAATGTTTTTTGTACGGTTTAGAAGAACACTTACCATTACAGTCTTTAGAGGTAAAAGCTTTAAAAGGATCATAATTGAACTGCTTACAAAAGCCGCCCAATTCTTGTTTTGATCTTTTAAGCTCCCATTTTAATCTTTTCTGGAGTTTTAAATCTTAACAAATCTTTAGGCCTTCCTTATTGACAAAACTGACAAGTTCACCGTAGGTGAGATTGTCATAAGGAATTTGGTTATCATATAAGGCTTTAATGGAGTTTCTAACCTTTTCACCCAAGAGGGTTGGTAACCCTGCAAGGAACTTTTCTTTCTAAGTGACATAATTTGCATCATCTCTCAAAAGAGTCTAGTGAAGAAGGTAGATTTATAATCTTGGAAATCACTAAGTTTCTTGCATCTCAAATTATGCAATAACTCAGCATTTTTATCTCTTAGACGAGAAGGATCACCTATAAAATGAAGAGAAATTGTAACTATCAGGGTAGCTACAGCATCTTGAATAGGCTCATTTAGTTCATCACAGATGGGTGCTCCATATTCATCTGTTTGAATAGCATTTAGGATATCAGATTGTTGCTGTTTGGTGAGAAGATGATCCCACCAACCTTTAGGTTGACCAGTAAACCCAGCAATCAAGATTTCTGCAATGGTTTTGTCAGAAGTTCCTGATTGAGTTTCATAGGCATTGGCTGCCATGGTCATCTGTTGCAACAACCCAAGAATGTTATATTCAGACATTCTATCTATGTTCCATTCATAGACAGAAGATGCATTAAACCTTGATTGGTTTAAAGCACTTGGTCTGTTATCAATAGCCAAATCTGGTGGAGATCTGACTTTGGGAAGAGCTAATTCCCAATTAATTTTGTTTGCTTTAGGAAGGGGTTCTCCTTTAAATGCTTCTATTTCAGAAGAGGCAATAGAAGACTGATCATATTCCAGTTCACCAATCTTGCTAGATTGTGCACTGTCTGGAGTAATTTGAACTTTACTTGAGGAAGAAGAAACTTCTATCCTATCAAGTTGTTCACGAATAGCTTTAACAAAACTGATTTAGATTATTGGACTAGCTTTTGACTAGTCTTAGAAACTTGGAAAAACTCAAAAATAGGCTTTTTAAGCTTTTTCTCAGAATCAGACTTTGTTGTCTTTGAAGCGGAAGGAATAGCAAAAGTAATAGGAGAAACAGTTATAGTTGACTTTTGGAATTGGTTTTCCAATCTAGCCAACTGTTTTCCTATTGTATTTAGATTAGTATTACAGAAATTATTCTGTTGAATAATACTATCTAAATCAACTTCTGGATCTTTAGGCTTATGAATTTTATATGGTGAAGCTTTAGTTTGGATAGGAGGATTACCATGGTCAATGGTTAAACTCCTAAGAGGTGGATGTTCTGCTTCTATAGTCCTATCACTATCAGAAAGAGTTCATTCAGGAGTTTTCTTTCTGGTAACAATATGATTTGACTCCTTAAAAGGATAACCAATGTGCTTCTGACCAATCAAAGAAGAAAATGCGAACTTTATGCAAATTTACGAATTCATAATAAATGTTTTGAATTTCTTTTCTATGGTTTAAGAAATTTTTGAAAAACCAAAGTCTTTTTTCTTTGTTACTCTCAGAATAAAAATCATTATAAAGAAGATTCTTATCTACTTCAAACTCTTTTATGATGACATTAATCCTATTCTCCGTTACAGTAGAGAATGAAGGAGAAGGTTCTTTCTCTTCCTGTTCTTCATCCTGTTGCCTGCTAGTGTAATTGGGATGTGGTACACTAGTGGTATAGTCAACAGAATGGATAGATGAGCTAGGCATATCCGAGGTGGAGAACCTAGGCTGACTCTTTATGGGTTGGAAAGGAAGATTTATCATAGAAGGTATCTTTGAAAATCTTTTTTCTATAGAAGGTATACTTGTGCTTGAATCCTTGTAAGAGAATCTAGAAGATATAGATCTCCTAAAGGATAATTTGACTTTACCATCTGAATACTGAGTCACATTTTGCAACTCTGTATTTGGCTCAAGTTGTTTTAGAATCACTGGTTCAGTGGCTCCTTCAAGAATCCATTCCTCTGGAAGATGGACATCTTTCCATTGGATGGGCTTTGGAATGACAGTATTGCCTTTAGAGAGGTCAGTTTGCATGAGAATAGTCTCTTCTCTTTTTGACTGATATTTATGCTATGTGTTAAATGCAGAATGCATGGCTTTATAAGAGATTTTAAAAATTAATGCAACTGGAATTGACCCTTCAACCATATGATAATTATGGGTTTTAATTTAAAGAATCATACTTTTTAAAATATTTTTATCTTTAAGTGAAAATGTTATATTTGGATAACAGCTAAATGAAATAGGTCCTTTACGGAGACTTTATTCAATGCTACTGAGCAAGGAATCATCAAAAGAGAAGAATCTCCCATCTCTGAGGATTGCCAGGATTGAAGTGTCCAATCCTTCTTTAGTCAGGGGCTTTATCCCAACTTGGATTAAACCAATGTGGACATAGTTGAAATTCTTTTCTCTTAACTTCTTTAAAGATTGTTCTGAGAACAATTGGATTGTCTCAAATGGCTTTGAAAGTGTTATGTCATGTTCTTCAATTCTAATGACATAATCGTTCTTTAAAAAATCAAGTTTTTTAGTTTTATAAATTATCTCTTTAGAAATCTTTGGTAGTTCCCAAAAATCAATAGCTTTATTAAAATCTTCAATTATGAATTCTTCTGAATTCACTACATGCTTTGAATCACTAGTCCTCTCGGAGGAAGAGCTAGAGAAGGATGATGCTCTACAGAGTCAAGAATCCATTTTAGAAACCTATGTTTAAGTTTTAAACAGACAAGAAAGACTACAATCCATGGCTAAGAATTGGTTTTACTGCCCTTCAACCAATGGGGACTTACGACCAAATGCTACCGCGGCACCCAGAGGTAACACTCACCTCTCCTGCAAGTGTTCAACTTTTACACAAACCTCTAACCTAGACGCTCTAAACTATACAACACTATCATCTCCTTGGCTCTGATACCAGTAGGGAAATAGGACCGAAGGATGATAGTGTAGATAGGAAAATAAATAAAATTTAATTTTAATAAAACTTTAAATCGTTAGGTACGTGACGTTGTTGAACCAGATGATCGTAGAGTTAACTACGCTTTGAGATCAAATCTGACTTAGTACAGATCTAGATCCTGCATATCGGGTGTCCAGCCGATATACCGTTTTAGACTTTAGAATAAAAAAATAATTTAATAATAATAAAATAAAACAGAATCCTATGCAACCCTAGGCAACACAGGCTCAAACACAGTACCAAGATCTAGATCCCAGATCTGGTGCTCTGAGTGAAAGGAGGGAGAAAAGAAGTACAACCGAGGGGAGAGATCCGGTCTCTATGCCTCGGAGGCTAAGTAACAAGTTTTATGGCAGATCTGATATAGATCAGTCTACAGATCATGCATAAACTTTAAAATTTAAAACATACACCCTTAGATCTATGCTTTAAATAAATAAATTACAGAGCTTTAAATACTTTAAATGCTTTATATTAAACTCAAATTAAATGCTTACATTTAGAAATGGAAGCTTAACAGCTTTAAAGAGAATTACAGAAGATGAAGAAAGGGAAAATCAGAAGACAGGAGTAGTTTCCTCAAAGTCTTCTTCCCATTTTCCGAGAGAGAGAGAGAGAGAGAAAAGAAAATAGAGTAAAATCGTTAAAGAGAATTCTGAGGAGTCTACAGTCTTCCTGTAGAATTTATACACAAAATTTTTAAATTGTAGCGCATCCTATAGCAATGGACTGTACACTGTGGCGCGTCCTGTAGCTTTAAAGACTTTACTGCTGGGAGCTTGAGCACAAATGACAAGCAGGCTTTGTTCTTCGAGCACGAGTAGGTGAGCTCGGGAACGAGCAGACTTTTACTCCGAGCAAGAGCAAGGACTTCGAGCTCGAGTAGGCATTGGCTTGAGCATGAATAGGGACTTCAAGCTCGAGCAAGCTTTGGCTTGAGCATGAGCAAGCTAGTGCCTTGATCTTTAAGAGTAATTACAACTGAATACATCTTTACAAGTACAAAAGAAATTAAATACATATGGAATATTAATAATTTATAGAAACTGGAAAATAAATTCTTTAAAAATTTCTTTTTTTTTTGTGCTTTTGCTTTTGCTTTACATCAACAAAACAAATATTACAGACTAAAATTTATTTTTGGGGCTTTACATCAACAAAACAAATATTACAGACTAAAATTTATTTTTGAGGCTACTTTAATCTTATAAGCACCATCCCCAGGCCATGTGTGCACGGTTTGACCCCTTAGCTCCCTTCCCCCCCCCCCCCCAAACCGGGTTACTAGGGGGACCCTTAGCCGGGCGGTCCCCTTTTCAAGCACATGGGACCCTGATCTTGGGCACATATGACCCACGGTACCTGGCCAGTCATTGCTGGCTCCCAGACATTTGCTGGATTTTTAGCAGGCGTCTGGAATCTTTAAATCATTAGGTACGTGGCGTTGTTAAACCAAATAACCGTAGAGTTAACTAAGCTTTGAGATCAGATCTGACTTAGTACAGATCTAGATCCTGCACATCGGGTGTCCAGCCAATATACCGTTTTAGGCTTTAGAATAAAAAAAAATTAATAATAATAAAATAAAACAAAGTAGAGAATCCATTTTCAAAGATACCTTTTCCTCTTTTCGACTTGTAATGTTTTTTGTACGATTTAGAAGAACACTTACCATTACAGTCTTTAGAGGTAGAACACTTACCATGACATAACCCTATTTATTTAAAAAATATATATATATTCCTTCACCATTATACCGATACTGTCCATAGAGCAAATACTCTAAGCTGATAACATTACTTTTAATTTGTGAAAAAAATAATGAGCTCATGATGAAAAATCATGAATTACGTCCAATTTCTTCTTAATAATTCCCAAAAGCAAATGCAAGTACACGTATCAATAGTGGATGTAATCGAGGAGACGAGAGTGGGTGTGGTTATTACCCGTGATGGTTACAAGTATTCAAGCAATAAAACAATAGAAATAGATGCCACATAAAATGGAACGCCGATAAAGATGTAATAAGTACAATGATACAGAAAAGAATAGCGATAGAAATGATCATGAACAAATTTTTCACCGATATGGAAGAAAAGGGCATTAATCATGCATCTACTGTACAGACAAACATTTAATTGACCTATACCAAGCATCCAAGAAAGGAAAAGGAAAGATTGAGATTAATCTTGTCGAGAACATAGATTCTGTTGATCTAACTCATCTTGATGTCTCTAATTTATTTAAGGCCACAAAAGGGTAAATCAATCACTTAATTGGTAATGGAAATATCCACATTAATTATGCTCTTATTATTATAACATAATTATTATGTTACTAATTTGTTAGGTTATGAACTTTTTGTAGTTTCATCGAATGTACTTAATATATAATTTGAATGTTAACATGAACTTTTGTTTAATATGAGATTATGGATTTTAGTAATAAATTATTTATTTTGGAAATGAAAGTCATGGATGTATGTTTTGGCTGACAGTTCAACTACACACAGTATTTTTCAAGATAAAAAAATATATTTTTCAAAATAGATTACTTGAAGGAAAAGTAAATAATGTATCTGGTCCTGCAGACTTAATTGAAGCCTTCAAAAGAGCTATAATCTTGTTAGCAAGTGGAATAAAACTAATAATCCAAAAAATTATATTCCGCAAGATAAAAAAAAAATTCTGCTGAGCTTCAAAGATATTTGCCAAAATGCATATCATATTGAGAGTTAAAATAAAAATAAATTGGAATATCTCAGCATTACTAAAATTGTCTCAAGATGAAATACATATTAGAAAAGCTTCCAGCATTCTCATCAGGATTGTATTATACAATCATAAATGCAATTGAGAGCTACGTAGTAATAAACCAGAAGTTCATAGATCCAAGAATATTTATATTGTGGAATCATCACCTTTAACACCCACGATTTACGATGATGAGTAAAATTATTAAAAATTCTTGTTAACATCAATTAAAGAACTAGAAGATTTTATTATCCAATGAGATTGTTTGTACTGCTTACTAATAAGGAAAAATTTTTGTTAAACCATCACCTTCTAAGGTTAGTCATGAATCTCCATCACTTTTACAAAGAATTCAAGAAGATATATGTGGACTAATCCATCCACCTAATGGACTATTTCGTTACTTCATGGTTATGATTGATGCATCCGCATAGTAGTCACATGTTTCTGTGTTGTCCATTGACAACATTCTATTTGCAAGAATGTTTACCCAAATTAAAAGATTAAGTGTACATTTTCCAAATTATCCATTTAAAATCATTCATCTAGATAATGCTAGCGAGTTTACATCTAAGACATTCAAAGGCTATTATACATCAGTTGGTATTGGTGTTGAACATTCAGTTTCACATGTGCATACACAAAATGAATTCGCATACTATATTATGTTGCATTAGCTATATTGTACTATAATGTATTGCATTAATACTAAGTTATAACATAATTTCATATTTGGTGCAATATAGACTGTATTATATGTAATAATATTTTATATGATTAAGTATATTACTGTTAATTTGAATTAATATTATTTAAATTTATTAATATTTAAGTATGTATTATTAGTTATATTAAATTATTTTAAAGTAATTAATTTTTATATTTTAATTATTGTAATATAATCTAGTAATGCAATATTTTATTATATTTTTATAAATAATGTAATAGTTTATTATATTTTTATTTATTAATTATTATAATGTAATATAATAAATAATCTAATACTTATTTTCTAAAAATAAATATAGAAATAAAAATACATTATAATATTATTGATTAATAAATTATAAATTTATATATTAATTATTATAATGTAAAAAATAAAATAAAAATTAATATTATTAGATAATATAATATTAAACTACAAATTTACTTTTATTGCTTTAAAAAAAAAGGTGTTCATGAGGCAAACTACTAGTGCATTATAATAAGCATAATGCAGCAGTTGCTACATAATGCAATGCTGTCTCATGTTATGAACACACTCAAACTGAATAATTGACCCTAATTGAATAACTAATAATTAGATATAGATGAAATTTAATCAAAGAAATAGTAAGAGATCTAAAGTAGAACAATTCAATATTTACAATAATCAAACTTTTATATACTACAAAAAGTGACTTATTTAAATTTTAAAAAAAAATATCTCTATAGACGGCATGTATGCCAATAAAATAATTTTGCTACTGAAAGTATGTTATTATTTATCGATCACATTTAATTGATGTCGCTAAAAGTTATAGCGACATATTATTGATTGTCACTAGAGATGGCAATGGGCACGACCCGTAACGGGTTTGTCATTACCAAACCCACATCCGCACAAAATTTGAATTACCAAACCCTACTCGCAACCTATTGTGGGGTTTTAATTTTTTAAGAAAACCCGCCCGCTACGGGTTTTTTTATTACCAAACCCGCAATGATACTTAACTAATTTTTTACAGGTCCCTACGTTTGAAATTACAATTTCTATTCTTGTTGTAAGCGAATCATTGTCACTGAGATCAAAGACTTACTCTATCTTTTACCTTAAATTTTTCAATAGATTTTTAATCAATATATAAGAAAACTCAATAATATTAATCAATATACTAGAAAATTGATTTTTAATCATATCAAATTAACATATTAAGTTAGCCAAAAGTACAAAATTATATATGGTGATTTTAAACAAGCTAAATTAAATCATATCAAATTAACATGTTAATTTATAACTAATTTTAAATCTATCAAATTAACATGTTGAGCTAGTTGAAAATATAAAATTATGCATACTGATTTTAAACAAGCCTAACCTATAACTATGCATATATCAATCACACAATTTTCAAATGTAATCAAATAACAAAAAATTGATGAAAATTATAGATTAATAGCAACATATAATTATAAAAATAAATTCCACTTTGACTCTAAGGCTACGTTTGAAAGGCATAAGTAGATTGGATTAGCTTTTATGATTAAATTGTACTATATTAGAATGGATTAGACTGAATTATATATAACTTTATCTTTTATTTGGTATAATATCAAACATGCTATATTAATTTAATTTAATAAAACTAAATAACTACTTAACTAATATAAATATTTTTAAATTTTATTGATAATTAATGTCTTTAATATTTAATTTTCTATATTTTAGACTACTCTATTAATTCATGACAATCAAACATATTTTGGATTAGATAATTTTATTAGTCTCAAAATTTAATCTAATCTCATAATTTATCCAAGCTCCCAAACATAGCATAAAGGTACTAGCTAAAGCATATGCACTAGGTTTCGTCGTAAACCTAATTGGTTACTTTCAATTACGTAAATCAATAGTTCAAACCGCACTCAAAGGTAGGGCATTTCTCATTTTTATAGGAACTTCTGTATCAGAAACAATGGTATCTCCAATTATAGCCCCTCTGGGATGTAAAATATATCTCTTCTCACCATCCCCATAGTGTATGAGACAAATGTATGCATAGTGAAAATAATAGCTTATATTTTTAGGTAATTAGGTTTAAATATTTTTAAAATAAGCTCCCAAACATAGTGTAAAGGTACTAGCTAAAGCACATGCATTAGTAGTGAAAATAATACCTTATATTTTTAGGTAATTACATTTAAATATTTTTAAATTAAAAATTTTTAAAAAAATATTGTGGGTTTGGTGGATACCCATACAGGTATCCGCTGGATATTTTGTAAATACCAAGCCCACTCTCAACCTAGTACGAGTTTAGATTTCTAATACTAAATATGCCTGCAACCCGCAAAACTACTCGTAGCGGGCGAGTTTTGGCTGGTTGGTTTTAACAGGTTTGCAAATACGATTGTCATCTCTAATTGTCACAAGCTTTTATTTATGGCTAAAACTTAATTAGAGTGACAATTTTAAGTTGATAATCATAAATTAAGATAGATTAAATTTTTATTTATAGAAAGGTGTAACACCCCAATTCAACCAATAAAAGTACTAAAGTGAAATTGAAGTGAAACTGTCTTTCATCATTCTCATTTCTAAAACCACCAAAATACTTTTCAAACAATAAAAGTTCTAAACCTCTAAAGAAAATAATAATGAAATAACATATCTTCAAATAAATATCATCCAAAAGGAAGCTAAAATATCTATAGATTATTAGCATAACATAGTTTCCCCAAAAAAAAAAAAAATCGAGCTTTTATTCTTCCTCCTAAGACCATAAGCTCATATCGTATAACTCTATCTTTGTAAATCATCATTTAACAATATAATAAATCAAAACATCATAAAGTATTTAAATCCTTTAAACATAACAAAAACATTTTAAACACATAAAACATAGTTTGCTCATGCCTCATAGTATCACCTGTAGACTTGGTGACCCAGCCATATAAAATCATTAAGGGTACTATATCTTGCAAAAATCATTAACATTAACTTCGAATGCACAAAAAATTCGGCTAGCCTTCCATAATATAACATAACATCACTTTAGACAATGAGCCAAATCATTTAAAATCATTGTTGAACTTTTAATAATTTGTAAGCTTCCATAAATTACATTTAAATAATTGATGATTATTTCAAAGTATTTGACTTGAAACAATTTAATAAAGGTTTTCATTTTTGAGACAATTTATAACACAAGTTTTAATAAAAAAGTTTTGTTATAAATAATTTTAAAGAATGATTTCACTCAACAAAATATTGTAATAGACTAAATAAATCAGTTTCATATACTCTTCATTCAACATAATGCATACCTTGAATTGAAAGTAATTTAATAGTGCAATACATGTACCATGCATGAATCTACTTCAATCATCAGAAATAAAAAGAATAATAACTTCAACCACAAGCTCACTGTCGTCTTAAAAACATTAATACACATTCTTATCAATATCATTATTCATTCTGACCTTCATATAAATCGAACATAATCAAGCCTAATCATAAGCACTAAACCGTCAAAGCTAGTCTTAAACTAACCATCCTATACAAGCTGATTTTTTCCAAGCCAATCATAGATCGGAAAATTATAAAAATAAGAAAAAGAAACCATAAGGCATGTGTAGAATTTCATATATAAATTAAAACAATGAATAAAAGTCAGAAACATATTGTAAAAAGAATTTTACAAGCAAATATCAACACTGTCCAGTAACGATAAAAACAGAGGTCGCTGAATTGGGAAATTCATAAAATATTTAATACAACTCATAAAATTAGATACCTTTAAGTTTACAATAGTAGAAACATCAAAAAACAACATATCAAATTTCTAGAATTTTTGAAGATGTGAAACTATTTTAAACGAATTTATATTAAGAGACCAGCAAACCTGTCCAGAAACTTTTAGATTTGAGTTTTGTATTTCAAAAATTCATAACTTAATGTTAACTCAATGAAAATTAGTCAAATAAACTACAAATCATATAGACTCATAATATTATACGAGTATAATTTTTATAGGTCATTTTATGGCTTTTTAGCAGCTAAAGAAAATTTACCATCAGCCATCATAATTTTGGAAAGCAGTCTCCAGAATTGTAGCAGTCCAACATAACGATTTTTAATAATTTTTATACTCAACCAAAAATTATGAAATTAAACATATCAAAAGTAGAAATAACTAAGATTAAAGGAAAAAATAAATTTAATTTGTAAACATCATTGTCTAGTCAGAAAAATTGGCGAAGTCAGACCTGCAGCTGAAAATCAGAATTTTCCATCACCACCGTTCCAAATTCGAAAATTCACAATAAATTGGTTACTTGGAATCTCTTTACACAAAATACAGCATTGAAAACCTTAGAATGTCTATTTTAATTTTATGGAAACATCATGCAGAAATTAGATAAAAAATAGAAGGAAAAATAGTAATCAAATCACATTGCCCATGTCTCATAATGCCTATCTAATCATTCATGTTAAAGAAAACAAATCATGCATTCATTATCAAACATATAAGATTGTATTAGAGGACATGTATTAAGGAAAGATAAATACCTCAAAAATTCCTTCAAATGTACATAAAAGAAAACCCTATAATTTCTTTGTTTATATATGTTTATTAGGTTAAAGAGTTTTAAATTGTACGGAGATAAGAGAGTTTAAGTTTCATATAAACTCATGCTTTTAAAATTAAAATATTAAAACATTATATGATAAACACATGATTTTATAAACAAATTATACCTTATCTCAAATAATGATAATTAAAATAAATTCACACAAACAAAAAGTAAATAAGAAATTAGATAAACATAATTAAATTCAAACAATAAGGAACGGGTATTACAAAAGGTGACATTAATTTAGTTTTGTTCCTAATATACCATTAATAACTATAAGGCAAAACAGAGCATTATCTAATTCAAGTTATTAATAATTTGTTCAGAAGATTTGATATTGTAGATAACATCTCAATCTCTTTGGATTTGGAAAAATACAAATAAGAAAGGAGACGAGCGCTAATTGTGAAACCAACCTAGTCGCTCCACTTTCAGTCTATGATATGTATAACTAGCTAACTACCACATCCGCTTTCACAAAGGAAGACTAAAATGAATTTGAATAACAGAAAATTTCAAGTTAATTATTGTTTACATAGACTGATACACCGATGATACTGTATTTGTTTACGCTATTATGAATTCTAAACTACGTTTCCTTACACAGACAAGGTTTTACGGGAATATATTTAAGCATGAAAGCATTAAAACTTATGATAATATTTAAGCATGAAAGCATTAAAACTTATGATAATATATTTAAGCATGAAAGCATTAAAACTTATGATAATATTACTGAACTCCCTTATATATTAAATGATTCTCCAATCTCTACCTTTCTCACTATTTTAAACTTTCAGGATATTGACCAAGTTTAGACAATGCTCAAACTTGATCATTGTCACCACTTTGGTCAACATATCTGCGGGATTCTCTGTAATCTTGATTTTCTGAAGAAGAATCTTCCCCTCATTAATAATTTCCCGCACAAAGTGAAATCGTACGTTGATATGCTTCGTACGCGCATGATAAACTTGATTTTTTGCTAAGTGAATAGAACTTTGACTGTCACAATACAAGTTAACATGCTCTTGGACTAATCCCAAGTTTCCAAGCAAGCCTTGTAACCAAACAACCTCTTTAATAGCCTCCGTAATTGCCATATACTCGGCCTTTGTGGTTGACAGTGCAACTGTAGACTATAGTGTAGACTTCCAACTAATTGGCCCTTTAGCAATAGTAAATACATATCTGGTGATTGACCATCATTTGTCTATATCACCAGCATAATCAGAATCAACATACCCAATCACACCTTAACCAAGTGTGTCATTTCGTTGAAACAGTAAACCAACATCAATGGTTTTCTGAATGTACCGTAGAATCCATTTCACAGCTTGCCAATGTCCTTTACCAAGATTATGCATATATCTGCTCACCATACTAACTACTTGTGAAATGTCAGGCCTTGTACATACTATTGCATACATCAAGCTACCAACTGTATTTGAATACGAAACTTGCAACATGTATTCTTATTCCTCATCCGTTGAAGGAGATAGTTGTGTAGAAAGCTTGAAATGAGAAGCCAATGAGGTACTTATAGGTTTTGTCTGATCATTCATGCCAAACTGTTGCAATACCTTCTTCAAATATTGCTTTTGAGACAAGCTGACTTTACCACGAGCTCTATCTCTGCATATCTCCATGCCAAGAATCTTCTTAGCTTCACCTAGATCTTTCATCTCAATTTCTTAATTGAGTTAAGTTTTCAACTTCTCAATCTCATCTTTGTTCTTAGATGCTATTAGCATATCATCGACATACAAGAGTAAATATATAAAAAAATCCTTCTTGTAGCTTGCAAAAATATACACAATGATCAAATTTATTTCTTGTGTACTTTTGCCCTTTCATAAACCGATCAAATTGCTTGTACCACAACCTCGGAGATTGTTTCAATCCATAAAGTGACTTTGTCAGTTTGCAAACCCAATTTTCTTTTCCAGCAACTCTAAATCCATCTGGCTGAGTCATGTAGATTTCCTCTTCCAAATAACCGTGTAAGAACACAGTTTTTACATCAAGTTGAACTAGCTCAAGATCATATTGCGCAACAATGGCTAGCAAAATTCGAATAGGCGAATGCTTCACAACTGGAGAAAATACCTCATTGTAGTCTATTCCTTCTTTCTGAAACGTAACCCTTCGCTACCAATCTAGCCTTGTATCAAATTTTATCCTTACGAGGAAATCCGTCCTTTTTTGTATATACCATTTGCACCCAATTGCCCTTTTTTCTTTAGGCAATGTATCTAACTCCTAAGTTCCATTTTTTTGAAGAGACTGCATTTCTTCATCCATTACTTGCTTCCACTGTACATTTTCAGGGCTACTTACTGCTTCTCTGTAAGTGGAAGGAACATCACCATTTACAATTGGAAGTGTATAGGCCACCATATTAACAAAGCGAGCAGGTCTACGAATCTCTCTTCGTGGCCTTCTATATGCAATTGAATATTGTTGCTGTAAAGGTTCCTGAGTCAGAACCTCTTCTTCATCTTCGGTAGATTAAGAATCATCTACTTCTTCAACACTAGCTGGATCATCTTTAACCTTTTCAAGCTCCACCTACTGCGGAGTACTACTGGTGTTGTCATCCTTTTGTGAATCCTTTTGTTTTAATATGACTAATTCATCAAAAGTCACATCTCTACTGAAAATGATCTTCTTGGTATCTGGACACTATAAACGGTATTATTTTACTCCACCAGTTATACCCATGAACAATGTTTTCTTCGCTCTTGGGTCTAACTTAGATTCCTTTACATGATAATAAGCAGTGGAAACAAAGATATGTAAAGTACATAATCAGTAGCACGTTTACCAGTCCACATTTCCACAGGTGTTTTGTCCTCAATTGCAGCTAATGGCAAATGATTAATCAAATGGCATGCATATACAATAGCCTCAACCCAAAATTCCTTGTCCAATCCAGCATTGGACAACATACACCGAACTTTCTCCAGTGATTGTAAGTCCTTTGAATTCTACGACTCCTAATGAAATGAGATTTTTCTTTAAGCTTGGTACATAGCGAACTTCTGTCAAGACTTAGAATGAGCCATCATGATTCTTCAATTGGATTGAACCTATTCTCATGGTTTTACAAGCATTGTCATTGCCCATAAAAACAAATCCACTATCTAGCTCCTTGAAGCTAGAAAACCAGCCTTTATTATGACACATATGGTAAGTACAACCCGAATCCAAAATCTACTCATCTGATTGACATGTCAACGTTATGCCAACTAGACTAAATTCTGACTCCTCATCATGCTCGGCTACACATGCATCAGAAATAGCCTTGCCCTTTTGTAACTTAGGACAATTCTTTTTCCAATGCCCTTTCTCGCGACAAAAAGCACATTCATCTTCGGCATGCCTACCTTTAGACTTGCCCCTTTTTCCAGGTTTGCGACTTTGTGAACGACCTCTTGCTGTCAATATTTCTGCAACTATATCTCTGTGATCCTTTTTATCTTTCTTTCTGGTCTCAGCATTATACAGTGCACTACATACAGCATCAAATGTGACATTGTCCTTCCCATGAAGCAAAGTGGTAGTGAGATGGTCATATTCATCAGGAAGTGAATTCAACAGCAATAATGCCTTATCTTCATCTTCAAGTTTCTCATCCAAATTTAGCAAATCCGCTAATATTTTATTGAATGAGTTCACATGGTCATTCATCGACATACCAGGTGCATACGTGAATTGATAGAGTTTCTTTTTTATATAAAGCCTGTTTTCAAGGCTTTTCTTCATACATTTTTCTTCCAGTGTCTTCTACAATTTTTTTGCTGATGTCTCTCTCATGACAGAGTACTTCTGATCTTTAGCCAGACATAGGCGAATAGTACCACATGCTTGTCTATTGATTTTTGTCCACTCCTTGTCATCCATTTTTTCAGGCTTTTCTTCTAGAGCGAGATCCAGCTCTTGTTGACATAAGACATCCAACACCTCACATTGCCACATACCAAAATTATTGGTACCATCAAATTTCTCCACTTCAAACTTTGCATTAGTCACAGTAATCCTTACTGACGAAGACGACGACGATGCTTCTGCCATCCTTCTCAACCTTAAATAATCAGTGCCTTCAATAACTATTCACACTTGAAAAACAGTCTATATGATGTTTATTTCGCGTGAATAAAATGCACCAGAAAATTTTCCAAGAGAATGGAGGGGTCACAATAGTCCCACTTAAAATCTAAACTCCTTAGACTCTTATCGTCTTGTTGATAGAACTTTCCTAAACATGCAAAAATACACACTACTTACAATAGACTGTTCTCCAAGTACAAATGGTCGTATCTAGTACCATATCTATGAATAGTATTGTATACGTGAACAATATCGTATACCCCAAGTACAAACCTTCGGCTCTGATACCAATTGTTGTGCGGAAGCGCAGGTTGAGCAGATTACCAATTGATGGTAACTATGACTTCTAGAGAAACTTAAATGTGGTGTAAACAATTTCAGAGAAAATTGACACAATAATTTACGTGGTTCGGCGTAAAACCTACATCCACGGGCAAAGACTGGAAGATAATTTTACTAACAAATGAGAATTTACAGATTGGGAAAAACTCACAAAAACCCAATACCCCAATACACCCAAATGAATTCTCCTAACACTCAAGTGGAAACTCTTTTAACTCTCTCAATTGCTTCACTTGTAATTGCTCTCAATTGTGGGATGCCTTAACAAATGAAGAACAATAGCTATTTATAGGAATGTATGGCAACACTATTTCACCAAACCTTTAAAATTGTCAAAGTTTGTTTGGTGATTACCTAATTTTTAGCCAAACTTTGAACAATTTGACTTTGAACAATTTTGGTCAAACTTTGAACATGTGCTTTACCAAACTTTGAAAAATTTGACTTTGAACAATTTTGGCCAAACTTTGAACATGTGCTTTCATTTGATTTTTTCAACACATTGCAAAAGTCAAATTACATGTGCTTTAAATATAATGGATAATAGACCCAACCAAACACACTCTTTGTTTGCTTTATGTAATGCAAGAATCTTTGAGTAATTAGAGGAGGTGGCAATAAAATTATGCTTAGTAGATCACATGAAATTTCTTTGCCATTGTAAGTGAAAACATATCATGTTTGTGAACAGGCTTTGTGAGGATCAAAGGGGTAGCCTATATCTGCATAACCAATGAGACCAGGATTCTCCATTTGTTCACTTGAATAAAACAACCCCAAGACTACCATTCCATGAAGATATTGAAAGACATGTTTGATTTCATTCCAATGTCATTGTGCTAGCACTGAGCTAAATCTTGTCAACAAGTTCACAGAGAATGAAATACCTGGTTTGGTACATTGAGCTAGGTACAATAAAGCATCAATTGTATTTAAATATGATACTTCTGGACCAAATATCCATTCTTCATCCTCTTTGGGGTTGGATGGATCTATTTTAGGATCGAGAGACCGAAAAACCTTAGGAATGCTTAACAAATTAGCATTATCCATATTAAAATGTTTTAAGATTCTTGTTTAATATAAGCAGATTGGTGGATAAGCACTCAATTTGTTTTATGCTCAATCTGCAAGTCGAGATAATATTTTGTTTTTCCTAAATCTTTCATTTTAAATTAAATATTTAACAATTTTTTAGGAGGTATTCAGAAGTTCCAATTAAGTTCATGCCATCAACACAAGTTGCTACAATTACAAATCTAGATTCCGATTTTCTAATAAATATGCATGGACAAAAAAGATCATTTTTATATCATTCTTTAATCAAATATTCACTCAAACGATTGTACTACATGTGTTAAGATTGTTTCAATCCATATAAGAACTATTGCAGCTTGATTGAACACATTTATTTCTCATCTTTATTTAATTTCTCTTTGAGGGATTTTTTTTTAAATTTTGTTAATTTCACTTGTGTAACACTCGCTATCACACAATTTACAAATTGTTTTAACAATATTCGTACATGTGACACTTTATTAATTTTTGCAATTAACTATGACAGCACAAGGGTTCAATTCTATCTTCTTCTTCTTTTTTATTTACATTTTTTCTTTTTCTATTTCTTTTTTTGTTTCTCTCTCCTTATTTCTTTATCTTTGCTAGGTCCCTTTTCCTTTTATTTTTTTTTTAATTTTTTCTCCTTCTTTATTCGCTTCTTCGAGTTTCGTCTTTTCCATGTCAATAGCACGATAGCATCCTTGAGTTTATGGACCCAAATCCGGAGCCATGCGATCGTAACGAACACCGTCTATGAAGAAACTTTACCACGGTTCGCGAAGCCCTCTGCCACTACTACTGTCAAATTAAGCTCAGTGATTTTAGGGTTTGATTAGTTTCGTTTAGTTTAGTGCAGTTTTTTTAATTTTTAGATTAGTTTGATTTAGATATAAAGTCGTCGTAGACTTGCAAAGGTTATTTCAAAGATTACCAAAGTAGAATTTGAAAATATTGTAACTGTGTTATGATTTAATGTGGATTAAATATCTTAGGTTGAAATTCTTCACTATTATAAAGCCAAAGATGCTATAATTGAAAGAGCACAAAGATGCCGTAATTGAAAGAGAACATAAGGGAGAAGATATTGATAAAGCTTTGTTGAAAAATGTATTAGATATCTTTGTTTAAAAATGTATTGGTATATAATTTCTCTTTTTATTGGTTGCTATGAATAAGACTTCTAAAAAACAAATGCTTACTAGGCCATCATGCTGAATTTTTGAAGATTCAAGTCCAATATTTGCAAAATTAGATCTAATGAGATAAAGATATTGGATTTATAGCACGTTTCATGATTTTTAAGAGATTTACTTCTAAGGGTGGGCAAACTTAGGTTTAGACGAGTTTAAATCAATCGGATCAAGTTTTGGATTAATCCAGTTGGGAAAATGTAATCTAAAGTTACTATGAACTAATATTCTAATCCAATCCAAATATAATTTGGATCGAATTTGATAGGATCGAAAATTTATATTTGTATGTGCTTTGATTTTAGTAGACTTCGAATCAACTAAATTCGATCAAGTTAGCCAAAATCTAATTCTATCAGGTTAGAGTTTTTATCCGCATCCGATTCGAATCTCAATTTTTCGGATCAGATCAAATCGAGTCAGATTATTTATCTACTTATTTATTTTTTCTTTATGTCTAAAAATTAGTTTGATTCAACAATATTTAAAAAAAAATTAGTTTCATTTAACAAAAGAAAAGCAAAAATTTAGATTTAATTTTTTAATAAAAAATTAAAAATTAATGATTAGGGTTCAAATATCATATTTCTTATTATGTGACCACTTCCGTTAGACAAAAATCAACGAAGTGTTACCTATGTGAGTATTATTGAAACAATGATCACATGTGTGAAAAATATCGAAACACATGTCACTGGATGAAATTAACCTTTTTTTTTAATTTAATTTCTAATTTCCATCAAGGCTGAAGCCTCAAGTCATAACCATATGAAGGGGTTTTGTAATGACTTTTCAAGGGTTTGAAAAGCTAATCACAGCCATTTTTACCACATTCGAGCCGTTATTAATACTTTTCACACGTAACACTTTCTTTTATTACCCGATGCAAACCAAAATGTTTAGCTTTTCACCCACTTTTTCCCTGCATTTGTGCCACACATACCATAATTATCTTGTCAAATTAGGGTCTGCTATTTACAGAAATTCGTAGCGTAGCAAGACCTTTGTTACGGACTGCTCAAATTGCATCCAAGAATTGCCTAAAGTTACGAGCCAATACGTGCTAACTTGGCTCGAGTTTGGAAACATCTGTAATTTTTTAACAACTCTAACACATTCGTACATACACTAAAATACTCTAGAATGTGACACTGTGTATAGAATTATCTAAGTATAGAATTTTCTAGAGATAGGCAAACCTGCTTATAAATACAGGTTGGCATTAGGCATTTGATTATTCAAGCATTGAGCAAGTACTCAAAACATTTTTGTAAGCCCTCTTATAATCTTTCTCTCAAGTAATACAATTTACACATTTGGCCATATTACTCTTTTTTTTCTCTATAGCATTCTCGCAAGTCCATTTGCCTAGTTAGCTTAAAAAGGTTCATTTGGCTTATTTAGTAACTTTATACTACAAGTTGTCTAATACGGGTTGGTGAGCAAATACTCATCCTGCGACACCTTACTCTTTATATATATTTCTGGAAAACAAATAGCCATGTTTTATTTTATGTGTTGAATTTTGACTTTTAAAGATGAACCAACAAATCAAGGAAAACAAATAGTTATGATGATTGGTACGTCCAGTCATTCAATCTCTGTCGAGTGATAGAATATGTGGATCATTTTCCTTAACCTTTTGAGGTAGTATGCTTACTCACTCCACCTTGTTAAGTGATGAAGTGAGTTCATTCGTGAGACCTATTAAATTTTCATATTTAATTTTAGAGTTCGGTTATGTTAGATTATAGTCCAGTAGAGTTCTTTATTGTAAATGTACATACATTAAATTTATAATATATTTTTTTATTATTTATTATTTTACATATATGGATGTAATTCGTTGTCTACAATAGAGCAAATCCACTGTAATTCATACCTTAATTTTATTCACTACTCTTTTAGTATTCAATACTAAAAGTATTAGTCAAGATGTAATTTAAATAAACTGAAAATAAAGAAGGCTTACGATATTAAAAGCGAGAGCCAAAGTTTTGTATAAATAAAATGAGAGTAAATTCTCTTTTCATCAAATTGTAAGTATAATTTACAAAGAGAAGTGGCCTAGTTATAGCATGAAGCCACCGGCCGTATGCTCTGAATTCACCGGGCATCAAATTTGAACGTACCGACCATTTTTCATGTTTTTTGTATTTATGCATTTATAAATGAGTAACGCTATATATCTCAAATTTTTTATCTCAAATAACCATCTCAAATGATGCGGTATTTATCAATTGGTTAGTAAGATAATATAATTAATTTACTTTAATTTTACCAACCAATTGATAAATGCCACATTATTTGAGATGGTTATTTGGGATAAAAAATTTGGGATGTGTAATATTATTGTTTATAAATTATGGGGGGATAAATAATTATATTTATAACAATAATATTAAAATTGTGTCTCATTTTTTGATCCACAAAGAGATCCACTTATTGTCTTAAAGTCGGAAAAACAAATAGAAGTGGTTATCCTGTCTTATATAAAAGTTCTGAAATGAACAATATTAAATTTAAGAGTATTTTTCCTATTTCTATTTAATTGAATTTTTAATATAAATTAATGTTATATTATTTTAAGATATTAATAAAATAATATAAATTAATGTTATATTATTTTAAGATATTAATAAAATTTGACTTGAATTGGAATTATCATATAGTGTAACGTTGTTTGTTAACCTTTCCTATTATTATTAGTGTATGTTATGGAATTTTTTTTAAAGATGTTTCAATTCAATGAGATTTTTTAAGTTAGTTAAAAATATTATAATTTATCTAATTTTATTTTATTACAATAATATTTTTATAAAATTTGGATGTTTGAATTTTTAATATTTAAATTATGTTTATAAAGTGCCAATAACAAAAGTTTTTGCTCATTGGTTTAATACATAGGAGTGTTTGGGTTCGACAACTATTGGTCTCCGAATTTAGTTTTTTAAAAAAATTAAATCAAACAGAGAAAAAAGGAGCTGGACTACCACGGCCTAAGCTTAGGTACGCGCGGCCCGTCAACCTAGTGGGCTGTAATATAATGGTCCACTTGCTCTCTAGAACTTATTTCTAACAGGCCGTGCCGGCCATTTGCAATATCTAGTTCCAACTAAAAAGTCGAAAAAGTTTTAAGCGAGGGCGGATTAACAGTATATTTGAGAATAATTTTGAACCGAGTGACTCACTCTTTTCATTTGCTGCTACTTATTAAATTTAATGAAGTACATTATCTTGTATAATTACATATTATAATTATCTATTATTTTATTCTATCATTAATAGATCAAATTCGGATACTCTTAGGGCATTGATTATTTTCTTAAAGTTTTGTGTATTTTTCAATCAGTTTGTAAAATATGAAATATTTATGCACACATGATTACCAATGAATGAATATAAAATAATGTTTTAAGAAATTATGATTCTCTCTTTATTTAAACTCTTAAGAGCTTTTAGATATCTTGTACCACATATCTTTTAATGATATTATATGATTATGATTTAATTTTTTTATATATTTATTTATTAGCCACGCCCATTTATTATTAATTTGTCAAATAACTGAAAATACTCTCCACTTAAATAATGAGTGCGTTAATTGTGGAACAAGTGCCAAGTGGCATAAGCTTGCTCACTTGAAGTGAGTCACTTCCTTGCATATGCTTATTAATGCTTAACCTGGACTGTTCTTTTTCTATAAGAACCACCAAACCCAGCTTATGCATATTTGCCTCCAGTCCATCTTCACTGTTAATTTGATAAAATTGGAAATTATATTTTCCTTACACTTTGAATGATAATCTACACTTTTTTAATTAAAAAAAATAGTGTTAATTTCGTTTGTTTCTAGATAAATTTACGTACTTCAATTTGCTCTCAAACTATTAAATATCTACATTCTTCTATTTATAGTTCAAAAGTTTAGATTAAATAGGAGTCACGTTAATAAAATTCTTCACCAAATATTTTATCTTCTTAATTTATGGAAAGAACTATCCACGTCCCTAAGATTTATTTAAATGGTCATATAAATAACTTTAATTTCATAAATAGTCACACATACTTTAATTTATATATATATATATATATATATATAACACAAATAAAATAATTACAATAAGTATAATATATATAATAAAAATTATTTTTAATATTAAGTTATTGTCAGTCTATCCTGATTGATTTTATTAATACTAAAATCTATTTAATTCAAAAATTATGTAAAAAAATAATATAAATATTATAAATTATTTTAATTGTTAAATATGTCTAATTTAATAGATATATGACATTTAATAGTATTAAAAATTATTTTAATATTCAAAATAGTTTCTTTTTATCATTTTATGTATTATATTATTTTAATTTTTTATTGTCATAATCAATGAGCATAATATATCAAAAAAATGTCTATGAAAATCAAGTAATTGCAGTTTTTAGTTCACTGTCCAGATTTCTCTAAAAGAAATATATATATATATATATATTAAAAGGGTGTCAAGGGTGTCCTGGCATGTCTATTTTTTTTGAGTTATATTCTTTTTACTGATTAAATTATTGTGAAATAACAAATAGGTGTAAAAAATTTTGTACCCTAACATTCTACTAACTGTTCGTTAGTATATAATATTAATTTAACCCTTTAAGGAAAAAATTATTCATTATAAATAAAATTTAATTATTAATTGAATATTAAAAATTGTTCTAAATAATTTTTCATTAAATTAAATTTTATTAATTTAGTTTTAATTATTAATTATCGATAAAAAATAAAAAATTATAAATTTATATGTTATCAATTAAATATAAATTTTATATTTAATACTTGAAATGTTTGTGTATGTATGTGTGTGTTTGTATGTTAATTATCTTTGTTTGTTAATTTTATCAATAATTAAAATTAAATTGATATTTAATCAAATGAAAATTTATTGTAATTAATGCATTATAGAAACGTTAGGTTACATGTTTATGTATTTTTTTTTTTGTGTAAATATAAACTTTTATTTATTTTTTTGGATATAAAAACAAAAATTATTGGGTTTAATTAGAATTTATCCTTTAAAGTAAAAGTAAAATTAATATTTTATAGGCCAGTTAATAAAAATGTAGTAAAATATAATATTTTATAATTTATTGATAATAAAATATTATAATACAATAGTTGTTACATCCTAATTGTTATTTCATAATAACTCGATAGTAAAATGAAAATAACCCCACCTTTTTTCTTTTCATTTTTCTATTTTAAGGCTTTAATTTTTCCAAGAAAGTAACGGACGTTAGCTTCAAGTTACATTTTCTTGTCCCTTCATGCTCGTCTATGTCATTGACTGAGGTCATAAAATCAAACCATTTTACTAGCACTAATTTGCGGGGACTCGACATGCGAAAACAAACTCTTCAATCACTCTTCACATGGTTCCAACTCTCAATCTCACATTCTTTTACTCGTTTGCCGACTGAACAAGCATAAGCTTATGGAGAAACCAAAACCGAAAGCAATGGCTGGAATTAATTGCTGTAATCAACAACTTGGGTTTGCAATTCTCATCTCCTTTGTTTTATGCTTTGTGCTGCTTTGCTTTGATTATTCAGCTTTAACCAGGACCACCACCAGTACTACTAGTCATAGTGGACACAGCACTCTGTTGGTCGACAAATTTGCTAATGCTAATGCTCATGCCATCATCACAAATTCAAGTGATGATTCAATTTCCCCATTGCCCCACAACCCACTTGTTATTGTCTTGAATCAAACTGAAATAGATTCTTGTTTGGGTCGCTATATTTATATTCATCAACTTCCAGGGCGGTTCAATCAAGATTTGCTCAAAAATTGCCAATTGCTCACCCCAGGTACTGACAAAAATATGTGCCCTTACTTGGTTAACTTTGGTTTTGGTCCTGGAATAATTGAAGAAAATCAAGAAAGGGTTTTGTTAAATGAAAGTTGGTTCTTGACCAATCAGTTCTTGTTAGAGGTAATTTTTCATAACAAGATGAATAATTACAGATGCTTAACAAATGATTCCTCAATTGCTTCAGCCATTTATGTGCCATTTTATGTTGGTCTTGATATTGGTCGCTATCTTTTTGGTGGGGTTAGCACATTTGTGAGGGATTCATCTGGTCTTGATCTTGTGAAATGGTTAGCTGAAAAACCAGAGTGGAAAAAATTGTGGGGTAGAGATCATTTCTTGGTTGCTGGTAGAATTGCTTGGGATTTTAGGAGACAAACAGATAATGAGTCTGATTGGGGTAGCAAGTTTAGATTCTTGCCCAAGTCGAAAAACATGTCAATGTTGTCAATAGAGTCAAGTTCTTGGAACAATGACTTTGCAATACCGTATCCAACGTGCTTCCATCCTTCAAAAGAGAGTGAAATAATTGAATGGCAGGACAGGATGAGGAAGCGAAAACGGCAGTACTTGTTCTCTTTTGCTGGAGCTCCAAGGCCTGATCTTAAAGGGTCTATTCGCGGCAAGATTATAGACCAATGTCTAGCTTCAGGGAGTTTATGCAGATTGATAGATTGTAACTATGGTGCTACTAATTGCGATAACCCGGTTAATGTGATGAAGGTGTTTCAAAATTCTGTGTTTTGTTTGCAGCCTCCAGGGGATTCATACACTAGAAGATCAGTTTTTGACACCATTTTGGCTGGCTGCATTCCGGTTTTTTTCCATCCAGGTACTGCTTATGCACAATATTTGTGGCATTTACCAAAGAATTATAGTTCATATTCTTTGTATGTACCGGTGAGAAATGTTGAAGATTGGAGAGTTGATGTCAATGAGACATTAGTTGGAATTTCAGAAGATAGAATATTGGCATTGAGAGAACAAGTTGTAAGGTTGATTCCAAGTGTAATTTATGCTGATCCAAGGTCTAAATTGGAGACCTTGGAAGATGCATTTGATTTAGCTGTTAAAGGAATTCTTGAAAGAATTGAACAAGTTAGAAGTTTGATTAAAGAGGGAAGGGATCCTGGTGTTGGCTTTGCAGATGGCGATGATTACAAATACACATTTGCTCCATATGGTAAAGAAAGCTGATATTATAATTTCTGATTCATTACAGTTTAATTTAAAATAAAAAATTTTCAATGGATGTTGTTCTCTAGGTCTAATTCAAGAGAACATAAGGGCATATATTGAGTAGGAATTTAGGATATGAATTTCTGAGCTGCTTAATTTTTTGACTGGGGGTTGGGTTCTTGTGCTCAGCTCTGTCTTTCAATGACTATTTTTACATTTCTGTATAAAAAAAAAATTACTAGTGATATTGAACTTCTTGAAATCACTTCACAGTTTACCTCTTTTTATCTTTAGGCACCGACAACAATTGCATCAATGTCATGGACCTCGGTTTGGGTAATAATTAAATTTTTTGCCTAATGAACTTGCTCTCTAATATTCGTCCACTTTTTGTCATTATTTATACATATTATATCCCCTTTTTGTACCAAAAAGAAAAAGAAAGTTCATATGCTGTCATGCACTGTTGACCATCAGCTTTTAATTTGTTATTTTGATTAATACTGATTTACATTTCTGTGTGAGAGTTTAAATATTGCGATTATAGCATAATTTGAAAATTTTAGAGATTGCAATTATAATAATTTGAAAATTTTAGAGAAAAGTGTCTCTAATATTAAATGCAACAATTCAAAATTTGGGCATCAAAAGTCGTAGGGATTAATTTTTTAAGAGGCCAAAGTGAGAAAAATTTATGTAAATTTGTGGTAAAATTATTTTATATTTTTATAACAGTAGAAAGTGTTCGCCGACACTTGATGGGTCTATCTGTAAATGCTTGGGACTTGCATGTGATATATCTAGCAACAACGGCATGTGATATCCCATGAGTAATAATTGAGCATGATCTTGTTACTATCATAGGCCCACATGCCAACATAGCTCACCGTTGGTGCCTTGATTGAATGAATGCACAACCCAATCAATAGATATTGCTGTATTTGGATCCTTTTCCATATTTATACGTGTTTCTATCATTATTATTTAAAAGATAATAATATTTTGATATCAGGTTTGTAAATAAAAATTTTTCATAAAAAAGGAAAAATGATGTCAAGTTTGTTGAAATCTCCAATCAATATCTGCCAAAACTCATTAATGTGAGAACAATAAAGATCCAGCTGCATAGAACAGAATTTGAATCCCACACAGCCTTTACATTAATTAAAGGGAAGAGGGTTACATTTTATTTTAATTTTTTTTTATAATTTTATATATCAAAAAATAAAATTTGGACTTTTGCATAGGGATAACCCAAAAGTCGGGCTAGTTTGGACTTAACCTCGACCAAATGGTGGGAGAGTCGGGCCTGGGCTGGAGCAAAAAGAAGCTTGGGCTCGACCCGTTTAAAATAAGAATAATTTTTTTTAACAATATTTCTACTTAATTATATATTTATAGGATTTTTTTTGTTAGTTATATTAAATTCATGTATTCTTATAACAATTAATGTAATTTATACGAATTAGTGGTATGATAGTTGGAAATATTATATATTTTCATTATTTGTATTTACAAATACATATATATACATACACGGTATCACACATTTTTGTTTCCATAATTATATTAACGTCTATTATTGCTTCCATTAAAAAGAAAGTTTGATGCATTAAAAATATTATTGTTTCCATCAATTGTTAATGTTGTTTCCTTATAGAAAAGCTTCTAAAACTTAACTATAATTTGTTTCCATTAATAATTTATATTAATTCACATCCAAAATATTTAATGTATTTTAAATAAGAAAAAAGACTGATACGCTCTAAACATTTAGAGAAAAGAACACAGAACTCCTTAACGTTTCAATACCTTAAAAATTCAAGCAAATTTTTAATCAATATGTATAAGTATTGTCAATAATATTAATAAGCAAAATTTGGATAATCACTATTAACAATGAATTAAACAAACAAAAACCTAATTTTAGCAAGTAATCGTTAAGTTCAAGTCATCAAGCAAAACAAACAAATGGTGGAAAATTGATAATATATTTATTTGTATACTTTGGCTTATGATTTTCATTTAGTCTAGTTTGAAAAGTATGCCATAATAATTAATTAGTTTATATGAGAGTTTTTAAATGAAATGAGCTAGCTATTTTGCTTCAAATAATCTATATTTAATGCAGAATTACAGTGATTGTAATACTTATGACTAAATTAAACAGCCACAACAAATTGCTCTATACTATTATAATAGTCAAATTTTATACATCGTTTGACTATAAACTAATAAAATAATGAATAATAGCATATTTTTAAAATATAAAGAAAGGATTGTAGTAAAACATTTGCTATGAATTTCTTAAATTTATAGGAACTTTAAAGAGAACACATACTTTAATAGGAGATTACACAAGGAGTGAAGCAGACAAAAGGGATGAACTGGACAAATATTAAAGGTGGAGATAGAAGTAGCAGAGACGGTAGCAACGACAACAACAACTGTAGAATCAGCGGTAGTGGCAACAATAGCAATGCAGTGTGTTGTTCTCAGTAGAGAAGGGAGTTGGCAGGCACTGGCTATTTGGTTATTACGGCTGTACGTTTATTGAGCATTTAAAAGATTAGGTTAGATATTCAAGTTGCCATAATTTTCGTTTATAACTATATATATTTTTAAGATAAATATTTTTAGTGTAATTTTTTAATTAAATTCTTAGAAATAAGTAAATAAATAAATAGAGTATGTGTCGGCATACTTGCGTATATCTTATCTATACCAAACCCAATTCGAACCCACAGTGGGTTAAAATTTATGATATTAAACTCGCCTGCAGCCTACAAAATTATCCACAATGGGCGAGTTTGGTAGGATTTTTAGGTAATTTTTGCCATCCCTAAGAATATTTCTTCCCAAAACTCTTATTTATTTTTCTTTTTAGCTCTTTTTACTAGAACATTCCCTGAGCATGCCTACATTATCAGTATGTTAAAAGAAAGATAAGAGCTAACTATAATAAATAAAAATAAACTAGCATAAAATTAGGTAGGAAATATTAAACTTAATAATAATATAAGCACATTAATTACCCGTAAACTTATTATTTTGATAGTCTAGCAAAAACTAAACTAAAAATAAATATAGAAAGTCTTAAATAAACTACTTTCGCAGATGAGTGCAATGAAATTAGTGTTTTTCATATCTATAATTTTACCAAACTCAACCCAATAATATAAATAAATAAGCCCTCAAGCCTGATGACTCACATCCAATAACATATCATAATTTAAATAGCATAAAACAATACAAATTCTAATCCTCATCAAATTTTGATTATTTCTCTTATATAAAGGGACCATCATTTAGAGATAAGGCAAGAGAGAAATAGTTAAATTAGAGAAAGGGGTACAATATGTTTTTGGCCTTTCTATTACTCTATTTTCTCTCTTATTATTTGTTAGTTATCATATCACTCTTAATCTTAAACTTAAACATTAGAGGGTCTACTTAGGTAACATCCTAAGTAATTACTGATAGATTATTATTTTGTAGGCTTATGATGATCAAACTCTCTATTCCTCACAAATGCAATCTTAAGGACATCAAGCTCTCTCAAAGCCCATTTCTCAAGCAAAAAACCTTTATCTAAACTCTTATTATTGAGCAAAAATTTGATATCTATAGTTCATTCTGTGTGGTAAAAGAGCAAAATGACTAGAAAACTCAACAATTCTATGACTGAAAGAAGCTTACATATTAGAATTATATAGCCCTCATGTATGAAAAGCAATAAAACAAAGTAAACAAATAAATAATAATAAGTGAGAGAAAATAAGTTGAGTTCATACACCCAAACCCAAGAAAAATCTTATCGTTGTACATGGCAACTACCTCAAAACTGGTATTGGTGGTTATCGATCAAACCACCCAGCACTGCACACTCATACCTTTGTTGTAGTCATATGAGGATGCGAACAATTGCAGAATCACTGCCTTGAATCGGCACGATTTGCCAATTTTTTTTAATATGTCGTCACTTGGGTTTTGCTACTCATGGCAACCCCTTCTAAATTTGATTGTCACTACCATCCAATAGCAACTGGACTTACCGCTAGCAACCACCAAAATATAGGTGGCATTGCATCACGATTCGTTGCCTCCGACCATGCGTTAGTGTGCACCAACACCTCTATATGACTCCATACAGCCTGGAGCTTCAACCTTGATCACGACCATATGATTTTCTAGTTATCTTAGAATATTGTAATTTTTCCCCTTAATTGTTTTAATTTATGGTTTTCCATGATTTCTTCAGCTTTATGCTTAATTACATGATTTTTCTATGTTAAGCTAAAATTTTCTCACTTAGCTGCTTGACTTGGTAATTTTGTTTATAACAATTGGGCAAGTTATGGCTACTTATATGATTTATGGCTGTTAAGCATGACTTGTTAAAGTTTCAATATTTGAAGCTTGTTTTCTTTACAGTAACAGATATCTTTTCATATTAATCATACAAGATATTAATATCATCCTATGCTAGAGATTTCATGTAAAGTTTGATATTAACTTAACTATGCTTCCATATGATATGAATATTGTTGATTTTCATGCATATCTTAATATACAATTAATAGGAGATCCTAAAATGCATCTTTTGATCCTTGAATGTAGAAGCGGATCACAATAAGGTTACTTCGCTGTAGTAATAGAGGAAAATCTTATGGAAAATCCTCATGTCACTGTATGCATATGGTCAAAGGATAATCATAATTAAAGAAAATCCCCTCAAACTACATTGCAAAAGCCCACTGCCTTTTCTCTCTCATCCTTACTCTTTGTATTTTCTAATACGATTTACATATATATTTTTTTATCTCTAACACATGTAATTTAAATATAATATGTGTCTTTATATAGAAGCTAATAAGGGTAATTGAAGTAAACCAAAAGACTTCCACTACTAGAAAAATGGCCTTTACTGACACTTAGTTTACTGACACTTAGCAAAAAGTATCAGTAATTGTGAACAAATGCACCTATTAACAAGTAAGTATTAGAAGTTATTGATACTATTGTGTTAGTAAATTAAACATCAATAATCACTGATACTAAAGTATCAGAAAAAAAAAAGAATTCATTAATAATTGTTTTTGTTCCAACTCGAACCTGAGACTTCTAGAGTGTAAAACTCTAAAAAGGAAACAGAGACCATCAAGCCATGTTAAAATAACTTAATTCGTTTGTTTTAAAGATTTTAAAAACAAAAAAATATATAATAACAAAAGATTACAAAACCTAATTAAACTTGATCTCTCTGACTCTCACCCATCTCTCACTCTAACTCTCACCCGTCTCTCACTCGATCTCTCACTCTAACTCTCACCCATCTCTCACTCGATCTCTCATGCTTTCTCTTTCGTTTTTCTTTTCTTAATATCTTCTGTTCTCTGTTCTCTGTTGTCTATCACACCCAAACAGTCGATCTCTCATGGTTTCCCTAAATTGAAAAAAAATTAAAACCCTAATTGCTGAGGTGACGGCGTTATCGTGGCTGATAGTTTCATTTTGGTTTTCGTCGAAGGTGTCGAAGTTGGCACTGCAAGCTCTTCTGATGGCGTGTTGGATTCTAGGGTTTCAATAATAGTCACAGAGGCGAGGCGTTGAAGTCGCTTTGCTAATAGAGAACCGAACGAGCTGCTTCGCTAAGTGTCCTGTGACTGGCAAGAGAATTCAAGGGGTAATTATGCCTTCTTTTTTAAAAAAATTGTTTAGAGAAATTTTAGTATTGGTTTTCAATGTTGAAGAAAATGCCTTGTAAGAAATTGTTACAAAAAAATTTTGGGTTTAATAAATTTAAACAATAAACCCATTGGTTACAGCAAGAAATAGGCTGACAATAGCTGCTAATTAGATTAGGTTGGAATGTTTGTACCTGTTTTGTGCCCTACCTATTCGGGAGAAACTTTATGGTAGTTAATTAGTTGACGTCGTTGTGAACTGCAGGTTGTCTTAAATATGTATTTACTTAACTTTCAGTCATATAGAGATATTAGTTCAGTGATTACCTTGGGCTATTTTTTAAATCAAAGAGACAAAGACTGCTTGCTTACATGGACAAATGAAAATTTAATGCCTATCTCTGTTTGTGGTGGTGGTGGAGGTGGACTAGGTATTATTCTGTAGAATACATAAAAGCCACCAACATTATCTTCACAGAGTTTCTGCTGCATTTCTTTGATGATTGTGTTGGTGAAAACTGAGAGTCAAATTGATATTTAATTGTATTGTTTATCTTAAAATCATTATGGAGTCATTGTGAGTTTGTTTAAGGACATTAACACCTTGCTTACCGAAGTATGATAAGACTGTTTCTCTACCTGCAGATTTCTCACTTGAGACCTGCTGAATATAAGAGGTCCAGTTGTCCGAAACAGGGAGGATCGTGAACCGTGCTTATAGTGGAGTATTGTGCGAAGGTCTTGTCGGGGAAAGGTTTGTTATTATCGAAGCTCGAATCTCAACTTTTCTTTGTTAAATTTTTCCATTTGGTAATGTTGCTCGACTATCATTACTTTTTAACAGAATCATTCGTGCCTTTTTGTTGGAAGATTTTTAATAGAGAATGACTATGATAGAAATTACCTAAGTTCATGCTTGTCTGATTTATGTTATATATGCATGTCTTAATTTAAAATAATTACATTTTAAAGTATAGGTTCGATAAAAGATTATGTTATTTATTGTATCAATTTAATTAAACTTATTAAGCTAACAACTTGTAATAAATGAGCAGGTAAAAATACATATTATGGACAAAACTTGGATGTTACGTGATAGATTGTCGGATAAGTATTATGATGGGGTTGATGATTTCTTGGAGTTTGCCATTATTAATTTAGAAAATAGAATGTCGATTAGATGTCCTTGTACCTCTTGTTGCAATATGGAGTTTTTGACTCTCGAACAAGTGAGGTTACATCTGTTTAAAAAGGTTTTCTAAAAGAATATTTAATTTGGAATTGGCATGGTGAGGAGGACCCAAAACCTACATTTGGAAAGTGCCACGACCAACCACAAAGTCAGCGTTTTAAATGTCCAGATTACGATGAATTTAGGTGACATGGTTCATGATGCTTTTGAGCATTGTGATAAAGATCCTAGTTCTTTTAAGGATATGCTTGAAGATGCTTGAAAACCCTTATATCCGGGTTCAAAGCATTCAAAGTTATCGAGTTTAATGAAACTGTACAATATAAAAGGACTTTACTGGTCGGTCCGATAGTGGGTTTTCAGCCTTATTAGAAGTGCTCAATGAGATATTGCCAAATGATAATAGTATGCCTAAGTCTATGTATGAGGCCAAAAAACAATGAAGCTATTAGGCTTAGATTATGAGAAAATACATGCATGCCCAAATGATTGCATTCTTTATAGGAATGAGTTCCAAAATCTTAGTGAATGCTCAAGCCGTGGAGAATCTAGGTGGCAAATAAAAAAGATGGATAAAAAAAATTAGGAAGGGGTGCCAAAAAAGTGTTATGGTATTTTCCTATAATTCCTAGGTTTAGAAGAATGTTTCAATCACCACAAACTACGAGAACTTAACATGGCATGAAAATAAAAGAATTAAAGATGGCAAGCTTCGCCACCCAGCAGACTCTCCTGCTTGGCAGCTAATTGACAAGAAATGGCCTGATTTTGCCCAAGAGCCAAGAAATCTTCGGTTGGCTTTATCAGATTAACCCACATAGCACACTTAGCACGACTTACAGATTGTTGGCTGTTACATTAATAACATATAATCTTCCTCCATGGTTATGTATGAAGAGAAAGTTTATGATGTTATCTCTCATCGATATCCGGCCCTAAACGCCTGGAAATGATATAGATGTGTACCTAGCACCTTTAATTGAGGACTTGAGAATCCTATGGAATGTAGGTGTCGATGTTTTTGATGCATATAGAAACCAAACTTTCAATTTACGTGCTGTGTTGATGTGGACAATTAGTGATTTTCCAGCAGATGGGAACCTGGCCGGGTGTACTGTTAAGGGATACTATGGTTGTCCAATTTGTGGGATAAAAACATGTGCATGTTGGTTGCCGCATAGTCGAAAAATGTCATATATGGGTCATAGACAGTTTCTTGACAACCCTCCTAAGCCTTTGTCTGGAGTTGAGATCTTAAATTTGGTGGCTGAAATTCACACCAAGTTTGGGAAAAAGGTCCAAAAAAAGCGAAAACGTGGTGAAGGAAAGGGTGAGGGTGAGGGTAAAGGTGAGGGTAAGGTTTCGGTTGAGGGTGAGGTGAGGCGAGGGCGAGGGCAAGGGCAAGGTGAGGTCGAGGCGAGGACGAGGCGAGGCGGGAGGCGAGGGTGAGGGTGAGGGTAATGGGATGTTTCTCAATTGTTGTACAAAAAGAAATCAATTTTCTTTGACTTAGAATATTGGAAACACTTGTTAGTTCGTCATCAATTAGATGTGATGCACATTGAAAAAAATGTATGTGAGAGCATTTATGGCACATTACTTCATCAACCGGGGAAAACAAAAGATGGAATTAATGCGAGAAAAGATCTTACACATCCAAACCTTAGAGAATCAATGAACAAAGCTTTTATTGCATTAGCTCCTGATCAAGAAAACAAAGTCATCCCCAGATTCCATACACTTTAAGTAAGAAAGAAAAACAAATGTTCTGCAAAACCTTGCAAGATGTCAAAGTTCACGATGGTTACTGTTCTAATTTTAGAAATCTTGTTTCAATGGATGATTGTCGTCTTCACGGGCTTAAGTCTCATGATTGTCATACCTTGATGCAACAACTACTACCATTGGCAATTCGAAATTGTTTGCCTCAAAATGTTAGAACTGTCATAATCAGGTTGTGTCTCTTTTTTAATTCATTGTGCTCTAAGGTAGTAGAGCCTGATTCTCTAAACCAATTGCAAAAGGAACTTAAAATCACCTTATACAATCTAGAACAATACTTCCTACCGCTTTCTTGATATAATGGTCCATTTAACGATCCATCTAGTAGAAGAAGTTAGGTTATGTGGTCCGGTTTACCTTCGATGGATGTATCCATTTGAGAGAGAAATGAAACCTATAAAGGGTTATGTTCGCAACCGAAATCGTCTCGAAGGTTGCATTGCCGAAGTGCTATATTCGTTGAGGAAGCACTTGAATTTTGTGCTTGAATACCTTTCAAGTTGTGAATCAATTGGGCTGCCTCTCTGGTTGTGTAAATGATTTTACAGTTGAAAGGCCACTCGGAGGTGTAAATATTAAGGTGGTTGATGCTCCTACATTGGCACAAGCACACCGATGTGTTTTGGTGAACACCCCTGAGATTCAACCATACATAGAGTATGTGAACACAAACTCCTATATTAGCTTCTGTTAACTTTTGTTGTAATCTTAGTAATTAAAAGGTATAATTTTGTTAATTACGTGTGTATAATTTTAGGGAGCATTTGGCCTTATTGCAATCAAAGCACCCTCGTCAAATAAAAAAGCCTTTATGGTTGCTAACCGAGCACTCTCGTACATTTGCTGATTGGTTGAAACAAAAGGTTAGATTTGCTTCATTACGTATAAAAAAAGTTTCCAAGTAAAAGTAAACAAACTTTTCCATTTAACTAATTAATGTCGTTTTATTTTTTGAAACTATAGGTAAGAGCTAATAAAGAAAATAATGTAGCGGTTGAGGAAATAGTATGGTGGCTGGCAAACAAACCACGCTCAAGCGTGGTGACATATGAAAGGTATTGCATTAATGGTTTTAAGTTTGGTACGAGAGCTCGGGATACAAACCGTGTAACACAAAACAGTGGTGTTCGTGTTGTTGCCAAAGCTTTACAGATTTCGAGCTCAAAAGACAAAAATCCCCATTCTGGGGATATGGTTTTTTATGGGGTTATTGATGAAATTTGGTAACTTGATTATTTGGGGGTTAAGAAAATTCTTTTTAAGTGTGATTGGGTGGATGATAGGGGGGTAAACAATGATGAGTTAGGGTTCACTGTAGTTAATTTAGATCGAATAGGTTATAAATCTGATAGTTTTATTCTAGCTGGTCATGCAAAGCAAGTGTTTTATGTGAAAGACCAGCTAGATAATAATAAATCAAATGTTTGTTCAGTGAGTGAAAAATGTGATTATTCAAATGGGGTTGAGTATGATGACATGGATGTGTATGCGCCATTATCCAACAATCTTCCAGAGTGTAAGTTAGACGTGGGTGATGAAGAACATGTGTAATATCAGATGGTGATGTTTTCATGTAAATATTGAGGCAGAAAATGAATAAAATATTTATGGTAACTTGTTAGCACAATTTCCCTTAAGTAAAAAACTGATTTATTAATTATTATTCTATTAATTATACTGATATCTAATGCGCTTATCTATTTTATGCATTTGCAGATTAGTTGGAGACATGGCAGAAAATGATGACAAGGAATATAATCCAAATCTGGAAGGAAGACCAAGACGAAACCTTACAAAAAAGAAAAACTTACAGAAAGGAGTTAATGAGGAGATTGAGCTCGCTTACAATTCTTATGGAGTTCCGGTTGGAAAGAAGAGAAACGACCTGAGGAGTTACATTGGGCTGATTGTACGGGAAAGAATTCCAATCATATACGATGATTGGAGGAAAGTGCCACTGGACATCAAAGAGACATTGTGGTCTCATTTTCAGGAAAAGTTCAAGTTGAGTTTGAAGGCCAAAACCCAAGTGTTGAAATGGATGGGAGTTGCATTAAGGTCCTTTAGAAGTAAGTTGGCAAATGAATATATTTTGCCCAATGCAAACAACTTAAATTCTTTGAAAAAGCCTCCTCTTGAGTATGAGGCCATTAGAAAAGAAGACTGGAAGAGCTTTGTTGATAAAGTTTTATCCGAAGACTTTCAGGTATTTTTTAAATTATGTGAGTTTGATAATATCATTGAGAGCTTTTGAATGAATTTTAATCGATATCCACTTTGTATAGGAAAAAAGTCTGACAGTGAAAGGATAAAAGAGCAAAGAATCTGTACAACCATCATTTGGGCGAGTCAGGGATATGCGAGGCTGTTGCATAAAAGAGTAAGTACAATAACTGCTATAATATAAACTTATAATATTGCTAATACAAATAATAAGGTGGTTCCGAGTAGTTTTCAATCTAATTTTATTGATATGTTGTAGAAGTTGGAGCTCGGAGTTTCTGAGCAAGAGATTGACCGTAGTGAGGCCTGGTTATTGGCGCACAAGAGAAAAGATGGAAGTTACACCCCTGACGTGCAACAAGTAGCTGAGAGAATTGTAAGTTTCTACCACTACTACTGGATGTGGCTAAATGTTGAGTACTTAGTTTTGTTTTGGATTGGTCTTTGTTGGGTATTTGGCTTGACTTTGGAATATTGATTACCTATTGTTTTCTATTTGTCAACATGGCCCTTGTAAATGTTTATCCATTGTGTGCCATTAACTAAGAGATGTAATAGAATTGATGACATTTCGTGTCTTGGCTTTGGTCGTCTTTGGAAAAGGACTACAATTGTATTTATTTTCTCTCTGGATGTGGCTGAATGTTAATTACTTAGTTTTGTTTTGGATTAGTCTTTGTTGGGTATTTGGCTTGACTTTGGAATATTGATTAACTGAATGCTACTATTGTAATCTGTTTGCTGTTTGTCAACATGTCTACATGCAATCTGACTTGAAAAAAAAAATTGCCCAACAGAGACTCCACCTGTGCATGTTTTATGTCTTTTACACGCATACCGAAATCTTTTTGTGTTTATTTTGCAGAGTGAGCTAAAAATTCAAGTTGAGCAAGGAACATTCGAATCCGAGGGACCAAATGATATCTTAGGTGAAGCACTTCAGAAGAAGCCTAATGGAAGTCAGGTGCAGGGCTTGGGTCAATTTATCACCCCAGCCATGTATTTCAAGTATTCCTAATCGCTATCGAGTTGGCACGAGAACGGAGAATGTATCAAGAGAGTTTTCACTTTATGCAAGCTCGGTTAGATCAAATGAATGCAAGGATAAATGGTCGCAACAACACTCGAAGTTGGCGGTCCAACTTTCCTAACTCTAAAGGTGGTTGCAGTGTTAAGATGGAGGTAAATCGTCGATCCCCTACCAAATCAGTGACTAAAGCTACTCCAAAATCTGCCAAGAACATCAACTCACTGCCCCTGCTACCTCCTGCCCAAATTCCAGCCCAAGTAGATTGTGAAGCCACTTTAAAACAGACCCCAAGAAGATCTCCAAGATTCACTCCTTTAAACAAGAAAGTTGATTGTCTTAAGTCTCCTGCAGATGGTGTGATATATCTGTATCAGGAGAAAGGAACACCAAAGGAACCCATTGTTGTGAAACCAGTGACAGCAAGGAAACTTGTTCTGAGAAAAAATACCCGCGGAGCTGTCAAAGCAAGAAAGGAGACCAAGAGTGCACAGATGAAAATCTTTTCTTTGATGATTGAGAGCTCCCTACCACGGTCGATTATGATTGCACATGATCTCAAAACTTTTGGTGTGCACTGGGAGAGTAGATTGGACAAACAAATTTGCAATGAAATCATACAGTTTGCAGAGCTCTCAAATTCGGTTATTGAGATATGGATCAAGTAAGAAAAAAAACTTAATTTAAGCATTTATTATGTTTTCTAATTTTAGACATATGTTATTTTATCTCTTATAAAATATATGAATAAGTTTCTTTTTGTATAGACACTTGTATGAGGGAGATGGATAATGGTGGTGATGTCAGTCCAATTCAATTTGGATGTATAGGTAAGCTACATCCAAGTCAAGCAAGCTACCCACATAGGTGTTCCTATATTTCAGACCTTTTGGACAAGATACAAATAGCCCAGATCATTGTTTTCCCATACAACCCAGGGTATAGTTTATTTATTTTTTTATCTATTTTCTTTGTTTCCATGAATGATTTAAATTTATCTTATAATCTATTTGTCATTTTTTTTCCAATTGGTTGTTTAGTGGTCACTCTGGGTGCTAGTATCAATTGATATGGTGAGGCGCAAAGTATATTATCTTGATCCATTAGGTGATAATCCTGATAATGAGCTGAAGCAGATGGTGAATGAGTATGTTTTTAATTGGTTTAATTATTATTATTATTACTTTCGTTGTGGATTCATTTGTTCACATCTGTTATTTATTGCTTATAGTGGGATAACAATGCATCAAGTGAAGACTAACAAAAGAAGGTCATGCGATGGGTTTACGTTAAGGTATTATCAAAACCAAGTTATAACATTCATTATTCTCTGTCGGGAAAGGTTTTTAGACTCAAATTTTTTTTAGTGTCCAAAACAAGCTGGAACCTTTGAATGTGGCTATTATGTGATGAAGTACATCCAATAGATTGTTCGAGATTTATACATTCTTGAAAACAATGTAAGTTTCTCTATAACTTTTTTTAATTTTGTTGAATATATAGGTGAAACCATTGTTGTGCATGTAGTGAAATGAAGGATGGCAAATGCCTATTTCAAAATCTGTGGCTTATATGATAATATTATGAAGGACATGGATTATTTGTGGTTTCTATTCCAATTGCCATTAGAACAATTAATATTCATTTCAAGTAAAATAATTAATTTAAAGTATTAGCTTGTAAGACAGTTTTGCTAATTATTGTTTACTATAATGATACTCTTTATTTGTAGAATTAGCTATATTTTTTATGTTAAGTAGAATAGATTTAAAAATATATCTACACATTTTGTTGCTTTATTTTTGAAGTTCAAGGGCTATGATGAGTACACTATGGATGATATTTTGCAACTTCGCGATGAGTGGGCCACGTATGTTGCGAAGTTAATTGTAGCATACAATAATCAAGTAAAATTATAAATATATATTTTTTCTTTTGAATATATGAATATTGATTTGTATAGCATGCTAGCTAATTAAATCTATACGATGCACTTGTAGGTAGGGAAGGTCAAAGGGAAGGCAAAGGTGGGGAGTAGATGTTTGTGGGACAACTTAGTGATTGCTTGTAAATGTTCATTATGTTAATTTCAAATTATATTTAGTAAATGTTCATTATGTTAATTTCAAATTATATTTGAAGATTTGTTTGAGTTCTCAACTGTCACTATGTTGATTTTATATTATATTTGACATATTTTTGTTACTATTATATTTTTATTAATGTTTGATTAAGATTTATTTAAAATTTGTTATAAATTTTATATGTAATTGTTCATTTTAGCAGTTTAGTTTATTTTTAATATTTTTTTTAATGACAATGAAAACTAATAAAAATTATTTATATTTAAAATGTATCATAAAGTATCAGTTCTATTGAGCTTATTGTTCTACTGATATGACTAATTCGTGATACTATAGTAATAATAATTATTGACACTAAAGTATTACTATTTATATTTTATTGATATGTAATAATTGTTTGTAAATATTGTTACAAGCGTCATAATATTAGTAACACTATAGTGTCATAAAATTTGTAATACTATAGTAATAGTAATCCCTGACACTACATTCAAGTGTCAGTATTTTTCTGACTCCCAGATCACTGACACTATTAATAAGTGTCACTAAAAGTAATTAGTGACACTATTTTAGTATCACTAAAGGCCATTTTTCTAGTAGTGTTTATAACTCTCAGAGTCCAATTAGACTTACAACAGTCATATGTAACTATATATAAAATAAACTTCTAGATGTTTCTTTTTATTAGGCCGGTGTAGCCTATCATGGGCGCTAATACCAATATTTCTAACTCGCACGTGATGGGATGACACCATATATAGAGTAACAAAAGTGATTTAGCCCGAAGCCTAAATGTAGTATCATACGGACAAATGCAATGTGTGACCTATGAACAATAAGTTGGAGCTTAAGTAGCAAGAAATCCCAATTATAACATATACAAGAGAATGGATATTTGCTCATCATATATCCTAGATTTTATTTTTATTAATTCAGTCAAAGCATACTTCATCCCTTAATAAATGATACACTTAACTCTATAAGCTCTATATATCCACAATTGTAACTATCCTCATGTGGATTATACAGTCGATCGACCAGTGAATACATAAGTCATATGTAAAAAAATAAGTCTTCCCATTCTACTTATATTTTGAAATTCTAGAATAATAACTTTCTTAGACATGTTTCATAAGCTGCATAACGATAACTTGCTAAAGTAGCAAACATTAATCTTTCACATCAAAATATAGTCGATAGTGACTAAGAATACCATCCGAGGTCTCATAATACCTCGAAGGAACTTACATAATGAGGAAGTAGGGATTCATTAATTATTTTCTTCACTCATTTTTTTTATTAGTCATAAGTAGCACGCGTAGTATGAATCACACATTACAATGAATTCTCTTTTAATAAGGAGCATATGTCGAACTATTCACTTTACAGATCTAAAATTAGTCACTATTCGAGCATCCAATTTGAGTATCAGTAAGTCGCCTTCATAAGGCGCCAAATGAACTCATATTTGGCTTAATTTGGTTATCAACTTGACCTAGTCAAGATGAAATTTTCAAGATATAAGTTCCATGAAAGCATACCTAATATTTTTTTTCTTAATCTTGTGTCTTATCCTAACTTGCTTTTCGTAGCAACTGAGGCGAACACTTATGTAAGAAAGTCGATCTCAACCCGATGATATATTTTCTTACAGCCTTGTATGTGTGATTAAGCTAGCTCTACATTTTAAGTACTGAATAAATATTTTAATGTTAAGAACATGGTGTCATAAGAACATCTAGTGATGACAATTTTAATTTGCGATAATAAGTCTGCAAATCCCTAAAAGATCAAGCATGTGATGATTAAATATCTCCAGTCACATCATTAACATATATATATATATATACACACACACACACATATTGTAAAACTACAATATCTTATTGTGAAATCCTTTTATTTGGTTTATCATTTTCCATCATAATCTCTAAGTGCTTATGATAATCTCGAGATATTATAAACAACAAAATAAAAGATTTCTTACATAGCCACTGAAACACGCTTGTAGATATAGCTTTCACTATGGACAAAGCTATGCATATTTATTATCTTACTACTCCATGTAATAACACTAATGCTATACAAAGATATGTATAATTATCTTGAGGTCAATTTTCGGTCACCTAGAATCACCATATCCATTGGCGCTCAAGTGCAATTTTTCTCTCATTATAAAGAGTAGTTCATAATGCCATAAAGGTATGCTAAAATCCTTTTTAAGCAACTCAATACTTTTTCTAAGATTAGATTGGTAGCTCTTACCAAACTCATGGCATACCAAGTGTTGTACGTCCTAGTGTACATTGAGACTCTTTTATCATTTAGACAAAGAACATTAGCCATATATTTCCTCTGTTCTAGAGTCCAATAAGTGCATTAAGGCTAAGACTTTGTCATTATCTATAAGAGTATCCATTTAACTTTCAATATGCCATTTGTCGAATCCTTTTAAAAATATTTCTAAGATAAATATAACTCTTACGACAGAGTTAGAAATAATCTTAAAAGATTCTATTTAGATTTAAACTCTTAAAACATAAGCAACTTTACCCATATTTCATTGGATGATCAATGCTAATAGTTTTTTTTTACGAAAACTTCTTTATTTCTAATCATCCAAAAATATTGTCTACATACATAAATACTATGACTATCTTTAATCATCCAAGACTTATAACGAAATATATCTTGATAAAATTTAAGATACCATTATTAGGACGATGCCATAGAAAATAGAAATATATTGACATTTTAAAGCAAGCAGACTATGCACTTAAGATCTTTAGTAAAGTTACTTTGAGCAAGCAAACTGTGCGCTAAAAAACTTTGACAACAACACCTAGTAGTTTTTTCATATGTATACTTCTTCTTCTAATTATTAATTGAGACTTATTTATTAAATCCATTGATGTGACAACAAATGCATATGCAATGTTGACAAAAAAAGTGGCTTAAAGAAACCTCTTAGTTAAGAGTTTTTTACTAGTTTGCACCCCTTGGGCATAACTTTAAACAATCAACTAAGACTTATAATTGTAATTATGCCTTTTTCCTTACACATGCTCAACTCTATTATTTGCAATGGTTTGTTTGGCAATTAACCAACCATGTCCCAGACATAGTTGTCATTTAATGACTCTATCTATTAAGCATTGCCTTTATCCATAATTCCTTAGTATTTAAATTGAGAGCTTTGTGCAAATAATACTAGCTCATCACCACATTATGAAATAATTGTGAAGAAATTCCTTTCAATCTCTGAAAGAAGATATAAGATTCTTTTTCAATTATGCATTGAATTGAGTTATTTGGTATAGCCACCTCATTGGGTGTTTGCTCCCACTAGGATCAAGATTTCCAATTAAATCTAGTCTATGCTCAATTGTCAATTAGAATTGATATCATGAAAAGGATAATCAAAGTCAAAATTTAGGATAAATCCTTAACAAATTCTATAATGTTTAGGAATTTAAAATTTTGATGTTTGTGGTATCTTTTCTTGTCACTATCTTAACAATTTATTTACAATTTAAGCACATGCCTTATTTGCTGTTTCAATGTATCTTACTACAGACACTAAGTTGCACATAAGTTATGTTAGGTTCGTTACTTATAACTTGGAATAGTATATAAGTAACTCATTATATAAGAAATTAACTAAGCATTTAAGCAGTATTTAAATAAAGTATCTTCAAACAACATATTAGAGAAGCTCATGTGCTACCATTACTTTATCAATTCTCATAATATCTTTTTCTTCAATTTCTGCTACTCCAAGAAGTGCGTAATTTAGGAATAATTATTTATATTTCCCATATACAATCCTTAGAATTGCTTAGAAAAATATTTTGGTTTATCTAAATTTGATCTCTACTATATTGAAGAGTAATCTAAAGTAACCTAGTACAACTAATTTATAAGAGATCAAACTGATTGAACCAAAATAAATAAATATATGAATGTAATCATGACAGGCTTCATTCTTATTATTTACATTCATTTTACCATAAGTGTCAAAATGGACTACTGTTAATGAGTATTCAGATCTAGTTCCTTTGCCAAGTGATTTTCCAAGTTGTTCTCTTATATTAAATATTTTTACATATACACTTTATCATTATGGTGAGTGTGCCCAATATGCTTTCTTGAGCCAACTTAGCCATCTCAGCAAAATATGGCAAATATAGGTATGTACATCATTATCACAAGATGATGCATAGTTAATAACTTTTCATAAAACTTTTTTTTCAAAATGGATAAATAAACACCCAAAAATAAATATCCTCAATTTTAGAAGGTCAATAATAAAGACTTAAGTTTTCAATGAATTTTCTATGTATATTTGTCATTGGAAAAATAAGGACCACGTAATATTAACTTACAGATACTTATACTCTTGACTTATACAATAAAGATTTCTTCATATGTATCTGTCTTTTCTTTTGACAATTATAATGAAGAGCATCAAAACCTTTTTTGTGATCTCCAATCACAAGATATTACTACTTAGTACATTTTTGCTCAATGAAATCACAATCGAAATAACTCTAACTCATAGTTAGTAGTTATTCATGCATTGTCCTTCTATTTTTTAAGCATGCTTGCCTCATTTTGGCATTCCTTAGCATTTGGTCACTTAGATTAGGATCGAGTCCTTAACTCCCATTAGTAGAGACTACCCTATCACTTATGATCAAAGCTTAAAGCTTTGCACAAGACAAATTCCTTTATGCTAAATCAATTTTAAAAGTATTAGCCATTTCTAAGTGCTTTTCTTCTTGGATTGGAATCAATTATTTGGAGTTTGCTAGAAGATTGGCTACCTCTAGGCACTCATCATCTATAGTTGGACTTAGTAATATAAAGTTAAACTTAGTAATATAAAGTTAATTAGAAGCATTAGTGCCTTTAGGAGATCATCTTATAAATCTAAGCAACACATATTTGATTAGAAGTTTTAGCTGCCTCTTGGTGCTATCCTTCAAATCCCTAAAGATATGTGTTATACAAACTCTCGTATTATTTCAATTATTGGGGTTGGACATTTCATTGCCTAGACTTAACATTGTTAATTACAATGTGTCTAGCATATTTAAGCTCTCGTATACGAGCAATCGAATACTTCTTGGACTCATTAATAAAAGGCATAATGCATGTTACTCAGCAATAAGATGTGAGTATGCTAGGCTTTGATAAAGCCCCATAAAATGCTCCTTATTTTCTAAAGAGAAGTAGTATGCTTTAGCTCAAAATTGATGTTTGTTTAGAGTCTCATGATTTAATTTGTACATAACTCATTCCAAAACATAAAATAAATTCAATCAAGAGACAATCAATGCTAACATAATCTTCATTTAATTCACACACATTTAATATATTTTTCCACAACCATAAATCATATTAATGAAAATTTAATATAAAAATTAAAATCAAAAGGTCTTCGATGCTTCCAATCATCATCCTTTCCAAACATTAAATTAACATAGTTTTATTTTATCAAAATATTTAGTTCTATTATTGTTTATTCCCATAATTTTTAATAATAATAGAACTTCCTCTAGGAGTTATACATAAAATGGAAATAAAGTAGCCTTCATGCATCTATTCATGTGAATAATGCACCAGAACAAATTCTCAAGAAAGAGGTAGGAATTAAGAGTCCTACTTAGATACCAAATTTCCTTAGTTTTTTTATCGTCTTTTTAATAAAATTTTCTTAGACATGCATAAATTCACATTACTATGCAAAGCTTTAATAATCCCAATATATTTTAAAATATTATTGTGCTCTCATTAAAATAATTACATGTAACGTAAAAATATAATTGACAAATCAATTCATCATGATCATCACTTAGATTATTAAGAACAATCATATCATGCTAAATTTCAACCAAACTGCATATATTATCTTCAAAAAATATTAAAAAATTTATTAATATACTTTATTAGGAGAGTACATATGGTAATATATTGAAACAGTTCCCACTAAAGCGTAACACTGTTAAACGCATTTCAAAATATTAAAAATTAATTTTCATGAATTTTTTCCCTCTTTTAAATTGTTTAATTTATTTAAAACTTCCTCAAAATCATTTAATTTAAAATAAATATTTAATATAAATAAAAAATATTTTTAAATGTATTAGGAGAGTACATATGGTAATATATTGAAACAGTTCCCACTAAAGCGTAACACTGTTAAACGCATTTCAAAATATTAAAAAATAATTTTCGTGAATTTTTTCCCTCTTTTAAATTGTTTAATTTATTTAAAACTTCCTCAAAATCATTTAATTTAAAATAAATATTTAATATAAATAAAAAATATTTTTAAATGTGGATAAAATTCTTAGTTAGCCACTGTAAACGGCACCTCAATCGAATGTCAGGAAAGCGGCGAGTGTAACTCACTCTCCGGCAGTGAGAGTGGGTCAAATGTTGCCAAGCATTGGTGAGTTAACCTAGCCAGCCCAAACAGCTCACTCTTGCAAGCTGACTCAACTGGATGAGCCGGCTTGTGCAATTTGTGCCGCGTTCCACATGGGCATTGATGGAGATTGTTGTACACATGTTGCATTCAGATAACTTTCCAATAACATGCAAACCATTTTCTGACTCCAAATTTTGTGCTAAGTTTAAATCTGAAACTATTTTTCTGATAAAATGAAGAGGTGTGATTCAAGCTCCATTGGAGAGATTGATGTCGCAGATCCATCACTTTTCAATATCTTCTACATTATCCAAATTTCCAAATTTTGGACCAAATCTTTCTACTGATATTAAATTTATAGAGAAAAAGTCACTGTATCAAAAGTTATGAGTGAAACTATTATACCATAGAATAGGGATTTTGTTTTTTCATAACTTAGATCATATAAATTGACATAAAATTTCAGATTAATCTATATATATTCATGTGATTTAAAAAAAAAAATCAAGGCCTAATAGTGACTGATATATTGTATACTATTAAGTATGTTCTAGATACGAAAACACATAAATAATCAAAGAACATGGCATGTCTCATACAAATATATCAAAATAGAACATAACTTAACCTAGCTCTGATACCAATATTGATTTTCTTGTATATCTCAACATACAATTAATAAAAGATCCAAAAACATATCTTTTGATCTCTGAATGCTTAAGCGGATCACAACAAGGTTACATCACTTGGAGACAGAGGATAATCTCATGGAAAATCCAAATGCCACCGTATGCATACAGTCAGAGGATAATCATAATTAAAAAAAATTTCCTCATATCACATTACACGAGCCTATTGCTTTTTCTCTCATTTTCACCATCTTTATTTTCTAATATTGTCTTTGAAATTCATGAATCGACGATGTGCTCTAGTTCAAGTTATTTGGTATTTTTCAGAATTCATTATTATATCATTTGAAATACACTAACTATATCTTTATTGAAATTGGAAGCTTTGTTAAGTGTGCGACGAGGAATCAATCTCGTTACACACACCTGGCCTTAAAGGTGGCCAATGGGCTTGGCGGCACGTGTCACAGCTTGGGCACAACACTTTTCAATGCAATACGGTCTGGCATGCACGTGGGTTGGGCAAGGCCAGGCTTTAAGTTTTAGGCACGTGGGCCTTAAAAGTATGGCACAATTAGAAATGGAAAAAAGCACAGCACGTAAAAAACACGTTATAAGCACATTTCATTAGTGGGCTAGCACGCGCCCTATGGGCTATCAATAGCACGTAGACCAAAGTATATTTGCAAACTTTTTTTAATAAAAGGTAAGCATAAAATGTTATGATTTTACAAATAAATTGAAATTAAATTTTTAATATATTTTATTAGCATATATTTTTTTAAATTAATTTAGTCTTAGTTTAAAAAATTATAATTGTTTTATATTTATAATTTATTAAATGAATAAATAATTTCATGATTTTAATAAATAAAGTTATCTATTCAATTGACCATGGCACAGGAGGTTTACGTCGACATGCATCAAATCTTTTAGTTGGCCAATGTTTAAGATAAAATTAACCTTACTTGTTTACCGTATATCCGCATTCATAGTTGTGACTAGTAAAAGTTATTTCGTGATTAATAATCAATATTTGTACTTTCGTAGTTGTGATTTGTCGTAATCGGTATTTCATAGTTGTGAGTTGTCATTTATTATAATTGATACCTCATAGTTATGTTTCTAATAGATACCTCTTTTGTCGTAATCTATACCGTGCTAGCCCACGAGCCCTTGTGGGCCTTATTCTAATGTTAGCACAGTCTTTTGCCATCCTTAGCTGGGCCTCGTACTCGTGGGCCTTGATCTTGTAATATATATCTTAATTTAATCTTGGGCCTTGATCTCATAATACGAACTTAAGCCTTATACTCTTAGGCCTCGCTCTCATAATACGTAGCTTGGCCTCATGCTTTTGGGCCATAATTTTATAATCTTAGCTCAACGTAATGATCTTAGGCCTTCTCACTTTAACTCAAACTTATATTATTTGGCCTTGATCTTATGACATGTACATCGACCATATAATCTTGGGCCTCGACTCATGTCATTCGAAAGATCCTAATGTTATTTGAGATTTTCTCATAACAATTAAGTTTTTCTTAAAATATTCCAGATATCCTCATGTGATCTGCTTTCTTCTCATGTCCTTTGAGATTTCCTTATGATATTTAAGATATACTCAATAATGAAAAATAAGAAAATCTAACATGCTATAAACTATATGAGTTTACAGTATTCACTTGTAATATAACATATCCAGATTATTACCAAACTCAACCCAATGGCATAAATGATTATGGCCTCAAGCCCAAGGACCCAAATCAAATAACATGTCCAAATATAAACAGGATAAAAAGGTACAAGTTCTAATCCTCATTAAATTTGAATCCTACAAGATAGGAGAAAAGTTTTCCTAATTTAATTATACTTCTAATTATTTAAAACGGTCACCACCCAATTGTAAGGCAAAGGAGAAATAGATATATTGTAGGATGGGTTACAATATCCTCAACTCTTATTGTCGGGCTAAATACATACCATATGGAAAATCTTGTGTTACAGTAAAAAGAGCTGACAATGAGACCTCAACTTACTAGGAAAAGTCTAAATCAAGAATTATAGACTAAAGCTTTTTGGTTAACCATAAATTCATGTCTCGATATATGTTTGTCATGCCAAATCTTGGTACTCTCTTTATAAATTCGGGCATTCTCATAAATGTCATGGAAGAATTCATCCATCTTATTTAATTGCAACAATCTCTTCTCTCTTACTACTTGTATGTCGAAATTTAAAGTCCTAATAGACCAATATGCCCTATACTCAAGTTTCAACAGCTAGGTGGAATGTCTTTCCAAAAACAAGACGATAAGAGGACATAAAAATAGGTGTTGAGAAAAATTTTTGATACTCCCAAAGTGCATCATCTAACTTTTTATACTAATCCTTTCATAAAGTATTTACTATTTTCCCCAAAATTCTCTTTAATTCTCAATTAGAGACTTTAACTTGGCCATTAGTTTGTGGATTGTAAAGAGTGGCAACTAGGGATGTTAAAATTTAAGTCCAGTTTCGGGTTTGACCTTTCAAGTTCTGGACCCTGATGAAAAAAATTATCTTATCGAATTTCGATAAAAACCCAAATTCTTAAACTTCGAGTCCAGTACGGGTTCAAGCAAGATTCACACTTATGTTTTATATCAATTGGAAATAGTGTATATGATTTATATGAATTAATTTATGTACGAAATTATAATTAACATTAATCTACCATGCCATAGATTAGAAAACTTAAGAAAATAAATAAAAGAAATTGTTTTATTATTCTTTGGTTTCACAATCACTATGTTAAGCTTAAATAGCCTACTAGAAACATATGACTTTCCTATATACATTCCATTCATAGAAAAAACTACTTTATGAGACTTGAACCACATTCAAAATCTACGCTTGCTCAAAAGTGATCTAGACCCAAGATTATAGAAAATTTCTAATATGTATAGAACAATGTTAAGAGTTAACTCTTTCCTAAAAGTTAGCTTTAGAATCACCTTTTCTTGACCTTATAGAGCTTTTTCACACTTCTAATTGGTTCAATAGACTTAATTTTTTATTATTTAAACATATATGCCAAGTGGCACCTATGTCAATTTATCACTCTCTTATATTGAAGCCCACCAAATTCGCTTTAGAAACTACTACAGAAAACTTAATGTCAAAAACATCTTGGGTAATGTTCTTTACCATATTAGTTTCTTGGTTTTGTTTATTCTTTAGGAATTTGCATTTTGAAGCCTTGTTTTATCACAAATGAAGCATTTCCCTTGAAACTTGATTTTCTTATTAAAGATATCTCCTTTTAGACCTAGTTTATTCTTATTGCTCTAACCATGTTCTACAATATTAGCCTTTGTCACAATAATGACACCTTTCTTGTGATTATTTTTGTTGGCATTTTCTATTCAAAGTTTTAGAATTTAGGTCCTAAAGATTATTTATTCCCAACATGCTATAGTGCCTTGGGATAGGGAGGAGCGGGTCGAGTCCGTATTACCACAGAACAATAGCTGTGTTCGGATTTGATGTATCTACTCGAATGTGACTTCACGATCCCTTAAAGAAGCCCTAAGAAGCATCAAACATTTTCGATGAGATCCATAGAGCAATTCTTAAATAACAAGCACTAGCTCATAGTACATCTTTATAAAAAGCAATAAAAGATAAGATTGAAGAGAATAAAACGCACGTAGTGGTCATTATAGCAATTTCTTATAATCCTAAAAAACGTCTGAAAAAAACCTTCTATAGAAATACCTAGCAAGAGCTCTTTCCTATTGTGCTTAAAATAAATCTAGAAATCTTTCCGTTCAGGAGGTAACTTTTCAATGATAGCAGCCACAAGAAAGTTTCACTCAAATCCATCCCCCAACATGAATTTCAAACAAAATTTTCTGCAATTCTTGAATTTGACTCCAAGATAGTTATACAGACCACCATCTCAAAATCTAAAAAGCGATCTATGACAAATTTCTTAATGGTTGCATTCTTAATTTTATGTTTTCGGTCTAATGACTCCTAGTGCTCCTTAGCCATTTTCTTTCTATTACAAATATTGTACAAAGAATCACTCAAGCCATTTAACATATAATTCCTACAAAAGTAATTAGAATGATTCCAAGCATCAATTGTATTGATCACTTGAACATCAATTTCAATAATCTTGCAAGATTCAAAATGTTCAAGTAAAAGAACATTTTGAGTTGCCACTTTTTAAAATTTTGCTCAATGAATTTCTCTGGTTTTTTTTGCTTGATTAACTAGATCAACCACAGAGGCAACAACAATATTGAGATAGCTAAAGTTGCAAGAGTCATCTTAGAACTTCTAACTTACTGGTTGTTATTAATTGCCATATCAACAATTCAAAAAATTTATTTTGAAGATTGTTACAAATTCCACTATTAGTAAGTGATATAAGATAACTAACTTTATATGTAAAAATACAACAATTAGGTTTTTAGGAAATATTGTGAACACAAACAGTCTCATTTAAAATCTAGACTTCTTAGGTAATATATGACCTTTGTGACAGAACCTTTCTAGAGTACTTAAGCTAATAAGCCACTTATAAACTTGTCACTAGTTGATAATAAGGAAATTTAAATAGGATTAATATATTATAAATCACAATAATATGTAATAACAAAAAGAAACCACATAAACCTAAGGCTTGTAAAGTTACAATGTCTTTAATACAGATTGGCTACCTTCTAAAAAGTGCTTAGTTTATCTAGGCGTTTGTCTTCTAGAATACAACATATTTGAATAAGCTTGGTAGCATAACCTTAGTATTTCGATGAACTTCAAACTAGTGTTTGATTGTATCACACTAACTTTAAAGATAGAGAGAATAGTAAAAATCACTTGGATTTTAATGTGTTTTGCAAATGAAATTAGAAGCTAATTTATAAAATTCATGGAGCTCATATTTGGTTCAAAAAATTAAACACTAACTTTTAAATTTAATGTTTGAAATTAATTTGAAATAAAACCTATAATTGTTGCAATTAATTGCAATCTTTAATCACTTATAATAGACACCTAAGCTATATTTTCCCTTGAAGAACAATTGTATTCATCCTTAACAACATTTTAATCTATTGCATATAGGGATGGCAATGGGCCGGGCCAGAACAAGGCTTGGCCAAGCCCGAGCCCGAGTCCGACAATACAAACATAGGTCCGAGCCCAATAAAAGTCCGAATGTTTAAAATTAGGAACCAGACCTAATAGAGTCAGGGTCGGGCTCGGGCTTTGTTCGGGCCCGACTAATTTTTTTTTAATATTTAAACAATTCTAATTTAAAATATCGTAATATATTAATATTTAAAAACTTTAAAACCTTATTAAAATAACATAAACATAAAAATTATTTTAATCAACATCTTTATCATAAATTATATAAATAATTAAACATAAACAATAATTAGATCTAATTCAAATAAAAAAATAATTTAATTCAATAATCCAACTAAAGAGTTCATTAGTTTAATAAACAAATAAAAACACATAATTCGATTACACAATTTAAACAAGAAGTTCTTTAGTTTAAAAATGACAATTCACAATCCAACATGAAGGAAAAAAAAAATTACTCCAATACTTATGGGTGTACGTTTATTTTTTTTAAAAGTTAGGACCGGATCGGGCTATATAAGGCCTAAGCCCTGGCTCAAATTTAAATGGGTTTGATATGTATAAGCCTGAGTCCGAATTTTAGTCCTTAAATTCAGGCCCAAGCCCTAAAAATAAGAGTCGGGCTAATCGGACCAAAATTAAGGGTCGGACTTTTTTGTCATCCCTAATTGCATATTATAATCTATTTTTTTGTAGCATTAACTGTTATAGCATATTATTGATATTGTTATTACTCATTTCATATTTAATTTCATTTCAGTTAAATTTCAGTACTATATGAAAAGAAAATGGAATTTTCCATTCAATTTTTTCAAACCAACACTTAATCTTTAAGATCCAATTTTTTGTTCACACAAACACTAATTTAAGTGCCCTATGATTTGTTACGAAGAACTCACATAAGAGATTCTAAATCATCCATATACGTATATTGCACTCAAACCTGGCCTTGAAATAACTATTTTATGTTATTTTTCTAACATTTCACACTATTGGCTGTTTGCCCTTTTTTACACGTGACAACTCCCATATGTCATTTTTCTTTATTGATATGATTTCTTTATTTATGGCTTTTGTTGCTTTCCATCTTTGACACCTTTTTCAGACTTAATGGGATCACAATCTCTATTAGAAAATGGTTTTATGGGCCAACAATTGTCAAAATCAACCAACTCTAAGACCTACTTTACTTTGTATTATTATTTGGTCAATAAATGAGCTATGCCGTTGCACTTTCAAAAAATGTCTCCGATGGATTAGGGAAAATTAGCCAAGAAAAACAAAAGAGGATAGCTGAACAGCGAGAGAGAAAGGAAGACCTCCCTCTTCTCTGATTTGGTTTCAATTTGTTTTTTTAACTTGTAAAGAAATATGTGTGACGCTGATAGTGAGGAACACTCGAGGGAGAAATAAAAAAATAATCCAAGCTGTTACTTGAGGAAAAAAAAGTGTATTCGAGCCCATTGTGACATTTGATGAGTTATTTAAATACATTTATTTGAATAGCTAAATTGAATAATAATATTTTTAATTTTTTTTTTTAAAAAGACCTAGCCTAAAAAAATCATGACCAAGCTAATCACGGTGCATTTGCTATCCCTATATATAAAGAGCAGTGATATTTACCACCTTAATTTATCTTACTAATTCTCATTTTTCAATTCATATTTTTTTTCCATTATTGCTCTTATTAGAAAATAAAAATAATTAAAAAATAAATATTTTTATTCTTTCTCAAGTTCTCATTACATCAACTTCTCAAATCTCAAATCTCTTTCATATTTTTTAATTGATTTAAAATTTGAATCAAATATTAACTCCTAATCTAACCCAAATTAAAATTAAACAAAATCTTAGTGATTGTTCAGTATCATTTTAGGAAACTTGTTTTCCTTTTTTTTCAAAAGTACAAGTACGATAACTGATCGGTAGCGTGTATCATAAAAAAAATTATAAAATACAGAATACGGACTTTACCTCACTATTATAAATTATAAAACAAGTTAGACATGTTTCCAATATTTTATAAAACAAATTATAAAATAAATTGTAAAGTACTTACATCATGTTTTCCAATACCCTAACTTTACTCCACTTTTTTCTTATATAAATGCAATCTCCCTTCATCCCAAACGATTTGCAATGATTATCTCTCCTAATTTCATCCTCTGATATTTTATCTGTCTTCTAAGTTTCTTCATCCATCGATTTCTTCATCTTCCCACCTATGACAGAATTAGGTAACTTTTCATATTAAATTTTTTTGCTCAACTGAAAATTCTCTTATCTTACTATGTTTTTTTTTAATCTTGTTTTATTTTTTTTCCTCATCTTTATTTTCAATTAATCCAACAGGTTTATTTATATTATTGAGCCATCATTTATTGATGATCACAGTAGCTGCAATTCATGGCCAAATGGCTTATTTGTTACCTTATTTAGTATGCCGTATTTGCTAGGCCGTGTAATGTACCAGTTTTATTCTTTTTTTTTTCCCAATTATTTTAGAAGTAAAAAAAAAAATTCCAGTTAATATATGCTTAGGAGTTAGGACTATAGAGTAACTGTTTCTTATTTTGAATAATTCTATATCTTTATTATTTGGGTTGCTATAGTGATCTTGCATTTCATGCCTATTAATAACATTGTAATATAGAAGTAGAAAATTTTTAGTTTGGATTATCACTTAAATTATATTGAGCATATTATGGTCATTCAGCTCACTGTAGTTGCAATCTGTACAACAGATAATAGTAGTTGATATATGTTATTTCTTAATAACTGTTAAACATTGATATATATTTTTTTTTTCAATTTTTTCAGTATCAAAATATGAATCCACAATATGTTGGTAGTGAGGATAAGACTTATTGGTTTACAAGGACTGAAACCCCTTTTATTCGAATAGTGCTTGACCATGTTAAAAAAGATGACTTGCAAACATCAACATTCATTATGAAAATTTGGACAACTAAAAGTGATGAGTTATTTGAACAAATTCAAAAAAGACCAAATGTAGGGAAACTTAAATCCAAGTTAATAGATTTTTCTAATTTAATGGCTCATGCTAGGTTTGCTTAGGATCTTATTACAAATACGACCATATTATAGGAAATTATTTGGACTGAATATATTAAGGTATAATTTTTTTCCATGTATATTATATAGTTTCATTGGAAAATAAAATTTTTTTGTTGGTTTTATATACTTCTTTTTTTTTTCCTACAAAGAATACCTAGAGTGAAGGCAAATCATTAAAAATGGTTAAAACACTACCATTCCATAGGGGATATATTCAACACCACTACAGCTGTTGGCCTTAAGTCTTTCCACTAGGCAGGTTCCTTTGCTTCAAATGAGGATTGTGACTAGGCATATCCAACATCATTACAACTTTTGTTACATGTATTTTACATAATTTTGTTCGTCAAGAAGCTGCAAGTGATAGGATTTTTAAGGAAATTGAACAATGAAAAAAGAGATAATAGTAGGCCAATTATTAATATTGATTTATCTTTAGTAAGAAAGAATGCTACAAAAGATAGAATTGTAACTTTATGTGGCATGATGATACACATAATTCATGATGTCTATTATGTAATGTGATAATTATTTTGTCTAATTTATATGTGCTGTAATATTTATGTTAATTATAGTGTAATAATAACGATAGTGTAAAACATTTTTTATACTAATGCTAATACTAATTTATGGTACTTTTGTTTATGTATTTATATAATTAATAGTTTAATACTTTGTTTATTTTTTTAAGTGAATTATTAGTTCAGTCAAGGGAGATTGAATGATTAAAATTTATGGTATTTTTCCAAATATTACTTTTTAACTATAAGTGTAACTTAAATGTTTAGTAAAAATTATTTTTGAAAACAGTAGTACCAAATACATACTGCTTTTATCATTTTTAATTATGTCTACCAAACACATATTATAATTTTTATTTTTACAATACAGTTGAAAAATAATACTAGACGCATACTTAAATTTGAAATGCAATAACTACAAAACACTATTTTAATCTCATTTTTATTTTAAGGAACACATTTTTAGAAACAATACCGAACGCACTTTAGATTCTCACACAAAATCAAAATTAAAATCAATATCATCGACAATAATAAAACCCATCACTTATGCATAAAGTATAATAAAACCCAGTATTAAAACTTATTGTATGTTGGTGAAGGTCATAGATTGATCATGAAGAAGATAGGTGATGGTGGTGGTGTTGGGAAAAACCACGGTAACATGAGGAAATTTATAAAATACCAATTACAAATCAAGCAACTAAAAATGAAGAAGATAATGTTCCATTTTAGAGGATTCTATAATGAGCATTTTTTGTCCTCAATCATGTATTAAATTATGTACTTAATTTCTTAATATAATTTCTCAGCATATTTTGAATTTAATTATTAGTTACAAATAATAAATTCTAGAATTGATTAGATAATTAAATACGAATTTAACAAACTATTACAATTTTGTAACTCCATTTTTATTTAATGCAGTCAACGAGTATGCTTAAATTTTAATTTGTCATTCATCTAAACTTCATTTTGAGTATAAATATATCATTTTTGTATACTTTTGATAAGTATCTAAATCACCTATGACCTTTCGCTTATACCAAGTAGATCAACTCAAAATTTTACTTTAAAATGAGGACACAAACTTATACTTTAAACTATGTTATTTTTCAACAAGTGGTGCTAGTGGTGGTGAAAATAAACTTCTTGTTGATAAAGTTATACACTTATACTAAAGAGAGAAGGAGATAGAATGAAAATAAATTAAAATAATAATATTTTATTTTTTTTTGGGAAAATCTGTGTTGGCATGGTCTAATAACCCAATGATAAGTAACAAGGAAAGTCAACTAAGGGAAGCTACTTTGTTTGACTAGGACATCGGGATAGCTTATAGGGACTTGGGAGATAAGCTCCCCGAAGAAAGGATAATTTTGGTGAATAAGCTCAATAAAAAGGGGCATTATCAGAACCCAGATTTTGGTAGCTAGCGCCAACACGTGGACAATGCAAGCCATCATGAGAGAGGAAAAAAAAAATCTTCTTTTTGATTAACGATAATGAGCTAATAAGAAGGAAGATTTTTTAGACAAGCAATGAGAAAAGGCCACATCAGCTGACCTATACTAGTCCTTGAAAAGTAGCAGGATCACAAGTTTGAGAGGTGGCTGAAGGTTTCCTTGTCTTCCAAACTTATAGGTGTCACCATCAAAGAACCATAAGGCAAAGTATTCAAATATCCTTACTTAAGGAAGGTCAGGCATTAAATAAATGCCACATATCCAAAAGGACCAAAATAACCCTCAAGCACACTATACAAAAGCACAAGGTTTCTTCAAAATGGTTACTTCTTCGTTATTCAAAAGATTAACAAGTTATTGCCAAAACTTCAAGGTCGCATAGACCTCAAGGCTACCACTTTATTATCTTAAATTTTACTTGAGTGTAGGAGTGTGGTCACTAGCCACTGCTAACTCCACCTCTAACATAAGTTTGCTCTGTTTTAGAGGTTCGCACAATTTAGGTCTGGTGGCTTCTCTCTTTTCATATATTTATCCTCTTTACTAAACACTCAACTTATCCAGCTATCTTCCACTGTCTTACGAGAGCACACTTCAAACATAATAAGTTAGTCTCCCCCTTCTATAAAAATATCTAGTTGTTTTTACTATGTTATTTTTTATTTATGTTTAAAGCAAGATGGAGACGATCGTTTCTCCAATAACAACCTTGTTATCATTGAGAAAGATAGCAATTATGAGAATGAACTCACTACCAAACCTGTGAAGAATATGACAAAAACAAATAAGAATAAGTTCATAAAAGTTTTATGTGCCCTAACCCTAATAATTAGAAGGGCAGCATCGAGGATTCCACCACCAACATGCTCCAAGAATCCTTTTGCCCCTTCGGATGAGAATAGCCAATTAATGAAATGACTCATACTTCCTTTTGACCAAATCTACCTTGGCCAATTAAAAAATACCCTAATATAAAGAAAAGCTTAGAGTAATGTAAGTTCTATAAAAATTTTGGTCATAGTACAACCAAGTGTTTTCAATTGTGAGAAAAAATTCAGGTGTTAATTATCAATAGGTACTTGAAAGTTTTTTCTTTTTTCTGGAACGAGTGATGCTAGAATGTCACTGGGAAAGGCAAAACAAGGAAAAACATTGGAAGAGAGCGTACTTGTGTGGGTATAATAATAAGAGGTCATACTCTTGCTAGTGATTCCAAAAGATCAATCAAAACCTATAGGAGAAGTATTGTTCATAGCAAGGAGGTTAATATGGCGGAGTGTAGTTCATCTCCAACTACACCCACCTAGTTCTAATTATATTTACAGAGCAAGATGCAGAGAATGTACTCTATCCATATAATAATGTGATTAGTACTAGAAAGTGTATATTTTATAAAGGTTTAAATTATTATTTTCTCACTTAAAGTATTAATTAATGTGTACATAACTTACATTTTATCTTAATGTTCCTCATATATAATTTTATGTAAATTATATTTTATTATGTTAATTTTTATCTTAATTGTTATATTTTGTTATTGTAGGTATATTTTGAGAATGAAGAGAGATCAGAACTGAAAATGAAAGAAAAAAAGCTGTTTTGTAATAATAAATAAATAATATATATTAAAAAAAAAGAGATAAAGAGATTGAGTGTACGACACTCAATCTCTCTCTCAATTATATATAAAATATAATAATATAATATTATAATAATATAATATAGAAACAATAAAATAATAAATAGTTTCTTTTTTTCTCTATAAAAAGAGAAGCAGCGTAGGAGAAGAAGAGAGAGCGCGGAGGAGAAGAGAAAGATAAGAAAAGAAAGGGAGGAAAAGAAAAAGAAAGGAGAGAAAGAAAAAGAGGAGAAAAAAATGGTGAAGCTGAGTCTTTCAAATTTTCTAGTAATATATTTTAGAAGTTTCCAAATAAAATGAGTGTTTTTGTTTTCAGTATGAGTGGCTAATTTATTAAGCTAGGGCAAAGGGTGAAACTCAAGGATTTAAATTATGGAATTAATATCTCTCTCAAGTAAGTTCAAAGTTTATTTTATTTAATATTTAATATTTTACATTTTTATTTGCTGAATATTTTTATGTCATATTAATTTATAAACTTAAAATCTTATTGGATTTATATGATATTTTAACATTATGTCGACACTCCAATTTAGTTGTGGCATATCATGTACCCCATTATCATATTCATCTATAAAATTGGTTAGTAAAGAATTAAATGACATAATATTTAATTAGTAAATAAAATATAAATATGAGAGAATATTATGAACATAATTTAAATTTCAAAAGTGAATCCCGTAGTCTTAGTACTTTTTAGACAGTTAATCAATTTTTCTACTATTAATTTTTATTTAATAATAGACTATTAAACTTAAAATTTCCTGTGGTTCGACCCCGAATTCACTAGGTTATATTATAATTAGACACTCTTATACTTGGGAGTAAATGAAACACTTTTAAGTCGTGTCAAGTTTTTGGCGCTGTTGTTGGGAAAATTTCAAAAATTTAGTGTCATTTTATTATATATATATATTTTTTATTTTTTAAAATTCTGTCATCACCATTACTTTAACTTTTGTTTTTATTGTAAAATTTGAATTAAACCCTTTATTTCTCCTAAAATTACAAAAATATTATAAAACATATAAAATTTTTATTTTAACAAAAAAAAATAACTGAACTGAATTAAACTTAGACTTATAAACTTATGACTTGACCTTTCTTGTACTTTTGGACTCAATTTAGACATTTGGACTGAATGGGCGTGGACATAGACTTGAATTTGAACTTTTAAATTTCTGCAATTTAATTTCTTCAACCGCCTTTATTATTATTTAATTTCCGTTATTTATTTTTTGTTATTTAATTTTCAGTTATTTATTTTTTTTATTTAATTTTCTTGTATAATAAACTGTGTAATTTTTATTCCGCATTTATTTTTTATGTTTTATTATTTTATAAGGCTGGTTTAACCACCTAATTTGTTATTTAATTTTATAATTTTATCTTTTGTACATTTATATTTGTTGCATATTTAATTTTCAGTTTGTTTATTTTTATTTTTATTTATCTCATTTGTAATTTTTATTTTATTTTTTTCTTCATCTGCTTGTGCATTAAATAATTTTACACACACACATCATCATCATTATATGAGACGTTGGTCTCGAACTTCAAGTGGTAGGTTAATTCGAATATCTCAATCACCACCACCAATCATGGAAGAAATCCACGGTGAAAATATTTTGAACCAGCTTAATCCACAAATTGATCAAGGAGGCAATCATTCTGAGCAATATGAACACGATCAGAATCAACCACGAACTTTGAGAGATTATATGAATCCAACAAGAACTAGAGCACCTTCGTGTATAGTATTTCCTCCTTAAGCATCTCGATTCAATTTTAAATCAGGTATTATCCAAATTTTACCAACAATTCATGGTTTAAAATCCTAGAATCCATACTTGCATTTAAGAGATTTTGAGGAAGTTTGTAATACATACACAGACCAAAATTGTTGCATGAATATAATTCGATTAAAGCTTTTTCTTTTTCACTGAAAGATAAAGTTAAAACTTGCCTACAAAACCTCAGATCCGAATAAATAAGAACATGAAATAACATGCAAGAACAATTTTGAAAAATTTTTTCCACCCCATAGAATAAATTCTTTCAAAAGACAAATCACCACTTTCACTCAAAAACAATGAGAAACTTTTTACCAGTGTTGAGATAGGTATAAAGAATTACTTAACATTTGCCCACGCTATGGTTTTGAAGCATGGAGGTTAGTGTCATATTTCTATGAGGGACTAATAGCCCAAAGTAGACAGATTGTTGAAATGATGTGTAATGGTGAGTTTAGAGATAAAAATCTTGATAATGCATTAGATTATCTTGACCAATTAGCTGAAAATGCACAACACTGTGATACTGTTGGTTCTTATGAGTCATTTAGTAAACCTCAATCATCACCAACTGGTGGAGGCATGTACAACTTTAGAGAAGACCATGATCTTCAAGCCAAATTTGCATCCTTAGCTAGAAAGGTTAAAGCATTAGAGTCGAAAAAGAATGATCATGTTAAATCTGTTCAAGATGCTTCATGTCATATTTGCAGTTCTACTGATCATTTCACGCAGGACTGTCCAACCTTACCAGCTCTGAAAGAAAGATTGCATGAACAAGCGAATGTCATAGACAATTTCAAAAGGCCGAATCTCAATTCATATTCACAGACATACAATACTAGTTAGAGAAACCATCCAAATTTCAGTTGGAGGAATGACAATCATGCACAACCACCTCCACCACGCCAGAATTTTCAAAATCCTCAGAGTTACTCACCTTATGTCCTACCACCCAAAAAAGCTCTTGAAGACACATTACTTTCATTCATTGAAAACAAGAGTCAAATACTAATCAAACTATGCAAACATTGACAACTTGACAGAAACCATCTCAAAACTTACCTCAGCACTTACCATTCATGAAAAAGGTAAGTTTCCTTCTTAATCTGAACCAAATCCCAAAAGTCAACAACATCCTCATATGGGTAGTACTGGAAACCAAAATATGAGCCAAGTTATCAGTTATAACTCTCAGTGGCGGTAAAGTTGTCAAAAAACACATTCTTGATCCTCGTGAAATTGGTAAGGATTCAATTTCAGAGAGTAAAGTAGTGCCCGACGAACCAATAGTCTACGAAGAAATAACCAAATCTCCTCCTGTACCCTCATTCTCTCAAGCATTGATCAAACCAAAACAATCAAACCACAACTCAGAGATTTATGAAGTCTTCAAACAGGTGAAAGTTAACATTCCTTTGCTAGATGTCATTAAACAGGTACCATCTTATGCTAAATTTTTGAAAGATTTGTACACTGTAAAAAGAAAACATAAGGTACAAAAGAAATCATTTCTTGTAGAACAGGTAAGTTCCATTCTCTCAACTAATAATACTTTGAAATATAAAGATCCTGTTTGTCCTAACTATTTATTGTATTATTGGGAACTATAAAATTAAACATGCTTTACTTGATCTTGGAGCTAGTGTTAATTTACTTCCATATTCTATGTACCAACAACTCAATCTTGGTGAGTTAAAACCTACATCTACTACTCTTTTACTTGCTGATAGGTCAATTAAGGTACCGAAAGGGATAATTGAAGATGTATTGGTTCAAGTTGATAAATTCATATATCCTGTAGATTTTATTGTCTTGGAAACTGAACCAATTATTGATGAATGCAAGCAAATTCCTGTAATATTAGGTCTACCATTTTTAGCTACTGCTAATGCTTTGATTAATCGCAGGAATGGAGTGATGAATTTATCATTTGGCAATATGAAGTTGGAACTCAATGTATTCAATATGTGTAATCAACCTCAGGATAAATAAGATGAAGAAAATGATACTGAGGATATTGAACTCATTGAACCAATCGTTGAAGAACACATTCAGGATGAGAAATTTTCAAATTCTATGGAAATTTGTTTTGTTAGTTCATTTAAATCAAGTAAAGAATTGGAATGTGATACTACTAATATATGTTCTACACTTGATTCTACACAGGTACCTGAAAATGGCAACAATCAATTGAACTTTGAAGACATGAGATAACTTGAAAAGACAAAAGAAAATGAAGTACCGAAACTTGAACTAAAGCCTTTACCAGAAAAATTAAAGTATGCATATCTTGGAGATCAGCAAATTTATCCAGTGGATGCCAAGCCAAGATTAGCACAATGAATTTTGCTACTCCAAGAATTCAACTTGACAATCAAGGATAAAAAGGGTGCTGAAAATGTTGTTGCAAACCACCTGTCAAGACTTACAAATGAGTCTTCAATTGATACAACACCTATCAATGATTCTTTCCTTGATGAATTCTTGTTTTCTATACACAATATGCCTTGGTATGCTGAAATTGTTAATAATCTTGTAATAGATGAAATGGCATCTAAATGAAACTCCCAGGATAAGAAAAAAATTCTTAAAAGAGGTAAAAAGTTTTTACTGGGATGATCTATACCTATTCAAGTACGGTTCTGATCAAATTTTTTGGAGATGCGTATCGACCAATGAGGTAAGTAGTGTCATTTAATTTTTTCATTATGAATCTTGTAGTGGCCATTTCTCTTCAAAGAAAACAGTTGCAAAAATATTACATTATGGATTTTATTGGCCTACATTATTTAAAGATTCACATGAATTTTGTAAAATATGCAAGAATTGTCAAATGTTAGGATCCATCCCAAAGCGAAACCAGATGCCTTTAAATCCCATTCTTGTCATTGAAATATTTGATTGTTGGGGAATTGATTTTATATTTTGGTTGCTGTAGATTATGTTTCAAAATGGATTGAAGCTATTCCTTGTCGGCATAATGATCACAAAACTGTGATTCACTTTTTAAAAGAAAATCTTTTAAGCAGATTTGGAATCCCTCAAGCTATTATCAGTGATGGAGGTAAGCATTTTTGTAATAAATCATTTGAGTCTTTAATGAAAAAATATGGAATTACGCATAAAGTTGCTACTCCTTATCACCCTTAAACAAATGGTCAAGTTGAATTAGCAAATAGGAAATTAAACATATTTTAGAAAAAAACGGTTAACCCAAGTCGAAAAGATTGGTCTATTCGATTGACTGATGCATTTTGGGCTTACCGCACTACATTTAAAACATCTTTAGGAATGTCACCTTATCGGTTAGTTTATGGTAAGCCTTGCCACTTACCAGTTGAGCTTGAGCATAAATCATTTTGGGCTGTTAAAGCTTTTAATTCAAATCTTGATGATGCTGGTAATGTGCGTAAATTGCAATTAAATGAACTCGAAGAAATGAGAGATGATGCATATGAAAATTCAAGAATTATTAAAGCAAGAACCAAAGTTTTTCATGATAAAAAAATTTTTAGAAAAATATTTGAAATTAATCAAAAAATTTTGCTATATAATTCTCTTCTTCATTTGTTTCCAGGGAAATTAAAGTCAATGTGGAGTGGCCCATTTGTCATAAAATATGTATATCCATATGGGGCCATAGAAGTCAAGAATCCAAAGAACGGTGTCACATTTAAAGTTAATGGTCAAAAATTAAAACCATATCTAGAATTCCAACCGTGTGAAGAAGACACCGAAATCAATTTAAGTGACCCACAAAATCTTGATTAAATCTTTAATGTGTGACTAATATATATATTTTTCTTTTTTGTTTTATTATTTTATCATTTGATTGTTTGATTATTTGCAGTTTCACACCGCATATTTATTAAGCATATAATATTTCTTGCTTAAGCGTGTTTGTTTGACAATTATGTTTTCTCTTATTATATGTCATGAATACCTCAATTAGAAAGATCCTCTTGAAACATCTTAAAACTCTTTTACGTGTAAAATTTCACTTAGCAGGATTAATACGAAGTTGTAAATCACATTCAATATGGGATCAACAACCACCAGAGTTTTTGTCATATGTTAAAGATTTAGAAAGACAACTTTGGGAAATAGAGGAAGGTATTTATAACGTTCAGTTGGAACTTGAAGTTAATGCAATAAGAGCACGAATGTAAGTTTCAATTATTTTATTTTTTTTCTTTTCATTGTATTTTGTTTATTTTCGCATTTGAATTGATTTTTCAGAGTTGATTTGTTTCTTTGGTGTGTTTTAATTTACTTTCCCGTATAAATGGCAGATAACGACACTCCGTCACTTCTTAAGTCGATATTTTTAACTTCCCATAATAACTGAAACCTTAAAAACCAAACATGGAAGAAATACATCAAAAATTGCATAAGTGTTTTCCTTCTTTCCCTTAGAATGCTCTCAGGAAAATTTACAAAACTCACTGTGAACGACTACGTTTGTTAATGATCCATGGTATTCCTTCTGACGTTTGTTGGTTAATTGAAGCAAAGGTCCGATTAGCAGGTGAGTTTTCCGATCCATTTATTTCTTACATTCTTGGTTTTGGAAAAAGCACATACGCTAAAACCCATGTTGTAATTATGTAAGACGTAATTGCAAGAACCCATGTTGTAAATCTTTAGGAATGGTTTCTGATACTAGTGAAGATAAAATTAAATTTGTTAAAGATGGCATGAGTAAAGAATCGTTAGATGATATCTTACGATCTCTTGAGACTCATCGAAGCAAATATGTACAACATTCAATTCAAAGGTATTGGAAACTATTCTAAAAAGAAAACACACAGTTTAATCTTGGGAATCTGACTCAAAAAGACCCTGTTTTCCAGTTTATAAGAAAACTGGATGAGAAGCCTATTTTCGACCCATGGAGGAGTTCAAGTCGTTATTGGCCGTAAAACCAGAGGAAGATGTGAGCCACAGGCGCAACTACCAGTAAATATCCTTTTCCTTTTAATAATATTTTATGTTATGCATTATTACTTTTAATAGTGTGATTACTGTTTTCTTTTTCTTTTTACTATTTGTTTTATCTGTTTACTTTTGAAATATAAGCCAAAGCTTCGCACGTCATTTGATAAGTACACCACTCCATTTACAGCTATTTATCAATATCTCTATTTTTAAATATGTGCTTTTATTTTAAACTTTCACAAATTATTTTTGAAGATTATTCCAATGGCAACATCTTCGAGTAGACAATTCAAAAATATTTGTATGCTTTATGGGTTTCGCTATGGAAAGTACAGGGAATTCATTGAGGTAGCTGTAGATCTTGGCCGTGTCATAACAGAGAGAAACTTACAATTAATATATGGAGGAGGTGACCGTGAATTAGCCAAACTTGTTTTAGAAATAACTTTCACTAGAGGAAGTCAAGTGCTAGGAATCATCCCAAAAGCCCTTAAACCTCGAGGATGTCTACCTAGCCTACCAACTAGAGAAGAGTTAGTTGTCTCAGGTATGCAAGAAAGAATATCTAAAATGTTAGATCATGTTGATGCTTTCATCTTTTTGCCAGGCAATCTTGCAACTCTGGAGGCACTAATTACATTTGCGTCTTGAGCTCATTTGAACATTCATCAGAAACCCATCGGTTTGTTAAATGTTAATAACTTTTATAATGACTTTTTTACATTTCTTAACCATGCAATTAACAATTATCTTATTCCTCCCTCAGTTAAAAAAATCTTTATTTGTGCTTCTACTGCTAATGAATTACTTGATCTTTTACAAGCTTACAAACCGGAGCCAGAACCTATGACTTTGGCATTGGATTGGTCAACTGAAGATGATAACAGTAACAGTAGTAAGAAGTGCAAATTGGATTTAAATCTTCATTTGTAACTTTCTTTTTTTAAGTGTTCATGTGATGTCTTCTAAACTCTACTTCTTTCCTTTAAGACATTGAAGACAATGTCTCATTTAGGTTGGGGGAGGAAATAGTTGACAATTGTAGAATGTGTCAACCCTGGTGATGTTCTTACTAATTTTTTTTTTTGTAAAGACTAGCTTTGGATAAATTTGAGTCGAAGATGGCCGAATATGGAGTGAGTGATTCTAGAAACGCATCTTCTTAGTCTTGGAGTCTTTTATTTATTTATTTTTCAAAAAAAAAATTATTCTATGCCTCTACAACAAGTTCAGGTATGATATTCTCTACTTCTTCTTTTATGTTTCTTTTCTCTGTTTCTCATTTTGAATGCATATCTTTAAATTATAAAATATTAAGAATAATGTTTAGATTAGGTTGGAGGGTGAGGATAGTTGATGTAAATTGTAAATATATGTGTTTTTTTATTTTTGTTTAAATAAAAAAAATCCAAAACAATAATTTTTTTTTCTAGAATGGCTGTGTAAAGAGTCACTACTTTTGATACGTATCCTAACAGTCCAGTCTATATTATTTTTTTGAATTTTAAATTCATATTAAGTTGTTTTTGTTCCTTATTCTTTGAATTACTCAAATTTATGAATTCTCCACTTGTTAATCATTAATTAAATATTTTTATCAGTTATTTATTTAAACAGGTATTATGAAATCATTCTTTTCACACACACACTATGATACATGCTATTGGGTTGTAAGTTAAAATTTTTTACAATATTTTGTTCTCTTGATCTGTTGGAGATAATTTCTAAGGTAGTGGAAAGTGTGTTATGTTTTTTTAAAAAAAACAAAAAAAAAAGAAATAGGAAAAAAAGAAATGTGTTTAATTTCACTATATCTTAAATCCGAGTAATTAAGTCCATAGGAGTGTTTTAACACCTAGTGCCCTAAGGCCAACTGGTCTGGTAGTCATTGGCCCAAAGCTCGCTACATGGGTCGCAGATACATTGTTTGCTTATTTATCTAAAATCTGAGTAATTAAGTCCGTACAGGTGCTTTAACACCTAGTGCCCTAAGGCCAACTGGTCTGGGAGTCATTAGCCCAAAGCTCGCTATATAGATTGAAGATGTAATATTTTAAATTGTATGAATAATCTAATGCATAATAAAGATATTATCTCTGATAAATCACTAGAATAAAAAATATTGTTTTGTTTTAATGAAGCCCCATAAGTATTGTGTAAATTTCTCGAGCACAAAAGAAGGTTTGATGATATCTTGGATAATGAATGAATGACAAAAAGCTAAAAGAAATAAATAGGAGAATTTATTTATTTGGTAGTTTAGATGATAGATGAACAACTATTAACTGGCGAGTGAATTTTATAATTCTTAATTTAAAATAGCGCTTTAATTGCTACGAACTAGCAATAAGCTGGTTGGGGAGTATGATTAGTACTAGAAAGTGCATATTTTGTAAATATTTAAATTATTATTTTCTCACTTAAAGTATTAATTAATGTGTACATAACTTACATTTTATCTTAATGTTTTTCATATGTAATTTTATGTAAATTATATTTTATTATGTTAATTTTTATCTTAATTGTTATATTTTGTTATTGTAGGTATATTTTGATAATGAAAAGAGATCAGAATTGAAAAATGAGAGAAAAAAGCTGCTTTATAATAATAAATAAATAATATATATTAAAAAAAAGAAGAGATAAAGAGATTGAGTGCACGGCACTCAATCTCTCTCTCAATTATATATAAAATATAATAATATAATATTAAAATAATAAAATAATAAATAGTTCATTTTTTTCTCTATAGAAAGAAAAGCAGCGCAGGAGAAGAAGGGAGAGCGTGGAGGAGGAGAGAAAGAAAAGAAAATAAAGAGAGGAAAAAGAGAAGAGAAATGAGAGAAAGAAAAAGAGCAGAAAGAAAATGGTGAAGCTGAGTCTTTCAAATTTTCTTTTTTATTGTTTGAAGTTCTTAAAATTTTATTGTAATATATTTTAGAAGTTTGTCAAATAAAATGAGTGTTTTTCTTTTCAATATGAGTGGTTAATTTATTAAGCTAGGGAAAAGTGTGAAACTTAAAGATTTAAATTATAGAATTAATATCTCTCTCAAGTAAGTTCAAAGTTTATTTTATTTAATATTTAATATTTTATATTTTTATTTGCTGAATATTTTTATGTCATATTAATTTATAAACTTAAAATCTTATTAGATTTATATGATATTTTGATATTATGTCGACACTCCAATTTAGTTTTGGCACATCATGTACTCCATTCTCATATTCATCCATAAAATTGGTTAGTTAAGAATTAAATGACATAATATTTAATTAGTAAATAAAATATAAAATATAAATATGAGAGAATATTATGATCGTAATTTAAATTCCAAGAGTGAATCCCGTAACCTTAGTACTTTTTAGACAAGTAATTTATTTTTCTAATATTAATTTTAATTTAATAATAAACTACTAAATTTAAAATTCCCTGTGGTTCGACCCCAAACTCACCGGGTTATATTATAACTAAACACTTTTATACTTGTGAGTAAATCAAACACTTTTAAGTCGTGTTATAATGCTCTGGTGATCACCTTTAAAATTTTGGCGGATAAAGTAGCCTATATTGTAGTTGATGAGGGAAGTTCAATGAATATTGTCTTCTAGAATGCACTGGATCAACTCACCCTCAAATCTATCAAGGTATTCCTATGATTAGTTTTACTGGTGAGATTGTTATACCAAAAGGGATAGTTACTCTGCTTATTTCAATAGGAGAATCTCCCTATAAGGAGGTCTATATGGTTAATTTTCTAGTCCTAGATAACCTAAGAGCTTACAATATTATTTTTGGCAGACCATTTGTGGCTACCACGAAAGTAATTGTTTCTATGCCTTATTATAAAAATTACAATGCCAAAATCTATTATAACCATAGAGGGATATTAATAGATTGATAGCTAGTATTGCACTACTACGTCAGAGGTTAGCTACTAGATAGTTTCTAATGAGCAAATCGCCGATTTTCTTACTAAGAAACACTTCGTTACAGTAAGTTTAGCTCTTAAAATGACTAAACGTGCTATTATCAGGTGAAAGAGGAATACATTAAAGAAAGTTGTAAAACTGGATATAGTAGAAGACTAAAGTGAGGATACCTACATGGAGATGAACTCTGTTATTCTCTAAAAGGGTCCGGAGAGAAATACTCTCCAAAAATAGCAAGAGTAAATTCAAGAACCATTAGATCCATAAATCTCTAAAGAAGAAAAGTGAGGTATACTAGTAAAAGATCTACTTACTATTTCTATTAAAGAGGAGGACCCAATAAAAGTTGCCAAAATTAGTTCCCACATCAGAAAAGAGACCAAAAAGTAACTCATTATTTTCTTGCAGGAGTTTGGCGATGTATTTACTTGGTCACATGAAGATATGCCAAGCATCGACATAGAGGTATCCTACTATAGACTCAATATTGATCTGCATCATAAGCCAGTTAAGTAAAAGAGAATGGACTTCCACCAAGAGAGGTATGAAATGATCAAGTTGAAGAATGTGGGGCTACCTACGAACATTTGGTCAATAAGATTTTCAATGACAAATAGGCATAACTATGGAGGTTACATTGATGATATGATAACAAATTGATTACAAGCTGCTGACCATGTTGAACACCTTTGAAAAATTTTGAGCTCCTTCTAAAATTAAAAATGTGGCTAAATCTGAAGAAGTATGAAGTTGAAGTCACGTTAGGGAAGTTCTTAGGGTTCATGGTGGAAATGAAATACCTGAATTAGAGGGGTATTGAAGCTAACCCCAATAAGATTAGAATAGTGCTCAAAATGAATTCTCCATAAATAATAGCTAAAGAAGTGCATAACTTAACTAGTAAAGTTACAACATTGAGTCATTTTATTTCTAAAGCTAATGATGTTATAAACCCTTCTTCAAGGCCTTCAAGGTTGGGAAAAAGCTATAGTGGACTTTACTTGGTTTTTTCAGAATGTGCTACTATTCAATCCTGGATAGAGCTCAGAGAAGAGGCATCCTCAATTAGAAAAATTAGTATTAGCCCTAGTAATCTCTGCTAGGAAATTTAGACTATACTTCTAAACTATATTATAACTGTGGTCACTAACTTGCCCTTGAGGCTTGACACGTCAGGAAACCTTGTGAAATGGTTCCTTAAGCTTAGTGAATTTGACATCACCTACCATCTTTACTCAACCATCAAAGTTCAAGTTATTTCCCATTTTTTTTTGTAGAATTTGCCAATAACTTAGGGGTAGAAAGAGCCCTGGGGCAGTTGAGCAAAGAGGTAACCACCAAAAAGCCTAAGGAGTACTAAATTTTTTTTTTTTTTACGGATCTTTAAATTTATATAATTATATAGCTAGTCTGATTATTGTAAGGTCTGGGGGGATAAAGCTCTAATATGCATTGTAAGTGTAGTAATATGTCTTTTCCAACATGTCTTCTTTAGAACCTCTAATAACAAGACTGAGGACAAGGCAATCATTTCTGCACTAAGAATGTGCAAGGCCTTGGGGTAGTATGGCTTATCATCAGAAGTGATTTTTAATTGGTGGTAAACTAAATATGCTCAGAACACTAGACTAAGGAGGAGAACAATAAGGCTTATCTAAAAAAGAGTAGAGAATTGTTGATGGAATTTAAGGAAGAAAAGTAGAGCAAGGTCTAAGAGCAAAAAAATAGTGAAGTTGATAACTTGTCCAAGATGGTCTCATTTGGGACAACTTAACTACTAAAACGAGTACTAGAGGAGCATATCCCTATGCCAAGTATTCTTCCTGTTGAGCCAAAGGGGTAAGCTCCATTTACTTAAAAGGATCCTGGATGACGCGGATCATAAAGTTTCTTGAAAAATAAAGCTCTCAAGTGACAAGGATGAAGTTAGAAGACTAAGGTACAGAGCAACTCAGTATAGTCTGTGGATTGCTTAATCAAATAGACAAGTTAAAACCACAATATGGACCTGTATTATACCTTTCACAGTGCAACCTGCTAAGTTGCCATATGCTAGAAATTCATTTATAGCCCTTAACAACACAACCTTTGGATTAAAGAATTACTTTCTATTAGCATTATAAGCTTCCACCCCAACATCACATAAAGTTTTCAAGTCATCTATCAATGGCGCAAGTATACATCAATACCATTGTCTAATTGTTAAGGACTTGAAATCAGTAAGGACATCATCAAAAACTTCTGTTTCATACACAACCATGAGGGAAGATTGCATTTTATAAGAATAACCACCCAACAATTGTATGTATTACTAAAAGAGCAATAGAGCAAGACAGAGATTTCTAGGATCCGATGCAAAAATAGGCCATTTTCACCTGCTAACTTCCATAATAATGAGTTAGCTAGATGTTAAAGCTTACCATCAACTATCATTTCAGTTGCACGCCAAGTCAAATTTTGGCAGTTTGCGATGAGTGAAACATTCGCCTAAGTCTAGAAATTGAAGGAAAGAACTATAAAACTTTCATCGGAATACCTAGCCTATATTTGTCAACACTACCATCCTTTTTCTTTCATCTAAATAAACCACAAGCAGGACATTTAGAAAGTACTTGATACTCATTTCTAAAGAGTATATAATCATTTGGGCAAGCATGCATTTTCATATATTCTAAGCATAAAGTAGACATTATTATTATTATTTTTTGCTTCATACATAGACTCTAAAATTTCAATTTCTTAAGGTAACAATTCTTTTAAAAAACTCAACAGTGTGGTAAAACCACTATCAGACAATCTAATTTACCTTTTATACTGAACAACTTCACCAAATTGCTTAACTTTGTCAATTTTCTACATCTTGGGTACACAAGTTTCTCAGCCTGTTCTAATAATTTTCTAAATGCCTTAGGATCTCCATTACAATCCTTGTAAGCATCATGGAACATGTCCATTGTATTACTATAATTGAAGTTTTTTGACTCAAATGGAACATCTACATTACTAGATAGCATGCTACGACCATCTTCCCAATGCCACTTCCAAGTTTTATAAGACTTTACAAAACCATGCCAATACATATATTCAATTACAATTGTATGCGTACGAAATGATAAATTCTTACATTTATAGCACAGACATCTAATGACACTAGCGTATTCAATATTTTTAATAGCAAAGTTCATAAATTCGATGATACCTTTTTCGTACTCAAGTGACCTTCTATTACAATCAATCCTAGACTTCTCCATTTTAGTTTTAACGAGTTTTGATCCTAACACATAAAAGAGAGCAAACATGAAACAAGAATTTCATGCTTTTCTAATTTGTTCTTTCATTAAGAAAAAACTACAAATTAGCATTCAGTTACACACATGCGTAACCAAAAAAAATTATCAAAACATGTCAGCCTCACATACTAGCCAATAGTTACATATTAAAAAAACAACGCTAAAAAACAAAAATTAATGGAAAACACAGGAACAAGACAAACTCAAATGTCCAAAACAATAAACAAAAACATAACAATAAAGGCATAATAATCTTAATTTACTAAGCATATCAAAATGTATTTAATTTACTAAGTTTATTGCCTGTAAATGTATAGTAAATAATTAAAATACATTGGTTTTGATCACATGCACTGCAAAAAGTTTAAAAGGCCATGGAACTCAGCAGTAAAGTTGTGGATTTGAAAGAAATGGTAGCAAATAGTCCAAAACTGAAAAAAAAAAAAATCTAAGAAAGCATATCAACAATTGATAATAACAAATTACTTTTATATAACTCCATGTCATTGAAATACAATATGAAACAAGAAAAATAGATAACACATAACAAAAAAGAAAAAAAATGAAAAAGGTATAAGTTGGTTTGCGTGGTAATGAAATATAATTATAACCATCAAAATCAAAACCAGACAGACCCATTTCAAACAAACTAACACACATACACACACAAAAAGGAAAAAGAGAAACTAACTTCAAATGTGTGGAGATTGATTGCAGAAGGTGAAGAAACAAATTGACATACAAAAAAGAAATAAACTAACACAGTTTCTCAGTTCCAGTCTTCCTTTAATTATATATCCCTAGCATTTCATATTTGCTTGTTGTATGCTTAGCCTCATAACGTCTACATCCATTTAACTAAAATTAGTGAATCACACAATTTAACTAAATTAAAAATATAACATTTTCTCCAAATTCAAACAATGGGATATATGGCAAAGAAAATCAAATAATTTGTTAATTGTGATGACCAATTACTAACTAAAATTGCCAACATAATGAAAATCAAAGCTTAGAAGGAAGACCCAATCAATTTCTAAGGCAGACCGAATCAAGTTCTTCTCACAAACAAATAAATTTCTCCCTTAAAGCATGAATGCTAGAAAAAAATAAGAAACTAAACATTCATCTTGCAGATGCTTCACTGAAAGGGCCAAAATCATCAATAGCGATAAACCAGAGACAGTAGCAACGATTCTTAGTTTCTAAGATTTATTTCGCATTTCAAACAGTGTCTCAATAGCAATTTGAGCACTGGTAGTTTCAACAAGGGTAAGAAACAATCGGCCGCCTAAGATTTGGGCAGTGTACGTAGTGCTGATTGATTTAGAATAATGATGAAGGCTAGAGTTAGTGCTGTGAGTAAGTGAGAATGACGATGAGTTAAGTGTTGTGTGAAACTTAGCAAGTTTTTGCTTTTGTTTGTGCTTTACTCTAAACGCAACCATTTTGTTTTATTTTTTTTAATCACTTCAATAATCTAAATGCAACATTTTAGGTTTTTAACAAAATAAAATATTTCTTTTAAATTTGGTTAAACACTGTTAAACTCAAAATTCTATCATAATATTTGTGACTCAGTTTATTTCTATCACTGACATATTATAAATTATTGATAAATAAATATTCTATCACAAGTATATCATTAATGATTTGATAGACAAAAATTATATCACGACTCAATCATACTTACGTGATAAAATGATTTATGTCATAGAGTGGCTTTCATCTATTACCAGTTTTCTTGTTGTGTGAGTTCATATAGAGGTCCATAATTTGTAGATTCGGTATCCATAATCCCATAATAAGCGACAACGAGAAGCATTTTAATAGCTTCCAAGAGTTCTGCTTTGGGCTAGAGATAGTTAACAAATTTTCTTCACCTACTCACTCGTAATCTAACGACCAAGTTAATGCTATCAACAAAATTATTAAGGAGATTCTGAAGAAGAGCTACTCACCCACAATGAAGGGAGCTTAGGTAAATGAGCTGCCAAAGTGTATCATGGGCCTATAAAGCTACTCAAAATATTATTAATAGAAGAAACACCTTTCTTTGTTGCCTTCGGAGTAGATGCAATTATCCCCACTGACATTGGGATTCCTTCTCATAGAATAACTCACTTTAATAAGGAGGGTAATATCTTATTTGTTGTTGCTGACTTAAATTTATCTACAGAGAAAAAAGCAAGAGCAAAACTCAGAATAGTTGCATATCAACACTGTGTTGCTAGACTGTTCAACAAAAAAATGCCCATGCACTTTCATGAAAGGGGATCTGGTGCTGAGGAGGACAATTCAGAACACCGACGTGGCTTTATAAGGAGTTTTTAGGACTAACTTGGAAGGTCCTTATGGAGTAGTTAAGCCCATTGGTTGAGGCACTTACATATTGTACAGATAAATGGGACCATTGTTAATCACCCATGGAATACAGTTATGTTAAAGAAGTATTATCAGTAGACACTCTGACCACTACTGTTTGGGTAATATCGGGCAGGTCTCCTCGAGGCCCTTCCAGCTCGAATAAAATACCCTGGGGTCAATCCAGCTCGAGCAGAAGTCCCGATTGCCTGCATGAAGACGGCCTCACTAGACGTCAAAGCTGGTCAAGGTCGAGGAATTCAGAGCCGTTCGAGCTCTGAGCCCTCTTGCTTGCTCGAGGTCATCAGGTCCTGTCAAAGCTGGACAAGGACGAGGAGCTTGAAGGCCAGTTAAGACCCGAGCTCACCTTTCTGCTCACTGTAGTCAAGTCCTCGAGCACAACTGAGCCACGCCAATCACAGAACAAATGGAACACGAGACCTGGCTCAAGACAGTCCAACCCATTTTCTCATAATCCCGGCACACCTTTCGATGTCTGATCAGGGCCCCACATGGTATGGTGGAGCATCGGCGATGGTCGACATGCCTCGACGTGTCATCATTCCTTGCGCGCATGCCCGACATTATGATCCGCCATGTGAACCATGACGACCAAGCATCCCTGTGGAATATTATGCTAATCCCGACTGTCAGAGGGACCCAGACACCACTGACGCGGGAACGGATGGTCTCGGAGAGAAGGGGCGGGAACAATGGAGAATAAAAGGAAACGGACAGGTAAGTTATGGGAGTTCCGAAAATTCACATAGGTTCTTCTGATTCTTGCTTCCCTCTACTCTGATTTTTCCGGGATTCCATTATTCAGAAAGGAAGGCAAAAATACCCCTTCCATTCTTCCGGTCTCTCTAACTAAGAGCGATACAAAAAAGAACAACCCGATTACTGACTTGAGCGTCGGAGGGTTTTCGCCGGAACAACATCCGGCAACCTCTGACCCTGTTTTCTTTGAGTACAGGTTCAGGAGACTTCCGTTCTGGTAAAGACAGAAGAACTGGAATTGGAACGCAGTCTTGCTCGAGCTCGAGCTAACCGCAAGCAGAAGATTTTTGACACTATTTGAAGTGATGCAGGAAAATAGCATCAACATTTTTGTCGCCGTCTGTAGGGATCAGTTCAAAAAGCCTAATTTCCCAACACGTTCAGGAGACACAATGCAGCGATGAGAGGAAACAACCAAGAGAGAGTGAGTTCAGAGGAATCGGTGACTTTGAGAGAAGTGGCCAATGAGGCTAAGAATAGAGAGATCCAAGAAAGAATGGATCGGATGGAGAAACAAATGGAAACTCTGACCTCCATATTACAAAAACTCAGGGATGGACAGAGAAAAGCATGTAATGACGTCCTTGAATCCAGCCGTGGGAATGCTCCCATTCGGGAAAATGTGGGAGATAAAGCCCAAAGACCTAGGGCACCAAATGTTGTCGTGAGGGAGGAGACAAACATGGAGGAAAGAGGGTCTCGTCAGCACTTACAGATCATGACCTCAACCTCCGTGCGGAAGAGTTGGAGGGGGAGGTGCGTAGGTTGGCACAAGTTGTGGAGGACCTCCGGGGAAACTGAAAGAGCCCAAGTTGGAGGATAATGCTGGACAACGAGTCCCCACTCTCAACGGAGATCATGGGTGTCACGATCCCACGTGACTTCCGCTTCCCGGATTTGAAATTTTCAGGAAAAAGTGATCCGTTGGTGCACATAGAGCGGTTCAATGACATGACAGGAGTGCAGGGTTTGTCGGCAGCCCAGAGATGCAGGGCCTTCCCGCTCACTCTTGAGGGAAGGGCAAGAGAATGGTATTGCAGGCTGCCGCGGGGAAGCATCCTGAGCTTCGAACAGATGTGTAGGGAATTTGCAGAGCAGTTTCGGGGCGCAGTGACCCCCGAAGATGATATAATGGAGCTGTCGGAAGTAAGACAGAGAGAGGGAGAACCCCTCCGGGAGTTCGTCAAGAGGTACCACAGATCGGTCCTAGACCTTGGCGGGTTTAATTATCCCCAAGCGCTGAGAGGACTGAAGGACGAGATCAGGATGGGAAGGCCATGGTATAATCTACGGAGCCCTTCGATCCGTTCGTAGTCAGATGCATATGAGCAGGTGAAGATGGATATGGTGATCGAAGAGGAAAAGGCTGCAAAACTGAGAAGTTAACAGGGCAGTGGAGTAAAAAGGAAGGAGAAAGGAGGTCTTGCCTGAGGAGCGTTGGCTTCAAAAGCAACAAGGGACCGGGTTGCCCCATACAACCTTTACCAGAGAGCTCCCCCACCACGGATGATTCCCCTGCCACCCCGCAGGTCTCCAGACCGGGATCACAGGGAGTACAGGCGTCACGATGACCACCCATCCCACAACCAACCACCAAGCAGACCTGCGGTGAACCACAACAGAGCAGATCATCTATTGCCACCCCCACCAAGAAGTTCCCCAAGGGATTGGGCGATACAGATGGTGGAGCAGAGCCCCGCTTACAGGCAATACACGAGTTTGAAGGTATCTCTCGAAGAGATACTTCAAATGGCTGAGGAGCGAGGACTGCTAAGCCCCCCAACGCCCATGGCCAAGTTAGCTGGCAAATGAGATAAGGGGTTGTTCTGCCGTTTCCATGGTGACCACGGCCATTCCACATCACAGTGCCATGATTTAAAGAACCAGGTGGAGGATCTGGTTAGGAATCGGTATTTGGACGAGTTTATTAAAGGAGGACATCCGGTAGTTGAGCAACAACCTGAGGAAGATGATCGAGCTTATGAAATAGACTTGGAACCACTGGCTACAAGGGTGATCTCAAGAGGGCCCACGATGGCAGGAAATTCAAATAGGGCCTGGAAAAACTATTGCAGATATGCAACTGTCGGCTGAGAAGTCTTGTTCATTGCCCCCGCTGCAAAATGCCAAGGTCCGGCAGGTGCCCATTATGTGGACGGAGGAAGACGAGGAGGGGGTGCTATACCCCATGAGGATGCCCTGGTTGTGAAAGCAAACATCGCTAATAAGGAAGTTGATCGGATACTGGTAGACTCGGGAAGCTCGGTGGATATTCTCTTCAAGTCCACACTCGAGGAGTTGGGAATAACAGGTGCGAGCCTCGAGCAGACGAGCACTTCCTTGAAAGGATTCGGGGGAGGGAAACTGGTACCTCTGGGAATCATCAAACTGGCTGTAACCATGGGCTCGATGCCTTTTGAAAAGAATATGATGTTAGACTTTGTGGTGGTGGATGAAGCCAGCCCATACCAGGAGATACTTGGGAGGCCGTTCATGAGGATGAGCCAGTCCGTGCTATCCACCCACTACTTGGCCCTAAAGTATCGAGTGAATGGGGCTGTAGGGGTTGTAAAAGGCAGCCAAAGGGTGGCAAGGAGCTGCTACGCTGTGGCAGCCAAAGAAACCCTGTAGATAATCTTGTTGGACTCGAGGGGGGAGTCAATGAATGGAAGGCAGGAGCCGGCTGGGGAGCTGGAGGAGGTTGAGGTGAGAGCAGACGACCCCGAGAAGAAAATCCAGATCGGCTCGGGCATTAGCGAGCAGTTGAAAGAAAAGCTGGTGGAGTGTCTGCGAGCACACGTGGATGTGTTCGCATGGACGCATGAGGATATGCCTGGATCGACCTGCAGTGGCGTGTCACAGTCGGCAATACGAAAGATGCTAAGCCAGTGAGGCGTAAGAGGAGATGCGCCAACCAAGAGAGATATGAGGCCATCAACCGTGAGGTGGAGAAGTCACTGAAAGCTGGATTCATAAGTGAGGTCTCCTACCCCGAATGGATCTCGAATGTGGTGTTGGTAAAGAAAGCAAGTGGGAAATGGAGAATGTGCGTGGACTTCACAGATGTGAACAAAGCTTGCCCTAAAGATAGCTTCCCATTGCCAAAGATAGACCAACTGGTGGACTCTACTACGGGGCACAGGTTGCTTAGTTTTATGGATGCATTCTCAGGTTATAACCAGATTCCCATGCACCAATCAGACGAGGAATGCACAGCCTTCATCACCAATCGGGATCAGATCACATAAGGTCATGCCCTTCGGTCCAAGAATGCAGGGCAACATACCGTAGGTCGGTGAACAAGGTCTTCAAGCCATTAATCGATCGAACGACTGAGGTGTATGCGATCGACATGATCACCAAGTCGAAAGACGCGAGGAGCATGTAAGACATTTAGAGGAGACCTTGCACTCTTAAGAAAGTACCTGGATGAAACTAAACCCGCAGAAGTGTGCCTTTAGGGTTGGTTCGGGAAAATTCTTAGCTTCATGGTCACCATAGAGGATCGAGGCCAATCCGAAGAAGATAAGAGCAGTGGTGGAAATGAAGTCCCCCCGTAGCCTCAAGGAGATACAAAGTCTTACCGGCAAGTTAGCATCCCTCAACAGGTTCCTATCTCGAGCCATGGATAAATGCCGAGTTTTCTTCCAGGAAATGAAGAAGGGCAGGAAGACAAAGTGGACGCTAGAATGTGAAGCGGCGTTCCAACAGTTGAAAGAATACTTGTTTAAAGCTCCATTACTGTCTACACCTTGAGCAGGGGAGGTATTGTTTTTGTACTTAGCTGTGTCTCAATGGGCAATGAGTTCGGTTCTGGTAAGGGAGGAATTAGGGGTGCAGTACCCCGTTTATTACACGAGCAGAGCTTTGCTGGAAGCCAAAACTCGATATCCGCTGATGGAGAGATGGGCACTAGCCTTGGTAATAGCAGCCCGAAAGCTGAGGCCTTATTTTCAGGCGCATTCGGTAGCGGTTCTAACAAACTAGCCGCTCAGTGCAGACTCTGCACAAGCCGTAGACCTCCGAAGGTCAGTTAAATGGCTCAGAGAGCTCAGTGAATTCGACATCGCCTACCAACCCCGAACAGCCATAAAAGCTCAGTCCTTAGCTGATTTCGTGGTCGAATGTACATAAAGAAATGGAGAGATGGAGAGTGAGCATCCACCAAACTCCTCTCCCCCAACCAATGCCTGGACAGTCACGGTCGATGGGTCATGCGGCGACCAAGGAGCAGGAGCGGAATTAGTGCTTTTCATCCCGAGCGGATAGAAATGTAGTACGTCGTGAAGTCGAGTTCAAGTCACCAACAATCGTGCCGAATACGAGGTCAGTAATTGCTGGATCAAGCTCGCCTTAGTAGTAAAAGAAAAGAGGTGAAGCTTCGCATGCACTCACAACCAGTGGCAAACCATCTCAACAAAAGCTTCCAAGCGAAAGGCGAGAAGATGGAGGCTTATCTTCTAATGTAAGACAACTGATTGATAACTTCCGAAGCAATGAGGTGGAGCAGATCTCGAGGGAAAGAATTTTCGAGATGATATGATAGCTCGCATGGCCATTACCTCCAACCCCAAAATACCAAGGTCCATCCCATTGAAGTTAAGACCGCCGAGCCTCGAGTAGGAAGACGAGGTATCGGGTTTATCGTCGAGCAAGCACTGGATGGAACCAATTGTTACTTACCTCGAGGAAGGGACTGCACCGATCGATAAGAAGCAAGTAAGGAAGTTGAAGTGTAAAGCTGCCGGTACACTCTCATCGACGAGGTCTTAGTATAAGCGGGATACACCCTCCCTCGTCATGCGTGTTTAGACCGTGAGGAGGTCGATTATGTCCTCCGAGAGATACACGAAGGAATTTCATGGAATCATTCCGAGCGAGGTCCTCGGCTCTCAAGGCCTCGAGGCAAGGATACTTTTGGCCCCGCATGCATCAAGATGCTCAAGAGAAGACCGTAGTTGCAAGAGCCGCCAAAGTTTTGCCAATTACCCGACTCAGCCTCCGGAGAACCTTACAGTGATAAGCTCACCACGGCCGTTTGCACAATGGAGAATTGACTTGATCGGGCCACTCACCAGGGGAAAGCATCTGCCACCCACGCCATAGTTACAATCGATTATTTCACCAAATAAGTCGAAGTGGGAGCCTTGAGCAGTATCACAGAAGGTAAAACCACCGACTTCACTTGGAAAATGTGATTTGCGGTATGGGATTCCTCATGCATTGATCATGCATAATCGGGAGACAGCTTGACAACGGCAAGTTCATAGACTTCTGCCAAAATCTGGGGATAGAGCTGAAATTTTGCTCTCCCTCACACCCACAAGCCAATAGACAAGTGGAAGCCACGAACAAGACCATAAAACGCCTCCCAAGACCGACTTGGCGAGCAAAAAGGAGCTCTGGTGGACGAGCTGCTCGACGCCTTGTGGGCTTATGTAACCACACACAAAACGGCCACAGGAGAAACCCCATTCTCCTCGGTGTTTGGGCACGAGCGCTTGTTCCTGCTAAAATAGGAACTGGGACGCACGTAATCGGAGCACTTCAACGAGGAGCAAAACAACGAGCAGATGTGCGCAGGTTTGGACTTACTGGAAGAGAAGAGGAAAGGGTCTCGCTAAGATCGTAGAATACCAGCAGTAAATTGGCTCGTTATTACAATCGAAATGCGTACATCCGCCGGCTCCAAGTGGGAGATTGGGTACTCGTAAGAGTCAATCGTAACACGAAGCGACCCGAGGCAAGGTGTATTAGGCCGAATCGGAAGCGTCCTTATCGAGTCACTCAAATAGCCTGACCGAGAGCATATCGGCCAACCCATCCGGATGGACGAGAAGTCAAGAGGCCATGGAACGCATAACTCTTGATGAAATACTTCCAAGAAGTTTTCTTGCGTCAGTAAGCTGCTAATGTAAAATCCCTTCCCAAAACGGGATGTGCAAAAACTCGAATGTATGTAAGAGTAAGAAAAACATTTGTAATATTAATTCAAGTTAAAGCCAAGCAGCTCACGAAGAACGCTAAGTGCCAAAGTCCCAAAGCCTAAGTCTTAGAGCGGACTGTGCCAAGCGTGGCCAATTACAGCCGAGCGTAAGAAGCTCATGAAGAACGCTAAGGCTGAAGTCCCAAAGCCTAAGTCTTAGAGTGGATCGGTGCTCTAGCGAGGCCAATTGCAGCCCGAGCGTAAGAAACTCATAAAGAACGCTAAGGCTGAAGTCCGAAAGCCTAAACCTTAGGCTGGACTGTGCCAAGCGAGGCCAATCAGCAGCCCGAGCGTAAGAAGCTCACGAAGAACGCTAAGGCCGAAGTCCCAAAGCCTAAGTCTTAGAGCGGATGGTGCCTAGCGAGGCCAATCGCAGCCCGAGCGTAAGAAGCTTATGAAGAACGCTAAGGCCGAAGTCCCAAAGCCTAAGCCTTAGGTGGGACCGTGCCAAGCGTGGTCAATTTCAGTCCGAGCAGTAAGCTCGCGAAGAACGCTAAGGCCGAAGTCCCAAAGCCTAAGTCTTAGGCGGACAGTGCTTAGCTTGGCCAATTACAGCCGAGCGTAAGAAGCTCATGAAGAACGCTAAGGCCAGAAGTCCCAAAGCCTAAGCCTTAGGCGGGACGGTACCAAGTGTGGCCAATTACAGCCGAGCAAAAGAAGCTCGTGAAGAACGCTGAGGCTCGATGTCCCAAAGCCTAAGCCTTAGGCGGGACGGTGCCAAGCGAGGCCAATTATAGGCTCAAGCAGAAGAATCTCATGAAGAACGCTAAGGCCAGAAGTCCCAAAGCCTAAGCCTTAGGCGGGACGGTGCCAAGCGTGGCCAATTACAGGCCGAGCAGAAGAAGCTCGTGAAAAACGCTAAGGCCAGAAGTCCCAAAGCTTGAGCCTTAGGCAGGAAGGTGCCCAGCGTGGCCAATTGCAGGCCCGAGCAGTAAAAGGCCTTAATGACAACGTAAAGGCCGGAAGTCCCAAAGCCTAAGTTTTAGGCGGGACGGTGCCAAGCGAAAGCCAATTGTAGGCTCGAGCAAGAAGAGCGCGAGGAGATTACACATAATTTAAACATGAATAAAAATCGGGCTCGAAGCGAATGAGCTTGCAAAATAAAAAGCTATAGAGCACGAGAAAATGTTGATTCAAGTAGACCGAGCTCACGAGACAAGCAGAAGGCTTTTAGCCTAACTTAAGGCAAATCTTGCCATGCATAAGTTAAAAGATGATACAAACAGTAATAAACGTGGACATAAAATAAAATGAAAGTCCAACACTTATAAAATTCCCACTTAGCGAGCACATGAAGTCAATCCCACACATAAAACACAAGAATATACACACGGGTATGGAAATGAGTTGTCCAATATATGCTTTTTATTTCATTGAAATGATTACAAGTACAAGGAATGAATAAAAAAAAAAGAAAAGAGAGAAAAGTTCAAGCAGCAGGGTCATCGTCAAGCAAGCAGCAGGAGGGCACCATCAGCAGCAGCGAGGAGGGCACCATCAGCAGCAGCAGGAGGAGCATCTTCAAGCAGCAGCAGGGAGGAACAACTTCCTGAGTTCAGCCTAGGGCTCCGAAGGGAAGCTTCTGCACCTTGATGGGGACGCCGTGAATGCGCATGTACTCAAGAACACCCGCTGACCTTAGACAGTGTCGACCTCGGATGTACCTTGCCCAAGGCATACACGAGGCAGATCATAATGAAGGTCACCCCATCGTTGTACTTTGGTCATGAAGTCGGACCTTCAAAGAATCTATCCGCCTCGAGACGATGAAGTTTCCTCCATGGTCCTCTCAAAGGAGAATCTCCGGTGTCCAAGTCCTTCCGAGCCTCGAGCAACTCTTCCCGGACGATGGATGCCTCCCTCTTGAACTGGTAGCCCTGTAGTCCGACACACCGTCCCTCTCTGCAAGGTTGCGCTCTCCTCTCAAGCCTCGTGTTCTCCTATTTCAACCGCCCAATACTCGCTCCAAGCTCCGAATCTCCGTCAAGTTCCTCCCGAGAGTCTCGGGTCTCGGCCTCGAGCTCGGTCACAGCACTAAAGCTCTGGAGGAGAGGCGCTAGAGAGCACTAAACAACTCGTCAACATCATAGACTCCAGTCCATCCAGGAATCTGTCGTTCATCTCCCCGGTAAAGTTCCTAAGGTAGGGCTCGGCGCGGCTAGACAGACCGCCTCCCGTGCACTTTCGGTCGAGGGCGAGTCGAAACCGCAATCCCTGACGCCTACGAGGAGGACCTTCTTCCGCTCGTTCTACTTGCCGAGCGTAAGGGAAGTTCGAGCAGTGGAGGCGGAGCATCCGCTTTGGCTCGGGGTCTTTTCGAGCTGCTCGCACCTCCAGAGGTCCCTACACGCCTATGCATCATCTCGAGCACCCCTCATGTCTTCCCTGGCATCAGACCAAACTCCAAAAAATTTTGGGGTGTAAGCAGCTCCGCACAAGCTCGCATTGTCGAGTGCGGTTCTACGTGTGCTCAAGCTCTTCCCCAACTCTGTAGGAGGCACCCCAAGAAACCGCAAAACAATCAAGGCGTAATAACGAGAACAGATACGAAAGCGTAAGAATTAAAATGAGAATTCACCGGATGATAAACAACCTGGAGTGCAAAATGTCGTGGAACCTGAGGATCCCTCATGAGAGTGCAAAGATGCCCCCATTCCCCCAACAAAAAGAATTTGCTCTTCCAATTGCCACCGTAAGTAGGGAGATCGATGATGGGCTTTTTACCCTTCAGTCGGAGGTAAGGTAAGACTAACCAAAGATCCTTCTAGGCCGCACTTTAATCGATAAAGGTGCTTTATTTCCCTACCGAGGGTTCACCCAAATTGCACCATTTCCACAAAACAAAAAGTATGAAAATGACCCTCCACTCGTCCGGGTTCAGCTGCCCCGGGGCTAGACGAAATTTGGACAAAACCCGAGCAAAATAAGGTCGAGAGGCAACTGACCTCCTATTCAAGCATTCCGATGGAAGGTAGTATACCTGAGGGACTACCGGGATATTACTCTTGCCCTGCACCCGTAAGTCCACACTATCGGGTATATGGTAGGTAAGCCTAAGCCTATTTAAGTCTAAATGTGTGGTTTCACACCTCATTTGATCAATGGGGTACCCCCTACCCTCTGACCTTTGGCTGGCCCTCTCCCCCTGATGCGGCTGGGCCTCCGCCGCGGGCAATGCCCCTTCCGAACTAGAATCCCTCACCAACACTACACTAGGGGGCTCTACTTCACTAGAAGAGGAAGATTCCTCGGGTGACATCCTACGGGCTTGCTGAGTATCAGACATTCTTCCCTAAAGTATAATCTACCCAAATAGAATCGAAACCTGGAAGAAGGAAGAATAGAACTGGTGAGAAAAGAAAGAAGAATGGTTTGTACCTGAACACAGAGAAAGGTTTATACGGCCGAAAATCACTTTGACACGGAAGAGGAAGACGAAGAAGCACTTGCAAAAAAAATTTTAGGTTTGAGTAAAAATGAGCAATAGGAAGTACAGCAAAGAAATCAAGGGTTTTAAAAGGAAGGGGAAACGTGCGTCTCTTCAGCAGACGGCACGTAGATCAACGGGCGCGACCTTTCGAGTAACGTCCTTTCAAAATTTGAACGCACGGCCAGGATCCGTCCACGTGTCCCGCATTAAATGAGAAATGATGGAAGCGGAAGACAACTGGAAAACGTGGGGAAGTGGAAAAGGCCGGAAAGTCGGCCCATCACTAACAAATTTCCAGTCTTATCTCGTTTCACTCCAAAGACTAGAAACTGGGGACCGTGTTTGGGTAATATCGGGCAGGTCTCCTCGAGGCCCTTCCAGCTCGAATAAAATACCCCGGGGTCAATCTAGCTCAAGTACAAGTCCTGATCGCCTGCACGAAGACGATCTCACTAGACGTCAAAGCTGGTCAAGGTCAAGGAATGCAGAGCCGTCCGAGCTCCGAGCTCTCTTGCTTGCTCGAGGTCATCAGGTCCTGTCAAAGCTGGACAAGGACGAGGAGCTTAACGGCCGGTCAAGACCCAAGCTCACCTTTCTGCTCGCTGTAGTCAAGTCCTCGAGCACAACTGGGCCACGCCAATCATAGAACAAATGGAACGCGAGACCCGTCTCAGGACAGTCCAACCCGTTTTCTCAAAATCCCGGCACACCTTTCAATGTTTGATCAGGGCCCCACATGGTATGGTGGCAGTACTGCTGCCGATGGCCGGCACATGCCCCGACGGTGTCATCATTCCTTGCGCGCATGCCCGACATTATGATCCGCCATGTGAACCATGACGATACCAAGCATCCCTGTGGAATATTATGCTAATCCCTACCGCCGAGGGACCTGACACCACCGACGCGGAACGGATGGTCTCAGAGAGAAAGGGCGGGAACAATGGAGAAGAAAAGGAAACGGACAGGTAAGTTGTGGGGGTTCCGAAAATTCACACAGGTTCTTCTAATTCTTGCTTCCCTCTACTCTGATTTTTCCGGGATTCCATTATTCGTAAAGGAAGGCAAAATGCCCTTCCATTCTTCCTGGCCTCTAACCAAGAGGGATACAAAAAGAACAACCCGACATCGACTTGAAGCGTCTGAGGGTTTTCACGAACAACATCCGATGACCCCTGACCCTGTTTTCTGTGAGTACAGGTCCGGAAGACTTCCGTTCTGGTAAAGACAAAAGAACTGGAATTGGAACGCAGTCCTACTCAAGCTCGAGCTAACCGTGAGCAGAAGATTTTTGACACTATTTAAAGAGACGCGGGAAAACAGCATCAACAACTACCTTCTTTATTTATTATTCTCTTTAGATATGAATTTGTAATATTGTGTACAGGTCATTGTGGGCGCTAATTGGTTCCTTATAATGGCTATTTATTCTTTTCAATTCCTAGAAGTTATTATGACAAATCAAGAGGCCTAAAATTTTGCACCACTTAGGTTAACTTTTGGTATGTTATGTAATGATATGAACTCTCATTATCTAGAGAAAAATTATTTATGAATGCATGTTTATTTCCATTTATAAATGTAGCTACTTTTAGTCTCCTTATAATATGAATGAATGATTAATAATTTCACTAGATTGAATAAGCTTAGCTCTTTGCTTGATGATTTCTTTATTATCTCATGATACTTACTCCTAAATGATCTCCACTAACGATTTGCTACAATTTAACGCTTTGAAAATTTATGTTTTAAATCATATTAGGGCTAGGCAAAATTGAGTTCAGATCAATTCGATTGGATTTTAGGTTGGTCGGATTGAATAAAAATTCATACTCAATCCAAACTTAGAACTTTATTTGATTCGATTCGAATTATATTCGGATCATGTCAAAAAATCTAGTTAAGTTCAATTCAGATCAAGTTCGAATTAGATATTGTTTAAATTGGATTCGGTTAATTCAGGACAATTCGGGTCGGGAAAAATCAGAACAAATTATTAACAATTTCACAATTACCAAATATCAATTAAAAATTTCTCATAAAATGTATAATGTATTACTGCTATATACCATCAAAGCTTTAAAGGGGAAATAAATTTGGGTTGCAGGCTTGCTGAGTTCCCAGGTTTGAATGGAGCTTAGATTTGATCGAGTAATGGTGGAGGCTTGGAGTAACAAATCCAATCACGGTCCTCGTGGAGTAACAGATCCGATTGGCATCGACATTGACTGCAGGCAAAAATAGATTGCTGCTTTACATTTGGTGGCCGGCTGCTACTTGCTTTTCTGATATGTGTGTGTGTGAAATCGTGAAGAGCGGATATTGTGTGTGTTTGAGTGTTTCTTGTGTTGTGTTCTTGAGAAGTTGAGAATGTTAGTGTCGGTTGTGTGTTCTTGAGAAAATGACAAGTTAAGTTGAGTGAGGAGGTGTCGGCTGTGTGTGTTTGACAAAATGAGAAGTTAAGTTGAGGGAGGAGATTGTACGTGTAACGTTTGTGGTATGTGTGAGTCACTTTACTGTCATTTATTTTTTTATTTTAAAGCCAACCTGATCGGTTTTTTGAATCGATTTGAGTTTCACCTTATCCGTTCACAATCCAATTGGTTTGGCAAATATATATACGATCGGATGTTGTTAACAATTCGATCTAATCCGATTGGATTTTTTGCCCAACCACGGTCAGTATGGTTGTTAAGAGTCTTAACATTATCAAATGACTTATGTAAGAAGAGCTCCTAGAACACCTGACCCAAACCAATTGGGTTGATTTGCTCCAGGACAGAATCAAAGCATATTTACTCTGAGACAATGACCAAAAACAATTAAAGTTGCCGCATTTCAGAAAAATCTGAAATTATTACAGTTTTATAGTGTGAGTGGAGATCACAGAAAGACCTAATAATGAAACCAAATCGCTAATAACCTATTAAATTTATATTTTCATAACTAAATTGCCCACACACAATCCACCCAAACCGATTACAATCCATTTGGCTATAAGAAAAATGCAAGTAGACACTGTGATGGTTAGCTAAAAATGCATATAGGATTTAACCACCAAGGGCAAACCAAACAATTAAAATAAGGCAATGAGCTTTTATGAGTTCATACCCAAGTGAGGAAAATGAACACTATATACTGAATAAGACAAAAATGTTCCCACACATATGATAAAACGAGGTCAAGATAAACTTCGAGAGAGCTCAACTGCTCTAAAATGCTCGCAAGGCATCTCTTAAAATATTATAGTTCGCCATCTACCTCTTATAGTAAATTGTCATTTACTTAAATTGCCCAAAAAGATGAATATTCTCATATAAGATATCGCCCATGGGAAGTGAGCGCCCACCTTATCTATCAGATTAATTGAGCTCACCTTGAGCAAATGGATTGGGAATTTCTCTCCATGAGAACATATTCTATTTGCTTGCGAAACCAAACTTGTGAACAAGCATACAGGGTGAGCACCCTAAATATGTATTTAAAGCACTATGATGAAATTTAAAGCTCTCTCAAATGTTTATAAAATAGGTAGAGAACTCATTTCATTAATACTTTTTTCTCCATTTAGTTGATAAAGTGCAGATACCCTATGACAAGATGCTTGCCCTTATGAGTATATGAAAGAAAGCTTGCAGAAATTTTGGCATCACTGTCTAAGAAGAACAGCTCCAAAATTTTTCAAAACTTAGAAAAAGCACAAACACTACCAAGAAAATAGCCAAATACTACTGCTTACACAAACATCTTAGCCTCAAATGGATTTTAGTTAAAAGTCTGTAATAACTTGTAATTTTAGACACCTAAAATAAATAAATAAAAAACCTAAGAACCAAGTAAAAGCCCTATATGAAGGACAATTCATAATACTTGAAAAAAAAAAGGAAAGAATAATTTTTTAGATATTAAAAAAGGCATTAATAACAACAGAAGCAGTAAAAGAATTATGTTAAGCAACAAGGTTAATTTCTTTCTAATGGGATGTTGGCTCCAATGGTGCAGGGGAATTAGTGCTTGGAGAAATCCACTCATTTAGATCTGAAGCATCTCAACAGCCTCCTCCACTACCTCCATTGGCCGCATTCTTTTCGTCTATCAGAGCCAATATATATTTCTTCACCAAGAATGACCCCAAATATGTGGCCTTGAAATGGTAATTCACCTTCCGAATCTCGAACATGGCATATTTTACAACTAACTGAGATTGTTGATCACTTTAATACTAAGCCTTCTGAGTAATCCTACTCTCTAAGCTCAGCTCATCTTTCATCCCCTTCTTCTTATCCTTCTACTTCTGCCTCTAGGATTCTAGCAAAGATGTCAACTCTTTAAATCACTCCCCCCATCACTTATTAGTGCGCTGATGCTCCTTCTTCAGTTGAGCTGCCTATAGAAAAAGAAAGAAGTGTAGCCCTCTGTGTCTAAAAGACTTATTGATGCGGTTTTCTGCGTGCTCTCGAATAGTGTCAAAACTCCTACTCGTAGGACGCTCGAGCAGGAATGCTTGCCAACCACAATTCTCCTTTATTCTCCGGAACAGCGATTTCCTCAGGCCTATACTCACAAAAGCGAGGTCAGGGGTCGCCAGGTGTTTTTCGGGCGAAAACCCTCTGACGTTCAAGTCAATGATCGGGTTATTCTTTTTGTATCCCTCTTTGTTAGAGAGACCGGAGCAATCCAAAGTGATCAAAAATGATAAATCATAAAAAATGGCCGAACCATGAGAGAGAAGAAGAATATAAAAATTCTGGAACCTCTGCAACTTACACGCCGGTTTCCTTTTATTCTTCAATTTTCCCGCCCTTTTCCTCCGAGGTCTTCCGCTCCCGCATTAATGGTGTCTAGGCCCCTCTGACAGCCGTGATTACTGCGCCATATCCTGGGAATGCGGGATGCCAGGTGGCCATGGGTTCCCATGGCCTGATTATAGTGTCGGGCATGCGCGCACGAAATGATAACATCGTGGGGCGCGTGCTCGACCATCGGTAATGACCACGACGCCATACCTCATGGGGTATTGGTCAGGCATCGATCGTCGCGTTGAGTCACTGGAGAGATGGGTCAGACTGTCTCGAACCGGCTATACTTGAACCTTGCATCGACTTCATGCCATCGCTGACCGGGATGGGTCATACTTGGGGGTTTGAAGACCTCGAGCAGTAGAAGGAGCTCAGGGCTCAACCAATCTCGAGGTCCTCGACCTTGGCCAACTTTGACAATTAGCAAGGCCGTCTTCGTGCCAACGGTCAAGTGCTCCGCTTTAGATGGGCTGACCTCGAGGTCTTTTACTCGAGCTGGATTGGCCTCGAGGAGACCTGCTCGATATTACCCAAACACTAGTCCCCCAATTTCTTGTCTTTTGGAGTGAAGCGAGATAAGACTGGAAACTTCTTGTCTGGGTCGGCTTCCTAGCCTTTTTATCTTCCCGTGTTGAGCTGTCTTCCGCTTCCATCACTTCATATTTAATGCGAGACACGTGGATGGATCTGGGCGGTGCGTTTGAATTTTGAAGAGACGTTACTTGAACAGTTGCGTCTTTTGAAGAGACGTTACTTGAACAGTCGCGTCCCTTTAAAAACCTCGATTTCTTTACTGTGCTTCATATTGTCCATCTTTGCTCCAATTAGAATTAATCTCTTGCAAGTGCTTTTGATCTTCTTCCTTGCCGTCGTTGCCATTTCTCGTCATCAACTCTTTTCTCAAGTATAAACCTCTTCTCTCTTCTCATTTCTATTCTGTTCTTCATTTATTTCGGGTTTCTGATTCCCATCTGGTAGATTGTGTCCATAGGAAATATGTCAGACACTGAGCAATCCCGTAGAATGTTATCCGAAGAATCATCCTCTTCGAGTGATTCTGAACCCATTAGGATGGTCCCCGTGAGAGATTCAAGTCCTGAGGGGGTTTTGGTTATGGTGGAGACCCAGCCGCAACATGGGGAAAGGGTTAGCCAAAGGTCAGAGAGTGGGAGGTTCCCCATTGATCAAATGAGGTGTGAAACATCACACCCGGACCTAGACCGGCTTAGGGAAACCTATCACATTCTGGCTAGTGTGGACTTGCGGGTGCTCGGTAAGGGTGACATGCCCAGCCGTCCTCCCCGAGGGTATGTCACTTTTCATATGGAGTGCTTTAGGTGGGGGGTTAGGTTGCCTCTTCAGCCTTATTTTATTCAAATTCTGTCTAGACCCCGCTTGGCCCCGGGCAGTTGAACCCGAATGGGTGGAGGGTCTTGTCCGGTCTTTATGTGTTGTGGAGGTGGTGTAATCTGGGCGAGCCCTAGGTAGAGGAGATAAAGCATCTCTACCAACCGAAAATGCACTCAAGGACGCTGGTCGGTACTACCTCGCCTCCAATCGAAATGCAAGAAACCACCATCGATCTCCCACTTCGGTGGCAACCTGAAGGGCAAGTTTTTCTTCTTGGGAGATCGGGGCAAGTCAGCATCTGCCTCCGAAGGGGTCCCTCCGATTCCTCGTCATTTTTGCACTCCAAGTCGTCTACTATTCAACAAATTCTTACTTTGGTTTTTCTGCTCGCATTTTTTCTCACCATTCTATTCTAGTTGTTATTGCAATATCTTGGAGTGCTTTATACAGAATTGGGGAAGAGCTTCAGGCGCTTGTCAACACTGCTCTCGACAACGCGAGCTCATGCAGGTAGCTACTCACAATCCAGAACCTTGTTGAGTTTGGCCTGGTCCAACAAGAGGAGATAAGTGGTGTGCTTTCTTTATTAAAGAGGCCTGCTGAGCAGCTCGGACAGCCCGAGCAGCTCCTCTGCTCCAGCAAAGCGGCCTCAAACTGACACTGCTGCCTCACCGATTAGGACTGCATCCCCTGCTCGGAAGACTGTGCGAGCAACAGAGGGTGCAGCCCGCAGGGCTCCGAGGATTGCCACTTCATCTCGACCTCGATCAGGACGCGTACAAGAGCAGCAACGGCTTGACATCGCCGATCCCTACCTTAAGGACTTCGCCAAATAGATCGAGGAGAAGTTCTTGGAGGGGATAGAGGCTTCTAGCGCTGATGACTTAGTTGGCGTATTCCACCGCCTCTCTTCCTACGCTGCGGCTGTTGCTACCGCCTTCAAGACCAAGACTCAGGATTCTCAGAGGAAGATCAGAGTAAAAATCAGAACTTAAAATGGATTCTTAAGCAGAAGGATGAGGAGGCAACGAAGCTTCACACAGAGATCTCCACCCTCGAGAGAAGGCGGCCATGTCAGAGTCCAAAGCGCTCCAGCTCGAGAAGGAGCTGTCTCTTGTCCGGGAGGAGCTATTGAATGCTCGGAAGGATTTGGACATGCAGAGGTTCTCCTTTGAGAAGACCATGGTGAAAGAGACTTATTGCCTTTAGAGGAAGGTGGACTCTCTGGAAGGCAGGCTCATGACAAAGTATAATAATGGGGTGACTTTCAGCTATGACTGCCTCGTGTCTGTCTTGAGTAAGGAGCATCCCAACGTGGACATATCTAAGCTCAAGGCGGGCCTCGCGGCGTACATGCTCAAGCACGATGCCCAAACCAAGGGTCGAGAGTCTCCCCAACTGAGGCCCCTGCAGGGACCGAAGAGCCTACCCTTCCTACTGCTGAAGTCTCCCCTGCTGCTGCTGAAGTCTCCCCTGCTACTGCTGCCATAGAAGGTGCTCTATTCTCTGAGGATCCAGCTCTAACTGCTAGCCCCGATGTTCCAGCCAATTGAAGACTTCACTTTTTTTTTTTACTTGTATTTTTTGTTAAATAAATAAAGAACATGCATTGGATAATTTGTCCTTGTGTTTGTAAATATATTTCTGCCTTGCATTTTTCTGTGAGATTTACTCCAGATCTTTGCTAAATAAATTTTAACAACTGTTTGGCCCTTGCTTTTCGTCTCCAAGTCACTTCTGCTCGTGCCCTCTACTGGCTTAAGCATGACAGAATCTTTCCTTAAGTTAGGCTTATAGACCTCTGTTTCTTTTGTGAGATTGATCTGTTCGAGCTGATATTTGGCTCATACTTGGCCTTCGCGTTTTCTTCGTGAGCTTATCTTCCTCGAGCCTGCAATTGGATCACACTCGGCACCGTCTTGCCTTGAGCTAGGCTTAGAGACTTTTAGCCTTTGCGTTTTCTTTGCGAGCTTATCTTGCTCGAGCCTGCAATTGGCTCACACTCGGCACCGTCTCGCCGTGAGCTAGGCTTAGAGACTCTGGCCTTTGTATTTTCTTTGCAAGCTTATCTTCCTCGAGCCTGCAATTGGCTCACGCTCGGCACCGTCTCGCCTTGAGCTAGGCTTAGAGACTTCTGGCCTTTGCGTTTTCTTTGCGAGCTTTTAGCTTCAACTTGCCTATATTGAATTAATATTTGAAGCATTTTTCTTGCTTTTATACATGTTCAAGATTTTACACATCTTTATTTCAGAAGGAATTGGATGTTAATGCTTACAATACGAGGAAGCTTACTGGAAATACTTCATCAAATATTGTGTGTTCCATGGCCTTTTGACCTCTCGTCCATCGGGGTAGGTCAATCTGTACGCTCCCGGACCGGCTATTTGAGAGACCCTATAGGGACCTTCCCGCCTCGGTCCTAACACACCTTGCTCTGGGTCCTTCGTGTTCCGATTGACTCTTCTAAGTACCCAATCTCCCACCGAAATCGACTGGATGTGCACATTCCGGTTGTAATAGCAGTCACTCTCACTGGTACTCTACTATTTTGCAGTGCCCTTTCCTTTCTCTTCCAAAGAAGTCCAAGCCTCGCACACATCTGCTCATCATTTTGCCCTTCGTCGAAGTGCTCTGCTCGGTGTGTTCCCACCTCTATTTCGGCGGGGACAACTGCCTCATGCCCAAATGCCATGGAGAATAGGGTTTCCCCTGTGGCCGTTTCGTGTGTGGTTCTGTAAGCCCACAAGACACCAGGCAGCCCGTTAACCTAAGCTCCCTTCTGCTCGCCAAGTCTGGTTTTCAGGAGGTGTTTTATAGTCTTGTTTGTGGCTTCTACTTGCTCGTTGGCCTATGGGTGTGATGGAGAGCAAAACTTTAGCTCTATTCCCATGTTTTTGCAGAAGTCTCTGAACTTGTTATTGTCAAATTGTCTCCCATTGTCCGTAACCAACGCGTGGGAAATCCCATACCTTCAAATCACATTTTTCCAAATGAAGTCAGTGGTCTCGCTTTCCGTGATACTACTCAAGGCTCCCACTCAACCCATTTGGTGAAATAATCAATTGCCACCACAGCGTGAGTTGCGGATGCTCTCCCCTTTGGTAATGGCCTAATTAAGTCGATTCCCCACTGAGCAAATGGCCATGCTGAGTTCATCACTGTGAGGTTCTCGGGAGGCTGGGTTATATAGTTGGCAAAGCTTTGGTAACTCCTGCAGCTCTTGGTCTTCTCTTGTGCATCCTGATGCATGCTAGGCTAAAAGTATACCTGCCTCAAGGCCTTGAAAACCAAAGACCTCACGCCAGAGTGGTTCCCGCAAATTCCTTCATGTGTTTCCCGGAGGATGTAATCAGCTTCCTCTTGATCTAAACACCGCAACAGTAGAAGAGTATATCCTCGTCTGTCAACACCCCATCAACCAATGTATACCTGGCCGCTTTACACTTCAACTTCCTTGCCTGCTTCTTATCGGTAGGCAACACTTCTTCCTTGAGGTAAGAAACAATTGGTTCCATCTAAGCACTGCTCGATGATAAACTCATCATCTCGTCTTTTTGCTCGATGCTCGAGAACTTCTTGATTTCCAACGGGATAGGCTTCGATATTTTGGGGTCGGATGTAGCGGCCATTCGTGCTATCATGTCAGCTCAAAAATTCTTCTTTCTCACGATCTGCTCCACCTCGACTGCTCAAAAATTCTTTATTAGCTGCTTCACCTTCCGAAAGTAAGCCTCCATCTTCTCGCCCTTTGCTTGAAAGCTTTCATTGAGTTGATTTGCTATCAGCTGTGAGTTTGTTTAAAGCTTTACTTCTTCTGTCTTCACTACCAGGGCAAGCTTCAGACCACAAATTACAGCCTCGTACTCGGCCTGGTTGTTGGTGATTTCGAATTCCAGCTTTACAGCATATTGTACCTTTACCCCTTCAGGACTGAGAAGCACAACTCCTGCTCCTGCTCCTGCTCCTACTCCCTGATCTCCACATGACCCATCCACCGTGACTGTCCATGCGTTGGTCGGGTCAGAGGGGTCTGGTTGAAGCTCGTTATCTTTTCTAGGCTGCCGTCACCAGGGCCAGTTCCCATCTTTCCATTGGTGGATATCGAGTTTTAGCCCCCAACAAGGCTCTACTCGTGTAATAGACGGGGTACTACACCCTTGACTCTTCCCTTACCAGAACTGAGCTCGTTGCCCATTGCGACACAGCAAAATACAAATACAGAACCTCCCCTACTCGAGGTGTTGACAACAACAGGGCTTTGAGCAGATATTCCTTCAATTGTTAAAACGACGCCTCGCATTCCAGTGTCCATTTTATCTTTCTCCCTTTTTTCATTTTCTGGAAGAAGATGCAACACTTATCTGTAGCTCGGGAGATAAACTTGTTGAGGAATGCCAGTTTTCCTATCAGGCTTTGTATCTCCTTGAGAGTACGTGGGGACTTCATCTCCACCACTACTCTTATCTTTTTCGGATTGGCCTCGATTCCTCTATGACTGACCATGAAACCCAAGAATTTTTTCGAACTAACTCCAAAGGCACATTTCTCTGGATTCAAGCTTCATCCGATATTTCCTTAAAAGCACGAAGGTTTCTTCCAAATGTTTTACATGCTCCTCCGCGTCCCTTGATTTAGTGATCATATCGTCAACGTAAACCTCCATTGTGCGGCCGATTAGTGGCTTGAAGATCTTATTCACCAGTCTCTGGTAGGTTGCCCCTGCATTTTTCAGGCCAAAGGGCATAACCCTATAGCAACACAAGCCTTGATTGGTGATGAAAGCTGTGCATTCTTCGTCTGGCCGGTGCATGGGAATTTGGTTATAACCCGAGAATGCATCAATGAAACTAAGCAATCCGTGTCCCGCCGTGGAGTCCACCAGCTGGTTTATCTTCGGCAACGGGAAGCTATCTTTGGGGCAAGCTTTATTCACATCCGTGAAGTCCACGCACATTCTCTATTTTCCACTTGCCTTCTTTACCAACATCACGTTTGAGATCCATTCAGGGTAGGACACTTCCCTTATGAATCCCGCCTTTAGCAACTTCTCCACCTCACAGTTCATGGCCTCGTACCTTTCTTGGTTGACGCATCTCCTCTTCTACCTCACTGGTTTGGCGTCCTTCCATACTGCCAGCCTGTGACACGCCACCTTCGGGTCAATCCCGGGCATATCTTCGTGGGTCCAAGCGAATACATCCAAATGTGCTCACAAACACTCAACCAGATTTTCCCTCAATTGCCCGCTAATACCCGAGCCAATCCGGACTTTCTTCTCGTGGTCTTCTGCTCTTACTTTAATTTCCTCCAGTTCCTCAGCGGGCTCCTGTCTTCCATTCTTCGACTCCCCCCTCGAGTCTAACGATGTTACCTGCATAGTCTCCTTTGCCGCTATAGCATAGCAGCTCCTCACGAACCTTTGACTGCCCTTGATGACTCCTACTACTCCATTTACTAGGTACTTCAAGGCTAAGTAGTGGGTGGATAATACTGATTGGCTGATCCTCATGAAGGGCCTCCTCAATATTGCTTGGTAAGGGTTGGCTTTATCCACCACCACAAAGTCTAACATCATATTCTTTTCAAAAGGCCTCGAGCCCATAGACACAGCCAACTTGATGATTCCCAGAGGGGTCAGCTTTGCTCCCCCGAACCCTTTCAGGGAAGTATTTGTCTGCTCGAGGCTCACATCCGTTATCCCCAAGTGGTCGAGTGTGGACTTGAAGAGAATATCCACCGAGCTTCCTGAATCCACCAACATTCGATCGACCTCCTTAATAGCAACGTTTGCCTTCACGACCAAGGCATCCTCATGGGGGTATAGTACCCCCTCCTCATCCTCCTCCGTCCACATGATGGGCACTTGCCGTACCTTAGCCTTTTTCGCAGCAGGTGCGGCGAACAGGACCTCCCTACCAGCAGCAGCAGCGTACCTGCAATAGTTTTTCTGGGCCCTGTTTGAATTCCCTGCCATCGTGGGTCCTCCTGAGATCACTCTTGTAGCCAGGTGGTTCCAAGTCCATGCCATAGGTTCGGTCATCATCCTCTGGCTACTGCTCGATTATCGGATGGCCCCCCTCAATAAACTCATCTAAATATCGATTTCTAACCAGGTCCTCTACCTAGTTCTTCAAATCCTGGCACTGTGACGTTGAGTGGCCGTGGTCACCGTGGAAGAGGCAAAATCGTCCCCTATCTCTTCTGCCAGCTGGTTTAGCCATCGGTGCTGGAGGGCTCAGTAGCCCTCGCTCCTCCACCACTTGGAATATTTTTTCAATCGATACCTTCAGTGTCATGTATTGTCTGTAGGCGGGGCTCTGCTCAACCACCTCTATAGCCCGATCCCATAGGAAGTTTCCTGGGAAGGGAGTAACGGACGGTCGGATCTGTTGTAGTTCGGCAGAGGCCTGTTGGGTGGTTGGTTGCGGGACGGGTGGCTATCTTGTCGGTATTCCCTACGGTCGTGGCTGGGGGACCTGCGAGGTAGAGCGGGAGCTATTCGCGGTTGGGGAGCTCTCTGATAGGGATTATAGGGAGCAACCCGATCCCTTATCACCTTGGAAGTCGATGTTCCTCGAGCAGGACCTCCTTTTTCCTTCCTCTTCGTTCCACTGCCCTGTTCACTTCTTAGTTTTGCAGCCTTTTCCTCCTCGATAACCATGTCCATCTTCACCTGCTCGTACGCATCAGAATACGAACGGATTGAAGGGTTCTGTAAATTGTACCATGGCCTCCCCATCATAATTCTGTCCTTTAGCCCCCTCAATGCCTGAGGATAGTTGAATGCCCCAAGATCCAGAACCGACCGGTAGTACCTCTTGACAAATTCCCGGAGGGGTTCTCCCTCCTCCTGCCTTATCTCCGATGACTCCATCATGTCATCTTCGGGTCATCATGCTCGAAATTGCTCCGCAAATTCTCTACACATTTGTTCGAAGCTCAAAACGCTTCCCTGCGGTAGCCTGTAGTACCATTCTCTCGCCTTTCCCTCCAGCGTGAGTGGGAAGACCCTACACCGCTGGGCTACCGCCAGGCCCTGTACTCTGGTCATGTCGTTGAACCATTCTATGTGTACCAGCGGGTCACTCTTCACTGAAAACCTTAAATCTGGGAAACGAAAATCTCTGGGGATTGTTACGCCCATGATCTCCGCTGAGAGCGGGACTCATTGTCTAGCATTATCCTCCAACTTGGGCCTTTCCCGTTTCCCCGGAGGTCTTCCACAACCTGTGCCAACCTCCACACTCCCTTCCAATTCTTTATCGCGAGAGGTGGGTGCCGTGTCTTGCAAGTGCTGACGGGATCCCCTTTTCCTCTAGGTTCGTCTCTTCCCTCCCGGCAACATTCACCATCTTCGGTCTTTGGGCTTCATCTCCCACCTGTTCTCGAGCGGGAACATTCCCGCGGCTGGACTCAAGGATGTCATGGCTTGCTTTCCTCTGTCCTTCCCTGAGTTCCTGCAAGATGGATATTAGTGTTTCCATTTGTTTCTCCATCCGATCCATCCTCTCCTGGATTTCCCTATTTTGGGCCTCGTTGGCTACCTCCCTCAAAGTCACTCCTCTCCTGCTATTTCCCCTCATCGTTGCATTAGTGTTTCTTGAATGTGTTGGGAAGTCAGGCTTTTTGAACTGATCCCCACAGACGGCGCCAAGATGTTGATGTGGTTTTCTACGTGCTCTTGAATAATGTCAAAACTCCTGCTCGCAGGACGCTCGAGTAGGAATGCTTGCCAACCTCAATTCTCTTTTATTCGTCGGAACAACGATCTCCTCGGGCCTGTACTTGCAAAAGCGAGGTCAGGGGTCGCCGGGTGTTTTTCGATGAAAACCCTCCGACGTTCAAGTCAGTGATCGGGTTATTCTTTTTATATCCCTCTTTGTTAGAGAGATCGGAGCAATCCAAAGTGATCAAAAATGATAAATCTTAAAAAATGGCCGAACTATGAGAGGAAGAAGAACATGAAAATTCTGGAACCCCCGCAACTTACACGCCAATTTCCTTTTATTCTTCAGTTTTCCCGCCCATTTCCTCCGAGGTCATCCGCTCCCTCGTTAATGGTGTCTGCGCTCCTCTGGCAACCGAGATTACTGCGCCATATCTTGAGAATGCGGGATGCCAGGTGGCCATGGGTTCCCATGGCCTGATTATGGTGTCGGGCTTGTGCGCACAAAATGATGACACTGTGGGGGCGTGTGCCGGCCATCGGTAATAGTCACGACACCATACCGCGTGGGTTATTGGTCAGGCATCGATTGTCACGTTGAGTAGCTGGAGAGCTGCGTCAGATTGTCTCGAACCGGCTATACTTGAACCTTGCATCCACTTCGTGCCATCGCTGACCGGGATGGGTCATACTTGGGGATTTGAAGACCTCGAGCAGAAGAAGGAGCTCAGGGCTCGACCAGCCTTGAGGTCCTCGACCTTGGCCAACTTTGACGATTAGCAAGGTCGTCTTCGTGGCAGCGGTCAAGTGCTCTGCTCGAGATGGGCTGACCTCGAGGTCTTTTACTCGAGCTGGATTGGCCTCGAGGAGACCTGCTCGATATTACCCAAACAAGACTCAATCTGATCATTGTGGTGTCGAAATAGGTGCTTGCTTGTGAATTGAATAAACCTCCCAAGGTGAGGAGATCTGCTGCACAAAGCTAGATCCAAATCCACAACTTCTTGAGTACCCACAGAGGAAAACGGCTAGCTCAAGATGCTTTCTCTTCTCAGAAGAAAATAAGTAGTCTCAGAATGATTTTTAGAGCTGATTATTAGGGAGCGCTAATATCGTTCCTTTGCCAGGAGAACTCACATTCAGTTTCTTTTCAGCTGACTTGGACATAAGGCTAGCAAAAGCCTACTAGTCCAAAGCCTTTTACTTACTCCGACGACAATTGAAAGGGGATTCTATAGTTGCAAAACACGAAGACATTTGTTAGCCATAAGTAAACTAGTAAGGGAGAGAGATAAAGAAAAATAAAAAGAGAGAAAAAAGACTGAGAAAATTTAAGCCTCCATCATAGATCTGATATATGTCATTAGACAAGGAATGCTCCTCAATAAGCCCAAACTTAAAAAGCCTCTCCTCATTTAGTACATCTCCTCTTATCAAGATTAGTAAGTCTTATTTTACGAGATGTCAGAAAATCTTGCATCTCTTTTACTAGGTAGTTTTTCTTACTTCATATAATATCAACAAAGGCACAGGGATAATTCAAGTAAATTTTCAAATGCAAGAGGTAACCAAAGCAACAAGAAAGAAAGATGAGGTAGGTCACCTAATTTTAGAGTTAAAAGCAGTCGTCATATTGCTCACTTTACTCTGACGCTTTATAGTAGAGTCCCAATCCTCCTTTGTTACAGACCATCGATGCTTGAAATCTTTCTTTAAGGCGGGAATAACACCAAATTGTTAACCACTGTTTAGAGAGAAAGATATACTAAACCAAAAGAGGGCAACTTCTTGAGCATGTAGAGTCCCTTGATATCATTTAAAGCAGCCTCATTCTTAGGGGTGGGCATGGTTCAGTTCGGATCAAAATTTAACCAGACCTATTAAAATTAGTTATTATTTAAAAAGAACCGAATAAGAACCAAATAAATAAAGAACTGAACATGTGCTGAACCATTTAGTTTGGCTCAGTTCGGTTCAAGTTTTTTAATTATCGGCCTGTTGGGCCTATTTTTTAATTTTTAAATTTATAACCCGTTGGACCTCATTAATGGAATAAATTTTCTCACTTTTAAAATCTGCATATATAGCAAGCAATTCATCTCAATTTCATTACAAATACATAAATATTGATAATAGATATAAAGTATTCAAAATATATTTAAGAATATAAATTTAAACTCAAATGCTCCATTTAAATAAATATAAAGTTGTAAAGACTAAAGGCAAATAAAAATAACAGTAAATACTACACAAAACAAAAAAAATTGCCAACAAATGTCAATAACATTCTCTCATCTTCTTCAACATGCATTTTTCAATTTCCATCTTAATACTTGAATCTATAAAAATAAATTAAAACAATAATAAATAATTAAATAAACAAACTATGTAAACAAGAAACTAGTTTTGTTTTTAAAGTAAGAAAACTTACTAGCCAAAAACACCAATCAACAGCCATTCGCTCCTTTGCTACTTGTTCTTTTTGAGATTTCATTGGCCTAAAAAATTCTTTAAGAAATTAAAGCAATTACATTAAAATCATTAATTCTAATTTAAAAAATGTTACAAATGAAATATCAAAAAATAACATAATAAATAACAGTATTATCTATTTCAACTAATTTATAAAATTCATCTTTCTCCTAACTTGTTTGTATTATATCCTCTCCTAATAGAGTTTACTGAAGCTAGTTTTGAGTGAAAGTCAATAACTTAACAATTTTATGAGTTAAAGAACTCCTAAAAGGATCAAGAATGCACCCTCATGTGCTAAATGTTAATTCAAAGCCACAGTAAATACTAGAATTGCCAAAACATCTTTGGAAATCTAAGACAAAATTAGATACCTAGGCCCATTCGACTTCCACTAACTCAAAATATCAAAATTATGATTATTAGTTCTCTCACAAATCTCTGACAAATATTTTTCAGCATCATTTTTTTTCCACTAATATCATCATTTGAACTTTCGTACATCTTTCTAAAAGGTATTAAAGGATCAAATGACTCATAACTACTACTACCACCATCATACACAACACTATTTCTCTCACCTCTATTTAGATTACTCTTACCTCCATGGCATTCAAAAAACTTCAACAATAACTCTTTAGTGGTAACACTCAAGTCGTTAACCTTTCTAGTTTTATACAGGCTGCTAAGACTCTTTAGTCAAGTTTACATCGAGGATCAAGTACATTTGCCACAATCAATAAGAATAACATTATCAAAAGAATGACACTGATATTTGACAAACTTTTCCTCCATCTTATAGCCCATTTTATTTAACAAAAAATCATTAAAATCAATAAATGACTTAACATGAATATTAACATGTAAATAATTATTAGAAGTAACAGTAAGAGAACTAGTAAATTTTAAGGTCATATGATAAAAAACTGAAAGACAATTGACTAACCTCTTTACATTTTCCCAATCCTCATCAATGAATTTTAGAAGGTCAATAATAAATACTTAAATTTTCAATGATAAATACTTAAATTTTCGATATATTATTATTTGTCATTGGAAAAATAAGGATCATGCAATACCAACTTGCAGGTGCTCATATTCTTGACTTTTACAATAATGATTTCTCCATATATATATCCGCCTTTTCCTTTGACAATTACAACAAAGAACATCAAAACCTTTTTGTGATCTCCAATTACTAGGTATGGCTATTTAGTATATTTTTGCTTAATGCAATAACAATCGAAATAACTCCAACTCATAATGAGTAGTCATTTATGCATTGTCCTTCTATTTTCTAAGCATGCTTGCCTCAGTTTGGCATTCCTTAGCATTTGGTCACTTGGATTAGGATCGAGTCCTTAACTCCTACTAAGAGAGACTACCTATCACTTATGTTCAAAGCTTGAAGCTTTGTGCAAGTCAGACTTCTTTATGCTAAGTTAATTTTAGAAGTATTAGCCGCTTCTAAGCACTTATCTTCTTATGCTTAAAGCTTGAAGCTTTGCACAAGTCAAACTTCTTTATGCTAAGTTAATTTTAGAAGTATTAGCCGCTTCTAAGCACTTATCTTATTGAATTAGAATAAATTATTTGGAGTTTGCTAAAAACATTAGCTACCTCTACGCACTCATCTTCTATAGTTGGACTTAGTAATATATAGTTAATTAAAAACATTTACTATAATCGGGTGCTCATCTTCCAAATCTAAGCAACATATGTTTGATTAGGAGTTTTAGCAGCCTCTTGGCACTAGCCTTTAAATCCTTATGGTTATATGTTAAATAAACTCTCATATTGTCCCAACTATTGGGGTTGAACATTTCATTGCCTAGACCTAACATTGTCAATTACAATGTGTCTAGCATATTTGAGCTCTCAGATATGAGCAACCCAATACTTCTTGGACTCATTAATAAGGGCATGATGCATGTTACTCAGCAACAAGATGCGAGTATGGTATGCTTTGGTAAAGCCCTATAAAATGCTTCTTATTTTTTAAAGAGAAGTAGTATGCTATAGCTCAAAATAGGTGTTTATTTAGAGTCTCATAATTTAATTTGTATACAACTCATTCCAAAACATAAAATAAATTCAATCAAGAGACGATCAATGCTAGCATAATCTTTATTTAATTCACACATATTTAATATATTTTGCCACAACCATAAATCAAACTAATGACAATTTAATATAAGAATTGAAATCAAAAGGTCGTCGATGCTTCCAATCATCATCCTTTCCAAACATCAAATTAATATAATTTTATTTTATTGCACAAAATATTTAGTTCTATTATTATTTATTCCCATAATTTTTAATAATAATAGAACTCTCTAAGATAAAATTTTCTTTTTGATAAAATTTTCTTAGACATGCATACATTCATATTACTATACCAGGCTTTAATAATCTCAATATATTTTAAAATATTATTGTATTTTCATTAAAATAATTACATGTGACATTCGAATATAATTGACAAATCAATTCATCATGATCATCACATAGATTAACAAGGACAATCAAATCATGCTTAATTTCAAACAAATAGCATGTATTATCTTCAATAAATATTTGAAAATTCATTAATATGCATTATTAAGAGAATATATATATGGGTCGAAACAACTCTCACAGAACTATCAAGCACATATTAAAATATTCAAAAAATATTTTTCTCAAATTTTATACCTCTTTTAATTAATTTGTTTTATTTAAAACTTCTTTAAAATCATTTAATTTAAAATAAATATTTAATATAAATAAAAAATTATTTTTAAATCATAAAATAAAAGAGTATAAAATTATAAGTCAATCACTGCAAATAGTGTCTCAATTGGTGGTCGGGAAGGTGGGGTGTGCATTTCAAACTTCGGGGCCTTGAGGGTTCAAACATTGCCAAGCATTAGTGCGTTGACCATGAGCCAGCAAATTGACTCAAGTGGCTCACACTGAACAAGCCAAGTTCTTTCTTACTTCCAGCGTATCCAACACGCAATGTCGGAGTTTGTTGTTCACATATGGCCTTCCGTTCATTTTCCAGTGACAAGATGACCATTTTATGACTCCAACTATTGCGTTCAATTTGAATCTAAAATTATTTTTCTAATAAAATGCAGAGGTGTATTCACGTGCCATTAGAGAGAGTGATGTCGTGGATTCGTCATTGTTTATTATCTTCTACTTTATCCAAATTTCCATATTTCAAGCCAGAATTTCGATTGGCTCGTTCTCTCTCTCTATAACTCGTAATTATGCATATGATATATTGTTTGAAAGATCTTTGAATTATCTCTCTAATGGTATTAAATTTAGAGAGAACAATTCACTTATCAAAATTTATGAATGAAACAATCATACAGGTTCATAGATTAGAGTTTTTGTTTTTCTGATAACTTAGGTCATATAAATCCACAAAAAATTTCATATTTAAAATGTGTTAGTGTGATTTTAAACCAAAAATTAAGGCCTAACAGTGAGTGATATATTACATACCATTAAAGTGTGTTCAAGGTGCGAAAACATATAAATCATCAAAGCACATAGCATATCTCATGCAAATACATCAAAACAGAATATAACCTACACAAGCTCTGATACCAATGTTGATTTTCGTGTATATCTCATCATACAATTAATAGGAAATCTAAAAGAGTATATTTGATCCTTGAATGAAGAAGCGGATCACAACGAGGTTATGTCACTGTAGAGACAGAGAATAATCTAATGGAAAATCCTCATGCCACTAAATGTATATATGGTTGGAGGATAATCATAATTAAAGAAGATCCGCTCAGATAACATAGTAAGAGCTCACTGTCATTTCTCTCTCATTTTCACTCTGTATATTTTCTAACCCTTTGTATTTCAGATACAATAGGTGTTTTTATATAGAAGTTAATAAGAGTAATTGAAGTCAACCAAAAAATTTCATAACTTTCAAAGTCCAATTAGACTTATAAAAATCATACAAAACTCCATCTAAAATAAGCTTCTAGATGTTTCTTTTATTGGGTCGGTGCAACTGATGGGCGCTAATTCCAATAATTTTTCATCTTACAAAAACAAAATAGAAAGAAAAAAAATGTAAAATTTATACTATACAAACTTTGAGCTTGTTAAACAACAATAATGAAAGATTTTAAATAAAGATTTCATAATTGTTCCAAAAATTCAAAACTAAAGTTCAAAAAAATTGTAATTTTGATAATTTCTTTTAACTCAATAACAATTTGTGTATATTTGAACTCGACAACAATTATAATACCATAAAAAAAATAAAATTTTGATAGTTTAAATTGAAATAGTATCAATTTAAAAAAAAATCATGCATTTCTTCCATAATCAGCATGCATTTCCATAATTTAACTTAACTCAGCATGCATTTTCATTAAAAATATATATATTACAAGAATCATGCATTTCTTCCACTTAACTCACTAACTCAGCAAACTATTCTATTAACTCACTAACTCAACATGCATACCTAGCAGCTAGTAACAAATGCAAATACACCAGATGGCTGGTGGCACATGTTAGCTGATCGCTGGCAAGTAGAGCAGAAGCTATAGCACCGTGGTCACTTGGTCAATCAGTAAAACAGAAATTGTCATATGATGAAAAAAAGTTGGAGCGCGAGGAGAAGAAGTTGTCACCAGTGAGATTTAAGTAGAATTTCTTTTGTTACACTGTTGTAGAGTACGATGTTTTTGGCTTTTGGTGGGTAATGGGCTGAGGGGTAAAGCTATAAGGAAGGGTAACGAGGGTTGTTGGGTTAGTTTAAGTTTTAATTTTAGGGTTTGTTTTGAGGTGAAAACATTACATATATATACTAATAATTGTGTTTGTGCAATTCTATTGTAATCATTTGAGATAACCAACCAAAATGTAGCACATTTCAAAATTTAGTAAAATTACAAAATTATCTCAACTTTTTTTTATTCGACTCTTTGGTTTAACAATATAAACCAAAACCCAAATTAGTGTTTCATTTTTTATATATAATTATATATTCAATTATTTATAAGGAAAAAAATCAATCCATAACCGAACCAAACCACCGATTTAGTGTGATTTTTTTTAGGCCATGGTTTTTGTGCTCAATCTTACTCATTCTTGTACAACTCTCAAATACATGAAGCACCCAATAATAATCTTCTAAGCATAAAGAGTAAGTCAGATAAGATGGACATTAAGATAAAGGAGCAACTTCTTAATGAATGGCTAGAGGGGTAATTTAAGGCTGAAATGAAAAAGGTCAATGCAAAAGAGAATCCCATATCTAGGTGCATCAAGTCTCTCATGCTCACTAGGAATCTTGAGCCTAACCGAAGAAGGGACATGGTATTTCCTCATGATAAAGTCCAAGTCTTCTTGGTATGCCTTGAAAAATGTATTAGATGCTAGAGAATTTTCGGTTGAGTTAATAGGGGATCTAAAGTTCAAGATGTGGCAATGCCCTTCCCTTTGGAGCTACGGTTACACCTAGGAGTTTTTCCTTTCTTCTTGTGCTTTGTAGGTCAGAAGCTATGGCACTCTCGTCATCCCCTTTAGAATTCTCTCTAGAATTACTCATAAACTTTCTCTCTTCTTCCTCCCTATAGTAGACCCCTAGAGTTACTCTCATCACCTTCACCACTTAGTGTAGGAAGATAGCTATACCTAAGAGCAATCTTAAAGTGGGAAAACTAGCCATTGTCCCACTTGAGTCATTATTGTCTTCTAAAAACAAGTCACCGATTTCCTATACATGGATATTACAAATCCATCAAGCAGCACTCTCAAAATAATCCTAACAATCTATATATATATTCCAACAAAGACAACTTTAAAAAAAAAGATGAAGAAAGAAGTAAAGAGAGAAATAGATCAAACCTAGGTATTAAACGTCGAAAAAAGGTTGCAGTAATGAGGTAACAAATAATAAGCCCTACACCATGGTGGGTTTGGTCATAACATGTGGTTACAAAATGGAGCAAACCCCATAGAAAAGAAGAAGAAAAGAAACTCACCAGATATAGTAGTTTCAAAACACCAAAAACAAACCAAAAACCTGATTTTTCAGAAGTAAGAATTTCAAATTTATAAAAGATTGAGAAAATTTAGAAATAAAGTAAAGAAAAGATAAAGAAAAAAAATTTTTGTGAGGAAAACCATATAGCAGAAGCAGTTTAGTCATGTGTAAAGAGGAGATTATCCTTTACCCAAACAGGCTTTAATCTACCGGTTGAGGAGTGATGTCCACTAAAAACACAATCAGAAGAATACAAAAATATGGAAAAAATCCGGGCCATAGATAAAATGCAAGGGTTGAGAGTTTACCATGTGTCAGTAGTCCAAGGAAGTACAACTGAAGGTGGCAGCATGTGTAGTAAAGTGTCCAATAAGGATATGCCACGTCTGTTAACTGCTAGAACATTTAAAACCCACTAACCCACTTCCAAATTTAAACGAAAGGCCCATGTACGGCGATGTCGTTGAGTTGGGAAAGTGTAGGGTGCTAAGTTTACCAAAATTTTAATATTGCTTCTATTGTAAAATATCAACAAGGTTCCTCCATTTTGCTCCATGTCAAGAAGTTAAAGAAAGTCCTACCACATGTCAACACTCAATAATTTCTCCTTAGAGTTTCTTATGCTTCAAGATTTTCAATACATAGAAACTAGAGGATCTTGTTAAGGGGAAATCTAAATGGTAATATGGTCTAATAACTCTATGACATGGTAAAGAAAGTCAACTAAGGGAAGCCACTTTGTTTGACTATGACAATATGATAGTTTACAGGGAACTAAGAGATAAGTTCCCTAAAGAAAAGGTAATTTTGGTAAATAAGCCTAAAATCAAGTGGTATTAATGATAGTTTCGGTAAATAAGCCCAAAATCAATAGGCATTATCGAAACCTAAATTTTTATGGTTAAGTAAGTATGTGAACAATGTATGTCATCATGAAAGAGAACAAAAATATCTTATTTATAACTAAGGATGCTTATAAAAAGAAAGATTCTTCAGCCAACCAATGAGAAAGACCATATCAGCTATTCTATGCTACCCTTGAAAAGTAATAGGACCACAAGACTAAGAGACTGCCATGTGCCTAACTATAGTGGTAAAGAGGTAGTTAAAGATTTCTTATCTTCCAAACTCATGGTAAAGATCAATGATTTATTATAATATTGAATACTCTCTTTTATAGACACTAAGGGAATCTTATTATTACAATAAGACGAATGATCATTATTACATCTTATCCTTAGAGAATCTACTTTACACATCACCTTTACTTTAATTATTATAGAACATTACCTTTAATTATTACACCATATTACTTTATTATATTTATTCATAACCACACATTTGTCACACTATTATTGGTTATTCACCATCGCTTCCACTGTGAGGGTCCACAACAGTTTCTGTTAATCTGTGTCACTATCGGTGCTTACAGGGTTTCTCTTGTGCACTTCTTCCTCCTTCCATCATTCCAGTACTTTGGTCATTTCTTCATCTTTATCCATAAGATCCTTGGGTACATTCTCTAGTTGAAGCCAGTTGTCCGAATTATCATTCTGTAACTATTGCTCAACTTCATCATATAGATGTTGTCAATTTGAAAGATGAGGTGCTCCCCATAAAGTAATGGCATCTATTCATCCATGTGTTACAAGTCAGTTATTATATCCTTCTTTCATCTCGATCTCATAGTGCTCATCTCCAAAAATCTGATAATTTTTAATTTCTTCTTTGTAGTAGAGATATGTAATTGTGACGATATTATGAGGTAAATGACTATGAGTGTTATACTGAGACTTTATCTCATGCACTTCTGTTAAATTTTGTTTGGCATGTAGACATCCACTCCACATTGAGGAAGTACCATCATTATCATGGTTGTGTTAAACCACATGAATCAAGGGTGGTTTGTGTACAAATATCCCTTAACTGTATTATAACAACAATATTATAAGTTAAGTGATATTCATTTATTAGCTTGAGAGTTAAAATGTCTTCGAACAGTAGAGAAAACATTCTATCAAACCATTTGCCTAATTGAGAATCTGGAATTTCTCTTTCTTTCTTTTGAGTAACCCCTGAAGGTATTTTTAATTTGTTTCAATCACAAATGGAGTTAGAGAAAGAAAGAACTTGAATTTTTTTAATTTCTTTTATCATAGTTTCTTTTTTGGAAGATGGATAGTGGTGCTGAGCATTACTGAATTATCCTGATTTATAGCCATAAATTTTTCTGTTGCCATTGGATTCTTCTATCAATATTACACCCCAATAATTATCACTAGCATCATTCTGGAGGATGAGGCGTCGTGTATTTGGAATCTTTAAAGATGGAAGTGATTGACACTTTTACTTTAATTACTATAAAGCCATGATTGTGTCATCTGACCATGGAGGGGCACTTTTCTTTAAGTGTCAGAAAATCTGACTTATCATCTTTGTCAAGTCTTGGATGTGATCTACTGCATAATTGATAATTCCCAAAAATTGTTGAATTTGCTTTTTGTTTGACAATTCATCAAGAAACTAAGATATCTTTTTTCTGTAATGTGGGGTTGTGGTATGATGTGTTCATCATTAATGTGAAGCCTTAAACAATCAATTTCTTCAAAAACCAATTTTCATCTTTGTCTTGGATAATGCCAATCCATGCTTGAATGTCAATTATTTGAACTGTTGCAGATGTTTAACATGTTGTTCTTCATCTTGCCTGAATATGAGAGCATCATCAATGTATACTAGACAAAATTCTAATATCAGCATGTATACCTCATCCATCCTGTGCTAAAACTTTAATAGTGCATTTTTGAACTCGAATGGCATGACATTCTATTTATAGTATCCATGTAACATTACAAATGTTGTCTTATGTCGATTCTCATATTTTATTCTAATTTGCCAAAATCCTAATTTTATGTCAAATTTTGAGAACATTTTGGCAGATGTAATTTTCTTCAAAAGATGGTTCGCCTTGGAATTGGGTATCCGATATCCTATAGACAATCATTTAAATATGTACAGTCAATGACTAATTTTTTCTTTCCATGGACTTGTTCTAAATGCTTATTAACATAAAATGTTGGGCTGGCCCAATGAGACTTAGAAGGCCTAATGAGTTTGAGATCCAATACTAATTTCTTGTTTGCACATCATGAGGCATTCATGGATGAGAGGCAATTTGATAAAGCATAATCCATCCATCTTTGTATGGCAATGAGACAAAATATTTTTCTTTTGACCAAAACTTGTTTATAATATCTACACAATACATTAAAAGCTCTTTATGTTGTATTTCAAACTTTTAGACTGGTGTGGAATGAATTTTTACTTTATCACCCATCCTAAAGATGGATTGTTGTTCAACCCAAGGAATCATAAATAAATAGGATTTATGATCAATAAGATTAACAATAGTGTACGTGAACCATTCGGGATAAAAAGTGAATGAGGAAATGAGACTAAGAAAATCAATTCCAAGCAATAGGTCTTCTTCAGATTGGTCATAAGCAAATAAGCCATGTTTTGTGCTAAATGACAAAAGTTCAATTGGTTTGGTATTCTTATGACTGTAGAAGTTATTTCCGCTGGCTGTTGAGAAGCTAAACTTGAGTAGGACATTAAACTTCCTGGGTAGACAATCACCATGGATAATAGATGATACTGCTCCTATATGAATTAAAGTAGTGAGTACAATTTGTTTTTCCTCAGTGACTTTAAGAATGACTTTTACATATGGCTAGAATGGAGGTCGTAGTTGCATGGTTAAGTCACCTATGAATACATGATTTACCTTTTTTTTCACCAATGGCATAGAGTTCTTTATCATCTTCAGAAGAAAATTCTAATTCATCAGATTTAATAGATGCATCGGACTCCTAATCTAATGGGAATGTTGCATCCATTGGATTTTCAGACCATGTATATAGAGTATCATCAAAGTCTGGATCTACTATCATCTGTAAGAGCTTTTTAGGAACTATTTTCTTAGATTTGCATTGTTTTGCATACTGTTCTTTCTTTCCATAGATAAAACATCTGTCTGAGTTCTTTTGAAACTTTATTTTTGAAAAATCTATGCTTCTAACCTTTGTACGACTTCCAAGCTTTTCTTCTTTTGTGGAGCTTTAGTTTGTAATGAAACGTTTTTCTGTTTTTAGGACATTTGAACTTTTTTGGTTCAGCATTGCAATACTTGGAGAGAGAGGTTTCTCAATTTGTTTTGTGTGCTTTTTTAGCTCCTGATTTCTGCAATGATTCTAGATTAATTCTCTTGTAATTTGGAACAATCTTGCTAGACTAAAATTTGTCAATTTAGTATAGCCTTCATCTTTGAATTTTGCTTTAATTATTTTTGCTACTGGCTTAGGCATGTTGAAAATAAATGCTCTTTTGATTGTGTTTGTCTGCTCGTTGAATATATAATAAAGGTGTTCCTGCTTCATATAATATTCTTTAAGGTTTTTGACATCACAACATTTATTTTGAAAAAAAAAATTTTCTGCCATCTTAGCTTCTTTGTCTTATGTTCCAATGAAATCTAAAATCAAGGTATTTATAAGAGCATTGCATGATCATAGTCTGTTCAAAATATACTCTTTTTGTTCTTTATTAAAGGAATACAACCATCGTCTCAACAATCTTATGAATCCAACGATTATTCTCTATGTGACAGCGTGTTTGGTGAGATGGGGAGCTCTTTGACTTCCACTTTCATACTATGCAATTAATTTTTCAATATAAGCTGTTATGTCCTTTAGTTTGACATTATTTATGTTTCATAATGTTTTTACGTTTAGAGTATGAGGAACATGAAGGTATGTCTCCCATTCAGCTTCAACTACAGGTTGTTCAGCTTGGTTCTGAGGTAGAGGGTCTTATTCTGGTTGTTGAGGTAGTTGTTGTTGTTGATATGATTCAATTATGGCTGTTGATGTCATTTCGATGCTTGTCTAATCTCATATGTAGATTATTAAAATCTTCTTCTTGTGCAATCTACATATGTAGGATTAACTGAAAAATATGGTCTTTCCATCTTAATAGGTATTAGTACAGAAGAACTTGATTCAGAAGTACTGTCATTTGAGTTATCTTCCCAACCTGTTGTTTTAATGGCCTATAGCTCAATAGCAGGCATTTTGTAGCTTCTCTAAATCTTGTGATATTATTTCTAAAGGGAATTTCTTCCCAAATATGAACTAGTTTGGAAGGCTTATCTCTTTTCCAAGATATTTTCTTTTGTTTACGAAATAATTTTGATAGCATTGCAGTGTTCTCGCCTTTTCTGCATCATTAACTCCTTCTGTGAAAAAAACCATAAAAATTCTTCTAGATTTATGTCAGTCAAAGAATTATCTCGTAGTTAGTCTTTTGTGAGTTCTTCTGACTTGCTTTTGCAATTCTTATATTTGTTTTGCAAGCTGTTGTTATTGAGTAAGGATTTCATCCAATACTTTATTTTGTTCTACAGCATTGATATTACTTCAATTGATTGCCTTTTCAATTGGTCCAAATTCTGTTGGATCTGTCTTTTGCACTATCCATTTAACAACTACATATTCTCCAAAGACTTGTCTGATTGATTCTTCACTAATAGGAGCATTGATAACTCTGATTGGACCCATATGTCTAATTGAGCAAGATTTTCTCGGCATATAAGAACATAATTTTATATGCTTGCCAAGCAATTGGCACTTTTCACAAGGATACAAAGATTTTGTTTTCTGTAAAAAGAAACTAATCTATCTTCTAGTATTCTTTCAATATGTATAACTTTATAGATCTACAAATGTTTGTTATTTTGCTCATATTCATTGATCCATTGAGGAGGAAAAAGTAATTTATTCTGTTTGTAAGTCTGGGGTTGAATGATTCTTCCTTCACTATCAATCATTCTAGTGATGGAAAATTAGTATAGCTCATTGAGAATATGTAGGTTTGAACTTTATAGGTTATAAAATGTTATACTGCAAGGGCTAGTTCATCTAGATTCATCATTAACCCATTCATTTAGATTAACAATTTTATGATTTTGGAAATGTGGTTTTATGTAGATCCAAAGTGAAATTTGACTATACTTAGATGACAACATGGCTTTGGTTAAGATCCACTTCCACTGTTGAGATCAAAGCATTCTCAAAAGTTTTTCACATTGTATTGAGAATTGTTAAGAAATAAATAACATTTTTTCTTGTAAGAACACGTAGGTTTGAACTTTATAAGGTATGAAATGATGTACTGCAAGGGTTAGTTCATCTGGATTCATCATTAACCAATTATTCTATATTAACAATTTTATGGTTTCTGAGAATGTGGTTCTATGTAGATCCAAAGTGAAATTTGACTATACTTGGATGACAACATGACCTTTGTTAAGATTAACTTCCACTGTTAAGATCAAAGCATTCTCAAAAGTTTTCTAAATTATATCGAGAATTGTTAAAAATAAGTAACATTTTTGCCTGTAAGAAATAAGGGTTGGAAATCAATTCTGATTGCTTTTAGATACAACCCATTATATCTTTCATATTTATATTTCTTAATATTTTTAAGAAAATGAACAAAAATGTATGTTTCTTTTGAAGAATTACTAATGAAGGAGGAAAAAGCTTCCATGCTAGAAGTGTTTACTTAAGATCGGGTTATATTATAGTTATCTATAGTCTTGAACTGTTTGAACAATAAGTCTTAATATCTAAGAAAATATATAATATAATTCTTTTTTACTTGCGATAAGCAAAAATATACGGCTCTCTTCGGCTTTAAGAGAGTGCCACATTTACTCAAAAGAATTCAGACTATATTTCTTATATAAAATAACTTGATATCAAAAGTATACTTAAAAAATCTATAATATTTACCATGTGAAAGATCCGTTTAGGTGGCAAGACCAAGTCTATTCTATTTCAGAAGATATAAAAAATTCATTTTGGCAGTAGTGGCTGTGATATAAAAAAAATATAAATTATTTTTAAAAAGTTTATTAGACAAAAGAAAATAATAAGAATTAATAATTGATTACAATACTAAAGATTCTTTTTTATAAATATTAAAAAAAATTATTATTACAATAAAAATAAAATATCATCCTTATATCTTATTCCTAAAAAATTTATTTAATATATTATTTTTATTTTAATTATTATAAAATATAATTTTTAATTATTATAAAATATTACTTTATTACATTATATATCAAGATAAATTATTCAAATATTTTCGCTTAAGAGAGAGACCATGATGAAAAGTACATTCCACAAAAGCTGAAGTTTCTTCAAAACTGCAACTTCTTTTCTATTCAAAAAAATTAGTCATCTTCTGCCTCCTAAGGGATAACAGGCCATTGTCAAAACTTCGTCCCATAGACCTTAAGAGCACCAATTTATGGTCACGAGCTATTACCAACTCCACCTCTAACCTAAGTTTACTCAATTTTGTAGGTTCACATAGCTGAGTTCTGATGGCTTCCACTCCATTTGCATCCTATCTTCATCCCACTTTCCAAACACTCAGCTCGCCTAACTATCCTCAAGTATAACAAGACAACCTCATCATTCTTTAAATAAATTTATTTGTTTTATTCAGATTTATCAAAATCCGGTTAAAACAATTTCAATAAAGATATTATGGTGCGTATATAAAATAAATTGAAAAAGCAAGAGAGGATTAAATAATTTGAGGGGTCAAAATCACGTATAAAATCCCCGAAAGCCCTAAACTTGAACTCCCTGTCGCCCCCCGCAACAGAACCCGAACAACAAATAACTCGCAGTTACCTTTGGTTCTGCAATTACCAGCAGTAGCAGGCGCTTAAAGAAGAAAATGTTTGGTTTATCGTTTCTTGATTCTAAAGAGAACGAGACGTCTCTCCCTCCGCCTCCTCCTTCACTTGAAGTGCTTCCTTCTGAGGTATTGATTACTATATTGCCACTCTTTCTCCGTCTTATTTATATTGGCTATCTATTTCATACTTCATTTTTATTATTATTGTTATAATTAATTTTTACAATAATAAGATTATAATATTGAGTGATTGGTTTTGATGCAAAGTAGGTTTCATCGTCTCTCAACTTCACTCTGGAGCCAGTCAATTTAGGTGAACTCACTTTGCTCAAGGTCTGTGACACCCTTTTCATTAATTGTTCTACACATCCCTTTTTAGAATTCATTAGGGATTTTTCTGGTAATGCCTGATAAAATGTTAAGCTTATACAAATGATACTTCATAATGTTTTCTTGTAAGGAAAATGGCTAAGTTGAGTTTTACTTTTTCTTTTAGGGTCGGGTGAGTACTAAAGAAGTTTTAGGGTTGCCTAACTCTGACTTAGTTCCTGGAGTATATGAAGGTGCGAGTACTACAGCTTTAACTGTTTTGCATTTTTTTTAACTTTTACTACTTAAATTGTGCACATTTATGTATGTATGTGATTTTGGGGATAGGAGGACTGAAGTTGTGGGAAGGTTCGCTCGATCTTGTTAAAGCTCTGCGCTTGGATGTTCAGAATGGGAATACATCATTTTCGGGAAAGCGTGTTTTAGAGGTGGGCTCTTAGTTTTCAGGTGATTTTTGTACTGTCTTACTTCATCTATTTATTTTTTATGTTTGAGCATGTTGATTGTGAGAGTTAGATTACAAATACTAGGACTTGAGTGAGACTCAATAGTTTTTTCAATATCAAATGCAGAGTTGGACAAAACTGAAACTCTTTATGATAACAAAATATTGGAGAGACGGGCTTATTTATTATTCTAATTTTACACAAGTTTGAGATATTGACTTGGATTTGAATATTTTGGTGACGGTTTCCAGAAAAAATTAGGATACAATTGGTTAGTTGTCTTGGAATATGGACAAAATTAGATTAAGAAAAAAGGACAATCTTCTGTAAGGGGTGACTATTCTGCAATATGTTTTGCCTAATAAATTCATAAAGATGTAAGGTCTTCTATTTGACGGTTTTGAGTTTTACGCTTCATCATTTTATTGAACCCTCGCTCGCTCTTCTTTCATCCCCCTCTCAAGTTTCTGCATTTTTTGAACCTAAGACAAAGGGACGAAAGGAGGAGGTGGTGACCAGAGAGTTCACCATCAACCTTCACAAGCAATACATGATTGTACATTCAAGAAGAAAGCTCCAAAAGCCTTTAAGGAGATCAGGGAATTTGCAGAGAAAGCTATTGGGATTATGGATATTAGGGTTGATGTAAAATCGAACAAGCAAATCTGGAGCAGGGCCATCAGAAGTGTTCCAAGGAGGGTTAGGCCTCGCATTGTTTGCATCTCTGAGGAGGAACAATGATGAAGATGCTAATGAAGAGCTGTACTCTTTTGTAACTGTTGCAGAAGTCCCAGTAGGACCGAGGGGTCTCAGCACCAAAATCATTGAAGATGAGGATTAAATTTAACACTCTGTTCTAAGAAATTGGATGGACTAGATAAGTTTACATGATAGTTTTGGCCTGCCTTTAAGTATTATGAGAAAGACTAGTGTATTCTTCATTTGTTTAAATTTTCTGTGTTGTGTTGAATGGAGTTGCTTTTTAGAGTGTTACATGGCTTTAAAAAAATTAAAATTCAACGTCATCTATTTCTGTACATGGATTTATTTTCTGGTTCAATTGGAATCTACGTATTAAAAATTGGCTATAATTTGGTCATTAAATAGCCGGTATGCTGAATTTGAGTTACCAATTTAAGGCTTATGTTATTGTTGCCTTCAATTTCTGCCAGATTATGTTCACTTCGTAGGTGGAAAAAATCTTGAAACTTAAATCATCATCATGACAATGTCTATTCTATGTTAACCATTGAGTTACAAAGAAGTTTCAATGTTTACGGCTAGTTGAGGCAATTATGACTAATTTCTTAATTTCTTCTTGCTTAATAAATTCAAAAACAAAATCTTTGTTTCTATTAATTCCATTCAGAAGGCTTTCATTGTAGACTGATACATATGTCTTTGATTTGATAATTTGTCTTTCCTTATAAATTACGGGGTTGTATGTAATTGTTTTCAGTTGGGATGTGGTCATGGTCTTCCTGGGATCTTTGCTTGCCTTGAGGTTAGTTTGTATTGTACTGTTGACAACTAGATGCTTTAAAATCTACTGGTTTGTAAAGCTTTTTTTCTTGTATTAGGGTGCTTCCATCATGCATTTCCAGGATTTCAATGCTGAAGTCTTACAATGTCTGACAATTCCCAATGTCAATGCCAATCTACTCAAAAAGCTTCAGCCTGCAGCAACATATGAAACAAACTGTCAGTTGGGGGCAGAAGTGCGATTTTTTGCCGGTGACTGGAGTCAGATCCATCAACTCCTTCCCTGTGTAAAGCATGATGGAAAGGATCTAAACTGTCACCCAGGGGACAATCGAACCTCTGGCTATGATATTATTTTGATGGCAGAGACAATTTACTCAGTTTCTGCTCACCAAAGTCTTTATGGACTTATAAAGAAGGTGTTGCATCATAAATATTGGTTTCTTAGTGTTTCCTCTCTCATTTCTTTGCGAATATCAGTTATTGACTTCTAAAAGTTTTCAATTTGTAGAGCATCAGCCGTCCACATGGAGTTGTGTACTTGGCAGCAAAGAAGCATTATTTTGGAGTAGGTGGTGGAACAAGACGATTCCTGTCTATGGTGGAGAGCGATGGTGAGATAATTATTCTAATTTGTGATTCTCAATTTTAAAATGAACCACGTTTTAATGATAATTGGTGTTTTATTTACTCAACTTGGTTTGAAATGGCTTAGGACTGTAAAAATTTATAGTGACAACACATACATGCATCTTCTAGAACTATCTTTAATCCTGAATCTGGTTAATTTATCATGTAGCTTGACAGAAAAGTGTTTATACTTGTCTGGACATATATATAAATCCTCATTGAAATTCATGGAAATCTACACGAGTATTCTGTACTTTTTATCTGATCTGGATGGCCTCAAATGGCAAAATAAGATCTAGTGATCAAAACAAGTCTTGTGAAATCCTGTTAATTGGCTTTCTTTTTCCTGCCTCTTGCAGGTAGTATGGATGCATGCCTGGTTGCTGAAGTGGCAGACGGTTCTTCTAATGTCAGAGAGGTATGGAAGCTTTCGGTTAAGTAGAACTGTAATTTTTAGGTTTTGGATTGTGACCTGGAATAGCGTTGAGTTGCAGCCAGTTAGCCTCATGTTCAAGGGGTTAAATACTACAGATGTTACTCTATATGGAACCGATGAACTAGAAAATTCCATGTTAGATAAAAGTGTTGTCCTTTATGTTATTCACTCTTTCAATTTTTTTTTTTTTTAAAAAATATTGTACTTGATGCTTAAATTAGCTATGATATTTTTTTATATATTCCATTGTGAATTGCAGCCGAATGCGCAAGGATTATGGTTGTAACTATTGGTCTTGCTTTAAACTATGATTTATTTTGCAATATATGATTTGGTAATTTGTATTTAACTTGTTTAAGATATATAACAATATTTGAAATTGTTGAATGTATTTGCTTTGATAATATATTTTCCATTACCTCGTTACTTATCTATTAGTATTTGTGCTCAAGCTTTCTTGAGTATGAATAATTATATTGCTAGCTTTCTGGGTCTCTTGGTACTTGTTGCTCTGGTATTTATCTGTTTGTTACTCAAAAACTTGGGAAGAAGCAATACTGCATTTGGATTTTATATTGTGAACTCCCTTGCTTATCATCCATGATTTTGCATGCAAGGATGTATAACAATGTTTATCATTTCTTCATTCAATTTCATTTACATATTATCTCATCCAAATTTATTGTTGTAGCCACACTCTCTCTTTTGCCTGTTCTTCAAATTTTAAAATTTGAGGCCAATGGTTTACAAGGTAACACGGTACTCCCTTGTTTGTTGGCATTGAAAATTTGGACTTCCTTGCTTGAAAGAGTAAGAAATCTCTGATAATTAGAGATGGTAAAAAGGTTTGACCTTAATTTTGGTTCGATTAGTTCGGCTTGTATTTTTTAAACTTTAGTCTAAATTTAAAAACTAAGATTTGGACCGAAATTTATACATATTAAGTTCATTTAAATTCGAGTCTCCGGCCAATGGATTACAAGGTAACACGGTACTCCTTTATTTGTTGGCATTGAAAATTTGGATTTCCCTGCTTGAAAGAATAAGAAATCTTTGAGAATTATGGATAGTAAAAAAGCTTGACTTTAATTTCGGCTAAGCCTTATCCTGGCCCAGTCCATACCAACCGAGGGTCCTCGTAGTCATATGTGTTATGGGAAGTTTCACTTTTCTGCATGATGTTTTGAAGGACCTCTGTTGCTAGACGGTTGTGTACGTGCACGTTTCTGAAATATGCACTATTTGTGTTGAGACAATCTAAAGATTGTTCAAAACAGAGCTACTTTAGTGTTGCTCTAAGGTATTTAGTGAGTGGTCTTGGATTAAGCAATAAAAAGTTAAATAATTCAAGTTTTCTCATTGTTTGCCCCAAAAGTGTGATCGGTTGGTCGGTCACCTTACTGTAGAACCGTAGCAGTTCAAATTTTAATTTGATTTTAAGAGTAAAAAAAAAATTAAAAATTATATTTAAATTTATCCGTCTCCTTTCCTTAAAAATAAAAAAAATTTCTCATTGTTTATTTTACAAAAAACCGAGAATCGAAGAATTTTAGTTATGGATTCATGTATAAGAATTCGTCTTTGAGTAGAGCCTAGCTAGGAAGAAAACCTCAACTCTGCATGGACATTTATTTTAGTTGATTTCTTGGGCAAAAAATGATATGGCTGCAGCAGTTGGTTTGACTGAAAACATCCAGATATTATGAGAGCAAAACCATTTAGATGTATCTTGAAAGTAGGAAAGCTTAGATCTTTTCATCATATCTGATATAAGGTATATCACGTAATTTCATCCCCTTACAGCCCAAAAATTAAGATAAAAACATAGAACGAGCGGACAGCTAGAGTTTTCAAGAGCTGGACCTACAACGATAATACGCAGGGCAGCCTCGGGTATTAGTGTTAGATTTTGGAGGAAGACAGCCTCCACTTCTACTATACGCATCACCTCTACCGCCGCCGTTGCAAACTGGTTGGTCTGGTTTTAGAGCCCCTGGTGTTATATATTTCTTCCCTTCTTCAAGAAACCTTCTGCTGATATCAGACTCCATAAACATCTCAGTTTCTTCATTGCACCCTGCCATTGAGCCATTGCATATCTTGTTGCTTCTTGCTGTTACAGCTTTGTTGAAAAGCAGCAGGACAAGGATCAGAAAGAAGCTGAAATGAATGGAGAGATTGGTGAGCTTTGATTCCATTAGTTTAGTAGCTTCCATATTTGTAACTTGAATGTGCAAAGCATTTAATTTATTGAGTATGTTGGGATAATTTTTTTTTTTAATAAAAGTGGTAGTGGAAGTCCCATTTTGAAAAGCATGGACACAAACTTCACTTATCTAATTTGTATGGGTGACTCTTGTTTTTCCCACTTTATAAAGTCATTGTTAAATGCATCTTAGTGTTAGGCTGGTTTCATAATTCCACTGGGGAACTGGAAGCTAATAGTTATGTTGTATGATTGATCATTGCATTATCAAGACAATTATTTGACGATTTGGAGAGATTGCAATTGGATAAACATTTGAAGATACAGAGACTGCGTGTTGATCAGTGCACACGATTGATTGAGCGTGTGTTAAATTTTTATTGGGAACTGTGGGCCTCATTGCACACTTCTTTTAGTGGGAGCTAGTCACGAGTGTTGCGCACATGAAAATAATTATACAAAGACTTTTGTTTCTTAGTGCAGCGGTAGGTGATAAATGACAGAAATTTGATCGAACAAATATTTAATTATAAAGTTTGAGTGTTTGATTTGACAGCTTTTAACTTTTCCTAAACTTTTGAAATGAATTTTCTTGAATTCGTATATCAGACATGTGATCTGATAAAATTGTTTAACTTTTCCTAAACTTTTAATATGAATTTTATTTGATTTATAACATACATGATAAATAGCGAAATGATTGAATTATTTTATTATTTTTAGGAAAATTATTAATTTATTGAGACGTCAACATACATTATAATTTATTAATATTATAAAATAATAATAATTTTGTTAGAACTCGTCCTGATTCATGTAACAGTGAGATCTATTTCAATATATAATGAAGAAATTTACCTACATTCCAATTAGTGAATTAAACTTCCCCACCCATATTTAGAAAGAAAGGGGAGACCACCCAAAATTTGAAATCACCTGCCGGTACACTTGAACAATTTTGATTAGTCTCCTAATTCAATTCTTAACACTAAATAAACGACATGTAATAAAGTGTTTGCAATTGGCTTCGACCTTCTTTCTTTCATTTTCTTTTTTTCAATCTTTTAATTTGCCTTTACTGTCACTTTGCTAAATTAACATCAGGAAATGAAGAATTTGATTTACAGAAGTGCATGAGCAATTTCTTTGATATTTCTCACTCTCTGTATATTGTTCGAATGGAAAGGATAGAGAGAAAAAGGAAATGAGAATTGAAATGACTATTCCCATTCTTTGACCTCAATCTCTTCAATTCAAATACACCAAATCCATTTGAAAGTACATTTTGAATGCTTTTGTTATTAAGAAGTTCATACATTACATGTCCTAAAAAATTCAACGAATCATAGAATCTCATGTTCGCAATGTCATGGCCAGACAAGGAAATTTCAAGGAATTGCGGTTTTAAAATCATAGTTTTATGGTAGAACAAGTGGATACCAAACATCTCAAATAAACTACTACGCACGGACTTTCAACAATTTTATTTTTGTTACTGCAAATATTTATTACTAACCAAAGAAGAATGACAAAAAAGAAACCCATAAAACAACAGCTCACATTCTGCACATTTTATACGTGGCGCAACCTCTTTGATAACCATTTGACTGGGGAGGCAAGCAACTTTTACTGTATGGATCTCCCTTTGCTCCTCCATTACATGCCGGCATATCTTGCCGTAGAGCCCCCGCAGAAATGAATTTTTTTGCTGCTGCATGAACTCTTTTACTTGTTTCTGACTCCATTGAGAATTCTTCAGCTGCTAATTCACCACATTCTGCAATTGAACCATCACATTCTCCATGTTTATAACTTCTCTTTGCAGCAGCTGCAATGATGGATAATGCTAAAAGCAGAAGACACAAAGAATAATTTTTCATCACGTTGATTTCCGTTTCTGCAGAATAAGTTCTTTTTCCTTTTTTCCGGCGGTTGTGGTTCTCACTTTCTGTGCACAACTTGATCTTTGTCCGGTCACTTCAGTGATATTTGTGGTTATTTATTCAGCTCCCCTGGCATCTATCTCTTTGGCTCCTTTATTAACTTATTTTTATTCTTTGTATCGCTTTCACTGTTTTTGACGATGACAAAATGGTACTGCAGGTTTCCATGGCTTACAGGTTAACATGTGGGGTCAAATTTTGTAAAATGCTTTCATATATTAAGTATCTTAAATTATTTATTTTAAATATATATTATTAGACAATTAATTAATAAAATAATATAATTTATTTATTTTAATTTTATAAAAAAATTAATTAACAAATATTATATTATTTAAATTAATTATTTAAAATAAAAATTTAATATTCATAATATTACTCTTTTTAAATTTTATTCTATTTTAAAGTTTGAAGTACTTTCTGAAAATCAATCATTATTTTTTGAGAGAAAGCCCTTGATCCAACAGGAAGTTTGGGCTATAGCACCCTTCATAATGTTCTTCAAATATCTTTTTTAAATAATTACAACTTTAACTTTTAATAAAAGAGTGAGATTATTAGCACACTCCATAATTCTTTATAAACCCTCTTTTTTTTTTATCACAATTATATTAAAAAATAAAATAAATATAACTAAACCCTATTTTTTTCATTTTATAAATTTCTCATTTTAACTCTTGACACCCATATAATCACAAAAACAACAATTTTTCTTTCTTTGTTTTTTCCTCACAAATAATTTGCATTCTAATCAATGTGATCTTAATAATATATTCTTACTCTTGTCAATCTCCTCATCTATTATTGATTTCTTGCAAAAGCTTAAAAAAATAATTTTATTCTCCATTTTCTTACATATCAACAAAAACAGTCACAAATTAGCTATTTTGATTTCATTTATGATTTAAATTGTTGATGCAGTTTTCTGCTCGCTCCTAGGTGATGCTGTGAATTTCTGCTCGCTGGTATCTCGAGTAGGATTCCTGGCTGGCTCCTGCCTTTCTTCGTTTAGTGGAGTGGTAATGTCCAAAGGCCTGCGTCCACAGAAAAGGTGTCAGGGGTCGCCGGATGTTTTCCCGGCGAAAACCCTCCGATGCTCAAGTCAGTGATCGGGTTGATTCTTTTGGTATCTCCCTTTCTGTTCGGAAGACCGGAAAAAGGGAATATAAGGATTTTTGAAGTGAAAAGAGGGAGACAATCCCAGGGTAGACAAGTTGGAATTGAGACTAAGAGTTTTAGAAAAAGAACCAAAAAAGAAGAAAAGAATCCATTTACCTTGTCCCTCGTCTCGTATTTATCCTCCTGTTTTTCCCACCCCCCATTGCTTGGACTCCCACCTCCGCATTAATTACACTTGTGCCTTCCTGACAACTAGGGATTGCTGCAGCACAACCTGGGGGCATAGGATGTCATGCGGGTATGGGTTCCTGCGACACAATGATGGTACCGTGTAGATCCGTGTTTAATGATAACATTGTGGAAGCGTGCGCCGGTCATCGGTTACAGTGACGAAACCCTACGGCGTGGGTGCCTGTCAGGCATCGATCGTCGTGACAAGTTGTCGGGAGGAGGGACTGTCATGCTTAGGTCTGCTCTGCTCGAGCTTTGATTCCCCTTTGTTCATGGTGCGTCCAGCAACATGACCGGGTCCTGCTTGGTGGATGGGAAGATCAGGGCTTGACCAATCTTGGAGCACTTGACCTTGACCAGCTTTGACACCTAGCAAAGGTATCTTCGTGCTCGCGATTAGGTCTTCTGCCCTTAGCTGGATTGACCTCGAGGGGGTCTGCTCGGTATCGTCCAAACACCAGTCCCCCAATTTCTAGTCTTGAGAGTGAAACGAGATAAGATTGGAAACTTCTTGTTTGAGCAGGTTCCCCCCCTTTTTATCTTCACATGGTGAGTTGTCTGCCTTTTCCGTCACTTCGCATTTAATGCGAGACGCGTGGGCAGATCTGGGCCACTCGTTTGAATTTTGAAAAAACTGTTGCTTGAATAGCTGTGTCCCCTTGATTAACGTGCCGTCTGTTGGCATGACTTACTCTCCCCTTTATAAATCCTCAATTTCTTTACTGTGCCTTCTCTTATTTCCCAATTTTTTTCAAACCGAAAACAGCCGTCTGCAAGTGAAAATCACCTTCTTTTTCACCGCTGTCGTTGTCTGCTTTCGTCACATTCGTATCAGGTATAAACTCTTCTCCTTCTATTCAATTTTTTTTCCATTTTTTGGGTTTCTAGTTTCCCATTTGGTAGATTTTGTCCCTAGGAAAAGAAAATGTCAGCCACTCAACAACCCCGCCGCATGTCCCCTGAAGAGTCATCTTCTTTGAGTGACTCGAGACTACTAGGGGGTTCCGGTGAGAGACCCGAGCCTGGAAGAGGTTGAGGCTGTAGGGGAAACTTGGCCGTTACAGAGGTAGAAGGTCAGCCAAAGGTCAGAGGCCGAGTCATTTGCCATAGATAACATGAGGTGTGAGACCTCACACCAAGACTTAGAACGGCTTAGGACTATGTATCATATTCCCACCGGTGTTGATCTGCGTCTTCCAGGGAAAAATAATACCCCTAGTTGCCATCCCCAGGGGTACGTCACCCTTTATTTAAAGTGCTTCATGTAGGGTGTTAGATTGCCCATTCAGCCTTGTTTTGCCCGGGTCCTTTCCCAACAACATCTGGCACCGGGGCAGCTGAACCCGAACGGGTGGAGGGTTCTATCAGGGCTATATGTTCTGTGGAGGTGGTAAAATTTGGGTGAGCCGACGGTAGATGAGATAAAGCATCTCTACCAGTTGAAGAGCAGTCCAAAGGACGCGGGCTGGTACTACCTCACCTCCAACTTGAAGGGCAAGAAACCCATCACTGATCTCCCCACCTCTGGTGGTAATTGGAAAGGTAAATTTTTCTTTGTTCGGGGGAACTAGGGGCGAGCAGCCTCGGCCACTGTGAGGTTCTCGGGCGGTTGAGCCATATAGTTGGCGAAGCTCTAACAATTCTTGCAGCTTTTGGTCTTTTCTTGTGCGTCCTAGTGGATCGGAGGCCAGAAGTACCCTTGTCTTAAGGCTTCAAAGGCCATAGATCTTGCAAATCCCCTCGTGTATTTATCTGAGGACATAATCTTCCTCCTTTTCATCCAATCAGTATAACAGCGGTAGGGTGTATCCTCGCCTATACAATACCCTGTCGATCAGTGTGTACCTTGCCACTTGACACCTCAGCTTCCTTACCTGCTTCTTGTTGGCGTGCAATGTCCCTCCCTTGAGATAAGAGATAATTGGATCCATCGAGGTGCTGCCTGAGGATAGGCTCATCACTTCGTTCTCCTGCTCGATACTTGAGCAGGTCTTAATCTCCACTGGAATGGACTAGGGCATCTATGGGTCAGATACAACAGCCATCCGTGCTATCATGTCCGCCTGAAAGTTTTCTCCCCTTGTAATTTATTCCACCTCCACCGCTTGAAACTTTCCAATTAGTTGTCTTACCTTTTGAAGATAAGCCTCCATCTTCTCGCCTTTCACCTAGAAGCTTTTGTTCAGGTCGTTTGCCACCAGCTGGGAGTCTGTTCGGAGCTTTACTTCTTCTGCCTTCACCACCAAAGCGAGTTTCAGTCCCGTGATCACAGCTTCATATTCAGCCTGGTTATTGGTGGCCTTGAACTTAAGCTTCACGGTATATTGTACTTCAACCCCTTCAGGACTAAGAAGAACTACTCCTGCTCCTACTCCTTAATCTCCACATGACCTGTCCATTGTGACCGTCTAGACTTTGCCCTGAGTAGGGGAGCCTGCTGCTCACTTGTTGTCTGCTCCTTTATTTGACTCTGTACACTCGACCACAAAGTCTGCCAAGGCTTATGCCCGATTTATGGTTCAGGGCTGGTAGTTGATGTCAAACTCGCTGAGCTCTATCGACCACTTTACCAGCCGACCCAAAGTTTCTGGTTTATGCAGGATCTACCTAAATGGCTGGTTTGTCAGGAGGCTATTGAGTGTGCTTAGAAGTAAGGCCTTAGCTTTCGAGCTACTGTTACTAGTGTAAGCGCCTACTTCTCCACTGGCGGGTACCGAGTCTCTGCCTCCAACAAAGCTCTGCTTTTATAATATATGAGGTGTTACACCCCTGACTCTTCCCTTATTAAGACTGAGCTCGTTGTCTATTGCGACACCGCCAAATACAAGTATAAGACCTCTCCTATTCGTGGCATTGACAACAACGGGGCTTTTAGAAAGTACTCCTTCAGCTGTTGGAATGCTGCTTTACATTCTGGTGTCCACTTTATCTTTCTCCCCTTTCTCATTTCTTAAAAGAAGACATGGCATTTTTTATTGCTCGGGAGGTGAATATGTTGAAGGATGCCAACTTACCCGTAAGGCTTTGTATTTCCTTGATAGTGCGCGGGGACTTCATGTCTATCACTGCTCTAATCTTCTCTGGGTTGGCCTCAATTCCCCTGTTACTGACCATAAAACCCAAGACATTTCCTAAACCCACTCCGAAGGCATACTTATCAGGGTTAAGCTTCATCCGCTATTCCCTCAAGAGCACCAAAGTTCCTTCTAAATGCTTCACATGTTCCTGTGTGTCTCTAGACTTGGTGATCATGTTGTCTACATAAACTTCCATCGTGTGGTCGATCAATGGCTTAAAATCTTGTTCACCAGTCTCTGGTATGTTGCCCCCGCTTTTTTTTAGGCCGAAGGTATGACCTTGTAACAAAACAGGCCCTGGTTGGTGATGAAGGCCGTGCTCTCCTTATTTGGCCATACATAGGAATCTGGTTGTAGCCTGAGAAGGCATCCATGAAACTGAGCAGGCTGTGTCCTACTGTGGAGTCGACCAGCCGATCTATCTTTGGCAACGGGAAGTTGTCCTTTGGATAGGCTTTGTTCGAATCGGTGAAGTCAACGCACATTCTCTATTTCCCACTCGCCTTCTTCACCAGCACTACATTTTAGATCCATTATGGGTAGTTGACTTCCTTTATTAATCCCGCTTTTAACAACTTTTCCACCTCGCTGTTCATGGCTTTATACCTCTCCTGATTGACGCACCTTCTCTTCTGTCTGATAGGCTTGGCATCTCTTCTTACTTCTAATCTGTGGCACATTGCCTTCGGGTCGATCCCCGGCATGTCTTCGTGCGTCTAGAAAAATACATCAGAGTGTACTCGCAAGCACTCAAGTAGGCTTTCCCTCAATGGCTCGCTAACACCCGAGCCAATCCTGACCTTCTTCTCACGGTTGTCTGGCTTTATCATAATTTCCTCTAGTTCTTCAGCGGGCTCCTGCCTCCTCTTCTTTGACTCTCCCCTCGAGTCCAACGATGTCACTTGCATTGCTTCCTTTGCCACTGTGGCATAGCCGCTCTACGCGACCTTTTGATTGCCCTTGACAACTCCCACAACCCCATTCACGCGATACTTCAGGGCCAAGTAATAGGTGGACATCACTGGCTGGCTAATCCTTATGAAGGGCCTTCCTAATATTGCTTCGTAGTGGCTGACTTTATCCACCACTACAAAGTTTAACATCATGTTCTTCTCAAAGGGTTTCGAGCCCATGGTCACTGCCAAGTTGATGATCCCTAGAGAGGCTAACCTTCCCCCACCGAATCCCTTTAGAGAGGTGCTTGTCTGATCGAGTCTTATATCCACTATTCCCATGTCATCTAGTGTGGACTTGAAGATAATGTCCATTGAACTTTCTGAGTCCACCAGCATCCGATTGATCTCCTTGTTAGCGACATTTGCCCTTACAACCAAGGCATTCTCATGGGGGTATAAGACCCCTTCCTCATCCTCGTCTATCCACATGATGAGCACTTGCCGCACTTTAGCTTTCTTTGCAGCTGGCACGGTGAACCGGATTTTCCGGCTTGCAGAGGCGTATCTGCTGTAATTTTTTCGAGCCCTATTTGAATTTTCTGCCATCGTGGGCCCTCCTGTTATCACCCTCACAACAGGTGGCTCATGGTCCATGTCACAGGCTTTGTCATTCCCGCTTGCTGCTGCTCGACTACCGGGTGTCCCCCTTCAATAAACTTGTCCAAGTACCAGTTTCTAACAAAGTCATCTACTTGATTTTTTAAGTTAAGGCACTACGACGTCGAGTGGCCATGGTCGCCGTGGAATGGCTTCTGTCCCTCTTACTGGCTGGCTTAGACATCGGTGCTGGGGAACACAACAGCCCTCGTTCCTCCACAATTTAAAGCATCTCATTGAGTGACAGCTTCAGAGGGGTGTACTGTCTGTAGGCGGGGCTTTGATCAACCATCTGTACCACCCTATCCTGGGGAATGTTTGCCGAGTGTAGGGGTAATGGGCGGTCGGCTCTGTTGTTGCTCTGCTTAGGCCGATTTGTAGGGGGATTGCGAGGCTGGTTGCCGCTGTATTGCCAATATTCTTTGTGGTCCCGACTTGGGGACCTGCAAAGTAGAGCGGGAGCCACTCACGGCTGGCGAGCCCTTTGGTAGGGGTTATAGGGAATAACGTAGTCCCTTTATTGCCCTGAAAGTAGATGCGCCATGAGCAGGCCCCCCTTTTTCTTTTCGCTTTGTCCCACTACTCTGCTAGCTTCTCAACTTCGCGGCTTTTTCTTCCTCAATAACTATGTCTATCTTCACCTGTTCATATGCTTCAGAATACAAACTGATCGAGGGGCTCCGCAAGTTAGACCATAGTCTTCCCATATTGACCCCCTCCTTCAGCCCCCTCAGCCCTTGGGGGTGATTGAATGCCTCGAGATCCAAAACTACCCGGTGGTATCTTTTGATGAATTCTAGGAAGGACTCCCCCTGATTTTTCTTTATCTCCGCCAATTCCAACATGTTATCTTCGGTGGCCACCGCCCCCCGGAACTGCTCTGCGAATTCAATGCACATTTGTTCGAAGCTCAGAATACTCCCCAGCGGTAATTTGAGGTACCATTCTCTCACCCTTCCTTCCAAAGTAAGCGGAAAGACCCTACACCTTTGGGCGGCTGTCAAGCCCTGAACTCCGGTCATATCGTTGAAGCGTTCTATATGCACCAGTAGGTCACTCTTCCCCGAAAACTTTAAGTTGGGAAAGCAGAAATTCCTGGGGATTGTTACGCCCATGATTTCCGCCAAGAGTGAGGACTCATTGTCCAACACTATCCTCCAACTCGGGGCTTTCCGGTTTCCCTGAAGGTCCTCAACAACCTGTGCCAACTTGCGCACTTCTCCCTCCAATTCCTCCGTGCGAGAAGTAGGTTATATGTCTTGCAAGTGCTAACGGGACTCTCTTTCTTCTAAGTTCACCTTCTCCCTTTCGGTAACATTTTGCACTTTCTGCCTCTGGGCTCCGTCCCCTACATTCCCACCAGGGGGACGTTCCCATTGATGGATTAGGGAACGTCGTTGCTTACTTTCCTCTGCCCGTCCATGAGCTCTTATAGAATAGACGTTAGTGTTTCCATCTACCTCTCTATTCTGTCCATCATTTCTTACATTTCCCTGTCTTGGGCCTCATTGGCAACGTCTCTCAGGGTTACCGTCTCTTCAGGGCTTACCCCTCTCCTGCTGTTTCCTCTCATTCTCACGTTGCTTTTTTGAGTGCACTGGGAATTTAGGCTTTTTGAACTGATCTCCACAGACGGCGCCAAAATGTTGATGTAGTTTTCTGCTCGCTCCCAGATTATGCTGTAAACTTCTGCTCGCTGGTATCTCAAACAGATTCCTGGATGGCTCCTGCCTTTCTCTGTTTAGTGGAGTGGTAATGTCCAACGGCCTGCGTCCACAGAAAAGGTGTTAGGGGTCGCCGAATGTTTTCCCAGCGAAAACCCTCCGACGCTCAAGTCAGTGATCGGGTTGATTCTTTTGGTATCCCTCTTTCTGTTCAGGAGACCGGAAAAAGAAATGGAAGGTTTTTTTAAGTGAAAATAAGGAGACAATCCTAGTCTGGGTAGGCAAGTTGGAATTGAGTCTAAAAGTTTTAGAAAAAGAACCAAAAAATAAGAAAAGAATCCTCTTACCTTGTCCCTCGTCTAGTTTTTATCCTTCTGTTTTTCTCGCCCCTCATTGCTTGGACGCCCACCTCGGCATTAATTGCACTTGTGCCTTCCTGATAACTAGGGGTTGCTGCGGCACAACCTGGGAGCATAGGATGTTAGGCGGGTATGGGTTCCTGTGACACAATAATGGTGCCGTGTAGGTCCATGTTTAATGATGACACTGTGGAGGCGTGCACCGGTCATCGATTACAGTGACGAAACCCTACAGCGTGGGGTGCATGTCAGGCATCGATCGTTGTGACAAGTTGTCGGGGGGGGGGGGGAGGGACCGTTATGTTTAGGTCTGCTTTGCTCGAGCTTTGATTCCCCTCTATTCATGGTGCGTCCAGCAACATGACCGGGTCCTGCTCGGTGGTTGGAGATCTCTTATAGCCGAGCAGGATGGGAAGATCAGGGCTTGACTAGCCTTGGAGCATTTGACCTCGACTAGCTTTGACACCTAGCAAAGGTATCTTCGTGCTAGCGATTAAGTCTTTGTCCTTAGCTGGATTGACCTCGAGAGGGTCTGCTCGGTATCACCCAAACATAAATCATTCAAAATTTTGTGCACATAAAATCATATTTGGAGATTTGGCGTTGGTTGAAACTGTAGAAGAGAGTGAAAAATTGAAAAAAAGATGTTTTTTGGAATTAAAACAACTCATGATAGAAAAAGTGTTTTAAATGAAAATTATAACAGTGCTAATAGTCCCAATCTTATTAAAATTACATTCAAGAACACCATATATCTGGAGTTGGAAAAAAGGCTCGACTTATAGAGCTTTAGCCTAGCGTAGTGGCTTAAGGTTTGGCTAGAAATTTTTTTTTTTAATGAAAATAGATATTCATTAAATAGACAAAAGTTTATTACAAGAAAACAAAGCCGAGAGCTCAACAGGAGTTTCTTTTAACCAAAGACAACAATCTGGCTTCAACAATGTCAATTTGGACAACTTATGAGCCACTAAATTACAAACTCTAGGGACAAACTTAAACAAAACATTAGACATACCTTTAGCCAGATCTTGAATCTCGTCAACTAGCCACCCAATCTCACACTAGCTTGCAAGATTACCAATGATCAGACTAATAATGTTTTGCGAATCCAATTCAATAATTAAAGGATAAAGCCCCATCAATTTGGACATCTTTAAGCCTTCATAAATAGCTAATGCTTCAACAAATTCAACATTATTTGGGAAATAATCTCTCCAAGTTGCAGCAGCCATAACTTTTCCTCAAGAGTTCCTTATGATTGCTCCTAAACCAACCAATCCTCCATCATAATTTACTGCTGCATCTATATTCATCATATACCAAGGATTATCAGGAGGAGACCATATTGAATAGAATAATTTCGTCCCATATGCGGCTGGTCTAAAGAATGCTGTTGGAGAGATGTATAGGAATGCAATTGATCCAATACTCTATTATAGGTTAATAGCGGACAATAATTTCTTCCTCCAAACATCCGATTATTTCTTGTACTCCAAATACTTCAGGCTGTCTCTGTAAATAAACCAAAATCATCTCTATTACTCTTGTACATTATAAATTATGCTACCTCCTTGAAACTTGAATGTGGACTTTCCCATACAGCACCAAAAGAGTGTTGGAAAAGTATGCTCTTTAAAGCAAATTTATATATTTATTGTAATAAATATATTTCTGATTAATAAAATACATGAGGTATTTTATTTATATATCTTTATTGCATTAATATTTTGAGTAAAATCCATTTAATCATATTATATGTATTTATGAGGTCACTATGTGGATTCGCAGAAGATATAAATATAAGTTATCTTATGATTAAATAAATTAAGTTCGCAGTTGATAAATAAAGTTGGGCAATTTATTTAGATATAGACTGTAATAAATTTATTGAGTGATTTGTCTTAATCATGTATGAATTTATTGATGTAGTATGACTACATTGAACTGGATCACATATGAGATATAATTAACCTAATAACAACTGTCAGACTTATTAAATCTATTAAATCTCATAGGCGTTGATTTACTGTAATCTTAATCTTGAGTTAATTATAATTTCATGATTGTAGTTGTTATTTCATTTGAGTTACCAATGAGCACGACATACACATGTAGTCAAGATTAACTGGTATCTTAGTGGGACCAATTACAAGTATTGAAATTATAGATTAACAATACAGAATTTGTACGACACATCTCTTGATGGGTTTTCAATACTTGATCATAGAATTCTCTGGCCATAGTGCGTCAACATAAATAAGTATGTTGAAAATGATCATTAGAGAAAACCAATAAGTATAAGGAACAAAATGTAATTAAATTGATTGGACAGTTGAGATATCAATTTAAATTAATGATGTGGTACAAAGGATTGTTCAGTAAAAAAATCAATGTGGCTTAGGCGAATTATTATTCGAGCATACAATTATGGAGGTCAGTTCCAATCTTATAGTGGAGTAGAATTGGAATTAAATAATTATATTTATTTAATTACAAATTTAATTATTGTAGCCACTATTGTATGTTCCCAAATGATCCTCAGGTTAGCTCATTTAATTGACAACACCATCACTGGACCCAAAAGCAAGAAAACTGGCGTATTATATGAAAATCATAATTATGATATTTGTTAAGGCCTATTATGTTATATTCAAGTGTAAAAGGCGGCTTGTGATATTTTACAAGGTGGTCTCCTTACACATTCTCTCCACTTTTATGTAAGTGGAGAATTCTTTAAATTAAAAGAGGAATCCTATTTTAAATAAAAATCATAATCCTAACATACTAAGGTTTTTCATAAGATATTATAAAATGGGTACTTTTCTTTTAAAATAGATGAGAAGAGAATTACAGGGCTATTGAAAAAAATACAAACGACATCTAAGAGACGCCAGTTGTAATTAGGAGTGGTGAAACAGACGCCCACACGTCTAATGTTGATTGATCTTGAGTCATAGCCTGGAAGATCGTTTGGAGACGGATCTACAACTCTCAATTGTTTGTCTTCTCAAATCATCAAAGGTACGAATTTATAGATTACTTAATTCTTATATATTATATGAGATCGCTCTTAAAAGATTTTCATTGAAAAATTAAGAAAAACATGATTTTATTCCTTTAAAGAGAATAGTTTCTAGACCTTTTTTGCATAGCTACACTTCACCAGAGCATGTATAATAGTCTCGCAATCAAGTTTACATCTAGGGCACCAAGAATCTATTAAAATTTTCCTCTTATAAAGAGTTTCATAAGATGGTAGTAAGTTTTTGATGGCCCTCCTAAAAGAATATTTTAATTTTGTTTGGTGCTCAACAAGACGACATCAACTTAAATCCACCTTGAGCACCACTAGAACAAAAAGGATTCTCATGAAGTTTCATCATTAAAGATACATGACATCCACTCTTCACTAAATAAATTTCTCTTTTATTATAATGCCATATTAATTTGTCTTGTCTCAAAACATGAAGGATAGGAATTTTTAAAATTAACTCAGCATCAGCTGAAAGAAACTTTTGTCTAATCAGCTGTTCATTCCAACAACCCCTTTTATCATTAAGCTCAGCCACTCTAGTGTCTTCAAGCAAAAGCTTTGGTGATAGTAGCTTGAATGTATGGGGCCTTGGCAGCCATCGATCTAAGTAAACAACAACTGATTTACTTTTGCCTACTCGCCATCTAGAACCATTCTCTATAACTTCTCACCCTAAAAGTAGACTCCTCCATATATAAGAAGAGTTCGACCCCAACTTACTCTTCATGAACTCCCCTCTTGGAAAATATTTAGCCTTGAACACTCTAGACATTAATGACTTTAGACAATGAATGAACCTCCAGTATTGCTTACCAAGAATTGCTTGATTAAAAGCTCCAAGATCACGAAAGCCTAACCCACCATCTTTTTTTCGGAGCACACATCTTTTTCATTCCATCCAATGAATACTTCTTTCCTTTACATTAGATCCCCACCAAAATTTTAGAATAACTTTTTGAATATCATCACAAAGGGTTGAAGGAAGCTTAAAGAAACTCATGGCATATGCTGGGATTGCCTGGGCCATAGCTTTGATCAATACCTATTTACCCCCAATAGAAAACAGCCTTGATTTCCAGCAATCAAGCTTGTAACAAACTTTCTCCTTCAGCTCACTGAAATATTGATTTTTAGATTTACCAAGAATTGTAGGCAAACCTAAATATTTCTCATGATGAGATACAACCTCTAGCTAGAAAACCACTTTTAACTTTGTAGAAACATCACCCTGCACATTCGAATTGAGAAGCATTGAACATTTCTTTAAATTAAACACCTGGCCAGAAGCCTTTGCGTACTTCTCAAATATTCTCTTGAGCTATCTACACTCATTCGCCTAGGATCTTGCAAAAATAAGGTTGTCATCTGAAAAAAAAAAGTGAGAAATAACTAACAATTCCATTTATCAAGGTAGGTTAATAGAGTTATAACCTGAGCTAAAGTGGAGTGAAGATGACCTATAGTTTGGACGAAACGATGTGTAAGATGGGAATAAATAGTTGTTTCCCAAACGCAGAGTCATCACAAAATTTTGTTCCATCTATATATTCCAAAGAGGTAAAATGCCTCATACCCATAATTAAGTGGTTAAGGTGGGTAAACAGGACCCTAGAAGGTGCTACCTATTATCTGAAGTGAAATTTGCTAAAGTGTTCTAACAATTTCCAATAAATATGTTAGGCATTAAATATATACATTAGTAAAAGATATTATTTGTATATAAGATTTCCGTGTGTTTTTTGTTTGATGGTTTTTCTAAACCAATTTGCCTATTAATGATGTTGACGGTAAAGGTTATATTACAATAAGTAGTTATGGTTGGAAAATCATAAAATTGATATCAAGCCCTAAGCTAATATGTGAGCATAAATATTTATAATATTGAGATATCACTACTAAAAAAATGCCTTTTAGTGATACTAAAATAGTATCACTAATTACTTTTAGAGACACTTATTAATAGTGCCAGTGATATAGGAGTCAGAAAAATAGTGACACTTGAAAGTGGTGTCAGGAATTACTATTACTATAGTATTACAGATTTTATGACACTATAGTGATAGAAGTCACTAATAATTATTACGTGTCAAAAGTTCGTATCACTATAGTATTACTAATATAGTGACACTCTTGTAACAGTATTTACAAACAATTATTACATGTCAATAGCATACAAATAGTAATACTTTAATGTCAATAATTACTATTACTATAGTATCACGAGTTAGTAATATCAGTAAAATAATAATTTTGAAGACAAGATTATAGTATATCTTCGGATCAGTGAGAAACGCGTGCAGAAATCAATTTCCAATTAGTAAATCCATAACCATGAATAAGAAGATATAGAAGAATCATAGCATTCGCCAACGGATGACAGACGAAGACTACAAAGAAAATGTAAGCCGTCACAAATGGTCTAAACAAGTTGCTTCTTTACATTCTCATTTACACACTAGTGTATGGTCACATAACCGAACAAAGGTCACCTAGTTGCGAGATCCACTCTATGCCTTTCAAACACATATAGTTAGAGATTTCTAATGCTTCACATGCTGAAGAATAGGCTCCTTAACCTGCAAAGATGATAAAAATAAAACCAACAAAGCTATTAGAATCACCATGTCTTATCACCTGGTTTATCTTGGTTCTGCAAACAGGACAATCACCTTTCTTGGCCTTAACCTCACTTAAACATGACATACAACTAGCTATATGACCGCATCGGATGCATGCACCTTCGATAGGAGCTTCCTAGCATATTACACATGAGGAAGAACTGCTATCATCTTTTACATTTGATGCAGAAGCTCCATCCTCTAAAACAGGAACATGCAAGTCTGCCAGACTATTTTCAACCGATGGATAGCAGATTGGCCCTTCACCAGATTGCTCCTCAGGAATGGGTAGAGCTGATGGAGCTGCAGAAACTGGTGGAGAATTTCCATTGCTTATTTCAAAAAGAGGGGCAGGGTTCTTGAGGGTTAGGATATCTTGATTTTGTTTGAAAATTGGCTCAAAATTGGGCACACTCCACCCATTGTAGTCTTTTTTTCCTGAAATTCTGCTGCTTGTTTGGAGAACAGGGGCAGGGTTATTATGGGTATGGCCATCTTCTCTTTGTTTACAAACTGGCTCAAAATTGACTGCACCCCACCCATTGTAGTCATCTTTTGCTGCTTCATCTCCCCATCCTTTGTAGTCTTTTTTTTTTGGTTCATCTCCCCACCCTTTGTAGTCTTCTTTTTTTGGTTCATCCATCCATCCACTATAGCTTGCCTCTGTATGTGCAGCAGCTCCCCAACTACTGTGAGTCTCAACACTTGCAGAATTTCCCCAAAGATATATTCAATAAAATTTTGCAACATGCAACCAGGCAATAAGTACATATCATCAAGTACAACTATTATCTATATGCAATCTGCCCCTGTACCTGAGAAGTTCCACTGCATGCATTATATAACCGCTGAAGCTGTTGTTTGTCACCCTCACCGGCAGATGCAAACTTATATTGAATTTCTAGTAAACAGATACAAGATCAAATAGAAGATCCAGCAAAGTGAAGGTAACAGAATTTTTGATATCAAAGGTAAAGACCACTATCAAAAGCAAAAGAAAATAAAGAAGGATATGTGACACCTTACTCAATTTGTATGACTAAATCACTCATGCCCAAACTCCTCAGTTGCCTTATCAATTTACATAATAGGCTCTTGATAGAATTTTTTGCTCACTTAGTTGATATATTTTTTGTAAGAACTTGATCAATTAATATGAACTTACTTGTAGACTGGTCATATATAGTGAGTAAAGGATCAGGTTGATGAAAATTGGGTTCATCAATTTTGGCCTTCCAAAGGGCAATGACTGCACGAGGCTGGACATCCTGTTCGTAAGATTTGGTAGATCAATAAATAATACCAATAGATATTAAAAATAACAAAGTAAAGGAATTAAAAGCCTTAAGTTTAAGGCAAAAAACTAGATGTGATGCCAATTTTCACAAGGATCTATTAAACAACATCTACCTGTTGGTATCCAATAACTATGGCTACTATAAGGGTAAGAAACAAATCCTAGTTAATTGTTAAGGAAAAGGTGGATATGCACAGCACAAAGCTAGAGAAACTATCTCATTGAGCTACAAAACGTCAAAAATCATGAAAATTATCAGCAGAAGTAAAAAACTTTTGATAGCATGCTAACCCCAGCTCGGCTTTTTGGAGTGTTTTCGACTTTTGCCTTGGAGATAGTCTGCTCACTCCTGAAAGAACCACTTTGATGAATGTTAGATCTACCTTTTGTGCGGGTGACGTCAGATCCAACCGAGTGAAAAGCACCACATGTGGACATGTCCATGTGCTTGCTTCCTAATTACAGAAGAATCATTTTTTAACATCATTACAACCATTAGATACAGAAAAATAACCATATGCTAAATTCTAAATCTTTAAGGAAATGATCAGATACCAATTTTCTGGAATTCTTGGTGGTCCAACTTGTTAACTAGTTCATTAGTTTCCACCTCCTGCTCAAAGTGAACAAGATAATAGAAAATTTATATAGATACATAAAAACATCTATTTATTTATGTGCATAGAACAAATGTTGTAATTTACCATAAAATCAATATCAAGTGCTTTCTTGACTTCCATAAGCTTTTTCTCGGTCAAAGTGGAGTGGATCACCCGTTTTTCCTATGTTCAAAATAAAGACAAATCAGAAGAAAATAAATTGCAGTAATTCGATCTTCCAATATTATGCAAGAAGTTCATGATAGTAACCATCAAGAACTTTGACAGTTTGCTTAAAATGAAATATAGAGACATAGATTTTGGTACGCATGCACCCTGAAATTGATGATGAAAAATCCAAACTGGTACATACAAGCAATAAACTGTCACTGAATCTTAGCAGTTGCCAGAACAGTAAAATTTTGGTAATCCATATCCTACTTAAACTGACACACAGAAGCATTTATAAGCTGTCTAGAAAGCAAATTTTTTCCAGCGCCTCTAGTCATGAAAAATTCATCCACAATGACAAATAAAGAAGAATTCAACAAAAATACACAGAAACTAGAAAACTACAATAGGCAATCACATAAAAGTTCAAAACTACAGTTGCTTTAGCTATTTTTCATCAAAATCCATCCTACACCAATACCATAACTCTACACAAAAATGCACTCCTCATTCTAAGCATAATAACTCAATCCATAACACGCCCTAAAATCCCATTTCTACTGACATGAAGCAATCCAAAAAAAAAAAAACAAATAAAAACCCATCATCGGTAGTTGCAAAAACATCTAAACAAATACACCAAATCCAACATTAACCACTACAAATTCAAAATTTATTGACATATATAAGAATAAAAAAAAGTTAATAAAAGAACTACCACATGCTTCTACGATACTTCAAGGTGTACGGGCCACTCTCTAATGCCCGATCAAAATGACTATGAACTTTATGCTTTCCTTTCCCATTTTGGTCAACTAAAGTCAACTTAAACAGCGCCCTCACGTCCGTTCCTTCACTCGCCAATGCAATAAACACCGAAACATGCAAAGCCCCATCTTTCGGGTTCTTGCCGTCGGGGTAAAAGTAAATCGCCCAATCATAACCGCCCACAGTAAAAACGTCGCTCGATAAGCACTTGCCAGGTTCTTAGGGCTAAATTTGGAATTGAATTTAATCACTTCTTCTATGTGTCAGTTTGCTTAAAACGATCGTATAGCCAAAGACAACAAGATGCTGATCCGAGGGGAGGAAGAGTAGAGGAAGATCGAGGACCCGAGGAGTTCGAGGAGCATGAGAGAGAAAGGACATGTGATAAGAGAGAAAGCAAGGACGACGGTGAGAGAGATATCGATTGAGAATTTGAGATTGTGTTAGGGATTTTGCTTTTGCTATTATCTATTTATATTTTTTTTCTTAATTTTTAATCAAATGCTTATATATTAAATTTATATGGTCTAGTGGTCTGTGGTGGAAACATACAAATTTTGAATTTTAGGAGTCGTAGGATCGAGTTACAAGATTTACAAATTATAATAATTTTTTTAAAAATCTCTGATACTTTAGTGTTAATGATTTCTAATGTTTTATTTACTAACACATTAGTATCAATAATTTATGATATCTATTTGTTAAAACTGAAAAATAGTGTATATGTATATAATTATTGATACTTTTTACAAAATGTCAGAAAACGAAGTGTCAGTAAAGATCATTTTTGTAGTAGTGGATTAAAATAAATAGAATTAGTGCCCGGTGATTTCATAAGTAGACTACGTTTAAAACTGTTTGCTTTTGCACAATGTTGTACTAATTTGGTTGGCAATTTGGCTAGTTTCTAATTTTGAAGACAATGCCATGTAATTGACAATGACTGGATCATAAAGAGTAATAGTATTTCTTGCAATGCTACCTAATATTTGAATGTTGAATTAAGAGAAAATCATTACTGAATGTTTAGTGGCAAAAGCTAGTGAATGTCACCTGATTTTTCGAACTTAATTTTTAGTTTGAAAATGACATTCAAAAGGGGAAGGGAAGTGATTAGGCAAGAACCAGCATATTTTTTTAAAAAAAAATTTCAAGTGACTCAGAATCATCAAATAAACCATTACTAGTTTTGAAGATTGGCGATTTTAAGCGACTGTAGTTAACCTCAATGTTTTCCAATGCCAGAATTTCTACATAGTATTGGAACATCCAACTATATAGGTAATTTTATCTATTATATTGTTGTTTATTTGTTTAATAGTTAGGATGCATTTCTTAATCAATTGACCTATTCTTAACTACTGTGGTAGGAATTTAATTGTAGATAAAAGATGGGAAACTTACTAATTATTTGTTTATGTTCAATTTGATTACATGGAAATATACATGAGAAGGGGAAGATTGCTTGTGAAGTATGCTGTAAGGAATATGGAAGGAATCATTGCTTTAAATGTGATTCAGCTATTTGTTCTTTCTGATGCGTCAGATTGGAGAAAGTAATGGATGCTCTAATATAAAATTTCCCTAACTGCAAGCATATATGGATGCAAAGATGAGATGACATACCGTAAAATAAAGGATCATTACACTACTCAGTTTTGTTGGTCCATCTATGAAGTTACACCACTACATCATTGGTTCACATAATGAATCGATTATGAAGTTCATATACAATGGCTATTTAAAAGTTACCGTAAAGAAGGGTACCGGTCACCTTGTAAATGTGATTGTCAATGAAGTCATTTTTATAATTGACAATAATTATGACAACATTGTGGAGGCCAATATACTATCAGTATTTTGCTATTTGCTCAAGAAAAAAGAGGGTAGAATTTGTTATGGTCACAAGCAGTAGACTTCTAGACAATATTACAGTTAAGTTTAAGACTTGGAGCGATACAAAGATGCTAAATGCCTTATCTACATACCGCTACTTTAACGTCGATCATAACATATTTGGTTGGGAAGAGGAGTTGAAAAAAACATGCAATTTTGTTTATCTTAATCAGTGATCTCTAGCAAATTTACAATTAAATGTGCCAAACAATATTTTAATCTAACAAATCTCAAAATAGAGTTATGTCACAGTTGTACAATAACAAAAAGATAACATTACATGGCTAAAAAAATTTTAAATGTTAGAGCAAAACAGATGATCATCCTACATTGATGAAGAAACTAGAATTTTGGGATACCATGGCGAAGGAAAAATGGTAATACATTTGATGTTTGACCGGTAAAGATAAATTGAAGCTTGGATGCTGAGAAAAGTCTTGTAATGGAAAAATATGTCACTACTAGAAAAATGGTCATTACTGACACTTAGTAAAAAGTGTCAGTAATTATATACATATGTACTATTTTTTGTTTTTAACAAATAAGTGTCATAAATTACTGATACTAATGTGTCAATAAATTAAATATTAGAAATTTGTGACACTAAAGTATTAGTAGTTAAAAAATAAAATTTTAATTCTATACTTATGATGAATCGAACCTAAGAGCTCTAAAGCATAAATTAGTCAATTTTAAACATTAAACCACTGGGCCAAGAGTTTCATTTTAATCTTTTAAGTTACATTAAATAATACATAATAATTAAAAATTAAAGTAAGTTAAGTATATGAAACCTAAAATAGAAAATTTTTTATCAAAGTTAAAACCTATCCCACGCAAGGCCGGCAAGCTCTCTCGCTCCTTTCTTCTTTATCCCTCCCTCGATCTCTCTCTCTAACTCCCTCCCTCTCCCTAGCGTACGGAAGATGATAGATAGAAAGATGCTGAGGAGAACAGAAAAACCAGCTAGTGCCACGTGTGACACTACCTGGCGTACAGGCATCGCATCTTTGCATCTTTGCATTCGCATCCCCAAGAACAAAGCACGACCAGACTCTTCTTATTTCTTCATCTGCCTATCCTCTAAATCACAACACCAGCCTTTTATCATAATTTATTGATAAGAAAAGAAGAATCTTGAATTGGGCTTGTCTCATTTCAGGTACTTTATTAATTAAAGACTCCATTTTTTTAATTTCTAAATTGGAAACTTTGGGGTTGTTTTATTGAAATCTTGATTTAGGATTGAAGGATGAGTTGTCTTTATGCTTAGTTTTGATTCAAAATTGAGTCTTTTATCTGGGTATAATCTGTTTAGGTTGTAGTTGTTAGTTTTTTTCCTAGCTCCTTGCTTGAATTATATGCAGGGTAAGCTTCATTTATCTTCTTTCCTTTTTCTAATTGACCAAATTTTTGGGTAGAAAAAGTATTTGACTGTTGAAGACAAATTACAAAGTTGAAGGCCTGTTTATGGCTGTATTTACTCTAGGAGATATTTATTTATGTTCAGGGGACATATTGAATGGCTAGCATTTGAATGGATGCATGTCGATTGCTTTCCTGATCTGATATGGCTGGCTTGCTTACTACCTCAAAAGGAAGATAATTTAAGAAACCGAATTACTAAGGTAGCCGTGTCAGATTTCAGTTTGATTCTTTGATTTTCTTGTCTCCATTTTGTTGCCTTGAGGTTGAGATCTGCTCTTAAATTTGTTACTGATTTAGATAACAATATTACAGTTTTTGTTGGCTGTATCTAAAAAATTCAGAGATTCCTACCTAACCCACATAATGCTGCCTGTATTCATGGTAGCAGTTGGGGATAATGCTGATTTGACATTTTTCCCTTCTACCATTCATTCAGGAATCAGAGGTACTGGATGCTTAATTCTTTTTTGGAGTCCTTGTTGGTGATTGTATAGTCTCTGATCGTTGTTCGATTGTAGGTCTGAAACCACGAACTACTGCGGGTGAGAGACTTGCTACTGTGGGAGTCCTGTGCTCCCAGCAAGCATAACCAATTGGCTGACTACTTGAGAAAGCTATTAGTTGAAGGCACCATGAAAGAGAATCATACAGTGAAGTGCAGTGTTGATATTGTTAATGCAGTTCGCTTCTTTTGGTTTGTTTATTGGAAAACACTTTAGTATCTAAATATTTGCAATATATGTTTTTATATATGTTTATCTTCTATGATGCAGCACATTTGAAGAACATCATACTATGGTATTCAATATTTTATGGGAAATGTTTGTCAGCTCCAACATGGATATGAAAATCAATGCTGCCAATCTGTTGAAAGTCATTGTAAGTCACAGTGCCATGGAATTAATGTTACCGGTTATCCTTGACATGAATTTAAAATTATTAAACTTTATTTGCTCTGTAGGTACCATATATCAATGCAAAAGTTGCTTCTATTTGATTACATAGGAACTAATTTTTTCTAGGTAATGTGGAATTCTTGCAGTGCTTTGGATGGAGTAATCAGCTTGTGGCAGCTTCAGTCCAGGGGGTAAGTTATACTATTTATCTTTAGCTTGAAGTTTTACCTCGTAGCTTAAACAAGCTTTTGACTGTGGCATTGCATGCAGAGTGAAAGAACATTGCATGTTATACATACAATTAGTTTGACTACACTACATGTCTAATGATAAAACTAGTAGGAGATGCGTTGTGATTCTTTGAATGTAACACATGTGAAGAGGAATTGAATTATATTGAACTTTATGGGTAAATTCGATGTCTTTTTCGTTATCTTAACTGTTCAGTGATACGTTGAACTCTTTGGATCACGTTCTGTAAAAAAGCATATGTGAAATTGTAAAACCTTTGGATGCAGCATCTAGTTGGCCACCTGAAGTGGACATAGGTAGAATCTGTAGTTTTAAGGGGATTTTTTTTTTGAATCATTTGTAATTTTAACAAGGAAGTTTTAAATAAAAACAATTTTTTTTTGGGTATAAATGGGTAGTGTCAGTTTTTAGTTGGCTGCAGAAAGCTGCAATGGTAAAGATTTTTTTCTTGTTTAGGTGTGGTTGATGGAATATAGTTCCTTCCAGATCTAGATTGTTTTCTTTGTACCCTCTTTGTCTGCCTCTTTTAGTAATGCCATTTTGGCTAGGGTAGCATCTCTGTTAAGGTAGCCTAAAAGTTGGAATATCCCTGTCAGTTTGTATTTTTGTTGCCAAATTATTGTGATGTGTTGCTTCCTACTTGGAGAAGAAAATTTTTTCTTCTGTAGATATTATCTTCACTTTCAATATCTGATTCTCAAGGGAGAAAGTAACCAAAAACTAATTTGTTCTCATGTGGTGTTGGTCCTTGTATTGTATCTTAAATTGCAGGTCAGGTGCCTGTTTACTTAGTACTACTGATTGTTTATCTCCAAAGCAGAGGAGATGGCCAGAAGATATAGCCTGGCATCCACAAGGAAACAACCTTTTTTCTGCCTACACTGCTGATAATGGTGATTCTCAGATATCAGTCCTAAATCTTAATAAAACTCAAGGAGTAAGGGTTACTGTTAATGTGTATCCAATAAATATATTACTGCTACTGAAATCTTGCATGTCAGTTTCCATAGCATATATTTGTAAAGAAGTGGAGATTGTGTGGCCCCCATGTTTAGTTAGAACTTCATGAACATACAATTCTGATGTTAAAAGTTCTCCTTAAAATGAGTACCAATGATTAATTAGGTAGCCAAAATGAGAGTAACTACTACTTGATCATGGACTAGAATATATACTTTTTCTAATAACATAGGAAGTGTTTATTACTATTTAAGTTAAATGTTGTTGCAGAAATCAGACTATTCATTGAAACAGAACTAAGAACCCAACCCTCCTTTTGTCATGCTTTTTTAAAAAATGTCTGAATTTGCTAAGTTTTGCCTAAAAGTTTTTCCAACAATGGAATCAGCCTTAACAAATACAGCAGGATAGCCAATTGGAGCGTCCACCCAAGCTTTAGAACCTTGCCCTGTAAATTTCTTTCTTGTCCAAATATGTTGCCAAGTGCTGGTTTCCCCAACTGGAAAATAAACTCTGACTTTCTTCTTTCCTTTGTCAAGGATTGGCACAACTAAGATCTCAGTGCCCACCAAAAACTGATGGTAACTGAATCTCTGTACCATGTCAGACCTTTTTGAGCAGCTTCCTGTTAGAAAGCGAGAAAGAGATTTGTTAGATTTTACACTGAAGATGTTGGGTTGAACTGAATGGATGTATCACCTTTACAAGTTCTATTCTGTAGAATTTCCATGCTCTATATACTTTAGCAAATCGTGCAAAATGGTATAATGTTTGTTTTTTTGAGTAGAACTAGCAGTTGAAGGATGGTTTGTTGCCCTGCATGTAAATGGGTTAGCTGAGTGTAATAAATCATTTGCTTTTCACTCACAAAAGATGCTGATAATGATAATGTCAATGTTAATACAGGTATAAGAATTTCTGGAAAGAAATTTTTAACTTCATGGGTCCGGAAAACTGTGGTGAAAGCATTTAGCTCCATCCATTCCAACAGCAACTCCTCACTTCTTCTGTATTTGATTAGAGGTAAGTTTACTGCACAGTAACCTCCAATATCACCATGGTTAAAAGCATAACTAGAAAGTCCATTGCTTAGTAAGCCAACAACAGCACTCTTTATCCCATCATTAGCTTGCCAACTTACCATTTGGTCCCTTCGCGAATAGATATCATTTTTCTTATCGTTATTATATTTATTTAGTTTGATTTGTCCAGTATACCTTTTTTTACTTGTGACTATATGAGAATTGATTTGTATAGCATGCTAGCTAATTAAATCTATATGATGCACTTGTAAGTAAGGAAGGTGAAGGGAAAGGCAAAGGTCGGAAAGTAGATGTTTGTGGGATAACTGAATGATTGCAATTCATTGTCATTATGTTGATTTCAAATTATATTTGTAATATTTGTTTTGATTTCTCCAGTAGTATACTATGTTGATTTTAAATTATATTTGACAATTTTTTTACTATTATATTTGTATTAATGTTTGATTCAGACTTATTTAAAATTTGTTAGAAATTTTATATGTAATTGTTCATTTTAGCAGTTTAGCCTATTTTTAATATATATATTTTTAAATAATATTATTAGATTGACAAAACTTAAAATGACAATGATAACTAATAAAAGTCATTGATACTAAAAATGTATCATAAAGTATCAGTTTCATTGGGGTGATTATTTTACTGATATTACGAACTGGTGATACTATAGTAATAGTAATTATTGACACTAAAGTATTACTATTTATATTCATTGACATGTAATAATTGTTTGTAAATACTGTTACAAGAGTGTCACAATATTAGTAATACTATAGTGATACAAACTTTTGACACGTAATAATTATTAGTAACTTCTATCACTATAGTGTCATAAAATCTGTAATACTATAGTAATAGTAATCTCTGACACCACATTTAAGTGTCACTTAAAGTAATTAGTGACACTATTTTAGTATCACTAAAGGGCATTTTTTTAGTAGTGTGCAACATAAAATGGTAAATGTAATTTAAAGAAAATATAATTTTGTTAAAAAACTGGAGAAAGTATTACTTGTTGTCAACACTACCAAGTCACATATTAATATAGTGATGTTGGACAATTATTTTTCACATTTGGCAGCCACGTCACCACATGGCAACTCATGTAATTAAAATTATTTTAAAATTAATTTTCCACTTCTTAGCCCTTAAAAGAAAATTATGTCTCTCAAACCTGCAAGTCATTTTTCATTTTTGCAACCTAACTCAATTGCATTTAGATTCTAAATTTTTCTAAGGCATGTGAGAGAAATTGAAACAAAAAATAAGATTTTCAATGTAATTCTCATTTTTTTTTTCTCTACACATGTGAGAAAAAGAGAGAAAAAAGAAATAATAAAAAAATAAAAATAGAGATGGTGGAAATAGAGGATGACAAATAGGCTAAGAAGATGGAAAATTAAAAGATTTTGCTCCTAATTTTGCGCAATGACTTTGACCATAATTACAAATTATAGTAAAAAAATATGAAAACAGGGCTTTTATATGCTTGATAGAGAGTGAAATCCCTAGAATTTTATGTGGCTGGAGATTTATTATAAAAATTTAGAAGAATGAACCGTCAATTAGGGTTGAGACGATCACATTTGAGTTAAGGTTTGGGAGTTTAATGAGAGATGAAGATCGTGTTGTTTTTTGCGGAATTTTAAGAGAGGGAGGGGAAATGGGAAATTAATTGGAAAAAAATGGTTCCCATATGACATAAATTATTTGGCCAAAATCACCACATGAGTTGGTGGACTGGTGGTGTTGACACTGGGGAACACTTTCTCTGTTAAATTGATAGCTAATAGATAATGGGTAATTGGAAAAAAACAAGCATCTATCGCTTTAAATGGTGAAGTGTGTGATGTGTTGATTGGGTTAAGAAGAAGCCGACCTGTTTTTTGGATATAATGTTACATTTGTAATTTTCCTGTGTCGACTTGCTTGGTGTCATCCTTAAAGGATGGATGCATCACAAATGACTGTATCCATGACCTCTGTAGTTACTGCAATGTTATGACCTAAGTAGTCCATCACGGACAAAGCTTTTTACTATAAGTTTGGGTTAGAGGCTACTAACTAAATAATGGTCAATGATTTTTTCCGTATGCACAACTGATGAAGTTAAAACTATCATGCAAATGAAGGATAGGATATTCTCACAATGTTCCTGGCCGTATGTTTGTAAAAGCTTCTCGTGGAATGACAACATCATTTTCTCTCAATGTTTGACAGCTCATTGATTTTGAATGCCTTTTATTCTACTTAATAGAGCAGGTGTCCTATCTACCCAAGGGCAATGCATGGACTTGCTCTGGTTATCTAGGATCATGTCATACATTTTAAGGTAATAAGGGTGTGGTTTATATTTTCAATTTCAGGCAGCCAAAGTAGAACATATATTTCATTTTCTGGACGTTGTTTGATCATGCAATGTGATGAAAGACATCCTACACAAATCTTCTACAACATAGTCAGTTGGTCTATCAGTGATCAAATTTATCTCTCGTCCTCTACAGCTGATATGAAATGTAAAGACATTTGACTCAAGATTTACCATGGCGATGTCTTCACCCTGTACAAAATGAGGCGACACATTTAATAATCGCAATGATTCAGAAGTAATTAAATACAAAGATGTAAACATTTAATAGAATAAATAATGGTAATTTAATGTACTAGTTAGAATACAAACCTCTACGAATTGAGATATTGTATAGCATCGACTTCCTTAACTATTGGCCTGACAATGTCATGATTGTCAATAGTAAGTGATTGTATCTTGTTTAAGGGAAGAAATCGATAATCATTGTTGTTTTTATGCAGCGTTCTGTCATAGAGGCTAATGAATCTGACTTGTACATCGAACTTATTTTGATTATGCAAAATACGCATATCTATGATGGTTTTTAGACGTTGTTAATCACTGATCGGTCAAATTTCTGCCGAATTAATTTACAAATAAGGATTGAAGTGGTGGCCGATGAAGAATCTTTGTTTCTTGCCACGACGATGTAAGAATACATGCGAGCTCTTACTGTTCCAATAACAAGGACTATATTTCATGCAAGTGCTTGGACCCACAATGTGACTAGTAGATTAAAGGGAATAGAATATCAATATGTTCATTGTTTGTTGTCACAAACTACAGTCCGCAACATGAATTTACGTTAAAGCACTATTAAAAAAATACCCTTTAGTGATACTAAAATAGTATCACTAATTACTTTTAGTGACACTTATTAATAACTTCCGCATATTGTTGTAGGAGTTTTTTCTCTTGTGGTAGTATTGATGGCTGACTAGAATGTGCAACTGTAATGGCCAGCAGTTGGAAGAAATTGGTAATCAGAAAAATAGTGACACTTGAATGTGGTGTCAGAGATTACTATTACTATAGTATTATAGATTTTATGACACTATAGTAATAGAAGTTACTAATAATTATTACGTGTCAAAAATTCGTATCACTATAGTATTATTAATATTGTGACACTCTTGTAACACTGTTTACAATTAATTATTACATGTCAATGTAAATGCTATATAGTTTACCTGTAGACTATAGTTTTATACATAAAAAAATATAACTTTCATTGATATAATTAAGGGAATAAGTACAAGATGTGGGGTGGGCAAGTCCTCACCCAAACAATAGGTCCACAACCTTTGAAGGTAAACTAGCTAAAGTAGTGCTATTACAGCTTCTAGACGTATGTTGAAATATAGCATGATTTAGTCTTTTAAGCCTTCGTTGAACTTCAGAAATGGTCCAAACAATCTCCATCTTGCTGCTCTTCTTTCTATGATTAGGTTCATTACTTCTTGGCAATTTGATTCAATAATTAGAGAAATACATCTGCATTTTCTACAATTAGGCCCCAATTTGCTGCTTCAGCTTCTGCAGATGCTGTACTGCCATAAAATCTAGATTTCTTCACTGCAACAACAACAAACTCTCCCTAATGGCAACTCCCAGCCCAACATATTGATCTTTTGACTTGATGTCTGCATCTACATTCATTTTAAACCAACCTGCAAGGGGGCGTCCAGCTTGGCTAACAAGAAGACAGGGGCGTTGAATTATCTCGCCTTTGAGGGGCATTAACTCTTTAAGATGACTCCATTGCTGCTTCAGCTCTAGCCAATTCTATCTGAACATCTCCTTTGTAACAGTATATGCTCGATGTATGCTACCTTAACAGTTCATGGTTTCAGACCTGCAATCGAACAACAATCAGAGACTATACAATGACAAACAAGGACTCCAAAAGAGAATTAAGCATCCAGTACCTCTGATTCCTGAATGAATGGTAGAAGGGAAAAATGTCAAATCAGCATTATCCCCAACTGCTACCATAAATACAGGTAGCTTAACTTAAAAGTTTTAAATAAATTCTTGTGGATCTAAGCATATCTTTCATATATCTCTGGATTAGACTTCAACTGATAATTCAAGATATGGTAACACCAGGAACGTCACAAATCAGTTAAGTCAAATTGATTAAACCCAAAAATTCCAAATTAAGCTTAGAAGAAACAAAATGTGCGAAACTTTAATGTGGTAATTACAGCCAACCTGATCTACAATTTGCTGTCTCACAAATTCATGGTGCTCAGCAGTTCGATAAATTTGATATGATAAAGCACAAAATTGGTAACATTATGGAGTTAAGAAGACTTGTATAAATGATCTTAAGCACCATATTGAATGTCTAGTGAGCTGTAATGAACTCTTAACCACAGTCCATATATGTCAACAAACTGTCAGCTCCAATGGGTTAAATTAAAATTTATCTCAAGCACACCAAGGCATACAGTCCAAGCTAAGAAATTTAACCTGGCAGTTACCATCTCCTTGAACTTTATGCTCAACCAAATCATACACCTGCAATCTATAAGAAGAAAAAAAAATTAAAAACAAAATTGCTATATCACATATTTTTGACATAATAATAAAAGTAGATTCATTATTATAGAACACGATGATGGTTGGATGCTAGAAATATCTAGCAATCAGAAAGAACATAGAAATAAGAAGGAAAAGGAAATCTGATAATGAATTACACAGAGTAATGAGATATAGATGCAAAACTTACAGGGACAGGAACCATCTGATTTAACCTTTTCCCTACTTCACCGTCAAGAGTATACTCATCTGTCAACTCTAGCAAATATGACCATTCCTCCCCACAGTATGACTCTTCCTCATGACTCGAACATAAACTAGAAGGTTGTGTATCATCCGCATCTTCCCGACCGGCCTCACCGCCTACAAGTTATGAACAACGTAAGCATAGTATTCAAAAGCTACAAACCTGCACATATCACTTCAAATTTTCTAGTCACAAGTTTACAAGGGAAGATTAACCAAGTTTACAAAGGCATCTCAATGAGCTCCTAAGACTACCAAAAATGCAACTAGAAATCAAGCATTTCGTGATTCAATCATCAATTATTTAACAAGAGCAACAAATATCAAACAAAAAAATAGCATTTTACAATTTCCAACTGCAAAACTTCACCACATATATCATTAATGTAAATTAAAACAATGCAAATTCATAATTAGCACAATCGAAAATTGGCATTAATGAAGCAAATTACCGCCACAATCTGGAATATGGCAGTCGACTGACGGGTAGAGAGAGGCGATGGCCAGATATGGAGAGACCTACGGCGAGAGAGAGAGAGACCTGACGGAGAAGCTCAGCATCAAACAAGCTCAGCACATTTGCTCAAGTCAACAGGATTTCAGCATCATATTAAGATACTCAAGTAATGCTAGTTAAAGCTAAAATAGCAAATAATCTGCCAATCTCAAGCTCTATTTACAGCTACATTCAAATTCCAGCCAATTCAAGTGTCACATCAAAATCGACAACAAAAATATTTCTTGTTCGTCGATCACACATCAGCTTCCACATACATAATCAAAATTCAAAACAAACAAATGAATCGTTACCTCGTCCTTGAGGCTCTTATCAATTTCTGGAGATTCCAAACGCTGATTTTCAATATCATTGCTCCAACACTCTTCTTTCTTTATAAAAAACAAACATAAATGAACTCTAATTTTGAAATAAACAAATTATATTCAAAAAAATTAAAAAATAATAATAAAAAAAATAAAATTCACCTTCAGATGAAAACAGAGAGGACAAGCGATTTTTTGATATTATAGGTTCCTGATCAAAACAAACAAAAACACAAAATCTTGAGTCAAGTAATTTCTAGCATAAACTCTAAAAATCGAACCAAAATGAAGCTCACGGTGTGTTTATTGGCGCGAGTAGTATGAGAAATATGAGCACGATCGTCTCTGATATGAAAGCAACAGAAGAACAGCCCATGGCTCTCGAAACGGTGACGTTTAGGAACCTCACTACCGATCTGCAAACACGATCGATTTCTCGATGATTCAGCAATGAGCTTATCATAATATCATATCTCTCGTCTCTTGATTTTACTCTTGTCAGTGTCAATAATGAAACCCTACTTTTCTTTCTTTTCTTTTTTAGCTTTTAATTTCTTGTCAGTGTCAAAATCAAACGTCATAGGGATTAGGGGTTGGTTGGCGACGATCGTGGCAGAGTGGTTGCACTTCGCACCCCACCCTGCACATTATAGCATCGTTCCCTCTCCTCATTCAGTCGGTTGCACTTGGCGCCCCCACCAATCCTTTTTACTCGAAAAAATGATAACGACAACAACCACGCAGATCTTTTCCTCTCCCTCTTCCGCTTCGCCCACTCCTTACTTTGCACACCCTTCCCTTCTATCATGTCAACCCCTTCGACTAAGCGGGTCCCACTACCTTGCTGGACCACCAACGAAACCCTAGCCCTCATCAACACCTACTGTGCCAAGTGGCTCTCTCTTAATCGCGGCAACCTCCGCATCTCCGATTGGGATGCTGTCTCCTCCACCGTCTCTGAATCCACCCCCGGAGCTTCTAAGTCCTCCATTCAGTGCTGTCATAAGATTGAGAAACTGCGGAAGCGGTATCGTTTCGAGAAGCAGTGCTCTTTGTCGTTTTCAGGTCGGTTCGTTTCTTTCTTTTAACCCGAACGGGGGAAAACAAACTGTTATATACTTAACTTTATTTAATTTTTAATTGTTATATACTATTTAACGTAACTTAAAAGATAAAAATTAAACTCTTAGTCTGGTGGTTTAATCTTTAAAATTAAGTAATTTATGAATTAAAATTTTATTTTTTAACTACTAATACCTTAGTATCACAAATTTCTATTGTTTAATTTATAGACATACTAGTATTAGTAATTTATGATACTTATTTGTTAAAAACAGAAGATGAGTATATATGTATATAATTACTGACACTTTTTACAAAGTGTCAGTAAACTAAGGGTATGTTTGGGATTGAGGTTGGGGAACTGTAGCTTTTAAGCTGCAGCACTAAAGTGTTTGATAAACACTAGCTGCTGTAGCTTTTAAGCTATATTATCTATGTTAATATGATTTTTCACTTGTATGATGTAAAATTTATTATGTTTTTAATAATTTTATTAAAATTATTATTTAAAAATTATATTTATTACATATTATTAACTTTTATTTTATAATTATAGCTTTTTTTCCACAGCACCTCAATCCAAAACATACCCTAAGTGTCAATAATGACCATTTTTCTAGTAGTGAAGCAACCATTTACTATAATAGGCCTGGTGAATAATGTAACAATATCTTCATATGTGGATAGGAGATGAAAGTGGGATCATCCAACTTCCTAGGAGGGAAATTAAGAAGGCATTTGATGTTGAATGCATAGAAAGGACATTGTTGTGTGCTCAAAGAATTGCAAGCAGCTGAAGAGTAAAAATAAATTTAGCAGAAGAGTTACCAAACTATAGCTGGGCATGGCATGATTTAGGCCAACATTCCTATACACAAGATGCAATGCACACACGTCAAACTAATCTGGCTTATATTTGGAACCCGTGCATCGACATGCGTAAGAAACAGCCTCTATCCTTATTATTCTTATCCATAAAAACATAAGTAGTCATGAATAAACCTTTCATGCCTTAACTTTTTTTTCTTATATGGGACGAGTGCATTTTTCTTTTAATTTTTCTAATTCCATGGTTATACTTTAAGTAACAATAGCATTACTTTAAGCATATAGACATGTCATTCTAAGGTATTCATAAATGAGTATTCGAATCATCCTTGACCTTCCACTTACACCTAATGGACTTGTTTTCTCTTTTTCGACATAAAACTATTTTTTAATATAGATGGTATCTGGAAGAGAATTTGATGTCGTTGTGTTGATAATGGCCGATCTAGATGAAAATGATGCAGTATGTCCAATAGCAACGGCGAAGGTTAAAGAATAATCTGTAGACATATAGATTGAGTTCATGACACATCTCAATAAAATATTTTTAATTGATTTGAGGGAAAGGTTCCGCGTTATGACTGATAGTGATAGGATGATGCTTAGAACACCTTCTATTTACAGTATATAGAAAATGTGCAAGAAGTGTATACAAAACCATGTCAATGAAGTTCCAAGAGCAATTATTAGCGACTATTGTGCAAATTTTAATATATTCACAAATGCAAAATTCTATTAAAATTTAGACTAGATATAATGAGGTTGAACTTACATGAACTAAGCTAATCTCAAAAGAAAGCTAAATGTAATCTAAGTTAATTAAAGCTCTATCTTAGCTAGAAAAGAAATTTAAACTAAAGATGAAATTAAAATTAAAATGACTAAATTAATACAAGAATTCAAGAGATTGAGGTTATAAAGATTACTCACCATAATTCAACTTAACGATTATCTAATTATCAATTAGTTCTCAATTTTCAAATGACAATGCGAAATAAATTTATGTCTACTAATAATCATAACAATTAAAATAAATATTATGTAGGCTCTTTTTTTAAGCATCTCCTATAAATAATATTAAGTAACAAATAGTCAAAAAAAATTTTAAGCACTTTGTTTAAATAATTTAATAAAAGACAAGAAATAAAAATAGTCATATTTAAACTTTATAAATCAAAGTATTGATTAGTTAAATATTAATTCCAACAATCAATAATGCATGACAATTTTAATGAACAGATTTAACAACATTCAACTAATTATGTGAAATAAGAACACAAACATTAAAGTATATGTTTGGGTAATATCGAACAGGCCTTCTCGAGGCCCTTCCAGCTCGAATAAAATACCCCGAGGTCAGTCCAACTCGAGCAGAAGTCCCGACCACTGGCACAAAGATAGTCTCACTAGACGTCAAAAGCTAGTCAAGGTCGGGCAATTCAGAGTCATCCAAGCTCCGAGCTCTCTTGCCAGCTCGAGGTCAACAGGCCTGGTCAAGGCTGTTCAAGGTCGATGAATCTAGAGGCCGATTAAGACCCGAGCTCTATTTGTTGCTCGTTGTAGTTGAGCCCTCGAGCACAACTGGGCTACGCAAACCATTGACCAGACGGAACGCGGGACCCAGCTCAGGACGATCCGACCCGTTCCCTCAGAATCCCGCACACCTTTTTGATGTCAGATTAGGGCCCACATAGTAGGGTGGCGGTACTGTTGCCGATGGCCCGCACATACCCCCACGGTGTCATCATTCCTTGTGTACACGCCCGACAGGATGATCTGGCCATGTGAGCCATGTTAACCAGACAACCACACATCCCTAGAGAATATCACGCTAATCCCGGCTGTCAGAGGGACCCAGACACCACCAACGTGGATATGGACAGCCTGGAGATGGAAAGAGCGGGAAAGATCGGGGATAAAAGGAAACAGATGAGTAAGTTGCGGGGTTGGCAAAAAATTTAATCTAGGTTCTCCTTCTTCATCGGGTCCTTTGTTTTAGATTTTCACCGGAATACTCTTTATTTAGAAAAAGGAGACAAAAAACATTTTTCCCACCCTTCCGGTCTCTCTAACTAAGAGGGATACAAAAAGAACAACTCGATTACTGACTTGAGTGTCGGAGGGTTTTCGCCGGAATAATACCCGGCGACCCCTGACCTCGTTTTCTGTGAGTACAGGTCCGGGATACTCCCATTTCAGCGAAGATAGAGAAGTCGAAAATTGGAGGGCAATCCTGCTCGAGCTCGAGTTAGCCGCGAGCAGAAGGTTCTTGACACTATTCAAAGATACGCGAGAAAACAACATCAACATTTTTTGGCGCCGTCTGTGGGGATCGGCACAAAAAGTCTGATTTCCTAATACGTTCAAGATACACAACACAACGATGAGGGGAAATAGCCGAAGGGGAGTGAGTCCAGAAGAATCGGTAACTTTGAGAGAAGTGGCCAATGAGGCCCAGAATAGGGAGATCCAGGAAAGAATTGATCAGATGGAGACTCTGACCTCCCTATTGCAAGAACTCAGGGAGGGACAGAGAAAAGCGTGTAATGATGTCCCGGAGTCCAGCCGTGGGAATGCTCCTGTTCGGGAAAATGTGGGAGATGAAGCCCAGAGACCTAGGGCACCAAATGCTGCAGTGAGGGAGGAAACAAACATGGAGGAAAGGGGGTCCCGTCAGCACTTACAGGATACAGCCCCGACCTCTTGCGCGGAAAAGTTGGAGGGAGAGATGAGCAGATTGGCACAAGTTGTGGAAGACCTTCGGGGAAATGGAAAGAGCCCAAGTTGGAGAATAATGCTGGATAACGAATCCCCACTCTCCGCGGAGATCATGGGTGTCACGATCCCAAGATCTGAAGTTCTCAGGGAAAAATGATCCATTGGTGCATATAGAACGATTCAACGACATGACAGGGGTGCAAGGATTATCGGCAGCTCAGAGGTGCTGGGCCTTCCCGCTCACTCTGGAGGGAAGAGCGAGAGAATGGTATCGCAGGCTGCCGCGGGGAAGCATCTTGAGCTTCGAATAGATGTGCAGGGAGTTTACAGAGCAGTTTCGAGGTGCAGTGACCCCTGAAGATGATATGATGGAGCTGTCGGAAGTAAGGCAGAGGAAGGGAGAATCTCTCCTTGAGTTCATCAAGAGGTACCATAGATCGGTTCTAGATCTTGGCGCGTTCAATCATCCCCAGGCGTTAAGAGGACTGAAGGATAGGATCCGGATGGGGAGGCCATGGTACAATCTACGAAGCCCATCAATCGGTTCATATTCAGACGCGTATGAATAGGTAAAAATGGATATGGTGATTGAGGAGGAAAAGGCTACAAAGTTGAGGAGTGAGCAGGGCAATGGAGTAAAGAGGACGGAGAAAGGAGGTCCTGCCGAGGAGTGCAGACTTCAAAGGCAACCAGAGACTGGGTTGCCCCATACAACCCTTACCAGAGAGCTCCCCCACCGCGGATGGTTCCCCTACCATCCCGCAGGTCTCCGGGCTGGGATCACAGAGAGTACATGAGTCACGACCACCACCCATCCCGCAACAAACCACCAAGCAGACCTGCGGTGAACCACAACAGAGCAGACCGTCCATTGCCACCCTCACCAAGAAGTTTCCCAAGGGATCGAGCAATACAGATGGTTGAGCATAGCCCCGCTTACGGGCAGTACACAAGATTAAAGGTATCTCTTGAAGAGATACTCCAAGTGGCCGAGGAGCGAGGATTGCTGAACCCCCCAACGCCGATGGTCAAGTCAGCTGACAAACGAGACAGGGGGCGGTTCTGCCGTTTCCATGGTGACCACGGCCATTCCACATCACAATGCCGCGACTTGAAGAACCAGGTGGAGGATCTAGTCAGGAATTAGTATTTTGACAAGTTTATTGAGGGGGGACATCCGGTGGTTGAGCAGCAGCCCAAGGAAAACGATGGAGGATACGAAATAGACTTGGAACCATCGGCTACAAGGGTGATCTCAGGAGGGCCCATAATGGCGGGAAATTCAAATAGGGCCCGAAAAAACTGCTGCAGGTATGCCGCGGCCTGCCGAGAAGTCTTGTTCACTGCCCCCGCCGCCAAAAAGGCCAAGGTCCGGCAGGTGCCCATTATGTGGACAGAGGAAGATGAGGAGGGGGTGCTATATCCCCATGAGGATGCTTTGGTTGTGAAAGCCAACATTGCTAACAAGGAAGTTGACTGGATACTGGTTGACTCGGGAAGCTCGGTGGATATTCTCTTCAAATCCACACTCGAGGATTTGGGAATAACAGGCGTGAGCCTCGAACAGACGAGCACTTCCTTGAAAGGATTCGGGGGAGGAAAGCTAATACCTCTGGGAATCATCAAGCTGGCAATAACCATGGGCTCGAGGCCTTTTGAAAAGAACATGATGTTGGATTTCGTGGTGGTAGATGAAGTCAGCCCATACCAAGCAATTCTAGGGAGGCCGTTTATGAGGATCAGCCAGTGCGTGCTATCCACCCATTACTTGGCCCTAAAGTATTGAGTAAATGGGGCTGTAGGTGTCGTGAAAGGCAGCGAAAGGGTGGCGAGGAGTTGCTAGGTTGTAGCGGCCAAAGAAACTATACAGATAACCTTGTTGGACTCAATGGGGGAATCAAGAAATGGAAGGCAAGAGCCGGCTGAGAAGTTGGAGGAGGTCGAAGTGAGAGCAGACGACCCCGCAAAGAAAATTCGAATCGGCTCGGGCACTAACGAGCAGTTGAAGGAAAATTTGGTGGAGTGTCTGCGAGCACACGCAGATGTGTTCGCATGGACGCATGAGGATATGCCCGGATCGACCCGTAGTGGCGTGTCACAGTCGGCAATACTGGAGAGGTGCTAAGCCAGTGAGGCAGAAAAGGAGATGCGTCAACCAGGAAAGATATAAAGCCATCAATCGCGAGGTGGAAAAGTCACTGAAAGCGAGATTCATAAGGGAGGTCTCCTACCCGAATGGATCTCGAATGTGGTGTCAGTGAAGAAGGCAAGTGGAAATGGAGAATGTGTGTGGTCTTCACAGATGTGAACAAGGCTTGCCTAAAAGATAGCTTTCCGCTACCAAAGATAGACTCAACCGGTGGATTCTACTGTGGGCACGGGCCGCTTAGTTTTATGGATGCATTCTCGTGGATATAACCAAATTCCCATGCACCGATCGGATGAGGAGTGCACAGCCTTCATCACTAATCAAGTGGTCAGATCGCATAAGGTCATGCCCTTCGGTCTGAAGAATGCAGGAGCAACATATCAGAGGCTGGTGAACAAGGTCTTCAAGCCATTGATCGTTCGAACGATGGAGGTATATGTGGATGACATGATCACCAAGTCTAAAGACACAGAGGAGCATGTAAGGCACTTAGAGGAGACCTTCGCACTCTTAAGAAAATACCGGATGAAGCTAAACCCAGAGAAATGTGCTTTGGAGTGGGTTCGGAAAATTCTTAGGCTTCATGGTCACCACGTGGGATCGAGGCCAATCCAGAGAAGATAAGAGCGATGGTGGAAATGAGGTCCCCCGTAGCCTCAAGCGAGATACAAAGTCTAACCAACAAACTGGCATCCTCAACAGGTTCGTGATCTCGAGCCACTGAATAAATGCCGAGTCTTCTTTCGTGAAATGAAGAAAGGCAGGAAGACAAAGTGGACGCCTGAATGCGGCTGCTGCCCAAAGAACTGAAAGGATACTTGTTGAAAGCTCTACATCGCCGACACCTCGAGCGGTGAGAGGTACTCGCTTCTATACTTAGCTGTGTCCAAATGGGCAACGAGCTCAGTTCTGGTAAGTGAGGAGTCAGGGGTACAGTACCCTGTTTATTACACGAGCAGAGCTTTGCTAGAAGCTAAGACTTGATATCCATCGATGGAGAAATGGGCATCGGCCTCGGTCACAGAGATCTCGAAAGTCGAGGCCTTATTTTCGTGCACATTCGAGAGTGGTTCTAACAAACCAGCCCTCGTGCAAACTCAGACAAGCCCGAGACTTCGGAAGGTTGGTAAAATGGTCGCTGGAGCTAAGCGAGTTCGACATTAATTACCAACCCCGAGCAACCATAAAAGCACGCCTTTAGTCGACTTCGTGGTCGAGTGCACTGCAAGGGATGAGGAGACAGAGAGCGAGCCCCCACCAGATTCCCAGGTCTCGACCAATACAGGGATAGTCACCGTAGATGGATCTTATGGAAATCAGGGGGCAGGGGCAGGAGTTGTACTCCTAAGTCCTGAAGGGACAGAGATGCAATACGTTGTGAAATTAGAATTTGAAGTTACCAACAATCGTGCCAAGTACGAGTCAGAATAGCGGGATCAAGCTCGCCTGAGAGTAAAAGCAGAGGAGGTAAAGCTTCGAATAGACTCGCAGCTGGTAACAAACCACCTCGACGAGAGCTTTCAGGCGAAGGAGGAGAAGATGGAGGCCTACCTTCACAAGGTGAAGCAGCTAATGGGGAGTTTCCAAGCTATCGAGGTGGAACAAATCCCAAGGGGGAAGAATTTTTGAGTTGATATGATAGCTCGCATGGCAGCCGCATCAGACCCCAAGTTACCAAAGTCTATCCCTTTGGAAATGAGAACGAGGTGATGAGCTTATCGACGAGCAACACCTGGATGGAGTCGATCGTTTCTTACCTCAAGGAAGGGACAGTGCCGGCCGATAAGAAGCAAGCAAGGAAGTTTAAGTGCAAAGCGGCCAGGTACACTCTCATCGACGGGGGTACACTCTCCCCTTGTTGCGGTGCTTAGACCAGGAGGAGGCCGATTATGTCCTCCGAGAGATACACGAAGGAATCTGCGAAAATCAATCTGGTGCGAGGTCCTTGGCTTTCAAGGCCTTGAGGCAAGGATACTTTTGGCCCCGCATGCACCAAGATGCTCAGGAGAAGACCAGAAGTTGCAAAAGTTGCCAGAGTTTTGCCAACTACCTAACTCAGCCTGTGAAGAACCTTACGGTGATGAACTCACCGTGGCCGTTTGTTCAATGGGGAATTGACTTGATCGGGCCACTGCCAAAGGGGAAAGCGTCTGCCACCCATGCCATAGTCGCAACACCAAATGGGTCAAATTGGGAGCCTTAAGCAGTATTACGGAAGGTAAAACCACTGACTTCATCTGGAAGAATGTGATTTGCAGGTATGGGATTCCTCATGCATTGGTCACGCATAACGGGAGACAGCTTGACAACAGCGAATTCGGAGACTTCACAAACCCGGGATAGAGTTGAAATTTTGCTCTCCTCAAACCCACAAGCCAATGGACAAGTAGAGGCCGCGAATAAAACCATAAAACGCCTCCTGAAGATAAGACTGGGCGAACAAAAAGGAGCCTGGGTGGACGAGCTGCTTGGTGTATTATGGGCTTACAGAACCACACACAAAACAGCCACTGGAGAGACCCTCCTTGGCGTTTGGGCACGAAGTAGTGGCTCCTGCTGAAATAGGAATGAGAACCCATCGGACGGAACACTTCAATGAGGAGCAAAACAACGAGCAGATGTGCGCAGGTCTGGACTTGCTGGAAGAGAAGAGAGAAAGGGTCGCTGCTAAGATCGCAGAATATCAATACAGAGTAGCTCGTTATTACAACCGAAATGTGCACATTCGCTGGTTCCAGATGGGTGATTGGGTACTGAGAAGAGTCAACCAGATCACGAAGGACCCAAGGCAAGGTGTGCTAGGACCAAATTGGGAAGGCCCTCATCGAGTCACTCAATTAGTAGGACCAGGAGCATATCGGCTAGCCCATCAGGATGGACGAGAAGTCAAGAGGCCGTGGAACGCACAACTCCTGATGAAATATTTCTAGTAAGTTTCCTTGTATTGTAGGGTTAATGTAAGATTCCTTCCCAAAATGAGGATATGTAAAAACTCAAATGCGTGTAAGAGTATGAAAAGCATTTGTAACATAAATTCAAGTTGAAGCCAAGAAGAAGCTCGTGAAGAACACTAAGGTCAGAAGTCCCAAAGCCTAAGTCTTAAGAGGGACGGTGCCTAGCCAGGCCAATTACAGGCCCGAGCAGATGCAGCTCGTGAAGAAGCCTAAGGCCAGAAGTCCCAAAGCCTAAGTCTTGGGCGGGACGGTGCCTAGCGAGGGTCAATTGCAGGCACGAGCAGAAGAAGCTCGCGAAGACTGCGCTAAGGCCAGAAGTCCAAAAGCCTAAGTCTTAATTGGGACAGTGTCCAGCAAGAGCCAATTGTAGGCTCGAACAGGAAAAGCGTGAGAAGGTTACATAATTAAAACTCGAGCAATAACCGAGCTCGAGGTAAACAGGCTCGCAAAATAAAGGTCACAGACCATGAGCAAAATGCTGAGCCAAGTAAACCGAGCTCACAAGATAAACATAAGGCTTTCAGCCCAATTCAAAACAAAACTCTACCACGCATGAGTTAAACAGTATTATGCTTGGGCAGAAAACAAAAGAAGAGCCCAACACTTATAAATATTTCTCCTTAACTAAGCACACGGAGATAATCTCACATATGTAAAACACAAGCTTGCACATACAATAGTTACTCAAATGCATATTTTTTTTATCGGAATTATTACATGTACAAGAGTAAAAAAAAAAAAAAAAAGTCCAAGTTTAGACATCACGAGGAACGATGTCAGCAGCAGCAGGTGGGGCATCTGGAGCGACAGCAGCAACAGGAGGAACAGCAGCGAGAGGAGGAGGAGCAGCAGGAGGAACAGCAGCAGGAGGGGCGAGCTCCCTGACATCAGTTCGGGGCTCGAAATGAGAAACCTCAGACCCTTGGGACGGGGCCTCGGGGATGCGTAAGTACTCGACTACACCCTCTTGGACCTTAGATAGGTCGACCTCGGGGTGTGCCTTGCTCAGGGCATACACGAGACAGTCATAGCTGAAGTCCACCCCATTGTTGTATTCCTTGGCGAGCTGGACTTTTAAGGCATCAATCTGCCCTTGGAGACGAGAAGTTTCCCCCTCTAGGGTCTGCTCGAAGAAAGATTTCTAAGTGTCCAAGTCCTTCTGAGCATTGATCAGCTCCTCACGGATGACAGTCAGCTCCCTCTCGAACTGAGAGGCCTTAGAGTCAGCCACCGCTGTCCTCTCTGCAAAAGTTGAGTTCTCCTCTTGAAGGTTTGTATTCTCTTCTTTCAGCTCTCCCATACCCTGCTCTAAGCTCTGAATCTTCGCTTGAAGTTCCTCCTGAGATTCTTGAGCTTTGGCCCTGATCCTGGCCACAGCTGCCGAGGCACAGAAGGAGAGGCGCTGGGCAGCACTGAGCAGCTCGTCAGCGTCAAAGGCGTCCAGCCCATTAAGGAATCTATCGTCCAATTCCTCGCTGAAAATCCTCAGGAAAGTCTCCGTGCAACCAGCAAGACCTGCTCCTGTACATCATCGGCACGACGGCGAGCCAGAGCCGCAGTCCTCGCTCGTCTACGTGGAGGACCCTCTTCTACTCGTCCTGCCTGCTGAGCAGAGGGGGCAGTCCGAGATGGAGGAGGCGGAGCATCTGTTTCTACTCGAGTTCTTTTCGAAGTTCCCGCACCTTCGGCTGTCCCCACACGATGGTACAGCATCTCACGAACCCCAGTCATGTCTTCACTTGGTATTAAACTAGATTCCAAAAAATTTTGGGGTGTCAGCAGCTCCCTGCACGAGCTCGCGTTTGTAAGTGCGGTCCGCACGTGTGCTCAAAGCTCTCCCCCAATTGAATAGGAAGCACCCTAGGAGATTGCAGAAACAACCAAGGCAAGGTAATGAGAACACTTTCGAGCAGAAAAAACTAAAATGAAGATTCGCTGGATAGATAAACAACCTGGAGTGCAGAAATGCCTTGGAACTGGAGGGACCCCCTCGGAGAGAGGTGCAGCTTGCCCCCATTCCCCCCCAACGAAGAAGAATTTGCTCTTCCAATTGCCACCGGATGTTGGGAGATCAGTGATGGGCTTTTTACCCTTTAGGCTGGAGGTAAGGTAATACCAACCAGCATCCTTTGGGCTGCACTTCAATTGGTAAAGGTGCTTTATTTCCCCTACCGAGGGTTTACCCAGATCGTAACGCTTCCACAACACAAAGAGTCCGGAAAGGACCCTCCACCCATTTGGGTTCAGTTACCCCGGGGCCAGACGGAACCTGGACAAAACCCGGGCAAAGTAAGGCTGGAGAGGCAGCCTGACCCCCCATTTAAAACACTCCATGTGGAAGGTCATGTAGCCTTGGGGGGGACGGCTGGGGATCTCACCCCTGCCCGGCAACCTTAAGTCCATACTTTCGGGTATGTGGAAAGTTTGCCTAAGCCTATCTAAATCTGAAGGGGTGGTCTCACATCTCATATGTTCAATGAGGTATCCCCCACTCTCGGACCTTTGACTGGCCCTTTTCCCTCGACGCGGCTGGGCCTCTGCCACGGGTAATTCCCCCTCTGAACTAGAATCCCTCACGGGAATTATAATAAGGGGCTGTGCTTCACTAGAGGAGGACGAATCCTCCGGCAACATCCTACGGGCTTGTTGGGGGTTTGACATTTTTTCCTCCTAAGGATATGGACTACCCGAATTGAAACCAAAATTCAATAGAGGAAGAAACATAATGATGGCCAGAAATAGAATAAGGGCTTGTACCTGAACGCAAGAGGGAGTGTGGTTGGTCGGAAATCGCCCTGACGGAAAGAAGGAGATGAGTGAATAGAGAGAAAATTAGCTTTGAATCCAGACGAAAATGAGCAAATAGAGGAAATAGTGAAGAAATTGGGGGTTTTTAAAGAGGAGGACGCGTCTCTTCGACTGGCAGCGTGCGTCTCTAGGGACACGACCTTTCGTGTAACGTCCCTTCGAATTTCAAACGCACGGCTGGGATCCATCCACGTGTCCCGCATTAAATGCGAAATAATGGAAGCTTTTTATAGCTGGAAAGCAGGGGGAAGTGTAAAAGGCCGGGAAGTCGGCCCTTCACTAATAAGTTCCCAGTCTTATCTCGTTTCACTCGAAAAGGCTAGAAACTGGGGGACTGGTGTTTAGGTAATATTGGGCAGGCCTTCTCGAGGCCCTTCCAGTTCAAATAAAATACCCCAAGGTCAATCCAGCTCGAGCAAAAGTCCCGACCACTGGCACGAAGATGGTCTCACTAGACGTCAAAAGCTAGTCAAGGTCGGGGAATTCAGAGTCATCCGAGCTCCGAGCTCTCTTGCCTGCTCGAGGTCAACAGGCTTGGTCAAGGCTGTTCAAGGTCGATGAATCTAGAGGCCGATTAAGAGCCAAGCTCTATTTTCTGCTCGTTGTAGTCGAGCCCTCGAGCACAACTGGGCTACGCAAACCATTGACCAGACGGAACGCGGGACTTGGCTCAGGACGATCCGACCAGTTCCCTCAGAATCCCGCACACCTTTTTTATGTCAGATTAGGGCCCACATAGTAGGGTGGCGGTACTGTTGCCGATGGCCGGCACATGCCCCCACGGTGTCATCATTCCTTGCGTACACGCCCGACAGGATGATCTGGCCATGTGAGCCATGTTAACCAGACAGCCACACATCCCTAGAGAATATCACGCTAATCCCGGCTATCAGAGGGACCCAGACACCACTAATGTGGATATGGACAACCTGGAGATGGAAAGAGCGGGAAAGATCGGGGATAAAAGGAAACAGATGAGTAAGTTGCAGGGGTTGGCAAAAAATTTAATCCAGGTTCTCCTTCTTCATCGGGTCCTTTGTTTTAGATTTTCACTGGAATACTCTTTATTTAGAAAAAGGAGACAAAAAACATCTTTTCCACCCTTCCGGTCTCTCTAACTAAGAGGGATACAAAAAGAACAACCCGATTACTAACTTGAGTGTCGGAGGGTTTTCGCCGGAACAATACCCGGCGACCCCTGACCTCGTTTTCTGTGAGTACAGGTCCGGGATACTCCCATTTCAGCGAAGATAGAGAAGCCGGAAATTGGAGGGCAATCCTGCTCGAGCTCGAGTTAGCCGCGAGCAGAAGGTTCTTGACACTGTTTGAAGATACGCGGGAAAACAACATCAATAGTATATATATATATATATAGAAAATTAATTAAATAAAAATAATTTATTTTATTGAACAAGATATCATCCTTAAACCTAACGTAGAAATTTAGTTACACATAATTGAATTATAAATAAAAAAGTGGATAAAACTAGTCATGGGAAATAAATACAAGTGGTTGGCTCTTCTCAAACTCGTGGTAGCTGCTTCAATTCCTTTAGGCAGTGACTCCCATCTCTCCTTCCTTTCCCCTTCAAAGCCAAAAGGCTTATATATATATTCGGCTGCTGCCTCCCACGTGCTCTCCATTTTGGTTTCAAATCAAGTTAACAAAAGTCACTTACTTGCTATTGTTCCTCACATGCTCCTCTTGCAAATTGGGTAAATAAATTTAACCTTAAGCCCACGAATGGGAAATCCAAATAATCTTTGGTTTCTCTCCAATTTGATTCCTTTATGCACAATTTATTATTTAATATTTAATCATTACCCTATTCAATAAAAAATGATTAATTAACTAAAATAATAAATAAAAGACACTAACAAGTAAATGATTAGAGGTGAAATATATCAATAAATTATATCCATTAAGGACCATATTTTGGCAAGAACGCCAAAGCACATTGTTGGAATAGTTCACAAGGACTAAAGTAAACATATAACTATAAAGTGGGGAGTGCCATGACACGCTTATGAAGGAGAGTGGAACAAACAGGTTCTTCATTGCATCCTAACATGAGTGAAAGTTGCAGCAATGGGATTGGGAAACAACGTAAATTATTGTGTTCGAGAGTGGATGTAGGACAATGCAGTGATGAATATATGGAGAAGATTGATTGACATTAAAAAGAGTACGTCTGATAAAATTTAACTGTCATTTTTTTCCGATAGTAACACTAACAATTTCGTAACATTTGCACATACTTAAACCATTTTATGATTTGTCAATTTTTAATTGTTTTTAAGTATAATTAAAGCGGACTTGAAATTTTGATTCCAGGGACTCAAAAGCCTTTGTAAGAGTAGCCCCTTGATTTAACATTAATTGTGAAAGCCTGATATTGTGCCAAGTGTCTGACCTCACTACACCTCATTTTACAATATTTAACACTTATCAATTTAGTAGTCAACCATCTTGACAAAAGATGCAATGGAGGGGTCATGATTTGATTTCATTTGTAGCCGTTGATTATATTGAAACCAACGTTTCATATTGCGTTACAATGGTTGATATTTCAGACCATTTAATTATATTAGTAACACTTATCTAAATCTTGTGGTTATAAGCTCACCAAAAATACCATGTAAATGCCTATAAAGGCAAGAGATCTCACAAATCAAGTGGTGGATTTTTAGAGGTGAGTTTTGTAAAGAAAGTTGGTGCAAATCTAGAGTAAATTTTAGGGGAAAATATAATTAAGAAGAGATTTTTCTTTTCACTTTTGTTTCAATTTTCTTGTATCGTACTTTCACTAATTTATTGATTAAAATGAGTGTTTAGCTAACCAATATAAATAACTAATTTTCTAAACTAAGGTAAATGACAAAACTCACAGATTCAAATTGTGGAATTAACACTCCCTCAAGTAATTTTTAAGTTTATTGTTTTTAATACAAATTTATAAGTTATATTTTCTACTGACTATTTTTATTTCATAATTTCTTATCTACCTAATATTGACACACTAATACGATAGTGAGAATACTCCAATAAGTTGTGGCATTACGCGACTCAAAAGTGGTTGATTACTCATAAGTAGTGCTTAGTTATAATATTACCTAATGAGTCCGAGATTGAATTACGGTTTGGTTATTAATTATTAAATAAAAAAATCACTAAAAAAAAGAAGTTAATAAAGAATAACTAAATTAAACAAGTGTTAAGATTATAAGATCCACTCTCGGTATTCAAATCATAATAATAATAATCTCTCATATTTATATTTTGTATTTCTTCTTCTAGTTTGGATATTATATGACTCAAACCTTAATTAAGCACTCTAAACATATATACGGAGATTAATTATATAATGCGATATAACCACAGTAGATTAATTTCACTACTATATTGGTGTATCGACAATAAGTTTAAATACTCACATAAATCCAAGGAGATCTAGATCTACAAATTAACATGAAATGAAAATATTTGGTAGAAAATACAACTTATAAACATGTAATTAGAAATAATAAACTTAAAACTCATTTGAGAAAATAATTAATTCTACAATTTGATTCTTTGAGCTATTGTTTGAACAAAAATTGCATTTAATATACAAAGATGATGACCTTGGATTAATGGGGTCTATATTACAAGTTGCAAATACTAAGGAAGATAAGTTTTGGGTATAATTCTAAAAGCTTTGGGTAGAGGAAAAATCATAAAAAGCAAACAAAAGCAAACAAACGTAGAAAACTCATTGTCACGGCTATGCATGAACGACTCATTGCAATATTGAACATGTTGATACTTTTATTGGTTTGTCAGCTAGACTTGGCACCTTGGAAGAAGTTTTCATAATTATATCTTGGGCTTGACTAAAATTCCACCAAAAACCTATCGAATTGGATGTAAATCATTATTATGATTTGATAATAATATGAAAAGTGTTCTTTAGCTTTGGGCCTGTGTCAAATCATCAAATTAGTATTTTTCAAAGCTATTGAGAACTTAACCAAATATCCTAATTAATGACTCTATATAAGCTAAAACTCTTAGGAAAATTGACAAACTGTAAGAAATTTAGCGTCAATTATCAATCCTTGTTCAATGTTTTACATTTACCAAAAAATAAACATTCCTTTAATGGCATTCACCGTAATGAACCAGCAAGTTTAAACGCCTGAACTACAAAAAATAAATTAAAACAAATGCAATTATAAATAAGAGCATATCTATTAACTAATTATATAGATTAGAGTTGGGCATTTTTGGGTTTCGATCGGGTTTGGGTTAACCTGATCGAATTTTGGGTTGATCGGATTGCCAAAAATTTCATCGAAATTCGACACAAACCTTTAGCCCGATCCAATCCAAGTCAAAATTTTGGATCAACTTAGTATCAGGTTCGGGTCAATTTGGATTATTTTGGGTCAATTGAATTTGGATTTTATTGATTTTATTATTAAAATTTAACGATACATATAACATTTATTAAACTAATAACAATTTAAAATATAATATATTGCACAATACAGTAATACATAATTACAATTTACTAATTTAGATATATATATATCGTGGAAGCTTCAAATTTGGAAAGCTAAATTTGGGTTCGGGTTGCTTGTCGGGTCGGATGAAGCTTGGAGGAGTTGATTTGTAGGCGGTGGCAGCAAATCCGGTCGTGGTGTGTGGCGAAGCAGCAGATCTAGTTGCAATGCATGGCGAAGCAGCAGACTCGGTCGTGGTGCATGGTGGAACAGCAGATTCGGTTGGCAAAATTGGGTTGCCGCTTTTGATTTCTATTTTCGATGTGTGTTGTGTGTGTATGTGTCAAACTGCTTGCTACTTTTCTTGTCTTCTTCACTTTGACAGCGAGATGAGTTGAGAACTTGAGAGCTGAGACTGTTGCAGCTTGCGTTGTGGCTCTGTGGCTGTGTATTTATTTGCTGTTGTTGAATGTTGAATTAAGAATGGAGTGCAGCTGGCCAGCAGCAGGGTGTGTGAGTGATTGGTGTGGTACATGGTACGTGTGTGAGTGTGAGGAGGAACATTGCATTTTATATTTTTAGATTTTATTTTTTCTTTTTTGGATCGGGTGAATTCGATCAGGTTGACAATATTAAACCCAAATAAATATTTCTTTCCATCTCATCCAATCCTAACTACATTTTTTCTAGATCAGATTGAGTTGAGTCGGGACAAATCGGATCAAATATTTTGTCCACCCTTAATATGGAGAATGCACCCATTCAAATATAGAAAGATTTGACATGTAAAACAATATTTAGTTTCTTATATATGTTTCTAAATTATGTATTTATATAATGCTTAATTTTTTAATTTAATTATACAAAACACTGATAGTTTTTTGTAAGCACTTAAATTATATAATATCGTAGCAGTGTTACTAATAGTTTGTTTAGTGAGATTTTGAGATCTTGATGTATGTTTGTAGACATAGATTTATAGAGAGAAGGAGGATCTACAAATTCTCCACCATTACTTGATGGCACCAATTATTCTTACTAGAAGCAAATGATGATTCCTAATCTTGTTAATGAGTTTTCCAATGCTGAAATTCAAGCATTTGGCTTTAATTCCAAGGCCCCTAATGCTATTGTCAATGGAGTCGACATCAATCAGGATGAATTAATCTCTACATGTACAAGGCTACTTGGGACAATTTGAAGACACTCATAAAGAATATAATTCGGTAAATTTTAAAACCTTACAACTGAATTTAAAAATCCTAAGATGCATGAACATGAAGAAATTACTGATTTGAATGCTAAACTTCTTAAGATTGCCAATACTTCATATTCACTTGGCAAAATAATTTTTGAGGAAGAATTAACCACAAATGTTTCAAGATCTTTGCCTGATAGATTTCTTCTTAAAGTTGCAGCTATTGAAGACCATGATTAAAAATCAAGTGATAACAAAACTTAGACTTATGAGACTAGTCATTTAAAGAAAAAAATAGTATTACTTTTCAATATGAGATATCGAAGTCGAAGAGTGATTCTGACGCTCAGGGTGATATGTTGATAACAAAGTAAAAAACGTGGGAAAATCTCTAGCTATGTTGACCAAGAAATTTCAAAAGATGACATGGAAAAATAAGAACAAGAAACATTCTACATCAAAACCGTAACTTACACCAAAGAGTAAGCGTTCTCCTAATTTCATTTTGTTTGAAAAATGTACGGCATGCAATGGATATAGTCATACTTACTTTCAATGTCTTAGTTATGTAAAAAGATGAGAGCAAGGTAAAAACTTGCAGTTGTTGATGTAGTTTTTTGCTCGCTCCCAAGTAATGCTGTGAACTTCTGCTCGCTGGTAGCTCGAGCAGGATTCTTGGCTGGCTCCTTCCTTTCTTCGTTTTGTGGAATGGTAATGTCCTTCGACCTGCGTCCACAAATAAGGTGTCAGGGGTTGCCGGATGTTTTTCCAGTGAAAATCCTCCGACGCTCAAGTTAGTGATCGGGTTGATTCTTTTGGTATCCCCCTTTCTGTTCGGGAGACTGGAAAAAGGAAATATAAGGTTTTTTGAAGTGACAAGAGAGAGACAATCCTAATCTGGGTAGAAAAGTTGGAATTGAGGTTAAGAGTTTCAAAAAAGGAACCAAAAAATAATATCCCCTTACCTTGTCCTTCGTCTGGTATTTATCCTCCTGTTTTCCCGCTCCCCATTGCTTGGGCGTCCACTTCCGCATTAATTGCGCCTGTGCCTTTCTGACAGCTTAGGGTTGCTGCGGCACAACCTGGGGGCGTGAGATGTCAGGCAGGTATGGGTTCCTGTGACCCAATAATGATGCCGTGTAGGTCCGTGTGCAATGATGACACTGTGGAGGAGTCCGCCGGTCATCGGTAACAGTGATGAAACCCTACAGCGTGGGGTGCCTGTCATTCATCGATTTTCGTGACAAGTTGTTGGGAGGAGGGGCATTCATGGTTAGGTCTGCTCTACTCGAGCTTTGATTCTCCTCTGTTCATGGTGCTTCCAGCAACATGATTGGGTCCTACTCGGTGGTTGGAGGATCTCCTATAGCCGAACAGGATGGGAAGATCAGGGCTTGACCAGTCTGGAGCACTTGACCTCGACCAGCTTTGACACCTAAAGGTATCTTCGTGCTAGCAATTAGGTCTTCTGCTCTTAGCTCGACCGACCTCGAGGGGATTTGCTCGATATCGCCCAAACACCAGTCCCCAAGTTTCTAGTCTTGAGAGTGAAACGAGATAAGACTCGAAATTTCTTGTTTGAGCAGGTTCCCCCTCTTTTTTATCTTCTCATGCTGAGCTGTCTGCCTCTTCAATCACTTCGCATTTAATGCGAGACGCATGGGCAGATCTAGGCCACTCGTTTGAATTTTGAAGAGGCGGTTACATGAACAGTCGCGGCGTCCCCTTGATTAACGTGCCGTCTGTTGGCATGACTCGCTTTCCCTTTCATAAATCCCTAATTTCTTTACTGTGCCTCTTATTTCCCAATTTCGTTCAGACCGAAAACAACCCTCTGCAAGTGAAAATCACCTTCTTTTTCACCGCCATCGTTGTCTGCTTTCGTCACATTCGTCTCAGGTATAAACTCTTCTCATTCTCCTCGTTCTTGTTTTTTTCCAATTTCTGGGTTTCTAGTTTCCCACATAGTAGATTTTGTCCCTAGGAAAAGAAAATGTCAGCCACTCAACAACCCCGAAGGATGTCCCCTAAAGAGTCATCTTCTTCGAGTGACTCCGAGACTACTAAGGGGTTTCGGTGAGAGACCCGAGCCCGGAAGAGGTTGAGGCTGTAGGGAAAACTCGACCGTCACAGAGGCAGAGGGCCGGCCAAAGGTCAGAGGCCGAGTCATTTGCCATAGATAATATTAGGTGTGAGACCTCAGACCAAGACTTAGAACAGCTTAGGGCCATGTACCATATTCTCGCCGGTGTTGATCTGCGTCTTCCCAGTAAAAATAATACCCCTAGCCGCCCTCCCTAGGGGTACGTCACCTTTATTTAAAATGTTTCAAGTGGAGCGTTAGGTTGCCCATTCAGCCTTATTTTGCATGGATCATTTCCCAACTGCATCTGGCATCGGGGTAACTGAACCCGAATGGGTGGAGGGTTCTGTCGGGGCTATATGTTCTATAGAAGTGGTACAATTTGGGTGAGTCGACAGTAAATGAGATAAAACATCTCTACCAGTTGAAGAGTAGTCCAAAAGACGAGGGCTGGTACTACCTCACTTTTAGCTTGAAAGGCAAGAAACCCATCACTGACCTCCTCACCTCTGGTGGCAATTGGAAAGACAAATTTTTCTTTACCGGGGGGGAACTGGGGGCGAGCAGCCTCGACCATCGAGGAGATCCCCCAAATTCCTTCTCATTTTTGTACCCCAGGTCATCTGCTGCCCATCGTGTTTTTTGTTTTGACTCTTTCTGCTTACATTCTCTCATTATTTTTCCTGGTCTTGCTCGCAGTCTCTTGGAGCGGGTCACACCAAGTTAGGGAAGAGCTGCAGGTACATATTAACACTGCCTTGGATAACGCAAGCTCATGCAGAGAGTTGCTGACTCACCAGCACTTCACTGAGTTTGGTTTAATCCCCGAGGAAAGAGATATAAGCGGCATTCTCTCTCGGTTGAAAAGGCCTTCAAGCACAGTGGAGAGGCCGAGCAGCTCTTTTGCTCCACCCAAAAGGTCCCAGGTTGACCACGCTGCCTCGCCAATCAGGGCCCTTTTTCCAGCTCGGGAGAGCGAGCGAGCAGCCGAAGAAGTTCCCCAGAGGGCCCCAAGAGCTGTCGCCCTGGCAGGATCCCGATCGAGGCGATCCTAAGAGCAGCAGCCCAATTTTACCGATCCCTACGTCAGGGACTTCACTAGGCACATGGAGGAGAATTTTGTAGAGGAGCTGGATTCCTCCAACTTCACCGAGCTGGCCAACATATTCCGGCGCCTCTCATGCCGGGCAACGGCCGCCGCCACTGCCTTCAAGACCAAGGCCATGACTTTTGAGAGAAAGATCAGGGCTGATAACTAGGGCTTGAGGCAGACGCTTGAGCAGAAGGAAAAAGAAGCAGCCAAGCTGCGTACTAACATCTCCACCTTCGAGGAGAAGGCTGCCCTAGCGAAGTCTAAAGCTTCCTAATTCAAGAAGGTGGACTCCCTGGAGGGCTAGATTACGGAGGAGTACAACAAAGGGGTGACCTTCAGCTATGAGTGCATCATGTCCATCTTGGGCAAGGAATACCCCGAGTTGGATATGCCTAAGCTCGAGGCGGGCGTAGATGCTTATATGAATGAGCAGGATGCCTGTAGTCAGGAGCTAAGGGATCATTCCGCTCAGGAAGAGGTAGATGCTGCAAGGTCCTCAGAGGTTGCTCCTCCACCTGTTAAAGCCCCAGCTGCTCCTGCTACCGAGGAGGACTCTCGAGGTGCTCCCACTTCCGAGGCCCCTGCCCTCACTGCTAGTTCGACTGTTCAAGCCCCTTTAATGACTTTACCCTTTTTTTTTTGGTACCTTGTAACTTTAGTAATGTAATAAAGAATATATTTCTTACTTTACCTCTGTACTTTTAATTTATTCCAAAATTCTCCATAGTGTAAACATCCCGCTGGCTTAGGACCATTCTTGTATAATTCTGACTATGGTCTGTTGCTGCTAGTCTTGCCAAAAATGTGATCAATTGGACCAATTTCTCATAACTCTTGGTTGTTTTTCCTTAACCCAAACAGACTTTAAGTCTTGAGGCCGCGGTATATTTCCGCGCGAGATCATTGTGTTCAAACTTATCTTGGCCATGTCCGTCTTTTTATCTTTGCTCAAAGTTAGACTTTACGGCTTCGATGTTTAGCTTCGTTCACTGGCTCATCTAGCTTGAGCCTTCCTGGCCTATGCTTGGCTCCGTCTCGCCTTTAATTAGGCTTTGAGACTTCCGGCCTTTGTATTTCTTCATTAGCTTATTCTGCTCGAGCCTTCACTTGGCTTATGCTTGGCACCGTCTCACCTTAAATTAAGCTTTGAGACTTCCAGCCTTTGCATTTCTTCGTGAACTTATTCTACTCAAGCCTTCACTTGGCTTATGCTTGGCACTGTCTCGCCTTAAGTTAGGCTTTGAGACTTCCGGCCTTTGCATTTCTTAGAGAGCTTATTCTGGTCAAGCCTTCACTTGGCTTATGCTTGGCATCGTCTCACCTTAATTTAGGCTTTGAGACTTACGGTCTTTGAATTTCTTTGCGAGCTTATTCTGCTCGAGCCTTCACTTGGCTTATGCTTGGCACCGCCTCGCCTTAAGTTAGGTTTCGAGACTTCCGACCTTTACATTTCTCCGCGAGCTTATTCTGCTCGAGCCTTCACTTGGCTTATGTTTGGCACCGTCTCGCCTTAATTTAGGCTTTGAGACTTACGATCTTTGCATTTCTTTGCGACCTTATTCTGCTCAAGCCTTCACTTGGCTTATGCTTGGCATCGTCTCGCCTTAAGTTAGGCTTCGAGACTTCCAGCCTTTGCATTTATTCATGAGCTTATTCTGCTCAAGCCTACACTTGGCTTATGCTTGGCACCGTCTCACATTAAGTTAGGCTCTGAGACTTACGGCTCTAGCTTTTATTTGTCTTCATAAGCGTTAATCTGTTCGCATGGTATCGATTGGTTTTGGAAGCATTTTTCTTGCTTTTTATTTTCGTACAAGTTTTTACAAATCTTTAATGTAGAGGGAACTGAACTCTTAATGCTCAAAATACAAGGGAACTTACTGAATGTACTTCATCAAATGTTACACATTCCATGGCCTTTTAACTTCTCGCCCATTTGGGTAAGTCAGCCTATACGCCCCCGGACTGGCTACTTGTGAGACGCTGTAGGGACCTTCCCAGTTTGGGCCCAATACCTCTTATCTGGGAACTTTAGTGCTCTGGTTTACTCTTCTAAGTACCCAGTCTCCCACCCAGAACCGGTAGATGTGCACGTTCTGGTTATAATAGTGGGCTACCCTCTGCTAGTGTCCTGCCATCTGTACTGCTGACCTTTTCCTTTTTTCCTCCAACAGATCTAAATTTGCACACATCTACTCGTCGTTTTGCTCCTCATCGAAGTGCTCCATCCGGTGTGTCCACATCCCTATTTCTGCTGAGATCACTGCTTCATGTCCGAATGCTAAGGAAAAAGGTGATTTCCCCAAGCTTCCTTCTGCTCACTCAGTCTGGTTTTTATGAGACGTTTTATGGTCTTATTTGAGGCCTCCACTTGCCCATTTGCCTGTGGATGTGATGATGAGCAGAACTTCAACTCTATCCCCATATTTCGGCAGAAGTATCTAAACTTGTTGTTATCGAACTGCCTCCCGTTGTCTGTGACTATTGCGTGGGGGATCCCATACCTGCAAATGCACATTTCTCCAAATAAAGTTAGTGGCTTTGCTTTTTGTAATAATGCTTAAAGCTTCCACCTCAACCCATTTAGTGAAATAATCAATTACCACCACGGCGTGTGTTGCAGACGCTCTTCCTTTTGGCAGTGGTCCGATCAGGTCAATCCCCCATTGAGCAAATAGCCACTGTAAATTCATCACTGTCAGGTTCTCGACCAGCTGAGCTATGTAGTTGGCGAAGCTTTGACAATTCTTACAGCTCTTGGTCTTTTCTTATGCATCCCAGTGCATCCGAGGCCAGAAGTACCCTTACCTCAAGGCTTTAAAGGACAGAGATCTTGCGCCAAAATGGTTGCCGGAAATCCCCTCGTGTATTTCTTTGAGGACGTAATTTACCTCCTCTTCATCCAAACAGCGTAACAATGGCAGGGGTATCCTCTCCTGTACAATACCCCGTCGATTAATGTGTACCTTGCCGCTCAACACCTCAGCTTCCTCGCCTGCTTCTTGTCGGCTGGCAACATCCCTCCCTTGAGATAAGAGATAATTGGATCCATCCAGGTACTATCCGAGGATAGGCTCATCACTTCGCTCTCCTGCTCGATACTCAAGCAGGTCTTGATCTCCACTAGAACGGACTTGGGCATCTTTGGGTCAGATACAGTGGCCATCCGTGTTATCATGTCCGTTCGAAAGTTTTCTCCCCTTGCAATCTATTCCACCTCTATCGCTTGAAACTTTCCAATTAGTTTTCTCGCCTTTCGCATGGAAGCTTTTGTTTAGGTGGTTTGCCACCAGCTAGGAGTCTGTCTCAAGCTTTACTTCTTCCGCCATCACCACCAAAGCGAGTTTCAATCTTATGATCACAACTTCGTATTCAGCCTGGTTATTGGTGGCCTTGAACTCGAGTTTCACGTCATATTGTACTTCCACCCCTTCAGGACTAAAAAGCACTACTCCTGGTTCTACTCCTTGATCTCCACATGACCCGTCTATTGTGACCATCAAGACTTTGCCCTGAGCAGAGGAGCCTGCTGCTGGCTCATTATCTGCACCTTTGTCTGACTCAGTACACTCGACCATAAAGTCCGCCAAGGCTTGTGCCCTGGTAGCTAATGTCTGACTCTGTACACTAGACCACTGTGAATTCATCACTGTACACTCGCTGAGCTCTATCGACCACTTTACCAGCCGACCCAAAGTTTCTGGTTTATACAGTATCTGCCTAAGCGGCTAGTTTGTCAGGACAGCTATCGAGTGTGCTTGGAAGTAAGGCCTTAGCTTCCGAGCTGCTGCTACCAGTGCAAGCGTCCACTTCTTCACTGGCGGGGACCAAGTGTTCGCCTCCAATAAACCTCTGCTTGTATAATATACGGGGTGTTGCACCCCTGACTCTTCCCTTATTAAGACTGAGCTCGTTGCCCATTACGACACAACAAAATACAAATATAGAACCTCTCCTGCTCGTGGCGTTGATAGTAATGGGGCTTTTAACAAGTACTTCTTCAGCTGTTGGAATGCCGTTTCACATTCCGATGTCCACTTTGTCTTTTTTCCCTTTCTCATTTCTTGAAAGAAGACATGGCATTTGTCTGTTGCTCGGGAGATGAATCTATTGAGGGATGCCAACTTACCCGTGAGGCTTTGTATTTCCTTGAGAGTGCGTAGGGACTTCATGTCTATCACTGCTCTAATTTTCTCCGGGTTGGCCTCAATTCCCCTGGCACTGACCATGAAACCCAAGAACTTTTCTGAACCCACTCCAAAGGCACACTTCTCAAGGTTAAGCTTCATTCAGTAATCCCTTAAGAGCGCGAAAGTTTCTTCTAAATGCTTCACATATTTATGTGCGTCTGTGGACTTGGTGATCACGTCGTCCACATAAACTTCTATCGTATGGCCAATCAATGGCTTAAAAATCTTGTTCACCAGTCTCTGGTATGTTGGCCCCGCGTTTTTCAGGCCGAAGCGCATGACCATGTAACAAAATAAGTCCTGGTTGGTGATGAAGGCCGTGCACTCCTCATCCGGCCCATACATAAGAATCTGGTTGTAGCCTGAGAAGGCATCCATGAAGCTGATCAAGCCATGTCCTGCTATGGAGTGGACCACCGAATCCCTTCAGAGAGGTGCTCGTCTGCTCAAGTCTTATATCCGCTATTCCCATGTCATCGAGTGTGGACTTGAAGAGAATGTCCACTGAATTTCCTGAGTCCACCAGTATCCGGTTAATCTCCTTGTTGGCGACATTTTCCTTTACAACCAAGGCATCCTCGTGGGGGTATAGGACCCCCTCCTCATCCTCTTTTGTCCACATGATGGGCACCTACCGTACCTTAGCTTTCTTTGCAGCGGGCACGGCGAGCAGGACTTCCCGACTTGCAGAGGGGTATCTGTTGTAGTTCTTTTTAGCCTTATTTGAATTTCCTACCATCGTGGGCCCCCTACTATCACCCTCACAGCAGGTGGCTTATGGTCCATGTCACAGGCTTGGTCATCCCTTGCTTACTGCTGCTCGACTACCGGGTGTCCCCATTCAATAAACTCATTCAAGTACCAATTTCTAACCAAGTCCTCCACCTGGTTTTTTAAGTCACGACACTGCAACGTCGAGTGGCCATGGTTGCCATGGAATTGGCAGTACCAGCTTCTATCCCTCCTACTGGCTGGCTGGCTTAGACATCGGTGTCAGGGAACACAGCAGCCCTCGTTCCTCCACAATTTGAAGCATCTCCTCGAGTGACACCTTTAGAAGGGTGTATTGTCCGTAGGCGGGGCTTTGATCAACCATCTGTACCGCCCAATCCCGAGGAAAGTTTCCCGAGTGTGGAGGTAATGGGCGGTCGGCTCTGTTGTTGCCCTACATGGGCAAATTTACGGGGAGATTACGAGATGGGTTACCGCTGTAGTACTGATATTCCCTGTAATCCCGACTTGTTGACCTGCGAAGTGGAGTGGGAGCCACTCGTAGCTGGGGAGCCCTCCGGTAGGGGTTATAGGGAGCAACTCGGTCCTTTATTGCCCTGGAAATAGAGGCGCCACGAGCAGGCCCCCTTTATCTTTCAGCTTTATCCCACTGCTCTACTTGGTTATCAGTTTTGTAACTTTTTCTTCCTCAATAACTATGTCCATCTTCACCTGTTCATATGCATCGGAGTACGAACGGATCGAGGGGCTCCGTAAATTGTACCATGGTCTTCCCATCTTGACCCCCTCCTTCAGCCCCTTCAGCGCCTGGGGGTGATTAAATGCCCCAAGATCCAAAACTACCCGGTGGTATCTTTTGATGAATTCTCGGAGGGACTCCCCCTCCTTCTGCTTTATCTCTACCAATTCCATCATGCCATCTTCAGGGGCCACTGTCCCCCGGAAATGCTCTGCGAATTCCATCCACATTTGTTCGAAGCTCAGAATACTCCCTTGAGATAATTTGCGGTACCATTCTCTCGCCCTTCCTTCCAAAGTAAGTAGGAAGACTCTACACCTTTGGGCGACTGTCAAGCCCTGAACTCCGATCATATCATTGAAGCATTCTATATGCACCAGTAAGTCACTCTTCCCCAAAAAATTTAAGTTGGGAAAGCAGAAATCCCTGGGGATTGTTATGCCCATGATTTTCACCGAGAGTGGGGACTCATTGTCCAACAATATCCTTTAACTCAGGACTTTCCCATTTTCTCGAAGGTCCTCAAAAACCTGCGCCAACCTGTGCACTTCTCCCTCCAATTCCTCCGCGTGGGAAGTAGGTGCCGTGTCTTACAAGTATTGATGGGACTCTCTTTCTTCTAAGTTCGTCTCCTCCCTTCTGGTAACATTTTGCACTTTCAGCCTCTGGGCTTCGTCTCCTACATTCCCACCGACGGGAACGTCGTTGCTTGCTTTCCTCTGCCTATCCCTGAGCTCCTGTAGAATGGACGTCAGTGTCTCCATCTGCCTCTCCATCCGGTCCATCTTTTCTTGTATTTTCCTGTCCCGGGCCTCATTGGCCACGTCTCTTAGGGTTACCGACTTTTCGGGGCTTACCCCTCTCTTACTGTTTCCTCTCATTGTCACGTTGCTTTTTTTAGTGTACTGGAAATTTAGGGTTTTTGAACTGATCCCTATAGACGACACCAAAATGTTGATGCGGGTTTCTGCTCGCTCCCAAGTCATGCTGTAAACTACTGCTCGCTTGTAGCTCGAGCAGGATTTCTGGCTAGCTCTTGCCTTTCTCTGTTTAGTGGAATAGTAATGTCCTTCGGCCTGCGTCCACAGATAAGGTGTCAGGAATCGCTGGATATTTTTTCAATCAAAACCCTTCGACGCTCAAGTCAGTGATCAAGTTGATTCTTTTGGTATCCCCCTTTCTGCTTGGGAGACCGAAAAAAAGGAAATATAAGGTTTTTTGAAGTGAAAAGAGAAAGACAATCCCAATCTGAGTAGATAAGTTAGAATTGAGGCTAAGAGTTTTAGAAAAAGAACAAAAAAAGAGTATCCCCCTACCTTGTCCTTCGTCTGGTATTTATTCTCCTGTTTTCCCGCCCCTCATTGCTTAGACGCCCACTCTGCATTAATTACGATTATGCCTTTCTGACAGCTTAGGGTTGCTGCGGCACAACCTGGGGGCGTGAGATGTCAGGCAGGTATGGGTTCCTGTGACCCAATGATGATGCCGTGTAGGTCCGTGTGCAATGACGACACTGTGGAGGCGTGCACCGGTCATCGGTAATAGTAATGAAACCCCACGGCGTGGGGTGCGTGTCAGTCATCGATCGTCGTGACAAGTTGTCGGGAGGAGGGGCCATCATGCTTAGGTCTGCTCTACTCGAGCTTTGATTCTCCTCTGTTCATGGTGCTTCCAGCAACATGACCGAGTCCTGCTCGGTGGTTGGAGAATCTCCTATAGCCGAGCAGGATGGGAAGATTAGGGCTTGACCAGCCTTAGAGCACTTGACCTCGACCAACTTTGACATCTAGCAAAGGTATCTTCATGCTAGCGATTAGGTCTTCTGCTCTTAACTGAACTGACCTCGAGGGGGTCTGCTCGATATTGCCCAAGCAGCAGTGATGGTGATGTTTATTATAAAGGCATCAAAAATGAAGGTATTGTTAGTAGACCTGTTGTTCATGATAAGAAAAAATCTAAAGTTATTATTTTTATGTTGAAAATGTAAAATCACATAATGTTTCTTTTCCATGGGATTTGTGAATTCTTCTTAAATATATTCCAAAAGCCAAAAGATATGATGCTGATGATGCTTGTACTAGATCAATGAATCAACCTTATGACCTAATCGCATGTACTCTAAATAGGTATAAATAGATTAAAAATTCAAGAAAATCCAAGCTCAAATTTCAGAACTCTTGATTGAAAAGTTGAGGATTATAGGTGATCCAACTAAACTTCAAACCATTATTCTTGAAAAAAAGAAAAAGAAAAAATTGAGAGAAATATCGATCGAGCTATAAAACACTTAATTTTTCTTTGAGAAAAATAAAATTCTTGAAAAATGCAACTTAATCAAATTTTGACTATGGGAAAAGCTAGTTTGGACCATCATGGTCCTAGGAATCATAATGGGATTACTTTAAGCTTAAATATGGTCTTTTTCAAAGCTTCACCATCCATATCGAAACTACCACTACCCATGAAAAAACTCTCTGCTAAATCTTTTGAGTCTTTACAAGCTGATTATTAAGATTCTTGATGAATTAGACATACCGAAACGAAATCAAATCAAGAAAAAAAATTTAGAAAAAATCCAAAAAGGATGAACAATGTGACAAGCAGCCAAGTTCTGAAGGAAAAATCTACTCTTTTTATTGATTAAAACTATCAAAAAACAGAAGGACCTTACAAAAGAGTTGTATAGATTACAATAAAATAGATTCTATATAATTTGTTAACAAATGAAGAAAAAAAAGCTCTCTACTGCTCATCAATATCTATAAAACCTCTTTAACTAAAGTGAATCTGGAAAATGTCCCTCAATTTCTTTACATTATGCGTTTGAGTCCAAAAACTCATACATTTATATCCTTAAACGCTTCAGAACAGATAATGGATTGGAGTATTGTAACAAAGAGTTTGAACTATCAAATGCATGGGATAAAAAGACACAAGACAGTTAGATCCACCTTTTAATAAAATGGTTTGGCTGAGAAGATGAATAGAATACTTGTGGAAAAAACCAGGTGTACGTTGGTTAATTATGAGGATGGAACAAATGATAGAGTTGAAGAACCGAGGTACTAAATTTGCAATTAGCTGACTTGCAAAACTATCAATTAGCTAGAGACAGAGTTAGAATGCAAACTAGAGCCCTAGTGAGATGTTGTTATGCTAATTTAATTATTTATGCATTGTTGAGTGTTGATGATATGACAATTGAAGAGTCTAGAAGTTACTCCAAAGCTATTGAAAGTTAGGTTATTAATAATTAGCCTAAAACTATGCAAGAAAATATAGACTCCCTACAAAGAACCATACTTGGGCACTTGTACCAAAGATAATAAGAAGCTTGTGAAATGTAAATGGATCTTTAAGAGGAATGAGGGAATTCCAAGTATTGGGCCTTCAAGGTACAAAATCAAGCTTGCAGCTAGAGGATTCACATAGAAAGAATGTGGATTTCAATGTAATTTTTTTCCCTGTTGTCAAACACATTTCTATAAGGATTCTCTTAGCTATGATGGCTTTATTAGATTTGAGGCTTGAACAAATGGATGTTAAACCTGCCTTCCTTTATAGTAATCTTAAAAAATAGATAATGATGGTCTATCCTAAAGGATTTATGTACAAAAGAAAGAAAGATCATATATGCTTGCTACATAAATCATTATATGATTTCAACTAATCTCCAAGACAGTGATATAAGAGATTAGATGAGTTTATGACCATAAATTCCATAAAAGCAAATTTGATAGTTGTGTTTACTATAGTGACTTAGATCAAGGTGGCGTTGTTTATCTGCTTCTTTATGTGAATGTTATGTTGATTGTAAATAAATATAATTCTGAGAGAGATCGATTGAAGTATCTATTGAAATGAAAGTTTAAAATGAAGAACCTTGGTCATGGTAGAAGAGCTCTAAATTTTATCTTTCAAAGCAAGAAATCACCAGTAATAGTGAATTTATAAATTTCTAGTTTTAGACGTAACATGGTTTAAATCCACTGAGCTTTGATACCACTTGTTAGAATTTTTTAAGTCCTTATAAGTTGATTATTAATGAATTAAACACAAACAAGCCGAACAAATCAAGAAAACAGAAATTAGAAAAAATCTAAAATCGATGGACAATGTCACAAGTAGCTAAGTTGTGAAGGAAAATATTACTCTCTTTATTGATCAAAACTACCACAAAATAGATGGATTTTATAGAAGAGACTGTACGGATTACAATTAAACAGACTCTATGCAATTTGGTTAACAAATGAAGAAGAAAAAACTCTCTTATCAAGTGTTTCTCTTCAGCTTATTTTATATTGATATTTTTAGAAGCATGTTCACAAAATTATAACTAACTTTGCCTGTAAGTGTAAAATATCTAACAGACCCCCTTTAACTGAAGTCAATCTGCACATGCCCCTCAACTGCTACAAGTTTTACAATTAAGTATAAAATTTAGATTCTTATATCGTCACACTCCCTAAATAAAGAGAAAGGTAAATACATAGTACATTCGACATCGAGCTCACATGGTAAGTATGAAAGATTTGTTCTTACTTATCATATTGAAAGACACATTAGAATGAAGTTTATGAATTACCGAAAGAAAGTTATGTCATTAAACTTTTATTTATATGGCAAATTTATATGTGCACCTAAATCTAAGTTTGAACATAAAGGTAACTTTTCTAGACTAACTAGGTTAGGAAGTCTAAATTAAAATCATGTGTCATTTACTTATTTATGAGTTTGTATTGCTTATTTTTGTACTTTCATGATGGTTGTTCTAGACATATGACTGGTGATTGTAATGCATAAGAGAATTATAAAGAATGAGGCTAAGAACATGTAACATTTGCTGATGGTATTAAAAGTCATGTACTCAGAAAAAGAACTTTGAAAGTCGAAAGATTTCCTAGACTTGAAATTATTTTGTATAATGAAGGTTTGAGAGTTAATCTTTTTATTATTGGTCAAATTTATGATCAAAACTTAATGGTAAATTTTGATAGCAACAAATGTCAAGTATGTAATAATAAGGGCAAATATATCCTTAAGGGGACTAGATTTTCTTATCATTGTCATAAATTAGTTCAATCAATAACTTATGAGTGTAGAAATTACTATTGATGAGACTAAAATATGGTTCCAAAGCTTGGTCAACTAAACTTATGAGTGCAAAAATTGTTCAAGAAATACCTAAGCTCAAAAAAAAAAATAGAGTTTGTGATTCTTGCAAATTTGGCAAACAACATAGAGCTTAAGGTTTCCACCAAAAAGTATAAATGACCTATTTTTCATAAAAAGAGAAGCTACAATATGCAAATCAAATTTTTTTTTTTTTACTCTAATTACGAGAGAAAAAGATTTAAATTGCTAGTTCTTTTCAGCAGTGAAAAAGTTACCTATATACCAATTGTAGATTGATCTTAAGTCATAACTTAAAAGATTGTTAGTGATATATTGTGAACTCAAAGATTGGTAGTGATAGATCGCGACCTTGAAGTTTATTGGTGACTAATTCATGACCTGGGAGTCTAAACTAATACTACCAAAAAAAGTTAATTTCTAATTATAAAATACATGAATAATTTAACATAATTTCATGTATTTTACAATTATTGCGATCCAATAATTTTCACTACAAAATGGTGCTAAACCAACATAAAGCACAAGCCAACAAGCGCAAAGTTTCTAAAAGTTGATTTTATTTTCATATATGTGTTGAATCCTAAATCCAACGTTGGGCTTATATGTGAATAATTATGTATTGTAAATTGTCATATAAGATTAAATTCAATTAAAAAGAATCTATTAAAATTTTTACTAATTTAGGCTTTAATATATCTTATAAATTATGAGCTTTTAAAGTGTAGAGACTAAAAGGATAATTGATATTTTCATGATAGGTTAAAATATGAATACCTAATAATAACAAAAAAGTTATATATATAAGTAATTATGGACATATTATCATTCTGTTCTTTTCTAATATTTCATTATCAGAGAGAGTGCACAAAGAAACTTAAAGGATTCTCTAGGAGAACGTGTTGATAAGAAAGACAAACTACGCGACTCAAGAGAATAATTCAACATTATAGATTTAAATATACTTCCGCACATTCTGTTATTAATTCTTAATGATCTCTAGGAGAACGTGTTGATAAGAAAGACAAACTATGCGACTCAAGAGAATAATTCAACATTATAGATTTAAATATGCTTCCACACATTCTGTTATTAATACTTAATGATACAACATCAATGTTCCTGAATTTTAGGTAATAAGTAGCACCCGAGCCTCTTCATATTGAATCATTGGGAATCAAATTTATTTTCAATTAATGATTAAAGCTTTTTAGTGTTCTTAGATTTAATAATTATGATATTATTGATTTTGTGATCAAAATTGGTGAAAGAAAAATATTAAAGAAAATACATTGATGGAAATAGATGCAACCACATGGAAACATATATATTCAGTTTTATAAAGCCTTGTGGCTGGCAGCTGTCGTGAGATTTCATGGCCATCGGTAGGGCATGGCTCAATGGCCGAGCCATCAAGCAAACTGTGGTCACCAAGGCACCATAGATAGAGAAAGCACATCAAGAGTTAAAAAAAAAAAGATTGAAAACAATTGACGGCAACTAACTGCGCTAGCAGTGATGGCTGTGGTGGTTGGGAAAAGCAACAGCCATGGCTGTCGCATAAGGAAAGGAGAAATGGCGATAATGGTTGCCAAATGAAAAAAAAAAAAAAACTACAGGCTGGTTTAGGATCTAGGTCAAGTTGATCCGACCTAGTCCAGCCTAGAACCGGTCAATAGATGATCGTTGACCATTGACCATTGACAAAACTTTGACCTTTTATTTTTTAAGATGCAATTTTGGTATAATTTTAAATTTAATATTGATATATTTGTATATATTTTGAGATGAATTAATTGAAGTAACATGTCATGAAAGTAACTACTTTTGTAGAAATTCATTTGTTTCGAAACATAATTGGTTGTGTGTATGTAATTTATGTGAATATCAATCAGCCCAAAGGAAAGTCCATGTTTAATATAATTACATGTGCACTTGTGGTAATAAACATATAATGATTATTTGATTTTACATGTGAACAATAAATTTGCTCAATGAAAGATTTATTTTTTGATATGTTCTTATTGTCAATGTTAGATTACTAAACCAAGATATCACTTATAACATAATATTTTGTTCGAAATATTAAATATTAATGAAGTGTTTGGTATCTTACGATGAGGTTTACCTTTATTTGAATTTTTTATTGTTTTGAAACTTATATCAACTTTTTTTATTTGTTTAATTGTTCTTTGTTCATTATGACTCCTGGATCCTACTAATGCTACTGTCAATATCAATTCTATTCCTACACAATGTAGCTCTAACATCAAATTATGGTAAGAGACCTTTTTAATATTTCTCACAATCAAGGATCTTGATCTTACATTAAAGGTTGATTCTCCCCCACCTCTTATAGATGAGAGTACTTATGATGACAACAATGATTTAGAAAGGTAGAAGAAATCAAATAGCATGTGTAATGATCATAAAGAAGGTCATTTCGAAAGCATTTAAGGGCTCAATATCTAAAAAGATAACTATTGCTAAGGAGTTCCTTAAGAATATTGAAAAAGGTTTGTCAAGAATGAAAAGGCTGACATAGGTACATTATTGACAAGTTTATTTTCATTAAGGTATACTGGACAAAGCCAAGGGAAAAAAAAGATACTGAAACTGCAGATATAGCACCTCAAAAGAAATAACAAAAGAAACTGGCTACTTTGGAAAGTACTAGTTTTTTTTTTTTTTTTTTTGTATAGCTGAAAGGCATAAGAAGAATCATTGCACTTTCTACCACTCATGATATGCTATGAAATTTATGCTTCTTAATTTGGTTGTTTTGAAGTTAATTTAACTTCGACACCTATACACACATGGTGGATAGATTCTAGTGCAACAGCTCACATTAGTATGTCTACGCATTCCTAAATAACCGAAAGCCCAGTGATAGTGAAAGATACATCTATGTATTGACTGCAAAACAGTTGAATTTATTGGAAAATTCATATTATTATTAAAGACTGGATTTTATTTGGATCTTGATAAAACATTTATTATTTTGTCCTTTAGATGAAATTTGATTTTCATTTCTTTTTTGGACAAGTCTGGTTTTTCTTGTTCATTTGGAAATGAAAATTCAATTTACTTTATAATTCAAAACTACTTGGTTTCATTTAATCATAATTGTTATTTAATTTGATATAATTGCTTCATTTAATTAATCCTTGTAATTGAGTACATGAAGTAAAAAGAGAAAATTAACCAATGAGAATTCGACTGCATTATAGCAAAAGAGATTAGGTCATATCTCCAAATGAAAATTTGAGAACTTGTGTCAGATAAAATTCTTGTTCCCATAGATTTTATATATTTTAATGTTTATGTTAACTGTAAAAAGAAAAAACAAATCAATAAAAGGAGATTTGAAGCAAATAGGGTTTGGACGTCTTATAACTCATACATACAGATATTTACGGGGCATTCCCTACTATTACTTGGAATGATCAACAATATTTTATGACATTCATAGACTTTTTTTTCTAGATATAGCTGTATGTAGTTTATTTATAAAAAGTCATAATCCTTAGACATGTTAAAAAATTTTAAGGCTGAAGTTGAGAACCAACTTAGCAAAAACAGTCAAAAGCATTAGACCTGAATGTAGTGGTGAGTACTACGGTAGATATGATAGTTTAAGTGAACAACATCCTAGACTATTTGCTAAGTTCTTAGAGCATTGTTGTATTGTCCCACGATACACTATACTGAGTTCTACCACTATGAATGGTATTGCTAAAAGACAAACAAGACACTTAAGGACTATGATTTGCCATTCAACTTTACCAGAATCACTATACGGTGAAGCGCTTAATACTGTAATATATATCCTTAACAGGATTCCAACTAAGTGACTGCCAAAACCCCCTAACGAACTTTAAATGGCAAGAAGCCTAGTCTAAAGCACTTGCATGTTTGAGGATGTCTAACTGAGGCAAAGCCTTACAAGCCTACTGAAAAGAAACGAGACCCAAGGATGGTGAGTTATTATTTTATTGGATATTTTGAAAAATCCATGGGGTACAAGTTTTATGATCATATGACTAAGTTTATTTTTTAGTCACTAAGTGCACGGGTTTTTGAAGATATTGAGTTTGTTGGGAGAAACACAATTAAAGATTTTGTCTTTGAAGATGAATATGTTAATATTCCTCCATATGTTATTGGCATTAATCAAAGTCTCATTCCTGAATTTGTTCAAGATATAATAGATCAAGACAATATTAGAGAACCCATCATATAAAAAATTGTTCCAGAAAAATAAACTCTATTTCCTCAAGAACATATGCCATTAAAGTGATCCATTAGAGAAATGAGGAGTGCAGTGCCAGATTACTACATTGTATTTCTCTAAGATAATGACGTATGGGATCTTTCCATTGCTAGAAGGTGTGAAACTTATTTGTTACAATTAGATATTTAAAACTAAAATGAGTTAGAAAAGTGATATGGAGAAGTACGAAGTGTGTCTTGTCACAAAGGACTTTACATAGAAATAAGACATCAACTATAAAGAGACTTTCTTTTTGATATCTTGGAAAGGCTCTTTCATGATTATAATGACATTGGTGGCTCATTTCAAGCTTGAGTTATATTAGATGGATGTGGAGACAATGTTTCTCAATGGTAACATGGATGAAATGATCTATATAGTGTAGTATAAAAATTTTATGTCAGGAAGCCTGAAAAATATGATTTTCAAACTTATGAAATCCTTCTATATGCTTACGTAAGCATCTCGATAATGGTATTTCAAGTTTCATCAAGTAATCATCTCATTTGATTTTGAAATGGATTTGGTCAATGATTGCATATACTATAAGTTCTATAAGAGCAAGTACATTTTTCTGATTATATATGTTGGTGACATTTTGCTTGCTAGCAACGTTATAGACTTATTACACAAAGCTAAGAGATTTCTAGTTAAGAATTTTGAGATAAAAGATCATGGTGATGTCTCTTCTGTATTAATGGCATACTAGAATGACTTCTGAAGTATTATTGAATTATCACAAAAGAACTATATCGAAAAGATTCACAAGAGATGTGACATGTAAGATTGCAAACCAAGTGATACCCTATGGCTAAGAGAGATAAATTTAGTCTCAATCAGTGTCCTAAAAATGATTTTGAGGAAAAGAAGATGGAGAAGATTCCTTATTCAATAGAGTAGGAAATCTTATGTATGTTCAAATTTGAACACAACAGGATATTGCATACATTGCTAGGATGTTGATTCGATACTTAAGTAATACAAAAGTAGACCATTGAAAGCAGCCAAACAAGTTTTGCAGTACTTATAAAGAACAAAAGACTACATGCTCACGTACCAGAGATCGAATTAGCTTGAGATTGTTGGGTATACTGACTCTGATTTTGCTAAATGCCAAGATTGTGTAAAATTTAGAACATACTATAACTCTGATTTTGCTTATTCATATATGAGCCTAAAGTCGGATTAAGGATCTAACAATCTCCCACTTAGACTATATAAGTAACCTTATAATTATGCTTTGCAAAATTACCGTATGAGCTCAACCTTGCTGTCATTACAGAAATGTATCTATAACCAATCCGGTCTATCAATCACACTAACATAGAATTGAAACTATCCAGTCACTTCAGTGATATTTTTTGTGATGATTTAGCACCATTGGCATGCTATTTTTCTTTGTAATATTTGTAGTTTGCATCACTTTCATTGCTTTTGATAATAAACCTAATATTACTGTACAATATATTAGTGTCAATGTCAAATTATGGGTCAAACTTCCAAACAAAGCATTAATTTCTTTGTTTTTTTAATTATTATCTTTGTCTTTTTTTTTTAATCATGTTGTTAGTCTTGCTAAGTTATATTGTATGTGATTTACATCAATCCAAGAGTAGTTTTCACAAACTAAAGTGTTGTTTGATTATCAACATATCTTGAGTTATTTATGTTAAAAAAAAAAAAAACACATCTTGAGTTATTAGGTGCAATTCTTGGATTGGATATAAATTACATCTAATGTGATTTAACCATACCCAATTTACATATATATTATAATTTAAGATATGTTGGGAGTCTAAATTTTTCCATTTATATAGCATAGTTTAGAGGTTTATATATAGTAACTTGAAAACTGAATCAATTAAAAGCAAGATTTCTATCTTACACTTAGATAAATATATCTACATCATTAATATTTACGAAAAGAGCTTCTATGGTATTTCACATATTGTCTAGTTCCTTTTGGAGAATTATTTCTAATTTATAAATGAAATTTCAATAGACGGTGCATGAACCATTTGCTTACTGCTTATCGAATTTTTTCTATTCATTTGAAGTCATACAGTTAAAACCAAAACCTCTTTTTTTTTTGTTTTCTTTTCCATGATTTTTTCCTTGTAATTTTTATAAAACCCTCTCGCAAAAGTATTTTAGCAACATTTTAGGTGATGTTAATTAAAATGGATTTTAAGTTTTCTTAAGAATAATAAAGATATTTACAAGTTTTTCATCATACAAGTGTATGATTAAATCAACTAAGCTTTCAAAGTACAGTATCTAGTATTTATTAAATATTTTGATGTTGTAACTTTTAAACTACAATTGTCCAACCTCAATACCAAATAAGACCTAAGTTAGTAGCAATTGAAAATCATTCTTTCTTGAATCAAGGCTAATATTCCAATAAACCCAAGAATTTGCATACTTGAATGGACTTAATCTACATCGTGATTCTTTATTTATGGGTTGTAGTGTGGAAGATATGCCCTTTTGGGATTAAAATGTCTCTCTCTCTCTCTCTCTCTATATGTATATATATTAGGTTTTTGATAAATCACTAACTAAAATAAAATTTGATAAATTTGTAGACATAACTATTAAAATTTAATAAATTTGAATTAAAATTATAGATTCAATTTCTAAATTAGTTAAATAAATTATATAGTAATTTATAATATATACATAACAAATTAAAAAAAAAAAGCTATAGCTTAGTAGCTACTTGGTAGCAGGCCTGAGAAGGATCGAAATTAAAGGATTTGAGCTACTAGCACCCCCACAAAGTACTTCTTGATACCAATTTTTCTTTTCCAAATATTGGAATTTTATTCATATTTCAAAATACTAATTTCTACATTAGAGGGAAGTGAAAACAATCACTTTTCTATTTGATTTGAAATTGTTATGTGTTTGATTTAGTTATAAATTAAAATTGAATAAGTCAAATATAAATATGATTTGGATTATTTAAATTCAATTAAATTGTGAGACACGTGGATTACTAATTCGAATTAAATAAGGAAAGTGGGTGACTAATTCAAATTGAATTAAGAAAAGAATTAATAGGGGTTTTCTATATAAACAAGACATGAAAACAATCTATGTGACCTCTCCTTCTATCTCATAATTTCTTCATAATTTTTCTTTTACTATTCTATACTGTTGCTTAGAGTATAATCTCACAGCAGTAGTGTCATTGAATCCTAGAGATCCATATTATTTGTGTTCTATTTGCATTAAAAATTCTTCCTAGAGGAGCAGAAATTGATCTTAAGGACAGTGAATTGCACAGGCCATGAAAAACTTATAATTGTTGTCAGATGAACAGTATCATAAATAGTACTGAGTAAATAGTATTTTAAATAGTATCAGATAAACAGTATCTATAAACAGTACCAACAGCTATTATTCATGGAGTTTTACTCTTCATATTGAAATTATTGACTCAACTCCTTTTAAACTTTACAGAAGTAATGTCAACTCAAATTTTTAACACTAAATATGCCTATTTTTTAAAGCTTGACTATCTCTAATTCGTTCATTTTGTTTAAAGATTATGAATAAAATACTTTTTATATATTTACAAGTTTATTGATTTGATTTCTCATGTTTTTTTTTTTTTAAGAATGCTCTCTAGTAAGTCAATTTTTTAGATATTTTAATAAATTGGGACCTACGTAGAAAATATGAGAAATATTAAAGATCAATTTAGAGCTCATCCTCCCTATTTTAAATGTATCAAAATTACTTTTAATGAGCTTCAACTCTTTGTTTTAATAATATGGGGATATGGGGATAGAGGAATAAGATTTTATGTGATGGGCCAGTAGCACCCTCTACTTGTGTGGTGGCTAGTGCTCAAGGGGTTTGGGATGGTTGTGTAAGGCAAACTCCTGTGGTTGCGGACGATATGAGTACTGACTTGAATCTTGTGATTTAGGAGCCACCACAGACGGAGTGGTTTAAGTTAAATATTGATGTGGCAGTGGATGTTTGTAATGGTAAGGTCAGTTATGGGATTGTTATTAGAAATCATAGGGATTTGTTATGTTGACTAGTTAGCTTTCCCTTATAAAAGCAAACCATGCCTAATCTTTCGATTAACATCCTAATAGCTAACTAGTATTCCTAACTCTAAAATGAAACCATCTGAAACACATACGTGTTAGTTTGGGGTAAATTTCAATTTGCCCCCTATGAGAGTAAGAATCCTTAATTAAATCATTAACGTTTTGATAACATTAATTTACTCTCATTTTTAATTTAAAAGATAAGGATAAATGGGGGACATATTGATGAAAAATTATCTGCTTAAGTGTAGATGGGGATTGATATTTTTAGTGTATATAGAAGAATGTCATTTTAGGTAGTGATCTTGACCTAGTTGTTTTGCAGCAACTTTTTTTCCACGATCACCATGTTTGAATCTAAAGAAAATATAATAGCTATATATTTTTTTTTGAATTTTAGCGCCTCACATTTTATTTGAACTTTAAGCACCTTTATTTTTTCTTAAAAAAATAAAGTAAATATTGCCTTGTTAGGTTTTGACTAAGAAATAAGGAAAAGTTAAAAAAAAAAGAAAACGAAAAAAACATTCTTAATTGTAGACATCTAAATTGTCTAGGAAGTGATCCTCAGAAAATTAAATAACGGCCACTTCCATGTGGCCTCTCACGTAAAGTGGCATTTCTCTAGTCTTATAACAATTCAGTTAGCCAACAACTTGCGTTTACGTTTATCCTGCTATTGTCTTGCAAATTTTTCACAAATCTTTCTTGCACCATCACATTCACGTTTCAAATTTCAGCTATGCAAAAGCCATGGGCAACAGGACTATCTTTGCTTCTAGCCATTGTTTTCTATGGAAACTCATTGACCCTGATCTGTGACTATTTCCTGATCCCAGACACATTAACAATCCCAATAACACTAGTGTCCTTAACTTGCTGCTATCTTATAATCGGTGACACCCTCAAAATGAATGAATCATTCCAGGCTCAATACTGGAACTTTTTCAACCTTATGGCAGCATATTTAGCAACAAATGGAGATGGAGGAGATGGCATGAATCGGAACTTTTTCTTCAGAGGATGGATTACATTCTTACTTGGATCCACAATCTTCATCTTCTACACTTTATACACTTGGTTCGTTTTCTGTGGCAATGGCAAGGGCAAGAGCCGGGCCTCCAAATCCAAAGTATGTTGTCTCTCTTTTAGTAAGCACTTCATATCTTCTTATGGGAAATGGAGTCGCCATAATCGGAAGATGGTTTATTCCTACTAAGAGTTTTGAAGGGATGATTCTAGGGGCAGGTATCATGTTTTTAATGAGCGTGTTTTCCTTCTGTAATTACTATTTGTATTCTTCTGCAAGACTAAAGGCATCGTTCTTAAGATCTGCAGTTTAACTCTTTTTGTAGATGTAAATTTTTCTTTTAAAATACTTGAAAGTAGATTCGATTCTCTTTTTCCTTTTTTTCCTTTTTTGATATTCAGATTGTACTGTCATAAAATTGATTTACGATGCTTCATATTAATTAATTTGTTAAGTAATTAACAAAAAAAAAGTAATAATTATGATACAACTATTCTGTGTAAAGCATTAATGATAACTGTCAAATTATAGTAATAACTGTAAATTTAATATTTATTTCTGTGGTCATACTGTCAACATTAATACTTCATTGTAGAGGAGTTTCAACATAACCGCACCAAAAAAATAAATAAATAAACGGTTATATATCCTCCTTTGCTTTGTCCGTATTCGCATGCAAGTCCTTTCTAACACGTAACGGAGAATCAAAGATTTAGCAGCTTTATTTTGTTTTGTTTTATTTGTTATTCATCATATTGGCACGGAAATTCCTTAAAAATCATTACTAGTATGTTATGCAATTAGTCATATTGCTTGTAGGTAATTCATTTCTGGAGCAAGTGTTAAGCATTTGAAAATCAACAATATTTAACGGAAAAACATTCATCAGGTGCAGTTATAAAAAGTAAAAAGCTTATTTGCAGCATAACTCGATTTTTAGCTGAAACTATCTTAAACTGGCTATTCCAGAACCAGAACAGACAGTGACTTCCATATACAAACATAATTACCCCATCCATCAAAGCAGTATCCTACCTCGATATGATGGACACCGTTCATTGCCAGAATAGATTAGGATGGTTAAATCCATATATCTGAAGTGCAGTCACCACCGGGATACCTCATCTCATGAGCTAGGGCAGGACCATCAGGTTCAGCTTCGAAGTCCACGAAAAAGTTTGGATTGATAGCCAGACCACCCTTCTCGGTGTTGACATCAATCTGTAACATGTGGGATCCTTTCTCCATAAGCTCAGGATAAAACTGACGATCCCATGCACTAAAGAGAGAGTTGGTAACATAGAGCCGCTTCCCATCTAAGCTTAACTGAATCATCTGAGGTCCCCCTCTCAAACGATGGCCCTATACAAAATGAATACAATTTGTCAACATTGTACACATGGAAATTTTCACAAGTAAATAAGACATTTGACCAAGTATTATCACACTCAACTTTTCATATTTCCATTGGCTGATGAGCGCTACCCTAGCATTCTAGTTTTAAACATAAAAACGAATATCATACAGACCTGGATCTCTGGAACATCAGACTGATATGTTTGACCATCATCTGTTACAGCCAGTACAGGGCTTCCTTTCTGAATCAGCCCTCCAACCCAGACTTGGCCTGTCAATACAGGATTTTTGGGGTCGTCAATGTTATACTGTCGAATATCTCCATGAAGCCAGTTGGAGAAGTAAAGAAACCGATCATCAAGAGAAATCAAAAAATCGGTTATAAGCCCTGGCATCTCAGGAAGTATCCAATTTTGCACCTTCAGAGATTTCACTGATATTGCAACCTGAAAAGTTATAGCTAATTACCATACGCTGCAGATCGTAGTGCCTTTATAGAAGACAATGAACAAAATTTAAGGCCAACCATTCACTCACTGACATAAACAGAGTTTTACATACCTCATGACTCCATGAACCATCTTGGGTTTTGGAAAACCGAACCATGGTACTTGCTAAGGCACAACCTACAAACCCTATATCTTTAGAGGGATCGTGCAAGAACCTTATCTGCATACAAGTGTGACCAAGAAAGCTTATTCATCCATAGACACATGTTAATTGTGAAAAAATTGAATGTATATCCTGTTTACTAGAATTACCTCCAGTGGTATGAGGCCTGTATTACCAAGATCTAATGTCTGTTTCAATTCACCATCTGGCCAGCTGTACACAAACAGATGCCTCCCATAAAGACCATCAGAAACGTGCTGAAGGTTGAAGCCTTTGGTGAAAGCCAGAGGAGCTCCCCATGATGAGCTGATCATTGTTTTGTGTCGAGGTTGGTACCAGAAATCATAGCCAAAAGCAGGACTGTGGCCTGGTTTCTCCCATCTGAAAACATGTGCATGCAAAAAGGGTTACATACTGCCACTTGATTAATGTGCACTTGCATGAGTCATATCACATCTGATTATTTTTTATATGCTGAACTAATGACAAAGAATATCATCCCCTCACATTGTTCAAATAGATCTGCAACATCACTTGCATGAATCTGTTGTTTAAGCTCATGTTTACATTATTTAGAATAGCATAAAAACAGTAGCATGAAAAGTGCAAGATAGTAGCTCAGGTTTACACGAATCTATTGTTTTACCTTCCTTTCACATTGAATTCTGAGTCAAGAAGAAGAAATCCATTTCCCTCAGCATTTCCATCCTTATCTCCAAGGCAGGACACAAGGATATCACCGGAAGCAAGACAATGAGCAGTGTGAGGATAAGACAATCCTGTCCTCTGTACAATATCTGTAGGCTCAACAACTTTATGCAAAGAGGGAGCCCTTGGATTTTTTTGAGTGTCAACTGCATATATACGACCAGATCTGAAAGTAACAACAATCATTTATTTAAATTCTTTTTCTTTACAAATCTTGATGCCTTTATATAATAGGTCCAATGTGTTTTGATTTTCCTAGATGATGGCCTCACTTACCTCAAATGAATACAATTGATACAGGCTATGAATATTGTGCATTGGTATATCCGGTTAACGTCAACCAATAACATTGATAACTATGTTAAGGAAGATAGGAAGACAAACAATAGTTATGTATAACAGATGGATCCTCAAATCTAGAGCAAACTAAGTTTTTCGAAGACAAAAGGGAGAAAGCTTGTCAATAAGGGGACACTTTGACCTCCCAAAATCAATCACTGCATTGTGAATATAGAGCCAAATAAGTTTTGTCTGTCAGGAAATCTATCAAAACATTATCCTCAGCCGAAGTGATATTTATTGACTGCATGAATTATCAAGCATCTGAAAATAATATTCAGATTTCGATATGACAAAATAGAAGCCAAAGTCTAAGTTTATTACTCATATGTTATTCCTTACACTAAGAATTAGATGAAGGCCTGTAATATAAAGTAAATGTCTCCGCAAAGACGATGAAAAAGGTAACCGAACCACCTCCCTCAAGTGCTAGCGTACAAGAAGTAGCTTTCGGCAGTGAATCGCATGTCGAAATACCGAAAATTTTAATCATCGAGATTTGTGCTTGGTCTTTCGCCTACTGTGTATGGTTTAACGGCATCTCGTGCCAAGAAAAAAGAAGGGTTGAACCTGGCTCACAAACCAGGAGATACACTAAGAATTAGATGAAGGCGTGTAATATAAAGTAAATGTTGACTTCTTACACCAAAGAAGGCAAGACAAGAAAACGCCGTTGAGCAGATGAATCTCCCTGGCATGAGCTGCATGAATTCCATCCTGAATGATGCAGTTCATCACCAGTGTATGGCACAGAAAGCCGATGAATAACTTTTGAATAAGAAGGAGAGCTAGGATCCACATCCACAGTCGCTAGGTAATCAGGCTTCTCTCTTCCAGTACCTAGATAGAAACATAGCAAAATCAACAGGGGAAGAAGTAACCCAGTCAGCCAGTCTGTTGTTAATAAGACAAATAAGTTTATAAAGCCGGTATAACAATTGAATTACAGGATTGAAACAAATTAACCAAACTTGGAGTCTACATCATATATCATCGAGAAGCATGATCTAACTCTAATCTAACTTTGAAATCAAAACACATTCACCTAACCATCAATCTAACTGTCACAATTGGAAAATATAGAAACAGCTTTTCTTTAGCTTTTCTTTCATCCAGATAAATCTGAATAAAAATAATTTACAATTTTCAGTAAAATTTTAGCTTTATACGGCTCGAATCTCTTTGAACTCCTTTCCCACAAGATTTCTTTGTGGTAATATAACTTGTCAGATATTTTTATTTTCTTTTGTCATGCAAAAGGAAAATCAGATTTAATATAGATATCTCAAAAATTAATTTAAAAAAAAGGGTAAAAGAATATCCCAAAAATGTTTATAGGAATCTAGCAAAATTTTGCCACCTGGGTCTCGCAAATTGAGTTGCATAGCAAAGTTTTAGAGTACTGCTTCACTGAACACATGCAAAATAATATTAATATTAATTACAAATTGTAAATAAGAAGAAGTACCAGTGTAAAGACAAGTGACATAGAGAAGTTTCTCTCTAGGACCAGACATGGCGTCAATTGGAGTTGCATATCCAGGCCCTTTCGTGCAGCAATCATGCCCATTTTTGCTCACGGACCCATGTTGAGTCGTCAGGATATCAGTAGCCATTTTAAAAAACAGAGACAGAACAACACAAAGACTTTGAAGAAAGATCAAGATAGACAGCTAATGAATGATAAGAATGCGATCACATGCTGAACAGTATGAGATTTTTATATTTTATACTTGATACATGGGTTTTTTCACGGAGATTGAAGAAGTTATGTCCTGAGTTGGCATTTCCATCGTTAACGTTGTTTTGTATGTGGTCAGCTTCCTTGGCTTTATTCTAATGTCCGGGTGGTATGCATCGATTTCTAAGCTATCCCCTTATAGAAAAAACGATATCACTGTTCTATCTCTCTCTTTCTCATGTGCTAGTTAAGGGCTGTTTGTTTGACACGTGTCAAATAGTGGGGAGCTGGCAGAACTGATCGAATCTTATCCCTAGCGTGTCTGAGTTAATGAGCCTACTCTGAAAGTGGTAGCCGATGTGTAATAGTTTTTTGTTGTTTTGTATGTGGTCAACTTCCTTGGCCTTATTATTATGTCTGGGTGGTATGCATCGATTTCTACGCTATCCCCTTATAGAAAAAACGATATCAGTGTTCTATCTCATGTGCTAGTTAAGGGCTGATTGTTTGACACTTGTCAAATAGATGGGGAGCTGGCAGAGCTGGCAGAGCTGGCAGAATCTTATTCCTAGTGTATCTGAGTTAATGAGCCTACTCTGAACGTGGTAGCCGATGTGTAATAGTTTTTTCAATCAAAAAATAAATCTTAGCAGGAGTGTAGGCCTATGGCTGGGATAAGAGACGTCGAAATTTGCCAATTTGTGGTTGTTTGAGGATTCTAGCCGTCCATGATTAGTAATTGGTGACTGAGATTCCATGTGGGAACCTTCGCCTTGGTGGACAGGTCCATTAGTGTATTATCCCGTGACAATCTCATAATATAACTCACTAACTTTTTTTAAAAAAAATTTAATAAAACAAAATTCTCGAAAATTTATTTTAAAATCAACTATTCTACTATATGACAAAGTGTCATTGGATTAATCCTGTCCGGGGATCTCACATTAAGTTTTTCTGATTTGCCATGTAGTATAATGTTCACAGAAAATTTGAGTGAACTGTCATTGCTGGGTTGATGCCTTCAACATTCGAGCTTTTTATAACCGCTCTTCATCCCCTTTCAATAAAAAATGTGGAACCTGAATGAATATATTCTCAATATTAATGAGAGTAATTTTTTAAGCTACGCTTATTTAACCTTTAATCTAAATTCTTATTATACAAAATTATCTCTATATTAATTTTGTTTAGTTATATATACATTTAATTATTATAAAATTTTGACCTTTTTTTACATTATTTTTATTTTTAAACTTATATTAATCAACTATCTTAATAACAAATAATTATTTTATCCTTAAATAAATTAAAAAATTATTTTATTCTATACAATTTTAAAAAATAAAAAATTATGATCACAATACCACCTCTTAATTTAATAAAAAAATAAATCTTAAAATTCAAGATTTTTATTTTTTTTAATTATAACTTTATTTAAAAATTATCATGTTAATTTTTTATAATTATAATTTTATTTAATTTTTATAATTAAATTAATAAACTTTTCTATATAATAATTAAATGAAATTATAATTACAAAAAATTAACTTGATAATTTTTAATAGAAATTATAATTATAAAACATTAATATCTTGAATTTTAAGATTTTTTTTTATTAAATTCAGAGACATTCTTATAATTATAATTTTTTATTTTTTAAAATTTTATAGAATAAAATAATTTTTTAATTCATCTGGAGATAAAATAATTATTTATTAATGTGAAAATAGTTGATTGATGCAACTTTAAAAATAAAATTAATACATAGAACATATTAAAATTTTATGATAATTAAATGTACACATAATAAAATAAAAATAATATAATATAATTTTCCTACTTTAAATTGTTATTTATTTATAGATCGTAATGATTGAACAAAAATCAAAACCACCATAAAACAACGGACAATTTCCAGTAGTAGCCAGCACTTCGCCATTCCAATTTCGAATAACAGCTTCAAAGTATGTCAATTTCCAGCAGTAGCCAGCACTTCGCCATTCCAAATTTCGAATAACAGCTTCAAAGCATGTCAAATTCTCATTGAGTTTATAGCTTAAAACAGCCTAACGGGTGGTTCCCAACGAGAAAAATATCCAAAAAATTATTCAATTCAAATTTCAGCCGTGCATAAAATTTTTGGAAAATTTACATAAATAATTTTAAATAGTTTTCTTTTGCACAAACAGGCTTCAAAAATTTTAGCTATCATAATTAGCCAAACATAAAGTTTTAAGATAAAATTGTCCATGTCATCTTCTCTCGTCTTTGGCCAAAATTCTTTTTCACAGTTTTTCGTGAGTGATTTACGATATCTTTTCATCGCCTCTCCCATCACTTAATCAAGACGGAAAGCGTACTCTAGACAAAAAAATTGTAAGTAAAATATTATAATTTTTTAACAAATTTTTTTTTTCTAAAATCGGTGCTGCCCAAGGCGCGGTGCCGCACGATGGGCAGCACCCATCGGCGGAATGGGTTGCCTATTGCGCCAGATCGACGCGATGGGCACCCCATTGAGCCGATATCGATGCAATGGGTGCCCATCGCACCAAGTTTGGTGCGACGGGCACCATCGTTGCAAATTCCAAATTCTGGAAGTTGATGCGATAGGCATCCTGTCGCACAAAAACTTGTGCGATGGGGTGCATACTGCACCAAATTCCTAAATTGAAGCTTCTGGAATTTGGTGCGACAGGGTGTTTGTCGCACACAAACTTGTGCGATATGCACCATGTCGCACGAAATTCTTGAGTTGCAATTTCTAGAATTTGATGCAAAGTTCAAGTACAACTAAGTCCATTAATCCTGACATTATTAAAGAAAATAAATTTATTATACTGTAGAAAGCATAATCACTAAAAATAGAATATATTAAAACTACTAGGTACGACAGGGTGTACTAGATGTGACAGGCTGCATGTCTCACCAAACTTAGTGAAACAGTTGCCTGTCGCACAAAAAACATAACCCTAAAATGCTCGGCGGCACATGAACAACAAACGTTTCTTCATATATTTTTAACATTTCATTATACAAAATACACTACAGAAATTCATAACAGTTATACAAATATTTAATAGAATTATATTATCTTACACGCGTGAATATGTAGTGTGCTGGCTGCTAATGGGTCTGGTTTTTAGTTGCAGGAAAAATGAAATTTGCACGACGATAAAGTTTACAGGACGATGAAAGTTTATATGTCAAAGGGAATAAAAATTAAATATCGAGGATAATTAAGGATATATGAATTTTATTTACCTATATTTGATATAATAAAAAGTAAATAGTTAATTTTGAAATTTAAAAATTTAACCTGGCTATTTATGTCAATTTGCCAAAATTCTTTTGGAGGATTTTACATTCACTTTTCCGAAAGAGCATAATATCTACAGGTCCAGAGTGAACATAACACCATAACAAGAAGCACAAGCTAATATTTTGACAAAATTGAAATTGCGTACATTATTATTGAACTCCACAAATGGATACTTTCAACCTTTATCAACAATGCAGCAGAAAGAGTTAAACGCCATATCTAAAAGAATTCAATACAATTTTATTTTTCTTGCAGACCAAAAAATTCTAAAAAAACCTACTATACTAAAAAGTTTTAGAAAACAGTTTCTTGGGTACAATTCTAAAATCTAGTTAATGTTGCATAACAAAGCAAATAAGAGAAACTATAGCAGCACAATAATATAATATAATCCATCTTAATCTTTCTCATTGTCAAGTTTACAATGAAAAAGTTCTTCAAAAAAGAAAAAAAGTGTACAATGAACAAGGTCAAGCCTCTTTCTATAGAGGTACAACCACAATGAGGTGAGTAAGGATCATAAGGTAAAAGGGACAATAAGTTTAATTTATCCTGAAAATATAAAACGGAGCACATTCAAAATGTGTAAGAATGGTTGGATAGAAGCATCAAACACTGATATGAAATTTAATCTTTGAGAATGCCATAATCCAACAGATGTGAGCAAGAAATTCAGATCCTAAACCGATCATTAGGGACACTAAACAATCCCCGAGTCTAATGCACTAAATAATTCATTGCGTCGAACTAGAATATCCTGGAATGTATAATAAAATTAGACAATTACCAAAAGCCATTACATGAACATTTCCCATCCTTGAAATGATGATATCTGGTGACATCCCGCACAACAATTTCCCTCTTCGTGATATCACTAATCATTTTCATAACGAAATGACAATCTCCACAAACACGAAGGTTTTTCACTATCCTTAAGACTGTCCCCGGAACAGACTTCAGCAGCCCATATGCCACAGCCAACCGCTCACTATGCCAAAACAGCTGCCTTTCCTTCTCTTTCTGTTCCAGATTGTGCAATACAGAGCTTGTATCAGGAACATAACCCCTTCTTTTCATTTCCGCATCTAACTCCATTAACAGTCCAAATATTTCATCCTTCAAAGGATGAGATGTCTCTCCTGCATAAAAAACATGGCTTGCCTTTCCAAAGTCAATGAAACTATATCCAGGCTCCTTTTTAACTTCCATAACTGACAACAATTTCCTCACTTTGGACACATGCTGCCACATAGCAGCACTGGCATAAACATTTGATAACAGTATGTAGCTTGAAGGATCTTCAGGTTTTAAACTAATCAGATGATTAGCAACTCTTATTCCCATTTCGGTGTTTCGATGGTGCTTGCAAGCACTTAATAAAGCCGCCCAAGTAGGTTCATCAGGCTCAAATGGCATTGCTTTTATGAGATTCTCAGCTTCATCAAGATGCCCAGATCGACTAAGAAGATCCAACAAGCATGTATAATGCTGCAAGGAGGGTGTAATCCCATAATCCTCAGTCATAGATTTAAAAAGTTTACGGCCTTTGCCAACCAACCCTACATGACTACAAGCATAAATCAATCCAACAAAGGTTACTTCATTTGGCTTTACTCCGGCTGAAACCATCTCATCATATAAGGCCAATGTTTCTTCAGCTTGCCCGTGCTGAGCTGTCCCAACTATGATTGAAGTCCATGAAACCACATCTTTTCGTCTCATTCTTCCAAAAATGTCTTTCGCTGCAATTATATCACTACATTTTGCATACATATCCACAATTGCGTTGCTTATAAACAAGCAAGATTGATAGCCAAGGGCTATAACAAGGCCATGAATCTGCTTTCCAAGCTCTAACACTGCAAAATTAGCACAAGCACCAATGATGCTTGAAAGAACTAAAGGGTCTACTATATCCACACCTTCTCTTCTCATTTCAATAAATGAATAAAACGCATCAATCTCATTACTACTTTGCACCAGTCCAGATACCAAAGCAGTCCAAAGAAACAGGTTTCTTACCGGAGCTTGCTCAAAAATCTCCATAGCATCCCTTTTCCTTCCACTTCTAGCATACGCAGAAAGCATGGCAGTCCAGGAAACCGAGTTTTTCAACTTGATTGAATCAAAAACCGCACGAGCATTATTGGGTAATCCACATTTCGCATACATGTCAACCAAAGATGATTTAACAACATTGTCATCACAAAACGGAGATAGCACGAAACAGGCATGCACTTGTTTCCCTAGCCTAGTAGCACCTAGGCTACCGCATGCCTTGACGAGGCTAGCAAACACGAAATGGTCAGGCTGCAACTTATCGAGGGCAAGCATGGTGGGGAAGATGGAGACAGTTTTCTGGGGGAGGTTTGCTTGGTTGTATGCTGTGAGAATCGATGCCCATGAGACGTTGTCTCTTTCTGGCATTTCCTCGAACAGGTGATGTGCATATTGAACAAAACCGCATTTGCCGTAGGTATCTATCAGAGCATTGGGTAGAGGGCCGTATTGATGAAGACCAAGTTTGATGATTTGGGCATGCAATGTTTTGGCTGTTAGTGCAGTTTGGTGTCTGACACAGACTCTGAGTTGGTGAAGATAGTGAGAAATTTGCATTCATCAGCTTGCTTTTTAGTACCAAGTTTTAATGATGAAATGGCCTCACTGCAGACCAACGGTCTGTTTTTTTATTTGTCGTTTTTATTTTTTTTAATTATTATTTAATATCAGTTATCACTCTCACTATGAAATAATAATAAGGCCTGATTATTTGAACCTATCTAAATATTTGGTAAATCAACGCACTTAAAAAATTTATTAATAAAATTTAAAAATTTATTTATTCAACCATCCATATATCTAATATACTCTTTTTTTTTTCTTGTGAAATACTCTCTGCATCTATCTTCTTCAAAACAAAATAACTCAAATTCAGGAGTGCTTATAAATTTTTGTTTCGTACACTAATCATATTTCAAAATTTTTAATTTATTTTAGTTCTTATATTTTAGGCTACTTGAGAAATAATTTTTTAAATTAACCAATAGAGTATTTTTGTGATATCAAATAACTTCACCATAATAATAATGCTCATTAATTTATCAAAGTAATTCTGAAATAAAATATAAATTAATGCATTATGGCTACTTTAATAAATTAATATCTTTTAAAATTAACAACAAAATATCTTGAGAAATTTTTCAAAATATGGGACTTAACTACCATTAAACATAAAATATATGAACTAAACAATCATTTCATTAACCAAAACTAAAAAATAAAAATAATCTCACCCTTCAAATAATAGTTATAACTTGAACGAAACAAAAAAAAAAAACTTAAGTATATAACAAATAACCATGATTGTGTTAGATTTAAAAAAAAAAACATAAATAATGTAACTGTTATAGCTAAAATTATAAATTATTATATAAATTATTTTTTTAATTTTTAATTTTCTATTTTAAATAATTAAATACAATAAATACTCGATAAATTAATAATTATAAGACCATGAAAACTTTATTTATTTAATGAATAATAAAATATCAATAAATTAATAATTATTAATTTATGAATAAATTAATAATTCATTCATTCATAAAGATAATATCATGTTCATAATAGAAATTTTTATAAAGTACAACGGTAGTGTAACTAGATAATGTAATATATTATGTTGTATGATGCAATTTTAGTTGAATTTTAATTAAGTGAATCAATCACTTGATAATCTTTTGATTAAATTGTATAGCTAAATGACAATGACAAAGTAACTCATTAAAAAAGACTTTTTAAAAACAATATTTAACTCATATAATACAACAATTTCTCATTTAAACAATAATGACCAATAAAATGTATAAAACATTATGTCAATGTAACAAAGATCAAACATATCACATATATTTATTTTTAAATTGATGCAATTTTAGTTGAATTTTAATTAAGTGAATCAATCACTTGATAATCTTTTGATTAGATTGTATAGCTAAATGACAATGACAAAGTAACTCATTAAAAAAGACTTTTTAAAAACAATATTTAACTCATATAATACAACAATTTCTCATTTAAACAATAATGACCAATAAAATGTATAAAACATTATGTCAATGTAACAAAGATCAAACATATCACATATATTTATTTTTAAATTAGTTAATTATTAATTTATATATTAATTGGGTCTTATGAAAAAAATAAAATCTTTTCTAAAAAATTACTATGTAACAAATTAAGTGAATTATTAATTTATTATGTTGACACAAGCAGGACCGATACAAATTATTATTTATTCAAAGTTATCAATAGATATGGCTAAAAATAAGACCCTCTATACTAAAAAAATAATATCATTTGTCCCAATCTTTGAAACAGTTTATTTTGATACGTGTTTGTCAAAACCTTATGCCTGCAAAGCTATACCCTCCAGTTTCGGCTGCCAATTTAAGTTTCACTAACATAACAACCATCACGTAAATACTATCAAAACCATAGCAATTAGCTTGTATGTCATTATTATACAAGATCTTTTTACCGGAACTAAGCTAGGGCTATGCCTATAGACCTTTGAATCGATACATGATTTGATTTACAACAAATAGAAATACGACTGGTCAGAAATTTAGTTGTAGAGATTTTCTATTTCCTCTCTGAATTGAGCAACAACTCTGTCCCTTCTAATTTTCATGGTTGGAGTCATAAGACCACTATCAATCTGCAATCAAAGGGGCATTTAAGTTAAATGATGCAACAAGTTCAAATGAAAGTCATGACACTGCTAAATTGCTAGGCATAGAAAGTTTACCGTAAAAGGTTCATCTACAACAAGAATTGGTCCAATCTGAAAAGAACACTCGGATGTCCTGCATGAAAGTCGATCACAATGACCATACTGCATAAGGCTCATTGAATTTCTTGTTAAATGGACTCAAGTCAATCATCTGTTTTTCCTAATTACAAAACATCTTTAAATAATTTCTGTTATTAGTTTTGTATCCAGAAAGCATGTTGCATCAAATTTACTGCAAATGAACAACGGAAAATCAAATAAATAACCACAAGAATACTTGATAAAAAGCTTTAAAGAAATACAACTTACGCAAACAAAACATATCTACAGGCACATAAAATTCTTATCAAAATTAGCAAGGAATAATTCAGGTTGTGTGTTACCACTTCCGCAGTTCTCTATATAACAGACTAATTGTGTTTTCTTTGCTGAGCTCGGTGGCATCAGCATCTACAATGGACAGCCTTTTTGCTGCCATTAGCACCTCTTCTTTATTTGGAACAATGATAGCTCCAGGGCGGCGTTGATCCTGCATTGCACGGATGCCACTCAACTAAATAAAACTATTAAGGATGACAAAAATATGGAAGAAGTGTATAAATAAATATATACCTGCCCTATAACAACAATCTGCTGAATAAGACTGCTCCTCAAGGCAGCTTCTTCAAGTTCCAGGGGTTCAACATTTTCACCTAATGTCAAACATATCTTTCATGAATCTAAGTAATTATTTACGAGCAGAATGCCTAAACATTTTGAGAAAATTAACTGTTCTAGCAAAAAAGAACAGGATAATAGAAAAAAACTAAGAATTGTGAGCAAGCATGCAACAACTTTATAATAAATAAGCAGCATGGAATATGAAGAGTGAATCACTCTGACTAAAGGGCAAAGAGAGAAGTAGAAATTCATTTCCAACCTAAGACAAACTGTTCATTTAACAACTTTTCCACTGAAAAGGAAATTTCACTAGTAGATACTAAGTAAAATAAAATACGTTAATCACCTGGAAAATACAAAAGAAGAAACAAAAAGAACACTAAATATCTCTGAAGTTGGAAAATGGGTATTGATTTCTTGACCAAAGTTTGATCACGGAAATTAAATTAAACAGCCTTTAATGTTAAAAAAAGACTTACTTCAAACTTAAGCATAAGAACAAAATTTAAAGTGATAAAAATCAAGCCAGGATAAATAGGCAATTGAGATCGATATGTGGGAGTATATTTTTTAATCCTCTTCATTGGTATACTTTGATCTCAGTGATTTATTTGGCTAACAAGATGGATTATATAAAGATAGATGGTTGTTGATCCATACAAACCCAGAACATATTTCTTAGTTAGTTATCCTGCCAAAAGAAATACATCAGACACACAGACAAAGGATCTATACATTTTCATGTTTTATCATCCAAGGAAACATGAAGACCTCAGTATACCTGTTGAAAGAACTATAGTGTCCTTAGCACGTCCTTCAAGAACCAGTACACCTCCACAACGAAGACTTCGCCCTCTTGAATGGTGAGGAGCAATCCAGCCTATGTCACCAGTATTTAGCCAGCCATCCTCATCTAAAGCTTGCTTTGTAGCAGACAGATTCTAGTCCAACAATAACATAAAATCATCAAATTAGACATAATGATCAATGAAAGATAAGAATTAGATGCTACACTAGTTTGTATTAGGGGTAAAATTGTGATAAGATTTGAGTCTCCTTTTACTCAAACTTATGGTCACGGGATGAGTATTTTGTGCAGTACACCAGCGCAGCACTTAGACAACTCTCACCCAAAGTCGCTAAGTGAGCCTTGAACTTCTCACTGTCTAAGTCAGGATGCTTGTGGGAAGAGATAGAGAGAAAGAACGACTAGAGAGCAATTGAGCCAAAGAAGAGAGTTTATTATTCAAAGTGTGTGTACAAGTAAGTTGCTATACAATGCTTGAGCATGTAGAGAATGCTTGGAATTGCTTGAATGAAATGTTAAGAGCCATGCCTATTTATAGGGAGGCTTGCAACATTCTAGAACATTCTATCCTAGAGAATTTTCATGACTTATAGAACTCTTATTTCTACTAATCTCTACATCTACAACTATCAAAAAGATGCTAGAGAGCTCTCATTCTACCACTCTTGAGAGTTCCTAGATATTTACGAGTTAAAGAGAGTTCTAGAGTTAGAACCTTCCAGAATCAAGACTTGCAAGCTTGTCTAGTCAACCTCATGGCTCAAAATTGGGCGGTCCATAGCATTATGCTTTCTGATCTACCCAAATAAGTGCTATTATGATAATCTAAACGTTGTGGATATTGTAAAATACAATTAATGAGGAAAATGCACACACACAGAGTGAACACCACTCTCACTAGGGCATGCAAGACAAATGCATTAGACCAACATATAAAAAGTCAGTTTTAGAGGGAAGGGGAAATGGTTTTCATATCGACAATAGTAATGTAACAACTATGGGCCAATTTCCATATCCCCTTCTTCAAATGTATATTTCAAAAAGGTTTAAATGACTATATAAAGGAAAAACTCAAAAAAGAAGGTGCAGAAGTAAACTTTTTCTATGACAATTGATAATGCATCAGTTGTGAACTAAAATGTTGTCGGTTTTATGAGAGACAGAATTACCTTGTAGTAACCTTTCATCACTTGTGACCCCCTAACTTTCACAATGCCTTTTAAGCCAGGTGGTAGCACTTCATTGGTTTCAGAATCAACAATTTTGATTTCAGTGTGCTCAATTGGATGACCAACTGATCCAAGAACCTTCAATGGTTAAATCTGTGACATTGTCATATGATGTACCCTCTATCCAGGACAGATAATTAAAACCAGAAGAACAGCAGATAATGAAAACTGGATTTATCAAAAGCAAAAGAAATGCAAAGTGAAAAGGGTTCATCTAAAAAATGGTGGGCAAATATAAACTAGAGAAATAATTGATAATTAAAAATAAATTTTCTTAATTGAATGAACTAAAACACATTTAGAGATGTGCAAATATTCAAGATAAATATGCATATTACACATTTAGATAAAAAAGAAGTTAGTTCTTGTTTTAGCAAACTCGGTGTTTTTTCCCATTTGGGAGGATCTTCACTGGATTTTGTTGATCTTTGCAAGTAGAAAAGCTTCTAAGGAAGCTGAGGAAGTATAGCTTAGTCTGTGGTAGCTTCAGAATCTACTTTCAATTTATATCTTGTGGTAAAAAGTATAATAACTGAATTATGAGAAGTGTTTTATATAGCTTAAATGCAATCACATGCACCAACTATACGTAAAAAAATGGTTGAAATAAAAAGTAGACATGTCTTACATTACAGGTAGGGCGTCGAGCAGCAACGACAGGAGATGATTCTGTTAAACCATATCCAACCTGCACTTTCACACCGATTGCCTGCATTTCCAGAACAACACTATAAGAGTCCATTAAGCAGAAATCTCTTCTTCAGTTAGCAAAGAATGAGAGTGTCTAACCTCATAAAACAGATCAATATGCATGGGCAAACTACCTCCCCCACTTAAACCAGCCTGCACCATGCCAGAGTTAATGGAAACATCAACATCTACATATTTTCGTAGAAAACAAAATAAAAAGAAATTAAGATTCGCTAGTTAAAAAAAAAAAGGACAGCCTATCATCACAAAACATAGATAAGGAATCAAATGCACCGTCAGTTGAAAGCAGCTATGAACAATTTCGCAGTGTTCTGCCAACAATCCAATTTGTTTGAAGCAAAGAGGTGAATTGAAATAAGGTGATCATTATGCAACTCCAAGAGAAGAGCATAGTGTTATACACTTTCCATAATATTACGTGCTAGCCACAAATACATCGTCAAATATTAGGAGAAACAGACCAGATAACTCATCAATGAAAGATAATACCTTTGAAATTCCAATAGCAGATCGAATTTTATTGTACACAACCTTCTCAGCCAAAAAATGCAATGGCCACAAGATTGTAGAAACGATTCTTGCCCACAACCAATCAATCAGTGCAACAAGATATGAAGGTTGTTTCTGATTTCTGGTTAAGCAAAACCCCTGGAAACAAAACCAGTTATAGATATTTTTCTAAGAATAATGTTAGGGATCCCAATAATTGAGTCCTAGCTTGAATACCAACTCATGTTGCATTTACTTAGTGAATTGTAGAATTTTAATTGATGTGTACCATGGAAATAGTGAAGCATTCACAAAATTAAAAATGAATTAAGTAGGAAGTGCAACGTCAGCACAAAGTTTGGGAGGAGCTGTGAACCACAGGTAAATTCGTTAGGTGAAGCTATTTGATCTTGTTGGCTATAAAATAAGCATCTATTGTGAATTTATCCTTCCAGAGAGGTTTACACTAACTGAAATGAATGTGGTAATAATTGCCTGATATACAGAGCCATTAAGTGCAAGGATTAAGCCAGAAACAATTCCTAGTGTCATACCTCATAGATTCGCTTGAATGCTGTATATGCCAAACTGATCTTTATAAGTGTACGTGCAACAATTCTACGAGCAGCAGAACTCGTGGAAATCTGTTTCTGAATCCCACTTCAAAAGAAATAGAAAAGTCTTTAAGGAATGCCCGAAAAGCAAATAGAATAACCAATCTAATTACGCCTGGTAGTAAAGTAACAAGCCAAGCAGGAAATCCAAATTTTGTGAAACATAATTATCATTTTAAGTAATGGACTCAGAATTGTAACTGAAAATATCAGAAGGTGCATAACTACGAAATCAGCAAACCAGGCCAGCAAAATCTAATAATTTGATTCAGATTTTCTCACATACGAAATTTCAAATTTGAAATTTATCCCAGTGCATGACCTTTTGGTGTATTTAAAATCTTGAAAAACCCCCTCATCCAAAATCTATTTCCGATGCATTGACATAAGAAATAAACTAAAAGTGTGCTTGTATTTGAGTCCACGTGACAAGTCCAATAAAACTTGGCCATGCATGTAAGAAGGCAATTCTAAGCATAAAGCTCAATGGTTTCTAAGCATTACGGACAAGTAAGATCTCAATGGCTCCCAAAGATTAGTAAGCTTTTTGGAGTATGAATAAAATGATAGAAATTTCAGAAATCTTTTGGTTAGCGAGTCACAAACTTATTTGGACAGGTATTATAATTCATAACACAAAGTTGATTTTCTAGAATTTCGAGTTGCTATTTTGTTTTGGGTTTGGCCACCATAAATAGAGCCTTCTTTTTTATTTTCAAGCAGACTTGAAGATCATTTGGAATGGGATAAGATGCTCTCCCCTTAAATTCCTATGTTGCACAACACCCCCACCCGACCCCGATTTTTATCCCCTTTCTTGTGGTTTCTCATCGGCTTCCTGCACTATCTCTCCCCTTTCTATCAGTGTTATCTTGTGGGGCAAACATCATAAATCATTTCTCACTACATACATGATACTTGTAAAAGAGGACATACCTGTACAGTGTCTCATATACTAAAGGAACAGAAATCATGTAATGCGGTTGGTACCGTTGTAAATCATCCTATCAATGAATTAAAAAAACAACAAAAAAAAAGTCAACTACGGCATATTGACATGGACACCAGATGGTGTGAAATGACAAATGCAATAATATGTGAGCATATCCAGTGAAATAATCCTGTATAAAATGGTAATTTTTCATTATTTCATTATTCAAGATTACTGAAATAACTTCAAGGTATAACGTGAATGGTAAAAAAAAAAAATTAAGAAAAAACACAAATTACAGAAAAATACCTTCAAGTTTCTCACGACTGTGTACATTAGCTCAATTCCATGAGAAAATATGAAATACCCACAAGCTCGCTCATATACATGCCAAGGTGGAAGCATGCTCAGAAATTTATCACCATTCTCAGCAGGTACGATATCATATAGGCTTCTTATCTGAAAGGTAATCATCTTAGGAATTGGCATCCAAGTATTCAATCAATTAAAAAATAAAGAAATAGGTGAAGGTCCCTTCCAGAAAAGCATAAAATTGTAAAGATGGCTTCGAACATTGAAAAGAAGCTTGATATGTAAGCATGTCCATGAAATAATCTTGTTTAACAGCTTTTTCAGAAGCAACCACTACCAAATCACTAAAATGATAAGAGCAAATATTAAAAATCTACCACTAATTTCCAACTATCATTCACTGATAAAACAGTTAACAAGTTTGATAAAGAACTTCCAATAGAGGGGAGATGGTGATGGTTAGCCAATGTTAAGGGAGGTATCCAGTTGGTTCCTACTCTGAGATAAGAAAAAGAAAGATCTAGCCCCATAGAATCATCAAGGAAATAGGGAAGCATTTGTACAAAGTTTGATATGCCAAAACAATTGCCAATGATTTGATATTCAGTATTTCATATTGGTATTCATACAGTGGTTAAAAAGTAAAAGAAGTTCCTAAAAGCACAGGACTACAGACTGATGCTTCCAAGGAGGAAGGAATGATGCAGACATTAAGGGAACCTTTGGTTGTCGGATGGAATTGGATTCAATATGATTGATTATGATAGGATTGGATTGGACCAAATCAGATTATAATTTTTGAAAAAAAAAAAGGGTGCAGCAAGAGAATTAGATTATATTTAGTTTCATCCCATGTTTGATGTAATATATGATTGACTGTATTGTATGTATAATCATAGCATTAAATTATTTAATTTAAAAAATTAATTAGATACTTGAATATTAATTGAATAATAAATTTAAATATGTATCTTTAAAATTATATTATAATTTAATGTGAAAAATAAATAGATTATAATATTCATAATAATACTTAAATTAATAGTGTTATAAGTTGAATATATTTCTATTTATTATGATAAATGTCAATTATATTTTTTGCATTATTTCTTATTTATTTTATTAATTAAAATATCTTTTAAGATATTTATTGCACATGTATGTAATTTCAAAATTGATTAAGTAGAACTGACTTGTAAAATCAATCCTAACTAAACCCAATGCCCCTAAAGGGAAAAATTTTCTTATTTTATGAGATTATCATGTTGGCCAAGGATAAGCAATCTTAAGAATCTTGAATGCACCAAACATGGGATACGATTGAATTTGTTTCAAATAGTCCAATCCTAAGTGTTTATCTCGAAACCAAATGCATCTTGAAAGTAAATTTGACCTAACTCGTATACTAAATGAAGAATTTCACAAATCAAGTTAGGCAGGATGGGGTTATCAAACAAAGAGTTAGCCAGTCAAGATTCTACATGCAAGAATAACGAAATGTTCCCATTTCCATCACTCTTGGACTACTCTCTGCTTAAAGAAGGTAGAGTGCAGGAATGCAACAGCCTGCAAATAGATTCCTGTTAAGGAGGAAGATATGTGCATAACCAACGAAGGATTCTTGACGATGGTTATTTACAGTTATTCAGATCGTACAAAAGGAGATCAGAGTCCATTGAGAAACAGGACCAATTAAAGTTAAACAAGCCACCCCCATCAGGTTGTGATCCATAAAATATTAGGACTGAAGAGTGAGAGCAAACTGATCTGAGTGATTTAAATCACCTAGCAGATACCTTTGGAAAATAATGGTGCATTTACTTCTTGAGAATCGGAATGGGCATGAATCAAAATGAACTGGAATAGAAATGGGTTGGAATTGGAATAATAAATGAGAATCAGAATAAGTTGTTTACTTGAGCTGTAGGAATTGGAATTAGAATCAGAATCAACAATATTCTCATTGATATATTTACTTTTGTCTTTTAATTAGAATTATACAAGTGGTTCTACTTGTATAATTACAAGTCAAAAAAATATCATTAGTTAAGATTATGTATTTTTCACTTACAAAATAAATAAGTATACATTTTTTAATGAAATATATGCAAGTTTATTCTAACATTGAGTGTAATACAACGATTTTTTAATAAACTACTAATTATTATTACTACTAATACAAATAAATATTAATAGAAGTAGTAACAGAAATAGTAATAATAATAATAACAATATTCTTATTTTATTATTACTATTAATAATTATTATTGTTACTGTTATTACTATTATAATTGTTGTGTTTATTATTACTACTACTACTAGTATTATTATTATTATTATTATTACTACTACTACTATTATAATAGATTATTATTATTATTAGTAGTAGTAGTAGTGTAATTAATAATTATTATTATTATTGCCATTATAAATATTATAACAGTAATTATTATTGTTATTTAATTTTGAAATAGGGACAAGATCAGAATTTTAGAAATCAGGGGAGGGCACAATGGTTGGGAATCCCATTCCCACCTCCCCTGGTAATTCATTCCCAAAATTTGGTAGGCCCCACTGACTTCATTCTCATTCCCAAATGCAAAATAAGCAAGCAAACAATAGAATCATTCTCATTCCTCCACTCTGATTCCCCAATCTGAGAAGTAAAAGCACAATAAATCTACTAGGGCTAGCATAGCTCTTAATAGTTTAGTTAACTGAATTATTGAACTTATCAATAAAATATCAACCACATCCTAGAAGGTTGTAGTAGTAACTTAGCAACTATGATTTAGGAGAAACTACAAATATTTTCCCCCCACCAATTTCTCTTTTACAGCCTCAGCCTATAAATTAACAATATGCATTCGTTTTGCTAGAAAAAGAAAAGGAAATAATACATGCGGCTGTTGAGAAATTAATACCACCAGAAATATAAAGAGAGAAACAAAACACTTGAACCTGGTGCAACAGATTCTTATGCGTAAGCATAACGCCTTTTGGATTGCCAGTGGTTCCACTTGTATATACAAGCGTAGCAATATCATCAGAGCTGATGGTTTCATATTTGTAGTGTTTCCCTGCAATCATACTAGTTAAAATAGGGTAAAGAGAAAAGCATAGAATACCACTGTAACTGAATTGCATTACCATTGAGTTAGTACTTTACTTCTATGGTGCTAAATTTAAAACATATAAGGCCAGCTCAATGGCAATAAAGCCCTAATAACCACCAAAAAATTGACACACCACACACCTTCAACACTCCGCCTCAAGTTGGAGCATAGATGTTTTTAATGCCCAACTTGGACAAGGATACAGGCATATTCTTCTATTGTGCACAACTATACCTTCAACTTCTTCATTACTGTCAACCATTTTTTTTTTTCGCTCGTGTTTTACTCACTTGCAATAAACAAAAATAATATCCTAACATGCATTCAACACAACTAATTTTCTCATAAAGTAGAGATGAGTCAAGAGACAGAGATCAATCTGACTGCGAAAATAAACAAAAGATAGACATCAAAACTGGGTTTTTACACTTGACAGATACATACCCAGATGAGAGACAACAGTAAGGAAAACCATACTTTGCAGCAAGTTCACATTTGAAGCAGTGAGAAACAGCTGAGAAATAGACATATGAGATGAGTAAATTAGGCTAAGACAAAACGAGAGAAAAGATAGCCTTTTTGAGAATTACAGCAAGATCTTGAGACTGGGCTAAGGAGATATAGTGCAGCGTCAACTATGTACATACAAGTCCCTGGGTCTTTAGGGTGTAATAGATTGTAGGATGGCTGCTCGAGCAAAAAGTGTTTGACAATTAGGTTATTTTTTATCTTTTATATATATATATATATATATATATATATTAGGGTTGTTCATAATCAAATCCAATCTGCTCACTCCGTTTGATCCGTATCCAAACCATAAAATCCAGTTTGTGGATTGGTAGATTGGATTGGATTAAAAATTTGAAAATTTGCAATCAGGGAATCGGATATGGATTTACTCGCAAAAATCTGCAAATCCATAAAAAAAATTTAAAAAAATATTTATTTAATTAAAAAAAAAACTTGTAAATGTGACATTATTACTTAATAATAAATAAATAAGTTAAAATATAGTTACATTGACACCATATTATATCTTATCCGATAATAATATAAAATGACAATAATTAAATAATTCAATTAAATAAATAAATAAATATAGCTTTAGTAAAAATTTCAAAGTTAAAATTGATATTGTTATTCTATTTTTTTAAAAAAATTGACATTGTTCTTTTGTCGTACATGTAGAAAGATTTTCAGAGCTGAAAATTATAAATTTGATGAAACTTGGTAGCATTTGATAGGATAGTAATGATAAATATTTATTAATCACTTTTATTAAATAAAAATTTTTATTTGTTATTCATTTCAATTATGTCTATTTTGTTAAGATTAAAATACAAAATATAAATTGGAGGTGGACATTTTGATAGATCATCTAAGCTCTCAAGTTTCAACTTTTGTACAGATTGAAATTCATAATTTAGTTAATTTTCATGTATTGATCTACACCAATAAGATTTTTTCTTTTTAGTATGTTATATTTTGAAACTTTGAATGTATTATTTTAGCTTTATTTAAACAATTAATTTATTTAAATCTTATTCAATTTTAATTTGATCAGGTGTAAGAATATTTTTATATTAGGTTTTTTTATTTGATTAGTTCGTGGATTGAACAGAATTAAAAATTTTTAGTCCACGAACCAATCCACAAAATGGTAGATTGGATATGGATTTGATCAAATTCGCATCTGATCCGTAGATATATGTATTGGAATTAGATTGAATTTCTCCAATCCGTAGATCGGATTGGATTGGATTGAAAAGTTATAATCCACAAAATCATGGATCGGATATGGATTGATGTTCAATCTACAAAATCTGACCCTCGAACACCCCTACACACACACACACACACACACACACACACACACAACACATATATATCAGTAAGTCTCTAATATGGATGTCCTCATTTTAATAAAAAATAGTGTCACTAAGAGACAAAAAAATAAATAAATAAAGTTTTTAATACATTGGAGTTGAGGACGTTTGCTCAAATTTGTTACATCTAATCATCTTTTTCTTCATTATTTTGTGGACTCAAAGTTGTGGAATATGTTGTGCAAAGAGACTAACATTTTGTAGGTCACACCGAGTTCTTGTGATTCTATTCTTATAGAAAATTCATTTGCTTTTAGTAAAGGAAAAAAGGTCAAAACTCTTTGGAACTGTGTTGTGGCAGCTCTGTTTTGGGTAATATAGCAGGAAAGAAATCTTTGTATTTTTTAACAGAAAAATTGTGAGATAAAGTCCGTCTTTCAGCTCGTTGTGGGCTTCAGTTTCTAAGAAGTTCCATAATTCATCTTGGTCTTCACTCATTTAAAGCTAGGAGAGTGTTTTGAGCTAGGTTTCTAGGCCAGTCTAGTATTGTAGAGGGGTGATTGGTAGTAGTTCTCTTTTTATTAAACTAATTCCTTCTCTTTTTATTGAATTACTTCCTTTTGTGCACTTGTTGATATTTTATTGATCTTCTTTACATGTTTAGTTAAATAGTAATCTTTTCACCAATAATATCATGTACTAATATATGAAACTTTGTTTGACTATTGTAAGATTGGTTGTGTGATGTTTAATCCAATGCTCTTTCATTTTATGTTTTTAATTAATTGGATACATAAAATGCTTAGGAATTACATGGTAAAGCAAAAAACAACCAACCTATCTAATTTGTTACACTTGAGCTTAATTATTATATCCATGAAATGACATAGAGTGATTTTGAGTTGTCACTCTAATTTTGGAATTGATAAGTAACAAATTGCTAAGTTAGACTGTGATGGATTCTAAAACCCTGTAACTCCAACTAGGGTTAAATTGTTTGCTCAATTTTGTTTTGTGCCTTTACTTTCAGTTATTCCATAAAAATACAATTCTATGTTGAACTTGACTAGAATTACAATTTACTTAAATTAAGATTTGGCTTTCTAAATTCTATCGGTCTTTCTGTGTTCAATCTATAGCTCCCTTTTCTAAATTTGTACAACAAGAGCTTAGAGCTTTACATTCTGCAATGCTTCAAAAAATTTAAAATTTAGAGGCTGTTTACAAAGCTCTGGAGGGTAGCTTTAGTTCGAAAAGCTTAAGGCTCAAAAGCACTAAAACTAAAATAGCTTATAGATAAAATCTGATTGCAACAATCTAAAATATATAAAGAAAATTGAAAGATTAAAAGTCAAATCAAAATAATTCTGATGAGGAACAAAGGGACAATAGAACAGAAAAACCAAGGCACCTACTTCACCAGCTCTCCAGAGTTTATCCATTAACCCACTAATAATAAGGTTCACTGCAACAATTTCAACCGCACAATAGAGTATAAGTTGCTATTTATAGTAGTTATTCTATCTCAATAGCAAGTTAAGACATAGAATCCTCCAAATTGACTACCCTAGCTTTTGCAAAGTCATTCATCTTTTGCTAGAAGAGTTAGCAACAATTGTATTTTTTAGTTAATCTAAACAAGCAAACATAAGCTCAAAAAATGCTACAAAAATGTCTTATGCTAAAGTCAAATATTCTAAAATAATTTATATTAAACAAAATCAACTTACCAGCATAATTAGAATCAGATAGAGCTTTACGGCTCTCCTGACCCAAATCTATTATCTCATTGTAACTGAAAACGGGTATCTCCTCAATAATATCAGGAGCAACAGATGATTTCTTCCCCCAAAGTAGAATGACAAATCTCATAGCTGCCTTTGAACAGAATGTTTCTGCAATCCGATTGAAAAATTGAGGATTTTCAACGGCAACTGCAACACTGTCATTACGACAACATTAAATTAGTACCTTCAGTAATTCAAAGAAGAATGAATCTACAGGAGTTGTCTTTAGGTACCAACTGTAATACCACCATGTTACTAAAAAATGGCTGATCAAAACCAACAAAATCATCTGAATTCAATCCCCTATAGGAATCAGCTACCTATTAGATGTTGAGAGCATCATTACTTCAAAAGTCAAAACACTGGCTTTGCAATGCCATTACATAAACAAAATGACATACCTGTAATGTTACAACTGTCAACAAAAACCTGAAATCTCTTATACAAAACTCAAAAACTTTTAACACAAAGATTAAAACAGCCCCAACACAAAAGTCAAAAGCCTAATTTCAAAACTCTAACACAAAACTTGAAATCTCAGCCGTGTAGTACTGAATCCCCATTTTCATATATGTAGGGATACTGTGAATGAATCAGTAATAATTAGAGAGTTCAGAGGAGTGAAGCTATTCATAGAGAACTTCTAGTTTTTCGAGTGAACATGATCATAATCGATGAAAAGATTAATCAAGGAGTTCCCACCACGATAATTTTTTTTTTTTTGGGAAAATGAGATTTATTTTTTGAAACAATGAAAATCCATCAATGCAATAAATTCTGATATTTTTTTTAAAAAAAATGATATAGCTCTAAGCAGCTGTATCCTCTGTACTATCTAGCAACAGAATGAAAAGTAATGTTTTCCTAAACCTTTCAGAGTGATTGTATATATGTAATAGTTCTTCAACAGAGGACCTCGAGCCCCTCACCACATTGATTGCACCGGTTGCCAACATTCCTAGGAAAACATAACCGAAAAATGAGTTCAAATTACTAAAATTGAACTACAAATAAGGTTATAGTAGCCAAATAAGAATAATTTTACATGGACACTTATTAAGTATCAATAACGTTTTTTAAGGGTTATTGCCTCTAGAGAGAAATTTTTTAGCATCTACTCTTCTTTTATTGACTAGTCAGTAGAGGTGTTAAGACGCAACAGTTCAGGCCAGGAGTCCCTCTAAATTCATATCCTCAGCCCAGGACATGGAGGGATGGAGTGGTCGCCACATGCAAACATGGTAAATAAGTCCTAAGATGTATACAAGATTAGAACTATATTTGAGCTTGAATAGGCATAACCATAGGACCGATAGTTTTAGGACTTTATTGCCAATTTAAGCATATGTGCTGGGCCATTCATAGTTGAATTTTGTATTTGGAAGCATTTACCATGCCATAGAAAAAATAAATAAATAATAAAAAGAAGAAAAAGAAAAGAGCCAAGAGAGAGTGAGAGAAATTAAAAGTAAAAAAAATAATGGGTGCATTTGGGGCTCTCTTCGCAAAATAGTTTAATGTTCTCCAAACTTTGCTTTCTGGACTTGAAAATTAGAAAATTATTCCAAAATTATAATCAAAATTTTATTCTTTAAATTTCAACAACTACCTCACCTTGAAACAAGCATTAGAAATGCATTTGGAACAGTGTATTAACAACTGCAAAATAGGATCACTCATTTATCTGTAAGAAGCATTAACTTAGAAATACCATCAGACTAATGTGGTTGACTAGCCTCAACATCATCCTCACCCCTTCAGTTTGAGAACAAATGATGAATTAAAAAGCCAGGGAGTTTTTGCAATAATAGCTGGATTTAGTTCTCTTTACTTATGCCAGATGGCACAAAGGGTATGGTGTTGGGAAGATGTTAAATAAGGGAGGATGACTCAGACAATAATAACTTGACAGAAATAAGTATTATCCCTGAAATTAAGTTCTTGGATTCCAGGATCTTGACTTTGCATGAAGAACATTATGGAAGATGCAACATACCTTACAATGGCTGTGAAAAATAACTTAAGACTTCAATCAAATTTAGTTAATTTTCGGAAAGGGGAAAATTCAAAATAAAATAAAAGGAAAATGAGATGCAAAGAAATTTGAAGCATACCAACATGGATCGGATGTTTTGCTCATTAAAATCTCAGTTAATATATACAGGATAAGGTTAGAAGATTTAAGAGACCATATCATCACAATTATTAAGGAGGTCCAGAATTAAAAATAAAAAATAAAAAAGAAGAAAAAAGCGAACTGGGGAATTGTGTCTTTAAACTCATAAGCAAGGTAACATCTTGAAACAAACACAGATTTTTTAAAAAATTACATAAACTTTGTTGCTGGAATGGGAAATCCACAAGTTGAGGGTGTACAGTCATTTCAAAGAGTGCAAGAGTTCCAGGACTAGCTAAATTTCAGCATTCTAAACATACAAAGAAATGGGAATATTGTACTCTCACAAAAGGGATAACAACGAATTTGGAGAAATATATATTTTAAAAATCTGGTTGATAAAATGAGATAGGATGGAGTATTTCAATTTTTAATGAAAGGAACTAATGACAAGCTTGTTATGTAAGCATACTGGAATAGAAAAATTGGGGACAATAATGCTCCTTTTATCACCCCAACTAGTGGCAAGAAAAAAGAAAGAATTGAAAAGCCAGACACACCAAATACATATCTTCAAAAAGGAGATTCTTTACTCATTAAGAGGACAATAATTTAAGCATTTCGTGTAACACCCGTAAATTTTTTTAATAATAATAATAATATTATTATTATTTTATATTTATTAAATACCTTATTGAGAAAGGAAATAAACTCATTATTGGGTAAGGGTATTTAAAGGCTTGGCTTTATAAAAACTCTTTTCACGTTATTTTATTTTTTAAAATAGAGGCTAACAAGGAAACACAAATGGCAGCAAACATAGGAGCAAAGTCACATTTTTAATAGGAAGAGAAGAAGATTTTGATTGTGTTCCTGTTTGCTGTTAAGAAAGTTCTTGAGTTTTAATTTTATTTAGAGGGTAGGTAAGAATTTATAATCATTTGAACTTTTGGTTTTATTTGTGATTTTATGTGATTGATTGAATGATTTTGTGTGTAATATATTGATAAAATTGTGAAACTGTGAATAGTATGGATTGAATGTCATACGACTGCTGTTTTGTTGAGTCTCATGCATAAAACTTTATAAATTATTAAACTAGACATCTTTATCTGTCTAAAAATGTCTTTTTTTTTCAATAACTCACTGTGTATTAATTATAATGATTTTTCGAAGTTGGAACACTGGTGCTGGAAATTTCCGATTTTCAGCTGCAATTCTCAATTCTATAATTTATTTCGTAACCTAAACGGCCTCTGAAAATTCTGATAATTTTTATTATTGTACGTTCATGTCTAGATTTTGTATGATTAAATTCATAATTTTTGGCTTTATACAAAAATCATTGAAAATCATAGAGTTGGGCTGTCGCAATCCTGAAAATAGTTTTTCAGAATTACGAGGGCTCATGTTGAAGCAAGTTTGGGTTACTTTTTCATCATTAAATGACTTATAAATTTTAATTTGGATTCCCTACTGTCTCCTCTTATCATCAAAACTTGAATCACTATTTTTGAACTTGTAAAACAAAATATATAAATTTTCGAAATTGTCTGCAAATCTGAAAATTTATGGACAGGTTAGATGTTCTCAGAAATAAAATGCTTTTAAATAGTTTCAGGTGTCCAAAAATTATGAATTTTAATTATATGCTTTCTAAATGTGTCTACTGTAATTAGGAAAAATAAACGGATTATTTCAAGTATTAAAGAATATTTTATGAATTTTCAAAATGGTAAAGGTCCGTTTCCGTCAATGCTGGACAATTTTATTACTTTGGTGGAAGGTCAATATTCTGACTTGATTTTCATTTGTGCTTATTTTATGAATTTTTGTATGCAATGCTATGTATGTTCACAGTATCTCTGTAAATTTTCATGGCATCGAACATGTGCATAGGTCGTTAAAAATCAGCATGTATAGGATACTCACGTTTATGTGTAGAATATGTACAAGTATTGAGCTAGTATAACTGCCTATGAATTAAGGATAACTGAGATTATGTTTAAAGTTAGAGATGATATTGATAGGGATATTTTTATGATGATTATAGGGCGTGGGTGAGCTCGTTGATTTGTTCTTGAAGTATTTGACAGTTGATTGCTAAGAATCAAGGTAAGTAAATTCATGCATAATGTTTATTATAATTATATATGTAAATATCTATAAAAAGAATAATTTTGTTCGTGTGGATTGGCATTTTATGGTTTTGAAGTTATTTTACTATTATAATTTATGATAATAAGTTACATTTTGATTTAAAAGCTTATTAAAGTGCTTTCCTTAAATTGTTTTAAAAATGACTTTAAAACACTTGTTTTTCCATAAATTTTTTCTTTAAAAATATTTGTAACACCATGCCAAGAGTATTTTATCGAAACATTACTGCATGATTGATATTGAAGGACTAAACTGTATTTAAAATTTTGGCTCATTGTCCATAGTTACCGTTACTGATATAACCGAACAACTAGCTGTATTGTGCGCACTTATTGACGATTATTGCGGGGTAAAGTACCCTAACTGAATTACTGGCTTGGTCACCAAGAATACAGGTGAAGTTATGTGGCATGAACAAATTGAACAAATGAAAGGTTTTACTGATAAATGATTTCTTAAATGTTAATTCATTGAAAATGATTATCATGTTTGGAGTTTTAACCGTACATATATATTAGAATATAAAATGATTATTGGTTTCTGTTTTATAGTACTTCATAATGATTAATATGCGTTTTACCGTTGTTAGTAACCTTATGCATGAATTTGTTTACCAAGTTGACTGCTCACCCCTTGTCTCCAACATTTTGCAAATTGATTTTAGAGATTATGAGCTTTTGGGTTTAGAGAAGAGGATTTGTTAGCTGAAAACTTTGGCGTTATCTTGATGAATCATTTGTTGCTACTTTAGTTATTATTGTTATATTTATCATTTTAGAGATTCTGTTTTGATTATGGGCAAATATTGATTGTCTTTTATGGATAATAATAAGATTAATGTTATGAGGTTTCATTCCAAATTTCCCTTGGATTTCTTGGGTGAATTTGGGGTGTTAAATTTCGACTCAATTACACGGTAAGCATTCCACAGAGATTTGAGAGAGAAAGAGAGTACAACCATTTGCAGGTTGGGACAGCAGAAATGGGTGTCTATTTCTGGAGATCCATCAGTCAAGCACAAACAATACTCATATTTCACTTGTTTAACTTTAAAATATTTTCACCTTTGGTTTCAATTAGTTATTAAGGAAGATCTGCTGCATTAAGACAAGCAAAAAATACTAGCGGAAAACCGTTATCTACTATCACAACAAAATAAAAAGATATTGTATAATAACGCAGGCAACTGTACCATTCTAGACATATTTGCTGCTCATGATTTCAAATTTCTAAAATACACAACCAGAATTGCCATGGATATTATAAAGGTCTACTTCACCAATATGTATTAAAAATTTTAAATTAATATGTCCAAAATCCCAAAGAAAAAAGAAAAAAAAAAAAAGTAGCTACGCAAAGATACTAAATTGCTGCCTACCTTGATCTGCAACAAGCCATCGACACGAGTTATCTGAAAAGAGTGAAAGCTTCTCCTCTGGCTTTACCCCAATAACCCTTAGACCTTCAGCAAAGTCCAAAATTTCTTGCTCCAACTGCATTACGGAGAGGCATGTAGTTGAACAGAAAGCTAAAAGAAAGAATTTTCTCACAAAAATTGCACAAATTCAGAATCTAAAGAATCCAGTCCAACATACACATTTAATAATTTATCCTTCATACCTTAAAGAAGATTTCACAATGAAAGACATAAAATCTTTCTCCTATCAAAATCACAAACGTATCACATTTTTGGAGGACCATTAACTTGCAATTGATGTAAGAGTCCATATAAATTCTACAACCAATCTTGAAAAGTCATATTAAATTCCAGCAATGCCACCTACCAAACCAAAGTTTCACCTACCAAACTAAAGTTTCACCTAGTATATAAAGCAAATATAAATTCTTCGCACCATGAATCATGCTAAAATAGATAGACTTTTCTCCCGTCTTCAAAGAAAAGTAGAGGCCTTCCCCCTTGTACGCTTAAATAAAATTAACATCATATAAATTATGTATGTTGCTGTAATCCATTTAGCCACCTCATTGAAAACTATACTGCTTGACAGTATTGCTAAGCCACACAACATGACTGGCAAAAACTGGTTAAACTCCATCAACTTTCTCAATCTTTATCCCCTAGTATAGACAAAAGAGAAACAGCCCTGCCTAGCAACAAGAGAGATACCTAACCAAATTTTCTTTCCCTTTATACAAAAGACCCATTAATCTTCGCTGACCTTTAAGAAACTTAGAAATGAAGATTCTCAAGCCTCACAGTAAGTCTGTACATTACTAAATTAAAGGGAGTAAGCACCATCAGCCAAATGCAAAGACTTGTCATCATTTCAAGTCCAGGCCTGCTGATCAAGAACATGCAGAGCAGTTGTTCTGCTTGGAAATAAATCAAATTCAAACATTTATAAATGCTTGAACCTCAAAAAAAGACAACACACAGACAGATTTTTACCAAAGTCAAAGATAAAGGAAAACGATGTGGCAAAAAGCAATTGATTTTACGTAAAAGACTCACATGATAGCCAAACTAACCTGTTTATAAGTGAATTTCGAAGGTGGGTCATGGTATGGATCAATAACAGCAATACTATCACCATATTTATCAGCAGTGGACCTCCAAATGTCAGGAACTGCCTTCCATTCATCTGAGGCCAACCTACCATTACTTGACAATAATGCCCTTTCCAGAAAAGGTGAGCACCTTCTAATTTGCTTTTCCTCTGCAGTCTGTAAAAACATAAAATAAAATAAAATTCAAGTAAGGAGCTTTTTACCTTTTAAGTTATAGCCTAATGGCAGCTCAATTCCATTCTCACTTATGCGAACGTGTTCGAACCCTAGACTTGCTATTTCCATAATCAACTGAACTAACTGGCACCCAATTCAAGCAAGAATGGCTTAATAATCTGAACATTACTTCTATGAAATGTATTATTTGCAAAATGTACACATCAGTACCTTTTTAAGAGTTTCAAAATCTTACATAAACATGAAAAATTTTAAATTTAAAAAAATTATATATATCAGACTGTAATTATTAGAATTAATTATAGTTTAACAAAATCCCACAACATCAACATCAGCTAACACATACGCAGTAACTTGCCAATACGCTAAGTAATTAGAATTACCTTGGATTCATAGAAAACACGAAACCGGTGATTCCGACCAGTAATTTGAATCCCGGTGGCCGCAACGTCAACACAATTTCTAGTGAAGATTCTGAAGCCATGACGACGATAATCCAAAGAGCTCAACACCAGACTTGATGAAGAAGCTAACGACACACTCGCCATTTAATTTTCACAGAGAATATGCCTATGTCGGTTATATCAATTACTACGAACGAGCCAAGTCCCAAATAACAGAGACGAAATGAAAAAACTTCAAAATGCTTTAATTTTAAAGAGGAAATCAAAAATCGACAAAGCGCTGACGGTGTTCCCAAGCCACTGTAGATAATTATGCAAATGCCAAATATGTACCCTCAACTTCTTATAAAACTGGACATCTGATTTTACCTAGGGTATTTTCGTCTTTGTATTTTGAAAGGAATGAGATATATTAATAAAATATTTCCAATAAATTGGTCAGTAGGAGAGTGGTTGTTGAAGTCCACGGACAAATGCCGGCCAATTGGTCACTCATCGTTGACAAGTGACAACATAGCTTGTATGTACACATTCGGAATTGTAAAAAAATTTATTTAGATATTATTTACAACTACAGAAGAAAAAAATTACATTATATTTTTACAATTTTAAATAAAGATGAATTCCGAGAAATTAACTAATTAAATCCTTTTTCATTTTTTTTGACTTAAACCTCTTAACTATCTTTAACCACTAAAGTATTTTTAACATAAATTTAATTTCATTATTTTAATCTTATAAGATAAAACACCCACAAAATTGTTTTATTTTATTCAAAATTCTATATTTTCAAATGATTTTATCCATCCTTTTTTGTTATGGGACGTAAATGTGGTGCCAAATGGGATATGTATTTATTTTTACTTGTAACTTCTTTTGAATGAGAGCTAGAAAATATTAAATTCATTTTCTGCACTCATCTTTTGATTAAAACCTTTATTGTGAAATATATAATTCGCTCACATGTTTGACTTTGTTTTCTCCCTCTCTGTATCACTTTCGCTTATTAAAATTTATTTTGATAGGTGAAATAATATTACATTTAACACACGAAGTTGCTGCAGATCTTAATAAATCTAACCCTATATCTAACACAAAATAAATTTATTTTGATGGGTGAAACAATATTGCATACGAAATTATTATAGATCTTAACAAAAATGGCCCTATATCTGACACAAGATGAAGGATGAAAGGAACAAAACTCATCATGAAATGAAAAATAAAAATCTTTGTATCACTTTGAATTTATTGGAATTTTTCTAGTCAAATCTCATATAAATACAAACTGTAATAATAATAATAACAATAGGTAAGAGACGGATAACATGGGTGATAAAGAGTAAATGAAAGTGAAATTACGTTTATATTTGTTCTTTCAAATACGAAGGGTAAAGATTGCTTTAAGACATAAGGGCAGATTTAACAATTAATTTTATAGGAAATTATCTCTGCATTATCTCTATTTTATTATACAATAGAACCTCCAAATAGAAATACTCCATATAGGAATAATATCTTCATAGTAATAAAATATTGTGGTCCCAACTTAAGACTAGTTATAACTAGCAATAAACTACACATAAGTTATATTTTTATAAGTCTCATCTTAATAAACTTACCTCCACATAATAATAATATTTCAAAAATATATATCATGTTACATTAAATAATTAAGATAGAACAAAATATCTTTCTAAAGTTACTTGCGGTAATGATTTGTTATTTAAAGTTACAACTACATCTTTCAACTTACAGATATATATTAATTCATCACCAATATTTTTGGTTAAATATCTTTTGGTGGCATCGTTGATTTGTTATAAAAAGAATGCAATGTATACCTTTCGATGGCATATGTTTTATCATATAATATGCTATATATATATATAGTGAGAGAATATAATTTTAGATAATTAATAATTTTAAAGAGAATTTAAAATTTAGGATTTTAAGATGAGTTTAAATATCCCAACAAAACATTGATATGTGTATTAATTTTTTGAAACTATATATCTTTTTTTTATTAATATCTATCTATTGAATTTAACTCACTTACTAATTAATTTATTAATGTCTATACATTGAATTTGACTCACTTATTAATTTATTAATCCATGACATAATTTACCTCTATATTACTTGCATTAGGCATAATTAAGCAAAGATAATAATTTTTGTACTATGTCTCTATTGAGTTATAATCTCTTTATAAGAATAAATTTTTTCAATCCCAACAATATGATTATATAGAGGTTTTATTGTATATATATTTAAATACTACAAAATTTTGGCATATTTTATGCACTATATTTGTTTCTAAACTTGTATTAATCAACTACTTTGACACTTAGAATTTAAATAAAATATCATTCTACTCCTAAATGAATTACAAGACCATTATATCTTAAAAAAATTTTTAAAAATAAAAATATCTCTGAATTTAATAAAACAAATAAATCTCAAAATACAATATGTTAATTTTTGTAATTATAATTTTTAAATTATATTTTTTGTAATTGCGATTTTTATTATTCAAAGTTGGTTTATACTTTTATTATTTCAGGGATTAATTTAAACAATGAAAATCGTTTGATAATTTTGATTGTATGATTGATAATTTTTTTATTATTTTGAGATACTTGTAAAAAAAAAAATATTTGAGATGAGTATTACACGTTTTTAGGTCAAAAAGAAAAAATAATAATAGTATTTTATCAATTAATTAAGTGGTTATCACACACCCAATTTTTAATAATATTTTATCAATTAATTAAATGGTAATTATAATTTTTAAATTTTTTAAAATTTTGTAGGATAAAATGGTATTCTAATTCATTTAAGGGTAAAATGACTATTTTTTTTTAAATTCTTAATGTTAAAGTAATTGATTGATACAAGTTTAGAAACAAACGGGGTGCAAAGAATAAGTTAAAATTTTTATTGATTAGAAGTATATATGACAAAACAGAGGTGATACAGAGATAATTTTTCTAATATGTTTGTGCCCTCTATTTTATATTTTTGGGTTATAACCTACTCTAAGTTTTTGGCTCTCCAAATTTACTAATTTTATGTTATTAATTATCTATTTTATAAATTTATAGTTTCTGCCATTATTTATAGTGTAATCTTAAATCATGAACAATTAACAAACCTTTAGCCATTCAAAATTTTCAAGGACAATATATTATTTTATGGACAAGTTATGATTTCGTAGGTGATGTCGTGGAGAAAGGATGTTCATCAACATGAGATTGAACAATAGGACCTTGCTTTGATGGAGTACTCTCGAGATGTAGTTTTCAATAACAAACCTTTTCAATTCTCAACGCTCTCTTAATATTTGCCCAACGCTCTCCACCACTTCCTCCTCTCTTGAGCCTTGATTTGCATTTCAATGTGTAAAATACAGTAATTACAATAAATTAGAACTTTATTACACTACTGTATATTACAAAGACATTTGACTCAGTACTCAGATCATGGTAACACTGTAACAATAACTATCCTTGTCACACATAGTACATGTCCCTATTTAAATTTGTAAGAGACTTATCTAGAATAATGTATAAATTAATCTACAATATTATATTATCCTTATTTTGAATAATACATACGTACACTTATCTAGAATTGTTTGGAGTCTATCTAGAGTATACAAATATTTTTATAATAATGTACTATATGTTGTGTAGATTTTATTAAGTACACGAACCTATTGCAATATAGATTAATAGTAACGAATGTTGATCCTATGAGGAGGTAGATTTCAATTGTTTAAAGTTGTTATTATTATTTATTCTTATGGGTTTGTGGTGAAAGTTTTAATATATTTTATCCTAAAATTTAAATTAAAATGAATAAGTTAGGGATTAAACAGTGCAATAAAGTGTTTGACTCTCATGATTCACACTCAACATTTCACCATAGACTTAATATTCCTTTTTAATTCCAATTAATTTATAAAAGGATATTTCCACTGCTCATAATCTTAACTCTAATAAATATAGTATCAAGTGCTCATTGTGTTAGGAAAAATAATCTTATATTAAATATGGTATTAAGAACATGCTGTGCTAGGTGATAATAATCCAACTGTCAACAAAGTGGTAAGACTGTCCATTAATTAACCTAGATAAATTTTCTGTCAACATTGAGTCAAGATAAACTATAGAAATGAGAGGGGAGATTTTATCTAATAAATCTAGTATAAAGTACTTACCGTGTCAAATAGTAATAATCTTGCATTAGGGAACCAATATACCAGTGCGAAATCTAGATAAGATTATTACTATTTATCAACGATAAGCCAAAATAATTTAAATAAATTAAAAAAAGTGAAAATAAACTTATCAAATTAAACTCATGGATCATGTTAAGGCTTTACTTTTAATCCAAATTTAAAAATAAATTAGCTACTCATTTTATAACTATGGCCAAAATGAGAATTTTATTAAAATACATAAAAAAAATATAATATAAATGAATTACAGAAAATGGAGCTTAGAAATAGATCAGGGGTGTCAAATTTGGGGGGTAACTCCCTATTTATAGATACAATAGGTAAATCATGGTTATCGAATGAAAACAATTCAGACTTACAGAATTACACTACATAGCACTCTCAGATTGGATGGAACACGTCACCAAGGCTGTTATTCCATGTATATGCATGTGCAGTACGCTCGTTTTTTAGCCCACTAATATGCCGTCAAATCATCGATCAATGCAAAAGACAACATGAATGATTTAGTGCATTACATGTATTATAAGCTAATTTTTCGATTCAATAGCCTTCTGCCACGTCATTCATCAATGCTACATCATCGATCAACGCCACGCCAGCGAGGTCCACCAAAATCTTAAAATTACGATTTTACCCTCTATGTCTGCTTTAAGGCTCTCAGCTATTTTGAGTTAAAAAATGTTGTCTGACTTTTCATTTATTGTGAAATGATCAAAATATCCATAAAATACATAAAATACTAAAACAACACACAAACATATATAATTAAAGTTCAAGGAGCTTAAAATACATAAAGGTGAAGATATTAGTAAGGCTTAGAGTATAAAATGATAAATATATCCCTTATAAATATACACTCTATAGGATTTAACACACCCTCCAACTAACTTATTACTAATCCCTAAAAATTAAGTGATAACAAAATTCAAACGCACAATAATTTTTTTTTCCAAGGAAATTATGTTTACTTCTTTAATTAGATTAATGACAATAATCAAATAAAAATATAAGCATTATTTTCCACCTACTCCTACATCAACCATCCACATAAGTCAATTAAGTAAATACATGCAAACTGATCGATTATCAAAGTTACATTAATTAAGCCAATTTCAAGAGTGACATGTCAATCCTCAAAATCTTATAGGTTAGAGTAACACTCTCAAAAGAAAATAAATTTAATAAAGACAGTCACTCGAAAAATGATAAATTTGGAGAAATTAATGGAAGATAATATCACACACTCTCACTAAGAATAATGCTTATAGCTTCGAAAATAATGATCTCAAGTCAAATAAAATGCTAGTCAAACTAATTTATTCAGTTTTATATATCACTACTTCATTTCAACCCAATTTACTAGTTTCCACTTCAGACTAAAGTTCCTTAAAATCAAGAAGGATTTTTATTAACAAAGAAGGAATAATAGGAAAAACAAAATATTGTTTGAGAAAAATATAGAGATCTTTTAGAAATTGCAAGATGCAATTCACTTATATGTTTATACTTCATTCATTTTATGCTGAAACTCTAATGGTGCATTCTTTAATCCGAATGGCATGACATTCCATTCATAGTGTCCATGTGGCACTATAAATGTTTCTTTATGTCTATCATCATCTTTTATGCCAATCTGCCAAAATCTTGACTTCATGTCGAATTTTGAGAATATCTTGGCAGATACAGTCTTCTTTAAAAGAAATTGATACGCTTCCTTCTAGCCTTTTTTCAATATATGGAATTTCATAGATCTGCAAAGGTCTATTGTTTTGCTCATATTCATTAATCCATTAAGAAGGAAAGAGTAATTTGTTTTGGCAGTAAGTCTGGGGTTAGATGATTTTTCTGTCACCACTAATCATTATAGTAATAGAAAGATTGGTATGATTCATTGAGAACATGTAGTTTTAGACTTTATAGGTTATAGAATGATGTACTGTAATGGCTGATTTATCTGGATTCATATTAACCTATTCATTTGGATCAACAATTTTATGGCTTCTAGGAGTGTGTTTCTATGTAGGTTTAAAGTAAAGTTTGGCTCTACATGGATGAGTAAGTGATGAAACACATAAGACATAGTACACTACTCTAAATTAAAGTGGAATAAGATGATAAGTTAACAAAAAAATCATAATTTTTTTTATATAACTATACTCAAAAGAATTAACTATGAATATTTTACAAAAAAAAAAAGATAGTTGGGAAAAACTCAAATAGGTCAAAGATGACATTTCCATCATCTTTTATAGCTTTAATTAGTCTTTTATATCTATTAGTTCAATGAACTTTTAAATGTAGCAATACAACTTTTTTTTTTAATCTTTGACTCGAAGAAAAATATAGAGATCATGTATAGTTGAATACTAAGTTGTAAAAAGAATGGGAAAAAAAAGAATTACTCTATAAGAAAAATGATAGGCTCAAAAACTCACTTGAGATTTATTATAACATCTGCATTCCTTTAAATAACTCAACCAATTTTACTCGTTAACTCACATTCGTCACCAACATCAGCATGTAAAGTAGCAAATATGGTGTAACATAACTTAAGGCAAAAAATAATATAAATACCAGAATTTAAAAGTCATCATGTCATCTAATTGTCAAAAGATCATACAGAATATCATCAATTTTTTGTTTTACTCCAAGACAAAGAAGATATGTTTCTAGAGTCACTGCACTCCATATTCAACCATCTTCTACTAAAAAATTTAGCCAAAGTTAGTTTTTACAATAAAAATCAGTAAAAACTTCTCTAGGATTGAAATATTCTACAATCATTAACTATTCCCTCCCCTAACCAAAACAAGACGTTGTCCTCAATGTTTTACAGGAAATAAGTAGGGTTTAGAAGACATCATCTAGGTACTGCAACACAAAATAAAAGAATATATTTATAGATAGAGAGTTAGATCTAATTTGTACTTCTTACTACCGCTGCTACCATCGTTAGTCGACCAATCTAATAAAGAAGTCTTAGGATTTGGCTTTAGTTTATAAGCTTGTAAAAGATCTAGTAACTCGTTAGCAGTATGAGTACAAATAAAAAGTTTTTTTATTGTAAAATGAATGAAATGATTTTTTATTACTTGCTTAAGAAATGGAAGTAAGACATCATAAAAGTTATGAACATTTAACAAACTGATGAGTTTTTTATGAATGTTCGGATTGGCCTAAGATGTAAATATAAATAGTACCTCTAAAATTGCATGATCTTTTGGCAAGAAAGTGAAAGCTTCAGCATATTGTAGCATTTCAGATAGTCTTTCTTGTATAGTTGAGACAACTAACTCCTCTCTAATTGGTGAGCCGAATATGCTTACAAGAGGTTTTAGGGCTTTCAGAATGATGCATACCACTTGACTTCTTTTAATGTAAATAGCTTCTATAATAAGCTTTGATAAGCCTCGATTACCTCCTTTATATACTAAGTTTATTTTTCTCTATGCTAGGACTTGACCAAGATTTATAGCTGCCTCAACGAACTCCTTGTATTTTCTATAGTAATATCCGAAAACCACACAAATGTTCTTAAATTGTCTACTCGAAGTTGCTGCCATTGTGACAATCTTCAAAAATAATTTGTGAATGTTTAACAAAATAAGCCCGTATTTAAAGATTTTGGTCAAAACAAGCCCTAAAATTGACGCCTTTATTTAGGCGCTTATAGAATATAATTATATTTTCATTGATGATAATATTTGTACTAGCTATTTAAAAAAGTAATATTTAATAAAATAAGTATTTTTTAATTAACTATTGTTGATTATTATCATTACAATTTATTAGTTAAATATATATTTAGTAACTTAACTAATTTTTATTCAAAATATTTAATTATTAAAGTTCAATTGAGAGTCACAATTTTAAAGCAATAAAGGGATAAAATATTTTAATACTTTCTAATTGCATTTACTTAATACACACACACGCACACACAGATATATATATATATATATATATATATATATATATATATATATATATATATATATATATATATATATAATTATACAATTACAAAAAATATTTTTTGCAAATAGCATTTGAAATGTTTTTCTTTTTCATCCATATAAAAATAGTTATATGATTTGTACACACGTTGTGGGACTAATATGTTCTTTACACTTTAATTTTTGATAATTTGATTCTTAGATTAATTAGACCATATATGTCATGGGACGATAGTAGCCAACTGCCTGCTTGATTTAAAATTCCTTAAAATGCATTCATTAATTAAGTCCTTGCTCCCATGATCTTAATCAAAATGCCCCATCAGTTGAAGAATTTAAGCCACTATCCCTAGAAAATTAATTGGATGCAACATAAGTTAAATTTTTGATCCCTTATATTGAATTCATTATTAAGTTGCCATCTGTAAACTTAACTAGTAGTTCTATTCATGGTTTAGAGTTTTTCTCACTCTACTTAACTAATTACTCTGCAGTCGAATACCAATCTCTGTATATAATGCTAATGAGACAAAATTGTGATATCTTTTATGTGCATATATACAAATAATATTTCTCTTTCTCAATTATACCGAATGAACGAGGGTCTAACCTAAAGATCTTGTTATTATAAGAGATTTTATTAACTACACTGGTTGACATCGACAAAACTTGAAACTATAGTCTCTGTTTCTTTTTTTTTTAAAAAAAAAACTATATATGATATTAGTATTTTGATACTAATATTTAAAAACTAAAATTTTTTTGTGGCTTTTGTGAAAATATTTTGTACTAAACACACGCATATAGGCCTATTATTGTGTTTTATGACCATATATGTTGTGGCTAAATCTAAAATATTTGCCCATTTACTAATTTTGTGGTTATATCAAATACATATAGCCACGAACAATTTTTGTGGCCTATAAACATATTTAGTGACCATACATATCTTGGCTAAAACTAAAACATATGGCCATAAAGTATGTTCATGGCTAATAAATTTATTGAGCAACAATTATTTCGTGGCTAAATATAAACTCCTTTTTCTACAAAATTTTGTGTCTACTATCATCACTAATTTTAGCACGCGAATTTTTACCGCAAGCGCTCAAACCTTTATACACGAAGCATATTTTCGTGGCTAAAAAGTTGTCTTTAGCCACAAACAATTTGTGGCAAATATACTAATTTAATATCTTAAATTTCTCCCACAAGTATTGCCCACAACACCAAAATTTTATGGCTAAATGTCATTATAAGTGACTAAATTTGCTTTGTGACTAAAAAATTTGTGGCTAAAACACCATTTTCTTGTGGTGAGCTGTAAATAAAGTGGTGCATTTGTCAAATGACGCGTGACGTTTGTGGCATAAAAGTTAAAAGTAATCAATGAACAACAACGCAAATGAGAAAAGAACTGTAAATGAAAAAGATATGTACTGGTAGTTATAATTATGGCTCACATTTTCCTTTGACCTCTAGAAAAAGATTGAACACCCTCTATGGGTCGAGAATAGGCTTCCCATCAAGTTTTTTTTATAAACTGACAAACATGATCATTTATAATCAGATTCTTGAGACTATATCGTACATATTCTTTATAGAATAATAACCATAACTAGAGAATTACTCTCTGTACATATCCACTGGGATGCATTTTAAGAGGCAAAATGATATCATCTAATGACTCTTTATTCAAGCCATCCTTAATGAATTGAATCTTGTCTTCCTTATTGTTAGACAGCATTCTTAAAATACATAGATTTTTATCGTATTCCATTTTGGCACACTTATAATAAGCAACTAGAAGCTGTCAAGCTCTTTATTTTTCTCAGTAGTTTCCTTTACCGCAACCAGACATATATATAATGAATTAGAAGGTAACTCACCTGTCAACTGTACTTTAGCTTCAATTAACTAACGGATGTCACTAGGGATGTAATTTTTAATAAGCAATTGTATGTGTTTGGACAGAGCTTTATATATTGTAAGGAGATCATTCTTAGAAAGTGAAGGAAATTGTTTACGAAGCTTTGCCAAAAATGTGTTTTTATCTATATCTTTACCTCAAAATATTAGTTATTATGGGAAATTAATGTAACTGACTTTAATTGTCATGGAGTACTGTTATCTGCTACTTAATCGGGGTAACAAATTAAAGCATATTTAAATAAAATAAAATCTGAAAAATTAAGTAACAAGTGAAAGTGAACAAAAATAAAAAATAAAGACACACAATATAAAAAAAAGGTGAGTATAATCAAACACTTACTCACAATCATCCTCTTATTGAATTTATCTCAAATTCCAATTAGATTTTATAGATGCCATCTTTGATTTCCTTGAGTTTTCTTTCTAGGACTTAAAAGTGGGATACTAACGCTAGTAACCGTATATTCCAAATAAGATGTGATTGACAGACTTAGAGCAAGCCGCTCAAATGACGCTTCATACTTAGAAGTCACTGAAGCTGGTCGAAGAGAATTTGTCTGATTGAGGTATTGATGATTGGTAATGGAAGAAAATATAATCAGTAATCAAACACACTTTAGTAGAAAATAAATGATTTCGATCAAAAGAATAGTAAAACGAAATGAAAAAGGTTAAATTACCAAAAAGAAATGGAAAAGTCTCAATTTAAATTTGGTGGATCACTTAAATTGATTTTGGGGTCTTCTTCATGTGGTTGGTACTCTATATATAGCTTTAATATTTAACCATTAACTTTGAAAGTGACATCATTCTTTAGATTCTTAATTTCAATTGCCCTATGTCAAAAAATAGTCTGAACAATAAAGGGGCCAGACCATTAAGAGCATAACTTACTTGGGAACAAATGCAAGCAAAAATTAAATAAAAGTACTTTCTAACTTAGGGTAAAATATTTTCTCATGATTTATTTTTCATGAAAGAATTTCATTCATTGCTTGTAAATCTTGGCATTTTCCTATGCATCATTGCGAATTTCCTCAAATTCTGCCAACTGTAATCTTTTTTCTGAGCTAGCTTGTTGTATGTCAAACTTGAATTTCTTGATGGACCATTATATAAGATGCTCAAGTTGGATAGATAGGTGACAAGCTTTCCCATACACTAGTCGATAAGGTGACATCTCAATCATAGTTTTGAAAGCTATTCAATATGCCCATAATATATCATCGAGTCTCAATGATTAATCTTTTCTTTCTAATCTCGTTTCTTTTCTAATATGCGCTTTATTTCTCTGTTGGGAATCTCAACTTGGTCACTGGTTTAAGGATAATATGGGGTAATCATTTTGTGAGTGATGGAGTATTTTGCCAAAGTATCTTTGAATGATTTGTTACATAAATGGGCACCATCATCACTGATTATTGCTTGAGGGAATCCAAAGCATGAAATAATGTTGCTTTTTAAAAACCATCACTACCTTATGATCATTGGTTCTGCGTGGAACGACTTCTACCCACTTAGCTACGTAATTGAAAGCAATTAATATATACTGATGACCAAAAGAATGTGGGAAGGGTCCAAGAAATTGATGCCTCACACATAAAAAATTTTGACTACTAGAATAGGATTTAATGGCATCATATTCCTTCGTGTAATGCTTCTCATACGCTGACATCTGTCACATGAAAAGCAAAAAGTATAAGCATATTGAAATAAAGTTGGCCAATAGAAACTACATTGTAAAACTTTAGTAGCTATTTTCTTGGCACTAAAATGGCCTCCATAAGGTTGTTAATGGCAGAATGAAACAATGTTTTAAAATTCACTTTCTAGGACATATCGTTTGACATTTGATCTACATAATACTTGAACATATAATGATCATCCCAAAAGAAATTCTTTATTTCCCTAAAAAATTTAGATTTGTCCTGTTTAGTCCAATACTCAGAAGTTGACCTGTAACTAGATAGTTAATTATATCAGCATACTGCGGTAATACTTCCACACTCATCAATTGTTCATATGGAAATGATATTTAATGGCAATGGTTTTGTAATTATGTTAAAATTGAAGCAATAGAGATGATTTGCCACTACATTTTCTAAGCCTTTCTTATATTTGAACTCTAGGTCAAATTCCTGTAAAAGTAACACCCAATGAATTAGTCTAGCTTTTGCATATTTTTTTGTAAGAAGATATTTAAGAGCAGTATGATTTGTGAACTCAATTATTTTACATCAAATGAGATAAGATCAAAATTTCTCTAATGCAAATATTATTGCTAGCATTTCTTTTTCTGTGGTTGAGTACCTCAACTGTGCATTGTTCAATGTCATACTAGCATAGTAAATGATATTGGGAATTCGATCAACTCTTTGTCCTAGTACTACTCCTACTATATAATCAAATACATCACACATGAGCTCAAAAGGTAAGTTCGAGTTTGGGGGCTGAATGAGGGGTGATGATGTCAATAACTGCCTTAGTTTTGCTAAAATCTTTAATGAAGCTTCAATAAAAACCAACATACCTAAGGAAAGATTTAACTTCTCTAACTGATTTAGGTGGAGAAAGATTGGAAATGAGATCTAGCTTGGCTTTGTCAACCTCAATACATTTTTTCAAAATGATATGATCGTGAACAATATCTTGTTTTACCATAAAATGACACTTCACTTAATTCAAGATTAAATTCTTCTCTATGCATCTCTATAGAACTAGTGTTAGATGATGTAAACATTGATCAAATGAATCACCAAAGATAGAAAAGTTATCCATAAAGACTTTAAGGATATGTTTAACTATATTAGAAAAAATTACTTAACATGCATTATTGAAATGTAGCAAGTGCATTACATAAGCCAAATGGTATTCTCTTATAGGCTAAAGTGCCAAAAGGGTGAGAGAAAGTTTTCTTCTCTTTATATTTTGGTACTAAGGGAATTTGATTATATCTTGAGTAGTCATCTAGAAAGCAGTAAAATTCATGACTGCTAATCTATCAAGCATTTAATCAATAAATAGTAAAGGAAAATGGTCTTTATATGTGATAGATTTCAACTTTTTGTAATCAATGCATATGCACCACCCTGTAGTTGCTCTAGTGGGTATCAATTCATTATCAGCGTTGATAACTACTGTGACTCCTAACTCTTTGGAACAACTTGCACAAGACTGACTCATGAATTATCAAAAATAGGGAAAATGATTTATGCTTCTAATAATTTAAAGACTTCAGTTCTAACAAATTCTTCCATGTTAGGGCTCAATCGAAGTTGTATTTTCCTAGTATGTTTAGCATTTTCATCAAGATAAATGTAATGCATGTAATCTACTGGGTTTAACCTTTAATATCAGCTATAGTCCATCATAATGCTTCTTTGTGCTCTTTTAAAACTTTCAACAACTTACTTTTTTATTTGTCATTTAGGGACGTTGAAATGATTACTAGCAGAGTTCTTTTTTCTCCTAAGTATGCATATTCCAAAGTGTTGGATAGCGGTTTGAGCTCAAGTTTTGGTGATAATTCTGATGATAGGTTGAGTTTCTTCTTTGAAGGTGCTAGTTGTTCAATTCTTGGCTTTCATTTGTTGGTGTCTATGAGTGATGATAAACCAAGTAAGGCGTTGACCTCATCAACTAATCTGTCAATATTGAAATTCAAACAAAAGTGAGTTATTGACTTTTTTGCCTTTTTGCAAAGTCATGATAGCTTTAATCTCTTCATTATGCTGTGATGAATTGGTACTTACTTCATGCGGTCCTTTAGGATTAAGCATTGGTTGTCTTGGGCACTTGTATTTCTCAACAGTCATTACCAATATTTGAACTCAAGAGGCAAGTTGACCTACCATCTTTTTGAAGTTTGAAATCGATTAGGCTTGTGAATTGAAGCCTGCTTTCATCTTATTTCGCAGTTCATTAATAGTGCAATTTTATTGATCTTTTGTAGAGTGAATAAGATTCTTGAGATTTTAGAATACTTTCTCCCATGGTCTAAGTTGAGAGTAGTTATGGTTCTGATTGTATGATCTGAATGGTGGCTGAGAGGCTTAAGGATTATTAGTGATTTGGTTGCATTGGTGAAGTTGGAGCTACTGGTTCATTCTGTTGGAATCTTTGAGACTACAAAAAGTTAGGATGGTCTCTCTATCCAAAATTATAGGTGTTGGTGTAAGGGTTATAGTTTGATGGTTTTCTCATTACACTTATGGCATCAGCTTGATCTGGGTATGAGTTGTGGTCAAGTTGATTATAGGCATTGATTTTGTAACCATTAATGATGTTATTTGGTGGGAAAGACCTTCAATTACTTCTTTGACTTTCTTGATTTCCAATTTTAACTCGCCAACATGAACTTCATTCACTCTGATTTTTTTCACATTCCTAAATGATAGGCTTTGTTGTTAGAAATTATCTGTTTATCACTAAAAGAAATCCCCAATCTCTGATGTGCTTTTTGACATAAACTCTTCTCTACTTATCGCCATTAGCCATTATTGTACATGTGACAATAGTCCCTAAAAAAAGTATTGGCATTGTTGTTATTTCTTGTACCCATTATGCAGACACTTCAGGAATAGCCCATTGAATCACTCCCATGCTTCAAAAAATTACTTGTCTTCTCTTTGGGTGAACTCTGAGATTTTCCTGTAAATAACATTGGTTTTATACACTGAGAAGTATTTATTTAAAAATTTAGTAATCATTTATTCCCATGAAGTAATGCTATTAGCAGACAATGTATTAAACCAAGAATGAGCTCTATCTTTTAAAGAAAATAGAAATAATCTAAGTTTAACATCTTTATCTAAAAAATTCTTATATTTAAAAGTTTGATAAACAACATAAAAATTATTCAAATGATTGTATAGGTTTTTATTTTCTAGGCTATAGAATAATGAGATATAATTTAGCACATTTGGGTATCTTATGCATAATATACCCAAATTAGCTAAGGGACTAAAGTAGTTCTTAAATGGCCTCTCTTGTGGTACTTTTGGTTGTTGTTGCAAATCTATTTCAATTTTTTCCTCAATTTCAACTTGTATGCGATGTGTCTGTGTGTGCGACGTCTTCTTTCTAGTTCGAGGTTTATACGTTCTAAATTATGTGATAGTAAACTTCGACCATGCATGCAAAGAACACATACAAAAATAAAAATGAAAATAAAAAGATAAGAAATTACGATGATAACCTTATCACGCTGTTACAACCTTGTTATGAAAGCACCCTCAAGTGCTATATATATGCAAAAAAAAAGGTGAAATAAAATAAATTGACTTAAAATAAATTAACTGAAATTAAGATGAATCAATATGCGGTTAAACCAGCCATATAATTAACAAAACCAATGAAAAACTACAAAGAAAAATAAAATAAAAGTTAAATTAAAAAAATTAGAAAAAAATTACAAGAAAAATTATTTACACAATAAAAAAATTAACTCTATGAATTAAAATAACTAATTACAGTATAGATTAGTAGTGATGAATTTCGATCCTATGAAGAGGTGGATTTCCTTTGTATAGAGTTATTATTATTATTATTTATTCTTATGGGTTTGTGGTGAATGTTTTATTATATTTTGTCCTAAAATGTAAATTAAAATGGCAAGAATAAATTAGGGATTAAACAATGCAATGAAGTATTTGAGTTTCAAGATTTATACTCAATATTTTACTATAGGCTTAATATTCCTTTTAGTTCTAATTAATTTATAAAGGGAGTATTTCTACTATTTATTATGATAACTCTAATAAATATAGTATCAAGAGCTCATTTTGACAGAAAAAATAATCTTATGTTAAATGTGGCATTAAGAACATGTTGTGCTAGGTAATAATAATCCAATTGTTGGCAAGGTAGCAAGACTATCTACTAAGTAATTTAGATGAATTTTCTGTCAACATTGAGTCAAGGTGAACCATAGAAATGAAAGGAAAGTTTTTCTCTAATAAATCTAGTGGAAAGTGGTTACCATTTCAAATAATAATAATCTTGTACTAGGGAGATGGTAGACCAATGCAAAATCTAAACAAGATTATTACTATCTATTAACGATAAGTCATAAAATTTAAATAAATTAGAGAAAGAGAAAATAAACTCATTAAATTAAGCTCATTGATTATGTTGAGACTTTATCTTTAACCCAAACTTCAAAATAAATTAGCTACTCATTTTGTAACTAGGGGCAAAATGAAAATTTTATTAAAATATGTATAAAATGCAAGATAGAGAAGAAATTATAGAAAATGAAGCTCATAAATAGATTTAGGGGTGTCAAATTAGGGGGTAGCGCCCTATTTATAGATATAATAAGTAAATCATGGCATCGAATAAAACAATTTGGACTCACAGGATTGCACCACTTGACACTCTCAAATTGAATGGAGCATGTCACCAGAGCTGTTATTCTATTTATATGCATGTACGGTACGCTTGTTTTTCAGTTTACTAATATGCCGCCACTTCATCGGTCAACGCAAAAATCAACATATATAATTCAGTGCATTGCATGTATTGTAAGCCCATTTTACGGTCTAATAGTATTTTGCCACATCTTCCGTCAATGCCACATCATTAGTCAATGATACGCAGTGGTCAACACTACATCGGCAGGCCCACTAAAATCTTTATATTATGATTTTACTCTTTATATCATTTCTAAGGTTTTCTGCTATTCTGAGTTCAAAATATTGTCTATTTTGCTGTCTGAGTTATAATTTATTGTGAAATGACTAAAATATCCCTGAAATACATAAAGCATTAAAAAATATACATAAACATATATAATCAAAATTCAAAAGACTTAAAATACATAAAAGTAAAGATGTTAGTGAGACTTAGAGTGTAAAATTGATAATTTTATCTTTTATAAATATACATTCTCTAGAACCACACAAAAATCTCGTGTTTGCTCTCTCTTTCCTTATCTCTTTAATTTTGTTAAAATTATTGTTATTAATTTTATTCAGGCATTATTGTTTGATTTTATTTGCTTAAGTTTTTAAAAACCCAATTCACTCGCCTCTTAGTTTGTATAATTAGTATTTCATTAGGTGTTAGAGTAAAGTTCTCTCGGTAAGACTTAATCGTCTAAGAGAAAAAAGATCCATGGCAACCTAAAATGATTTTAGCCTTACTTTGATGGAAATGATTACCATATTGAAAACTATGATGAGAATTTATTTGTAGACCTTAGATTATGAGATATGAGAGAATTTTAATGATGTTCCCTTCTCACCTGTAATAAAAAATGAATAAGGTGAAGATATTTATAAACTTTCTAATATATAGAGTGAATATGCTAAAAAGAAAATGTCACTCAGTTTAAAGGCAATGAATGCTTTATTCTATGCTTTAGATATGAAGGAGTTCTATAGAATCTTAGGTTGTGAAAATGCTCATGATACTTAGAAGAAACTTGAGGTAGTCTATTTAGGTACAAATTAGGTTAAAGAGTCCAAAATTAGTAGGCACACAAGGCAGTACGAATTATTCTAAATAGAACAGAATGAGGATGTTCATTTAATGTACATTAGATTTACGAATGTCATAAGAATTTTTTTAAGAAAGACTTTCTCAAATAACGAGAAAGTAAAGAAAGTCATTAGGTTATTTGCTAAAAGATTGGAGACTTAAGAGAGCTGTCATTGAGGAGGCCAATGATTTAAATACTTTATCTATTAATGATTAAATTGGCTTACTTATATGTTATGAAGAGGATTTGGTAGTTGAAATGGGTAATGAAGAAAAGAAAAAAAAAAAGAGCATTGCACTTAAAGCCTCAAAACTAGAAAGCGATAAAGAGAGCGACTTCGAGGATGAAGACATGTCTTTGAAGGCTAGAAAATTCAGAACATTCTTCAAGAATTCCAGTTAGTGATGAAGATTTAGAAATTTTAGAAATTAAAAGGAAAAGAATGATACAATCACTTGTTATGTGTACAAGAAACCAGGATACATACGATCAGAATGTCCTCTTCTCAATAAGCTGAAGAATAAGGAAATAGTAGCAAATTGGGATGATAACGATGATGAACAAGTGAAAATGAAGAGCAACAAAAAATGTCAAACATAGCTCTTATGATAATTGGAGAGTGGTCATTTTATAAACTTGATGAGGTAAGTAATCTTCCCACTTATGATGAATTGTATGACACATTTAAAAAGTTACATAATGATTTGATGAAAATTGGAAAGAAGAATGCATGTCTTAAAAAAGAAATAGTAGAACTCTCAAATGAAAAGAATGCCTTACAAAAATGTAATAATTCACTAAATGAGAAGGTGAAAAGACAAGAATTAGAGAAGAAAACATTGTATAATAGAATTATATCATTCAATGAGAAATTTAGTACTTTACATGACCATATAGAATCATGTGTTGATGATTTGAGAAAAGAAAGTGAAATGCTTAAGTAAAAGAGTAATGAGCTTAATAATATTGTTTTAAAGTTTACAAATGGGCGAAAGATTTTAGATAACTTGTTTGGCTCACAAAAACTAAATACTACAAGAATCACTTTGTGAAGGCTACCTCAATTAGTGATGAAATTGTATGTAAATACTAAAATAAGAATGGTCACATGAGCTATAAATTTCATATTAAGAGAAATGCATATTATGGAGTCAAATGTATTTGAGTTCTAAAAGGATCTATTACTAATACTCAAAGACCCAAAATACTTTGGGTATATAAAAATTAAAAATTTCTTCTGTAAGGATTAAATAAGAAGAAAAAAAAATGGTAATTGGACAAAAGTCGAGACACAGGACATGAAATTACTTTTGGTTTTCTAGTTTCACCAGGATTGAAAATGGTGGAGATGTATTTTTTGGAGACAATTCAAAAAGAAAGATCATTAGCATTTGTAATGTCAGTAAAGATTCTTTTATTTTTATTGAAAATGTCTGGTTAGTTGAAAACCTAAAACACAACTTGCTTAGGACTAGTCAATTGTGTGATAGAGGTTATAAAGTTGTATCTGATAAAACAAAATGTGTTATTGAATGAAAATACTTTACTAAAATTTTTTTAGGGCGAAGCCATCAACACCGATTGTTATATTTTAAATCGTGTGTTGACAAGACCTTATCTCAACAAAATTGCCTATGAGCTTTGGAAAGATAGAAAACCCAATATTGGTTATTGCAAAGTTTTTAGATGAAAATGTTTTATTTTGAGCACAAAAGAAAATCTTGGTAAATTTGATTCAAAATCTTATGTTGATCTCTTTCTTGGATATTCAAATACAAGCAAAACTTGTGGGGTGTATAATAAAAGAACTTTGGTTATGAAGAGTTGATACATATTCCATTTGATGAGTCTAACTCTTCTTCTATGGAGAAAGTTATTGTTGATGATTCTGCAAATGGATAGATATAAAAAAAGTTGTTAAAAGATAAGCAAAAAGGATTCACCATATGAAAATCAAGAGGAGCAACATGAAGAAACAAATGAGGAGCAAAATGAAAGTACTTCTCAAACACTCTCCTAAAAATAGTGGTATCTTTCTTCTCACCCTAAAGAATTAATCTTATGTGATGATCCTTCACGAGGTGTAATCACTAGATCATCACTTAGGAACACATGTGAGCATAATACATTCATATCTCTAATTGAACCAAAACCGCTTTCGGATATAGAAAATGACAATGCAAGAGGAGTTAAATTAATTTGAAAGAAACAATGTGTAGAAATTAATTCCTAAACTAGAACATCAATCTTTCATAAGCACTAAATCGGTATTTATGAATAAAATAAACGAATTTGGTGTGGTTGTAAGGAATAAAACTAGATTAGTGGCTCAAGGTTACAACTAAGAAGAATGATTGATTTTGATGAAAATTTTGCACCAGTAAAGATTAGAATACATTAGGATGCTCTTAGCATTTACATGGCATAAGGATTTTATTTTGTATTAAATGGATGGTAACAGTGCATTTTTAAATGGTTATATTATAGAAGAAATTTATGTGAAGCAACCCCCAGGTTTTGAAAATGAAAAGTTTGTTAATCATATTTATAAATTATCAAAAGCTTTGTACGGTTTAAAACAAACACCTAAAGCATGATATGATAAACTCAGAATTTTTATATTAGATAATTGTTTTTCAATGGGAAAAGTAGATAATACTCTTTTTGTTAAATATAAGAGTAAGGATATACTAGTTGTTCAAGTATATATTGGTAATATTATCTTTGATTCTGCTAATGAGTCTGTGTGTAACGAGTTTTCAACTTGTATAAGTAAAGAATTCGAAATGAGTATGATGGGAGAGTTGAAATATTTCCTTGGACTTCAAATCAAGTAAAAAAATAAAGGAATCTTTATCAATCAAGTTAAATATGTAAGAGATTTGCTCAAAAGATCGGCATTGAAGAATCTAAGACTAAAGAAACTCCAATGAGCATATCACTCATTAGTGAATATCAGTTTATTAAAATCCGACATGAACTTGGGATGATGAATTTTGCATATTCGCATCTCTTTATATAATATTGAGACTAGTAAATCATCAATTGTGTGGATATACATATGATTATGATGTTTGATTTGATGTTAAAATATCTATTTGTGAATTTATCCTTCATGCATTTAAATGGCCTTTGAGACAATTTGGATATGTGATATGATCTTAAAATGGATTAATTATTGGCAAAAAAATTAAAATAATGTGCGAAATCATAAGTTGAGGATAACTAATTGTTATTTATTGTTCAGTCCTAAAGAGTGTATATTTATAAAGGGTAAAATCATCATTTTACACCCCAAAGTCTCACTAAATCCTCTACCTTTATGTATATAAGTCCCATGATATTTAATTGTCTATGTTTATGTGTATTTTTAATACTTTATATATTTTAGGGGTATTTTAGTCATTTCTCAATAAACAAGAAGTCGGATGGCAAAACGGACAGCATTTTTGAATTCAGAACAACTGAAAACCTTAGAAAAGACATAAAGGGTAAAATTATAATTTTAAGACTTTAGTGGGCCCCGATGACGTGGCGTTGACTGCTGACGTGTTGTTGACCGATGATGTGGCATTGGCGGATGATGTGGTAGAAGTCTATTGGACCAAAAAATGAGTTTACAATACATGTAATGCATTAGATCATATTTATTGACTTTTATATTGACCGATATCGTGACAAAATATTAGTGGACCAAAAACTGCACGTACCGTACATGCATATACACGGAATGACAGCCCTGGTGACGTGTTCTAACTAATCAGAGAGTGCCACGTGGCGCAATCCTAGCCGTCCGAATTATTTTAATACAATGGCCATGATTTACTTGTTGTTTGTATAAATAGGGGGCTCTTTCCCTAATTTGACACCACTGAATCTATTTTTGGGCTCTATTTTCTATAATTCTTTCTCCATCTTGTATTTTCTATGTATTTTAATAAAATTCTCATTTTACCCCTAGTTATAAAATGAGTAGCTAATTTATTTTTAAGCTTGGGTTAAAGGTGAAGCCTCAACATAATCTATAGCCTTAATTTGATAAGTTTATTTTTACTTTCTCTAATTTATTTAATTTGTTTTGACTTATTGTAGACAAATAATAATAATTTTGTCTATATATTGTACTGGTATACCGGCTCCCTAGTGTAAGATTATTACTATTTAGCACGGTGAGCGCTTTACACTAGATTTATTAGAGAAAAAATTTCCCTCTAATTTATGTGGTAGGTCTTGACTCATTGTTGACATAAAATTCATCTAAGTTAATTAGTGAATAGTCTTGCCACCTTGTTGACAGTTACACTATTATTACCTGGCACAACGTGTTCTTGATACCACATTTAACATAAGACTATTCTTCCTGGCAAAATGAACGTTTGATGTCATATTTATTAGAGTTAGGTTTATGAGGAGTGGAAATATCCCCCTCATAAATTAATTGGAACTAAAAAAAGAATATTAAGCCTATGGTGAAATGTTGAGTGTGAATCCTAAGACCCAAGCACTTTATTACATTGATCAAGTCCCAATTTATTCTCACCATTTTAATTTCAATTTTAAGATAGAATAAACTAGGGAATTTCACAAAAAAACATAAATAATAAAGAATAATGATAATTCTACGTAATTAAAATCCACTTGCTCGTGGAATCGACACTCGTCACCATGAATCCACTTGGCGCCGTTGTCGGGGAGGTAAGTCGTTTTAATTTGTAGAATTCATTTTCTTGTGTAAATATCTTTTTGTATTTTTATTTCCTTTTAATTTTCTTTTTATATAGCTGGTTTAACTGCCTATAAGTTATCATAATTTTAGTTGATTTATTTTAAGCTAATTTATTTTCTTTTAATTTTTGTAATTTAATTTTCATTTTATTTTTTTTTTGTAAGTTTACATTGATCTTGTTAATTTATATGGCCAGTTTAACTGCCTAGTAATTTATTTTAATTTTAGTTTGTTTTAATTTTAGTTAATTTATTTTATTTCACTTTTTTTTTTCTTATGGCACATTCATAGAACTTGAGTGTATTTTCATAACAAAGTTGTAATAAGCGTGATAAGGTTCGTACTATAATTTCTCTTTTCTTTATTTTCAATTTTGCTTTTGTAGGTATTCTTCGCATGCATGGTCGAAGGTCACTATCATATAATTTAGAACCCATAAACCTCGAGCTAGAGAAAGCACGTCGCACACGTAAATATATTGCATCATAAGTGGAAATTGTGGATAAAATTGAAATGGATTTACAACAACAATCACAAGCACCGCAGGAGAGGCCATTTAAGGACTACTTTAGTCCTTTAACTAATTTGAGCACATCATGCATAAGATATCCAAATGTAGCTGCTAGGAGTTTTGAGCTAAAACCTAGTGTGCTAAATTGTCTCTCATCATTCTATGGCCTAGAAAATGAAGATCCATACAATCATTTGAATGTTTTCCATGCTATTTGTCAAATTTTAAATATGAGAATTTTTCAGATGATGATGTTAAGCTTAGGTTGTTTCCATTTTCTTTAAAAGATAGAGTTCGTTCTTGGTTCAATACATTGCCTACTAATAGTATTACATCATGGGAACAAATGATTACTAAATTTTTAAATAAATACTTCCCAATGCATAAAACAATGCTATTTGCAGGAAAATCTCAGAGTTTACCCAAAAAGAAGATGAGCAATTTTTTGAAGCATGGGAGCGATTCAATGGGCTACTATTGAAGTGTCCACATCATGGGTATGAGAAATGGCATCCATGCCAATACTTTTTGGAGGGACTATTGCCATACGTGCAGGAATGGTTAATGTCGACAAGTGGAGGAGAGTTGATGTCGAAAAGTGCATCAGAGATTTGGGATTTCTTTCAGCGACAAGCAGATAATTCCCAATAGCAAAGCAAATCATTTAGAAACGTGAGAAAAATCAAAGGAGTGAATGAAGTTCATATTGGTGAGTCAAGATCAGAAATCAAGGAAGTCAAAGAAATATTTGAAGGTCTTTCTCGCCAAATAGCATCTTTGACAGATGAAAAATCAACTGAGCCACATGCCTATAATCAACTTGATCATGACTTATACCCAGATCAAGCCAATGCAATTGGTGTGATAGGAAAGCAGCCAAACTACAATTCTTACTCCAATACTTATAATCCTAGGTAGAGAGACCATCCCAACTTTTCATGGTCTCAAGGATTCCAACAGAATAGAGCAGCAGCTCCAGCTCCATCAATGCAACCAGTTCCTCAGGCTCCTCAAGTCTTTCAACAATCATTTAGACCATACAATCAGAACCAGAACTACTCGCAACTAAAACCATAGGAGGAAGCTTTCCAAAATTTTAAAAATTGGACTTACTCTGCAATAGATCAATAAAATTGCACCATTAATGAACTGCAAAATGAGATGAGAGCAGGCTTCAATTTACAAGCCCAGTCGATTTCAAACTTAGAAAGGATGGTAGGTCAGCTAGCTTCTTCAGTTCAAAACTTAACAATGACCTTTGAAAAGGGAAAATTCCTAAGTCAACCATTGCCAAATCCTAAAGGAGTACATGAAGTAAGGAGTGAATTAGCCCAGCAATATGAAGAGGTCAAAGGTGTGATGACCTTAAGAAAAGGCAAAGAAGTTGACAACAAGGTGGAGATGCCAGTAACAAAGACAAATCAAGTTGTGCCTGTAGGTTTTGAGGATTTATCAAAGGAGAAAGAAGAAAGCATCTTATGAGAATATGTCCCCAAAGCTCCATTCCCTCAGAGGTTAGCTAAAGCAAAAAAAAGAAAATTCCATAGGTGAAATTATGGAGATATTTAAACAGGTAAGTGTTAATATTCCCTTACTTGATGCTATAAAGTAAGTGTCCTCTTATGCTAAGTTTCTTAAAGACCTCTACACTAAAAAAAGAAGCATTCATGTTCAAAAGAAGGCATTTTTAACTGAAAACATTAGTTCTATACTCCAACAAAAAATTCCTCCAAAATTTAAAGACCCAGGATCTCCTACTATCTCATGTAATATTGGGAACCACATATTTGAGAATGCTTTGTTGGACTTGGGAGCTAGTATAAATCTTTTGCCTTATTCTGTATTTATGAAACTTGGATTAGGAGAATTTCACCCAACTCCAGTTGTGTTACAACTTGTAGATCGGTCTATGAAAATACCTCTTGGTATTGTGGAAGATGTGCTCATCAAGGTCGACAAGTTTTATTTTTCCTGTTGATTTTGTTGTAATTGATACTCAACCAATGCAGGATTCAAAGAAGCACATCCTCATTATTCTAGGCCGACCTTTCTTAGCAACTGCTGATGCTCACATTCAATGCAGGACTGGAAATATGAAGTTGTTCTTTGGCAATATGACTATGGAGCTTAATATCTTCAACATTGCCAAACAACCTCATGATGGGAACGATGAAATTATTGATATGAATTTTATTGAAGAATTAGTTGATCATAATCTTTCTTTTAACCTTAGTGACGACCATTTACAAGAATGGTTAACTTACTTTGTTATGGTTTTTGACCAGATTAATGCCTTACTCGATTCATCACCATTCATGGATAATAATAACTGGAAGTTAAAAGAAGAGCAATTGGCACTATCTGGGAAAAATATCATCCCATCAGAATCATTAACAAAACTCGAGTTTAAACCGTCACCCAACACTTTGGAATATACATCATTGGGAGAAGAAAACATATTGCAAGAAATCACCTCATCATTCCTTGACAATAAACAAGTAAATGAAAGTATCATTTAACCCTGCCATAGTTAAAAAAGGAGGTTCCAACTGGCAGAATTTGACGATATTTGCAGCCATGAAAAGGCTAAGGATTACAAAAAGAGAATGAAAGCCTTTCATGACAAGCATATCATGAGAAAATCTTTCACACCAGGTCAGAAAGTGCTTTTATTTAATTATCACGTGCACCTATCCCCATGTAAGTTACACTCTCAATGATCTGAACCCTTTTATTGTTCATACTGTTTTTTCTACATAGAGCAATTGAAATTAAGGATCCAATGAACGGTGTTATTTTAAAAGTTAATGGTTAAAGATTAAAGCCATATCTAGAGTACCAACCACATGACGAATACACCAAAATCAATTTGAGTGATCCACCAGATTTGAATTGAGATCTTTCTATTTCTTTTCGGTGATTTAATTTATTTTTATTATTTTATTTTACTATTCTTTTGTTCAAAATTATTTATTTTCTATTAAAGTGTGTTTGATTACCAGTTATATTTTCTTTCGTTACTTATCATGAATACCTCAATTAGACAGATCCTCTTCGTCTAACTTAAGCGGCTTCTACGTGTGAAGCATCATCTAAATGGTTGCTCCAATTTTTTCAATCACATTCTGTTTGGGACCTTCGACCACCAACATTAGTATCCCGCTTTAAAGACTTAGAAAGACAGCTCAAGGAAATCGAAGGTGGTATCTATGAAATCCAATTGGAACTTGAGGTAAATTCAATAAGAGGACGTTTGTAAGTATTTGTTTGCTTATACGGATTTTTTTCTTTTTGTTGTTTGTTTTTTTTTGTTTGCTTTCACGTGTTACTTTATTTCGCAGACTTTATTTTATTTAAGTGTGTTTTAATGTGTTACCCTGGTTAAATGGTGGATAATGGTACTCTGTGACACTCAAAGTCGGTTACTTCAGTTTTCCATAATAACTGATATTCTGAGGAGACAAAATAGATAAAACATAATTTTGGCAAAGCTTCACAAACAGTTTCCTTCATTCCTTAGAATGCTCTCCTTACAATCTATAAAGCTCGGTCCGAACGCATGTGATTACTTATGAGAAATAAAATCCCTTCTGACATCCGATGGTTAATTGAAGCGCAGGTGAGTTACCCCCAAAATTTGTTGCATATATGCCTGGTTGTGGTAAAGAAAACTACTCACGAAAATGAAGAGCTCGACGACTTCCAGTTGCTTGTCATAAGTGTGCCAAAATGGAATGCAATAAAGAGAAGCGTACTTTAGAAATGGTGTCTGATAACAGAGAAGACAAGATTCAATTCATTAGGGATGGCTTGAATAAAGAGTCATTGGATAAAATTCTTTTGTCTCTTGAAACGCATACCAATGGATACATACAGAGAGCAATTCTCCAGTTATGCCTATTATTCTAAAAAAAACATGCAAGATATAGTCTTGGGAATATGCCTATAAACGATCTTGTTTGCTAATTTATAAGAAAAAATAGATGAGAAGCCTATCATCGACCCATAGAGGGCGTTCAAGCCGTTTCTGGACGTAAAATCAGAGGAAGATCACATTCAAGTAGACAATTTAAGACCATTTGTGTAGTTTCTAGGTTTCACTATAGAAAGTATAAAGAGTTTGTTGAGGTAGACATAGATCTTGGTCAAGTCCTAGCTGAGAGAAAAATACACTTAGTATATGGAGGAGGTGATTGAGGGTTATCAGAGCTTATTGCAGAAGCTGCTTACAATAGAGGAAGCTAGGTGCTAGGTATCATTTTGAAAGCCTTAAAACCTCTTGTAAGCATGCCCGGCCCACCAATTGGAGAGGAGTTAGTTGTCTCCACCACCCAAAAAAGACTATCTGAAATGCTACAACATGCTAAAGCTTTCATTTTCTTGCCAGTAGATCTTATAACTTTAGAAGCATTATTTAAATTTGCATCTTGGGCCAATCTGAACATTCATAAAAAACCCATTGGTTTGCTAAAGGTTAATAACTTTTTTTGATGGGTTATTTTCATTTCTTAACCATGCAATAAAAAATCATTTCATTTCTTTCACAATAAAAAAATTTTTATTTGTATCCCTATAGCTAACAAGTTACTTGATCTTTTACAAACTTATAGACCAGAGCCAGATCCTAGGATCTCTTCATTGGATTGGTCAACTGATGATGGTAGCAGCAGCAGTAAGAAGCATAAATTAAATTTAAATCTCCATTTATAAATATTTTCTTTCATTTTGTGTTGCAGCACTCAGGTGATGTCTTCTAAACCCTAATTCTTTCCTTTAAAATATTGAGGACAATGTTTCATTCTGTTGGCCTTTTGGATTCTCTTTTATAAAAGAGATCAATTGACATAGGATATTTTATTCTCTAACATATGTTATGCATACTTGTGTTGAACAATTGATTACTCCCTTATAGTAGCATCATTACTAGAATCCTTTGGGAGTTTCATGTATGTCTTTGGAAACTTGTATTTGAAGTGATCAAGAAGTTGGGTAGAGAGGCCATCATAGTTTTAGGATTCGATAGGCGAAGTGGGAAGTGGGTAAGACATCTTCTACGAAAAACGGATAGACATTGATTGCAGTTGGGGATGATAAGATGTTGAATGATATTTACCTAGCGGATCAGCTTATTGACTTTCGTTTATGAATGAGAGCTTAGGTAGCAGCAGATTCTATCGAGGTAGAAACTTCAATGGCATGAGCTTCTAACATGGATATAGATGAGCCTCCTACACTTGATGAGCCTTCTGTATTTGAGATTTCTATGCAGCATATTTTGGATGAGATTCGGTCCCTTTCTGTGTAGAAAAATGAGCTTTCGTCCCAGCTTGACACTTTCCAGGCTTAAACATAGTCTCAGTTTGCTACTTTTTAGCTCCAACAACAACACATTCTAGACCACCACTAGCAGATTATCGATGCACACCAATGCCTTCTCTCAGCTTTTCATGTTCCATCATCTCGTTCTCTATTACACCTATCTCAATAGACTTTTAGTTTCTGTCTTTTTATATTTGGTACAACCATTCTTTGCATTTTCATTATTTTTTTGTGACAATGTGTTATATTTTTATGATGTGACTTTGAATATTAGCTTTATGATTTCTAATATGTTCTTTCCTCTTATTCTCTATTTGATTTGATTTTTTTTATGCTTAATCATTATATAAGTGCTGGATATTGGATTGATTATGTTATTGGATTGATGGAGTTAAATTGATTTGAATTTGGTTGGAGTGTTTATAATTATTTGGGAGTGTTTCTCACAACTTTTGTATTTGAGGATATCTTTGTTGTTAAGGGGAGGTTTTGCCCAAATTTTCACCCAAATAACATAAGTAATACTTATACTTATCTCTTTATTTTGTTTCGTTATTTTCTTTTTGATGATAAAAGGGGAGATACACGTATTTAATTGAGGGGGAGCTAATTTTTCTTATGACTAAATACGATGATTAAAATGATTGAGTATGTTGATTAAAATGGATAAACAAAAATGCATGCTAAATTAGAACATGTAAAGCTCTTAGCGGGAGCAAAATTTTTGAATGTTTCATTTTTAATACATGTAAAGTTTGTCATCATAAAAAATAGAGAGATTATTGATATAATATTGATTTTGATGATAATAAACTATGTGTATCATATATTAAAAAAAAATGTAGGATTGTCTAAAATTAGACAAATCCTTTAAGTCGTGCATTGTTTTTTTTTCCTCTTAAATGTTCAATGTTCTGAAAAAGATCAAATCACTGCTAATAATTAACGGCAAATCGTTTTCCTAATTATTGAAATTGTCTTTAAAATTTTGGAAAATAAAGATTAACCGTTAGTGAACTGTTATTTAGATAAAGATTAACCAACAGTATCTAGAGAGTTGACATTTACAAATGAAAGATAACGGTGAGCTGATATCCAAATAATAGTGAACCAACATTTTGAATTTCTATATGACAACTATATTTCAAAGTCATAACAGTGAACTGACATCTACATAATGGTGAACTGTTAATGCCCAGAAAGTCACTAGTTTTCTCTTTAACTATAAAATGGCTCAAACAAATTCAAATGCAAGGACGACATCGATAGTTATTATTATTCTTATCAATCTTACTATTATTCTTATTCTTATGATTATTCTAGTTGTTGTTCTTTTTATTTTATTCTTATTCTTCTTCTTCTTCTTTTTATTCTTCTTCTTCTTCTTATTCTTATTCTTATCATCATCATCATAATCATCATTATTATTATTATTATTATTATTATTATTATTATTATTATTATTATTATTATTATTATTATTGTTATTGTTATTGTTGTTGCTATTCTTCTTATTCTTCTTATTATTATTCTTTTTATTCTTATTCTTATTCTTATTATTACTATTATTATTATTATTATTATTATTATTATCCTTACTATTATTATTCTTATTGTTGTTATTATTATTATTATTGTTGTTGTTGTTGTTATTGTTGTTGTTGTTATTATTATTATTATTATTATTATCCTTGTTCTTATTCTTATAATTCTTACTGTTATTCTTATTCTTATTAGTGTTCTTCTTATTATGATTAGTATTATTCTTATTATTTTTTTATTATTATTCTTATTATTCTTCTTATTATTATTATATTATTATTATTATTGTCGTTATTATTATCATCATCATCATCATCATCATCATCATCTCTTCTCGGTCAATACTAGTCTCAAGATTCCATACTAGTCTGCCCTCTAACTTAGACTCCATTCCCTTGCATATATAGACTAGGTCACATTATTACAATAACTATCCTTATCACATAAAGTATATGTCCCCATTTAAAAATGGAAATTTTATATAAAGAAGCACAAAAGTTTATAGTTTTTTAAATATAACCCTAGAGAACTATTTCTATCCTAATTAGCCAATAATACTTTTTTGGACTAACTTACCCTTGACAATCGAATCTCTCTCCCATAGCAAATGAAACACAATTTTCTCTCTTGAATCATTAATGGCGATGGCGATGGCGACGAAAGACAGTGAATGATGATGTCAAAGGTGATGGCAAACTCAAATCCACATGAATCCAAACAAAACCAATGACTTGAAAAGAGCTCAGACACTAGGTAAAGCTAACTTAATCTTTTTTTTTTTTTTAAGATTTGAATGAATTTGAACGGGATTATAGATGATTATAGGTTGTTAGAAGAATATAATGAAAATAAATTTGGTTAAAATGATGAATTACAACTATTGCACATTAAGTACTTTATGAAATGCTCTTAGATAGTTGATGCTTAGTTTTTTGTACATCAAGTGTTAAAAAGCACGACTGGGTATTTATTGAGTTGTGTTGCGTGTTTTATGTATATGAATGCAATGGGAACTAAATTTGGTGCGACGTGGTGGCTATCGCATCAAGAGAAAGTTTCAGAGCAACTATCTCTTAGTGTGATAGGCACCCTATCGCACCAAATTTCAACATTTTTATTAATATACTTAACTTGTTATAAATGCAATATAATAATTTAATTATGTAATTTATAACAGATATATGACGAAATCCAAAATAGTAAAGTATAATCCACCTTGATCGAGGAAGGAATCAAAAATGATGAAGATAGCTTATAGTGATCACTTTCGCGGGTGTATCATGAGTATGTATAAATTAGATACAATTGTAAAAGCTATTCAAGAGAATTTAACAAAACAACAGTTGTAACTATTCAAGAAGGACGTATTTGGGCATTTCATGGAATTGGGTAGCTTTCCATTCAGTGGCGTAATTATAAATAACATCAGGCTTAGGCAAGTGGCCCATAGAGAATACAACAAAAATGATCAGATGTGATTTTAAATTGATGAGCATTTGATATGCTTATCAATTGGAGAGTGGTACTTAGTTATAAGACTTTCCTTTGGTAAAGATGTCGTACAAAAAAACATTACATAGGTTATTTAATAAGTATTTTGATGATAGGATACACAACTTGACTTTTGAAGAAATCGACTCAAGATTTAATGACTTGGACTTTAAGGCTATAGATGATACTGATGCGCTAAAAATTGCGCTGTATTATTATTAAATCAATTTCTCATTGCTTGATAATATAGATGATATAAATCATTTTCAAAATTGTTCGTGAGGTTGTTTGTCATAGGAAACTATATATGACAGTTTTGATAATGCATTAAAGGGCAAAGCCAATAAATTTAAGAAGGCTCGCTTAACAAACTCCAAGCATAAAATTGAACGATATAATACTTTCGGCTTTAGGTCTGGAGTTTAAGTGTGTTGAAAAAAATGGATTACTTTTTTTTGTAATAATGAATATTTAGCTATAGATTTTATGGCTTTGTAACTTTGATTATTGGAGGCTTGAATTTTTGAAGCGGTCGAAATATTTTCATTAGAGTGGATCTTGAAAACTAAAAAGAAGATTCATCGTATTATACAGTGAAAGCCCATTGCTTATTATAAAATAAACTTTACTGAAGTGTGTTCATTTTTCAACAACAATACTCATTTTGTAAGTAATATGTATGTACGTATTATGAATTTCTAACAAGCAACCCAAGAGATAAGGGGTGGATTAATTATTTTAAAATTATACAAATAAAAACACAAAACAATTCAAACTAATGCCTTAAAAGATTTAATAACAATAAATTCTACAATAAATATGTATATGTATGTATGTATGTATTGTGAAATTCTAACAAGCAACCCAAGAGATGGGGGTTGAATTGGGTATTTAAAATATATATAAATTAAAATATAGAATAATTCAAACTAATGCCTTAAAGATTTAATAATAGTAAATTCTACAATAAATAAAATTAAAGAAATAAGGAAAAAAAGAGCAAACACATGATTTTTACATAGTTTGGCAAAATTCGCGTATGTCCACACTTCCAAGCAACCTGAGCTTGAGGATTTTACTAACCAAGCCTTAAAACCTAAGATTTCAAAATGTTTACAATTGATTTCTTAGGTGTCAATAAACTTTACAATTTAAGATGAAACTCACAAATGTTTCCCAAGTGTATCCTATATTTACAATCACTCAATTAAGCTTTCAAATATTTGTACTCTCTTAAGTAAATATTGACAAATGATAACGCAAATGAATGTGTGTATGCAAATGTAAGCTTAGAACACTTAAAAAATTGATAAAGATTGCAAAGATTGTTCATTAATAAATTAGAATAGTATTTTCCTCGGCTATTTATAGATTGAGCTTAAACAGTAGGTTACCAGAAAGAGGTTTGCTGTTTACTTATGTGGCAGTTATCATTGTGGTTGATTTTGAAATTCTTGCTTAATAGTTTGCCGCTTACAAGTTAATAGTTTGTCGTTTGATTTCAGAGATTCATTTAGATATAATCGGCTTGCTGCTTCAAGTTAATAGTTTCCCATTTGACTCCAAAGAGTAATCTAGATGCAATCGTTTTACTGTTTTAAGTCTATTGCTTTACCATTTGATTCTAGAGAGTCACTAATTTGAAGTCAGATTGCCATTGTCATTTTAGCAGTATGCCACTTGTGTCCAGAAACTATATTTACCTTTATCAGCTTACCGTCTGAATTATAGAGATTTGCTATTTTCACACAAAAGTAAAATTTTATCTGAAACACTTTACGAAAACACTCTAATACTTAGAATTAAAAATAATATCCATTTTTAAGTTTCAATAACATATTTTCTAAGATTACATAACCACATAATATAATTTTTCTTGAAAATACAAATAAAACATTTTAAGAGCTTTAATAATATATATGTACATTTTCTTGTTTTAAAAACAAGAAATATGAATATATGTATTTCTTATTATTTTTTATCATCAAAATTGAAAAGATCATATGGTCATATAGTCTAATAATCTCCCCTTTTTTGATTATGACAAAACCTATAATGTATTTTGAACCTTTATAAAAACTCCCTCTAATGTGTGCACATGCCATAATTAACAAAATTTAATTTATAACTCCCCTTGCCTGTGTGCGTGTATGTACGTCGCAATTATATAATCCAACACATATCCAAACAAATACTACTCAACAAATACACTTATACATTAAAATACATCTAGTATCTCCCCTTTCATCATAAAAAAGAACAATAAGTATAAAGAGATTAGAAAATTACCAAAATAAAATCAATATCATGGCAGAAAATTTTAAGAGAGCTCCCCATATCAAGCATCAAAATCTTAAGACAACCACGATTATCATAATATAATCATAGGATCCAGTTGTTTGCAATCAAAATATTCAAAACTGAAAATATAATATCCATAAAATAAGAAAATGACCATAAAATGAAAATGTTGGTAAGTAATAGCAAAGTACAGAGAAAGAACATAAAAGATAATCTACTGAGGTTGTGGGGGTGGTGGAAAGGGAGAAGGAACCCTGAACGCCTCAAATAGGCATTGCCATCCATTAAGTATATGCTACTGCTGAAAGAGACACTAATGCTCCTCAAGAATGTGCTACTGAAAGATAGTCTAATGCATAGTGAGTGTCCGAACCTCATTGAGTAGCTATTAAAGAATAACCTCTTTGGGAGATGTGTGTCTAAAGTAAGTGTGGCGAAAATAGATGCATCTACATCATGCACAGTCGGATATGGATCCGGATGCCTACCTTGAACCTGCAGTGGTAAAGAAAAGTCGGGCAATTAATCGGCAAGTATGATGTCGTTAAGTGTATACTTGTCATCGGGAGCAATCAAAATATACTTATTCTTGGAAATCTTCACCCATTTCCCATTTCTCTAACCAACTCTAAATTATAGATGGCCCCATCCCCCAAAGGTTTAATGGGCTTAGAAGTGGGTTCGTTTATGGGTACCTTAAAATGCTTTAGTTTCCTAGTTATAAAGTTAGTGATCATAAGAATATTAAGCCTGTGACCAAAGATAGTGTATCGAAGATTAATCGGACAACCCCATAGTGAACAATTTATCAAAGTCACATCTAAACGGGTGATCTCCTTTGTATGCCCCTTCCTAAGAGTAACCACATGCTAAAGTATGCTATGTGGGACACGAGATTGTAAGTATAGACATTGGCACAGAGATGGATGTTATAAACATCATCAGACAAATCAACACATCCACAAATGTTCCTAACAACGCTAACATGTGTATAAATAGAAAACACTAGAGCTTTCCTTGATTTATATAGTTCAAGGCTATCATCTGAAGTCTCTAAGATAGATTCAAGTCACCTACATCAAATTCTATGGGAACACCACCAACATTAGTGATTACTTAATTCTAACGTTCAACATAAATATCCATATTTGAGTAATTTAAGTTTGAGTCATTATAAAAAAAAATAACTTTCACTGACACTTTATTAAAAAGTATCAGTAGTTACATGCATTTGGACTATTTTTGTGTTTAACATATAAGTATAACAAATTATTGATATTATAGTATTTGTAAATTAAATATTAGAGATACTTGACACTAAGGTATTAGTAGTTAAAAAATAAAATTTTAATTTTAAATGCTAAACCATTAGGCCATGAGTTGCATTTTAAAATTTTAAATTAATAAGTAAATAAATAATAAAAATTAAAGTAAATTACCAAGAAATCATTTATACTATGCCGTTTTAATGGATTGTTTATGTTAAAATTAAAAATTATTGTTAAGTGAACAATATATCCCCATGGCCTACTTCCTTCGTAAAAAAACCAAAGCTCTCTTCCTTCTCTTTATCTCTCTCTCTTTAACGATGATTTACTTCACAAGCCGCCATAGTCAACCTTCGAAGCCGCTATCATTAAGCTAAAATATCCTTAAAAAGAAGCCTAGAAAGTGCTGTGAAGAATTTGGGCAGTGTTAGTATTTGAAAGTCTGAATCCACATTTTATTGTTTTTAATGTTGAGTTCAGAGAGAATGAGTTCGTCGTTGTCGCCTAAGTAGTACAGAGTGACGAAGCCAATATCAATGGCGGGATCCACTGAGGCTGATATGCAAAGATCCCGTGACTTTGAAAAGGTATTGTTTTGTCTTTATTTTTAATTACTTTTTTTTTCTTTCTATGGAAAACCCTGATTTGGATTTGCTTTGGGGTTGAAGTTTTTTGTTGAAGTTGGGCTTTATGATATCAAAGAAGAACCGGCGAAAAGCGAAGATGTTCTTGGTCGAATTAGACAGGCAATAATTTTTTTTAAAAAATTATTAGTGATTTTGCAACCTGGGCTGACCTTGCTGTGATATTTTTGTGATTAGTTGGTTCATTCTTCATTTTTAATTTAGTTATGAATTGAGCTTGTTTGATTTGTATTGGTGATCTTAGAGATTTTATTTTCTTAGAGAATTTAGTGATGAACTGGAAAATTAGAAGAATTGATTCAGGATGGAAATGATAATTGCCTAATTGGTTTTCTTTATCTTAGTTTAAGAGTCGGAGTGCTAGTCATGAGCAAGTGTAGTATTCCTTTGGGTTTTTTAATTTCAAATTTAGATTCTCATTTGGCCTTTATATGTAGATAATTCATTATGTTTTGTGATTTTTTGGCCTTTTAAGACATGATATGTGGATTTGGGGAAACTAAGTTTTATATTAAATTAATTAAAAAAAATTGCTCTCCATTTAAGTAGTTCAAATAATTGTGGGTATTGGTCCGAAACTCCTATGTTAAACTTTAGAATTTGGATTCAAGTCTCAACAAACTCTTTTTTCTTTCTAAATATATTCTTAATAATATGTTTAGATGAGAGTTGTCTTTTCTCACGTTACTAGTTTGTGGGTAGAGCTACTATTTTTACAAATATCTAAGAAATTTGTGAGCAATTTGTAAGAGTTAAGTATGTTTTTAATATATATTTGGATGAGAGTTATCTTTTCTCTTATTTGTTTGTCTTTCCTAACCATTCTAGTCTATTGAATGAGAATGGAGAAGATGCTAATGGAGAAATGCAGGTACACTACTTTTGTTCAAAGAGTACAGGCAATCATGCTTCTCAATTTAGCTTTTAGATTTTTTTAAATTTAGCAACAACTAGTAAGCATTTAATTGGATGGTATAATTTTTTAAGTATTTAATTTAGACCATTCAGTTATAAGAGTAGGATATCTCACATTTGTTTATTGAAGTATTTGGAATTTGTAATATATACTAATAATATTTATGAATTGAAATATTTTGTACTATAAATCATTTTTTTGTTATTTTATAGTGCCTTTAGTTTTATTGATAAATCAGTAGCCAATGAGCCAATTCAAATTTTCATTCTTCAAAATAAATTAAATAGTGATACTATGCTAATAGGAATCAGAAACATTAATATAATATCAATAATTACTAATATTTTGATATCATAATAATTATGATACTATAATAATAGTATATCATATTTGTTTCATAAAAAATGAATATCATTATATTTCTGACTGTCAATTTATTAACACAATTAATAAGTGTCGTTGAAAATATTTATTGACATTATTATAATGTCAGGATAGCCGATTGTTCTCGTCCTTAATAATCAAAGCATTTACCCAACTAACTTTTTCCAACAATTCCATCAAATTTTTATTACTAATTCTAACAGTAGTTGTGCAATCAATTTCTACAAAATAACAAGTGAGAAACATACGCCACATAAACTTGAGGTAAAAACAGCTGGCTAATCTTGTGTCTGGAAAGTGTGTCGACTCGAAGTCGGTGTACTCGACATCATCATCATCATCATGTTGTAGTCGTTTTGATTTAGGTGCCGGTTGCTTGCCCTTTCCCTTTCCTGTGTGTTTCCTTGAACTAGCCATGGATGCCTAAAATGAGTGGCTAAGCAAATTGATGAAAATTTTTTGAAATGAATTGATTAAATTGAAGGGGATGGTGTTTGGAAGTAGTATGGAAGTTCAATTTGATCAAAAATTGATTACAAATGGATCAAATTGAGGGAAGGATGTTCGATGGAAACCTAGTTTAGGATTTGGGAATTTTGCGTTTTTATGAAGAAATGTGTTTACAGGATGAAAAATCAATCTAGAGACAATGTATGATGATTTCCTTGGCTTGATTTGGCATAAAAAGTGAAGAAAATGGAGGATTTGAATGTTAGAAAGAGAGAGGCGTCATCGGTTTAAGAGAGAGAGAAAATGGCTTACCGAAAGTAAAAAAGAAATCTTAACATTGGCTTTGAAACACGGAAATGATTTACCATTTTATGTAGTAGTTTACCGCTTCAAAATGACAAGCATTTTGTTTTCAAGTAGTTAACCGCTTAAATTCAAGTGGTTAGTTGTTTGCTTTGTGTTCTGCACACTAATTTAATTTTCGGCTAAATTTTGATCTATTTCAAAATCATTTAGTGATTAAAGATTTAGTAATAAGACATTTAATGCATGAAATATAATGATAGTCATTTATAATCATAAAAATCAAAATATATAATATATTACACATAAATAAGTCATGCATTATACAATCATTAAAGATACAAGAATACAAGTTAGTAGCTTCAATATTATAAAAAGAAATGTTAATGTGAAAATTTCATCATCCTAAGTTCATGTCTGATTTTAGTAAATTATTCTTCGCAAAAGGATTTTGTAAAAATATCCGTAAGTTACTTTTCAATTGAAACAAACTCTAATGCACTATCCCTATCTTGAACATGATCTCTTAAAAAATGATATCTAATTTCTATGTGCTTGGTCCTAGAATATTGAATGGGATTCTTTAAATTGTTTATAGCACTGGTGTTATCACACAAGATAGGTATATGATTGAGATTAATCCCATAATCGCTAAGGATTTGTTTCATTCAAATAGTTTCCATATAATAACTGCCTGCTGTGATATATTCAGCTTTGGTTGTTGAAAGTGCAACCGAATTTTGCTTTTGACCAAACCATGAAACAAGTGAATGTCCTAGAAAATGACAAGTGACACACATGAGGAGCATATGAAGAGCATGTTAAATCTATATGTGTTCTCTTAGGATACTTAAAGCCAAGACTAATGGTTTCACACAAATGTCGAAAAATTCTTTTAACAACGAGCAAATGAGATTTCTTGGGACACGATTGAAATCTTATACACAAACATATACTAAACTTGATATTGGGTTTTCTAACGGTTAAGTAAAGTATAGATCCGATTATACCTTGATACATTTTGAAATCAACTTCTTTACTTTTTTCATCCTTATCGAGCTTGATTGTTGTAATCATTGAATTATTTTTGGTTTTTGAGTTGCCAATGATAAACCTTTGAGTATGTTTTTGAAGTAATTAGCCTGATTGATAAAAATTCCATCATGAGTTTGCTTGATTTGAAGTCAAAGGAAATACTTAAACTCTCCTGCCATGCTCATTTCAAATTTATACTTATACAAGATGAACATTCCTTGCACAAAGACTCATTAGTGAAATCAAATATAATATCATCAAGATAAATTTGCACAACAAGTATATCTAAATCCTTATTTTTGACAGTGTAGTATTCGTTTTACCCATTGAAAAATTATTTTCTAAAAGAAATTTACTAAGCCTATCATATCATGCTCTAGGTGCTTGCTTTAAACCATATAATGCTTTAGCCAATTTATAAACATGATTTGAAAATTTGTCATTTTCAAAACCAAGGGTTTGTTTTACATAGATTTCTTTCATAATATAACAATTTAAAAATATACTTTTAACACCCATTTGATATAAAATAAAATCTTTATGATATGTAAATAGTAAAAGTATCTAAATGGATTTCAATATAGCTACGAGATCATGAGTCTTATCAAAATTGATTCTTTCTTCTTGGTTTTATCTTGAGCCACTAATCTAACTTTATTAATTTAAACCACATTGGATTCATCCATTTTATTTTTAAAAATCTATTTAGTGCCTATTATAGATTGGTGTTCTGGCTTAGAAACTAATTTCCACACATAATTTCTCTCAAATTGGTTTAACTCTTCTTGTATGATCATAATCCAAGATTCATTATTTTTCACCTTAGAAAAAGGATTTTGGTTCAATTTAAGATATGAATGCAATGTGCTCATATGTATTCCTAATGGATGATCTAGTAGTTATGCCTCGTGAAGAATCTTCTAAAATTAAGACTTTAGGATAAAGAGAAACAAACCTCTACTTCTTGAGGAGTGTTTGAGAATTTTTACCATTTTAATCATTGTTGGTTTATTCTCCTTGTTGTTTTGCTTGATTCTCACATACAGAATCATCTTGTTTTTGTAAAAAAGATTTTTCATTTTGTAGTATTTCATTTTCCTTTTCTGTACCTGCATCATTATCAACTAGATTTTTCTCAATAAATGAAAGATTAAATTCATCAAATGTGACATGCATACATTCTTCAACAATTAAGATTCTTTTATTATAAACTTTATAAGTTTTTCTTGAATTTGATTATCCAAGAATGAGACTAATATCAGGTTTTGCATCCGAAAACCTTGAAATAATTGATATTGGGTTTTCTATCTCTCCAAAGATTGATTATAATAATGGAAGCTCATGGCATAAGACTTTTGCTATCCTGGATACAGGGGTTGCAAAGTTTTATATTGATGCCAAAATGATTATATACTTAGAAAGAACAATTTTAATAAAACCTCATACATATGTAGTTTGTAACGGAGAAAGAAAGATGCTTAGTCAATATTGTGAAATACCTTTGAGGATTAAAGGGATAGAATTCGTATTTCCTTTCTTCATTGAAATGGAATACAAAACATAGTGATGTCGGATAGTTGCATGGAATGAATAGGGTACCTTACAAAGGTTATAACTTTAGGCTATAAGTGTTCGTTTCAGGCGTATAATATATTGTTTTGAAGTTTATGATGAAATGAACAAAAGCCAAAATTGCTTTTACTATTTTGCCCCATAGTCGAGTAAAAAATTCTACTTATTTCTTTGTCATTTTTCAGTTTTAAGATTTTTTTTCATATTTTTCTTATTTCTTTTAGGATTTTTTTATCTTTTTTTTTTCTAGATATTAGATTTGGGCACCTTTTTTTTTTCTTATTTAGAATAGGAAAATTTTATAATGAAATAATATTTCAGATTTGTCTATTTTAGTAAATTTATATTATTTAGGGTTTAGTATAAAAGGAGCACAAAACACTACTTTTGTTCCTTCAAACTTTTCTAATAGAATTTTATTATTTAGAACTAATATATCAATCAACCTTTTAACTTTTCCCATCTTGACAGAGCATAAGTTCTTTGTTGTTAGAAATGAAATTTCTTGAGAATTTCTCTTTGTACAATATAGAGGATAGAGAAATAGTAGAAAAATTTGATGAGATAAAACAAACTATATCAAAATATGTTTAATCTTTTATAGTATATATAAACGTTATTATGCCATATTATAAGCATAAGCAAGAATGATTCCATGCTTTAATTAATACTGGTTCAGGAGTTAGTTTAGCTAATTTAAAAATCTATCCAAAATCTTATTGGAAAGATTATAAGCCCTTAACAAGACAAGGAATAAATGGCGAACAAATGACTCTAAGAACTTGTAGAATTAAAGCCTTAATACAAGTACAAAATTATGTTTTAAGCATACCATTACTATAGTCTTATGATCACATAGAAGCAGATATAATTTTTAGGAGTTAATTTTCTTCGTCAGTTTATTTATATAATGACTAATGAAATAACTACTCTTAAAACATCAGAATCACTAAAATACAGCACCAATGATTTATAACCCTGTTAGGTGAACAATTCAAAAATATCATTTTTAAAGTAGCGAATGTGATGATTTCAATATAAAAATTAATCAAATCATATCTGATTATAAAAAAATCATTGAAAATTTGATAAAAATTTTGGTGAAAACCCAATTCAATTATGGGAAGTTGATAAAACTTGTGCCAAAATTAAATTAAAAGATCGAAATGTTATCATAAGAGTCAAGCCTATGAGATTTGGGCTAGAAGATAGAAAAGAATTTGAAAAAGAAACTAAAGAACTACTAGAACTCCAAACTATTTGAGAGTCAAAGATTACACATAGTAGTTTAGCCTTTATGGTTAGAAATCATGTAGAAATTAAATGAGGAAAATCTACTATAGTTATTTGTTATAAAGAAATAAATAAGTATACCAAATTTGATAAATATTTTTTACCTCATAAAGATTCATTAATTTCTTTTGTAATTAATAAGAAAATGTATAGCAAGTTTGATTGCAAATCTAGCTTTTAGTTAATGAAACTTGAAGAAGAGAGTATACCACTTACTGTCTTTAGTACAACTTAAAGACAATATTAATGGATTGAGATTCCATTTGGATTGAAAAATGCACCACAAATACTTTAAAGAATAATAGATAAAATCTTCAAAGGATTTCATGAATTCTGCATTGTTTATATATATGGTATATTAATATTTTCAAATAATGAAATTGATCATATTATTCATTTTATTTCTTTTGCATAAAAGTGCAAGAAACAAGAATATCACTTTCTAAAAAGGCAATTGAGATAATCAAATCTAGAATAGAATTTCTAGATTGGTAATAGAAGAAACAATAATTGAGACACAAGCCTTATATTTCTGAAAAAATATATTTATTCTTGAAAAATTAGAATCAAAATAAAAAAATTCATAGATATTTAGGATTTCTTAATTATGTTGAAGGTTTCATAGAAATCTTTGCAAAAAAAAAAAAAAAAAAAAAAGACAACCCTAACAAGGATTATTAAAGGAAAAAAATCTTGGCAAGATCTCCATACAAGGTTGTAAAATGATTAAAAGAAAAATGTAAAAATCTACCAAGATTAAGATTTCCAACAACCAGTGATAGTTTAATCCTTGAAACAAATGATTCAAATATTCACTGGGGAGCAATGTTAAAAATAGATCATGAAATGATTTATAGATATACAAGTAGAATATTTAAACTCACAGAAAAAAATTATCATACCAATGAAAATGACCTACTAGCTATTAAAAATGGGATACCTAAATTTACTTTCTTTTTGTTACCTAAGAAATTGGAAGTTATGATAACACTCACGTCAAAGGATTTATATTTAATAAATTACCTAATTACCTCAATATAAAATATAATTAGATGGCAGCAACTCTTCGTAGAATATGATTTTGAAATCGAATATATTAAAGGATCTAACAATTGTATTTTAGATTTCCTTAGCAAAGAATACAATAAAGAAAAATCGATCCAAAATATTAAAGGGCGTAATAATGCGCTCTGAAGGTCAAGAATTGCTTCACAAAGGCAATGTGATAATTTATAATGGGTTTGCTATGATTGATGATGCCCTAGAAGAATTGGGTAAATTTTGTGTAGACAAAAATTTACAAAATCATCTAGAAGTTCAAACTTCATAACAATATATTAGCAATATGCCAAAAAAATTTCCATTTCAATGATCAAAATGAGGGAAAAATTACCCATAATTCATTACAGAATCCAAAGACAAAAAACCCAAAGCATTTGCTCATAATTCATGATCTTAAGGATCAATATATGAAAAGAGAAGGTTCCCAAAGCTGTTCACAAGGCTTAAAGTCTCAATATAACAAAAGCAGACAGTCTAGTTCTATGACTAAAAGCCTATTAGAATATGACTGCATTTATTAATGCAAAAGAATTAGTAAATTAGCCTATGAGATTCATCCTAGCCAAGTTATCTTACAATACCATTCAAGGTTGCTCCCACGAACTAACTTTATTAAAAAAGCTTATCCATAAATAAAAGATCTGTTCGAATATATTTATGTTAGTGACAATTACAGGGAATTAAAAATGCTCCTAGAGAAAATCAAAGAAGTTGTTATTAACCTCAAAACAGTAATCAAGATAAAAGAAATAATTTTTTTTCAAGTTTCTTACTGCTTGTCCAGAATACTAAAATAATAATTGGTATCTAGCACAACACATTAGAAATAATAGAAAAACATTAATCCAATTATTGATTTAGTTAAAGTCTATAATGATATGACCCTGAATTATTTAACCAAAAGCTCTCTTTAGCACAAGAGCAATTAGTATGAAAGTCTTTTGTAAACAACTTGAAAGGATAAGTAAAGAAAAAGTTGGCTTCCACAAGTCATGCTAGAGCATAAAATCTTTTCTTTAAGTAGAAAAGAAAGCATCTTAGCTAGACAAGCCATGTTGAAAAATAAAAATGTAACATACGAAAATCTTGTGGAATCCAGCTAGGCAATGCACCATGAGATATGTAATATGCTAAGGCATCAATTAGATTGGGGTGTTTGGTCTTACAAAAAGATAAAGTAGGGATCCAGGAAGGAAGATATATTGCTAGATGAAGACTAATAATAGCCATATGGCAAAGAACCTTTGAAAAATGAAAGATGCCAACTAAAAGCATCAATAATTCAAAAGGATAAAATCCAAGAGAAATGTAACCATATTAGAATCCTTATTACTAAAAGCAATAAGTTTCATGCAAAAAGGGATAATCTTATCTCTTCAAGTATATAAATAGAGTCATGTAATGGGAGATCAACAATCTAATCCTTCAATGCTCATTTCTAGTTTCATCTTCAAACTTTCTTTGTAAAAATTTTAACAATGAAATAAATTAATAGAAATATTTTTTAACAATGAAGTTTCATGCCTAACCTTGTGTTAAAAGAAAAAGATTTCATTTTGCTATGTACTCTTCTTCAAATGATTGCAAGAAAGTCACTCAGTTAAATCGTATTATGTCAATTTGCAATTTGTTGCGTTGGGTCGTGTAGAATAGTCTTTGAGGTGATTCTACAAGACAAGTGGAGCTATTGTGGTGCCAACCATAGACTCATCTATTGTTGGAGACAGCTAGTGAATCTATTCTAGAATTTTGAGGAATAGTACATTGGTTAGTACTCTGAATTATCTTCTTATATTTTTGCCTAAATGAAAGTATGTTGGGCTTTGATTGTTTTCTAAACTTTATAAGATATGACATGATAATAGTAACTTAATATTATAACAATGGAAAGGACAGTCAATAGATTTTTAGATGCAATTGTTAATCTAGACTTTAGTCAAAAACATTGAATCATTGATACTAAATAATTCAAGATAGACATAAAATAAATAGAAGGATTGCAGATCTTTAATAATAAAAGTTAAATAATGGACAATAATAATATATGTTGATGTTCTTTTCTGCTCGCTCCCAAATGACGCTGTGGACTTCTGCTCACCGTTGCTCGAGCAGGATTCCTTGCTGGCTCCTGCCTCTCCCCGTTTACCGGAATGGTGAATTCCTCCATCCTGCATTCACAAAGAAAAATGTCAGGGGTTGCCGGGTGTTTTTCCGGTGAAAATCCTTCGACGCTCAAGTCAGTAATCAAATTGATTCTTTTGGTATCCCTCTTGATTTGAGAGACCGGAAAGATAGGGCGTTTGAAGGGGGAAGGGTAATAGAGAGAATTTGAGTTTTTTGGTGGTTTGGTTAGAGTCGAAATGTTTTTATTTTAAGAAGGGAAATATGGTAGGGAAGGAGAAAGTGCCCAAAAGTCCAAAAAGGAAAAAAAGAGATCCCTTTACCTTGTTCTTCGTTTGGTATTTATCCTTCTGTTTTCCCGCCTTCCTTTGCTTGGGCGCCCACCTCCGTATTAATTGCGTCTGTGCCTTTTTGACAACTAGGGGTTGCTGCGGCACAACTTGGGGGCGTAGGATATCAGGCAAGTATGGGTTCCTGTGACCCAATGATGGTGCCGTGTACGTCTGTGTTTAATGATGATACTGTGGGGGCGTGTGTCGGTCATTGGTTACAGTGACGAAGCCCTATGGCATGGGGTGCCTACCAGGTATTGATCATCGTGTCAAGTTGTCGGGAGGAGGAGTCATCCTATTTAAGTCGGCTCTGCTCGAGCCTTGATTCTCTCTGTCCACGGTGTTTTTGGCGACATGACTGGATCCTGCTCATTGGTTCGAGGATCTCGATTAGGAAGAGAAGGCTAGGGCTCGACTAGTCTTGGAGCACTTGACCTCGACCAGCATTGATACCTAGCAAGGGCATTTTCGTTCTAGAGATTAGGTCTTCTGCTCTGGCTGGGTTGACCTCGAGGGGGTCTGCTAGATATTACCAAAACAATATATTCATATGAACTTTTTTATTTAGAATGCAGAATTCAGATTACAAAATCTATATGAAAGCATTGATGGTGTGTACCTTGGATGGGAAAAAAAATCGAAACATAAATAAATGTATTAGAAGAAAAAATTTAGTTAATAAGTCAAGACAGACAAGGAGTTATCAATGCAGATGCTAATGTATACTCAAAATTTATAGATCTTTATTAATCGATAATCTTTTAGATCTTTATAAGTATAGGACAAGGCTAGCCACACCTCTAAAATTTACTTAAATGGTCATACAGACCCCCTTTTTTTTACTATCATACCATTGATTACAATAATTCAATAATTAACTTTAAATAAAATTATATAATAAATATAAATTAAAATTAAAATAATGTAATATATATAAAATACAATAAAATTTATAAAATATTTTGAATATTAAAAATTTTATTTTAATATTATTAGTCTGTCATGTTCTTTCAACAATGAAAAAAAATCTATTTGACATATTAATAATATTAAAACAATTATACCTAACATTCACAATAATTTAAAAAATTTACATTATTTTATTTATAATATCTTTTTTAATTAGGTCTATATTAGTATAAATCTTAAAGTTAATTTTTGGATTAATAGATTTTAGTATTAATAAAATATGTTGAGATAAACTAATAACTTAATATTAAAATTAATTTTTATTATTTATATTATTTTATTAATTATACTTATTGTAATATTTTATTTCTATTATATGATATTTATCTTATTACCATATTTATATTTATTTAGGTTGTTATAATCAAAGAGTATAATAATTTTTTATAAAATTAAAGAGGTTTGTATGATTATTTATGAAAAAAGGTTCGTGTGACTATTGAAGTAAATCTTGGAGGGTATAACTGACTTTTTCCTTAAAAGTATAGTAAAATATTTATAAAATTATAAGAATAGATGTAGAATAGATGGCGAAGAAATCATCCAGCTAATCAAAATCATTAAATTTAGAAATCCAGTAGGCTTATAAGGACTATTAAGATAAATGTTTAAAAAAAAAAATTTGTATCTAAAAGAACTAAGGAAACTTGAATTCTGTCATGATTCGGTCTACGTATCAATAGTCAATTCTATCATGATTCGGTAAGACAAGTTAATTTGCATAATTTTGAGAACTCTTCCACATCCCTCCCCCCCCCCCCTTCAAAAATATTAAGCTAAGATTTCTATATTACGGGTCATGAGATAATTAATTCGTTGCGCAATACTTAATTTCTATCTCCCTCAGCAGTTGGTGATTGATGATGAAAAAAAAAAAAAACACTCTTCGATGGACTTTCAAAAATATTATTGAAACTAGAAAAATACGAAATATTATAATACAATTTGTTACATTATTCATCTCTATATTTCTTGACAGCACGCTTGTAGCTACTTCATGATCTTCAAAGTGTCACACTTGGGAACCTGCAACTTCCACGACCTAATCAAGATTCAACTAATTATAGTTAGAAGAAAACTTAGAAATGACATAAATAAGTAGAAAGTTATTTGTAGGTCAAGTATTCCAACACATGTTAAAGTGGGGCACTCGATTAATTAAAATTTGTCATTTTTTCTACGGGTGTCGGTCCGGTTTTGTTTGACCCTAAATATCGATTGGGTTAAGAATTAAAAACCAATGTGTTTAGATTCTTTTAGGTTAAAACCGAACCAAATATCAAACTCCATTAAATTATATTTACATATAAAAATTAAAAAAACTAATTTCTCCTAAATTTAGAACTCAAAACAGATTTTGAGCCAAAAATATAATTCGTACCCGAACCAAACTAACTTTTGAATAATTTGAGTTAATTCTCAAAACTGGAGAAATTGCAACCCAAACCAAATCTCTAAAAACTGAACCGAAACTCAAAACACCCACCCTAATTTTGGTGGACCTAATTGATCTTAGAGCGGGAGTTATTATGGCAACATCCACTTTGATGTTGTTCGACCACCAAAATGGCGTTTGTGCTAGTTAATAAAGGGAGGATTAGAAATTAAACTCACTTGGGTTCATGATAGTTTGTTGAGCCAGTCCATTAAAGAAACAAGTAGCGCCCTTGCCCCTAAACTTAGCCCAGTACGAGCTGAAAGCATAACTGGCGTGCCAATACAACGATAAAGGCTGATAACACCGTTGTCCTGGCACCAAAGCATCGCAAGTTCCATTAACCTCACCGCACGCATAACCCAAAGCACTGGTCAGTGCCAACAAATTTGCACCTCTTGCCACCACGCACCATACCTTGCCTTTATACGGCACATTGTTATGCGCCAAAGGCAATGGCCTGTACTGAGACAATGAACGGTTTCCACTCAAATCAATTTCATAAATTGGCACTCCATTTGCATGCAACATGCCCCAATGCCTCTCTGTTCCTGGACCTGTCTTCTGATTCTCATTATACAATGAAAATATGAATGTGGGTATGATTGAACCAGGCCTAGCCGGCGTGCCTAAAGCTGGTTTACTAGTCATTTTCTTGATAAGGTTTCGGTTGTAAGTAGCTGCATTGTAAATGTTAGCTCCAATTTGATCAAAATCACCTGCATTAGGCCACCCTGTTTCTGATATTGCTAATCGAATATCGGAGTAGCCAAGTTTGGCCATTGCGAAAATAACAGAGTCAAGCATTTGGTCTAGAAGATTGGTGTAAACTAAACCGGAATTGGGGTCAGTATAGCTTGTATTAGTTTCTCTAAGAAGCGCAGAATCCAAGCCAATAGTTTTCGGATTAGTAGACCATGCAAAATATGGATAAACATTGAGGAAGAAGAATGATTTTGTTCGGTTCAAGAATTGTAGCAGTGGCTCCACCACTGAAGCTGAAAAATCTGACCTGAATGTTCCATTTGATGGAGGAAAAGTTGTCTGCAAAATGTCCATGGCTAGTGGGGTACCAACTTTTATGTTGTGAATGTTGTGAGCATTAAGACATTTCTTGATCCTGTGCATTGCAGGCACAAGGTTTTTCCAAATTTGCTTGTATTCTTCAGAGGATTGGCTCAGGATTTCGTTGCCAACGAGAATGAATCTGATCATGGTTTCAGGATAGAATGCGAGGACATTATCGTGGACCCATTGGTCAGCTACCTTTTGCTGTGAAGCAATGTTGATAATTTCATGGTTTTGAACCATAATGGACACTTTGAGATCGGTTCCTGAAAGAAGTTTCAGTATTTCAGGATTGGCATCGTAGATTTTCACGCGGCCAGCTTTCAGGAATTTGATGGACTCGATGGATTGATATGGAGATGGCAGATTGCTCCCAAGCTTACCATAATTGATGCCAATGTTGTCTAAAGTTTCTGCATTTGTCAAGTAAAATTTACTGGAAAGTACAAGGACCCAAGTGATGTAGAAAAATCGACTCATCTTAGAGATGATCAATGAAATGAGAAACAAATTTTGATGAGATGGAATTGAAGAGTGTGGCTGTGCTTTTAAAAGTGAGGCAGAGTTTGTGCAGAACCCAGAATGTGTTTTGGTTGAGTGTTATATAAACGGGCACATTCAAAGAATGAATAATATTCTTGAGCCTCAAAACAATAAAGTACAAAAATGCTGATTTGAATGATAAACTGATGATGAATTGTAAAGGATAAACGCAAAGCTTATGAAGCAAAGAGCATCCTGTGTGTTGTGCTTTTATTTTTTCTCTTTTGTGCTTTATATGTTTGCTTTGTTAGGGCGTTTCAAGCAAGGTGGCTGCAATTGCGAGGAAAAAAAAAAGAGAGAGAGACATTGGGGCGCATCCAAAGTATGAATTGTAAGAGAGGAATTTCATATCTACATTTTTAATAAATTTTAGCATTTTAGTCCTTGAACTATAACTGGACCTCATGAAAGTGCAGCAAAACCAAACCATATGATTTCAGTTCGTCATACTAATCAATCTTTTAGATTGAGTTGAATCAGTTTTGTGTGTCAATCATTTGCCATTTGCAAGGTTCACCGTTTTGTTTCTGCTCCCGCAATCTCTCGGCTGGATTTGGTGCTTTTCGCGGCCCCTCTCTCGCCCAAATCCACAGGCGTTGCTCTCTCAACAAAGTGATTTCAGTGCATTGCTCGCTCTCCCCCCAACACAGTCGGCTTTTCAAGCTGACCATCTCACCCTCCGGTCTCAGAGTCTCACTCTCTCGGTCACTTACGCACCATCTAACCGCTGGCGATCGTGATTCAATTAGCTCGCGGCAGACGGCAGGTTGTGATCATCCACCAGCTGCTGTCATTTTGAATCGTTCGCTTCTGATCCAGCTGCTACTACGCTATCTCCTTCTTCGTTGACCATCCTCAGCCGCACAAGTTCCACACACACACACACATAGGAAAGAAAGCGGCGATCGACCACCGAGCAACGAACCGGATCACATTCGACCGCGATCGAATCTGCCGCTACCGAATGCCGGATCTATCGCTCCATGCCTCTTCCATCACCACGCTCCTCCTCCGGTTGAACTCGGCAGCGGCAACCGAATTCCCTCTTGAAGCTTGGTATTCAAGCCTTCGTTGTTAATGGTGGCTCGCTTGTCTTGATCGCCGAAATGATCCCACCGGCCACCGGTGGTGGTACCTAACCACTGCCGGTCACCACCGAGCGGTTGTTGTCCCAGCTGAACAACCTCCTTCCCGAGGCCGACATGCCCTTCCTAGCTCGATTTCTGCACCCGAGCGGACGTGATAAAACCACAATTCCAAGCGGAATTATCTCGGACACAAGCTGGCTCCTCGTGTCTTAACCTGGACCGCATCTACCTCCCACCCCAAGCAAGCGGCATCATACTGCGACAGCTGTGAACCCGACCTCCATTCTCAACCCCACCGCCTCCCAAGACCGCAAAAATCCTTCCTTGATACCGCTACGAGGTTCTCCTAGTCCGTTGGTTTCGGTCAAACAAGTATCGTTGCACCGTGGTGAGCCATTTGTCATATTCTCTAGGAGGAAATTCAGATTATGGTTGAGCCGTTTAAACTTGCCTTGGTTGGAAAATTCTTGTTCGGTGGGCCATCCATGGACATTATTCAGTAAGTTTTTATTTCTCCGGGTCTCGAGGGAATTCCAGTTTCGTTGCTTGATAGCAGGCATGTGTTGATCAAGTTATCGATGGAGGAAGACTACTCGCGGTTTGGGTTCGCCGGACATGGTATGTGAATAGTCGGGGATGCGTATTTTCAAGTGGAGTACGGACTTTTGTTGTTCAGTGAGTCTCCTATTGTTCTGTTTGGGTAAGTCTCCACTTATTTACCGATTCATTTTATTCATTCTAAGTCCGCTTTATTCTCGTATTCTTTGGGGTTATTGGTACCCTCTGCGTGTTGATCACATAGCAGCTTGATTAATAGGCCATCGGTTGCTAGGGTTACGGTTGAATATGATGTCTCGCGACCTTTATTACAGTGTATTTGGATTGGAGAGGGTGACTACGGTTTTGGCGGGATGTTGTATTTGAGAAGGTTCTCGCTTATTGTTCCACTTGTAAGCATTTGGGTCATGCCGCTGAGACTTATTATGTTTCAAACCCAAGTCTTCGTAAGCATCAACCGTCGAAGGATAATGGGCAGCCTACTATTTCTGATAAGGGTAAAAAGGCCAGTCTTCCAGCAGATGTGCAGCCACGGGATGATTCTAATACCCGGTATGTTTTTATTTCGGATAATCGGGCTTTAGGCCCTGTTGCGACTAATGTTATCGGCCGATCAGATGCCAGTGGGGACCGACCGTCCTTTGGCCATACTGTAGCTGAGGATGTCCCCTCGGATAATAAGGGTCATGAGGAGGGTTTTCAGTCGAAGATGGGTGATGTGTTGGGCACGGAGCGGCCTCATAGGGTTGATCTTGTTGGCGAGCACGTGAGTTTGAACACCGAGTTACGAGATTCGAAGAATGTCTCGATTGGCGAGGAGGGATGTCTTGGTATTTCTCGATCCGATATTGATTGTCGTTACGAGAATTACGGGGACATGGACGACGGGAGATTCTTGGTCGATTCGGAGGATGTTCATACCCCATTACCTATGGATGCAGAGATTAGTAGTTTGGTTGAGCGGAGGGTTGCTAGCTCCTCCGGGGTTTTTACGTGGTGGCGGGCAGTAAGACTCGCAAGGCTCGTGCGGTGAGGTAGAGTCGATCCCTCCCGAATGATTAATACTCTTATTTGGAACATTCGGGGGATAAGTAAGGCCCCCTCGGTCCGCCATTTGTAGAAATTGATACGGATGCATAGATTGGCCTTGGTTTGTGTTTTGGAGCCTTTCCTTAGTCTGAGAGACTGGAGAGCACTCGTGTCCCGTATTGCGATGGATCATGGGTTTACTTCCCATTTTGGGAAAATATGGGTGTTCTGGTCGGCGCCTTTTTCGGTGGAGGTTTTACAGGATATGGGCCAGGTGGTTTATTACCGGGTTAGTCACTCTTCTTTTCCTGATCCTGTCTATGTTTCATATGTATATGCCGGTTGTGCTAAGATTGTGAGAGAGGATTTGTGGGATGGCCTTGTTTCGTTTCATTGATAGTCATGATGGTCCTTGGATGGTGGGTGGGGATTTTAACGTTGTGCGGTCTCTTTCACGAGATTTCGGGGGCATGCATGACCTCGAGATACCATGATGCATGGCATTATTGGATTGTGGATTGGATGATGTGGGTTTCTGAGAGTCCTTTCACTCGGACTAATGGGCAAACTTGGAGACGATTGGATAGGGTTGTGTGCAATGCCCAATGGTCGGGGTCCTTTCTACTTTTCAAGTTTCTCCACCGAATCGGCACTGGTTCGGATCATTCTCCCTTGCTATTATCATGTGCTAGATTGGTCGGTGGAGGTCCTTCCAGGTTTCGATTTTTACATGCTTGGCTTAAGCATCCTAGGTTTATTGATGTTGTGAGGCAGTCTTGGGGTGCTCCGGTTGTTGGCTCTGGGATGAGGGCTTTTCAGCAGAAGCTTGTGAGATTGAAGCTTTGCTTAAAATGATGGAATAAGGAGGTTTTTGGTAATGTGTTTGATAGGGTTAAGGAGGCTGAGAAGGAGGTTGCTCGGAGGGAGAGTCAGTATGATTTATCTGGTTCAGCTGACAACCGTGCGAGTTTCTCTGAGGCTCGAGCACGACTGCAGCATGCGATACTTTGTGAGGATATCTTTTTACGACAGCTATCAAGCGTTCGTTGGGTTAGGGAGGGGGATGTTAATACCCGTTTCTTCCATGCCATGACTCAGAAGAAGCAGCGGTTCTTTCATGTCCATCGGATCCAGGATGCATCATCTGCATGGATTACTGAGCCTACTGCCTTGATTGAGTCTGCGGTTGATTATTTTCAGGGTCTATTGGCAAGAGGTCCTAGTCAGTTTCAGGTATCAGATTTTGAGTTTATCCTTTCTCTAGTCATTGTTGAGGATGATATGGATCTATGTAGGGAGCCTGATTTAGAGGAGTTACGGTGGGTGGCTTTTCTATTGACCACAGCGGTTGCCGGGTCCGATGGTTTTGCGATGGGTTCTACCAGGCATGATGGGAGGTGATTTTGATGACTTATTGGCTGCTGTTCACGATTATTTTCGGGGTTCTGCTATGCCTAGGGGATTCTAGAGTACTCTCTTGGTTCTTCTTCCTAAGAAGGACTCTCCAGTTTCTTGGGCTGATTTTCGGCCAATCAGTTTGTGTAACGTGAGCAATAAGGTTTTAACTAAATTGCTTGTTTTGCGACTGACACCAGTGCTACCTCGTATCATTTCTCCGTTTTAGAGTGGTTTCGTACCTGGCAGGAGCGTTCATGGTAATGTGTTATTGGTTCAGGAGCTTGTTCACGATCTTAATTGTCGTACCCGGGGAAGTAACGTGGTACTGAAGTTGGATATGACTAAGGCATATGATCGAATGTCATGGTCCTTTGTCCTTCAGATGTTACGGTGCTTGGGTTTCTCAGAGTAGTGGATTTCTTTAGTTCGAAGGGCGATATATAGACCTTGGTTTTCACGTGTTGGTTAATGGGATTGACCATGGATTTTTCGATCTCGGGGTGGTCTTCGCCAAGGTGATCCGCTAGCTCCTTGTTTGTTCATTATTCTCTGCGAGTTTTTATCTAGAGGCTCGGATCACTTGTATTCTTCGCATCCTTCCTTGAGATATTGCTCGTCTGGTCATCTTCCTATCTCCCATTTGAGCTTTGCAGATGATATTGTTCTTTTTTGGAATGGGAGTAAGGTTAGTCTTACGCGGCTTATGGATTTTCTGCATCATTATGAGGTCTGTTTACGGCAGTTGGTTAGCAGGTGAAAGCGATTTTATGTTGGGGGCTCGGTTTACGCTTCACGTGGTGCTATTATTCACACGATTCATGGGGTTCCAGTGAAGCAACTCCCTTTTTCTTATCTTGGTTGTCTAGTGTTTGTTGGGAGAGTCAAGATTACTCTTTTTGATGATCTGATTCTGGTTGGGCTAATCGGTTACTCTCGTTTGGGGGGAAGCTAGTGCTTATTCGGCATGTTTTATCCTCTATGCCTTTGCACTTATTTCATGTTATCGCGACCGTGGATTGGGGTTATCCAGTGATTAGAGCGGATGCTTCACGTTTTTATGGGGCGATTGTGGACTAGGCGGAGGATTCATTGGTGCCATTGGCGGAGGTGTGCTTTTCTCGGGAGGAGGCGGCTTGGGTTTTAGGTCATTTCGTGATCTTCTTGAAGCTTTTGAGCTTAAGCTTTGGTGGAGATTCGGGAGCGACGACTCGTTATGGGCTTCATACATGAAGCTCTAAATATTCGACAATGATCATCCGGAATGGTTCGTTTTGTTACCGACTACGCCCTCTGGAGGCGTCTTTGCTCTATCCAGAGATGTTCTTGAGCCTTATATTCGTTGGCTGGTGGGTGTTGGTGCTTGTAGTTTCTGGTATGACTGTTGGCGGGGATCACTCCCTTTGTATTTTTATAATTCTGGTGCTGCTTCGTCAGTACCGATGTCTTATTATTGGCGTGGTACTGTTTGGGATAGGGGTAAGCTTCAGCCGTCTTACCACGTCGATGAGTTGAGCGATTGTTTTGGTTCAGATATTCTTGGCGTGCTGATGAGACTCGGTGGGATTACTACTACGGTGGTATTTTTCATTTCTGATCGGCTTGGGAGATAGTGAGGTGCGCGAGACCATGAGATGAGGTCTGTTCTATGATTTGGCAGCGCCATATTCCGTCTCGGTTATCGTTCTTTCTTTGGCGGTTGTTACGAGATTTTCTGGCCACTGATGAAGCATTGAGTGCGCGCGAACTCTGTATGGTTTCACGGTGCTTCTGTGGGCAGGCTGCTGAGACTTCTCGGCACTTATTTCTTGAGTGCCCTCGGGTTAGCCAGGTGTGGGAGTATTTTTATGGTTGTTTAGGGATGTGGCGGACCGACTTTCTATCGCCCATGCTTTGCTCGCCACTGGCAGAGATGTGCTTCTTCTCGATCTCATATTCGGGTTATTCTACCTTGCTTCATTCTGTGGCATGTGTGGAAGGCTCGAAATGGATTTAGGTTTGATTCTGACTCCTTTTCGGTGGATGCGGTGATTTTTCGAGTGGTGTCGGACATTCGACTTCTGCGGCTCGCTCTTGGTTTCAAGCCGTCTCGATTGCAGGGCGTGAGGGATTCTTAGCTTACTAATGGGCTACGAGTGATTGCTTCACCCTAGCGGCCTATTCGAGTTGTCGTTTGGACGCGACCGCCTCTTGGTACGGTCAAGCTGACTGTTGATGGGTGTTCGAGGGTAATCACAGGTTGTCCGTTGCGAGGGTGTTCTTGGAATCATCGGGGTATATTTTGGCGAGGTTTGGCTCTTTCTTGGCCATCATCCAATCCTTTATCACGAGCTTATGGTACATTTGTGAGGGTTTGGAGCTGGCGGTCCAGATGAGTTACTCTGTTGTGGAGGTAGAGTTTGACTCGGCTACTGTGGTTTCCTGGATCCTCGCGGACAGTTCTGTCCGATGGGATTATGCTTTGCCCTTGCGTCGAGTTCGATCTTTAGTGTCCTCTTATTCAGTTGTGGTTCGGCATGTGTATCATGAGGATACGTCTGCAGCTGACTTTTTGGCCAATTAGGCTTGCACTTCTTGTTCTAGCCATCGATTCTTATCGGTCCGTGATCTGCCCATAGGTTTATCTAAGATTATTCATATAGATGCCCATGCGGTTCCATATATCAGACGCTAGTTTTATTATATTACTGTTTATATGTTTTCACTTATCGAGGAGGTTTTGGTTCATGTCCCCCTCCTTATGTATGTGTTTTCTCTTGCATGATTTATATTACAGGTAGGGGTCCTGCCTAACCTCCCATCACTTTGGTGGTTTCAAAAAAAAAAAAAAATCATTTGCCATTTGCAACGTTTTGATTTTTGGGCATTCTCAAGGACAGTTTGGTAATACTAGCTCCTGAAATAATTGCTGTTAAGTGTATCATATAAATAATCAGCTATGAACAAAATGAATATTCGATTGATAAAATTTATTTTTAAAATTATTTTGAATTTTAAAAAGTAATCACATCTTTGATAAATTTTAATATTAAACTACTGTAAGAATGTAAATGATTAAAATAGACATAAAGAAAAGACCACCCACACCGTTAAATTTTACTTAAATGGTACCCCTTTAATTTCATAAATGGTTACACAAACTCGTTTTCATAAAGGCAAATTTTATAAAATATTTTGAATATTAAAAAAGTTATTTTAACATTATTAATTTGTCAAATTCTTTTAATAATAATAAAATCTATTTGACATATTAATAATATTAAAATAATTATACCAACCATTCACAGTAATTTATAAAATTTATATCATTTTATTTACAATATCTTTTTTAATTATATTTGTATTAGTATAAATCTTAAAGCCAATTTTTAGATTAATTGATTTTAGTGAATTTGTTGGTATAGACAAATAATAACTTAATATTAAAATTAATTTCATTATATATGTTGTTTTATTAATTATACTTATTGTAATATTTTATTATATCATGTAACATTTATTTATTGTTTTATCTTGTTACTTTATTTCTATTTATTTATGTTATTATAATCAAAGAGTATAATAGTCATTTACAAAACAAAGAGGGTTTAAGTATCATTTAAGCAAACCTTGGGGTATAGGTGACTTATTTCCCTAATATTAAATAAAATTTATTTTTACATTTATAAATTAAATAATTGTTATCGTATATTGTTGATGTATGTGTCTATATATTATTATAGGTGTTAGTGTGCAAATGGATACAACAAGTAATATAATGATAAATATCTAGATTGTCTCCATGGGGATTGATGTTATTAGACCTGCTACAACAATCTTACCAATGCTATAAAAGTAAAAATAAAAATAAATGAACTAAGGAACACAAAGACCTAATTAAACAAGTTAAACAATAAATAAAATGCAATAAAGAAAAGAAACTAAGATCAAATACAAAAAGATGTTTAATAATAAATGCTTAATTAGATACTTAAACTCACTTAATAATTATTGACTATTTATCAATTAAGACACAATTGCTATAGTATCGACTGTAGCATTGAGCAGAATCATAATGCAACCTCAGCTGTCGCCTGTTGAATATCTTATATTTAAAAATAATATAACGGTGATCCATTATTATGCCAATATTTAAGTATATTATTACATGTTCTAGATTTTATTTTCTCTAAAAGATGAATTTCTATGTCTAATTCTTTACTAATTTTTGATAAAACATGACCCTATCCAAATCGAGATAAATTCAACTTAGGAAATCCAATCTAAAACCACGTACTGGCTTGATTTGTTTCATTAAGTCATACATTTTTTAGGCTCTTTCTTAGCTAGTATCCACTAAATTGGTGGTCGGCCAAAATAGAGATTGCAATAAGTAAAATAAAAACAAAGTGCTATAGCAGATTCTAAGCAACAAATATTTATCAATTAATTAACCATTAAAATTGTTTAATCCCCAACTATATAAAAAGTTTAGTCCATGATAAATGTAGAAGCAGCAACAAAAATAGTTTTAGCCATTAAATACATTCCCATAAAGAAATAAAAACATAAAAACAAGAAAACAAGATGAGGAAGTGAGTTCCACTTAATTCTTGCAATCTCTCATTCTTTTTCTCCTTGAATCCTCTGTTACAGACCCTCAAATCTCTCTTTTCTTTGTTATTATTCTTTTAATGACGGCTCCTCTTTCTTTTTTTTTTTTTCATGCAGGCTTCTTTTATAACTTGAAATTAGGGCAACTAGAAGTGTGTGACCGCCTATCTCCCATTTTTGGAAACTTCATACCATAATCTTTAAGTTAACACGTGTGAAATCCAGTCTGTCAGGATTGTTGTAGCAATAGCTATAATATCTTCATTATTCCTGACATTTTTTTTTAATTCGTTACAACTAAGTTCTTTTGTCATCTCTTCAAGTATATTGCAGCAGCATTCCATCCGTAAAACTTTAGTTTTTTTATTATCTAAAATCACACATAATTAGAGTACCAAATGATATAAAGCAAGATTAATTTATTAAAAATAAACTTAAACAACTGCTTGTGCAAAATATAACTAAAAAAACAATAAAATACATTATTTACTCTTTAGTAATATTGGTTTAAATCTAAAAATGCCATGATAACTCTCATTTTATAGAGTTATCACACTCCCAAATTTAATCCATTACTTGTCCTCAAATAATGACAACGAAACTAATATTTAAATCACACAAGCATGTAGTAAATAGCTAAGCTTTGTCATCTAGATTATTTTGATTCATCAACTCTTAGATTTCATTTTCAATCATGCCAAATTACCAACAGCAAATCCAGTTCTAAACTTGGGTTCTATTTTGTCCTAAGTGTGTGTAACTTTGATCAAGTCTCAGAGTTGCTGCAACATCACTCAAGAATTAGATATATCTTAAAGAAAAGTAATAAGAACATTTTTATTTATAAAGGAAACAAGAATCATAAAGATCTACAATTTTGCTATGACATTACAATTGTGCTATGACATTCTTTCTTTATTTTTTTTAAGTACCTTTTAGTGTAATATAAAATTTTCATGTGAATGTCTATCAGAGGCACTGATGACACCCAATTACTTCATCAATTCACAAATCAGAGTTACTGCAGCAAAGACACCGGATAAGCTATAACATTATCTTAACTTTAGATACCTTTATCTCAAAGCTGAACATGGGGCTCATAAACAAAGTTGGTTACTTAGTTTCTTAGACAAAGGACTTTTATTTCTTATGAGTTGTTACAGCAATGCTCATAACTTTTACTGCCTTTTTATGCAAGTTTGCAAATGGAGTACTTTTACTGCCTTTTTATGCAAGTTTGCAAATGGAGTACATATACAGCCTTGGTTACTCAGCAACTAAGCCATTGAAGTAGAGTTTATTCTATATCTAGCACAGTTACAATAATTTTGAAAATTTTTCCATGTTCCCCCAAACTTAAGTTCTAATAAACCTAGAATGTTGAATTTTTCTATGTTGCTCAACCTTTGCTATGATATAATCACAACACTTAACTATAGTTAAAGTGCTAAAATAGAGTTTCACCCTTTTTTCATAAACTGTTTCTACTTGAAGATTATTTATTTTATATCTCATTACTCAAGTCATCTTAATTTTTTTCCTGTATCAACAAGTAATACTAGATAGACAAAGCTACACACTTAATTATACTAATGCAAATAAACAAACTCTATACAAACATATTTATTCATAAAGACAGTACATCATAGTATAACTCCCCTTAAACTTGAGTGGTGTTGTGTCCTTACAAGCACACAATATAAAGTAAAGACATTTAGGCACGCACTAGAAATTTAGAATGCAAAATGATAAAAAAAATGACAAAAAAAGTATAAAAATTTCAATGATAAACTAACTGGTAGGGGATACTCCTTTGTTGTGGAATGCTATGCTGCAGCATTGGTGGGTCAAGTTCACTGTTTATGTGCTCCACTTCTAGAGCTTTTCCTTAGATAACCAAGTGGTGTAGTAGCTGGCTTCTTCTTTTTCTAGTTTGGACATAGACTGGTTTGAGGTGTTCTTATAACTTCTTCAACTATGGGCATAATAATCTTTGGTTTATTTTTCTCTGGTTTTTATGGTGCTTGTTATGTTATAGCACTTCCAGAGGACTAAGCCCTTTTCTTTGGTTCTTACGGTGCTTGGGAGTTGTAACAGAAGACTTAGCAAGAGTTTTCTTTGTTGTAGAGGTTGGAGTAGTTGTTGTAATATGTTATTCAGATGTGATTTCAGTAATGAGCTCTTACAAGCTCATCTTTTATTTTGGCGTTTGGAGATTTTGATAATGGCTCTGTCAAGAGCTGCATTTATATCCTCACCTTCCTCTGTGTTAGGTTCTTCATCAATTGAGATTATATGTTTCCATTTACATTTAGGAGGTACCACTGGAAGTGCCTATTTTTTTCTTCTTATGATTTCTCCTCCACACTCTCTTTCTCTTCCTCTTCCTCAGGGTCCTTATGTTCTTTCTCTTCTTCTTCATTAGCTTTAACTTGTTCTTTTGGCTGCTCATCATTAAATTCTTCTTCTCTCTTCATTCTTTTACTTTCTTATGTTGTTAAATTTGTTAAAACAGTCTTTGCAACCAGTTGGAAGTTGAATTACTATAGCAAAGAATTAGGAAAATCTTTATAAACATTGCAAATTGATACTTTTGATTTTCTAGATGCATTAAGTAAGCCTAAAATTTTTGATTTTCCTCTTTCTGTATTTTAATATAGGCATCTATATTCTTAATTAAATCTTACAGTTGCTACTTGACCTTAGGAGTTGATTATGTTGTAGTAATAGTATGTTATTCTGTTAGTACTGTAGCAATCAATTCTCTAGCAATTCACTCAATTGTTCTAGTAGTGAGTGCTCTATCTTTCTTAACTCTCTCATCACTCTTAGTGAATTTAACACCAGAAAGCTCACAAATTCTAATGATAAGTGATGTAAACAATAGAACAGTAGATTTTTGTTTCTTTGTAGTGCATTCTCTAATTTCTCTATCAATCACCCTCCCAACATCAATTCTTAGCCCCTTGATTATAGCATGCAAGAGCAAAAGTCTATCTTAGGATACCGTTGTTGTGTGAGTGGTGGGTATAAGTTTGGATTAGGGGTGGGCATTTTCCGGTTCGGTATCCGAACCGAATCGAACCGAAACCGATTGGTTCTTAAGAATTCAAACCAAATCAAACCGAATTTTAAAACCAAACCAAACCGAACCGAAATAATTCGGTTCGGTTTTGAAAATTCGGTTTGGTTCGGTTCGGTTCGGTTCGAAAAATTAAGTTAATAATTTAGAATTTTGATTTTAGATTTTAGAATTTAGGTTTTAAAAATTCGATTCGGTTCGATTCGGTTCGGTTTTATTATATTTAATCAAACCGATCGGTTTTTTAGTTCTGTTTGGTTTAAAACTGAACCGAACACAAACCGTTCGGTTCTTAATTTTTCAAACCGTTCGGTTTTTACTTCTGAAATCGAACCAAACCAAATTGAATATTTCGGTTCGGTTCAGTTCGGTTCTGTTCGGTTCGGCAAAAACCGAACCATTTGCCCACCCCTAGTTTGGATTTTAAAAATTTGACCCATACCTTTGCAATAGACTTGAGGTCAATCTTATTAACAACTCAGGCTTCCTTATTAGCCCATACAGTACCTTCAACAGTTAAAGTTTTGAATACATCCCCCCATTGCTTAACAATATCCTCTCTACAAGTTTTATATACTCATAATCAACAATAGGTAGTTCATAAAAAGCATTTACAACTCTATAATCCAAAGGTACATTAACTCACCATTCCCAAATATTTTATTAACTGTGCTATAGCAAATTAAAGTAAAACTCCTTTATGATTGGCACGATTGGGTCTTAAGAGTGCATGTAGAATTTTCTCCAGCCGAACCTTACAGCAGTTAAAAGAATGTTTTTTAGGATGCCTATGGATACTTTGGAATCTCGAAACTCTTTTCCTCTAATAGTTTTTGAGGTTTTATTGAGTCTTCATACTCCTTCTCGCTTTTAAAACTTGAGAACTGCTCAGGGTCTTTTAATCTGTCCACTCGAGCATTGATTTTTGGCATTGTTGTAGCACGTAGAATTAGCTTGATTAGGTTAAGAAAGTAAAAAGTTGAAAAGAAGAGATGAATATTTTAGAAATAAAATACTAGTGAGAATGAAATGGAAAATAATTTATAGCAAAAAGGAAAATAAGGATATCATTAAATAAAAGGGATAAGTTTGCAAAATTTATTTGAATTTTAAAAATGAAATTTAAATGGAAATAAAAGACCTATTGTACAAAAATAAGAGATTGTATTTTATTTGATTTTCAAAAATTTCTGATTTACTCACATAAGCGTGTCAGCCTTAAACTGTAAAAACTTGAGATTGATAGTTTGTTGCAATAGGTAAAATAGTTAACTGTTGAATGACGTATCGTTGTAGCAAATAAATCATTGCTGCAGCATGATCGTTAATTGCATATTCATTTTGAGATTGTTCTGACTTTTGCAATATTGTGAAAGCTGTTGCAATATTTCCTTTCAGATATTGTTGTTTCATTTAATCCTCCCATCTAGGGGTTGCATTCACACTTTTCATCCTTATTTTCTAATAAAATAGAAAGGAAATAAAAATAATTAAACATTAAACATAAAGATTAAAATATAATAAAATAAAAGAACAAATTAAACAGATCTCAATCAGTACTTAGTTTTAGGTCTTTCAGCCTGTCTTACCCTAAATTGCTCAAGTTGGATCTGTTAAGGACAGATCTGTTGTGCAAACTTTATTGAACTCGCAAGCGCACGAATCTATTAAAGTATACATCCCACGAGGAGGTGGATTTTTAATTATGTAGAGTTATTATTATTCTTTATTATTTAGTGTGCATGTTGTAAAATTTCTTAGTTTATTTTATCCTGAGATAGAAATTAAAATGGTAGAGATAAATTGGGAATTGATCAATGCAATAAAGTACTTAGCTTTCAGGACTTATACTCAACATTTCACCATGGGCTTAATATTCATTTTTTAGTTCCAATTAATTTATGAGGGGGGTACATCCACTCCTCCAAACCTAACTCTAATAAATATGACATCAACGCTCATTGTGCCAGAAAGAATAATCTTATGTTAAATGTGGTATCAAGAACACATTGTGTTAGGTAATAATAATGTAACTGTCGATAAGGTGGCAAGACTATCTACTAATTAACCTAGATGAATTTTATGTCAACAATGAGTCAAGACCTACTACATAAATTAGAGGGAGGTTTTTCTCTAATAAATCTAGTGTAAAGTACTCACCATGCCAAATAATAATAATCTTGAGCTAGGGAACCGGTATACCAGTGCAATATCTAGACAAGATTATTATTATTTGTCTACGATAAGTCAAAACAATTTAAATAAATTCGAGAATGTAAAAATAAACTTACTAAATTAATCTCATAGATCATGTTGAGGCTTTACCTTTAACCCAAGTTCAGAAATGAATTAGCTACTCATTTTATAACTAGGGGTAAAATGAGAATTTTATTAATAAACATAGAAAATACAAGATAGGGGCAGAAAATAGAGACTAAAAATAGATTTAGGGATGTCAAATTAGGGGGGAGGAGAGCCCCCTATTTATAGATGCAACGAGTAAATCATGACTGTCAGATGAAAACAATTCAGACGTTCAGGAATACGCCATGTGGCACTCTCTAATTGGTTGGAACACATCACTAGGGCTTTCATTCCATGTATATGCTTGTATGGTATGCGCGTTTTTAGTCTACTAATATCCTGCCACTTAATCGATCAATGCAAAAGTAAAAAAAATATGATTCAGTGCATTGCATATATTGTAAGCTCATTTTCTGTCCAATAGACTTTTGCCACATCATCCGTTAATGCCACATCAGCAAGGCCCACAAAAATCTTAAAATTATAATTTTAACCTTTATATCTTTCTTAGAGTTTTCGGCTATTCTAAGTTCAAAAATGCTGTCCGTTTTGTTGTCTGACTTCTCATTTATTGTGAAATAACCAAAATACTCTTGAAATACACAAAGTATTAAAAATACAGACAAACATCTAAATCAAATATCAAGGGACTTAAAATATATAAAAGTAGAGATGTTACTGAGCTTGGAGTGTAAAATGATAATTTTACCCTTTATAAATATATACTCTCTAGGACTCAACACACCCCCGAACCAGCTTATTACTAGTCCCTAGTAAATTAAGCGATAGCAAAATTCAAACATATAATGACAATAATTAAAATTCAAACATACAATTAAGCAATAACAAAATTCAACAAACTTTTTTTTAAAAGATAATTATGCTTTTATGTTTACTTCTTCAATTAGGTTAATGAGGATAATCAAATAAAAGCATAAGCATTATCTCCAACCTAAAAATATATCACTCCCACGTCAACCATCCACATGAGTTAGTCAAGAAAACACATGCAAATTGATCAATTATTAAAGCTATATTAATTAAGCCACTTTCAAGTGTGACATGTCAAACCCAAAATCTCAAAGGTCAGAGTGACACTTTTAAAAGAAAATAAACCTAGGAAAAAGGGTCACTCTAAAAATGATAACTTGAAAGAAATTAATGAATGACAATATTACACACTCTCACCTAGAATAATACCTATAGCTTAGAATATAATATGACACCAAATAAAATGAAATGATAGTCAAGCCAATATTTTTTTTTTTTTATTGTATCACTACATCATTTTAGCCCATATTAGTAGCTTCTACTTCAAATTCTAAGTCCCTAAAATCAAGAAGGACTTTTATTATGATGTAATGTAAGTTAATGATATAGTTAACAAAGAAGGCACAATAGGAAAAATAAAATATTGTTTGAGAAAAAAATAAGAGATCTTTTCGAAATTATAAAGTGCAATTCACTTATTATTATTATTATGTATTTTTTGTTTTTTTTTTCTTTAATTGCACATCATTTTTCTCTTATATATATATATAGAACCATTTTTTTTAAAAAAGATAATTATCTAAATTTTCTCAAATATGAGTAGGTGATGGAACACATAAAACGTAGGGTACTATTCTGAATTGGAGTGGAACAGGATGATGAGTTAACGAAGAAAGCACAATTTTTTTTTTTTAATTTTATCTTGGCTCAAAAGGGCTAAGTATAGATATTTTACAAAAAGATGGTTGGAAAAAGCTTAAGCGGGTCAAAGATGGCCTTTCTATCATCTTTTAAGGCTCTAAATAGTCTTCCATATTTACTAGCTTAGTGAAATTTTAGACGTAGCAACACAATTTTTTTTAAAATGTTTGACTCAAAGGAAAATATAGAGATCATGTATAGTAAATTGCTAAGGTATATGAAGAATGGGAAAAAATGATTACTATCTAAGAAAAATGATAGGCTCAAAAACTTACTTGGAATTTATTAGGACATATGCATTCCTTTAAGTAACTTAATTAATTTTAATCGTTAGCTCACTCAATTCATATTTATCACCAATATTAGCATGCAGAGTAACAAATATGGTGTAACATAACTCAAGGTCAAAGGTAATACAAATGTAAGAATTTGAAAGTCATCATGTCATCCAATGTCAAAAGAGCATATAAAATGCCTAATTTTTTTTTAACTCCAAAACTAAGAAGATACGTTTCTAGAGTTATTACACTCCATATTCAACCATCTTCGACTTAAAAATTTAGCCAAAGTTAGTTCATACAACAAAAATTAGTAAAAACTTCTCCAAGATTAAGACATTCCACAATCATCAACTACTCCTTCTCCCCAATTAGAATGAGATATTGTCCTCAATGTTTTAAAGGAAAGAAGTAGGGTTTAGAAGACATCACTTGGGTGTTGCAACACAAAATGAAAGAAAATATTTATAGATGGAGAGTAAGATCTAATTTATGCTTCTTACTGCTGCTGCTACCATAATCAGTCGACCAATCCAATAAAGATGTCCTAGGATCTGGCTTTGGTCTATAAGCTTGTAAAAGACCAAGTAACTTGTTAGCAGTAGGGACACAAATAAAAATGTTTTATTGTAAAAAGAATGGAATAATTTTTTATTGCATGGTTAAGAAATGCAAGCAAGCCATCATAAAAGTTATTAACATTAACAACTGATAGATTTTTTATGAATGTTCAGATTAACTCAAGATGCAAATGTAAATAATGCCTTTAAATTTGTAAGTTCTCATGGTAAGAAAATTAAAGCTTCAGCATGTTGTAGCATTTTAGATAATATTTCTTGCATGATGGAGACAACTAACTCCTCTCCAATTGATGGGCCGAGCTTACTTACAAGAGGTCTTAAGGCTTTCGGAATGATGCCTAGCACTTGGCTTCCTCTATTGTAGGCAGCTTCTGCAATAAGGTTTGATAGACCTCAATCACCTACTTTATATATTATGTGTATTTTTCTTTCTACTAGGACTCGACCAAGATCTATGGCTGCCTTAACAAACTCTTTATGCTTTCCATAATGAAACCCATAAACCACATAAATGTTCTTAAATTTTCTGCTTGAAGATGCTGCCTTTGAAACAATCATAAAAAAAATAACTTGTGAATGTTTAACAAAATAAGCTCATATTTAAAGATCTTGGTAACAAACATAATAATATACAACTGTAAAGGAAGTGGTGTTTAAGTTTGTGGCTTAAAATTTAAAGGTAAACAGTGAACAACAAGAAAAGATAAAATAATAATGCAAATGATAGAAGAACAGTAAATAAAAAGGATATGTACTAGTAGTTGTGATTGTAGCTCACATTTTCCTTTGGTTTTATGTCCAGAAACGGCTTGAACGCCCTCTATGGGTAGCGGATAGGCTTCCCATCAATTTTTCTTATAAATTGGCAAACATGGTCGTTTATAGTCAGATTTCAAAGACTATATCTTGCATATTCTTTCTGGAATAATGACCATAACTGGAGAATTGCTCTCTGTACGTATCCACTAAGATGCATTTCCAGAGACAAAAGGATATTATCCAATGACTCTTTATTCAAGCTATATTTAACGAATTGAATCTTATCTTCTTTGTTATTAGACACCATTCCTAAAGTACATGGCTTTTTATTGCATTCTATTTTTGTACACTTATGACAAGCAACTGGAAGTCGTCGAGCAATTCATTTTCTTGAGTAGTTTTCTTTATCGTAATCAATCATATATGCAATAAATTTAGAAAGTAACTCACCTGCCAATCGTACTTTGGCTTCAATTAACCATCAGATGTCAGAAGGGATGTTATTTTTTATAAGTAATAGCATGAGTTCGGACTGAGCTTTATAGATTGTAAGGAGAGTATTATGAGAAAGTAAAGGAAATCGTTTGTAAAGCTTTGTAAAAATTACATTTGTATCCATTCCTTCTCCTTATAATATCAGTTATTATGGGAAACTGAAGTAACCAACTTTAATTATCATGGAATACCATTATTTGCCACCTAACCGAAGTAACAAATTAAAGCACACTTAAATAAAATAAAGTCTGTGAAATCAAGTAACACGTGAAAGCAAACAAAAGAAAATAAAAACACATAATATAAAAAAATATATGTATAAGCAAGCAACTACTTACAAATGTTCTCTTATTGAATTACCTCAAATTCCAATTGGATTTCATAGATACTATCTTCGATTTCCTTAAGTTGTTCCAATTGGATTTCATGGATACTACCTTCGATTTCCTTGAGTTGTCTTTCTAAGTCTTCAAAGTCGGATACTAATGCTGGTGGTCGAAGATCCGAAATAGGATGTGATTGACAAACTTGGACAAGCCGTTTAGATGATGATTCACACATTGAAGTCGCTTAAGTTGGACAAAGAAGATCTATCTAATTGAGGTCTTCATGATAAGTAATGAAAGAAAATATGATTGATAATCAAACAAACTTTAGCAAAAAAAAAATAATTTTTTAAAAAAAGAATAGTAAAATAAAATGATAAAAAAAATTAAATTATTAAAAGGAAATGGAAATGTCTCAAATCAAATTTGGTGGCTCACTTAAATTGATTTTAGTGTCTTCGTCATGTGGTTGGTACTCTAGATATGGCTTTAATCTTTGACTATTAACTTTGAAAATGACACCGTTCTTTGAATCCTTAATTTCAACTACTCTATGTGGAAAAATAGTATGAACAATAAAGGGGCTAGACTATCAAGAGCGTAACTTGCCTGGGGATAGGTGCACGTGATAATTGAATAAAAGCACTTTTTTATCTGGTTTAGAAAATTTAATCATGATATGCTTGTCATGAAAAACTTTCATTCGCTTTTTATAATCGTTAGCTTTTTTGTCGCTGCAAATATCCTCAAATTCTACCAGTTGGAGCCTTCTTTTTGAACTATAGCAGGGGTAAATAATACTTTCATTTAGTTGTTTATTGTCAAGGGATAATGAGGTAATTTCTTGCAGTGTACTTTCTTCTCTCAAGGATAAATACTCCAAAGTGTTGGGTAACGGTTTAAGCTCGTGCTTTGGTAATGATTCTGATGGAAGATATTTTCCCCAGATGGTGCCAATTACTCTTCTTTTTACTTCCAGTTATTAGTATCCATGAATAGTGATGAATCAAGTAAAGCATTAATTTGGTAAAAAACAAACCAAAATGAGTTAACCATTCTTATAAAGAGTTGTCACTAAGGTTAGAAGAAAGATTATGATCAATTAATTCTTCACTAAAATTTATATAAAAAATTTCATCATCTCCATCATGAGGTTGTTTGTCAATATTGAAGATATTAAGCTCCATACTCATATTGCCAAAGGACAGCTGCATATTTCTAGTTCTGCACTGAATGTGGGCATTGGCAGTTGCAATTAAAATTCTGCCTAGAATAATGAGGATGTGCTTCTTCGAATCCTGCATTGGTTGAGTATTCATCATATTAAATTCAATAGGAAAATAAATCTTTTCTACCTATATAAGCACCTCCTTCATAATATCATGAGGTATTTTCATAGACTGATCTGCAAGTTGTATCACAACTGAAGTTGGATAAGTATGTCCTCTCTATGGCTCAATAAGATCCTCCATTGGAATGTTCATAGTAGATCCCATGTGTTGCTTCACTTTTTGTCCATTTACCTTGAATTCTTGGCCTGTTCTTTCATCTTGAAGTTTAATAGCTCCTTGTGGATAAATCCTTACAAGTTTGAAGGGTCCTAACCATCTAGATTTCAACTTGTCAGAGAAAAGTTTTAGTCTAGAGTTGTACTTATTGGCCTAAAATTAGCTTCCTCTACTAGATATGCTTATGATGCCATTGCTTGGTCTTTTCCTTGTAGATTCTTGCATTTTCATATGAGGATAACCATAGTTCTTCTAGTTCACAAAGCAGTAACTTCCTCTATTATGCTGCAACAATCATATCTATTTTCAATTGCTTAATTGGCCAGTATGCTTTATGCTCAAACTCTAATAAAAAATGGAAATCTTTGCCATAAATGATTCTGTATTGAGACATGCCAAATGGAGTTTTGTAAGCTATTTGATAGGCCTGTAAAGAATCATTAGTTTAATAGACCAATCTTTTCTATTAGGGTTCACTACTTTTTCTATAATTCGTTTTATCTCCCTATTGGATACATCTGCTTGACCATTTATTTATGGATGATATGTTATAGCTATCTTATTCTTGAACCCATATTTAATCAATGCTGCAACAAATATCCTGTTGCAAAAATGAATTATTTCATCATTGATGATGGCTCTAAAGGTCTTAAATCTTGTAAAAATTTTCTTTTGAAGCAATTTCACCATGGCTTTGGGATCATTTGTTGGCAATTCTATAATTTCTACCCATTTGGATATATAGTCTACAGCAACTAAGGTGTATAAGTTCTCAAAAGATAGTGGGAATAGTCTCATAAAGTCTATCCCCCATACATTAAAATGTTTAACTTTCATAATGTTAATTAATGGCATCTCATGCTTTTGAGATATATTTTCAGTTCTTTGGCACCTATCATAATATTAAACAAACTCATGAGCATCTTTAAAAATAAAAGGTCAGTAATAACTTTATTAAAGAACTTAAACTGCTGTTTTGTGTCCTCCAAAGTGCCCTCCGTATGCTGTAGAATGACAAGACTACAGAAACTTAAAATCTCTTCATTAAGAACACATCTTCTAATCAGCTGATATGAACACATCTTATATAAATAGGGTTTATCCTATTAATAATTTTTGACATCATGGAGAAAATTTTTCCTCAGCTGATAGTTCAAATTAATTGGTAATAGTCTACTCATTAAATAATTAGCAAAATCTGCATAGCAAGGGAATCAAGATTGCTGCAGTATCTGTGCATGTTGTAGTATTAATAACTGCTCATCAGGAAATGTTTTTGAAATGTCTTGTTTGGTTAAAGTGCTTGCATCAGCCTTAAGCCTTGAAAGATGATCGGCTACTTGATTTTCAATTCCTTTTTTTGTCCTTGATCTTCAAGTCGAACTCTTATAATAATAAAATCTACCTTATCAACCTAGGTTTGGCATCTTTCTTTGAAATCAAGTACTTTATCGTTGAGTGATATGTGTAAGATGATTTTTTTCGCTATCTTTTTTTTTAGAACCGCCCAAAGTTCCAACTAAAAAAATATGATTTTTTTATTTCAATTGAAGTAATAGGCCTCCCAATCCAGCCAAATAGACTCTAAACTTGTCAAATAAAAAAATAACTGCCAGTTACTCCTTTTCAGTGGTAGTGTAGTTGAGTTGTGCATCAGCTAGGATCTTACTGGCATAATAAATGGAATGAAAAATCTTGCTTTTCCCCTGCTCTAGTACTACTCTAATAGAGTGGCCACTAGCATCACACATTAATTGAAAAGGCATACTCCATTCAGGTGCTATAACAAGAACCTTCTTCAATGCAACAAATGCCTTTAAACACTCCTCATAAAAATTAAAGGGTTTTTTATGCTCTAATAACATGTGTAAAAATTTTGATATCTTAGAAAAATCCTTAATAAACCTTTTATAGAATCTAACATGACCTAAGAAACTCTTTATCCCCTTGACTAAAGTGGGAGGTGGAAGTTTATCAATCACCTATATTTTTACCTTATCTACCTCTATACCCTTTCTAGAAATCCTATGGCCTAGAACCATCCCTTTTTGTTCCATGAAATGGCATTTCTCCTAAATCAACACTAAATTTCTCTCTTTACATGTTCTAAATACATTTTTTAAATTATGCAAGCGATCATCATATGATTCCCCCCCAAAAAAAAAATCATTCATAAATACCTTTAGTGTTTGCTCAACGATGTCTACGAAAATAGACATATACACCTCTAAAATGTTACTAAAGCATTGCATAAGCCAAATGACATCCTTTTGAAGGCAAAGATTCCATAAGGACAAGTGAATATTGTCTTTTCTTAGTCTTCTTGTGCTATAGTAATCTAGTTATAGCTAGAGTATCCATCTAAGAAACAATAATCTCCTTTCTAACAAGTCTTTCCAGCATCTGATCTATGAAAGATAATGGAAAGTGATACTTCCTTGTAGCTTTATTCAGTTTCCTGTAGTTCATGCAAACTCTCCATCCATTTACTATTCTTGTGGGAATGAGCCCATTCTTCTCATTTTTTACAAGTCACTCCACCTTTATTCAGAATATATTGTACTAGACTCACCCATGAACTATTTGAAATTATGTAGATGATTCCAGTATCCAGCCATTTAATGATTCTATCATCCAGTTCTTTCTTTACAACTTCTTTCATAATGAGGTTAAACATTCTTTGTTGCTCAATAGAATCACTGTAGCAATCATCCAACAAAATCCTATACACATAGATGGAGGGACTAATTCCTTTAATATATGCCACGATCCATCTAATGGCCTTCTTGTATTTTTCTTAATACAACTGCTAAGTTCTTTTCTTGCTCTGCATTTAAAGAAGATGAAATAATTACATAAAGTGTGTCATTGTCACTAAAATAAACATATTTTAAATATAAAGGTGAAGGTTTTAATTCTAAAATAAAGGATGATTTAATAGAAGGTTTAGAAGGTTTTACTTCCCTGTTTGAAAGATCAACAGATTCAAATTGCTTGTCAACTTTGAGGGGCTGCTTTTCACCTATCTACGTTATGTCAACTGTTTCAAATTCTTCATCTTCAAGTTTTTTAAATGCTACAGCCTTGGTTTCTTCATTACTATAACAGCTAGTTATCTCTTTGCTATAGTAAAATCTATAACACTGATAAAATTACAATCTTTAACATCATCAGGACTCTTCATGACATCAAGAACATTAAAGATAAATTGTTGATCATTGACCCCCATAGTCAGTTCTCCTTTTTGGGCATCAATTAAAGTCTTTCTCGTAGTTACAAATGATCTACCTAAAAGGATTCAGATTTCTTTATCTGCCTCAAAATCCAATACTGAGGGTGTTCATTGATTGATTTTACAAATTGAACATCAGTCCACATCTGATCCATGATTTTGTGGATTATAAATTTTTAATCTAATCCAATTCACAGATTGACAAAGTTCAATCCAAATCCAATCCATATGTCTATGGATCGTATGCAGATTTAACTCAATATATATCTAATCCACCATTTTGTGGATTAATAATTTTTAATTAGTTCAAATCCATGAATTAAATAAGGGTTATTTTTAGAAACCTTCCCTTAGGTTTGAGGTAATTACTCTTAAATGGCCAGTTTTCTTATATTCTCACTTACCTCTCATGCCGTTAGTATGAGTATATTGACCGTTAGTGGACTGTCAAAATGACCAAAATACCCTTTGGGTTAATAAGGAAAAGAGAAATAAAGTTTGGTACCTAAAGTTTAGCGGCAAGTAACTTACAAGTACAATGAAAAGTCTCAAATACCTTATCAAATTACAAATGTAATTTGACCAATACAATCATGAGTTTTTATTTTAAAAAAATAAAAATCAAATTACAAACATCCTTATAATAATTATTAGTATTATTAATAAAACAATTATAATACTTTATTATTATTATAGTAATTATTATTATAATAGTAATTACTATTATAATTATTATCATTATAATTAATACTTCTTGTTATAGGTACTACAAATAATAATAATAATAATAATAGTAATAATACTAATAATAATAATAGTAATAAATTATTGGTTTATATGTTGTGATAAATGTTTTGTTAGGTTAGGATTTTTATTTTTTTAAAATAAAAAATATTTATCTTATATTATTATTGGATAAAATATATTATGGTGTTAGTATAAATATGTAAGTATATTTTAATTAACATATTTATTAACAAACAATAATGTCATATTTACATAAGTAAATCCATATTCAATCCACTGATTGCAGATTTTTAGATTTTTCAATCCAAATCCAATCCACTAATCCACATATCAGATTATTGTAGATCGAATAGATTGAGCGAATCGGATTGGATTCTGAGCACCCTTATCCAATACTATAAAATCAATTGGAAAAAAAAAAAACTTATCCACTTTCACTAGTACATCTTCAATCTTTCCTTCTGGATAAGCATGAGATTTGTCAGCAAGTTGTAAAGTAACTGTTGTAGGTCTGAATTCTCCAACTTTCAATTGCTTGAACACTGATGAAGGCATGAGATTGATGCTAGCTCCTAAATCACAAAGTGTCTTGCCACTGTATCTGGTTCCTATAGAACATAGAATTATGAAGCTTCTTAGATCCTTCTATTTCTGAGGCATCTTGTCTTGAAGCATATGGCTGCATTTTTGTGTTAGAGCAATAGTTTTACATAATGTGGCATTTGCTTAAAAGCTTCCATAAAAGAGATATTAATATGCATTTGCTTTAGCAATTCTAAAAATTTATTGAACAATTTATCTTGCTTCTACTTCTAGAATCTTTGAGGAAATGGTGGTGGATGTCTAAATATAGATGTTTGAATAAGGGTTGTTCTGATTCTATCTGTTGTAATTGCCCACATAGTTATCAAATAAATATCATTCTCCGTAATAAACACAAGATATTTCAGCAACTTTGTTGATAGTTGCTAGAGTAATAAATATAGCTTTCACCATATTCATCAATGAGGCTACTTGGCTGATAATGCTGTCAAGGTATTCACTTTTTTTGAACTCTTACTACTCTTCTTACTGTAGCTTGTCTGGTAGAAGGCCACTAATAATTATTGTTGTAATTCTCTTCAAAATATCATAAGTCTCATTATGAGACTTAAATATCAAACCTCATTTGTTAAAATATCTATTATCAATCTAGTGCTTGAATTCAAAATATTGTAAAAAGTTTCCAACTATATGTAGCAAAGAATACCATGATGAGGACATTTCTAAAGTAACTCCTTAAATCTTTGCCATGCATCATACAAACTTTTATATTCAAGTTGATGGAAAGATGTGATATCATTCCCCAATTTTTCATTTTTAATAGGTTGAAAGTATTTCATCAAAAACTTGTCAGCCAAGTCATTCCATGTAGAGATGGTATCAGGTGGTGAAGAATTCAGTCATGCTCTTGCTCGATCCCTTAAAGAAAATGGGAATAGTCTTAACCTTAGTGCTTCTTATAATGCTCCAGCAATCTTGAAAGCAATATTAACTTCTAAAAATAGGTTGAGATAAAGGTAAGGATTTTCTTATAATAATGCTCTAGCAATCCCCACTGTTTGCAACATCTGAAACATCATTGGTTTGAGTTTGAAATTAACAGCTTGCACTTTAGGTCTAACTATTCCAAGATCCATAGCTTGAGGGGTCAACACCACATAATCTCCAATGGCTCTATATTTGCCATCTACCATGTAAATAATATTGTTGCTCTTCAATTACCCCTGAACAATCTGCCCATTCTGACATTCTTGTGCATTACCTGGTTCTATTAATACTTAAGGAACCAAATTGTTATGTAAATTTTATTGAACTCACAGGCGCATGAATCTATTGTAGTATAGATTAATAATGACGAGTGTCGATCCCATGAAGAGGTAGATTTTATTTCTCTAGATTTATTATTATATTTTTTAAAATTTTTTTAGGCTTGTGGTGAAAGTTTTAATACATTTTATCTTAAAATTTTAATTAAAATGGTGGGAATATATTGAAAATTAAACAATACAATGAAGTGCTTGAGTCTCAAGATTCACACTTACATTTCACCATGAGCTTAATATTCATTTTTAGTTCCAATTAATTTATGGGGGGGTATTTCCACTCATCATAAACCTAACTCTAATAAATATGGTATCAAGTGTTCATTATGCCAAGAAAAATAATTTTATGTTAAATGTGGTATCAAAAACACATTGTGCTAGGTATAAATAATCCAATTATCCACAAAGTAGCATGACTGTGCACTAATTAACTTAGATGAATTTTCTGTCAAATTGACTCAAGATGAACCATAAAAACTAGAGGGAATTTTTTCTCTAATATATCTAGTGTAAAATACTTACCATTCCAAATAGTAATAACATTGCACTAGGGAATCGATATACGAGTGCAAAATCTAGACAAGATTATTACTATATACAACGGTAAGTCAAAATAATTTAAATAAATTAGAGAAAGTAAATATAATCTTACCAAATTAAGTCCATGGTTCATATTGAGGCTTCACATTCAACGCAAGCTTGAAACTAAATTAGTTACTTATTTAATAACTATAGAAAAAATGGTAATTTTATTAAATACATAGAAAATAAAAGATAAAGAATGAAATACAGAAAATAGAGCTAAAAAAGAGCTTCAGGAGTGTCAAATTAGGGGGTAGCTTCTTATTTATAGATACTAAGGATGAAAAAATCTAGATCCAAATCAACATTTTCATATCCAGATCCGCATTTGGATCCACATTCGGATTTGCAATTTTTTTCAGATCCAGATGCGGGTAATATCCGCATAGAATGCGAGTGGATATTCTAGATATCCAGATCTGGAAAATAATAAATTGTATTAAATTTAATGTCTCACAAAATTATTTAAAATTTCAATTAAAATCTAACAATTAAATAATTAACAATTTAATATAAATAATATACAACATTATAAATATAACATAAATCAAACATAATAAAATAACATAAATTCTAACACCACAATTAAAATCAACAAATAAAAACACTAGAAATTCATGTAGATACCAAACTTCATGCCACTCATCACTCTTTTAGCATTCATAATTTGTTCTGCAATTAAGCAGCTTATGATCTAATGAAAACTTAAAAAAAAATAATCATTAAGTGCCTTGATAGTGCAAAAATATAATAATATTAAAATGTATGAATAAATGAAAGAGAAACGAGATTAAGCATTTATATTATATTAAAAATTAATGCATTTAATTAAAGTAATTAAACGAATTAGTAAAGAAATTATTAATCAAAATTATATTAAATTAAATTGGCAAAGAAGCAAAGAATCAATTATTCAAAGTATCAAACAATTAACCAAAATTTCAAATTAGATTGAACTTATTCAATACAATCAATTAGTCAGAAAATCAACCAAAATACCAAATCATTAACCGGAAAAAAGCCATGCAATTAATAATCTTAGAAAAATAGAAACAAAAAGGGAATTACCAAAATGAATTTGTTGGATGCTTGTGAAAAAATGAAACATACGGCGTACGACAGTGATGGGGATTTCATGGAGACATACCTAGACTTAAAATAGCAATGATGGCAAGACATGCTTAGACGATACACCATGTTTTTTCTGTACCTCATTTGTTTACTCAAATCACAAAATTCCCAATTTGAAACTTTAAAACTACCGTGGCTTTCTTCTTCAAATTTCTTTCATTTTTCATCCATTTTTGCTAAAATTGAGTTCATAAACACCTTTCTACTACTTTTTATCTTTCTACCAATTTGTTTTCTCATTTGCTCATTCAATTTCCAAAATCCCAAATTTCACCTTCCATGGCTAGTGCTTCTTATAGAAATGCAAGAGGGTCAAGCACTCTGCTGTACCGGGCCCTAATTCAAGGTTTGCTCCTATAGACTTCACCTAACTACATTTTTCCCTCACTCACATGGCTCAGATATTTGAAAGCTCTTTTATGAGTAAAACTGTCACTCCCTCATATTTTGTAGATATCAATGAATTTAAGGATATCATAATATGTAGGCATAGTATTACAAGTGTCGATGAGCTTGTTTAAGAAATCCTTGTTCGAGTCTTTTACTTTAATATAGACATAAATGATACTCAATCTAGTCGAATGATCACTCAAGTTGTGGGGTACATATTGTATTTCATGATACTGACCTATGTAGAATTTTAGGGATTTCTACTAATAGTTTATACCATTATACTACTAGGAAGGAGTTAGAATTTGATGGATTTCATCATATACGAGCCATGAAAAATATATGTTGACGTTGTGATCTTTCGGATGATATTTGTACTATCTCTTTTAGGTCACAACTACTACCCTTCCAAGTTAGGATCATCCATTGTATTTTGCAGCACATTCCTAGGCAAGGAAATAGTGATGAGGTGACCCATCTTGATATGGGTCTATTAAATTCTATAATTAGAGCTGGGAGATTAACCTTGGCTACACCATTACATGTCACATGCTAACTTCTACTGGTATCAGTAACCAGTATCTTCCTTATGGAAGTATCATCACCAGGATTCTTCATCACTTCCCCATTTTCTCATTGAGCCTATTCATATTGAGGTCAAGAAGATAGGACAGTAGATCATTTTCGTAATTGGTGTTTAGAGGCAAACAGATAGATGGATAAGGATTCTTTCTTTCAAGAATGAAGACACTCTTGTCTCTCCAGAGGATGACAAATTCCTAAATGACATCTATCCGACTAATGAGCTTCTTGACTTTCGCTTAGGAGCTCGACCTCTTGCCCCTAGGAGAGTTGGAGTACAACGGGATCGTGAGGGCCGCATTAACACTATTTTTAAGCAACAACAATAGTTCTAATCTCAGTTTGAGGCATTTAGATTCAACAGCTTGAGTTTCAGCAATGCATCTATTCTACTCTAGGAGTTCCTCCATCTGAGTCAACGTCACGGCTGCTTCCATAGATTTTTTGTCTTCTTTATATATCTCATTATATCTATTTCGCACATACATAGTTACTTGCATTCATTTATTTTTATGGTACTTTTTGGATAACATGATATTGGTTATTTGGCTCATGTGGATGCTTGTTTATGTTTATGGATTCATGTGGATGATTAGATTTGGATGTTTGTTTCCATAACTTGCTGAGATTATCTATTGCCATTACTGGGGGTTGAGATATTTTTTAACCTATATTGGGAGTGTTCTTAGTAGGTTTCACAATTTTGGTTTACTCAATTTTCTGGGGAAACTCCGCCAAAACTTAATCTTCATTTCTTTTTTATGATGAAGGGGGAGAAATATGCAAGAAAGTGTGAGCTTGAGTATGTAATTATACTTCTGTTTTAATTTTTTTTTCTTTTAATAACATAAGGTTTTAAAATAATCTTTGAAGTTAAATGTTTTATTTAGGGGGAGCACATATTTAGGGGGGTTTAAATATTTCAATGATATTTTTCAAAAACATTTCTTGAGGATTTGTCATCATAAAAAAGGGGGAGATTATTAAAATATAGATTTTCACAATTATAATTTTGATGATTACAAATATGTTTTTGAATTAATTAAAGCTTAAAATTTTTAGAATATTTTTAAAGAATAAATTGATAACTTTGAAAATCTTTAATTCTATTTAAAACTCTAAAAAAAACTTATTTTAATATGTATAAAATGATTTTTCGGCTTCAAAATAGTTTTAGAAAGAATTTAGATAAAATTATAATTTTAAGAAAGTTACACTATTGATCTAAAGTGACTAGCTAGGATTATTAATCAGGTTAAATTAAGCCACCTGTTGATTAATCATGAGGATTTAAATCTAGAGATCTCACAGCAAATTTATTTGTGACATAATTAAATATTAAATAAATTATATATGTGCTGTTAGACTTATCTTTCATCCAATATGTATATATTATTATCTAATAAATACTATAAAACATGTTAACTGAATTTTTTAATTAAATAAGTTAAATAGATGATACGAATAAACAAATCTAACTGACTCAAATTTAACCAGACACCCCACACCAAATAGTAAAGATCAATGAATTAACAACAATAGTAATGATATTCTTACAATAGTGAGCACAATACTTAGTATAGAACACTCCGTTTTGGACCCAATATAAAAACTAAAATTGCAATGTCTAAATCAACACTCTCAAATAAGTAAACGCGGCTCTCTTTCTCTCTCTCTTTCATTTCAGTCCCTCACTCTCTTCTCCTAAATCCAATTATTCTTGTCTTCTCCCATTCTATCTTTGACATATGGGTATGAGAGAGACAATGATGATTAGATTTAAAAGAAGAGAGAGTAACGAGAGGTGAAAGAAAAAGAGCCCAATTGATTGCTTGAAAGGGTTGATTTGGGCGTTATAATTTTAATTTTTATACTAAGTCTAAATCATAATGTTTTGTGCTTCACTATTATATTCCAAGAATATCATTTTCCTAACAACAAAGTGTGAAGTAAGTATGATAGCAATAACGTCCCACTTGCTTTCAGAAAAACCAATATAAGTGAATTTACAAAAATGTAAATAAAAGAATTATCCCACTTGTGACATGTCATTTCAATTGGAAAGTATTACATATGACCAAAGCTTATGGCAAAGATATGTGTTCATTGTATATCATAATGCATGATATTGGAACATCATATATTAAAGAAATTGATAAATATGTTTTTTTTTGTAATTTGATGTATATAACACTGCAGAAAAATTGTAGTGTCCTTTCTAATACATTAATTTGCACTTGCTAGTGGCTGCCTAATAAGCCTAGAAGATCAGTGAGAGTCCCTAAAAAGAATTGCAAGTTTCTAGCCTGAGTTCAACCAAGTATAAGCAAGAGGGAATCAACAAGCCTGCATTAGTTTTTTTTTCTTAGTTTTTCTGCATTTATTTTCTGCTACACGTTCATTATCTTCTTGAGTTTAGGCTAATTTGTTAAGCTTAACTTTATTTATTTAGATCAATAGTAATGAATAAAGGATTGAAATTATCTACAAACAATTGTGGCTTATCATTCATCCAAAGATAGCAATTATTTACTTTCAATTACTCTTATTTTTTAATCAGGACCTATTATTGAGTCTTAGAGATTGTATATTTATAAAGGGTAAAATCATCATTTTACACTCCAAGCCTCACTAACATCTTTTCTTTTATATATTTTAATTCCCTAGATCTTTGATTGTATATGTTTATGTGTATTTTTGAATACTTTATGTATTTCAGAGGTATTTTGATCATTGATAAACAAGAAGTCGGAAGGCAAAACAAAAAGTATTTTTGAATTCAGAACAGCTAAAAACCCTTGGAAAGACATGAACGAAAAAAGTCTTATTTTAAGATTTTGGCAGGCTCCGCTGACGTGGTGTTGATCATTGACGTGTCGTTGACCGCTGACTTGTCATTGACCAATGATGTGGCATTGATAAATGATGTGGCAAAAGTCTATTAGACTGAAAAATGAGCTTACAATAGGTGGTTTTCCCCTTCTAATTAGACACCCTTGAATCCATTTCTCAGCTCTATTTTAATAAAATTCTCATTTTACCCTACTTATAAAATGAGTAGCTAATTTATTTTAAACTTGGGTTAAAGGTGAAGTCTCAACATAATCGATGGGCTTTATTTGGTAAGTTTATTTTTAATTTCTCTTATTTATTGAAATTGCTTTTACTTATCGTAGATAGATCGCACTGGCATATCGGCTCTCTAGTGCAAGATTATTACTATTTTGCACGGTGAGCACTTTACGCTAGATTTATTAGAAAAAATCCTCCCTCTAATTTCTGTGGTAGGTCTTGACTCATTGTGACATAAAATTCATCTAGGTTAATTAGTGGATAGTCTTGTCACTTTATCGATAGTTACATTATTATTACCTAGCACAACATGTTCTTAATACCACATTTAATATAAGATTATTTTTCCTAACACAATGAGAGTTGATATCATTAGAGTTAGGTTTATGTGGAGTGTAAATAACCCCCTCATAAATTAATTAAAACTAAAAAGGAATATTAAACCAATAATGAAATGTTGGGCGTGAATCTTAAGACCCAAGAACTTTAATTCTAAATTTATTCTTGCCATTATTACTTAAATCTTAGAATAAAATAAACAAAAACTTTCACAACAATCCCATAAAATAAAAGCAATAACTATACACAATTAAAATTTACCTCCTTATGAAATCTACACTCGTCACCATTAATATATATTTCAATAGATTCGTGTTCATTGCATGCATGATCAAAGATCACTATCACATAATTTAGAACCCATAAACCTCGAGCTAGAGAAAACACGTTGCACAGGTAAATACATTGCATAACTAGTGAAAATTGTGGATAAAATTGAAATGGATTTGCAACAACAACCACAAGCACCCTATGAGAGGCCATTTAAAGACTACTTCAGTCCCATGGCTAATTTGAGCTCATTATGCATAAGATACCCAAATATAGTTGCTAGGAGTTTCGAGTTAAAACCTAGTGTGCTAAATTATCTCCATCATTCTATGGGCTAGAAAATGAAGATCTATACAATCATTTTAATGATTTTCATGTTGTTTGTCAAACTTTTAGATATGAGAATTTTTCAGGTGAAGATTTCAAGTTTAGGTTGTTTCTATTTTCATTAAAAAATAGAGCTCGTTCTTGGTTCAATATATTGCCTGCTAACAGTATTACATCGTAGGAACAAATAGTTACTAAATTTTTAAATAAATACTTTGCAGTGCATAAAACTAATGCTATCTGATGGGAAATCTCAGAGTTTATCCAAAGTTCTTTTGAAGTATGGGAGCAATTCAATGGGTTACTCTTGAAGTGTCCATATCATAATTCACCAATGCCAATACTTTTTGAAGGGACTATTGCCACATGTCTAAGAATGGAGGAGAATTGATGTCGAAAAGCAAATAAGATCAAAGGAGTGAATGAAGTTCATATTGGTGAGTTAAGATCAAGGAAGTCAAAGAAATACTTGGACTTTCTTACCAAATAGCATCTTTGACCGCTGCAAAATCAATAGAGCCACATGCCTATAATCAACTTGATCGTGACTTATACTTAGATCAAGCCAATGCTACAGGTGTAATGAGAAAGCTATCAAATAGTAATCCTTACTTTATAACAAGAACTACTCTTAACCCAGACCATGGGAGGAAGCATTCTAAAATTTCAAGAATCTTACTCACTCTATAATAGATCAACGAAATCGTACCGTTGATGAACTGTAGAATGAGATAAGAGCATACTTTAATTCCGAAGCCCAATCGATTTCAACCTTAGAAATGACCATTGAGAAAGGAAAGTTCCCAAGCCAGCCAGTGCCTGATCCTAAAAGAGTGCATAAAGTAAGTATTAGTTCACCCTACCATCATGAAGAGGTCAAAGCTATCACGATCTCGTGAAAAGGTAAAACAATTGACAACAAAGTAAAGATGTTAGAGACAACTCAAGTTGCACTTTTAGACTTTAAAGATTCATCATCAAAGGAGAAAAAAGAAAGCAGCCCACGAGAATATGTCCCCAAAGCTCCATTTTCTCAAAGGTTAGCCAAAGCGAAGAAGGGAAATTCCACAGGTGAGATTATGAAGATCTTTAAACAGGTAAGTGTGAACGTTCCCTTGTTTGACGCTATAAAGCAAATGCCCTCTTATACCAAGTTTCTTAAAAGTCTTTACACTTAAAAGTAAAGCATTCATGTTCAAAAGAAGGCCTTTTTAACCAAAAATATTAGTTTTATACTTCAACAAAAAATCCTCTAAAATTTAAAGACCTAGGATTCCCCCCTATTTCATGTAGTATTGGGAACCATGTATTTGAAAATGCTTTGTTAGATTTAAGAGCTAATGTAAATCTTTTACCTTAGTATTTGTGAAACTTGGATTAGGAGAATTACACCCAACTTCAGTTATGTTACAACTTATATATTGGTTTATGAAAATACCTCGTGGTATTGTGGAGGACATGCTTATCCAAGTAGACAAGTTTTATTTTCCTATTGATTTTATTGTTATTGATACTCAATCAGTATAGGATTCAAAAAAGTACATTCTCATTATTTTTAGCCGACCTTTCTTGACAATTACTGATGTTCACATTCAATACAAGACTGAAAATATGCAATTGTCCTTTAGTAATTTAACTATGGAATTGAATATCTTTAACGTTGCCAAACAACCTCACAATGCAGGTCATGGAACTGTTGATGTGGATCTAATAGAAGAATTAGTTGATCATACTTTTTCTTTTAACCTTAGTGATGACTATTTACAAACATGTTTAACTCACTTTGGTTTGAATTTTGATATTGACAGATCAGTCGATGAGGTCAACGCCTTAATTAATTCAGTACCATCCATAACACTAATAAATAGAAGTCAAGAATTGAACAACTAGCACTATTAGGGAAAAAACTCTACCCATCATTAGAATCACCACCAAAACTTGAGCTCAAACTGCTACCAACCATTTTGGAATATGAATTCTTGGGAGGAGAAAGCAATCTGCCAGTAATCATTTTAACCTCCCTAAATGACAAACAAAAAAGTAAGTTGTTAAAAGTTTTAAGATAGCACAAAGAAGCATTCGGATGGACCATAGCCTATATAAAAGGTATAAACCCAGAAGACTCCATGCATTAGATTCATCCTAATGAAAATGCTAAACCTACTAGGGAAATAAAATGCCGGTTGAACCCTAATATAAAAGAAGTTGTTAGAACTGAAGTCCTTAAACTATTAGATGCACTTATCATTTACCCCATTTATAATAGTTAATGAGTCAGTCTTGTGCAAGTTGCTCAAAAAATGTCAGGAGTTACAGTAGTTGCCAACGTTGATAATAAATTATTATCTATTAGAGTAACTACAGGGTGGAGTGTATACATTGATTATAGAAAGTTGAATTTTTTCATATGTAAAGGCCCTTTTCCCTCGCCATTTATTAATCAAATGCATTATGTTCATCTTGATGAAAATGCTAAACCTACTAGGAAAAAGCAACGCTGGTTAAACCCTAGCATAAAAAAAGTTGTTAGAACTGAAGTCCTTAAACAATTAGATGCATGAAATCAAGCTGAAGTCCTTAAACTATTAGATGTATGTATCATTTACCCTATTTCTGATAGTTAATAGGTCAGCCATGTGCAAGTTGTTTAGAAAATGTTAAAATTCAAAGTGGTTTCCAATGTTAATGTTTGATATCCATTAGAGTAACTACAGGGTGGAGTATATGCATTGATTACAAAAATTTGAATTCTAACATAAGTAAAGGCCGTTTTCCCGTGCTAATTATTGATCAAATACGTGATAGATTAATAGGTCATGAATTTTATTACTTGTTAGATGGCTACTTTGTGTATAACCAGATTCCTATAGTACCAAAAGATCAAGTACTTTTGCATATAAGAGAATACCATTTGGATTATGTAATGCACTTCGCACATTTCAACGATACATGTCAAGCATTTTTTCTAATGTGGTTGAATGTTTCCTTGAAGTTTTTATGAAAGTCTATTTTCGGTGATTCATTTGATCATCATCTAACATTAGTTCTGCAGATATATATCGAGAAGAATTTGGCCTTCAATTAGGAGAAGTTTCATTTTATGGAAGAATAAGGTATTGTTCTCGGTCACATTATTTCAAGCAAAGGTAATGAGGTTGACAAAGCCAAAGTGGATCTCATTTCCAATCTTCCTCTACCTAAAATAGTCAGAGAAGTAAGATCTTCCTTGGTATGCTGGCTTTTATATACGCATTAAAGATTTTACCAAAGTCTCATGACCCTTATGTAATTTACTTGCCAATGATGTACTTTTTATCTTTAATTTGTTACCTCAGTTAAGTGGTGGATAACGATACACCGTGACAATCAAAGTTGTTACTTTAATTTCCCATAATAACTGATATTCTGAGTAGAATGTATGGATAAAAAAGTAATTTTGGTAAAGCTTTACAAACAATTTCCTTCACTATCTTAGAATGCTCTCTGTACCATTTATAAAGCTCAATCTGAACGTATTTGATTACTTATAAAAAATAACATCCCTGCTGACACCCCTAATTTGACGCGCTTTAATCCATTTCAGAGCTTTATTTTCTGTAATTCCTTATTTATCTTGTATTTTCTATATATTTTAATAAAATTTCTATTTTACCCCTAGTTATAAAATGAGTAACTAATTTATTTTCAAGTTTGGGTTAAAGGTGAAGCCTCAATATGATCTATGGGTTTTATTTGGTAAGTTTATTTTCACTTTCTCTAATTTATTGAAATTATTTTGACTTATCATACACAGATAGTAATAATCTTTTCTAGATTTTACACTGGTACGCCGACTCCCTAGCACAAGGTTATTACTATTTGGCACAGTGAGCATTTTACACTAGATTTATTAATGCAGATCCTTCTTTTATTTTTTGTGGTAGGTCTTGAATCATAATTCATCTAGGTTAATTAATGGATAATCTTGCCACCTTATCGATAGTTATATTATTATTACTTGGTATAACGTGTTCTTAATACTACATTTAACATAAGATTATTTTCCTGCCACAATGGCGCTTGATATCATTAGAGTTAGGTTTATGAGGAACGGAAATACCCCTCTCATAATTAATTAGAACTAAAAAGGAATTTTAAGCCCATGATAAAATGTTGAGTGTGAATCTTGAGACACCATGCATTGGTTAATTCTCAATTTATTCTCGTTATTTTTTTTTTAAATATTATAATAAAATAAACAAAAACTTTCACTACAAGCCCATAAAATAAAAAAAATAACTCTACAAAGTTAAAATCCACCTTCTCGTGGGATCGACACTCGTCACCATTAATCTATACTTCAATAGATTCGTACTCTTATAAGTTCAACAAAATTTTCACAACACCTATCATTGATATTAGAACAAGGACAGCCATGGAAACTAATAAAAAATAAGTTGAAATTTTGGAACAAGGATTAAATGGAGTATAAGACAGGATGCAATGATAGGAGAGTAGAATGAGAAATCGACTGTAACGCTTAGAGGACTTTAAAAGCATTGTTGGAAGTGGTGTTATCAACTAAAGGTCTGCTGTGTCTCATGCTTTTGAACAAAGGAATCTTTCGCCAAGTCAGCATGAAGAATTAGTCATTGATTGCATGAAGAATTAGTCATTGATTGCATGAACATCCTCTATTGAGAACAAAGTTGGAATTTCCATGCTATACTTGAGACGATCCAACAGAATGATTTAATCGAACTGCTCAGTGTTTCGAGTTCCAAGGAACTCCTGAAGATCAAAAAGCTAGTTTGGCTTCCTTTCTTTTTTAAAGAGAGGCAAATCAATGGTGGTAGTTGATTAATAGAACATACATGGAAGATAATCAAAAGGTTACTTAGGACATGTTCACTGAGGAGTTGTGGGCTCATTTTGGACAAAATAATTGTAAAGATTTTGACGACGCTTTTTCCAAAGTTAAATAAAATGGATCTCTGGGGAATACTAGAAAGAATTTGAGAGATTGGTAAATTGAGTCCAAAGATGGACACAGAAAGCTTTTGTTGGCACCTTCATTGGAGGACTAAAGCCTGAAATTACTAATGAAATTTGAGTATTCAACCTCAAGACATTGAAAGACGCCATCAGCTTAGCATAAATGGGGGAGTGGGGGGTAAGCAGATTGCAAGTTAGAGGAAGTCTATATAATAACCACGCCAGAATCGGGCACTGGCCTCCACCACTCCATTGAATCGAACTACTACGACAACAGCTATTAAGTCCTAGAAAATGTATATTTATAAAGAGTAAAATCATCATTTTACACTTTAAGTCTCACTAACATCTCCACTTTTATGTATTTTAATCCTTTAAACTCTGATTATATATGTTTATGTATATTTTTAGTACTTTATTTATTTAAGGGATATTTTGATCATTTCTAAACGAGAAGTCCCAGGAAAATGAATAGCATTTTTTAACTTAGAATAACTAAAAACTTTAAAAAGGACATAAAGGATAAAATTATAATTTTAAGATTTTGGTAAGCCCCACTGACGTGTTGGTGGTATTTGACATGTCGTTGACTAATGATGTGGTGTTGACGGATGACATGGTCGAAAACTATTCGACCAAAAAATGAGCTTGTAATACATATAATGCACCGAATTATATATGTTGAATTTTGCGTTGACCGATGATGTGGAGGCATATTAATGGACTGAAAGACGAACGTACCATACATGCATATACATGGAATAACAACCTTGATAACATGTTCCATCTAATCTGAGAGGGTCATATGGTACAATCCTGTGTGTCCGACTTGTTTTCATCTGATGGCCATGATTTACTCGTTGTATCTGAAAATTGGGACTTACCACCCTAATTTGACACCCTTGAATCCATTTCTAAGCTCTATTTTCCGTAATTCCTTCCCTATCTCATATTTTCTAAGTATTTTAATAAAATTCTCATTTTCCCCCCAGTTATAAAATGAGTAGTTAATTTATTTTCACTCTTGAGTTAAAGGTGAAAGCTCAATATGATCCATAAGCTTAATTTGGTAAGTTTACCTTTACTTTCACCAATTTATTTAAATTATTTTGACTTATTTTTGATAGATATCAATAATCTTGTCTAGATTATTATTGATAGATTATTAAACTGGTATACAGGTTAATTAAAGGAAAGTCTTGCCACTTGTCGACGATTGAATTATTATTACCTAACGTAACACGTTCTTGATACCACATTTAACATAAGATTACTTTTTTCAGCACAATGAGTACTGGATATCATATTTATTAAAGTTAAGTTTATGAGGAGTGAAAATACCCATTCATAAATTAATTAGAACTTAAAAGTAATACTAAGCCTATGGTGAAATGCTAGTCTGAATTCTGAGACTCAAGCACTTCATTGCATTATTTAATCCCTAATTAATCCTATCATTTTAATTTATATTTGGGATAAAATATATTGAAACCTTCACCTCAAGCCCGTAAGAATAAATAATAATAATAGCTCTACACAATTGAAATCTTCCTTCTTGTAGGATTGACACTTATCATCATTTATCACACTACAATAAATTCGTGCGCTTGTAAGTTCAATAAAATTGGCACAAGTTTTTTGCGCCATTATGAAAGAAACTAGTCATTTTAATTCGTAGAGTTAATTTTCTTTATTGTGTACATAACTACTCTTGCAAATTTTGTATTTAAATTTTCATTTTATTTATGGCCAGTTTAACCGCCTATTAATTCTTCTTATTTTTAGTTAATTTATTTTAAGTTAATTTATTTTATTTCACTAATCTTTTTCTTCTTTTTTGTACATTCAAAGTACTTGCGTGTGTGCCCATAGCAAAGTTGTAACAACGTGATGAGGTCAATATTGTAATTTCTCCTTTCTTTACTTTTATTTTTGTTTTTATGTGTGTTATTTGTATGTATAGTCGAAGGTTACTATGACATTATTTAGAACCCAAAAACACGTCGCACATGCAAACACATCGCATCACAAGTTGATATTGAGGAAAAAATTGAAATTGATTACAACAACAACTACAAGCACCACAGGAAAGGCCATTTAAGGACTACTTCAGTCCCTTAGCTAATTTAAGCACATCATGCATACCAAATATAGCTGCTAGGAGTTTCAAGTTAAAACCTTGTGTGCTAAATTGTCCTATCATTCTATGGCCTGGAAAATGAAGATCCATACAATCATTTGAATGATTTTCATGCTGTTTATCAAACTTTTAAATATAAGAATTTTTTAGATGAAGATGTTAAGCATAGATTATTTCCATTTTTTTTTAAAATATAGATCTCGTTCTTGGTTCAATACATTGTCTGCTAATAGTATTACATCATAGGAACAGATGGTTACTAAATTTTTTAATAAATACTTCCCAGTGTATAAAGCCAAAGCTATTTACAGAGAAATCTTAGAGTTTACCAAAAGAGAAGACGAGCAATTTTTCCAAGTATGGGAGTAATTCAATGGGCTACTATTGAAGTGTCCATATCATGGGTATGAGAAATGACACCAATGTAAATACTTTTTAGAGGCACTATTACAACATTTGCAAGAAAGGCTAATGGCGACAAGTGGAGGAGAGTTAATGTTGAAAAGCACATCAGAGATTTGGGATTTCTTTCAGTGATAAGCAGATAATTCACAACAACGAAGCCGATCGTTTAGAAATGTGAAAAAAATCAAAGAAGTAAATAAAGTTTATGTTAGTGAGTCAAGATTATAAATTAAGTAAGTTTAAGAAGTAATTGAAGGTCTTTCCCTCAAATAGCATCATTAACGGTTGCAAAATCAACAAAGCCACACGCCTATAATTAACTTGACTACAACTCATACTTAGATCAAGCTAATGCTATAGGTGTAATAAGATTGCTATCAAATTATAACCCTTACTCCAACACTTATAATCCTAGACGGAGAGATCATCCTAACTTTTTGTAGTCTCAAAGATTCCAACAATACGAACCCGTAGCTCTAACTTCACAAATGTAACTAATTCTTCATGTTCCCCAAGCCTCTCAGCCACCATTCAGACCATACAATCAGAACCAGAACTACTCAACCCAGACCAAGGGAGGAAGCATTCCAAAATCTCAAGAATCTTACCCACTTTACAATAGATCAACAAAATCACACCATTGATGAACTGCAGAATGAGATAAGAGCAGGCTTCAATTCATAAGCTCAATTGATTTCAAACCTTAAAAAAATAGTAGGTCAGCTTGCCTCTGCAGTTCAAACATTGGTAATGACTATTGAGAACGGCAAGTTCCCAAGCCAGCTAGTGCCTAATACTAAAGGAGTGCATGAAGTAAATACCAATTCACCCCAGCATCATAAATAGCTTAAAACTGTCATGACCTTACAAAAAAGTAAAAAAGTCGACAACAAAGTGAAGATACTAGAAACAACTCAAGTCGCACATTTAGACTTTGAGGATTCATCATCAAAAGAGAAAGAAAAAAGTAGCCCACAAGAGGACATCCCCAAAGCTCCATTCCCTCAAAAGTTAGCTAAAATAAAAAAGGAAAATTCCACAAGTGAGATTATGGGGATCTTTAAACAGGTAAGTTTTAATATTCTTTTCCCTGATACTATAAAATAAGTGCCCTCTTATACCAAGTTTCTTAAAGATCTTTGCACTAATAGGAGAAGTATTCATGTTCAAAAGAAGGCATTTCTAATAGAAAATATTAATTTTATACTCCAATACAAAATTCCTCTAAAATTTAAAGACGTATGATCCCATACTATCTTATGTAGCATTGGGAACCACATATTTGAGAATGCTTTATTGGACTTAGGAGCTAGTTTATATCTTTTTCCTTACTCAGTATTTTTGAAACTTGGATTGAGAAAATTACACCCAACTCCAGTTGTGTTACAACTTGCAAATCAATCTATAAAAATACCTCTTGGTATTGTGGAGGACGTGATTATCCAGGCAGACAAGTTTTATTTTCTTGTTGATTTCATTATGATTGACACTCAATCAATTCAAGATTCAAAGAAGCATAGCCCTATTATCTTAGGAAGACCATTATTGGCAACTGCTGATGCTCATATTCAATGCAGAACTAAAATATGCAGTTGTCCTCTGACAATATGACTATGAAGTTTAATATCTTTAACATTGCCAAACAACCTCACAATACAGATGATCGAATTATTGATGTGGATTTAATAGAAGAATTAATTTAGTATATTTTTCTTCCAACCTTAGTGATAACCGTTTAAAAATATGTTTAACCACTTTGGTTTGGATTTTGATATTGGCAAATTAGTCGACGAGGCCAACGCCTTGCTTAATTTAGCACCATTTATAGACACTAATAAATGGAAGTCAAGAATTAAACAACTAGCACCATCAAGGAAGAAACTCAGCCCATCATCAGAATTACCACCAAAACTCAAGCTCAAACCACTATCCAACTCTTTGGAATATACATTTTTAGGATAAGAAAGCACTATGACAGTAATCATTTCATCCTCTGTAAATGACAAATAAAAAAATAAATTATTGGAAATTTTAAGAGAGCATAAAGAAACATTAGGATGGACCATAACCGATATGAAAGTTATAAACCCAATAGACTGCATGTATTACATTTATCTTGATGAAAATGATAAACCTACAAGGAAATACAAAGTCGGTTGAACCTTAACATAAAAGAAGTTGCTAGGACTGAAATCTTTAAACTATTAGACGCATGTATTATTTACCCCATTTCTAATAGTTAATGGGTGAGTCCTATACAAGTTGTTTAAAAAAAGACATGAGTCACAATAGTTACCAACGCTCATAATGAATTGATACCCACTGGAGTGACTATAGAAAGTTGCATTCTATCCCACATAAAGATCATTTTTCTTTACCATTTATCGTTCAAATGCTTGATAGATTAGTAGGTCATGAATTTTAATGCTTTTTAGATGGCTACTCAAGATATAACTAGATTTTTATAGCACAAAAAGATCAAGAGAATACCGCTCTCACTTATCTTTTTTGTACTTTTGCATATAGTAGAATGCTATTTGGATTATATAATGCTCTTGCCACATTTCAATGATGCATATTAAGCAATTTTTTTAATATAGCTGAATGTTTTCTTAAAGTTTTTATAGATGACTTTGATGTTTTTGGTGATTCAATTGATCAATTTTTACATAATCTAACATTAGTTCTGTAAAGATATACAAAGAAATTTTTTTTCTTAAATCATTTTATTGCAAAATAAGGAATTAAGGTTGACAAAGCTAAGGTTGATCTCATTTCCAATCTTCCTTTAACTAAAACAACCAGAGAAGTAAGATCTTTCTTTGGGTATGCTGGTTTTTATAGACGCTTCATTAAAGATTTTAACAAAGTCTCTAGACACTTATACAATTTACTTGCTAAGGATATATCTTTTGTCTTCAGATTTTTGAAAAACTACTGCATTTGTTGATATCATCACCCATCATTTAGCCCCAAATTGGAACTTACCTTTTGAGATCATGTGTGATGCATCTGATTATGCAATAGGAGCAGTATTAAGACAAAGATTTGATCGAATTTCCTATATTTTTTACTATACTAGTATGATATTGAATGATGCACAGTTAAACTACTAACCACTAAAAAAAAAAAAAAATCCTAGTAGTAGTGTTTGCATTAGAGAAATTTCAATGTTATCTCATTGGATATAAAGTAATTTTGTTCACAGATCATACTACTCTTAAATATCTTCTTACAAAGAAATATACAAAAGTTAGACTAATTTGTTGGGTGTTACTTTTGTAAAATTTGACTTTAAGTTTAAAGATAAGAAAAGCACAAAAAATGTCTTAAATGAATCATTACTATTAAATGAATCATTTCTAGATGAACTATTGATGAGTGTAGAAGTATTACCATAGTATACTGATATAGTTAGCTATTATGTTACAATTCAACTTCCAGAGCATTAGACTAAGCAGAACAAAGCTAAATTTTTTGGAAAAATAAAGAATTTCTTTTGGGATGATCCTTATCTGTTTAAGGAATATGCAAATCAAATTGTCGATGATGTATTCCAGAACGTAAATTTCAAAACATTCTTTCATTCCACCATGAACAAGCTTGTGGAGACCATTTTAGTGCCAAGACAATAGCAACTAAAGTTTTACAATGTGGTTTCTATTGGCTAACTTTATTTCTAGATGCTTATATTTTTTGTTCTTCATGTGACATATGTTAGCGTATAGGAAGCATTACAAGAAGGAATATGATTCCATTAAATCTTATTCTGGTAGTTAAAATTTTTTATGTATGGGGCATCAATTTCATAGGACTCTTTTCTTATTCTTTTGGTCATCAGTACATATTGGTTGCCGTTGATTATGTATCTAAGTAGGTAGAAACTATTACGTGCAGAACCAATGATCATAAGATAGTAATTGGGCTTTTGAAAAGCAATGATGTTTCACGCTTTGAATTCTTTCAAGTAATAATCAGTTATAGTGTTGCCCACTTCTATAATAAATCATTCAAAATTCTTTTAGCAAAGTATTTCATTACTTATAAAGTGACTACCCCATATTATCCACAAACCAGTGACTAATCGAGATTTCCAATAAGGAACTAAAGCATATATTATAGAGAAGACAATGAGATCAGAAAGAAAAGATTGGTCATTGAGACTCGATGATGATTTACAGGCATATCAAATAGCTTTCAAAACTCCGATTGGGATGTCACCCTATAGGCTAGTTTATGGGAAAGCTTGTCGCTTACCTATCGAACTCGAGCATAGTGCATATTGGGCCATTAAGAAATTCAACTTTGACATGTAATAAGCTAACACAAAAAGAAGATTACAACTAGTAGAACTTGAGAAAATTCACAATGATGAGTACAAAAATTCCAAGATTTAAAAGCAATGAATGAAACTCGTTCATGACAAGCCAATCATGAGAAAATATTTTACCTTAGGTCAGAAAGTGTTTTTATTCAATTCTCGCTTCCATCTATTCCCAGGTAAATTACGCTCTCAATGGCCTGGCTCTTTTATTATTCACACTGTTTTTTCATATAAAGTAATCGAAATTAAGGATCTAAAGAACAATGTCACTTTCTAAGTTAATGGTCAAAGATTAAAGGCATATCTAGAGTATCAACCACATGAAGAAGACACTGAAATAGATTTAAGTGACCCACCAAATTTGAACTGAGACTTTTCTATTTCTTTTTAGTGATTTAAACTTTTGTCATTTCTTTTTACTATTCTTTTAATCGAAATAATTTATTTTTTGCTAAAGTGTGTTTGATTATCAGTTATATTTTCTTTCATTACTCATCATAAATACCCCTAATCAAACAGATCTTCTTCGACTAGCTTAAACGACTTCCATGTGTGAAGTGTCATCTAAGCAATTTGCTCCAAGTCTGTTAATCATATCCTATTTGGGATCTACGACTAGCAGCATTAGTATCCCACTTTAAAGACCTAGAAAAAAACTCAAGGAAATAAAAAATGGCATCTATGAAATCCAATTGGAACTCTATGTAAATTTACTAAGAGGACGATTGTGAGTAAGTGTTTGATTATACTCTCTTTTTTTTTTTTTACATTGTATGTTTTTTTTTTCTTTTTTTTTCTTTCACATGTTACTTGATTTTACAGATTTTATTTTATTTAAATGTACTTTAGTTTGTTACCTCGGTTAAGTGGTGAATAACGATACTCCATAACAATCAAAGTTGATTACTTCAGTTTCTCATAATAACTAATATTCTGAGTTGAAGATATAGATAAAAATATAATGTTGGCAAACCTTCACAAATGATTTCATTTACTTTTTCATAATGATCTCCTTACAATCTATAAAGCTGGATCTGAGCGCATATGATTACTTATGATAAATAACATCTCTACTAACATTAGTTGGTTAATTGAAGCCAAAGAATGATTGGTAGGTGAGTTAGCTCCCAAATTTATTGCATACATGCTTGGTTGAGGTAAAGGACACTACTCAAGAAAATGAAGAGCTCGACAACTTCTAGTTGCTTGTCATAAGTGTACTAGAATGGAATGTAATAAAAATCTATGTACTTTTTTAGGAATGATGTTTAATATTAAGAATGACAAGATTCAATTCATTAGGGATGAATTGAGTAAAGATTTATTAGATGATATCTTTTTATCTATTGAAACACATCCCAGCAGATGCATACAAAGAGCAATTCTCTAGTTTTGGCCACTATTCCCAAAAGAACATGTATGATATAGTATCGGGAATCTACTATAAACAACCCTCTTTGCCAGTTTATCAGAAAACTGGATGGGAAGCCTACCCTCGACCCACAAAGAGCATTCAAGTTGTTTCTAAACGTAAAACCAATACACATCCTTTTCATTTGGTGTTCTTTTTCATAATCACAATTATCAATACATATGCTTTTCATTTATTGTTCTTTTTTCATTTACGCTATTGTTTTATTTTTTCCTATTGCTCACTGCTTACTTTTGATTTTTAAGCCACAAAATTCACCGTCATTTGACAAATGCACCACTTTGTTTATAGTTATGTATCATTATATTTATGATCAAGATCTTTAAATAAGGGCTTACTTCATTAAATATTCATAAATTATTTTTAAGGATTATCTCAATGGTAGTAACTTTAAGTAGACAATTTAAGAATATTTATATAGTTTATGGGTATCATTATGGAAAGTACAAGGAATGTGCAAAAGTGATTTTGCGAATCTTTTGGAAAGTACAAGGAGTTTATGGGTATCAGTTTGTTAAATATTAATAAATTTTATGATGGCTTACTTGCATTTCTTAACTATGTAATAAAAAATTATTTCATTATTTTCACAATAAAGACACTTTTTATTTATGCCCTACTATTAACGAGTTACTTGATTTTTTACAAGCTTATAGACCAGAGCCAGATCTTATGACGTCTTTATTGGATTGGTCGACTGATGATATTAGTAGCAGTAGTAAGAAGTATAAATTAGATCTAACTCTCCATCTATAAACGTTTTGTTTTATTTTGTGTTGCAACACTCAGGTGATGTCTTCTAAACCTACTTATTTCCTTTAAAACATTGTAGACAATATCTCATTTTGGTTGAGGGGATGGAATAGTTAATGATTGTAGAATGTCTTAATCCTAATGAAGTTTTTACTTTTTTTTTTTTGTAGAAACTAACTTTAGCTTAATTTTTTGGTCAAAGATGACTGAATGTGGAGTTTAATGACTCAAGAAAAGCATCTTCTTAGTCTTCGAGTCAAAAACATTTTAAGGAATTTTTTATGATTGTTTGACATTGGAAGACATGATGACTTTCAAATACTAGTATTTGTATTACCTTTGGCCTTGAGTTATGTTACACAATATTTGCCACTCTGCATGCTAATGTTGGTGACGAATGTGAATTGAGTGAGTTGACGAGTAAAATTGGTTAAGTTACTTGAAGGAATCCACATATCATAATAAATTTCAAGTGAGTTTTTGAGCCTATCATTTTTCTTGGAGAGTAACTCCTTTTTTGCCATTCTTTATACAGATCCGTAATCTACTATACATGATCTCTATATTTTCCTTCGAGTCAAACATTTAAAAATCATTATATTGCTATATCTAAAAGTCCATTCAACTAGTCGATATGAAAGACTATTTAGAGCTTTATAAGATGATGGAAAGGCCACTTTGACCTATTTGAGCCTTTTCCAGTCATCCCTTTTCTAAAATATCCATAGTTAACCATTTTGAGCCTAGTTATAAATAAAAAAAATTACATTTTCTCTGTTAATTTATCATCATGTTCTACTCCAATTTGGAGTAGTGCCATATGTCTTATGAGTTCTATCTATATATATAATAGAACCCCTAGGATACGACGTCTTGCTCATTGAGTATCATGGGATGCAATACCCTGACCTCCCAAAGGCTCCCGCATTCCAGATAGTTAAGTAAAATTCCTACGTCCCTTACCGATCTAAATCTCCACCCCCCATGGAAAGGGGCAGTTTACAATCCTCTTGGACCACACCTCTCAGTCTCATTGAGCTTTCGGCTCTTATATGCTACAGGGTTACTTTATTGTACTAGCAATCGTGCACTACTTAAGAACGTCGAGGCGGGTCATGATTCAAGGTCAAGCTGAATGATATGGCGATGAGTGACTTCCTGACCCAGAATAAACCCATGCCAAAACAGAGACTATATATATATATATATAAAAAGAAAAGAGAAAAATAGTGTGCAATTGAAAAGAAAAAGAAAAAAATTATAAACAAATAAGTGAATTGCACCTTGCAATTTCCAAAAGATCTCTATTTTTTTCTCAAATAACATTTTGTTTTTCCTATTATCCCTTATTTGTTAGCCATGTCCCTAACCTATATTACATCCTAATAAAAGTCCTTGATTTTAGGGAACTATAGTCTGAAGTAGAACCTAGTAATATAGGCTGAAATGATGCAATGATACATAAAAATGAATAAATTAGTTCGACTAGCATTTCATTTAACTTGGGATCATATTATTTTCTAACCTATGGACATTATTCTTGGTGAGAGTGTGTGATATTGTCTTCTATTAATTTCTCCTAAGTTATATTTTTGGAGTCACTGCTTTATTAGGTTTATTTTCTTTTGAGAGTGTCACTCTGACTTTTGAGATTTTGGGAATTGACATGTCACGATTGAAAGTAGTTTTGATAATCGATCAGTTTGCATGTGTTTACTTAAATAACTAACGTGAATGGTTGATATGGGAGTGATATCTCTTTAGGCTAGAGATAATGCTTATACTTTTATTTAATTATTGTCATTAATCTAATTGAATAAGTAAACATAATTGCCTTGGAAAAAAAAATCATTGTGTGTTTGAATTTTTTTATCGCTTAATTTACTAGGGCCTAGCAATTAGTTATTTGGGTAGGGTGTTGAGTCTTAGAGAGTGTATATTTATAAGAGATAAAATCATCATTTTACACTCTAAGTCTTACTAACATCTTTATTTTAAATCCCTTGAACTTTAATTGTATATGTTTGTGTGTATTTTTTAGTACTTTATGTATTTAAGTGATATTTTGAACATTTTACAATAAATGAAAAGTCGGACAGCAAAATGGACATTATTTTTGAACTAACAACAGTTGAAAACCTTAAGAAAGACATCAATGAAAAAATTATAATTTAAATATTTTGTTGGGCCCCACTGATGTAATCCATGCAATCTAAGAGTGCCACTTGGTACAATCTTGTGCATCCAAACTGTTTTCATCTGATGGTCATAATTTACTCGCTGTATTTATAAGTGATTGCTACACCCCCTAATATGACACCCCTGAATCAATTTATGGGCTCCATTTTCTGTATTTATTTCTCTATCTTATATTTTCTACATATTTTAATAAAATTCTCATTTTACCTTTAGTTATAAAATGAGTAGCTAATTTATTTTCAAGTTTGGGTTAAAAGTGAAGCCTGAAAATGATCCATGGGCTTAATATGATAAGTTTATTTTCAATTTCTCTAATTTATTTAAATTGTTTTGACTTATCGTTGATAGATATTAATAATCTTATTTAGATTTTACACTAGTATACTAGCTCATAGTGTAAAATAATTACTATTTGGCATAGTGAGTACTTTACACTAGATTTATTAGAGATAAACTTCCCTCTAATTTCTAAGGTTCGTCTTAACTCAATGTTGGTAGAAAATTCATCTATGTTAATTAGTGAACAGTCTTGCCACCTTATCGACAGTTAGATTATTATTATCTGGCACAACGTGTTCTTAATACCAAATTTAACGTAAAATTATTTTTTGGCATAATGAGCACTTGATATCATATTTATTAGAGTTAGATTTATAAAGAATGAAAATACCCCTTCATAAATTAACTAGAATTAAAAGGAATATTAAACCTATAGGGAAATGTTGAGTGTACATCCTGATACTCAAACACTTTATTGCATTGTTTAATCTCTAATTTATTCCTTTCATTTTAATTTAAATTTTAAGATAAAATATATTAAAACCTTCAACACAAACTCATAAGAATAAATAATAATAACTCTATACAATTGAAATCCATCTTCTCACAGGATCAACACTCGTCCGCATTAATCTATAATGTAATAAATTCGTACGTTTGCGAGCTCAATAAAATTTGCACAACAACAACTACAACCAAGAGGTTGAGTTGGGATGAAATGCAGAAATGGAGGGCATTATGCCTTTGTTTCAACTATAATGAGAGGTTAACTCAGGCCACACAAGTGCCCAGGGCCTAAACTTCTCATTCTTGAGTGTCAAAGCAGTAGAAAGAAGATATGGGAGGGCACTAGGAATTACAACCTAAAGACACTATAGAAGATCAAAGCAAACTTGAAATCTCAGTACAAGGACTCAAGGGTTGGACATCACTACGAACAATGAGAGCAGTAGCTACCATTGGATCACAACCATTGATGGTGCTAATCAATAGTGTATCTACTCAAAATTTTCTGAGCAAGAAAATAGCCAATGGTATCTACCCCCCTAGGCTTTGATACCAATAAGGCCTAGGATCGCGGGATGTAAGTGAGTTCCTTGGAATATACAGAATTAGATTTTAATTAAGCAATTAATTATGTATTACCAAATTGAAATTCTTTAAATTAAATTCTTCATAGATCTATAGGTACCTGGCATTGTTCTACCAGATCGATGCAGGTCCAGATCGATGCAGATAAATCTGCCTTAGGGCCCAAGTTCAGAGCTTAGAACTGAACAATTATCAGCCCGCACGTTCGGGTTTTCAGCCTATATACCTTTGTAGATCTTTAAAATTAAATTTTATCTTTTTCCTTTAAACCAATTTTATTCTTTAAATCAAACCTAAGCAACACAGGGTTTGACAGAAATTAAACATACATTATGGTTGGCTTTCTAACATACACAGTACCAGATCTAGATCCGAGAAATGGTGCTCGGAGTGAGGAGGGAGAAGAGAAATTACAACTGAGGGGAGAGATCAGGTCTCTATGCCTCAGAGGCTCAGTATCAATTTATATGGTAGATCTGATATGAATTATCAGTCTGCAAACATGCAATAAAACTTTAAATTACATAAACAAGCTTTGAATTACACTTTGAAAATTAAATGCTTACATTTAATGCTTTGTACTTCTTGAAAAAGAAAGAAGAAGAGAGAGGTAGAAGGAGGAAAGATCAGAGAACAGGAATAGTTTCCTTTGAATGTCCTCAGGTCATTTCTTTCCAACTAGAGAGAGAGAGAATGAGAGAATACTCTAAGAATGTGCCGGATGCCTTCATCTGAAGGTAAATGGGAACTATATACCCAACATCCATGACTTTGGAATAGTAAGATGCTACAGCTTTGCTACAGTTTAAAATGCTACAGCTTCGCTACAGTTGGTCTTCACGTGTACTTTGTGTAAAGCCGGGAATCACGGGAGACAAACTTGATGGAGCATCTTTGGTTTTTGGTGTAAAAGTCTTTGTAGGACCCAAGAAAAATCATGGAAGCTTGTCCCATAGCAATGAGTGAGGGGAAAAGATTCCAAAAACAACAAAGATAAAGAAAATTACAATAATTACAAGATAATAATTACAGGGAAATAGAAAAGTAAAATTACTTTTTTTTAACATTACATACGTATATACAAACGTACAAATACAAAATTATTTACAATGCTTTACAGGAGAGAAAATGCCAAAACAATCATCTTCATTTTCATCTCCTAGTGATATGAACGGCTCTTCATTGTCACTTGATGAACTGGCAGCAGAGGATGTTGAGCGTGTGGCAAGGAGCTGTTGCATAACTTTAAAATACTCTTCTTCAGTCTTGCCGTTAGCAAGAAGAGATTGGGCTTTGGACTTCTGGGTTAAAAAAATGCTTTGGGCTTTTGATTCTTCAATAGTGGGCTTTATATGGCCTTTTGCACAAAGCCATTGTTGGACCATGTGCTGAGTGAGCTTTGACTGTTCATCGAACTTAGACCACCATTTTATTTTGAAATATCTTTGTAAAATAGTTTGGGTTCCCTGAGTGTAGTATTTAAAATTCCACATCCAGACCCAAGGTAGGAAAAAGTTTGTATAGAAGCAGAGAAAAGGAGAGAATCGTTTTTCTGAATCAGAAGGAGTATAATGGGCTCTAAACAGATTTAGGCATTGAGTGGCATTTGGTGTTAGAATTTCTGGGCTTGGCCCAAAATAATTCCACCACTGTTGAAACCAGTCTGGTAAGCTTTGAACGATTATTTTCGAATTGAAGAAGAATAGCCAAGAATAGGAATGTTTAGGGTTTTGTATAAAGAAAGTGTTGAACCAGGCTTGTTGGTAATCCCAATAGGAAAAAGATAAGCAATGGTTCATTTGGCTTTGGAAATTTAAAGGGAAGGCTTTCGTTTTATGGAGTGGATCACCCCATTATTTTAGGCTCAAAACTTTCATAATAATTGCCGTGGAGTAGGCAGGTTCAGATGGGCTTCACTAAGGTAAAAATGTTTGAATTTTACTGACTCAGTGAATTCCAAAATGCTTTAGTAATAAGGCTGGAGTTTTGTTAAATCCCATGGTTTGAAAAACCAGCCTGGAGGGAAAATCTTTTAAACTGCTTTAAAAGGATCAGAGTGATAAAACCCATCTTCCATAGATAAAATATTTTGAGAATGAGCTTTAACATACCAATCCAAAGTCTTTTTTAAGAGTTTCGACTGGGAAGAAACAATCTGTGAGGATGAGCTTTCACTAGACAGAACAATTTTTTGAGAAGAGATTTTAGAAACTTCTTTAGGGCAAATCTTTTCAACTTCTTTAACAAGATTTGGGTTTTGAGAAAAACTTTGTAAAGATAGTAAGAGTTCAGGGGATTTAGAAATGGATTCAATCCATTCATTTACCTGTTCCTGGGAGGAGATGGCTTTAGATTGGGCTTCTTCTTCCTGGACCATGTCGATCCAAGACCTTATGGGCATTGCTGAGGACAGCAATTTTTCTTTAGGAGGAGAGGCTTTTGGAGGTGCTTAGGGCACAGGGTCATCCAAGATCCAAGACCTTTGTCCTTTTTCTTTGGGGGCATTATCTGTTTTGAAGGAATTCTCTGGTTAGAAAGTCTGGAATAGAATTTCTATCACCTTTAATAAATTCAATTTCAAAATAAAAAATACTTAAAATAGCTTGCCATCGTGCAAAAATTTGTTTAGATGCAATGTTTTGAACATCTTTTTCTAAAACATGTTTTGCAGCTTTACAATCAATTCTAAGCAAAAATTTTTGATTTAATAAGTCACTTTGAAATTTAGAAATGCATAAAACAATGGATAGAATTTCTTTTTTAATACTAGAATAGTTTCGTTGGCAATTATTCCAATGTGCAGAAACATACTGTACTATTTGTTTTTTATTATTATCAACTTGCTTTAAAATACCACTATATCCTAAGTCAGATGCATCAGTTTCAACTTTCTTGGGTAATGCAGGATTAGCAAGGAACAAGCAAGGAATTTCTTTAACTGTTTGTTTTATTAACTTAACAGATTTAGTATGCTCATCTGTCCATGCAACATGATTTTTCTTTAACTTTTCATGAAGGGGTTTTGAAATCCTATTGATGTTGGGACGAAAATCAAGAACATTTAAACTACCAAGAAATCTTTGCAGTTGTGTTTTGTCAAGAATCTTATCAGGAAACTTGTCTGTAAAAGCAAGAGACCTCTCAATAGGAGTAATTGTTTCTTTAGAAATATAATGTCCAAGGAATCTGATTTTAGTTTGGAACAGAGAAATCTTTGAATAAGAAACAGCTAGTCCAGCTTTTTAGTGGCAAAATAAAAAGTCTTTAAATATTTGAAATGTTGATCAATTGTATTAGAAAAGATCAAAACATCATCGATGTAAACAATGCAAAATTCTGAATAAGGGTTATAAATATCATTCATGACTCTTTGAAATTCAGAGGTGCATTTTTTAAACCAAATGGCATAACAGTCCACTCATACTATCCGAATGGAACAGTAAAAGCAGTTTTATACCGATCTTTAGGATGAATTTGAATTTGCCAAAAACCCGATTTCATATCAAATTTTGAGAATATGAAAGTAGAGTGGAGTTTTTGTAGTAAGTCTTTTTTATTAGGTATTGGATGCCTAATCCATTTTAAGGCTTCATTTAATGGCTTGTAATTTATTACAAGTCTTGGAGTGCCACGTTCAATTTTAGAAATTTTGTTTACATAAAAAGCAGCACAAGACCAGAGAGATCTTGACTTTACAATTAGTCCTTTAGTTTTCAAATCTTTAATTTCATTTCTACAGTGCTGTTCTAATTCCATATTCATTTGAATTGGGCGAGTTTTAGTAGGAATTTGTTTTTCATTGAAAGAATTTTCATATGGCAAGTCTACCATGTGTTGTTTTCTGTTACAAAAAGCAGTTGGTAAATCAGCACATATTTCCTTTTCAATTAAGTCTTTGAATTCAAAAATATTCTTTTTTATAAAACTGGTTTGTATCTGGCTTTCAATTCTTTGTAAACCTAAATCTTTTTGTAAATAAAATAAATCACTTTGTTTTGATTTGATCAAAACATTGATTTGGTTTTGATACATAGAACAAGCTTTTACAATATTTAGATTTCTTGTTTTAGGCTTTTCAATAAAGGAAAATTTTAATTTTTTATCTTCAATTTTAAAAGTTATACCATCATAATCAACAGTATAAGGGGTAATGAGGTTTATGAATGGGGTTCCAAGTATGACAGCATGATGTATGTCATTTGTCAATAGAAAGGAAATTCGAAATTCAAAACCATCATTTAGTACAGAAGCATCAACTTTAGAGGTAATTTTCAATTTTGAATTATTAGCGGCAGAAAGTTTTTCATTTGTTTTTTTCTGAAATTTTTTGGGAACAATATCTTCTTTTACACAATTTAAATCAGCACCTGTGTCAAAAAGGGCTATGGTGTCGATTTCAAATTCTTTGGAAAGTATCAAAGTAATTTTAATTAAATATTTCCTTGTAGTGATTTGTTTCAAGACGAACGAAAAATCATTGGGTAATGTTTTTATGTTTTCAAGGTTTTGATTATCACCATCAAACTTTATTTCTTTATCAGAATCGCTATCTGAATTATCTTTCAATTGTTTTAACAAAAATTGGATAATTCCAGAATTAGTTTTCTGTTTCTCTTTTAATTCTTTTATTTCAGATTTAATTTCCTTAATCTCTTTTTGGAGATCTTGGATATTATGAGTTATTTTCTTTTCTTTCTTTTTATTCAAGATTTTAGTGAGGTCATAGGCATTTTTCTTTAAAACAGGAGTTTTAGAAAATTCAGCTTTGCTGTCCTGATCAAAAGTTTTCAAAAGTTTATCAAGATATTCTTTTTGTAAAACCGGATCAGAAATATGTTTGACTACTTCAAGAAATGTCTCTTGTTCTTTGGTCAAAACATTGATTTTCTTTAAAAAGAGGGATTCAAAATCACTATTACTTGAATCAGAGGTATCAGAGTCAATTAACTCATTAACCTGCAAAGGCTCACCGTCTCCTGTCATGGAGGACTCAAAATCAGAAGATTCAACTAAAAGTGGAGCTAACAATTCGCACTACTACACCTACCCTACCCTAAACTATCATAAAGCATAAGGAAAACTGCTTTCGCAGCAAAGACTACCATGAGCTACCAATCATATGCGTCCTGCCTATCATCATTGATGAACTTGGAATTAGTGCGGATATTGAACATCGGCACCAGAGTTCCTGTCGTAGGAATCCCTGTCATCGGCGAAGGCTTAGCACTGGGGAGAACCACTCTCGCTGTCCACTGCTCCCCCCAAAAGCTCCCCTTGCGGCCCATCGAGTGTTTCAGGGGGAAGGACTCTATTATCACGGTTAAGCATGAGCAAAGACTGCCCGCTGCTCCTCTGTAAACCGAGAGCTAGCCTCCCTCCCGACCCTTTTTAGAATAGTAGGGGTTGGATTTCTCGGTTTCTATTCTCCTTTGAGCGGTGATTAGGCTTTCCTAGTTATTAGCTTGTACCTATCGGGCCCGGGTATTACTATTACGAGTCCATTAACTGCGTTTTCTCAGTCAGAAAAAGGCCAAGGCCAATACAAAGATAAATTAAAAAGGGTTTTTTGTCCATGTTTTGTTTGATGCCGGGATCTCTCTTCTCTTGTTTGGCATCTTGAGCTGGCGTCTTTGGCTTTCTTTTCTTTTGATTGATTGAATTGATGAATAAACCTAAGAGTGGTCGAATAGAACAGTGGTAGAAGAGTAGTGTAGTCAGGAAGCAAGCAACCTGCAGCTATGAGTGAAATGTATGGCCATTGACCATGCTTATTATCTCGCCCGAGCAATTGCACGATGTGATTAATCCGCTGGGGAAGGGAAAGCTCTTTGATGCTACTACCGGTACCAAAGATCGAGACCTATTTGGATGTGAAAAGCACGAACCAAGATCCATAATTAGAATACTACAATTAGAGAAGAAAAGGGTGATTGTCAGTCGCGAGCAACCTTGCCTTACATCATAGGTAAGGCAAAGCGCTTTCTTTTAAGAAAGCATCTAGTTCCATCTTTCTTTCGTTAGTTAAGCCACCTTTTTCTAAAAGGGATTGTAGTAATTCCGGCTTTATACTACTTAGAATGGCTTTTTCATATTGTGAAATTTTGTCTAGTGGCATTCGATCACAGAATCCATTAACAGCTGCATAAATGACTAGAATTTGTTTTTCAATTGGAAGTGGTGCATATTGCGGTTGTTTCAGTACTTCTGTAAGCCTTGCACCTCTATTGAGTAATGCCTGAGTCGCAGCATCAAGGTCTGACCCAAATTGAGCAAAGGCGGCCACTTCGCGATATTGTGCCAATTCCAGTTTTAAACTACCGCAGACTTGTTTCATAGCTTTCAACTGAGCGGCAGACCCAACGCGACTGACAGATAAGCCGACGTTAATAGCAGGTCTAATTCTGCAATAAAAGAGCTCTGTTTCAAAACAGATTTGTCCATCTGTAATGGAAATTAAATTTGTAGGAATATAAGCCGATACATCTCCAGCTTGTGTTGCAATGACGGGTAAGGCGGTCAAGCTACCTACACCTGTCTGGTCCGATTATTTCGCGGCTCTTTCTAATAGATGGGAATGTAAATAGAAAACATCGCCTGGGAAAGCCTCACGGCCTGGGGGTCGGCGTAACAATAATGACATTTGTCGATACGCCACGGCCTGTTTACTAAGATCATCATAGATTATTAATGCATGCATTTCATTATCGCAGAAATATTCCCCCATGGCACACCCAGAATATAGGACCAGAAATTACAGAGGAGCAGGATCCGAGGCGGTGGCTGCTACAAGAATGGAATATTCCAAAGCATTCCCTTCTGAAAGAATTTGAACTAATTGTGCTACAGTTGAGCGTTTTTGTCTAACCGCTACATAGACACAATACAATGTCTCACTGTCAGAGGTGGCCCTTGAGTTCATTTCCTTTTGGTTTAATATGGTATCGATAGCAATAGCTGTTTTTCTAGTTTGTCGGTCCTCGATTATAAGTTCTCGTTGACTATGGGCTATAGGAACGAGACTATCTACCGCTTTTAAGCCCGTTTGCATGGGCTCGTGCACAGATTTACGTTCAATAATCCCTGGGGCTTTCACTTCGATATGTCTTCGCTCGTGATCGCTTAGAGCCCCTCTTCCATCAATAGAGACTCCCAACGCATCGACCACACGCCCTAGCATAGCCTTTCCCGCAAGAACATCCACAGTAGAGCCAGTGCGCTTGACAAGATTGCCTTCTTTAATAGCGATATCACTACCAAAGACAACAATCCCTACATTCTCATTTTCAAGATTTAAGGCTATCCCTTTCACACCGCTAGCAAATTCAACCATTTCCCCAGCTTGAATTTCGTTCAGTCCATAAACACGCGCAATCCCATCTCCAACTGAGACCACTCGACTGATCTCATCCACTTGAAAATTCGCGTAAAAGTTGCTAATTTGACTTTCTAATAGAGTGGTTAGTTCCGCAGCTCTAGGGGAAAATTCCGTGATTTCATTTCACAGAGTTAAGGGATAATACCGCTCGCTACTATAACATATTTAACCAAGGCCAAGGAAATAATGGATGAAGGCCGTATACACGGCGAACAGATGTCTGTTTTGCTGGTATCTTGGACCCATAAGGGTAGCATTGAGGTCACTAATCTCTTGGAACGTGTCGGGTGCTCTTGAATATGGAAACGACTCATAAAGTCGTTGATGAATTCAAGAGCTTCGGCCCTTATGGCACGATCAGGTTCAGCAAAGGGAGAATCGGAGAATATTTGAGTGAGCCGATCAGTTGGTTCACTCATTAACAAATTCACCAGTTCCTCTAAGAGATTGGCTTTAATTTCTCGGAATCCCCAGTCAACACTGTCGAACACTTTCCTCAGGTAAATTTTCACACACATCCTGGATTTCCCTTGCGGAAGGTGGAATTTTTTTAGCATATCTTGACAAAGTAAGATGTTATCTTGGATGCATCGCCTTTGTTGTTTATACCTAGCAGGAGTAGCAAAGACGAAGTCTGAAGCATCACTAGAGGCATAGATAGGAACATATAATCCACTAGTAGCAGATCCAATTGACCTTGTTGATCCAATCGATTATGTAGTTGATTCAATAGCAGCAGAGTATATATTATATTATTGAGATATCGCTCTCCTCTCCCTTTGGTCAAGAATATTCCATATTATCATCTCCCTTTGGTCGAGAAGTAAACTAACTTATAGTGCTTTCTTTTTTAACTAAGTCTTTGAATTCAGAAATCTTCTTTTTTATAAAACTGGTTTGTATCTGGCTTTCAATTCTTTGTAAACCTAAATCTTTTTGTAAATAAAATAAATCACTTTGTTTTGATTTGATCAAAACATTGATTTGGTTTGATACATAGAACAAGCTTTTACAATATTTAGATTTCTTGTTTTAGGCTTTTCAATAAAGGAAAATTTTAATTTTTTATCTTCAATTTTAAAAGTTATACCATCATAATCAACAGTATAAGGGGTAATGAGGTTTATGAATGGGGTTCCAAGTATGACAGCATGATGTATGTCATTTTTCAATAGAAAGGAAATTCGAAATTCAAAACCATCATTTAGTACAGAAGCATCAACTTTAGAGGTAATTTTCAATTTTGAATTATTAGCGGCAGAAAGTTTTTCATTTGTTTTTTTCTGAAATTTTTTGGGAACAATATCTTCTTTTACACAATTTAAATCAGCACCTGTGTCAAAAAGGGCTATGGTGTCGATTTCAAATTCTTTGGAAAGTATCAAAGTAATTTTAATTAAATATTTCCTTGTAGTGATTTGTTTCAAGACGAACGAAAAATCATTGGGTAATGTTTTTATGTTTTCAAGGTTTTGATTATCACCATCAAACTTTATTTATTTATCAGAATCATTATCTGAATTATCTTCCAATTGTTTTAATAAAAATTGGATAATTCCAGAATTAGTTTTCTGTTTCTCTTTTAATTCTTTTATTTCAGATTTAATTTCCTTAATCTCTTTTTGGAGATCTTGGATATTATGAGTTATTTTCTTTTCTTTCTTTTTATTCAAGATTTCAGTGAGGTCATAGGCATTTTTCTTTAAAACAGAAGTTTTTGAAAATTTAGCTTTGCTGTCCTGATCAAAAGTTTTCAAAATTTTATCAAGATATTCTTTTTGTAAAGCTGGATCAGAAATATGTTTGACTACTTCAAGAAAAGTCTCTTGTTCTTTGGTCAAAACATTGATTTTCTTTAAAAAGAGGGATTCATAATCACTATTACTTGAATAAGAGGTATCAGAGTCAATTAACTGATCAACCTAAAAAGGTTCACTGTCTCCTGTCATGGAGGACTCAGAATCAGAAGATTCAACTAAAAGTGGAGCTAACTTTGAAAGTGTTTCATCATCAAGACTAAGCTCATGAAGCTTTGTATTCATTTTGCAAAATTTTGCAATATGGCCTTTTCTTCCATACTTAAAGCAAGTAGCTTCTTTATAGTTGAAAGGTGTTTTAGATGATGATTTTAGAGGTGCTTTAAAACTTTCCTTTTTAGAGAAATTGGTCTTTTTATAAGGCTTCGAAGGTTTCTTATAAAAAGATTCTCTAAATTCTTTTGAAGGTTGTTTGTACTTATGACTTCTAGATTTGTATGATTTGTAATGTTTTTTGGAAGTCTTCGAAGAACAGTTACCATTACAATCTTTAGATGTAGAGGCTTTGAAAGAGTCATAATTAAACTATTTACAGAAACTTCCTAATTCTTGCTTAGATTTTCTAAGCTCCCATTTAAGACATTTTTGTAATTTTAAATCTTGGCAAGTCTTTAGTCCTTCTTTATTAACGAAACTGACTAATTCACCATAGGTGAGTTCGTCATAAAGGATATGATTATCATTAAGGGCTTTATTAGAATTTCTAACCTTTTCACCTAAAAATGTAGGTAAACCAGCTAGAAATTTTTCTTTCCAAGTAATATGATTTGCATCATCTCTTAGAAAGAGTCGGGTAAAGAAAGTAATTTTATAACTTTGGAATTCACTAAGTTTCCTACATCTTAGGTTATGTAGTAACTCAGCATTTTTATCATGTAAGTGAGAAGGGTCACCTATAAAATGAAGGAAATGGTCAAAATTAAAGTGGCAACAGCATCTTGAATTGGACTGTTGTATTCATCCAGGATGGGGATTCCATCCTCATCTGTTTGAATTGCATTCAAGATATCTGATTGCTATTTTTTGGTGAGGAGATAGTCCCACCAAAATTTAAGTTGACCAATAAAACCCGCAATAAGAATTTCTACAATTGCTTTGTCAGAAGTTCCCGATTGAGTTTTATAGGCATTAGCTGCCATTGTCATTTGTTGTAATAGACCAAGTATATTGTACTCAGACATTCCATCTATATTCCATTTATAGACAGAAGATTCATTAAACCGTGATTGGTTTATTGCACTAGGCCTATTATCAACAGCTAAGTCAGGAGAATAATAAGAAGAAACAGGGAGTGCTAATTCCCAATGAATCTTATTTGTATTAGGAGTCGACTCAAGTTCTTCTTCAAATGCTTCTGCATCTGAAGTGGCTATAAAAGATTGATCATAATCTAATACTACAATTTTACTACTAGATTGAGGAGCATCAGGAACAATTTCGGCTTTTTTAGAAGAAGAGGATGAGACTTATATTTTATCTAATTTTTCTCTAATGGCTTTAGTAAAGTCTGATTTTGGTTCTTGAACAAGCTTTTGACTATCTTTTGAAACCTGGAAAGGCTCGAAAATAGGTTTCTTAAGCTTTTTATCAGACTTTATTGACTTTAAAGTAGAAATAGGAGAAACAGTAATGGTTGACTATTGGATATGATTTTCTATCCTATTCAACTATTTTCCTATTGTGTTTAGATTAGTATTACAAAAATTATTCTATTGAATAATACTATCTAAATCTTTATTTGGGTCATTAACCTTATGGATTTTGTAAGGTGAAGCTTTAATTTGAGTAGGAGGATCACCATGATCAATGGTTATACTCCTAAGAGGTGGATGCTCTGATTCAATGATTCTATCACTATCAGAAAGATTCCATTCAGGAGTTTTCTTCCTAGTAGTAATAGGATTTGATTCCTTAAAAGGATAAGAAATGTTGATTTCATAAGCATACATTTCAAACCAATCAAAAAATAAAATGTGAGCTTTATGCAAATTGACAAATTCATAATAATCTTCTTGAATTTGTTTTCTTTGATTTAAAAAATGATTAAAAAACCAAAGTCTTTTTCTTTATTCAAATCAGAATAGAAATCTTTGTGCAGAAGGGTTTTATCCACTTCGAAATCCTTTTCTATGACATATATTATGTTTTCTGTAACAGCAAAAAATGTAGGAGATGTTGGAGGAGAGGGTTCATTCTCTTCCTTACTTTGTTCACGTTGGCTCCTGGTGTAGATTGGGTGAGGAACACTAGTAGAATAATCAACAGAACGAATTGAAGAACTAGGAATATCCGATGTGGAGAACTTAGGTTGGTCTTTGTATGGAAGATTGAATAAATTTGAATATTGAATAAATCTTCCATACAAAGACGAACCTAGGTTCTCCACATCGGATATTCCTAGTTCTTCAATTCGTTCTGTTGATTATTCTACTAGTGTTCCTCACCCAATCTACACCAGTAGCCAACTTGAACAAAGTAAGGAAGAGAAGGAACCCTCTCCTCCAACATCTCCTACATTTTCTGCTGTTACAGAAAACATAATAGGTGTCCTAGAAAAGGATTTCGAAGTGGATAAAACACTTCTGCATAAAGATTTCTATTCTGATTTGAATAAAGAAAAAAGACTTTGGTTTTTTAATCATTTTTCAAATCAAAGAAAACAAATTCAAGAAGATTATTATGAATTTGTCAATTTGCATAAAGCTGACATTTTATTTTTTGATTGATTTGAAATGTATGCTTTTGAAAACAACATTTCTTATCCCTTTAAAGAATCAAATCCTATTACTACTAGGAAGAAAACTCCTGAATGGAATCTTTCTAATAATGATAGAATCATTGAATCAGAGCATCCACCTCTTAGGAGTATAACCATTGATCATGGTGATCCTCCTACTCAAATTAAAGCTTCACCTTACAAAATCCATAAGGTCAATGACCCAAATAAAGATTTAGATAGTATTATTCAACAGAATAATTTTTGTAATACTAATCTAAACACAATAGGAAAACAGTTGAATAGGATAGAAAATCATATCCAACAATCAACCATTACTGTTTCTCCTATTTCTACTTTAAAGTCAATAAAGTCTGATAAAAAGCTTAAGAAACCTATTTTCGAGCCTTTCCAGGTTTCGAAAGATAGTCAAAAGCTTATTCAAGAATCAAAATCAGACTTTACTAAAGCCATCAGAGAAAGATTAGATAAACTAGAAGTCTCATCCTCTTCCTCTAAAAAAGTCGAAATTGTTCCTAACACTCCTCAATCTATTAGTAAAATTGGAGTATTAGATTATGATCAATCTTTTATAGCCACTTTAGATGCAGAAGTATTTGAAGAAGAACTTGAGCTGACTCCTAATACAAATAAGACTAATTGGGAATTAGCACTCCCTGTTTCTTCTTATTCTCCTCCTGACTTAGCTGTTAATAATAGGCCTAGTGCAATAAACCAATCACAGTTTTATGCATCTTCTATCTATGAATGGAATATAGATGGAATGTCTGAGTACAATATACTTGGTCTATTACAACAAATGACAATGGCAGCTAATGCCTATAAAACCCAATCGGGAACATCTGACAAAGCAATTGCAAAAATTCTTATTGCGGGTTTTACTGGTCAACTTAAAGGTTGGTGGGACAATCTCCTCACCAAACAACAGCAATCAGATATCTTGAATGCAATTCAAACAGATGAGGATGGAATCCCCATCCTAGATGAATACAACAGTCTAATTCAAGATGCTGTTGCCACTTTAATTTACACCATTTCCCTTCATTTCATAGGCAACCCTTCTCACCTACGTGATAAAAATGCTGAGTTACTACATAACCTAAGATGTAGGAAACTTAGTGAATTCCAAAGTTATAAAACTACTTTCTTTACCCGACTCTTTTTAAGAGATGATGCAAATCATATTACTTGGAAAGAAAAATTTCTAGTTGGTTTACCTACACTTTTAGGTGAAAAGGTTAGAAATTCTATTAAAGCCCTTAATGATAATCGTTTCCCTTATGACGAACTCACCTATGGTGAATTAGTCAGTTTCGTTAATAAAGAAGGACTAAAGATTTGCCAAGATTTGAAATTACAGAAACGTCTTAAATGGGAGCTTAGAAAATCTAAGCAAGAATTAGGAAGTTTCTGTAAATAGTTTAATTATGACCCTTTCAAAGCCTCTACATCTAAATATTGTAATGGTAAGTGTTCTTCGAAGACTTACAAAAAACATTACAAATCATACAAATCTAAAAGTCATAAGTACAGACAGCCTTCAAAAGAATTTAGAGAATCTTTTTATAAGAAACCTTCGAAGCCTTATAAAAAGACCCGTTTCTCTAAAAAGAAAAGTTTTAAAGCACCTCTAAAATCATCATCTAAAACACCTTTCAACTATAAATAAGCTACTTGCTTTTAGTGTGCAAGAAAAGGCCATACTGCAAAATTTTGCAAAATGAATACAAAGCTTCATGAGCTTGGTCTTGGTGATGAAACACTTTCAAAGTTAGCTCCACTTTTAGTTGAATCTTCTGATTCTGAGTCCTCCATGACAAGAGATAGTGAGCCTTTACAGATTGATAAGTTAATTGACTCTGATACCTCTAATTCAAGTAATAGTGATTATGAATCCTTCTTTTTAAAGAAAATCAATATTTTGACCAAAGAACAAGAGACTTTTCTTGAAGTAGTCAAATATATTTCTGATCTGGTTTTACAAAAAGAATATCTTGATAAACTTTTGAAAACTTTTGATCAGGATAGCAAGGCTAAATTTTCTAAAACTCCTGTTTTAAAGAAAAATGCCTGTGACCTCATTGAAATCTTGAATAAAAAGAAAGAAAAGAAAATAACTCCTAATATCCAAGATCTCCAAAAAGAGATTAAGGAAATTAAATCTGAAATAAAAGAATAAAAAGGAAAACAGAAAACTGATTCTGGAATTATCCAATTTTTTGATAAAACAATTGGAAGATAATTCAGATAGTGATTCTGATAAAGAAATAAAGTTTGATGGTGGTAATCAAAACTTTGAAAACATAAAAACATTACCCAATGATTTTTTGTTCGTCTTGAAACAAATCACTACAAGGAAATATTTAATTAAAATTACTTTGATACTTTCCAAAGAATTTGAAATCGACACCATAGCCCTTTTTGACACCGGTGCTGATTTAAATTGTGTAAAAGAAGATATTGTTCCCAAAAGATTTTAGAAAAAAAAAATTCAAAGACTTTCTGTCACTAATAATTCAAAATTGAAAATTACCTCTAAAGTTGATGCTTCTATACTAAAGAATGGTTTTGAATTTCGAACTTCCTTTCTATTGACAAATGACATACATCATACTGTCATACTTGGAACCCCATTCATAAACCTCATTACCCCTTATACTGTTGATTATGATGGTATAACTTTTAAAATTGAAGATAAAAAATTAAAATTTTCCTTTATTGAAAAGCCTAAAACAAGCAATCTAAATATTGTAAAAGCATGTTCTATTTATCAAAACCAAATTAACGTTTTGATCAAATTAAAAAAAAGTGATTTATTTTATTTACAAAAAGATTTAGGTTTACAAAGAATTGAAAGCCAGATACAAACCAGTTTTATAAAAAAGAAGATTTCTGAATTTAAAGACTTAATTGAAAAGGAAATATGTGCTGATTTACCAACTGCTTTTTGGAACAGAAAACAACACATGGTAGACTTGCCATATGAAAATTCTTTTGATGAAAAACAAATTCCTACTAAAGCTCGCCCAATTCAAATGAATATGGAATTAGAACAATACTGTAGAAATGAAATTAAAGATTTGAAAACTAAAGGACTAATTGTAAAGTCAAGATCTCCCTCGTCTTGTGCTATTTTTTATGTAAACAAAAATTCTGAAATTCAACGTGGCACTCCAAGACTTGTAATAAATTACAAACCATTAAATAAGCCTTAAAATGGATTAGGTATCCAATACCTAATAAAAAAAGACTTACTACAAAAACTCCACTCTCCTTTCATATTCTCAAAATTTGATATGAAATCGGATTTTTGGCAAATTCAAATTCATCCTAAAGATCGATATAAAACTACTTTTACTGTTTCATTCGGACAGTATGAGTGGACCCTTATGCCATTTGTTTTAAAAAATGAACCTTCTGAATTTCAAAAAAGTCATGAATGATATTTATAACCCTTATTCAGAATTTTGCATTGTTTACATCGATGATGTTTTGATCTTTTCTAATACAATTGATCAACATTTCAAACATTTTAAGACTTTTTATTTTGCCACTAAAAAAGCTGGACTAGCTATTTCTTATTCAAAGATTTCTCTGTTCCAAACTAAAATCAGATTCCTTGGACATTATATTTCTAAAGGAACAATTACCCCTATTAAGAGGTCTCTTGCTTTTACAGACAAGTTTCCTGATAAGATTCTTGACAAAACACAACTGCAAAGATTTCTTCGTAGTTTAAATTATGTTCTTGATTTTTATCCCAACATCAATAGGATTTTAAAACCCCTTTATGACAGATTAAAGAAAAATCTTGTTGCATGGACAGATGAGCATACTAAAGCTATTAAGTTAATAAAACAAACAGTTAAAGAAATTCCTTGCTTGTTCCTTGCTAATCCTGCATTACCCAAGATAGTTGAAACTGATGCATCTGACTTAGGATATGGTGGTATTTTAACGCAAGTTGATAATAATAAAGAACAAATAGTACAGTATATTTATGCACATTGGAATAATTGCCAACGAAACTATTCTACTATTAAAAAAGAAATTCTATCCATTGTTTTATGCATTTCTAAATTTCAAAGTGACTTATTAAATCAAAAATTTTTGCTTAGAATTGATTGTAAAGCTGCAAAACATGTTTTAGAAAAAGATGTTCAAAACATTGCATCTAAACAAATTTTTGCATGATGGCAAGTTATTTTAAGTATTTTTTATTTTGAAATTGAATTTATTAAAGGTGATAGAAATTCTATTCCAGACTTTCTAACCAGAGAATTCCTTCAAAACAGATAATGCCCCCAAAGAAAAAGGACAAAGGCAAAAGTGTCCAGAATGACCCTGTGCCCCAAACACCTCCAAAAGCCTCTCCTCCTAAAGAAAAATTGCTGTCCTCAGCAATGCCCATAAGGTCTTGGATCATCATGGTCTAGGAAGAAGAAGCCCAATCTAAAGCCATCTCCTCCCAAGAACAAGTAAATGAATGGATTGAATCCATTTCTAAATCCCCTGAACTCTTACTATCTTTACAAAGTTTTTCTCAAAACCCAAATCTTGTTAAAGAAGTTGAAAAGATTTGCCCTAAAGAAGTTTCTAAAATCTCTTCTCAAAAAATTGTTCTGTCTGGTGAAAGCTCATCCTCACAGATTGTTACTTCCCAGTCGAAACTCTTAAAAAAGACTTCGGATTGGTATGTTAAAGCTCATTCTCAAAATATTTTATCTATGGAAGATGGGTTTTATCACTCTGATCCTTTTAAAGCAGTTTAAAAGATTTTCCCTCCAGGCTGGTTTTTCAAAATATGGGATTTAACAAAACCCCAGCCTTATTACCAAAGCATTTTGGAATTCACTGAGTCAGTAAAATTCAAACATTTTTACCTTAGTGAAGCCCATCTGAACCTGCCTACTCCACGGCAATTATTATGAAAGTTTTGAGCCCAAAATAATGGGGTGATCCACTCCATAAAACAAAAACCTTCCCTTTAAATTTCCAAAGCCAAATGAACCATTGCTTATCTTTTTCCTATTGGGATTACCAACAAGTCTGGTTCAACACTTTCTTTATACAAAACCCTAAACATTCCCATTCTTGGTTATTCTTCTTCAATTCGAAAATAACAGTTCAAAACTTACCAAACTGGTTCCAATAGTGGTGGAATTATTTTGGGCCAAGCCCAAAAATTCTAACTCCAAATGCCACTCAATGCCTAAATCTGTTTAGAGCCCATTATACTCCTTCTGATTCAGAAAAATGATTCTCTCATTTTCTCTGCTTCTGTATAAACATTTTCCTACCTTGGGTCTGGATGTGGAATTTTAAATACTACACTCAGGGAACTCAAACTATATTACAAAGAGATTTTAAAATAAAATGGTGGTCTAAGTTCGATGAACAGTCAAAGCTCACTCAGCACATGGTCCAACAATGGCTTTGTGCAAAAGGCCATATAAAGCCCACTATTGAAGAATCAAAAGCCGAAAGCACTTTTTTAACCCAGAAGTCCAAAGCCCAATCTCTTCTTGCTAACGCCAAGACTGAAGAAGAGTATTTTAAAGTTATGCAACAGCTCCTTGCCACACGCTCAATATCCTCTGCTGCCAGTTCATCAAATGACAATGAAGAGCCGTTCATATCACTAGGAGATGAAAAAGAAGATGATTTTTTTGGCATTTTCTCTCCTGTAAAGCATTGTAAATAATTTTGTATTTGTACGTTTGTATATACATATGTAATGTAAAAAAAAAAAGTAATTTTACTTTTCTATTTCCCTGTAATTATTATCTTGTAATTATTGCAATTTTCTTTGTCTTTGTTGTTTTTGGAATCTTTTCCCCTCACTCATTGCTATGGGACAAGCTTCCATTATTTTTCTTGGGGTCTACAAAGACTTTTACACCAAAAAGAGAAGATGCTCCATCAAGTTTGTCTCTCATGATTCCCGGCTTTACACAAAGTACACGTGAAGACCAACTGTAGCGAAGCTGTAGCATTTTAAACTATAGCAAAGCTGTAGCATCTTACTATTCCAAAGTCATGGATGTTGGGTATATAGTTCCCATTTACCTTTAGATGAAGGCATCCAGGACATTCTTAGAGTATTCTCTCATTCTCTCTCTCTCTGGTTGGAAAGAAATGACCTGAGGACATTCAAAGGAAACTATTCCTGTTCTCTGATCTTTCCTCCTTTTACCTCTCTCTTCTTCTTTCTTTTTCAAGAAGTACAAAGCATTAAATGTAAGTATTTAATTTTCAAAGTGTAATTCAAAGCATGTTTATGTAATTTAAAGTTTTATTGCATGTTTGCAGACTGATAATTCATATCAGATCTGCCATACAAATTGATACTGAGCCTCTGAGGTATAGAGACCTGATCTCTCCCCTCAGTTGTAATTTCTCCTCTCCCTCCTCACTCAGAGCACCATTTCTCGGATCCAGATCTGGTACTGTGTATGTTAGAAAGCCAACCATAATGTATGTTTAATTTCTGTCAAACCCTGTGTTTGCTCAGATTTAATTTAAAGAATAAAATTGGTTTAAAGGAAAAAGATTAAATTTAATTTTAAAGATCTACAAAGGTATATAGGCTGGAAACCCGAACGTGTGGGTTGATAATTGTTCAGTTCTAAGCTCTGAACTAGGGCCCTAAGGCAGATTTATCTGCATCGATCTAGTAGAACAACGCCAGGTACCTATAGATCTATAACGAATTTAATTTAAAGAATTTCAATTTGGTAATACATAATTAATTGCTTAATTAAAATCTAATTCTGTATATTCCAAGGAACTCACTTACATACCACGATCCTAGACTCTTGCCACCTTATCGACAGTTAGATTATTATTATCTGGCACAACGTGTTCTTAATACCACATTTAACGTAAAATTAATTTTTTTGGTATAATGAGCAGTTGATAATATATTTATTAGAGTTAGGTTTATAAGGAATGAAAATACCCCTTCATAAATTAACTAGAATTAAAAGGAATATTAAACCTATAGGGAAATGTTAAGTGTAAATCCTGATATTCAAACACTTTATTACATTGTTTAATCCCTAATTTATTCCTTTCATTTCAATTTAAATTTTAAAATAAAATATATTAAAACCTTCAACACAAAGTCATAAGAATAAATAATAATAACTCTACGCAATTGAAATCCATCTTCTCACGGGATCAACACTCGTCTGCATTAATCTATAATGTAATAAATTCGTACGTTTGCAAGCTCAATAAAATTTGCACAACAACAACTACAACCAAGAGGTTGAGTTGGGATGAAATGCAGAAACGGAGGGCATTAGGATTTATTTCAACTATAACGAGAGGTTCACTCAGGCCACACAAGTGCCCAAGACCTAAACTTCTCCTTCTTGAGTGTCAAAGCAGTAGGAAGAAGATATGGGAAGGCACTAGGAATTACAACCTAATCAATAGTGTATCTACTAATAATTTTTTGAGCAAGAAAATAGCCAATTTGCTTCGACTTCCAATGGTACCAACAAAATCCTTTGATGTTCGTGTAACTAATGGAGAAAACCTAATCTTTCGGTGATGATTTGAGAAGGTACAAGTGAATTTGCAAGGTATTTATTTTTCACTCACATTGTATTCCCTACTGTTTGGGTAATATTGAGCAGACCCCCTTTGGGTAATATCGAGCAGACCCCCTCGAGGTCAACCTAGCCAGAGCAGAAGACCTGACCACTGGCACAGAGACGCCTTTGCGAGGTGTCAAAGCTAGTCGAGGTCAAGTGCTCCAAGGCCAGTCGAACCCTAATCCTCTTTTCCTGCTCGAGGTCTTCGATCCTCCGAGCAGGATCCAGTCATATGGTCAAACACGCGGAGGGAATAAAAACTCGAACAAAGCTTGCTCAAAACAGGGTGACCCATCCTCCCGACAACTTAACACGACAATCGATGCCTGGCAGACAGCCTACGCAGTAGGGCCTCGTTACTGTTACCGATGGCCGGTACTCGCCCCCACAGTATCATTATTTTATACACTCATGCGCGGCACCATCATGAGACCACAGGAACCCACACATCCCCAGGGCATACCGCGGCAATCCCAGCTGTCAGGGGGGCCCAGGCACTATTAATGCAGGGGGCGATTGCCCTGGCAAAGGAGGGCGGGAAAACAGTAGGATAAATACCAGCCGTGGAACAAGGTTAAGGGGTTCTTCTTCCTTTTCTTTTCCTTCTGGAATCTTTGGGATTTTATCTAACACTTATACCTCTAAAATCATCCTTATTTTTCCGGTCTCTCAAAACTAAGAGGGATACCAAAAAGAATCAACTCGATCATTGACTTGAGCGTCAAATGATTTTCGCTAGAAAAACACCCGGCGACCCCTGACATTTGTTCTTTGTGAGTGCAGGACGAAGGAAACCATTATTCCAATAAACAGGGGAAGGAGTGGAGTGATGAGGAATCCTGCTCGAACATCTTGTGAGCAGAACTTTAGAGCCTTATTTAGGAGCGAGCCGAAAATTGCATCAACAGTTTTGGCACCGTCTGTGGGGATCGGTTCGAAAAGCCTGACTTCCCAATACAATCCAAAAAAAAAAGATAACACAACAATGAGAGGAAATAGCAGAAGAAGAGTAAGCCCAGAGGAGTCGGTGACTTTAAGGGAGGTGGCCAATGAGGCGCGAGATAGGGAAATACAGTCGGAATTAGATAACAAACAATGACAGAGGAAAGCAAACAATGACATCCCTATGTCTAGCAGCGGGAACGCCCCCGCCCAGAATAGGTGGGAGAGGAAGCCTAGAGGCCAAAAACACCAAATGTTACCGGAATAGAGGAGACAAACCTGAAGGAAAGAGAATCCCCTCAACATTTGCAAGATACGGCACCTACCTCCCGCGCGGAGGAATTGGAGGGAGAAGTGCGCAGGTTGGCGCAGGCTGTGGAGGGCCTCAGCGGAGATCATGGGAGTCACAATCCCCCGGGATTTTAGCTTCCCGATTGAGGTTCTTGGGGAAGAGTGACCTGTTGTTGCATATAGAATGATTCAACGATATGACCGGTGTATAGGGCCTGATGGCTGCCCAAAGGTGCAGGGCCTTCCCTTTTACTTTGGAAGGGAGGGCGAGAGAATAGTACCACAAACTACTAAGAGGAAGCATTTTGAGCTTCGAACAGATATGCAGGGAATTTACAGAGCAGTTTCGGGGAGCGGTGGCCCCCAAAGATGACATGATGGAGTTGGCAAAGATAAAACAGAGGGAGGGGGAGTCCCTCTGGGAGTTTGTCAAAAGATACCACAGGTCAGTCCTGGATCCTGGGGCATTCAATCACCCCCAGGCGCTGAAGGGGCTAAAGGATGGGGTCAGAATGGGGAGGCCATGGTACAACTTGCGTAGTCCCTCAATCCATTCGTATTCTGATGCATATGAGCAGGTGAAGATGGACATGGTTATTGGGAAAGAAAAGGCCGCAAAGCTGAGAAGTGAGCAGGACAACGGAGCAAAACGAAAAGAAAATGTAGGGCCTGCTCGGGGGACACTGACTTCCAGAGTAATGAGGGAACGAGTTGCTCCCTATAACCTCTATCAGAGGGCTCCCTAGTCACGATTGGCTCCCACTCTACCTCGCTGGTCCCTAAGTCGGGACTACAGAGAGTACCGGCAGGGTTACCCGATAATCGAGCAGTAGCCGTAGGAAGATGACCGGTAACCCCCCCACGCCTGGAAAGCTTTCCCCTGGATAAGGCTGTACAGATGGTTGAACAAAGCCCCGCCTACTAACAGTACACCCCATTGAAGGTGCCGCTGGAGGAGATATTCCAAGTCGCAGAGGAACGAGGGTTGCTGATCCCCCTGACACCAATGTCTAAACCTGCCGGCAGAAGAGACAGGGGGCGGTTTTTCTAATTCCACGGTGAGCACGGCCACTCGATGTTGCAGTGTCGTGATTTAAAGAACTAGGTGGAGGACTTGATTAGAAACTAGTATTTAGACGAGTTTACTGAAGAGGGTTACCCGGTAGTCGAGCAGCAGCCAGAGGAAGATGACTGAGCCTGTGGCATGGAAATCGAACCACCCGTTACGAGGGTGATAGCAGGGGGACCCACGATAGAGGGAATTCGAATAGGGCCCAAAAGAACTATTGCAGATACGCTTCCATTGGCTGGTAAGTGCCCATCATGTGGATGGAGGAGGACGAGGAGGGGGTGTTGTACCCCCACGAGGACGCCTTGGTTGTGAAGGAAAATGTTGTCAATAAGGAGATCGACTGAGTACTAGTGGACTCGGGGAGTTTGGTAAACATTCTCTTCAAGTCCACGCTCGATGATTTGGGGATAGCAGATGTAAGCCTCTAGCAGACGAGCACCTCCCTGAAAGGGTTCAAGGGAGGAAGGTTAGCCCCTCTGGGAATCATCAAACTGGCTACGACTATTGGTTCGTAGCCTTTTGAAAAGAACATGATGCCAGATTTCGTGGTGGTGGATGAAGTCAGCCCCCTACCAAGCAATACTAGGAAGGCCCTTCATGAGGATCAGCCAGTCGGTGTTATCCACTCATTCCTTAGCCTTGAAATATCGAGTGAATGGGGTTGTATGAGTCGTCAAGTGCAACCAAAGGGTCGCGAGGAGTTGCTACACTGTGGTAGCGAAGGAAACAATGCAAATAACATCGTTGGACTCAAGTGGAGAATCGAAGAATGGGAGACAGGAGCCCGCCGAGGAGCTAGAGGAAATCAGAATAAGACTGGACGACCATGAGAGGAAGGTTTGGATTGGCTCAGACATTAGTGGGTGGTTGAGGGAAAATCTGGTCGACTATTTGTGAGCACACTCTGATGTGTTCGCCTGGACACATGAGGAAATGCCCGGAATCGACCCGAAAGTGGCTTGCCACAGGCTAACGATACAGAAGGATGCGAAGCCAGTGAGGTAGAAGAGGAGATGTGTCAACTAGAAAAGATATGAGGCCATGAACTGCGAGGTAGAGAAACTAATGAAGGCAGGATTCATAAGGGAAGTCACCGACCCTCAATGGATATCAAATGTGGTATTGGTAAAGAAGGCAAGTGGGAAGTGGAAAATGTGCGTGGACTTCACATATGTGAATAAAGCTTGTCCGAAAGACAGCTTCCCATTGCCGAAGATAGACTAACTAGTGGATTCCACAGTGGGACACGGCCTGCTCAGCTTCATGGATGCTTTCTCAGGTTACAACCAAATTCCTATGTACTGGCCAGATGACGAAAACACGACCTTTATCACCAACTAGGGCCTATTTTGATATAAGGTCATGCCCTTCGGCCTGAAAAATGCGGGGGCAACCTACCAGAGACTGGTGAACAAGATTTTCAAGCAGCTGATCGGCCACAGGATGGAAGTTTATATGGACAATATGATCACTAAGTCCAAAGACGCGGAGGAACATGTGAAGCATTTGGAGGAAACCTTCGCGCTCCTAAGGAAATATTGGATGAAACTTAATCCAGATAAGTGTACCTTTGGAGTTAGTTCGGTAAAATTCTTGGGCTTCATGGTCAGTTATAGAGGAATCGAAGCCAATCTAGAAAAGATAAGAGCAATAGTAGAGATGAGGTCCCCGTGTACTCTCAAGGAGATACAAAGCCTTACCGAAAAACTGGCATCCCTTAATAGATTCATCTCCCGAGCAACAGACAAATGCCATGTCTTCTTCCAGGAAATGAGAAAAGGGAGAAAGACAAAGTTGACACCAGAATGCGAAGCGGCATTTCAACAGCTGAAGGAATATTTACTGAAAGCCCCGTTGCTGTCGACACTGCGAGCAGGAGAGGTTCTATATTCATACTTGGGGTGTCACAATGGGCAACGAGCTCGGTTTTGGTAAGGGAAGAGTCAGGGGTGCAGTACCCCGTATATTACACGAGCAGAGCTTTGTTGGGAGCAAAAACTAGGTATCCGTCGATGGAGAAGTGGGCCCTGGCCCTAGTGACGGCTGCCCGGAAGTTGAGACCTTACTTCCAAGCACACTCGGTGATAGTTTTGACAAACCAGCCGCTTAGGCAGATTTTGCACAAGCCAGATACTTCTGGCAGGTTGGTAAAGTGGTCGATAGAGCTCAGTGAGTTCGACATCAGCTATCAACCCTGAACGACAATATTGGCACAGTCTTTAGCTGACTTCGTGGTCAAGTGTACGGAGAGGGACGAAGAAGCAGACAGAGAACACCCAGCAGGCCCCCTCGCCTTGAGCAATGCATGGACAGTCACAGTAGATGGGTCATGTGGGGATCAAGGAGCAAGAGCAGGGATTGTACTTATCAGTCCTGAAGGAATAGAGGTATAGTACGCCGTAAAGTTTGAATTTGAGGCCACCAACAGCCAAGCCGAGTACGAGGCTGTAATAGCGGGATTGAAACTCACCTTTGTAGTAAAAGTAGAAGAAGTAAATCTTCGAACAGACTCTCCGCTAGTGGCAAATCACCTCAACGAAAGCTTCCAAACAAAAGGCGAAAAGATGGAAGCTTATCTTCAAAAAGTTAGGCAGCTAATAGAGAAATTTCAGATGGTCGAGGTGGAACAGATCGTAAGAGGAAAGAACTTTCGAGCTGACATGATAGCGCAAATGGCCATTATATCCGACACTCCAAAATGCCGAATTCTATCCCGTTGGAGATCAAAGCCTGCTCAAGTATCGAGCAGGAGGACGAAGTGATAAGCTTAATATCGAGCAACACTTGGATGGACCCGATTGTCACTTATCTCAAGAAAAGAACTTGGGCATGAAGCAGTAGTCCCTGCTGAAATAGGGATAGGAACACATCGAATGGAAGACTTCAATGAAGAGCAAAACGATGAGCAGATGTGTGCAAGTTTGGACTTGTTGGAAGAAAAAAGGGAAAGGTCCGCGGCAAAGATAGCAGAATACCAGCAAAGAGTGGCTCGCTATTACAACAAAAATGTACACATCCACCAGTTTCATGTGGGAGATTGGGTGCTTAGAAGGCTAAATCAGAATACCAAGGACCTCAGGCAAGGAGTATTGGGCCCAAACTGGGAAGGCCCGTATAGGGTCTCTCAAATAGCCGGTCTGAGAGCATACAGGTTGACTTACCAGGATGGACGGGAAGTCAAGAGACCGTAAAATGCGCAACATTTAATGAAGTATTTCCAGTAAGTCTCCTTATAACGTGAGCCGTGATACTTGACTTTATTCAGCTTTTCCTTAAGTATAAAGGGTGTAAAACCTTGTCCATGAATAAATGAGAAGACGAACACTCCCAATAATAAGTCAACATGATCAAGTTGGAGCTTATAAAAACGCAAATGCCAGAAGTCTCAAAGCCTAACTTAAGGCGAGACGGTGCCAAGCATGAGCCAAAAACAGGCTTGAGCATAATAAGCTCCTAAAGAAATGCAAAGGTCAAAAGTCTCAAAGCCTAACTTAAGGCGAGACAGTGCCAAGCGTGAGCGAAAAGCAGGCTCGAGCAGAATAAGCTCGCGAAGGACAGAAGTCTCAAAGCCTAACTTAAAGCAAGACGGTGCCAAGCGTGAGCCAAAAGCAGGCTAGAGCAGAATAAGCTCCCAAAGAAACACAAAGGTCAAAAGTCTCTAAGCTTAATTTGAAGCGAGATGGTTCTAAGCATAAGCCAAAAGAGGGCTCGAGATAAATGGGCTCGAAAAAGAAAAGCAAGGACATAAAATCTGTTAAAGGTTGCTTAGCAAAAGCCTGAAGTTTACCTCATAGAAAATTGCTAAATAAAATAATACAAACACAATGGCAAATTAACAAATGCATGTCTTTCATTTATTCATCACAGAGTACAAGTACAAAAAAAAAAAAAATTGTACCTGTTGAAATATTGGACGGCGACGAACGATAGCGACTGCAGGAAAGGAAATAAGAACCGTTTGCAGACGATTGATTTTGGTATTAGCAGATATTGGAAACAGGAGGCACGGTGAAGAAGTTAAGGGTTTTTAAAGGGGAAAGCACGTAATGTCAACAGACGGCACGAAACTCAAGGGATGCGAATGTTCAAGTAACCACCTCTTCAAAATTCAAACAAGCGGCCCAGATCCACCCACGCGTCCTGTATTAAATATGAAGTGACGGAAAGACCAGAAACTGGGCCGGGAAGCCAGCTCGAACAAAAAAGTTTCCAATCTTATCTCGCTTCACTCCAAAAGACCAGAAATTGGGGGACTGGTGTTTGGGTAATATTGAGCAGACCCTCTTTGGGTAATATTGAGCAAACCCCCTCGAGGCCAACCTAGCCAGAGCAGAAGACCTGACCACTAGCACAGAGACGCCTTTGCGAGGTGTGAAAGCTAGTCGAGGTCAAGTGCTCAAAAGTCGATCGAACCCTAATCCTCTTTTCCTACTCGAGGTCCTCGATCCTCCGAGCAGGATCCAGTCATATGGTCAAACACACGGAAGGAATAAAAACTCGAACAGAGCCTGCTCAAAACAGGGTGACCCCTCCTCCCGACAACTTAACACGGCAATCGATGCCTGGCAGACAGCCCGCGCAGTAGGGCCTCGTTACTGTTACCGATGGCCGGCACCCGCCCCTACAATATCATTATCTTATACACACATGCGCGGCACCATCATGAGACCACAGGAACCCACACCCACCTGACATCCCACATCCCCAGGGCATGCCGCTGCAATCCCAGCTATTAGGGGGGCCCAGGCACCATTAATGCGGGGGGCAGTTGCCCCGGCAAAAGAGGGCGGGAAAACAGTAGGATAAATACCAGCCTAGGAACAAGGTTAAGGGGTTCTTCTTCCTTTTCTTTTCCTTCTGGAATCTTTGGGATTTTATCTAACACTTTTACCTCTAAAATCATCCTTATTTTTCTGGTTTCTCAAAACTAAGAGGGATACCAAAAAGAATCAACCCGATCACTGACTTGAGCGTCGGAGGGTTTTCGCCGGAAAAATATCCAGTGATCCCTGACATTTGTTCTTTGTGAGTGCAGGCCGAAGGAAACCATTATTCTAGTAAACAGGGGAAGGAGTGGAGTGACGAGGAATCCTACTCGAACATCCTGCGAGCAAAACTTTAGAGCATTATTTGGGAGCGAGCCGAAAAACGGCATCAACACCTACCTCTAGCAGGACTTGATATGGTGTTGGGCATACAATGGATAGAAATGCTTAGGTCAATGATTTGTAATTAGAAACAATTAACCATGGACTTTCAATGGAATAATCAAACAAGAAGATTACAAGGAATTAGTGACCTATTCAAGCGACCTCACTAAAGTTAATTGAAATAGATATGCGTCAAAGTCAAAGTTTGTTTGCCATTTACTTACAAGCTATAGAGGAATCCTCTTTGGCAGACACCCAAAGTAATATGTAAAAATTACAGGAAGATTATGCTGATATGTTCAAAAGGCCAACCGAGCTACCACCATTGCGGGACATTAACCATCACATTCCTCTCAAAGAAGGTACTGCACCTATAAATGTTCGGCCTTATAGATATGCATATTTTTAAAAATTTGAAATATCGAAAAACAAATTCTAGAGATGCTTAACAAGGGAGTTATTCAACCCAGCACCAGCCCATTCTCATCTCCAATACTGTTAGTAAAGAAAAACGATGGCACTTGGCGTTTCTGTAAAGGTTATCGAGCACTAAGTGCAGCCACCATCAAGGATCGCTTTCCTATCCCTACTAAAGACGATATGCTAGATGAGTTGTATGGGGCAGTCTACTTCACCAAACTTGATTTATGGGCTGGATATCATCAGGTACAAGTACATGCTTCAGACATTCTAAAGACGGCTTTTAGAACACAAAATGGCCATTTTTGCTTCAGACATTCCAAAGACCGCTTTTAGAACACACAATAGCCATTTTGAGTACTGAGTTATGCCTTTTGGGTTATGCAATGCCCCTCTACATTCCAAGCCATTATGAATTCCACATTCTGCCTCATCTTCTCAAATTCATATTCGTTTTCTTTGATGATATTTTGATCTATAGTCCTATATGGGAATTGCATATGGAACATGTACGGACAATATAAGATATTTTGAGACAACATAAATTTTTCATTAAAGCAAGCAAGTTTGAATTTGGCAAACGGTAACTAAAGTATTTAGGCCATATTGTGATACATTAAAGGGTGAAGGTGGATAATAAAATAAATTGAGGCCATGGTAGTTTGGCCAAAGCCTATTAACATCACTGAATTGTGTGGCTTTTTAGGCTTAACTGGTTACTACAGGAAATTTGTTTGGAATTATGGGACTTTGGCTTGCCCTTTTTCTAATATTCTCAGGAAAGGAAATTTTATATGGACCGACGAGACAACAAAAGCATTCCATGAGCTCAAGCAAGCCATGACAGAAGGAAATAATTTTACTATACTGAAAAATAACAATTTCTCTCTAATAATAGAAGAGAATAATTATATTCTCTTTATAACTAGGAGAAAACTATTCTCACTTCCCAATACCCCAATTACACCCAATACTAAGAGTACTTATTTAACTCTTAAAATTCTCTGTAATACAAGAGGAAATAAATTTTCTGGGATGATTGAAATGAGGGAAGAGGCTCTCATTTTATATCCACATTTTGGTTACTATTTATTATTTTTTTATTATTTTCTTTTCTTTTTTTTCTTTTTAAACTTTCAACACGGCCCGCGATGCCGTGTTGAAAGTTTGGCACCGCTTATCTAGAAAGGAGGTGCCAAACCAACTTTAACATTCTCCCACTTGGAGATTTGATTGAGAACCAATCAATCTCCATACCATCCTTTCTGCTTTGCCATTGACATGTTGATTACATTTCTTCTAGGCCACAAGAGAATCTATTCCATATAAACTTGTCAGTAATGATTGGCTTAGTCATAACATCTGCTAGGTTTTCCTTGGTATGAATTTTCTGTAAATCTACACTTCCATCTTCCACTACTTCTCGAACGAAGTGATATTGAACCCCTATATGTTTTGTCCTGTAATAAAAGGATGGATTCTTTGCAATGTGCAAAGCACTCTGACTATCACAAAACACAAGAATTTTCTCTTGTTTGTGCCCGAGCTCCTTAAGTAACCTTTGTATCCAAATAGCTTCCTTGCATGCTTGTGTAGCTATCATGTATTCTGTCTCTTTCGTAGATAAAGCCACAACAGTCTGTAGTTTTGAAACCCAGGTTACAGCTCCTCCAGCAAGTGTAAACACATAGCCAGTAGTAGATTTTCTTTTATCAAGGTCACCTGCGAAATCTGAATCCACGTAGCCTCTGACAGTAAATTCTAACCCTCCATAACATAATGCAACATTTAAAGTTCCTCTGATGTATCTTAGAATCCTCTTCACTGTTTGCCAATGTTCTCACCAAGATTCACCATGTGTCGACTAACTGTTCCCACTGCTTATGCAATGTCTGGTCTTGTACAAATTATAGCGAACATTAAACTTCCCACTGATGATGCATATGGTACTCGAAACATCTCCTTCCTCTCTGCTTCATTGCTAAGACACATACTTGAGGATAACTTGAAATTAACAGGAAGTGGGGTAGAAATTGGCTTACAATCTTGCATGTTGAAGCGTCGTAAGATTTTCTTCAAGTAATTCTTCTGTGAAAGCCAAATTTCCTGTTATTACTGTCTCGGTGAATTTGCATCCCTATAATCTTGTTTTCTAGACCCAAGTCCTTCATTTCAAACTCCCTAGCTAACTGTGCCTTTAATTCTTGGACTTAATCTTTGTTGGGGCCTGCGACCAACATGTCGTCCGCATACAACAGCAAAATGATAAAATCATTATCCTCAAATCTCTTGTAATAAGTACAATGGTCTGAACTGAGTCTGTTGTATCCAAGGCTCATGATGAAGGAATCAAATCTCTTATACCAACACCTCGGCGCCTGTTTGACACCGTATATAGATTTGTTCAATCTACAAACTAAGTTCTCTTTGCCTGTTTCAGCAAAACCTTCTGGTTGGAGCATATAAATCTCTTCTTCAAGTTCTCCATAAAGAAATGCAGTTTTCACATCTAACTGTTCTAGATGTAGGTAGAATGTAGCATACATTGCCAAGACTACTCTGACTGTCATGAGTCGAACTACTGGAGAAAATATCTCATTGAAGTCAATACCTTCTTTCTAAGCATATCCCTTTACCATTAATCTTGCACGATACCGCTCCACTTGATTATTGCTATCACGTTTGATCTTGTAGACCCATTTGTTTCCAATGGCTTTTCTTCCAGGTGGCAATGGCACAAGTTCCCATGTCCTGTTTTTGTGTAGAGCTTCAATTTCTTCCTGCATTGCTGTCATCCATAAAGTAACATTTGAGCTGTTTAAAGCTTCATGGAAAGTTGATGGCTCTCCATCCTTTGTTAAAAGACAATATGCAACATTGATCTCTGTAACATACTCTGAGCGCCAAGTTGGTGGTCGTCTCTCTCGAGTTGACCGACGAATTTCTAGAGCCTCAGACTTGACTGGTTCTTATTCCTCGTGCTCTGGTGCTGCTTTAGAAGACTCTGAATCTTCCTGATTACTTTTTACATATACTGGTGTAGTCTCTAACTTTTCTTTCACTGTACTATCATCCCCATCTTTCTTTTGCAGTTGATCTTCTACAAAGACAACATCTCTGTTGATGACAATCTTGTGGGTAGTGGGATCCCACAGACGATACCCCTTTACACCATCAGCATACCCTAAAAAGATACACCTCCTAGATTTTGGATCTAGCTTTATTCTTTCTTGGGCATTATACATTACATATACAGGACATCCAAATGTATGTAAATGAGAATAATCAGTTGGCTTACCTATCTACATCTACATCGGCCTCTTCAACTCAATAGCTGTTAATGGAGATCGATTTACCATATACCAGACAGTTTTGGCTACTTCAGTCCAAAATGAGTTAGGTAGACCAGCAATCCTCAACATAGCTCTTATCCTCTCTATAAGAGTTCTGTTCATCCGTTCCGCCACTCCATTTTGTTGAGGAGGGTATGCCGCTGTAAACTGCCTCGGAATACCTTCTTACTTACAGTATGCAAGAAATGCACCATCTGTATACTCTCCACCATTATCTATTCTTAAGTACTTGATGCTTTTCCCAGATTCATGTTCAACCCACGCTTTGAATTCCTTGAATATTGGAAACACATCTGACTTTTTCTTGATTGGATACACCCAACATCTCCTGGAGTAATCATTAATAAAAGTAACGAAGTACTTTGCACCTCCTTGGGATAAATCCGGTGATTCCCAAACATTATAATGAACTAAGTCGAGAATGCATTTACTTAAGCATGAGATCTGCTAAATTTCAATTTATGCTGCTTACTTATAACACAATGCTCAAAAAATGGTAAACTTATCGATTTGAGTCCCAGAAGCATCTTTCGCTAAGAGAGAATCTTCAAACCTTGTTCTGACATATGGCCAAGTCTGATGCCACATCATCGCTGACTCTCTCCATTTGACGCCACACATGCATTAGCTTCCTGTAGTATTTCTCCTTGAAGCATGAGTAGATTCGCACTGATCTTTTATGCTTTCATTAATACAAGCGCTCCTCTGAAAATTTTATCATCCCATTTTCAATATGGACTTTGCACCCAAGACTATCTATTTGTCCCAAAAATAAAAGATTTTTTTTTTCAGGCATTTGACATATCGTACCTCCTGAATTGTGCGAATTGTACCATCATACATTTTTATTTTGACTAGTACCAATACCAGCGATCTCCAAGGCAGGGTCATCGCCCATGTACACAGATCCTCCTGAGATAGGTTCATATGTGTGGAACCATTCTCTCCGAGAGGTCATGTGCCATGTTACTCCTGAGTCTATAAGTCAGACGTTAGTTAACCGCTTTCTACCTTCTATAATAGCTGCTACCTTGCTATAGAGAATTTCGCCATCATCCGAAGTACTAGCCACACAACCCTGAGCATTTGATGACTCAGGTGTTTTATTCTCTCTACTCTTATGATTGCTCCAACACTCTTTCTTCACATGCCCTTTCTTACCGCAATTGTAGCATTTCACATTCTTCTTACTTTTGGATTTTGATCTACCATGATTGTAACTCCCACTGGGGCCATGTTCTGTTGATCTCCCTCTCATCACCAATAGCGCTTCTGCTTACTACGAACTTGCATGTCTATCTTCCTTGGTCTTGCGCCTGCTTTCCTCATTTAAGATGGATGCTATAACATCATCAAAAACTAGATAGTCCGTCGGGTTTTTGTTCGTCAAATTGATGATGAGTTGATCATACGAATCTGGTAGACTTTAAAGTAGAAGATCTGCACGTTTATTTTCCTCTATTTTGTGACCCAACGTTATGAGTTGAAAAAATAGAGTCTTCAGGGTGTTGATATGGTCGGTCATTGATGTAGATTTTGCCATGCAAAGAGTATAGAGTCTCCTCTTTAAAAAGATCTTGTTGTGCGGCGACTTAGCCTCCTACAATTTTATGAGAGTATCCCATATTTCCTTCGCTGTCTTTTTCTCTGCCACACTGGATAACACCTCATCCACAATTGCTAAGTGCAGATTAGCAATTGCATTACCGTCTATCTCGTTCCACTTGGCATCATCAGTTATTTCCATGGGTCTTTCTCCAATTGCTGCCAAACAATTGTTTTTTCTCAGAATAGCTTTCATCTTCATTTTTCATAACAAGAAATTATTCCTGTTGAACTTCTCAATCTCGTATTTTGCGGCCATTATTTTCACCAAGAACTACCTCTGTTAGGATCGGCTCTCACTGTTTCACGTGAATAGTACCGTATACGTGAAGAGTAACTGTATACGTAAACAGTAACTATATACGTGAACAGTAACCTCACGTGAATAGTAACCCCGATTCCAAAGATCTTGTTGTGCAGCGACTTAGCCTCCTACAATTTTATGAGAGTATCCCATATTTCCTTCGCTGTCTTTTTCTCTGCCACACTGGATAACACCTCATCCACAATTGCTAAGTGCAGATTAGCAATTGCATTACCGTCTATCTCGTTCCACTTGGCATCATCAGTTATTTCCATGGGTCTTTCTCCAATTCTCGCCAAACAATTGTTTTTCTCGGAATAGCTTTCATCTTCATTTTCATAACAAGAAATTATTCTCGTTGAACTTCTCAATCTAGTATTTTGCGGCCATTATTTTCACCAAGAACTACCTCTGTTAGGATCGGCTCTCATCGTTTCACGTGAATAGTACCAGTATACGTGAAGAGTAATCAGATATCGTAAGCGAGTAACTATATACGTGAACGAGTAACCTCACGTGAATAGTAACCCGATTCCAAAGATCTTGTTGTGCAGTGACTTAGCCTCCTACAATTTTATGAGAGTATCCCATATTTCCTTCATCTGTCTTTTCTCTCGCCACATCTGGATAACACCTCATCCACAATTGCTAAGTGCGGATTAGCAATTGCATTACCGCTCTATCTCGTTCCACTTGGCATCATCGGTTATTTCCATGGGTCTTTCTCCAATTCGCTGCCAAACAATTGTTTTTCTCGTAATAGCTTTCATCTTCATTTTCATAACAAGAAATTATTCTCGTTGAACTTCTCAATCTCAGTATTTTGCGCCATTATTTTCACCAAGAACTACCTCTGTTAGGATCGGCTCTCATCTGTTTCACGTGAATAGTACCGTATACGTGAAGAGTAATCAGATATCGTAAGCAATGAACTATATACGTGAACAGTAACCTCACGTGAATAGTAACCCCGATTCCAAAGATCTTGTTGTGCAGCGACTTAGCCTCCTACAATTTTATGAGAGTATCCCATATTTCCTTCGCTGTCTTTTTCTCTGCCACACTGGATAACACCTCATCCACAATTGCTAAGTGCAGATTAGCAATTGCATTACCGTCTATCTCGTTCCACTTGGCATCATCAGTTATTTCCATGGGTCTTTCTCCAATTGCTGCCAAACAATTGTTTTTTCTCAGAATAGCTTTCATCTTCATTTTTCATAACAAGAAATTATTCCTGTTGAACTTCTCAATCTCGTATTTTGCGGCCATTATTTTCACCAAGAACTACCTCTGTTAGGATCGGCTCTCACTGTTTCACGTGAATAGTACCGTATACGTGAAGAGTAATCAGTATACGTAACGATGAACTATATACGTGAACGAGTAACCTCACGTGAATAGTAACCCCGATTCCAAAGATCTTGTTGTGCGACGACTTAGCCTCCTACAATTTTATGAGAGTATCCCATATTTCCTTCGCTGTCTTTTTCTCTGCCACACTGGATAACACCTCATCCACAATTGCTAAGTGCAGATTAGCAATTGCATTACCGTCTATCTCGTTCCACTTGGCATCATCGGTTATTTCCATGGGTCTTTCTCCGATTCGTTGCCAAACAATTGTTTTTCTCGGAATAGCTTTCATCTTCATTTTCATAACAAGAAATTATTCTCGTTGAACTTCTCGATCTCGTATTTTGCGGCCATTATTTTCACCAAGAACTACCTCTGTTAGGATCGGCTCTCAGTGTTTCACGTGAATAGTACCGTATACGTGAAGAGTAACTGTATACGTAAACAGTAACTATATACGTGAACAGTAACCTCACGTGAATAGTAACCCCGATTCCAAAAAATGCAACCAAGGCTCTGATACCACTGTTAGGAAATTTATGGGTGAAGTAGAACCACATCTAAAATGAAATGGGAAGAAAATAAAGAGCAAGCACAAACTTGGACACCAGAAATTACGTGGTTCGGTTTATAGCCTACATCCACAAGCAAAAACAGAAGGAAATAATTTTACTATACTGAAAAATAACAAATTCTCTCTAATAATAAAAGAGAATAATTATACTCTCTCTATGACTAGGAGAAAATTATTCTCACTTCCCAATACCCCAATTACACCCAATACTAAGTGCACTTATTTAACTCTTAAAATTCTCTCTAATACAAGAGGAAATAAATTTTCTAGGATGATTGAAAAGAGGGAAGAGGCTCTCATTTTATAGCCACATTTTGGCTACTATTCATTATTTATTTATTATTATTTTATTATTATTTTAATTTTTTTTTCTTTTTAAACTTTCAACATGGCCCGCAGTGCCGTGTTGAAAGTTTGGCCCCACCCATCTAGAAGGGCGGTGCCAAACCAACTTTGACACAATTTTATTGGCCATCTATATCAGTCCATCCACGAATATATCAAGCACTGTAAGGTTTCCCAGAGAACCAAAACTGAAACTCTATCACTTGCGGGATTACTTCAACCACTTCCAATTCCTTGTCAAGTTTGGGATGATATCACTTTAGATTTTATTAAAGGCTTACCAACTTCCCATTTCAAGGACGGTCTCTTAGTTGTCGTGGATCGAATCACTAAATATGCACATTTTGTTGCTCTATCTCATCCATTTTTGGCAAAAACTATAGCTGGAAAATTTGTAGAGCACGTCATTAAACTCCACGACATGCCGAAGTCGATTATTAGCGACCGTGACCCCATCTTTATCAATAAATTATGGCAAGAGTTCTTCACTATGTCGGGAACTCAATTGAAATTCAGCTCAGCCTACCATCCACAGCCAGACGGCCAAAGCGAAGACGTAAGCCTCTGTGTTGAGCAATTTCTACGTTGTTTTGTCTATCAATGGCCACGAAAATGGTATAACTATTTACTTTGGGCAGAATTGTATATACACTCTATAAGTTAGTATATATTAATTAATTAATTAATAATTTTTTAAATTAATGCATTTTGTATGGTTCCAATATTATTTAGTTATAGAGGTTTTAAATTATGATGTGAAGTGGAGAGTAAATGTTCTATTTTCATTGGCTTAAGAGCAAAATATATATATAGACACACACTTAATGCGACTAGTGCAACTCAAAACGTAATAAGTTAGATGTCAAAGTTGGTTTGGCACCGCCCTTCTAGATGGGAGGTGCCAAACTTTCAACACGGCACCGCGGGCCGTGTTGAAAGTTTAAAAAGAAAAAAATATAAAATAATAATAAATAAATAATAAATAGTAGCCAAAATTTGGCTATAAAATGAGAGTCTCTTCTCTCATTTCAATTATCCCAGAAAATTTATTTCCTTTTGTATTAGAGAGAATTTTGAGAGTTAAATAACTGCTCTTAGTATTGGGTGTAATTGGGGTATTGAGAAGTGAGAATAGTTTTCTCCTAGTTATAGAGAGAGTATAATTATTCTCTTCTATTATTAGAGAGAAGTTGTTATTTTTCAGTATAGTAAAATTATTTCATTCTGTTTTTACCCGTGGATGTAGGCTATAAGCCGAACCACGTAATTTCTGGTGTTCAAGTTTGTGCTTACTCTTTATTTTCTTCCAATTTCATTTTAGCTGTGGTTTTACTTCACCCATAAATTTCTTAACAGCGATATCAGAGCCTTGGTTGTATTTTTTGGAATCGGGGCTACTGTTCATGTGATGTTACTATTCACGTATACAATTACTATTCACATATATATACTGTTCACGTGAGGTTACTATTCACGTATACAATTACTATTCACATATACAGTAATATTCATGTGAAACAGTGAGAGCCGATCCTAACTAAGGTAGTTCGTGGTGAAAGCAATGGCAGCAAAATACGATTGCTGATCAATGAGAACAATTTCTCGTTGTGGAAAATGAAGATGAAAGCTATTATGAGGAAAAACAATTGCTTGGCAGCAATTAGAGAAAGACCTATAGAGGTAAATGATGATGCTAAGTGAAACGAGATAAATGGTAATGCAATTGCTGATCTACACTTAGCACTTGTTGATGAGGTGTTATCCAGTGTGGTAGAGAAAAAGACAGCGAAGGAAATATGGAATACTCTCAAAAAATTGTACGAGGCTAAGTCGCTGCACAACAAGATCTTTTTAAAGAGGAGACTCTATACTCTTCGCATGGCGGAATCTACATCAGTAACCGACCATATCAACACTTTAAAGACTCTATTTTCACAACTCACAACGTTAGGTCACAAAATAGAGGAAAATGAATGTACAGAGCTTCTACTTCAAAGTCTACCAGATTCGTATGATCAACTCATTATCAATCTGAGGAACAATAACCCGACGGACAGTCTAGTTTTTGATGATGTTGCAGCCTCCATCTTAAACGAGGAAAGCAGGCGCAAGACCAAAGAAGATAGACATACAAGTTCGCAGCAAGCAGAAGCGCTATTGATGACGAGAAAGAGATCAACAGAACGTGGCCAAAGCGAAACGTTTTCCCAATTTTTTCCATTCACAATCTTTCTATTAATGCTTTGATTAATAGAAAGATTTTGTATATTTCTTGAATTTCTTTGCTGAATGCAGCGCTCTTGCATAACCATTTAAGATTAACACTTTACTCAACCTGGCACAGATGTGTTTGCGTACTAAATTGTTACCAAAACCGGAATTGCAACTCAAATATGTCTGACTGTTTGCTTATCAGCCAAATAAAGAAAAGTTGAAAAGAAAAAAAAATTGCACCAAATTTTGATGCCTGTTATCTTCATTTTTATCTCACTTTAATGGAGTGTTGCTTCTGTCAAGAGACTTGACTACTTTGTTCTGCTACTAGACACTGTCTGTTATCGACTCTCAAGCCATAAGTTCTGAATTTTTCGGATCTCGACTCTCATGACCCTGAAAGAGCTATTGCTAGGCTGACAAACTCTTTTGCCATTGACCATTGTTTCTATTCTCTCATCAATTGCAGTTGGTTTCGATTTGTCTTGGTCTGTGGTAAGAGGGTGAGATTAAACGGTGTTGTTTAAATTTTGTTTTTTTTTAAAAAACAAAAAAAAAAAAGGAGTCAATCGGTGTCTTTTTCGGACAATTTCGGAGTTTAACCCCAGATTTGACCCGGGCAAAAATCAACACACACTGTAATATAAATTAACTCTTCTAAACAACGCTTCATCATTAGATTCTGCACATCCAACTGATACAATAAAATATTTTTTTATTTCTTTATTTTAATCTAGAACAAACCCATATAATTCCATAAAAAAACCAACTGAAAGTCCCAAAGCCACCCTAAATCAACGCTTGGGGGATAAAAATACCATTAACATAATTCAGTTGAGAACTATAATTAAATAATGGTTAGTTGTGGTGGGTAATTATTGGACTGTGTTTATACCTAAGCTAAATAATTTGTCCACATATATATCCAAAATGTCTAGATCAAACCTAGTTTAGTTTCCAAAAATTGAATAAAGATGACAATCCTCCATTTTTTTTTTATTTGTTGGCTGAAAAGAATTAAAGAAATAGTTTGAATTTCAACTAATGAGCTTTCAGTTTAGCTTGAGCACATGGGATGGCCTAGCTTCCTTGTAGTAGTTGAGATTTAAAAGCAAAAGCAGGTTGTTTAAATGATTCGATATTATTTCAGCTATTTCTCATTATGATTATCCTCTAGCTTGTTTTAGTTTTTGAGCGGTTTGAGCGGTCAACATTAATTAACATGATTATTATCAATTATTAGCCCCTTAATTTTTATTTAGGAATAAAAAATGTTTTGGCACAATCAATTTTTCGATGTAAAACACTCTTTAATGTCCTAAATCATTTTTTTCTAATGTCCTAAATCATTTTTTTCTAAGGTTCAAATTCACTTTCTTCTAAATATTGGGAAGAATAATGAACTCATACCAGTCCATATACACAGCTACAATCTTGCCCAAGCGAAATATCGAGGATATCACCTTTAAGAGACATTTTATTGAATATATAAGGTGTCATTTGTAATATACGAACTTTACACAAAATAATACTCATGCATGCGCAGGCAACATGCATCTGTTGCTCAAGAAGGCAGCAACAGCCTGTTTGTATTTTGAGCGATAGGTGTCTGTCTCCCGTGCAATAGGTATATATATATATATATATTGATTTGCACTGCCGGATTAATGAATGTTAATAACAAATAAAATTTAAATTTTGTCGTAGATATAATGGCTAAGAAGTTAGGGGCATATAGTAATCCACTTGGTCCAAAGAAGAACCTAGGAACGATAAAAATTTGGGCATTGAAGCATTTCCCTGTACATATTACAAATCTTTTAAAATTAGAAATGTAATGAAAATTATCAAAAAAAAAAGTTAACAAGACGACAATTAAGATTATTTAAGAAGAATATATTCAAACATTTTGTAAAGATGAATACGTATATGTTTAGTAGTGCGATCATACACAATGCACTATTTAGACAAATAGCGCATGACAAATATAATAAACATCATCTATTTTAATAAACAAAAAATTATCATTTTTGAAAAGTAGATTTCACAAGACTATAATTTGGTAAAAAATTGTCATTTTTTATAGATAAATGCATGTTGATGGATTTTGGCTTAGTGCAACAACAAAACAGAAGAAATAAGTGTTATTGAAAATTTGAAGACAGGCTCCTGTCTCTTAGGTGACAGACGCCTGTCGCTAAAAAACACAATATGATTATTGAAAATTTAAGAGACAAGCACCTATCGACATGAACCTATCGCTCAAAAACACAAGTTATTATTGAAATTTTGAAAAATTTGAATATTTCTCGTATATATTTACAAAATATCTTTTATAATTGTAACTTTATATACTAACGTTATACACATTTATATTAACGGTAAGAGTAGTAAATGAAAATATATTTAATTTTATCATTTAATAGTAATTATCTCAAATTTTATGAGAGAGATTTAAAAATAACCCTTTTGGTTTCGAATCTAAACTATCATTTCAGTTTAATATTTAATTAATAAATAAGTTAATAAATAAAGAAAGTTAGAGATTTCTAAATGGTCCCACGACTTGAGAAGCATTAAAAAAAGCTTCTCTTTGAATAAGAAAAAGTCCAACTTTTACAATCAACCAAACATGCCCTTGGGTTTCAATCTCACCTAATTTTTTCCCTCTTTCTTTCTTAATTCCCCAAAGCAAGTTTCTTCATTTTTTTCATTTTTCTTCCCCTTTAAGTTGAAAGCAAGTAAAACATCTTTGCTGGCAAGTAGAGGATCCTAAGCTGTATTTGTTTTGCACAGCTGGAAAAGATCAAACCACTAAAAATTTCCTAAAATGAAAACCAGTAATTACATGTTACTATTAAGAGTCAGAATATACAAAACAGAATCCACAGACTCAATTGTTTCCTCCTTTTTGATTTAACTGCTCACAATCAGAACAAACCAATCTGTTAGCATTAAAGAATATAACAAATACAACAGCTCTATTTGTTCAGGTTTAGAACAATCCAAGAAAAAGCAAGACATACAACAAAAAGGATCATTAGATATATAATCATTTCTTTAATCACCCACGACTCGAATGACTCCGCAGCCTATTGTTTCTTCAAAAATCATTTTAACTTTACCTCATCATCATCTGCAATCTGTTGAATTGAATGTGTCTGCAAATCCGGAAGGTTTTGAAGGTATGCTTGAATGGGATTGGGAGTAAGATGAAGACAAGTCACCAAACATTGTTGAAGTACCTTCATTAGCCTGCCATCTTTGTAGAGCTTGAGGTAGACTCATGTGGAGGTCAATGCCATAACCATCTTCATCTTCATGGGTGGCAGGTTTCCACTGCTCTACAAGAGGACCCAAAACATTGACTGCATGGCCCATATCTGGTCTTTGATGTGGTTCGCGTGCAGTGCAATGCCCTGCCAGCTCAGCCACTCTATAAATGCTCTCAATTGTCTCTTCGTCAAGGTCGAGGTTTGGATCAATAGCCTTTGAGATATTTTCTTTGCTTATTAAGACCCGACGGAACCATGTAACCAAATGAGCCCTGTCATCTGGCATAGTATCATCCAATGCTTTCCTACCAGTGATGGTTTCCATCAAAACCACTCCAAATGCATATACATCAATTTTCGTTGTCACTCTTCCAGTCGCTGTCATATTACAACAAATAAACACAATCAATATTCAATATTTAAACTTGAACAATTATGCATTTAATTCAGGGTAGATTCAAAGTTAACTATGAGCAGAAGGGAAATTTTAAAGAGGATAAGGGACAAACAAGTCTGCTTCAGTAAGTCCAAGATACAACAACAAATTTCATACAAATGATTGAAAGAGGATGAACTAACATCCAACTTGAAGGATGAACTAGTCATTTATCAATTAACAACATACAAAGTAAGTTTTGTAATTGGAATTTGTTGAATTCGAATGAAGATTCGTGATCAAGATAAGATAGTTGAACAAGAGGTACTACAACATAATTGCCAAAGTAATTAACAAGAAACGATATTCTGCTAGTTCAAATCATCTTCGTGCTAAAGCCTATTATTGCATCCTCTTTCATTCCTCAACATTGAAGTACTAAAACCACACAAACCAAAAAGCATGTTGAGGAAGTTTTGCATTAGACAAGCTAGGGCAAACATGACTAAAGAAGATATGCTCTAAACCTTCAAGATAGCATGCAGGCAAAAATTTGAGTACTTATATACAACCACAGTTCACTCCTACTTTCATTGAATAGAAAGGTAACAAAGGTTAAGAGAATTAAAGTGCTACTTATGATAATACCAAGGCAGTACTTTTGCAAAAATTTAATAGTTCTAAAGCGTATGCAGTATTTCTTCAACAAAATGATTTAAGTAACCTAGCATTATGCAAATCACAAATTTACTGAGAAAAGACTTTGAAATCCAAATCAAAGACTAAACATACCAGCATACTCAGGGGCAAGATACCCAAATGTTCCGGCCAATCGTGTCTCCACAGAGTACTTCCCATCAGGTGCATTTTTAACCAAACCAAAATCTGCAACCTTAGCCCTCATGTCATCTCCAATGAGAATGTTGGAAGGCTTCAGATCTCTATGGATGAAACTCTGTTGTGCCAAGCTGTGTAAATACTCGACTCCTCGAGCAACATCCAGTGCAATCGTAACCCGCTGCTTCCATGAAAGAGGAGTGTATTTATGCTCGCGCCACTCAAATAAATGTTGTGCCAAAGTTCCCTGAGGCATATACTCATACACCAATAGCCTCTCGCTGCCATTTATACAATAACCTAAGAGAGCAACCAAATGCCTATGCCTGACCTTGGTAAGCACTGCAATTTCTGCCTGAAACTCACTCAATCCTTTGGTGCCCATTGTATTAGACTCCATCCTCTTCACTGCAATTTTAGTCCCATCAGGCAATTCCCCTCTATATACAACACCAAATCCACCCCTACCCAAAATGCTAGCTTCACTAAAATTATCTGTCACTTGGCGGAGTACCTCTATTGAAATTGCCACATTTCCACCCTCAAAAAGATGACGATCGCTAACATCTCCACTACTTTGACTATGCAACTCACTAGGAACCCCATTATACCCATTCGTACCATTATCACCAGTTACTCCATTTTTATTCATTTCATTCCCAACTTCAGGATTCTTTACCCTACCAAACTTCCTACGATTTCTCTTAGCAGTAAACTTATACACAATGAAGAACACAACCACAATGAAAATCACAACAACAACAACAATAGCAACAATTGTAGCTACAGACAACTTACTCTTGCTTGATGCAGCTGGGCTCCCACTAGGACCACTAGGTTTGAATCCTGGTGTCCCTGCGCTCCCAGGAGTCGTATCGACATTAGTGCCAATGAAAGGATTTCCAGGTAACACAGTAAACTTCACATTACTCCCAAAATCAGGTACCTTCCCAGAAAGATTATTATTCGATACATCAAGATTCTGCAGAGATGCTAGTCTGGTCAAGCCCTCAGGAATAGGACCGGTCAAGTTGTTCTGCTGCAAATACAAATTCTTCAATGATGTCAGATTGGCATATGCTGGCGATATTGTCCCTGCCAAATGCTGATTTGCAAGATTAATGGTTATGATCCTTCCCTGTGAACAAACGACAAATGGCCAACCATTACAAGCATTGTTTCCTTCCCAAGAGTCAGACAAAATCGCTGGATATCCCATATCTCCGGCAATCTGAAGCAATTTCGTCACCTGTGAATCACACGGGGTACCCGCATCCGAACTGTTCTTACAAAAATTATTATGATCAAGATTAAACTTTTGAACATTACTATGAAATGCTGGATAAGGACCTTGTAACTTATTGTTTTGCAAAGAAATGTTCAACAAAGCAGGTAGCGAAATAACAGAATCAGGAACCACACCAGTCAATTGGTTGTCACGCAAAGATAAATCAAACAAGCTCTCACATTTAGACAAATCGGGAATGGGACCTGTGAACTGATTCTTGTGAAGCCAAACTTGACTCAACTGAATCATCCCAGATAACACATCGAGAGTACCCGATAAACCCAGTTGCTGATTATTCATCCAAAGGTTTTGTATATCAGATTTTGCAAAAGAAGCAGGCAAAGGCCCAGTAAAATTGTTGTAAGAAAGCCGCAGATTCTGCAAATTTGAAAACGAATCAAAAATGTCAGGGATTGGACCAAAGATGCCGGCATTATCCATGTACAAAGTTGTGAGACTTGTAGATTTGGTCAGTTCATTAGGAAAAGGCCAAGGGGCAAGATTTTGGTTGTGGCTGAGACTCAACACTTGCAAGTTCGTTAAGCCGTCGAAGCAGCCAGTGGGAACGCCGGTGAAGTTGTTGCTGTCCAAATAGATTTCTTGCAACGATGTCGCGTTGGCGAGGGAGGGAATGGCGCCGGCGATGTTGTTCATTTGCAAAGAAAGGGTTTTGAGCTGCGCGAGGGATGAGATTTCTTGTGGGAGAGTGCCGGTGAGTCGGCTTTTTACGACGCTTATGCTTGTCACGCGGTTTGAGTTGTCGCAATTGATGCCGCTCCAGTTACAGTACCCGGTCGAGGATATGTTGGACCAGTCAGAGGGTAGGTTCTGAAGCGACTGAGCTAGCTTCAGCATCACCGACCCGTCGTCGCCCAACGACATCGTCGTTAGCTGGAGCAAGAGGAGGACGAAGGTGCAGATGGAAACTAGGGGTTTTTTACACATCATATGTCTGTTCGTTTTGTTTGTTTGTTTGTTTCTTTCTTTCTCTCTTTGAGGTTGGTTGGATTTTCTTCTTTTCGAACGAAGGGCTTGCTGTTGTTTGCTTCTGGTACAGCAGCCAAACCAAACCAGTCCCCCACTGAAAGTCTCTCAAAGCATGTGCTTGCTTACACTTTTAATCTTTTGGTTTTCTGAAAAAATTCCTAAATAAGAAAAGGAAACTAAATAAAATTTTTATTTTATTTTATTTTTCCATAAAATTAAAATAAACTAATATTCTCATTTTATTTGTAACATATTCAAATTTCAAATTTTGTATAAAAGAGATTTCTTTTGTAATAAGAAGTTTACCAAAATTTTGTTGGTTGCTATGATCTTTATCAAAATTCTCTAAAATAAGTCTCGTGTGATATTGAAAAAAATTATAATTATAAAATAAAAATTAATAAAAATAAAAAAATTATTATAAGTATCTCATCAGTAAAAAATAAAATCTATTCAATTTAATTTTTAAACTATAATAATTAGTAATTACTAAATAATTTATTAATCTAACATAATAGAGTTGTTCAATTCCAGTACAAAATAAGGTGTTAATTTATAATAAGATAATCAAAATAACTAAAGCTAAATTAGAGTGGATCTAATTATATATAGAATAAAATTAATCTGACATTATATATGGTACAACGACTGCTACTATTTTCTGCAGTAAATAATGCAATCAGAAATTTGATCAAAGAGGGATGAATTCAAAAAGTATTTTTTAACAAATATAATAACAAAGTGTAACTTCAATGAAATAAAAAGAGAATAAATAAAAAAAATTAAAAAAATAAGAATGGGAAAATTGGAGATATGAAGAAAAGAAAATTACAAAGGAGTTTGGCAGAGCCCATCCCAGCGCTTAATTGGCCTGCTCATAATTTTCTTGTATGATAAAAAGGCATAATTTACGATTGAATAACCGTGGTTCTTGATTAACAATGTAGTTTACGGAATAAATTCGGATAACCTCCCCCATGAAATGATAGATTTTAAAATACTTTAAATTATTATTAACTTTAATTTTTTATTTTTTAAATAAAAAAAATAGGTGCGCTCATAAATTTTTTTTCACTTTATATTCATGCTGTAACGTTTATGGTTTTATTAAGTGGAACCCACAAATGCCAAGAATTGCTGCGTGGTTAGTGGTGTTAATTGGCAGAATTGGCGGTGGGGGCCCGTAGCGTGACAGCTGGTGCTTATCTGAAACCGCGTCCATGTGATGTTACTCAACTTCAACTCCCACTCCCCTCTTCTTTTATTTTTATATTCTTTTATTATACTTTTTTTTTTTTTGTAAATTTCTCTTTTCTTTTCTATTTTGTATTGTTTGTCTGGAAGGTTTTCATTTTACACACTTCTTAGTTTATATGGGTGGGCAAATATCTCAACTCAAATCATTTGAAAATTTTGAAGTTAGATTAGAATTAAATGAAGGTTCAACCCAAACAAATTGTGATCAGATCGGATTAAAAAAAATTGTTTCGATTTAAATTTTTAATTCTTATCGATTACGGACTACACACACTACACCAGAATTAAAAGTACACAAGAATTGAAAAAGTTAGAAACCACCATGAACCCAACCAGCCTAGTCATCTCGCCACCGTGAAGCTAGGCCATCACGACCGACCTCTACTCCATCACGACGCAACCTGGTGCATTTTGCTCCACCGTCCACCGTGATCGCTATTGTAGCTTGATTGACTTCAATTGCGCTACCTTGAAGTCAACCAACCGCCACCTCCTTAGATTTATATAGCATAAATTCGTAAGTGTACTAATAAGTCCAAGTTATATAATTTGAATAAAAAATTATTGCACAGAGATTATATGTCTTGTTAATTTTTAAAATTATTCTAAGCCTAATTTATTTGAACAATTGAATAAATAAATTTAGATAAAAATTAAAATAAAATAACTAAAAATTAAATAAGAATGTAAGCAATTATGAAATTATCAAGCGGTTAAAACACTAAGACATCTAATTTCATCATAATCAATTCAATTTAGTCCTCCATTTATGCTATTAAACATTATTACCTATATTAACAATGAATTTTCTGAATTTATTTAATAATTTCTCTCGATTAATATTAAAAATATCCTCACATACTAACTCACCTCACATACTAACTCACCGTATCTTTATGTGAATTTAAATATGTAAATATTCATTAAGCTATATAAAAATGCTTAAATAAAACTGCATGAATCATGTTGACACATATTTATCTTTTGTTTAATTCATATTATCAATTATACATAACAAAATACATAAATTTCATATTCTTCTCATTATGTATCTTCAAATCATTCATATATTAGTTAGATATTTTAAAGTATTAAATACAATAATAAACATTCAATTATGGAATAATAAATTAAAAAAACATAGATTTATAAAATTAAATTTTCATAATTGGGTTATATCATAATCCTGGCAATATAAATTAGTTCATGGGTATATAAAGAGGATCCATAAATATTACAGGGAATATTCAAGCAAAGGAATAGAGAAAGAAAAGAAAATTCAATTCTGTCTTCGATCGGCCGTCCTTGCTCTCGGTTTCTTTCGTGCGGCTGCTGCTTCTTTTCTAATCTTTTGGTTCTTTTCTCCTCTTTATATGGTAATCCTTGGCCTTCAAACCCTTAAACGGATTAAAAAGGAACCAACAAAGTAAGTCGAGTTGCCAACTTGCAAGCCCATCCCGTGAAGCATATGCCAAATTCTTCTAATCTCCACGCGAATGTATGCATGATAATTAATTAAATAATTTTTTAAATTTATTTTAATTAAATTTCTTTATTTATTTTTATTTTTTTATTCTTTTACACAGATTTTTTTTGAATATTTTGATTAATTCTTCTTTAATCTCATAATATATCTAAAATAACAAAATATAAAAATAAAGATAAAAATTAATATAATTTAATATAAAATTAAGTTAAAAAAATATTAAAATAACATATAAATTATAAGTATATCAAATACCCCCAAACTTAACATTTTGCTAGTTCTCGAGTTAAGAACTAAAATAAAAATGACAATTCTAACTAAAACACTTTCATAGGTGATCCTATTGCATTTAGTATATGCAACAAGTCTTTAAACTCCTATATAGCTCTAGTGGATGAGTTATAATCTCATGAGAGTTTTTAGTAACAATACTTAAAAACATCATCAAAATTACCTCAAAGATTACATAAAGTATATAGCTAAGAGAAAATTATAAATATTAGCAAAGTTTTAACTTTAATTTAATATTCAACCTCATCTCACATTAGATTCTTTTGTGTGTGTAAATCAAATTAATCAAAACTCATTCTCAAAATCCTCAATATCAATAGTTCTTATATTAAATAATAAATAGAGTAAATCAAACTAACCTCATCACCTTGATATCTTTTATCTCTCTTTTTTTTAATAGCATAAATTTAAAATTTCTTTTTATTTTTCTTAAAATGCGTGACTTTTATTCATTTATTTTTAGTCTAGTCAAGAGTTTTTATTCTACCCCTTAAGGTAGTTTTCTTCTCATGATAAATTATCCTTTACATACTAATGGTACATAGTATCAAATTATTCAAAGATATTTTCACTCTTAAGGGTTATAAATAGTTATTTATGACTATGGTACATGTGTATTCTTAATAGAATTAAGATAAATAGTTATTTACTCAATCTAAAACTTTCAATTTAGGCTATATCAATCTTAGATCTTAAGTCAAAATTATAGAAGAATCAATATAAATGCTCATGATATTTAAAGAGTTACAATCAAGACGAAACTAACAAAAGAATCAAGTATAAATTAAGATAATATTAATCACTTTCTACTAACCATATTCATTTTCAACCGTATACTCATCATTGGCATCAATATATATATATTTTGGTTTTTTTATAAATGACAGCAAATATTCCCACCCCAAACTTAAAATCAACATTGTCCTCAATTTAAATAAAAAGAGGAGGACAAGAGAAATTTCTCGGGTTTTACACTTGAAGATATGGACTTGTAGTTGAGTTATTGAAGGGCATGTGAAAAGCTGATGTTTGTCGACTCCTAAACTTTTGTAAGAACCTATATCACACAAAATAAAAAAAAAATAAAAGAAAAGATTAATAAAAGAAAGTAGAAGTAAAGATGAAAGCAAAATAAAAATAAATATTAGAAAGATTGGGTTACCTCTGAAGAAACGCTTAATTTATAGTCATTAGGTTAACTGCCTTTGATAATCATTTAAGACTAAACATCTCAATAGGTTCCTTGTTGTTGTCAAATGTATCATCCATATAGGGCTTCAATCGATGACCATTTTCCTTAAATGTGCAATTTGCATCATGAGAAACTTCTAACACCCCAGACGGAACAACTTTTGTCATTGTAAGAGGGCCAGACCAATGAGATTGCAACTTGTCTTGGAAGAATCGAAGTTAAGAATTATATAATAAAACCTTTTGACCAGCCTGAAATTTATGTCTTATGTGTTTGTCATGCTAATGCTTAATGCGAGCTTTGTATATTCGAGCATTCTCATAAGCTGCATTGCGAAATTCATCCGTTTCATTAAGTTGCAGCAATCTCTTCTCGCCCGTTACTTGCATGTCAAAGTTCAAAATCTTCATAGCTTAATATGCCTTATGCTCAAGTTCAACAAGTAGATGACATGCATTTTGAAATACTAGACGATAAGGAGACATAATAATCGGTGTTTTGAAAGTTATCCGATATGCCCAAAGTACATCGTCTAGTTTTTTCAGCCAATCATTCCACGATGCATTTACTGTTTTCTCTAAAATTCGCTTTAATTCCCTATTAGCGACTTCAACTTAGTCACTAGTTTGTGGATAATAAGATATAACAACTTTATGTGTGACTCTATATTTGCTAAATAGTGCATCAAATTGTGGATTGCATAAATGTTTTCCACCATCACTTATAATTGCTTTTGGAGTGCCAGTGCCAAATCGTGTGAAATTATTTTTCTTCAAAAAATTTAGAACGACCCAAGCATCATTGAAAGGCGAAGCAATAGCTTCGACACACTTGGAAACATGATCAAAAGCTACTAAAATATATTTTTTTTAGAAAGAAGATGGAAACAGACCTATGAAGTCAATTCCCCAAACATCGAACAACTTTACTTTAAGAATATTATGCAATGACATTTCATTATTCCTTGAAATATTACCAATTCTTTGACATCGGTCACAAGCAGCAATAAAAGCATAAGTATCTTTAAACAATATGGGCCAATAAAAACCTAATTAAACCTTTGTCGCAGTTTTGGTTACACTAAAGTGTCCACCAACTTCATGAGAATGACAACCCTATAAAATACTTATCATCTCTTCTTTTGATACACATTGTCAAATGATTTAGTCTGAATAATACTTATATGAAAATTGATCTTCCCAAAAATATTACTTGACATCTGAAAGGAATTTATTCTTTTGTTGATATGATAAATCAGAAGGAATAATGGTGCTGCGTACCATGGTGCATTAGAAGTTTGAAGAGCAAGTAACTTTCATCAGAAAATTCTTGGGTAATTGAAACCACTCCATCATCCCTTTGCTCTAATCAAGATAAGTAATCTACTACTAGATTTTTAGATCTTTTTTGTCACGAATCTCTAAATCAAATTCTTATATTAAAACCACTTATCGAATCAGTCTTGATTTTTCATATGACTTTTTGAATAGTTACTTAAGATTTAAATGATTAGTGTAAAGCAAATCAAATATGAACAGAATTTTTCAAGTGCAAAAACAATGGCCAGAAACTCTTTCTTAATAGTAGCATAATTAAATTGAGCATCCGTTAGAATTCGACTTGCATAGTAAATGATATGAAATATGTTATTATTCTACTGCCCCATAACTGCGCCAACAGCATAATCACTAGTATCACACGTAAGCTAAAAAGATAAATCCCAATTTGATGCCCAATAATCGGAGCTGAAATAAGTTTCTCTTTCAAAGAATTAGAAGCCTGCAAACACTAGTCAGTAAAATCAAAAGGCACATCTTTGAGTAAAAGCTTGCATAAAGGTTTCATTATCTTTGAAAAATCTTTTAATAAAACGTTGATAAAACCTGGCATGCCCTAAAAAACTTTTTATAGCTTTCACGGAAGTTGGTAGTGGCAACTTCTCAATAACTTCGATCTTCGCTCTTTCAACTTGAATTTCCTTAGCTGAAATGTGATGACCCAATAATTTTTTTTTTTTTTTTTGCACCATAAAGTGACATTTTTTCTAATTTAGAGCCAAGTTAGTCTCCTCACATCGCTGCAAAACTATATTTAAATTTTTCAGAAAATGATCAAATGAAGATCCAAAAATAGAGAAATCATCCATAAACACCTTAATAAATCTCTCTACCATATCAGAAAATATAGTCATCATACACTACTAAAAAGTGGCTGGTGCATTACATAAGCTGAATGGCATTCTTCTATAAGCGAATGTTCCATAAGGACATGTGAAAGTGGTCTTCTCTTGATATTCTGGTGCTATAGAGATTTGGTTATAGCCAGAATATACGTCTAAAAAGCAATAGGCATGGCTAGCAAGCCTCTCCAACATTTTATCCATAAAAGGCAGCGGAAATTGATTTTTTTGGCAGCATCATTGAGTTTTCTATAATCCATGCATATCTGCCAACTTGTTATCTTCGTTAGGATAAATTTATTGTTATCATTCTTCATGACTGTCATTCCTTACTTATTTGGCACCATTTGCATTAAACTTACCTATGAATTATTAGAGATTGGATAAATGATCCCACTATCTAGTAATTTAAGCACCTCTACCCTAACCACTTCTTGTATGTTCAGGTACTGTAGGCTTATAGCTCTCCTCTATTAGAATTTTATGCATGCAAATTGAAGGGCTTACTCCTTTTATGTTGGCAATAATTTATAATAGAGTAGTTTGTTGTCTCTCAAACCCTAAAATCAAAAACTTATAAACTCATAAAACTATTGAGTCATTGATCTGCACTCAAAATTGGTTTCGCTTAACTCTATTAGGAGAGTGTATAATACAACTAAGTCAGGAGGAATCTGAATTTTATGAATTAATTGAAACAGGTAATATTGTTATTTATTATGTTATTTTTTGTTATCTCATTTTTAACATTTTGTTTATAAAATTAATGATTTTAATATAATTGTTTTAATTTCCTAAAGAATTTTTGAGGCCAATGAAATCTCAACAAGAGCAAATGGTCGTCGATTGATGTTTTTGGCTAATAAGCTTTTTTAATTAGAAAAAAAAAGTATCTTGTTTTCATAATTTGTTTTTTTAGTTATATAATGTTATTTTAAATTTTTTTATAGATTCAAACATTGAGTTGGAAATTAGAAAATGCATGTTGATGAGTAATGAAATCATGAAAATGAGAGAATGTTGTTGATATTTATTTGTATTTTTTGTATTTTGTGTTATAACTATTGTTATTTTTATGTTTTTAGTCTTTGCAATTTTATGTTTATTTAGATGGTGCATTTGAGATTGAGTTTAAATTTATATTTTTAAATGTGTTTTGAATACTTTATATTTATTGTCAATATTTCTGTCTTTGTAATAAAATTGTGATGAAAAATTTATTCCATTAATGAAGTATAATAGGTTATAAATTTAAAAATTCAAAAATAAGCCCAATAGGCATAGAACCGAAAAATCCGAACCGAACCAAATGGTTGGGTTCATGTTTAGTTCTTTATTTATTTGATTTTTATTCGGTTCTTTTTAAATAAGAACCGATTTAAATTGGTTCTGTTAAATTTCGAACCGAACCGAACCGAATTGAACCGTACCCACCCCTATTTGTGTTGTGTAGGCAAGTCCCTAAATCCATAATGCTTAGATCAGAAAAATGGACATCAAATTTTGATTTTGAAGACTCATAAGCCTCTGAAAGAATCGCTAGCCCTTTGATTCGACTTTAATTCTGAACGACTGAGATCGTGCCACATGATTGAGTTCATGTGTACCTTATTGCACTAGATTTAACACACCAATTTGGTAGATCAACCACCTTGGCAAATGAGCCATTGGAAAGTCTTGCTTTAACTTCTTTTATACCCATTGATCATGTTGAATCGAATGATCCATAATGTTTGCAACTTTAGACCCTTGAATTGAACTATTAAAACTCATATAAATGTTTTGTTTGCAAGTTCACAAAAAATATTATGTAAAATTTGCATATATAAAGACAAGGGATGTCATAATTGGATGTGATGGGAATTTGGAGGAGGAGAATGGGAGAGAATTGTGTTGTGGATTTTAGAGGAGAACTTTGTAGAGAAACTAGGAGCAAATCTAGAGTAAATTTTTGGGAAAAATATCTTCTCTTGTATTTTTTTTTAATTTTCTTGTATTGTATTTTATTAATTTTTTAAATAAAATGAGTATTTGCTTATTAATATGAGTAACTAATTTTCTAACTTAAGGTGAAAAGTGAAGCTTAATGATTTAAATGGTAGAATTAATTACTCTCTCAAGTAAGCCTTAAGTTTATCGTTTTTAATTACATGTTTATAAGTTATATTTTCTACAAGCTATTTTCATTCTATGTTAATCTGTAGATCTAAATCTCCTTTGGATTTATATGGGTATTTAAATATAATGTCAATAAACATTGATATCCAATACAATTGTGGTATATTTTGTACTTAATCCCCATATTTATTCATAGAGTAGTTAGTTAAGAACTAAATCACATAACATTTAAATTGATAAAGAAATGCAAAATATAAATATATGAGAGTATTATAACTATGATTTGAAAACTGAGAGTAGATCTCAAAACCTTACTAATTTTTAGACTATTCTTTATTAATTTCTTTTTCTACAGGAATTTGTATTTAATAATTAACTACCAGATTTTTAAATTTCTTGTTATTTAACTCTAGACTCACTAGGTTGTATTATAACTAAGTACTCTTATACTTGAGGGTAGTCAATTATTTTGAATCTTGTCAAGTTTTTGGCTTCGTTGCTAGAGAAGTTTTCTAAATTTAGTGTCAATTTCATTGTTATTTTTCTTATATCTTTATTTTCTTTTCGTGTTTATTTATTATTATTTTGCTTTTTATTTTTCTCTTGTTCATATTTTTTAGTTGTCAAAAATATTTTTCACGTAAACTTTCAGTTAGTACACTTTATTCTCTTGAAATTACACTATTTCTCACTAAAATTTAAAAACTTCATTTTAACCCAAAACTTCTTGCGAAATCAATCCACGAGCCGAATTCAAACATAGATCTATAGATTATGACTTATTCTGTAAACTTTTGGACTTTGTAGACTAAATGAACATGAACTTATAGAATTTATGGACTAATGTACACGGACAAAGACTTTTAAAATTATAGTTAAGACCCAAAACAAAGACTTTATGGACTAATGTATATTTATATTATTTGTATATTTAATTTTCAGTTTTGTTTATTATTTATTATTTTTAATTTATGTAATTTTCATCTAGAGTTTCATGCATTACTCATTTATTTGTGCATCAACTTTATAACTAAATCTAATAAGAAAAACACACATCATCAGCATTGTGTGAGACGTTGATCTCATATAGATAAAAGCAGATGACACGACTCAAAAGTGATTGATTACTTCAAATTATAAGATTGTCTAGTTCTAAACACAAGGAGTTTAAAATTCTAGTAGTCAGTTATTAAATAAAAATAATTATAAAAAAGGAACTTCACAAAGAATGATCTAAATTAAAAAAAGTGCTAAGGTTATAGGATTCACTGTTGGTATTCAAATAATAGGTATAATATTCTCATATTTATATTTTGCATTCTTTTGCTACTTTAATGATTATGTGACTTAGTTCTTAACTAACCACTTTATGGATAAATATAAGGATTGAGTACATAATGTGTCAAAGTCCTATTGGAGTGTTATCACTACTATATTGGCATGTCTATATTATGTCTAAACACCCATACAGATAAAAAACGAATCGAGATCTATAGATTAATATAACATGAAAATAACCGATGTAAAATACAAATTATACTAAAAACAATAAACTTAAAACTTAATTGAGATATTAATTATTTCTTTGATTTGAATCATTAAATTTCACACTTTACCTTAGCTTAGAAAATTAACCATTCATATTGACAAACATACCAGTCATTTTATTTAACAATATAAGAAAATTGAAAACAAAATAAAAGAGAAGAGATTTTTCTCTAAAATTCACTTTGGATTTACACTTATTTCTCTACAAAGCTCATCTCTAAAATCCACACCACAATTATCTATCATTTCCTTATTTCTTCAAATTCTAACACACCCAATTATGAAATTTGTTGCCTTATGTATAGACAAATTTTGAGTTGATTTAGTGTGGGTATTTACATTGATATTTTTGGTGAGCTTGCAGCCACAATCTTTAGATGAGTTTTAGTAGTACAATCCAAGAGTCTAAAATTACAACCATTATAGATCATTGGATTCAACATGATCAATGGCTACAAATGAAGTCAAAGCAAGACCTTCCATTGGCTCATTTGTCAAGGTGGTTGATTTACCAAATTCGTGTGTTAAATCTAGTGCAACAAGGTGTATGTGAGCTTAGACACATGGGACGATCTCAGCCATTCAGATTTAATGTTGGATCAAAGGGCTAGAGATGTTTCCAAAGGCTTATATGTTTATGGAATCCAAATTTCACGTCTGTCTTCCTATCCAAGCATCATAAATTTAAGGTCTTACATTCAAAAAACAAAAATCATACTTAAAAATAAATAAAATAGATAATTCATAAAATAGGTTATGGATTTGTAAATGTAATGAGATTCTTACTGTTATACACATTGCAAGTGAAAAATGATAATTTTAACTTTTATTAAATGTACATTTCTATTGTTAATCATATCCATGAACCAACTTATTGTCCCTAGCAATTAGAGCGCTAACTATAATAAGTAAAGTTAGTGTATAATTTGGTTTATTATTCTTTTCCTCCTCAAACAATTAAATAAGAAAACTCTATTTTTTTAAAGGGGAAAAAAAGAAATTATTAATAAATTGGATATCAATAAACCTTCCTTTGTGCTCAATTGTAAATAAACAAAAATTTCTTTAAAAGAGCACAATATTTTTGTTCTAAAAGTTCATTAGGAATTTTATCATTAGGTACTGAATTATTTACAAATAAATAAAAAATTAATTATCTTCAACCAATGTATGAGCTTTGAGCTAATGACTTCCAAATTAATTAACTTTAGGATACAAAGTGTTAAACACTTGACAGGTTTAGTTACTTAGATTTTTAATATAGCGAAATTAAATACATTTGGTTTTATTTATTTATTTATAGAATTTTACTTTTTTATGCCCAATCACCACTGATTAGGCAAGATGCTTGGTTAATAAGCAAAAGTAATGCTTTATTGTTTTTTATTTTTACGAAAACTTTCTTGTTTTGTGCAAGTAATCATTGTTGATTAGAGAAGATACCTGGTTATTAGGTAAAAGTCTAAATTTCTTTTTATAGAATAAAACACACATTTTCCACTCTATTAGATGTCACCTCCAACAAACCATGAGAACTAAATATTAATATTTCAATTTTAAACCCATATGTATATGTCATGTGTGTGTGTGTTGGAATGGTTTAGTAACATCCATTAGATGATCAAATAAAGCCAATTAGATGGGTAAATATTATTAAAAAGAAACCTCACAAAAATAGATTTTCTTAAAAAATATAAATAGTGAAAATGATGCATCTCAAGAGTAACAAAAAGAACTCTTTGTGCTGCATGTTTAAACAAAATTGGTTATTTATTTATTCTTGGGTTTTGGAAAACAAACACACAAAACATGTCATGTCTTCTATCTCCTCCCCTAACCAAATCAAGACAGTGTCCTTAATGTCTAAAGAAAAAGTAGATAAAGTTTAGAACACCGCACCTAATAAACGTAAAAGGAAGATAAACAGCTACAAAAAATATAACTAGTATATAAGAAAACAAAAAGAGTTATAAATGAAGACCCAAGTCCACTATTTTGTGCTTCTTGCTATTATTAGCATATGATCAATCTAGTTAAGAAGTGACGGGTTGGTTTCAATTAATTCTTTCACTCGATCAATTAATTCAATAGCAATTTTGGCATGGAGAATAATTCTTCGTATTGGATGATAATGATTTACATCCAACAACGCAATAGGTTTTTGGTAGATGTTCAATTGTGCTTAGGTTGCAAATGTGAAAATTTCTTCTATGGTATCAAGTCCATATATAAAAGTAATAAAAGCAATAAAAGCATTAGTATGTTTAATCATTGTAATCAGCCCTTTATGCATACCTGTGATAATGAGCTCTTATTCATTTATTTTTCTGATGATATTTCCTCTATTTAAAACTTTAGGGATTATACTTAGAACTTAACTTCCTTTTATCTGCAGCTTACGAGACAAACCTCATTAATCTAAGATCACCATATCTATATATTAAAAGCATTCCTCACATATATTACCCTCCCAAGGTCTTTGGTAGCCTCAACAAAATCTAGCATATGTCTAGAAGTTGTTTCACAAATACACAAATATTTTTAAGCTATCTAATTGGAACTCTACCATTATAATTCTCTTTCATTTGGGAATTTGGATTATGGAAAACAAAAGTTAGATAAAATGAATAATTTATAAATTCTGGAAAGGTAATGCATCATTGATAATAATTACAGAGGTTGGCAATTGTCAAATAGAGTGTTAGAAACAGTAGAAGGGATGAATTAGTCAAATACTATAGGAAATGTCAGATAAGTAGGTCAACAAAGTTAGAAAAAAAAATATGTAATGGTAGTTGTATTATGGCTCACATATTTTATAGTTTTAAATCTAATAACGTCTTAAGTGCCCTCTATGGATCGGGATAGACTTCCCTTTTATTTTTCTTAAAAATTGACAAATAAGGTATTTTAAAGTTAGATTCCCAAGACTGAATTGTGCAAGTTTGTGTTAAAACTATGTCATTAATCCTTGTATTTTGCATTGCACATAGCCACTAGGATACATCTCAAGAGTCAATAAGATGTTCTTATCTAATGACTCTCTACTCAAGTCATTCTTAACAAATTGAATCTTATTCATATGATTATTGGACACATAGCCCAATGAATGACAACTTTTGTTTCAAGTTAAGAGTGCAAAATTATGACAGACACCTAACCTCTTAGCTTGGCGCTTTTTTGGCATAGATGCTCTTCCCTAAGCCAAGCATGTGAGAAACAATTGATACATGAGAGATTTTGCTAGCTACTCGAACTTTAGCTTGAGTAAGCCAAAAGAAATCCTCAGGGATTCCATACATTATCAATAACCTCATTCTTTCAAATCATGCTTCATAAATGTTTATTAGAGAGTATAGAGAGATTAAAAGAAAGTTTGAATATAGTTTCTAGATAATTTCTCCTATGCTTGTTGACTGCAAGTATTAGTTATTATGGATAAATTGATAGAAACAACTATAAGAGTCACAGTCAGAGTACAGTTATCTGCCATCTAACTGGATGGAAACATTAAGTAACCTATTGAACATAAAAAAAAAAACCAAAAAGAAAATGAGACTTAATTTCCACAATAAATAGGATCTGAGAGAAGAAAGATTCTAGAGATATTGATTTGTCTAAGAATGGTTTCAACATTTATCCATTCACTTTAAATTTATAACTATTTTTTGGGATCTCAATTTCTACAGCCCATATGGTATAATTATATTAATATAAAAGCATCTATGTGGGATACATATAAGAAATATCTCAAGGAATGGGATAATATCTCGTATAACTATTGTTTGACATATTGAAATGAATCTGAAAAAATTGGAGGGCAGACAAAAATGAACCCTTCTCCAGTTCTGCACAGTATTCATTATAATCATTAAATGATGTTTGACAAAAGGGTAGACAAAGAGAATTGCTAGTGTTTTCTTTAAGGAACCCTTCCTCCCATGCACATTTGTGAGGCTATTGCATTATCAATAATAAGATTGTTGATAAAATATATTTATAATGTTTATACGTTTAAGCGTAATAGTTAATTCACTATTGCTTATATCATAAAAATACTTAAAAATACAAGAAAGTACCCTTTATAGCAGGATCCACTATTTTATTAGTAGATGCTAATGGGAAACTGTACCTAACAAGGAATTATATATATATTTATTAAAAGCCATACAGGCTAAAGTTGAGAATTATATTTTAACTTTATACATGGTTTATGTATTCAAGCTTATATGGTAGATATGCAGAAAAAAAAGGAAGAGTTACCCGTTAGCATATATAGTGTTTGGGTAATATCGGGCAGGTCTCCTCGAGACCCTTCCAGCTTGAATAAAATACTCCGAGATCAACCCAGCTCGAGCAGAAGTCCCGACCACTGGCACGAAGATGATCTTGCTAGACGTCAAAGCTGAGAAAAGCATGTAATGACGTCCTTGAATCCAGCCGTGGGAACGCTCCCATTCAGGAACATGTGGGGGATGAAGCCCAAAGACCCAGGGCACCAAATGTTGCCGCGAGGGAAGAGACAAACATGGAGGAAAGAGGGTCTCGTCAGCACTTACAGGATACAGCCCCTACCTCTCGTGCCGAACAGCTGGAGGGGGAGGTGCGTAGGTTGGCACAAGTTGTGGACGACCTCCGGGGAAACGGAAAGAGCCCGAGTTGGAGAATAATGCTGGATAACGAGTCTCCACTCTCAACGGAGATCATGGGTGTCACGATCCCACGTGACTTCCGATTCCCAGACTTAAAGTTTTCAGGAAAAAGTTATCCGTTGGTGCACATAGAGCGGTTTAACGACATGACCGGAGTGCAGGGTTTGTCGGCAGCCTAGAGGTGCAGGGCCTTCCCGCTCACTCTTGAGGGAAGGGTGAGAGAATGGTACCACAGGCTGCCGCGGGGAAGCATCCTGAGCTTCGAACAGATGTGTAGGGAGTTTGCAGAGCAATTTCGGGGTGCAGTGACCCCCGAAGATGATATGATGGAGCTGTCGGAAGTAAGACAGAGGGAGGGAGAATCCCTCCGGGAGTTTGTCAAGAGGTACCACAGATCGGTCCTGGATCTTGGCGCGCTTAATCATCCCCAAGTGCTGAGAGGGCTGAAGGACGGGATCCGGATGGGAAGGCCATGGTATAATCTGCGAAGCCCTTTGATCCGTTCATATTCAGACGCATATGAGCAGGTAAAACTGGATATGATAATTGAAGAGGAAAAGGCTGCAAAGCTGAGACGTGAACAGGGCAATGGAGCAAAAAGGAAGGAGAAAGGAGGTCCTGCTCGAGGAGCACAAACTTCAAAAGCAACAAGGGACCGGGTTGCCCCGTACAACCCTTACCAGAGAGCTCCCCCACCACGGATGATCCCCCTGCCACCCCGCAGGTCTCTAGGCCTGGATCACAGGGAGTATAGGCATCACGACGACCACCCATCCCGCAACTAACCACCAAGCAGACCTGCGGTGGACCACAACAGAGCAGATCGTCCATTGCGACCCCCACCAAAAAGTTTCACAAGGGATCGGGCGATACAGATAGTGGAGCAGAGCCCCGCTTACGGGCAATACACGAGGTTGAAGGTATCTCTCGAAGAGATACTTCAAGTGGCTGAGAAGCGAGGACTGCTGAGCCCCTCAATGCCAATGGCTAAGTCAGCTGGTAAACGAGACAAAGGGCGGTTCTGCCGTTTCCATGGTGACCACGGCCATTCCACATCACAGTGCCGTGATTTGAAGAACCAGGTAGAGGATCTGGTTAGGAATCGGTATCTGGATGAGTTTATTGAAGGAGGACATCCGGTGGTTGAGCAGCAACCTGAGGAAGATGATCGAGCCTATGAAATAGACTTGGAACCACCGGCCACAAGGGTGATCTCAGGAGGGCCCACGATGGTAGGAAGTTCAAACAGGGCTCGGAAGAACTATTGCAGATATGTCGCTGCCGGCCGAGAAGTCTTGTTCACTGCCCCCGCTGCCAGAAAGGCCAAGGTCCAGCAGGTGCCCATCATGTGGACGGAGGAAGACGAGAAGGAGGTGCTATACCCCCATGAGGATGCCCTGGTTGTGAAAGCCAACATAGCTAACAAGGAAGTTGACTGAATACTGGTGTACTCGGGAAGCTCAGTGGATATTCTCTTCAAATCTACACTCGAGGACTTGGGAATAACAGGTGTGAGCCTCGAGAAGACAAGCACTTCCTTGAAAGGATTCGGGGGAGCGAAGCTGATACCTCTGGGAATCATCAAGCTGGCAGTAACCATAGGCTCGAGGCCTTTCGAAAAGAACATGATGTTGGACTTTGTGGTGGTAGATGAAGCCAGCCTATACCAGGTGATACTGGGGAGGCCGTTCATGAGGATCAGCCAATGCGTGCTATCCACCCACTACTTGGCCCTGAAGTATCAAGTGAATGGGGCTATAGGGGTCGTGAAAGGCAGCCAGAGGGTGGCAAGGAGCTGCTACGCTGTGGCAGCCAAAGAAACCATGCAGATAACCTCGCTGGACTCGAGAGGGGACTTAAGAAGTGGAAGGCAGGAGCCGGCTGAGAAGCTGGAGGAGGTCGAAGTGAGAGCAGACGACCACGAGAAGAAAATCCGGATCGGCTCGGGCATTAGCGAGCTGTTGAAAGAAAAGCTGGTGGAGTGTCTGCGAGCACACGCGAACGTGTTCGCATGGACGCATGAGGATATGCCTGGGATTGACCCAGAAGTGGCGTGTCACAGGCTGGCAATACGGAAAGATGCTAAGCCAGTAAGGTAAAAGAGGAGATGCCAACCAAGAGAGATACGAGGCCATCAATTGCGAGGTGTAGAAGCTGCTGAAAGCGGGATTCATAAGGGAGGTCTCCTACCCCGAATGGATGTCGAATGTGGTGCTGGTGAAGAAGGCAAGTGGGAAGTGGAGAATGTGCGTGGACTTCACGGATGTGAACAAAGCTTGCCCTAAAGATAGCTTCCCATTGCTAAAGATAGACCAACTGGTGGATTCTACGGCGGGGCACGGGCTGCTTAGTTTTATGGACGCATTCTCAGGATATAACCAGATTCCCATGCACCAATCAGACGAGGAATGCACGGCCTTCATCCCCAATCAGGGACTGTACTGCTACAAGGTCATGCCCTTCGGTCTGAAGAATGCAGGAGCAACATACCAGAGGCTGGTGAACAAGGTTTTCATGCCATTAATTGGTCGAACGATGGAGGTGTATGTGGACGACATGATTACCAAGTCGAAAGACGCAGAGGAGCATGTAAGGCATTTAGAAGAGACCTTTGCACTCTTAAGAAAGAACCGGATGAAGCTAAACCAAGAGAAATGTGCCTTTGGGGTTGGTTCGGGAAAATTTTTAGGCTTCATGGTCAGTCACAGAGGGATCGAGTCCAATCCGGAGAAGATAAGAGTAGTGGTGGAAATGAGGTCCCCCGTAGCCTCAAGGAGATACAAAGCCTTACCGACAAACTGGAATCCCTCAACAGGTTCGTATCTCGAGCTACGGATAAATGCCGAGTCTTCTTCCAGGAAATGAAGAAAGGCAAGAAGACAAAGTGGGCGCCAGAGTGCGAAGCGACGTTCCAACAGTTGAAAGAATACTTGCTGAAAGCTCCATTACTGTCTACACCTCGAGCAGGGGAGGTATTGTTTCTGTACTTGGCTGTGTCCCAATGGGCAAGGAGTTCAGTCCTGGTAAGGGAGGAGTCAGGGGTGCAGTACCCTGTTTATTACATGAGCAGAGCTTTGCTGGAAGCTGAGACTCGATATTCACTGATGGAGAAATGGGTACTGGCCCTAGTAACAGCAGCCCGAAAACTGAGGCCTTATTTTCAGGCGCATTCGGTAGAGGTTCTAACAAACCAGCCATTCAGGCAAACTCTGCATAAGCCAGAGACCTCCGGAAGGTTGGTGAAATGGTCGGTGGAGCTCAGTGAATTCGACATCAGCTACCAACCTCGAACAACTATAAAATCTCAGTCCTTAGCTGACTTGGTGGTCGAGTGCACTGCAAGGGACGAGGAGATGGAGAGCGAGCCCCCACCTGATTCCCAGGCCTCGACCAACACTTGGATAGTCACAGTGGATGGATCTTGTGGAAATCAGGGAGCAGGGCAGGAATTGTGCTCCTTAGTCGTGAAGGGGCAGAGATGCAATAAGCTGTGAAATTAGAATTCGAAGTTACCAACAATTAGGCCGAGTACGAAGTCGTAATAGCGGGATTGAAGCTCTCCTCGGTAGTAAAAGCAGAAGAGGTAAAGCTTCGAACAGACTCACAACTGGTGACAAACTACCTCGACGAAAGCTTCTAAGCGAAGGAGGAGAAGATGGAAGCCTACCTACGGAAGGTGAAGCAGCTAATGGAGGGTTTCCAAGCTGTCGAGGTGGAAAAAATCGCAAGGGGAAAGAATTTTCGAGCTGATATGATAGCTCGCATGGCAGCCGCATCCGACCCCAGGATACCGAAGTTATCCCTTTGGAAATCAAGACTTGCTCGAGCATCGAGCAGGGGGACGAGCAGGGGGACGAGGTGATGAGCTTATCGACGAGAAACACCTGGATGGAGCCGATCGTTTCTTACCTCAAGGAAGGGACAGTGCCGGCTGATAAGAAGCAAGCAAGGAAGTTTAAGTGCAAAGCGGCCAGGTACACTCTCATCGACGGGGTCTTATATAGACGGGGGTACACCCTCCCCTTGCTGCGATGCTTAGATCAGGAGGAGGCTGATTATGTCCTTCGGGATACACGAAGGAATTTGCAGAAATCATTATGGAGCGAGGTCCTTGGTTTTCAAGGCCTTGAGGCAGGGATACTTTTGGCCCCGCATGCATCAAGATGCTCAAGAGAAGACCAGAAGCTGCAAGAGTTGCCAGAGTTTTGCCAACTACCTAACTCAGCCTCCGGAGAACCTTACGGTGATGAACTCACCATGGCCGTTTGCACAATGAGGAATTGACTTAATCGGGCCACTGCCGAAGGGGAGAGCATCTGCCACCCATGCCATAGTCGCAATCGATTATTTCACCAAATGGGTCGAAGTGTGAGCCTTGAATAGTATCACGGAAGGTAAAACCACTGACTTCATCTGGAAAAAAGTAATTTGCAGGTATGGGATTCCTTATGCATTGGTCACAGACAATGGGAGACAGTTTGACAACGGTAAGTTCAGAGACTTCTGCCGAAATCTAGGGATAGAGCTGAAATTTTTCTCTCCCTCACACCCATAAGCTAATGGACAAGTGGAAGCCACAAACAAGACCATAAAACGTCTCCTGAAGACCAGACTTGGTGAGTAAAAAGGAGCCTGGGTAGACGAGCTGCCTGGTGTTTTGTGGGCTTATAGAACCACTTACAAAACTGCCACAGGAGAAACCCCATTCTCCTTGGCGTTTGGGCACGAAGCAGTTGTTCCTGCTGAGATAGGAATGGGGGCACATCGAACGGAGCACTTCAATGAGGAGCAAAACAACGGGCAGATGTGTGCAAGTCTGGACTTGCTGGAAGAGAAGAGAGAAAGGGTTGCTGCTAAGATCGTAGAATACCAACAGAAAGTGGCTCGTTATTACAACCGAAATGTGCACATTCGCTGGTTCCAAGTGGGTGATTGGGTACTCAGAAGAGTCAACCAGAACACGAAGGACCCGAGGCAAGGTGTGCTAGGGCCGAATTGGGAGGGTCCTTATCGAGTCACTCAACTAGCCTGACCAGGAGCATACCGGCTAACGCATCCGGATGGGCGAGAGGTCAAGAGGCCGTGGAACGCACAACTCTTGATAAAATATTTCCAGTAAGTTTTCTTGTATTGTAAGTGTTAATGTAAGAACTCAAATGTATGTAAAATAAGAAAAACATTCGTAATATAAATTCAAGTGGAAGCCAAGGAGCTCATGAAGAACGCTAAGGTCAGAAGTCCCAAAGCCTAAGTCTTAGGTGGGACGATGCCTAGCGAGGCCAATTGCAGGCCCGAGCAGAAGAAGCTCACGAAGAATGCTAAGGCCAGAAGTCCCAAAGCCTAAGCCTTATGTGGGACGGTGCCAAGCGTAGCCAATTGTAGGCTCGAGCAAGAAGAACACGAGGAAATTACATTGAATTAAAACATGAACCAAAATTGGGCTCGAAGCAAATGAGCTCGCAATATAAAAAGCCACAAAGCACGAGCCGAACACCGGTCCAGAAAGACCGAGCTCACGAAACAGGCTAAAGGCTTTCAGCCTAACTCAAGGCAAATCTTTGCCAAGCATAAGTCTAAAAAATCATACAAGCAGTAATACAGTTGGGCATAAAACAAAATAAAAGTTCAAACACTTACAAAATTCTTACTTAGCAAGCACATGAAGTCAATCCCACACATTAAACAAAAGAATATACACACGAGCACAAAAAGAAGTTGTTCAACATATGCCTTTTTATTTCATTGAAGTGATTACAAGTACAGGGAATAAAAAAAAAAGAGTATAGATAGCTCAAGCTGTAGGGGCATCTTCGGTAGCAGTAGGAGGAGCATCTTCGATAGCAGCAGGAGGAGCATCTTGAACAGCAGTAGGAGGAGCACCTTGAGTAGCAGCAGGAGGAGCTTCAGCAGCAAGGGGAGGAATAACTTCCTCAGGTTCAGCTCAGGGCTCGGAAGGGGTAGCTTCAGACCCTTGGACTGGGACGTCGTGAATGCGCATGTACTCAGCAACGCCCTCTTGGACCTTAGACAGGTCGACCTCAGGATGTACCTTGCCCAAGGCATACACGAGGCAGTCGTAGCTGAAGTCCACCCCACTGTTGTACTCGGTTGCGAGCTGGACCTTTAAAGCATCTATCTGCCCTTGGAGGTGAGCAGTTTCCCCTTCCATGGTCTTCTCGAAGGAGGATCTCTGGATGTCCAAATCCTTTCGAGTCTCGATCAACTCTTCACAGATGACAGTCAGCTCCCTCTGGAACTGGGAAACCTTAGAGTCAGACACCGCTGTCCTCTCTGCAAAGGTTGCGTTCTCCTCCTGAAGCCTCGTGTTCTCCTCTTTCAACTGCTCAACAGTCTGCTCCAAGCCCCGAATCTCTGCTCGGAGTTCCTCCTGAGAGTCTTGGGTCTTGGCCTTGAGCCTAGTTACAGCCGCTGAAGTTCGGGAAGAGAGACGCTGGAGAGCACTAAGCTGCTCGTCAGCATCATAGGATTCCAGCCCGTTTAGGAACCTGTCGTCCATCTCTCCGGTAAAGTTCCTCAGGTAGGGCTCGACACGGCTAGGCAGACCTTGCTCCTGCACACTTTCAGGTTGAGGGCGAGCCGAGGCCGCAGTCCTCTGACGCCTGCGAGGAGGACCTCCTTCTACTCGTTCTACCTGCTGAGCAGAAGGGGGAACTCGAGCAGGTGGAGGCGGAGCATCTGTTTCAGCTCATGGTCTCTTTGAGGTGCTCGCGCCTGCGCCGGTCCTTACGCGCCTATGCATCATCTCGCGCACCCCCCTTATATCTTCTGCTGGCACTAGACCAAATTCTAAAAAATTCTAGAGTGTAAGCAGCTCCCTGCACGAGCTCGCATTGTCAAGTACTGTCTTTATGTGTGCTTGAAGCTCTTCCCCAATTTTGTAAAGGCACCCCAAGAAATTGCTAAAACAGCCAAGGTAAAATAATGAGAGCAGATACGAGCAGAAAAATTAAAATGAGAATTCACCGGACAGATAGACAACCTGGAGTGCAAAAATGCCATGGAACCGGAGGGATCCCCTCGGTGAGAGGTGCAGCGTGCCCCCATTCTCCCTCAACAAAGAAGAATTTGCTCTTCTAGTTGCCACCAGATGTTGGGAGATCAATGATGGGCTTTTTACCCTTTAGGCTGGAGGTAAGGTAATACCAACCAGCATCCTTCGGGCTGCACTTCAGTTGATAAAGGTACTTTATTTCCCCTACGGAGGGTTCACCCAGATTACACCATTTCCACAGCACAAAGAGTCCGGAAAGGACCCTCCACCCATTCGGGTTCAACTGCCCCGGGGCCAGACAAAATCTGGACAAAACCCGGGCAAAATAAGGCTAGAGAGGCAGCCTAACCCCCCACTTAAAGCATTCTACATGGAAAGTTGTATACCCTTGAGGGGGACGGCTAGGGATATCACCCCTGCCCAGTAACCGTAAATCTACACTATCGGGTATATGGTGGGTATGCCTAAGCCTATCCAAATCTAACTAGGTGGTTTCACATCTCATCTAGTCAATGGGGTATCCCCTACCCTCAGACCCTTCTGAACTAGAATCCCTCACGGGAATTATACTAAGGGGCTCTACTTCACTAGAAGAGGAAGATTCCTCAGGGGACATCTTACGGGCTCTACCAGACATTTTTTCCTAGAGTATAATCTACCCAAATGAAATCAAAGACCCGGAAGAAGGAAGAATAGTAAAGATAGAAAGAAGAAGGGTTGTACCTGGATACAGAGAAAGGTTTATATGGCCGGGATAACTCTGACACGAAAGAGGAAGACGAAGAAGCACTTGCAGAAAATTTCAGGTTTGAGTAAAAATGAGCAATAGGAAGTACAATGAAGAAATCAAGGGTTTTTAAAGGAAGAAAGGGGAAAGGAGCGTCTCTTCTGCAGACGGCACGTAGATCAAGGGGCGTGACCTTTCGAATAACGTCCCTTCAATATTTGAACGCACGGTCAGGATCCATCCACATGTTTCGCATTAAATGCGAAATGATGGAAACGGAAGACAGCTGGAGAATGTGGGGAAGTGTAAAAGGCCGGAAAGTCGGCCCATCACTAATAAGTTTCCAGTCTTATCTCGTTTCACTCAAAAGACTAGAAACTGGGGGACTGGTGTTTAGGTAATATCGGGCAGGTCTCCTCGAGACCCTTCCAACTCGAATAAAATACCCCGAGGTCAACCTAGCTCGAGCAGAAGTCCCGACCACTGGCACGAAGACGATCTAGCTAGACGTCAAAGCTGGTCAAGGTCGAGGAATTCAGAGCCGTCTGAGCTCCGAGCTCTCTTGCCTGCTCGAGGTCATCAGCCCCAGTCAAGGCTGATCGAGACCCGAGCTCTCCTTTCTGCTCATTGCAGTCAAGCCCTCGTGCACAATTGAGCCATACCAATCATAGACCAAATGGAATGCGAGACCTGGCTCAGGACAGTCCGACCCGTTTCCTTAGAATCCCGCATACCTTTCGATGTCAGACTAGGGCCCACATGGTATGGTGGTGGTACTGTTGCCGATGGCCGGCACATGCCCCCACGGTATCATTATTCCTTGCGCGCACGCCCGACATGATGATCTGGCCATGTTAACAAGACAGCCGCGTATCCCCAAGGAATATTACGTTATTCCCAACCGTCAGAGGGACCCAGATACCACTGACGCGGGAACGAATGATCCAGGGAAGAAAGGGCGGGAAAAAGAAAATATAAAAGGAAACGGACGGGTAAGTTGCGGGGGTTTCAAAAATTCAGACAGGTTCTTCTTATCCCTACTTCCCTTTTACACTGATTCTCTGAAAATTCCATTATTCAAAAAGGAAGGCAAAAATTCCCCTTTTCATTCTTCAGGTCTCTCTAACTAAGAAGGATACAAAAAAAAGAACAACCAGATCACTGACTTGAGTGTCAGAGGGTTTTCGCCGGAACAACACCCGGCGACCCCTGACCCTGTGTTATGTGAGTACAGGTCCGGGAGACTCTCGTTCTGGGGAAGACAGAGGAACTGGAATTGGAAGACAATCCTGCTCGAGCTCGAGCTATCCGCGAGCAGAAGATTTTCGGCACTGTTTGAAGGGACACGGGAAACTGCATCAACATATAGTATTGATTTCCAAATTTGGGATATCCTAAATAGCATGAAAGGTGATGAACCACAAGAATTCATACCAATCGGTAAGAAGGAAGCCTATTTATCTCATTTATATACCTAAATTCAAATTAATGAGTACGTATAGATTCCTTTTCATAACATATATAAATCATCAAAATAATTATATTCCTTATCTAGCTGGTTTCTCAGTGGTACACCTGGGAGAAGATGTTAAATCCATGCATAGTCATAAAATAAAACCTATTTCATTGAGAGTTACTTTTTATAGAAAAATGTCCTGAAAAGATGGGTCTCTAATGTTGAACAAGTTTCTAGAGCGATTAGCAGTGAAAGTTTTCTCAAGAAAATATTATTATTGTATACTTTCATAACTTATCCCAAATCCCAATTCGATGGTATTATACTAATAAGATATTATGCTTTATAGAATAAAAAGTATTTAATTAAACCTATAATGAGGAACAACACAATTTATGAATTAGTAGTCTATCAAGGCAGGGCTAAGAAACCTAAAAGATTGTTTCATATAAGAGATTCTTTACTTTTACACCCTAATCCTCAAGCCAAATTGGGAAGTACTTTATGTCCTCAATTAGGGTGCAAAGGTAGCATCAATCATGACAAAGTGAATGCTGATAATCTTAAAGTAATGAATGATGAATTGATTGATTCTATGAAACAAGATATTTATCTATTAGGTGACATTATGGTGAAGGCTCAAGAGATTTATTGGAATGATTACAAAGTGGATATCAAAAATTGCATTACATTGTCTACACTAATTATAAAGATTTATCGTACATAGTACTATAATGATAAATAATTTTCTATTCATATACTGAATAGAAATCAAGATAAATTAATTAAGAATCGTTATTATGGTGGTCATGCTGATATATATATATACCATATGGTGAAAATCTCTATTACTAAGATGTTAACTCATTGTATCTATTTATCATGAAAACATTTCCAATGCCCGCAGGGAAGGCTATTTGGGTTAAAAATTTGGAACACTAGGAATTGACCTCCTTATATGGATTTATCAAGGCTTATGTAGAATGTCGATAAATAATTAAAAGACCTTTCTTACTATATAAAGATCCTCATAATAACACTTCACTATTTCCCCACAGGTAATTTCATTGGTGTCTATTATAACGAATAATTGATTTATCTTAGGTTACAAGTTTATACCACTAAGTGGCTGCTTATTTGATAAGAAACCTAGTCTTTTCGGACACTTTGTGTCGTCCCTCTTCAAGAAAAGACAAAATGCTAAGAATGCTAATAATTAAGCATTGTCTTATATATACAAAATACTAATGAACTCTCTATATGGTGTCAGAGCCAGTGACTTTTTCCTTCCTGAGAGTGGTATGATATTAGATAACCTTATAGCCAAATCTAGTATAGAGAAGGCCTTACAATCATGGAATCCTCATCTTCTATTCCCAATACTTCATCTTAAAATCTTTCTCCTATTTCCCTTTCTTCTACACTCACTCTTCCTAAATCCTGCACCAAGCACTTGTCCTCTAAGATAGAACACCTAGTAGAATATTCCTATATTACAGAGTCTGCTTAAATTTTTGAATCAACTTTCCCCCTCATTAGTCCTTACTAGCTCTATAAGAAACAATCTTCTTTCAGTATTAAAACTTTGAATCAAAGTAAAAGATTATGTCCTAGAGAATATGTCCAGTCTTCTAAACTTGATCAGTTTCCTATTCAGTCAACCCAAACTGAACAGTATGTTACCTTTAAAATCCCTCCGAAACTTATTAATAGTTAGAAAAGAAAAGGTTTTACATACATCCACATAGGCACAGTCCGCCTGATCTTTAACCCTCATGGACAGAAAAGATTACCTGTAATTGCCAGGCTAGCCTTAGTTGACACCAGATTCAAGGAGTACCAACATGCTGTGATTGGGACAATCCTTATAACCTTGTAAGTCGGTAGTGTCCTTCTTACTTTCTATCCAAATTTTAACATATCTCTTCATTATTGCAATGTTCCAACCGCATTAAAAATCTAGATCCAAGTCCAAGAAGCTGAACAAATAGCCACAACTAAAATTACCACGTTACATCATCAGCTAGTGTATTGTCTTCAAAATCATGCTATGGACCTTCCAAACCCCAATTATTCCTCTGATATAATCATAATCTTGGCTGATATAGAGATCTCACCAACCATTGTCCAAATTCTTAAACAAATCACAAAATCCAAACTTATAAACCTCATGCATTTGGAATGGTACTGTCAGTATGTGTTTTCCAACTATAAGCTTTATCATCAAAACTTCCAATCTATCCAGACATCATATGCACTTTTCCAGAAAAGTACTGATGGTACTATCAGTATGCGTTTCTTACAGTGCAATGATTCAATCTGTCTCCACCATTCATAAAGATTTGCCAATCCACAGCTTTATTCCTAAAGGCACACTAGTCTATTTAGCTAAAATAGATGGCCATTTCTTTTGTAATACACCATGCAGTGATATGTGTGACCAAGATTGTCCCTGTCATGATGAATCTGATTCAGATAATGATGAATCTGATTCCACACGCATCATACAAAACAAAGCCTACACTCTCATCATACCATCCTGATTTGATGGAACCTCTGCCCATCTACAGAAAAGCTCTTTACATGATATATGAAGAAGATGCTTTAAAAGACCAAAAATCCCTTTACCTCCCATCCAATCTTATTTAATGATGTCTTCCTAAAGCTCTTATCAAGAAAACTTTTCTCTATTGGAAAAACAGATAGATCCTCTAACTAAGGTTGTAACTCGACCTTATATCCCATCTTTGATTACACCATCAGGCCAACCTGAAGAAAGCTATCTTGAACTGGCAAACAGAAAATGCTAGAGTACAGAATCAAGCTCTTGAAAGAATTGACGTAAAAGTGGATATCATAGCCAATCAAGTCAGAGCAACCACAACTAAGGTTGACACATTTTTTTCTCGATTTAAAAGGATGTATGCAGACCTGAAAACCTAAATTTCTCAACTTGATGCAAATTTAATGCAGATGCTTAGAGATTGTGTCTATGGTCTTGATTTTAATCAGAAAGAGGCTGAAATCAGACAGTTGGAGGTAGAATTAGCAATAATAGACCAACAACTATATCTTTTTACTCCATCTCCAAAAATAACAGTACACTCACCTCTTTTCAATATCTATCAATATTTTTACAATCCTCCTCAAAAGAAACCATTTGACTATGACTAATGCTTTGGTTTTTCTCACCTCTTCTATAAAAAACTAGAACTAGCACCACATTAAGAAATACCAAAATTGAAACTAGTTTTTACAAGATCTCTACAATAACAAAGTACCCAACTTGGAATCTCAATCAGAAGTCCTATTCTTCATCCTGATCAATCTCTTGGATCAACTCCTGAACCACCTCCTAAGTTAAAAAAAAAAGCACCAATGGAACTTGTACAACCACCTATACAACCATCAGTGCAACCATCTTCACAATCATTTTATTCATTTCAACAATATTCCTCTTAACTTATGCTTTTGTCAGCCTTAAGTGATTCTGAACACACAAATGTTTCAGGCTCAGATTCTGAGCAGTGAAAAATACCATTGGTGTCTTTTGATTCTTCCCTGAAATCTGAAGTCTCTGTTACTGATTCATAATAAGAATTTACTGATGTGTCTAAAACTCTCATGGCACAACTAATAAAAGATCCTTTATCTTCAAGAACACCTATTGCAGAAGAAGCTGATTTTGATACAATATAGTCTCTTACCAGAGATCCACCTATTCATGCTTCAAAGCCTAATAACGGTCCATGGTTTACTTTTAACGACATTCCAAAGTTAAAATAGTCAGCGAGGTTTGAAGAATTATCTACATAGATAGATGTTCAGTATAGAAAAATGTAGTATATATAGATCACCGACATATCTACTGTTCTCGGGATAATTTACAAGCACTATCTTGGAGAACCAATCACTACAAATGAACTTTCTATAAGAGAATTTCTACAGATGAAGTGTTGTTCACTTCAGAGAAAAAATTTAGACTTTCACTACAAGCGTATGTCTTCATTGTTTTACAAGCTGAATGGATTCAATGATCCAAACCTGAAGCATATCTTTATAGCCTCTCTTTCGAAAGAGCTCCAGCTTGAGATTCAACGAAAGCTCACAGTAAACCAATTAAGATCTATCAATTTGTAATCACTTGCCTTGAAAGATTGTGTGAGCAGAAAGAATTCTTTACAGACCTTCTAAAGAACAAGCACCCCTTCCACAAAGCTTGTAAAAAATCCTACATTACCATTAAATGCAATGACAATAAAACATGCGTCTGTCCTACTAAGAAGAAACTGCACTTCAAAACCCATCCTTCTAAAAAATACAGAACATACTCAAAACCTAAAAAGCCTTATCGATTTTTTCGAAAAAAAGATCCTTCCCAATCCTTCAAGCACAATAGTAGCTGATGTTTTATTTTTTTAAAAAAGCACATTTTGCAAGAAATTTTCCAAATAAGCTAGCTCAAGCAGTTTGAATTATTCATCACTTTAAATCTACTCAAATGCTCGCAGACTCTGATGATGTAGAATCTGTGTTTTCTAAAAAAGATCTATCCAATGATGATATAACATTTGTTCTTGTAAGTTCTGATACAAGTCCTGTTGAAGTCTCAATCATCAATACAATTCAACAACTAATTTTCAGAACACATCCTCCTACCATTCCATCCCTTAAAATTCATTTGGTCTCATTAGAATTTGACAAACCAATTTCTATTATTGGTTTTATTGATACAGGATCACAGAGAAGCATGTTTAACCCTGCAATCTTACCTGTCTCTGTATGGGAAAAGCATACCAAATTTTTCAAAAGAGCTAATGGAGAGTAATTTTAGACAATAGTAATCACGAAGAAGCCGATTGAGATATAGTTCTTCTTCAATTGTGTCATATAGAGTAAAGTCATTGGTTCCACCATTCTAGACAAAGACCTCTTTATCGGTTTTGATATTTTACATTTGGTAAAAAAACTCCAAATTACTACTATGGGTATTAGGTATAAACATATGTACCTACCTTATCCTATCTATACTGATACTCTCAAAATAAACCCCCTTGAACAAGTACCTCCTGATTATAATTAGCTAAAAAAAAAATTCATTCGCTACTGTCCTGAGAATTATAGTCAATTTGTTCATAAAAATCCTTTGTAGAAAAATCCTGATTTCTTTGGTAAACTTCCTTTTAAGCTTAATGAGGATATCAATCATACAAAGGCCACCCATCCAAGGATGACTCATAAAGCTAGCTCAAGATAGATGCAATCAACTTATGGCCCAAGGCCTCATTGAGGTCACAACTTCAGAATGGATTTGTCAGGCATTCTATGTTGGAAAAAAAATCAGATATTCTCAGAGGAAAGAAAAGGCTTGTCATAGACTACCAGCCCTTAAATGCCTTCCTCAGAGATGATAAATTCCTTCTTCCAAAGATCCAATCTCTATTCATCCACCTTAAAGATCTAAAGATCTTTTCTAAGTTTGATCTAAAAGTAGATTTTTTGCAACTTGGAATCCACTCTAATGAACGGTCTAAAACATCATTTTATATACCTAACACTCATTACTAGTAGATAGTAACACCGTTTAGTTTGAAAGTTACAACTTTCATCTTTCAGAAAGCGATGACAAGAATCTTTGAATTGATGCTATTAGATGCAGTAATCTACATTGATGATATCTTACTTTTCAGCAAAGATAAGACATCATAATCTGCTTTCCAACTTTCATAAGATAGTGAATGCACACAGAATCATACTATTTGCCAAGAAAAGTACTTTAGGTGAATACTCTATCGAGTTCCTTGGTATGAATTGTTTAAGAATTGAAAATAATTAATATCATCTAGGACTATACATCGCCCAAGAATTGCTCCATTTCTCAGATGATTATCTTACAAAGAATTAGATTCAATAGTTTCTTGGCATAGTTAATTATCTGATAAACTTTATCACTCAGGTATCTGTGCATACTCGCTTGCTGTCCAGAATGTTAAAAAAGACAGCCCCACTATGGGGACCGATCCAAACAATAGTTGTCGAGCAACTAAAGTTTGTGGCCCAAAAGCCACTATCTTTCCAAATATCAACAGATGGTCAGCACATCCTTCAGACAGATGCCAGTGACTAATTCTGGAGTACCTTTCTCCTCGAAAAACATAGTGATTTATAAATCAACTATGGCCATGCCAATGACTAGTTCAAAAATTTAGAAAAATATTACCATGTTGTTTACAAAGAAATTCTTGTAGTAAAGTATGGCATTAAAAAGTTCAAGTTTCATCTGATTGGACACCATTTCTTGGTCCGATTAGATAACTTTTCTTTCCCCAAAATACTTAACTTCAAGAACAAGATTCTTCCAAGCAGTTAGCTACTTCGTCTTAAACAGTGGCTTTCTAAATATAACTTATCAGTCGGGCACATAAAACGAGACCACAATCTCATTCATGACCTCCTCATCAGCCATTGGATCATATTCATGATGACCTCTCTCCCTTGCTCTTTAGCTACTAAAAAAGCTTTTCCTCTCAACCTCAGCTTCCATTCTCTGTACCAAATCTAAGATTTTGCAAAAAAAATTCTGTTTAGGTTTTTCATGAATATTTATCACCTTTATCAGCCTATGTCATCCAGCCTCTATTCAGATCATCTTTTTCTCACAGGGTTTATTTTAGATCCCTTCAGAAATATTACTGATGACGAGTTATGGCAAGTATGGTACCTCACGGTATTATATGATATAAAAATTGTCATTTCTGTTTATTCTACTTGAAAATGTCTCCTCAACCCGTCATCGTCCTTCTCTCTTATTTGGACTCTTCTTGATTAGTTCTCCCCACTACTATGGTGGAGAAAACAGTTGCAATAATCCCTTGACAACCCACCTTATCAGTATTTTTCTACACCTAGTATTATTGATGTCATTTCTGTCTATATCATCCATAGACCTTATTTCCAACATCCTGTCACACAGATGTTCTGGACTCAAGACCAAGCTTATCTATGTCGAACTTTTCCTCATCATTTTTCTCTCCAATATGACTCTACTGTTATAATAACAATAAAAAACTTCCTGTTAGAACAAAAATGTGTTATTCCCATTCCTCGTGATATCCAACATACTTCTTTAGGACCACATCATAAACTGATACCATTCCAGTCCTCTACCAGTTCTACCACTAAAGGCCTCATCTTTAAAGAAAACCGACTTGATTACACCAGTATCCTATTTTAGGATTCTCAAGATCTTGAAGACGAGTTTGCTTTTCTTGAGGACATCTAGCTAGAAATCTTTATCAACATTACCAGTGTTCAATTCTGCCATCCTCCAACAGCAACTGGTTCTTGCTCATACACAGTTGAGCTCCCTCCAGAACCATTTGATAGCATTTACAAGTCCTCTCTAGAGACATAACTTATACTCGATCATTTTCCACCATCTCTAGCTAGAAACCACCATGCCATGGATAAATTTGGTAGTAATGTGGACAATATATCCCTATCTCACAGCTTTTAAACTATCTTTATGACTCATTAGATGTGCTCCACCCATGTGCTTCTAATTTTTACCTTTTTCTTAGTATACTTTTGCTTTATGCTTTTACTTTGTAAAAATATTGACAAGGGTGTTGTCTTGTCTCTATTTAATAATGGCTTGCTTTATCTTTTAATTTTTTAAAAGTTATTAACACAGGTCCTATAATATCTTCCTTTAAAGTGTGTTTTTATTTTTCTAAAAGTTGACAGGTGTTTTTATTTTTCTAAAATTTGACAATTGTCTTTACTTTTCTAAAAGTTGACAGGGTCTTGTCCTGTCTCTTTTGTCTTAGTGTGGCCTCAATCCTATAAATTGTGATACCTTCTTAGTTTTAGGGGAGAGCAATCTTTAAGAAATAATAAGAAGTTTTTTTATCCTTCATGGCTGAACTCTTTCTTCTCATCTCTAGAACAATTTAGGTTTAAGATTTATCATACTATCTGTTCATCCTCAATCAAGTATGCTCTGCATTTGCCTTGAGTAAGGATCATGTTCACCAGAACAATTACCCTCATATACTATAGAAGCTTACCTTAGGATCACTGTTCATCCTATTTGTTAGCCTAGATGGCTCTTCCTTGAGATGTATGTGTCCATTAGTTTGTGTAAGGTGTCTAGGTATATCGGCTAGAAACTAGGGAATACAGATTACTAGCCCTAAGGGCGAACTTAGATTCGTTGTTTCCTTGGTATAACAACACCACGTACCTTATACAGTAATAGAGATATGCAATAAAGATAGATATATGTTTGTATTAAAGAAATCTAACTTTGTTAATGTTGAATGGTTGAGTGAATATTATTATAAAGTTAATTATTATATTAATAAAGGAGAGGACAACTTTGCATATGTTAGCAGTATTACATGTTAATTGCTTACTTAATTAAAATGAACTAGCAAAATAAATTTTTATAGAGCCTGTAAAATCATCATCCTAAATTTGTTCCTCAATGATTGGTTCAATGAGTGTAATATCTTTATTTTCCTTATCAGAAGGTTGTTTACATGTGTTGAACACATTGAGTTCTAATATCATGTTGCTAAATGATAAATTCATTACTCTATTTCCGCAATTAATCAAAGCATTAGTAGTGGCTAAAAATGGTCGACCTAATATAACAAGAATTTGCTTGCATTTATTAACAATTAGTTTAATTTCCAAAATAATAAAATCTACAGGATATATCAATTTATTGACTCAGACTAATACATCCTCAATTATCACTTTTGATATCTTAATCGACCTGTAAGTAAGTAAAAGAGTAATAGAGGTTGGTTTTAACTCACTAAAATTAAGTTGTCAGTACAATGAGTATAGAAGCAAATTGATACTAGTAACAAGATTAAGTAAAACATGGCTAATTTTATGGTCCCTAATAATGCAATAAATAGTTGGGCAATCATGATCTTTACATTTCAAAATATTATTAGTTGAGAGAATAGAACTTGTTTTGCTAGAAAAGCTTTCTTTTTCCCTTATGTTTCTTTTTAATAGTGCATAAATCTTTCAGAAATTTAGCGAAAGATGATACCTGTTTAATGATGTTTAGCAAAAGAATTTTGACCTTCACATGCTTGAAAACTTCATAAAACTTGTGCTTTAATTTCTTTTGCTTGATTAGTGCTTGTGGGGGTGGGAGTACATGGGGAAGTTATTTATTTCTTTATTGGGGTAAATGTTTGTTAACCTTTACTTAATTTTTAAAATTGTTTTCTTACCAATTTTATGATGATCAAGAATGTGTCTTTTGATAGCTTTACTGCCACAATATTCCATGTCAAGATATTTTATGTCATATGTAGTTTCACTGAGCATTCTATATAGAACTATCTGAACTTGGTGGCTCTGAATGAATGTTTGCACTAACAAGCAAATGCTATAAATAATTTCAAAAGGTAAAGTTTAATCCGTACTCACAGACTTACAACTGTAGTAGGTGGAGAAATGACAACCATGCATAAATTTCATAACCATAACCTCTACATTAGAATTTCTAAAATTCCAAGAGGTACCCACCTTATATCACACCATCAAGAAAATTTCTTAAATATAAATTGCATTCTTTCATTAAAAATCAAGAGTTCATGAATAATCAGACCATGCAAACATTAACAATTTAAATGATATTGTCTTTAAAATCGCATTAACCCTTACCATTCATGAAAAAGTTAAGTTTCCTTCTCAATTAAAATCGAACTCGAAGAGTCAAAAACACCCACAAATGGGTGGTCCAGGAAACCATATCATAAGTCAAGTCAAATCGGTTATAGCCCTTTTGTGGTGGTAAAGTTATCAAAAAACACATTCTTGATGTTCATAAAATTGATAAGGAATCAATTCTGGAAAGTTAGGAAGAGTTGACAAACCTTTACCTAATGAATATATAACCAACACCCTTTATGTACTCCCATCCCTCAAGCACTAATTATGCTAAAAAAATCAAAGCATAATTTTGAGATTTATGAAGTTTCTAAATAAGTGAAGGTCAATATTCCTTTGTTAAACATCATTAAATAGGTACCATCTTATGCTAAATTTCTGAAAGATCTGTGCACTGTTAAAAGGAAACATAAAGTGCAAAAGAAAGGTTTTCTAACAAAACAGGTAAATTCCATTCTATTAACTAATAATACTTGAAATACAAGGATTTTGGTTGTCCAATTATTCCTTACATTGTTGGGGACCATAAATTGAGCTCGGTGTTAGTGTCAATTTGCTTTCATACTCACTATACTAATAACTTAATCTTAATGCATTACGACCACTCTCTTCTACTCTTTTACTCGCCGATAGGTTGATTATGGTATCGAAAGACATAATTGATAATGCATTAATCTGAGTCAATAAATTCATATATCCTATAGATTTTATTATTTTGAAAACTAAACCACTTGCTAATGAATGTAGGTTAGATCAATCATGTTTAGGCATTACTACTACTTTGATTAATTACAGGAATAGAGTGGTAAATTTATCTTTTGACAACATGACGTTGGAATTCAATGTGTTCAATATGTGTAAATAACCTCACAAAAGAATATGAAAATAATAAGAATGATGATATTGAACTCACTGAATCAATCATTGAGAAACAAATTCGGGATGATGATTTTATAGATTCTATATAAATTTGTTTTACTAGTTCATTTAAATTAAGTAAAGAACTAACATTTAATATTGCTTACATATGCTATATACTTGATTATATGCAGATGGCTGAAGATGACAATGGCCAATTAAATTTTAGGATTCTTTCCTTATTTTTTAGATTGAGATTCTGATTTGATTTTAGATTATGATTTATTTCTAATTTTAGATTAGAATATATGGTAGAAAATATCTAAGACAATTATAACCAAGATTTCTTATAACCTATATAGATTTGCATTCAATAAGAAAGGAATAAGACGTTTTCATGTAAGTTATTTTAGGGTATAATTCTCTTTAGTTCTGAAACAAAATTTTAGAACTTATTGGATTTTCTGTGGCATTTAACCCTCGACTTATCAATAAGACAATCCATAACTGATTATGGCGCCTTCACATATAAGTTTCTTGGTTCATTAAACAACAGGTGGTGGTTCCATTCAATTCCTGAATTTAGAAACGACCTTGCAGCTTAATTTGATTAGAGTCTCGTCAGTTCTAGTTAGTATCACGTAGAAATTGAGAATCTAAAGAATGGTAATGAATTTAAAGTGAATGGATAAAGATTGAAATTATTAAGTGTTGAAGATTGTATAATTTATAAAGGGTAAAATCATTAAGTTGCACTCCAAGTCTGACTAATATCCTGAACTTTATATTCTTAAGTCCTTAAACTTTGATTATGTGTACTTTGTTATAATTTAAGTATTTTATGTATTTTAGTGTATTATGGTCATTTCATGATAAATAAGAAATCAAACAACATAAATGACATTTTGGACTAAGATGGTTTAAAACATTAGGAAGAGTAGAAAGGAAAAAATGATAATTTTAGTCATGTTTAGGGTATCGAATGGTGACACTGACATCACGAATGGATTCAGAAGCTCGAGAACTTAAGGAAGGGTAAAGACTTAGTTCAAAATGCACTCTGATTACATTTAAGGAGGTCTTAATCAAGTTTGGTAGGATTTATGTTAATTTAGTGGGCCAAGCTAACGTGACATTGAACAATGACATAGCATTGACTGATGATATGGTACCATCTTATGGGGACTGAAAATGCTGACGTTGCATTAACCGATAATGTGGCATTGACTGATGATGTTTTCTAGCCAATTAAGCTTGCCACATGGCGCAATCTTGAGTGTCCGAATTGTTTTCATCCAATCTCCATGATTTACCCATTTCTATACATAAATATGGGACATTTGGTCTAATTCCCTCTTTATTTTGTATTTATATATATCTTAATAAAATTACCATTTTACTTATCGTTCAATTATGAGTAACTAATTTAATTTCAAGCTTAGGTTGAAGGTGAAGTCTAAATATGTCTCATGGGCTTAATTTGGTGAGTTTACTTTGTCTTTCTTTCTAATTTATGTGGTTATTTTGACTCCTTATTGGCAGACAATAAATCTTGTATAGGTATGCATTGGTTATATCGGCTTCTAAAGAAAGATCATTATTGTCTGGCACAATTAGCACTTAGCACTATATTTATTAGAAAGAGACTCCCTTTTGGTATTTGTGGGTCGTCTTGACTCTGTGTAAATAGAGAGTGAATCCAAGTTATTTAGTAGATGGTCTTCCTACGTTGTAGATAGAAGGATCGTTATACTCTAATATAACGTATTCTGCACACCACACTTAATGGAAGGTCGTTGCCATTTGGCAAAATGAGCACTTGACATTTTATTTATTAGTGTACGGCTTATGAGGAGTAGAAATCTCCCCTCATAGTTTAATTAGCACTAAAAATGAACATTAAGCCTACCATACAGTGTTGAGTGTGGATCTAGAGTCTCAACCACTTTATTCATATTGTTTCATTTTCAACTTGTTCCTGCCATTTTATTTTAAATTTTAAGATAAACTATATCAAAACCTTCACTACAAATCCAATTACTCAGTTAGAAAATTAACCCTACACAATTGAAATCCACCTCCTCTTGAGATCAAAACTCGTCATCATTAATCTATGCTATAATAAATTTGTAGGCTTGCGAGTTCAATAAAATTTGAGCAATAAGTTTTTGTTACCGTTGCCAATAAAGTAAGTACTATTAATTTGTAGAGTTAATTTTATTTGTAAATATTGTGTAAATAGCTTTGTGTACTTTAAGTGTGTTTTGTAATACTGTATAACAATATACTAAGGTCAATATCGTAATTTCTCTTTTATTTTTATTTTTATTAGTTTTGTTTTTAATTTCATTTTTTGTGTGTTTTGTGTATGCATGGTTGAAGGTCACTGTCACATAATCTAGAACTTATAGATCTTGAGCTAGAAAAGACACTTCGCACACATAGACACATCACATCAAGGGCCAAGATTGGGATAACATTAAAATGAATTTGCAACAACTACAACCACTACAAGAGAGGTCATTTAATGATTATTTTAGTCCATCGGCTAACTTTAGCATGCCATGCATAAGATATCCAAATGTTATTGTCAGGAGTTTTGAGTTAAAACCTAGTGTGCTAAATTGTCTCTCACCATTCTATGACCTAAAAAATAAAGACCCATACAATCATCATGATTTCTTGTTATTTACCAAACCTTTAAATATAAAAATTTTTTAGATGAAGATGTTATGCTTAGATTATTTTCATTTTATCTAAAGGATAAAGCTCATTCTTGATTTAATACATTACCTACTAATAATATTACATTATAGGAACAAATGGTACTAAATTTTAAAACAAATACTTTCCAGTGCATAAAACCAATGTTATTCGCAGGGAAACTTAGAGTTTACCAAGAGAGAAGACGATCAATTTTTCGAAGTATGGGAGTGATTTAACGAGCAACTCTTACCTAATTATGGATACAAAAAGTGATACCAATGCCGATAGTCCTTGGAAAGACTATTACTACAAGTATAAGAATGGCTAATGGCAACAATTAGAGGTGACCTAATGTCTAAAGGCGTATAAGAAATTTAAGATTTCTTTTAGCGACAAGCGAATAATTCTTAACAACGAAGCTGATCATTCAGCAATGTAAAAAGAACCAAATGAGTAAATAAGGTTCATATTGGCTAGTCAAGATCTAAAATCAAGGAAGTAAAAGAAATAGTTAAAGAAATTTCTAGCGAAATAACTTCATTAACATTTACTAAATCAATAGAGCTACATGTTTATAATTAATTTGACCATGGCTCATACCCAGATCAAGCCAATGTCACAAATGTAATGGGAAAGCAGTCGAACTACAGCCTTTACTTTAATACTTATAACCCTAGACTGAGAGATCATCCCAACTTTTCATGGTTTCAAAGATTTCAACATAATGGACTAGCAGCTCCAGCTCTACCAATACAACTAGTTTATTAATCTCCTTAAGTCTCTCGGTCACCATTCAGATCGTACAATCAAATCAAAATCATGGGAGAATGCATTCCAAAGTCTCAAAAATTAGATTCACTCTGCAATAAAACAATAAAATTATACCATTGACATGCTACAAAATTAAATGAGAGCTGGCTACAATTTTTAAGCTTAATCGATCTCAAACCTAAAAAAGATGGTAGGTCTCAAACCTAAAAAAAAAAAAAGTCAACTTGCTTTTTAATTTAAATATTGGTATTGATTATTGAGAATAACAAATTCCTAAGCCAATTAGTGCTAAATTTTAAAGGAGTACATGAAATAAGTACCAGTTCATCCCAACGATATGAAGAGGTTAAAGTTGGCATGACCTTGTGAAAAGACAAAGAAGTCGACAACAAAATAGAGATATTGGCAACAATGACAACTCAAGTTGCATCTTTAGATTTTGAGGACTCATCACCAAAAGAGAAAGAAGAAAGCAACTGATAAGAATACGTCTTGAAAAGAAGGAAAATTCCATACTTGATATTTTAAAGATCTTTAAACATGTACGTGTTAAAATCTATTTGCTTGAAGCTATAAAGTAAATGTCCTCTTAGACCAAGTTTTTTAAAAACCTTTAAAAAAGAAAAATATTTATATTTAATAAAAGGCATTTCTTATAGAAAACATTATAGTTCTATACTCCAATACAAAATTTCTTTTAAATATAAAGATCCAGGCTCCCTCCACTATCTTATGTAGGATAGAACACCACATATTTGAAAATACTTTATTGGATTTAGGAGTTAGTGTAAATCTTTTGCCTTATCCAGTTTTTATAAAACTTAGAATAGGAGAATTACATCCAACTCTAGTGGTGTTATAGCTTGTAGATCAGTCAATGAAAATATCTTGTAGTATTGTGGAAGATATGTTTATTCAGGCAGATAAGTTTTATTTTCTTATTGATTTTATTGTGATTAACACTCTACTAATGCAGGAATCAAAGAAGCATATCCCCATTATCCTAGGCCGAAATTTCTTAGCAATTGTCAAAGCTCATATTCAATGTACGACCGAAACTATGTGGTTATTCTTTGGTAATATGACTATGAATTTAAATATGTTCAATATTGCCAACAAACTCTTGACGCAGATGATGGAATTGTTGATATAGATTTAATTGAAAAATCAGATTATCATACTCTTTCTTTGAACTTAAGTGTTGACCATTTATAAGAATGGTTAACTCACTTTGGTTTGATTTTTAACGAGGTCAATGCCCTACTCGATTCATCATCATTCGTTGATACTAATAAATGGAAGTCAAAAGAAGAACAATTGGTACCATCAATGAAAAATCGCATCCCATCATTAGAATCATCACCAAAGCTTGATCTCAAATTGACGCACAACACTTGGGAGTATATATTCTTAAAAGAAGAAAGCACATTACTGGAAATCATCTCATCTCCCCTAAAAGACAAACAAAAGAATGAAGGCATCATTCTATTGTTCGAAAAGGACATTACAACTAGTAGAACTTAAGGAAATTGGCAGCGATGAAAATGTTAAGGATTATAAGAAGTGGCTAAAAGTCTTTCATGACATGCAAATCATGAGAAAATCTTCTACACCAGGTTAGAAAATACTTTTTTTTTTAATTCCTACTTGTACATTTTCCCAGGTAAATTATGGTCTCAATAGTCTTGTCTATAGATTGTTCACAATATTATTCCACTTTGGCAATTGAAATTAAGGATTCAAAGAATGATATCACATTTAAAGCTAATTTCCAATGATTATAACAATATCTAAAATACCAACTACATGAAGAAGACACGAAAATCAATTTGGGTAGCCCACTAAATCTTGATTAAGTAGTTTTTTCATATTATTTACATTTATTAATTTTTCATTTTACATGCTCGACCTTAAACCTAATATTTAATAAAGATTTTATGCATTTTATTTTGTTCCTTAAATTATTTATGGAACATCAGATTTTCTATCTTAAATTAAATTTAAGATTCATATTTATTTTCTAATGAATTATGACATAGATATTGATTTCTATAAAATTAAGAAATTTAACTTTTCATTTTCTAGTAACTTCTTTTTCATTTCTATTAGGTGTGTAAACTTTTAAGTTCTTTGTGTTAAAGTAGTAAAACTATTTTTAATGATAATCTTTTATTCATTAAAAGATACAAACTCTTTAGTCATTAGTTACAACTTTTCAAATGACCATAAAATACGTTGCTAATACACTTTAGTAATAATATTCTTAGCATTCCTATAAGTCATGAATGACACTCAACATTGATCAATGGAATAAATTAGGTTTATTCCATTAAAATGGTGGAATAAATTAGGAATTGATCAATGGAATAAAGTGCTTAGGTCTTAGGATTTACACTTAACATTTCACCATGGGCTTAATATTCTTTTTTTTTAGTTCCAATTAATTTATAAAGGGGGTATATCCACTCCTTATAAACTTAACTCTAATAGATATGACATCAAGTGCTCATTGTGCCAGGAAGAATAATGTTATGTTAAATGTGGTATCAAGAATAAGTTATGCTAGATAATAATAATGTAAATATCGACAAGGTGGCAAGACTATCCACTAATTAACCTAGATAAATTTTTTGTCGACAATGAGTCAAGACCTACCACATAAATTAGAGGGAGGTTTTTGTTTAATAAATCTAGTGTAAAGTACTCACCGTGCCAAAAATTAATAATCTTGCACTAGGGAGCCGGTATATCAGTGCAATATCTAGGCAAAATTATTACTATCTGTCTACAAAAAGTCAAAAAAATTTAAATAAATTAGAAGAAGTAAAAATAAACTTACCAAATTAAGCCTATAGATTATATTGAGGCTTCACCTTTAATATAAGCTTGGAAATAAATTAGCTATTCATTTTATAACTAGGTGTAAAAGGAAAATTTTATTAAAATACATAGAAAATACAAGATGGAAAAGGAATTAAAGAAAATAGAGCCCAAAAAGGGATTTAGGGGTATCAAATTAGAGGGGAGCCTCCTACTTATAGATACAACGAGTAAATCGTAGCCATCAGATGAAAACAATTTGGATGTCTAGGATTGGTCCTTGTGGCACTCTTTGATTGGTTGGAACACATCACTAGGACTTTCATTCCATTATATGCTTGCACGATATGCGCATTTTTCAGTCCACTAATATGCTACTACGTCATCAGTTGACACAAAAATCAACAATATGTTTCAGTGCATTGCATGTATTGTAAGCTCATTTTTCGATCCAATAGATATCTACCACGTCATCTTTTAATGCTACATCATCGGTCAACAACACATCAACAGTCAATGACGCATCAGCAATCAACGCTACGTCAGCAAGTCCCACCAAAATTTTAAAATTATGATTTTACCCACCAAAATCTTAAAATGTTATCTGTTTTGCTGCCTGACTTTTTGTTTATTGAGAAATGACTAAAATACCTTGAAATACGTAAAGTATTAAAAATACATATAAACATATATAATTAAATATCAATGGACTTAAAATATATAAAGGTGGAGATGTTAGTAAGACTTGCAGTGTAAAATGATGATTTTACCCTTTATAAATATATACTCTCTAGGACTTAACAGTTGGTACTCTAGATATGGCTTTAATATTTGACCATTAACTTTGAAAGTGACATTGTTCTTTGGATTCTTAATTTTAATTGCTCTATGTGGAAAAATAGTGTGAATAGTAAAGGGATCAGACCATCGAGAGCGTAACTTATCTGGGAATAGAAGCAAGCAAGAGTTGAATAAAAATACTTTCTGACCTGGTGTAGAAAATTTTCTCATGATTTTCTTGTCATTAAAGACTTTAATTTGCATTTTATAATCTTTAGTTTTTTTATCGCTGCAAATCAAATCAAATTTTGCCAACTGTAATCTCCTTTCCGAACTATAGCAAGAGTAAATGATACTTTCACTTAGTTGTTTATTATCAAGGGGTGATGAGGAGATTTCTTACAATTTACTTTCTTCTCTTAAGGTTGTATACTCCAAAATGTTAGGTGACAGTTTAAGCTCGAGCTTTAGTAATGATTTTAATAGGATAAGATTTTCTCCAGATGGTGCCAATTGGTCTCCTTTTAACTTCCATTTATTAGTATTTATGAATGGTGATGAATCGAGTGAGGCATTAATCTGGTAAAAAATAAGATCATCACTAAGGTTAGAAGAAAGATTATGAACAACTAATTCTTCAATAAAATTTATATAAAAAATTCCATCGTCTTTATCATGAGGTTGTTTAGCAATGTTGAAGATATTAAGCTTCATAGTTATATTGCCAAAGGACAACTACATATTTCCAGTTCTGTATTGAATGTGAGCATCAGTAGATGCTAAGAAAGGTCAGCCTAGAAAAATGGGGATGTGCTTATTCGAATCCTATACTGGTTGAGTATCAATCACAATAAAATTAATAGAAAAATAAAACTTATTTACCTAGATAAGCACATCCTCCATGTTGTTTTTATAGTTCGATATGTAGATTGTAACATAACTGGAGTTAGGTGTAATTCTCCCAATCTAAGTTTCATAAATACGAAGTAAGGCAAAAGATTTATACTAGCTTCTAAATCCAAAAAAGTATTCTCAAATGTATAGTTCCTAACGCTATATGACATAATAAGGGGGGGGGGCGATCTTAGATCTTTAAATTTTGGAGGAATTTTGTATCGTAGTATAGAACTAATATTTTCTGTTAGAAAGGTCTTCTTTTAAACATAAATGCTTCTGTTTTTAGTGCAAAGATCTTTAATAAAGTTGGCATAAGAGGATACTAGCTTTGTAACATCTAACAAATAAATGTTAACAATTACTTATTTAAAGATCTCCGTAATCTCACCTGTGGAATTTTTCTTCTTTGCTTTAGTTAACCTTTGAGGGAATGCTGCTTTGGGGATATATTTCATGCACTGCTTTCTTCTTTTTTTTGATATTAAGTCCTCAGAATCTCCAGGCACAACTTGAAATGTCTTTGTTACCGGCATCTCTATTTTTCCGTCAACTTTTTTACCTTTTCGTAAGGTTATCACAGCTTTGACCTCTTCAAATTGTTGGATTGGGTTGGTACTTACTTTATATACTCCATTAGGATTTGACACTGGCTGGCTTGGGAATTTTCCCTTCTTAATGGTCATTATTAAGTTTTGAACTTAAGAAGCATGCTGACCTACCATATTTTATAGGTTTAATATCGACTGCACTTGTGAATTGAAGCCAGCTCTCATCTCTTTCCGTAGCTCGTCAATAGTATGATTTTATTGTTTTATTGCAGAGTGAGCCTAATGTTGATGCAGTTTTTTGCATACTCTTGAATGGTGTCAAAAATTCTGCTCGCAGGAAGCTTGAGCAGGAATGTTTGCCAACCTTGATTCTCCTTTATTCACCAGGACAGCGATCTCCTCGGGCCTGTACTCACAAAAAACAAGGTCAGGGGTCGCCGGATGTTTTTTCGGCGAAAAACCTCCAACGCTCAAGTTAGTGATCGGGTATTCTTTTTGTATCCCTCTTTGTTAGAGAGACCAAAAAGATAAAGAATGATTCTCTCATCAAAATGGCTGTCACTGAAAAAATGACCAAAATTGTGAGAAAGAAGAAGAATTATCAAAAATTCTAGAACCCCCACCACTTACACTTCGATTTCCTTTTATCCTTCAGTTTTTCCTGCACTTTTTCTTCGGGGCTGTCGTTCCCGCGTTAATGGTGTCTGGGTCCCTCTGACAGCCGGGATTACTGCGGCACACCCTGGGAATGCGGGATGTTAGGTGGGCATGGGTTCCCGTAGCCTCATGATAGTGTTGGTCATGCGCATATGAAATGATGACAATGTAAGGGCATGTGCTGGCCATCGGTAACAGTGAGGACACCATACTGCGTGGGGTATCGGCCAGGTCTAGATCGTCACGTTGAGTCATTGGAAAAAAGGGTCAAACTGTTTCAAACTGGCTGTATTCGAGTCTTGCATTCTCTCTACGTCGTCGCTGGTGTGGCTGGGCCATGCCCAGGGGTTTGAAGACCTGGAGCAGAGGATGAGCTCAGGTTTCGACCAGCCTTAAGGCTCCTCGACCTTTACCAGCTTTGACGAGGCTATGAAGACCTTGAGCAAGAGAAAGAGCTCGGGGCTCGAGCAATATTGGATTCCTTGACCTTGACTAGCTTTGACGCCTAGTAAGGCTGTCTTCTGCTCGAGTTGGACTGACCTTAAGGAATTTTACTCGAGCTGCATTGGCCTCGAGGAGACCTACTCGATATTACCCAAACACTAGTCCCCCAGTTTCTAGTCTTTGGAGTGAAGCGAGATAAGACTAGAAACTTCTTGTCTGGGCCGGCTTCCAGGCCTTTTTATCTTCCCGTGTTGAGCTGTGTTCCACTTCCATCACTTCATATTTAATACGGGACACTTGGGTAGATCTAGGCTGTGCGTTTGAATTTTGAAGAGACGTTACTTGAACAGTCGCGTCTCTTGAGATGCGTGCCGTCTGCTGAAGAGACGGACTTTCCCCTTTAAAAACCCTCGATTTCTTTACTGTGCTTCCTATTGCTCATCTTTGCTCAGACCAAAATTAAGCGCTTGCAAGGGCTTCTCATCTTTTTCTTTGTCATCGCTGTTATTTCCAGTCGTCAACTTTTGCTCAGGTATAAACCTCTTTCCTTTTTCTCATTATTTTTCTACTCTTCGTTTATTTGGGTTTTCAATTCCCACTGAGTAGATTGTGCCTATAGGAGACATGTCAGACGCCCAATGACCCCGTAGGATGTCGTCTGAGGAATCGTCCTCTTCGAGTGATGTTGAACCCCTTAGGATAGTTCCCGTGAGAGATTCAAGTTCTGAGGGGGTGTTAGTTGTGGCAAAGGACCAGCCATAACAGGGGAAAGGGTTGGTCAAAGGTCGGAGAGTGGGCGGTTCCCCATTGATCACATGAGGTGTGAAATTTGACACCTAGACCTGGACCGGCTTAAGGACACCTACCATATACCGGCCAGTGTGGATTTGCGGGTGCCTGGCAAGGATGACATGCCCAACCGTCCTCCCCGGGCGTATGCCATCTTTTATATGGAGTGTTTAGGTAGGGGGTTAGATTACCTCTTTAGCCTTACTATTTTTGAATTCTGTCTAGGCTTCATTTGGCCCCGGGGCAATTGAACCCAAATGGGTGGAGGGTCCTGTCCGGTCTCTATGTGTTGGGGAGATGGTGCAATCTAGGTGAGCCATCGGTAGAGGAGATAAAACATCTCTACCAATTGAAAGGCAGCCCAAAAAACGCTGGCTGGTACTTCCTCGCCTCCAGTCTGAAGGGGGTCCCTCCGATTGGGGGCACGCTGCATCTGCCTCTGAGGGGGTCTCTCCGATTCCTCGTCATTTTTGCACTCCAGATCGTTTACTTATTCAACAAATTTTTACTTTGGTTTTTCTGCTCGCATTTTTTCTCACCATTCTGTTTTGATTGTTGCTGCAGTATATTTGGGTGCTTCTTACAAGATTGGGGAAGAGATGAGCTCGTGCAGGGAGCTACTCAGAACCCAGAACTTTGTTGAGTTTGGCCTAGTCCCAAAGGAGGAGATGAGCGGAGTGCTTTCTTTGTTGAAGAGGCCTGCGAGGACCTCCTGGTCCCACAGGAGGAGATGAGCGAAGAGGCCTCAAACCGACACTCTTACTTCACCGGTTCGAGCTGCACCCCCTGTTCGGGAGACAGAGCGAGCAGCAGAAGGTGCGGCCCGCAGGCGTCTGAGGACTGCAACTTCAGCTCGTCTCAATCAGGATGCGTGCAGGAGCAAGAGCGGGCCGACCTCGCCGATCCCTACCTCAAGGACTTTGCCAAACATATGGAGGATAAGTTCTTAGAGGGGATAGAGGCTTCTGGTGCTGATGACTTAGTTGGCGTATTCCACCGCCTCTCTTCTCGTGCTGCGGCTATAGCTACCGCCTTCAAGGCCAAGACTTAGGATTCTCAGAGGAAGATCCGAGCAGAAAATTAGAGCTTGAAATGGAGTCTTGAGCGGAAGGATGAGGAGGCAACGAAGCTTAGCGAAGAGAACTCCACCCTCGAGGAGAAAGCGGCAATGTCAGATCCAAGGCCCTCCAGCTCGAGAAGGAGCTGTCTCTTGTCCGGGATGAGCTACTGAATGCTCGGAAGGACTTGCAAACACAGAGGTTCTCCTTCGAGAAGACCATGGAGGTAGAGACTTCTCGCCTTCAGAGGAAAGTGGACTCTCTGGAAGACAGGCTTACAACAGAGTATAATGATGGGGTGTCTTTCAGCTATAACTGCCTCGTGTCTGTCTTGAGCAAGAAGCATCCTGAAGTGGACATATCAAAGCTTGAGGCAGGTGTTGCAGCATACATGCTCGAGCACGACACCCCAAACCAAGAGTCGAGAGTCCCCCCGACTGAGGCCTATGCCGAGACTGAAGAGGCCGCTCCTGCTGCTGCTGAGGTCTCTCCTGCTGCTGTTGCTGCCACGGAAGGTGCTCCACCCTCCAAGGACCCTACTCCACCTGCTAGCCCCAATGCTCCAGCCAACTAATTTTTATTTTTTATTTTTTATTTTGTACTTGTATTTTTTGACGGATGAATAAAGAACATGTATTGGATAATTTGCCTTTGTGTTTGAGTATATACTTCTGCCTTGCATTTTTTGTATGAGATTTACAACTGTTGGGCCTTTGCTTTCCTTCTCTAAGACACTTCTGCTCGTGCCCTCTCCTGGCTTATGCATGATAGAGTCTTGCCTTAAGTTAGGCTTATAGATCTCTATTTCTTTTATGTTCGAACTAATACTTGGCTCATACTTGGCCTTCGTGTTTCCTTCGTGAGCTTATCTTGCTCGAGCCTGTAATTGGCTCACGCTTGGCACTGTCTCGCCTTAAGCTAGGCTTAGAGACTTCTGGCCTTTGCGTTATCTTCGCGAGCTTATCTTGCTCGAGCTTGTAATTGGCTCACGCTTGGCACCGTCTCGCCTTAAGCTAGGCTTAAAGACTTCTGGCCTTTGCGTTTTCTTTGTGAGCTTATCTTGCTTGAGCCTGTAATTAGCTCACGCTTGGCACCGTCTCGCCTTAAGCTAGGCTTAGGGACTTCTGGCCTTTGCATTTTCTTCGTGAGCTTGTCTTGCTTGAGCCTACAATTGGCTCACGCTTGGCACCGTCTCGCCTTCAGCTAGGCTTAGGGACTTCTGGCCTTTGCGTTTTCTTTGCGAGCTTGTCTTGCTCGAGCCTGCAATTGGCTCACGCTTAGCATCGTCTTGCCTTAAGCTAGGCTTAGAGACTTCTGGCCTTTTCATTCTTTGCGAGCTTGTTGGCTTCAACTTATCTATATTGAATTAATATTGGAAGCATTTTTCTTGCTTTTACACATGTTCAAGATTTTACACATCTCCATTTCGGAAGGAATTGGATATTAATACTTACAACACGAGAAAACTTACTGGAAATATTTCATCAAATATTGTGTGTTCCATGGCCTTTTGACCTCTCCTCCATCGGGGTAGGTCAATCATGACGCCTCCGGACCCGGCCATTTGAGAGACCTTATAGGGACCTTCCCAATTTGGTCCTAACACACCTTGCCTGGGTTCCTTAGTGTTTTGATTGACTCTTCTAAGTACCCAATCTCCAACCTGAAATCAGCGGATGTGCACATTCCGGTTATAATAGCGGGTTACTCTCTGCTGGTACTCTGTTATCTTTGCAGCGGCCCTTTCCCTTTTCTCTTCCAGCAAGTCCAAGCCTGCACACATTTGCTCATCGTTTTGCCCTTCATTGAAGTGCTCTGTTCGGTGTGTTCCCATCCCTATTTCGACGGGGACAACTGCTTCATACCCAAATGCCAGGGAGAATGGGGTTTCCCCTGTGGCCGTTTTATGTGTGGTTCTGTAAGCCCACAAGACATTAGGCAGCTCATCAACCTAAGCTCCCTTCTGCTAGCCGAGTCTGGTTTTCAGGAGGCGTTTTATAGTCTTGTTTGTGGCTTATACTTGCCCGTTGGGCTGTGGGTGTGATGGGGAGCAAAACTTTAGCTCTATTCCCATGTTTTTGCAGAAGTCCCTAAACTTGTGGTTGTCAAACTGCCTCCCGTTATCTGCAACCAACGCGTGGGGAATCCCGTACCTGCAAATCACATTTTTCCAAATGAAATCAGTGGTTTTGCTCTCTGTAATACTGCTTAAGGCCTCCACTTCAACCTATTTTGTGAAATAATCAATTGCCACCACGGCATGTGTTGCAGATACTCTTCCCTTTGGTAGTGGCCCGATCAAGTCAATCCCCCATTGAGCAAACGGCTAAGGTGAATTCATCACTGTGAGGTTCTCGGGAGGCTGGGTCATGTAGTTGGCAAAACTTTAGCAACTCTTGCAGCTCTTGGTCTTCTCTTGTGTATCCTGATGCATGCGAGGTTAGAAGTACCTCTGCCTTAAGGCCTTGAAAGCCAATGACCTTGCGCCAGAGTGGTTTCGGCAGATTCCTTCATGTATCTCTCGGAGGATATAATCGGCTTCCTCCTGATCTAAACACCGCAACAGTGGGAGAGTGTATCCTCGCCTATATAATACCCCATCAATCAGAGTATACCTGGCTGCTTTACACTTCAGCTTCCTTGCCTACTTCTTATCGGTAGGCAACACTCCTTCTTTGAGGTAAGAAACAATTGGTTCCATCTTGGTGCTGCTTGACGATAAACTCATCACCTCGTCTTCCTGCTCGATGCTCGAGCAGGTCTTCATTTTTAACGGGATAGACTTCGGTATTTTGGGGTCGGATGTAGCGGCCATTCGTGTTATCATGTCGGCTCAAAAATTCTTCCCTCTCGCGATCTGCTCCACCTTAACTGCTCTGAAATTCTTTATTAGCTGCTTCACCTTCCGAAGATAAGCTTCCATCTTCTCGCCTTTTGCTTAGAAGCTTTCGTTGAGGTGATTTGCTATCAGCTGCGAGTCTGTTTGAAGTTTTACCTCTTCTACCTTCATTATTAGGGCGAGTTTCAACCCTGTAATTACCGCCTCATACTCGGCCTGGTTGTTGGTGACTTCAAATTCCATATTTACGGCATATTACATCTCTGCCCCTTCAGGACTAAGGAGCACAACCCCTGCTCCAGCCCCTTGATCTCCACACGATCCATCTACTGTGACTATCCATGGATTGGTCGAGATTAAGGGACCTGGTGGGTGCTCGCTATCCATCTTTTCATTCCTCTCTGTGCATTCGGCCACGAAGTTAGCGAAGGACTGAGTTTTTATTGCTGATCGGGGTTGGTAGCTGATGTTGAATTCACTAAGCTCTACAGACCATTTTACCAACCTTTCAAAGGTCTCCGGCTTGTGTAGAGTCTGCCTGAGTGGCTGGTTCGTCAAAACCGTCACCGAATGCGCTTGGAAGTAAGGCCTCAGTTTTCGGGCTGCCATCACCAGGGCCAATGCCCATTTTTCCATTGGTGGATATCGAGTTTCAGCCCCCAGTAAGGCTCTGCTCGTGTAATAGACGGGGTACTGCACCCCTGACTCCTCTCTTACCAGAACCGAGCTCGTTGCCCATTGGGACACAGCTAAATACAAATATAGAACCTCCTCTGCTCGAGGTGTTGATAGCAACAGAGCTTTTAGCAGATAGTCCTTCAACTGCTGGAACGTCGCCTCGCATTCTGGTGTCTATCTTGTCTTTCTCCTTTTTTTCATCTCCTAGAAGAATATCAGCACTTATTTGTAGCTCGGGAGATGAACCTATTGAGTGATGTCAGTTTCCCTGTTAGACTTTGTATCTCCTTGAGAGTACGCGGGGACTTCATCTCCACCACTGCTCTTATCTTTTCCGGATTGGCTTTGATTCCTCTATGACTGACCATGAAGCCCAAGAATTCTCCCGAACTAACTCCAAAGGCACATTTCTTTGGATTAAGCTTCATCTGGTATTTTCTTAAGAGCGTGAAGGTTTCTTCCAAATGCTTCACATGTTCCTCCGCGTCCTTTGACTTGGTGATCATATCGTCCATATAGACCTCCATTGTTCGGCCGATCAATGGCTTAAAGACCTTGTTCACCATCCGATCCATTCTCTCCTAGATTTCCCTATTCTGAGCCTCATTGGCCACCTCCCTCAAAGTCACCGACTCCTCTAGACTTACTCCTCTTTTGCTGTTTCCCCTCATTGTTGTGTGTCTTGAATGTGTTAGGAAGTCAGGCCTTTTGGACTGATCCCCATAGACGGCGCTAAGATGATGATGCGGTTTTCTGCGTGCTCTCGAATGGTGTCAAAAATTCTGCTCGCAGGAAGCTCGAGTAGGAATGTTTGCCAACCTTGATTCTCCTTTATTCGCCAGGACAGCGATCTCCTCGGGCCTGTACTCACAAAAAACAAGGTCAGGGGTCGCCGAATGATTTTTCGGTAAAAACCCTCCGACACTCAAGTCAGTGATCGGGTATTCTTTTTGTATCCCTCTTTGTTAGAGAGACCGGAAAAATAAAGAATGATTCTCTAATCAAAATGGCTGTCACTGAAAAAATGACCAAAACTGTGAGAAAGAAGAAGAATCTCAAAAATTTTAGAACCCCCACCACTTACACTTCGATTTCCTTTTATCCTTCAGTTTTTCCCGCCCTTTTTCTCCGGGGTCAGCCGTTCCCGCGTTAATGGTGTCTGGGTCCCTCTGACAGCCGGAATTACCGCGGCACACCCTGGGAATACGAGATGTCAGGTGGGCATGGGTTCCCGTAGCCTCATGATAGTGTCGGTCATGCGCATATGAAATGATGACACTGTAGGGGCATGTGCCGGCCATCGGTAATAGTGACGACACCATATCGCGTGGGGTATCGGCCAGGTCTCGATTGTCATGTTGAGTCATTGGAAAGAAGGGTCAAACTGTTTCGAATCGGCTGTATTCGAGTCTTGCATTCTCTCTACGTCGTCTCTGGTGTGGCTGGGCCATGCCCGGGGGTTTGAAGACCTCGAGCAGAGGATGAGCTCAGGTTTCGACCAGCCTTGAGGCTCCTCGACCTTGACCAGCTTTGACGGGGCTATGAAGTCCTTGAGCAAGAGAAATAGCTCGGGGCTCGACCAGTCTTAGATTCCTCAACCTTGACCAACTTTGACGCCTAGTAAGACTGTCTTCGTGCCAGCAATCGGGTCTTCTGCTCGAGTTGGATTGACCTCGAGGAATTTTACTCGAGCTGGATTAGCCTCGAGGATCCTGCTCGATATTACCCAAACACCTAATTTTTGAGATTTTGGAATGCTTCTACCCATGGTTTGGGTTAAAAGTAGTTATGGTTTTGATTGTATGGTCTGAATGGTGGCTGAGAGACTTAGGAGCCTCAGGAACTGATTGCATTAATAAAGCTTGAGTTGTTGTTATATTTTGTTAGAATCTTTGAGACTATAAAAAGATAGGATGGTCTCTCCATCCAAGAGTATAAGTATTGGAGTAAGGATTGTAGTTTAGCTGTTTTCTCATTACTATTTGGTGGGAAGGACGTTCGACTATTTTTTCCACATTCTTGAATGATCGGATTTGCTGTTGGAAATTATCTGCTTGTCGCTGGAAGAAATCCCAAATATCTTATGCACTTTTCAACATCAACTCTCTTCCACTTGTCGCCATTAGCCATTCTTGCACATATGGCAATAGACCTTCCAAAAAGTATTGGCATTGGTGCCATTTTTGGTATCCATAATGTGAACACTTCAAAAGTACCCCATTGAATCACTCCCATGCTTAAACAAAATTGCTCGTCTTCTCTCTGGGTAAACTCTAAGATTTTTCCACGAATTGGATTGGTTTTATACACTGGAAGTATTTATTTAAAAATTTAGTAACCATTTTGTTCCTATGATTTAATAGTACTAGTAGGCCATGAATCAATTCAAGAACGAACTCTATCTTTTAAAGAAAATGGAAACAATTGAAGCTTAACATCTTCATCTGAAAAATTCTCATATTTAAAAGGTTAACAAATAGCTTAAAAATCATTCAAATGATTGTATGGGTCTTTATTTTCTAGGCCATAGAATAATGGGAGACAATTTAGTACACTAGGTTTTAACTCAAAACTCTCAGTAGCTAAATTTGAGTATCTTATGCATGATGTGCTCAAATTAGCTATAGGACTAAAGTAATCCTTAAATGGCCTATCTTGGGGTGCTTGTGGTTGTTGTTGCAAATCCATTTTAATTTTATCCATAATTTTAACTTGTGATACAATGTGTCTATGTGTGCAACCTATTTTTTGTAGTTCGAGGTTTATGGTCTAAATTATGTGATAGTGATCTTCGACCATGCATGCAAAAAACACTTATAAAAACAAAACTAAAAATAAAAAGAGGAGAAATTACGATACTAACCTGATCATGCTACTACAACCATGCTAAGAAAATACGCTGAAGCACTATGAATGTAGAAAAAGGAGGAAAAAGACAAGTGAAATAAAATAAATTAACTGAAGTCAAAATGAATTGTAGATGGTTAAAATGGCCATATAAATTAATAAGATCAATGAAAAATTATAAAGAAAAATAAAATTACAAAAATTAAAAGAAAATAAATTAACTTAAAATAAATTAATTGAAATTAAGATAAATTATAGGCGGTTAAATCGACTATATAAATTAACAAAATCAACGAAATATTATAAAGAAAAATAAAATGAAAATTAAATTACAAAAAGTTATTTACATAATAAAGAAAATTAACTCCATGAATTAAAATAAATTGCCTCTCTAATAATAGCGCCAAAAACTTGTTGTGCAAATTTTATTGAACTCGCAAGTACATAAATCTATTGAAGTATAAACTAATGGTGGCGAGTGTCGATCCCACGAGGAGGTGGATTTGAATTGTGTAGAGTTACTATTATTATTGTTGTTGTTATTAATAGGCTTGTGGTGAAAATTTTAGTATATTTTATCCTAAAATTTAAATTAAAGTGGCATGAATATATTAGAGATCAAATAATGCAATAAATTACTTGAATCTCAAGATTCACACTCAACATTTCACCATAAGCTTAATATTTTTTTTTAGTTCCAATTAATTTATGAGGAGTAATTTTTACTCCTCATTGGCCTAACTGTAATACATATGGGATTAAGTACTCATTGTGCCGGAAAAATAATCTTATGTTAAATGTGGTATCAAGATCACATTGTGTCAAATAATAATAATCTAACAGTCGACAAGGTGGCAAAACTGTCTAATAAGTAACCTAGATGAATTTTCTATCAACACTAAGTCAAGACCTAGCACATAAATTAGAGGGAGGTTTTTTTTTCTAATAAATCTACTGTAAAGTGCTCACTGTGCCAAATAGTAATAATCCTGCACTAAGAAGTCATTACACCAGTGCAAACGCTATACAAGATTATTATTATCTATCAACGATAAGTCAAAATAAATTTACTAAATTAAGCCCATGGATAGTGTTGAGGCTTCACCTTTAACCTAAGCTTGAAAATAAATTAGTTACTCATTTTATAACTAGGGATAAAATGAAAATTTTATTGAAATATGTAAAAAAAAAACAATAGAGAAAAGGAATTATAGAAAATGGAGCTCAGAAATAGATTAAAACGTGTCAAATTAGGGGGGATAGTCCTCTATTTATAGATACAACGAGTAAATCATGACCATCAGATGAAAACAGTTCTGACGCTTAGGATTGTGGCATATGGCACTCTCAGATTGGATGAAACAGGTCACCAGGGCTATCATTCTATGTATATGCATATACAATACGCATGATTCTTAGTCCATTAATATGCTGCCACGTCGTCAGTCATCTAAAAAGTCAACATGTATAACTCAGTGTATTATATGTATTGTAAGCTCATTTTTTGGTCCAATAGGCTTCAACCACATCGCCTATCAATGCCATATCAGTTGCTAATAATACGTTAGCGGTCAATGCCACATCAATAGTCAATGCCAAGTCAGCGAAGCCCACCAAAATTTTAAAATTATGATTTTATCTTTTATGTTCTTCATAAGGTTTCCAGTTATTTTGAGTTCAAAAATGCTATTCGTTTTGTTGTCTGACTTCTTTTTATTGTAAAATGACCAAAATAGCCTTGAAATACATAAAGCATTCAAAAATACAAACAAACATATATAATCAAATTTCAAGGAATAAAAAATACATAAAAGTAGAGATGTTAATGAGACTTGAAATATAAAATGATGAATTTATCCTTTATAAATATACACTCTCTAGCCATCAGTAGAGGTGCCCACCTAGATGGAATCTTAGAAGAAGAAGTGACATGCCGAGAATAGGGAACTCGAAGGTGAGCTAAGCTTGGAGAGGAGGATTACTCATGAGGCTCGAAAGAATAGTGGTCAGCAAGTTTAAGTAGCCATTAATTATGTCATGTCTAAGATTTGGAAGGCCAAATCAAGGCCACTATATAGAGCGGTTCATGGTGAATAAGAGAACACGAGCAAGGGACACGCTGGAGGAGGTTCTCATAACACTTTAGATCTAAAATAGGAGATTTCCCCATGGGTTATTCCTTATACTCTACTGGAGCTAACCTCCAATGTTGATGAAGAAATTAAACTTTCCATTTAATTTTATTTTGTTATTGCTTGTATTGCCATTAATGTTCTTTGGTAGCATTTAAAACTCTCGCGCTTTCCTGTTTTTAAGTACTGGGTATTGTCCTTAATATAGAGCTTTATTTGGTGTTTATTTGGTTAAGTTGTTTTTTTAATTTATTTTGTGTCTAAACTTTGTGATTCATTTAGGAACTTTGGTAAAAATTTAATTTAGGCGAAGATGTTTGTGTATAAACAATAGTGTTTAGCTATTTTGTTGGCAGTGTTTATGATATTTCCAAGTTTTGAAATCTTCTAGAGCTATCCTTCTAGGACATTTAAGTAAAAATTTATTCAGGCCTTCTTTGACATATTCATGGGGCTAGCATCTTATCATAGCACATTTGCAGTTATCAGCCAAATGGAGAATAACCATTAATGAAAAGGTCTTTACCCATTTTATAAATACTTTAAGGAACTCAAATTTTCTTATAGTGATTTGAGCATATTTTGGGGGTGTTTACCCAACATGCCTGTCCATAAATATGCTTTTGAATGATAAATAGAATATGCTTTAATGGAAAGGATTTATCAATCCTTTACTCAAGGTGAATTCAATCAATTTAATAAATAATATGGGAGCTTAGCTCCCATGGGTAGTAATTATCTTTCTAGGCAATTCAAATAAATGACGAATCAGTGTACAAGATAAATGGAAAAATATGATATGTTAGGAGATGCCTTGCGAGCATCCTAGAGAAATTGAATTGCCTAGGATTCTCTTAATCCATATTGTTATATATATAAGAGCATTTATGTCTCTTATAGTATACAATGTTCATTTCCCTCAATTTTCTATGAACTCATGAAAGCGTGTTGCCTCGTTTTCAGTGTTTGGTTAGCTAGCTAGGTGCTAGCAAATAACTTTCCTTTCCTAAGTACATCTAAAACAGATTTCAAATGTGTGCATAATCATCTAAGTTTTTGCTATATATGATAATATCATCAAAATAAACAACGACAAACTGGCCAATAAAAACCCGCAAAACATAATTCATAAGTCTCATAAAAGTACTCGGAGTATTAATTAAACTAAAAGGCATAACTAATTATTCATACAAACTATATTTTGTTTTAAAGGCAGTTTTCCACTCATATCCTTTTTTTATTCTAATATGATGATATCCACTTTTTAGATCAATTTTAGAAAATACACAAGAACCATGCAATTCATCAAGCATGTCATCTAGCCTAGGAAAGGAATGTTGATACTTTACCATTATATTGTTGATGGCTTGGCAGTCAACGTACATCATCCATGTCCCATCTTTCTTAGGAACTAGCAAAACCAAAACTGCACATGGACTCATGCTTTCTCTCACGTGCCCTTTTTCCATCAACTCATCAACTTGCCTTTGAAGCTCCTTTGTTTTCTCAGGGTTACTCCTATAGGCTGGTCGGTTTGGAATGGCTGCTTAGGCACAAAATCAATTTGATACTCGATCCCTCAGATTGGAAGTAATCCATATGATGTTTCCTTAGCAAAGATATCCTTGTAATCCTGTAAAATAGAAACAATAAAACTAGACAAGATAAGGTTAAGCTCGTTAGTGTTCAGAAATGCCCCTTTGTACAGAATTATAATTAATGGCTAATTTGAAAATAATTCTCTTAAACCTAACTCTAATAAATATGACATCAAGCGCTAATTGTGCCAAGAAGAATAATCTTATGTGAAATGTGGTATCAAGAACACATTGTGCCAAGTAATAATAGTGTAATTGTCGATAAGGTGGCAAGACTATCCACTAATTAACCTAGATGAATTTTATGTAAACAATGAGTCAAGATCTACCACATAAATTAGAGGGAGATTTTTCTCTAATAAATCTAGTGTAAAATGCTCACCGTGCCAAATAGTAATAATCTTGCACTAGGGAGCCGGTATACCAGTGCAATATCTAGAAAAGATTATTACTATCTGTCTATGATAAGTCAAAAAATTTAAATAAATTAGAGAAAGTAAAAATAAACTTACCAAATTAAGCTCATAGATTATGTTGAGGCTTCACCTTTAACCCAAGCTTGAAAATAAATTAGCTACTCATTTTATAACTAGGGGTAAAATAGGAATTTTATTAAAATATATAGAAAATACAAGATAGAGAAGGAATTATATAAATTAATCCTAAAAATGGATTTAGTGTCAAATTAGGGGGGAGCCCCCTATTTATAGATATAACAAGTAAATCATGCCAACAGATGAAAATAATTCGGACGCCTAGGATTGGGCCACGTGGCACTCTTTAATTAATTGGAACACGTCACCAGGGCTATCATTCCGTGTATATGCATGTACGGTACGCTCGATCTTCAGTCCACTAATATTCTGTCAGGTCATCGGTCAATGTAAAAGTCAACAAATATAATCCAGTACATTGCATGTATTGTAAGCTCATTTTTCGGTCCAATAGATTTCTGCCACATCATCTGTCAACGACACGTCAGCAGTCAACGCCACGTCAGTAGGGCCACTAAAATCTTAAAATTATGATTTTTCCCTTTATGTCTTTCCTAAGGTTTTCAACTGTTCTGAGTTCAAAAATACTGTTTTTTTTACTGTCTGACTTCTTGTTTATTGAGAAATGACTAAAATACCCCTAAAATACATAAAGTATTAAAAATACACATAAACATAGACAATTAAATATCAAGGGATTTAAAATACATAAAGGTGGAGATGTTAGACTTTGGGGTGTAAAATGATGATTTAACCCTTTATAATATACACTCTCTAGGACTCAACACTAGTGGCTAGGTACATATTGCCTTATTATTAATGTCTTTATTTCATTCCACGTTTCAATAGAATCTTCTTTATTCCATCTCCTAGTTATAATAAGCTGATCCCACCAGGTAATAGCATAATTAGAAAACTCAATCACAGTCAATTTTACCTTTTTCGCCTCAGAATAATTGTAGCAATAGAATACAAACTCTATCTTCTTCTCTTATTCAAGGTATACTTCAAGATGATACTTTCCTTGAAAAGATGAAATTTTCATCTTTATGCCACTCACACTATCATCTTGATACCTAACTCTTCTGTGATTACGTACTGAATCCTCTCCTTCACCATACTCACCCCATAATAATTATCAACCTCTTCTCTAGTTGGAACTCTCTTCTCTCTATATGCTTGGGGAATGCGTTGTGGTTGCCATGCATGTGTGTTCTCTACTTGATCCAAACGCTCTTGTATGTGCTCTAATTCAGCCCTCATCAGTCATCTCATCTCCCCCATCAAGGCTTGAATTTGAAAATTTTGAATAGTTAGTTATTAATCCTCTACATTTGTACTTCGTACTTCGTATTAAGACATAGTTGAAATCTGTAAAACGAAATTAGAAATAATGTGGAAAGGATCTCTTATATATTTCACTTAAGATAATGATTCACTCAATTTCACTCGTGTTCCGCTAAATTTCTTTTAGCTTTTCACTCGTAATAATTCTCTCTTATTTCTTATAAAATTAATCAAATCAATATCAAGATTCCAACAGCAATTCACAAAGATTAATATCGAAGAGATTTAGGTTTTTTAAGGGTGATAACATAACGAACACGTGTAATTAGGTTTTAGAAGCACAAAATAATAATAGTTTGGGCATAAATTTTCACACAATGAAAAATTAGACTTGGATTATATAACAAACCAATAATGGCAATTGAAAGATTTTTTTTTCACTTTGTTTCATTACTTTTTTCTTAAACATTGAATAACTAAAAATTGAAGGAATTTTGGGTAAGGAATTAGTAAAATTTGTGGATTTACGGAAATAAATCACGAGGATGCAAAATTAAGAAATCCTAAATACTGTTCATGATGTACTATTCTCGCGGCATTGTTTATGCAATACTGTTCATGCAGCACTGTTCACAATTTTTTTTCTTGAATTGAAATATACAAGACACGAAATTAAATAAGGATAGGCAGAAACCTTATTAGAACCTTTGCTTTGATACCAACTGATATGAATCCCGCCAAAAACTAACGAGACCCTAATCAAATTAGGCTCCAAGATCATTTCTAATTTCAAGAATTGAATGGAACTGTGATCTGTTGTTTAATGAAGTAAGAACCTTGGTATATGAGGACGTCATAATCAGTTGTGGATGGTGTGATTAATAAGTTAAGGGTTGAACGCCACGGAAAATCCAATAAGTTCAAAGAGTTTGTTTAAGAACTAAAAAGAATTATAATCTCAAGTAAATTGCTTGAAAAACTTCTTTTTTTCTTATTGAATGATAATATACACACACACACACACACACATAAAAGAAATCTTAATCAGAAACAAATCCTAATCCAATTTAAATAAGAAAAGAATCCTGAATAAATCAAAATGTAATCTAATAAAAAAGAAAGAATGTTAAATAAATCAAGATCCTAATCTAATAAAAAAAGGAAAGCATCTTAAATGACTAAATAAAATCAAAATAGCTAATTTATTGCCTCTTTTAAAAATGGAAACCATATCTAAAAAGATAGTGGTATATCTTTCATCCTTAATGCGTCGATTTCAAGGATTTGATAGCTCATAACATTCAAGAGCTTGAATTCGCATTTATTGGTATGAATTTCTTGTGAGATTCCTTTAATAGGACTCAATGAATTGGATTGATCCCAAGTTGCTTGAAATAGCCCATTAAGTGCTTCTTTGAATTTCTTTGCACGAGCTCTTATAACGAGTCTGATAGAAACTTGCATAGGATCTGAATATGCCTTATTCCACGTGCTTGTGCCATTCTTATCCATAATCTCATCGACTATGACATTATAGACATTTAAGCAATATGTTGGATAGGTGAAAGGCCCAAATGGAACAATCGTTTTTGATTGTCCTACTAAGTGAAATTCCACTATTTAATGTTAATTACTGCATTAAAGTTTCAAGCGGCATTTAATAGAATGGCAGAAGTCAATAAACTTTATGAGGCATATTTGCTTGACAAAAAAAAATAATATTAAAAAGGTGGGCTAGCTTGGACCTAGGGTTAGGAGAATGCTAAATGAATCATAAAGTTTTTGAAGGTATTTTATGATACCACATTGTTGTTTCCTACTTCTTTCAGTGTGATTACTTTGTTATGATACTATTGGCTTAATTGAGAGTTCATTGACTATATTACAATTAAGTAGGGATCCTTCAGGGATATCAATGGCTTATAATATGAGGGAATAAATTTGATAAATATAGGGAGTCCATGGGGAAGATAAAAAAAAATATTGATTGTTGCCTCCATTTTTAGTCCTCAAGCTAAAATGAAATTTGCTAAACATATCTTCAAACTCATTTTTAGTAATGATTGTTCGAGGATTGAAGAAATGACCGAAGCAGTAAACGACTTTTTGAATGACTTTTATAATGCATATAGTGCATTGTGCTCCACACCATCAATGTGTACTGACAGTGCTCCTAATAGCAGTTATAATGAAACCGATACAAGTTCTTCTCCGTATGTTACAACTAAGGTTAGTTTGATGAAGGTTGCTAGTGGTGAAGGTGATGAAACTTTCCTAGTTGCTTGCCCTTTCCTTGGATATACTAAGAAAGTTCTATACAGAATAAGGGCAAGAAAGTAGCATCTGAGGTGGAAAGATACCTATTTGACCCAGTGGAAGATCCTAACAATCTTAAACTCAATGTTTTACTTTGGTGGAAGATGACTTGATTGAAATATCCAATATTAAAGAAAAGGTTTTGTTTCTACAGTGACATCTGAGTTTGTCTTTAGTACTAGCCTTCGTGTTATTGATGAGTATATAGTTCTTTGAGCCTTGCTATAATTGAGGCATTGGTATATATTGAAAATTTGTTGTAATCTAAAACCTTTTACTAATCTTGTCTACAATCTTCATGATGAGATTAAGGAGCATATGTTTCATATGGAGCTATAAGAAGGTAATATTTTTCTTGAACATTAAATACATAATATATTTAAACTATATTATAATTTTATAAATAATATCTACATGCACTTAATTTACTTACTAACTTCAATTTTTTTTTTTAATTTTAAAGAGTTTGTAAGATTGCAAGGTTCAATGGTAGAAACGGTGAGCACTAACATTAGTATTATTGATATTATAAAGGTAACTCTAGATAGATATTATTGTTCATAACTTCAAGGCAAGTTTCCTTTGAAGTGGATACTTGAATGCCAAGTATGGCCCGTAATAATCTATCTTCCAGAGCATACTTTAGGATTTAATTTAAATCATAATTATAGTTGTTATAGTTTAAATTTTTAAGTCTAATTGTAACATTATAATTGCTTTAGTTAAGCAGATTGAAGTTGGTAGAATGGTATTGTCTTAGATTATTATTAACTTGACTTGGTGATGAATGCCATAAAATAAACCATGATTGACTTAATTTTTTTGATATATTTAATTAAGCATATATGTTTTTTTTCTTTAAATAATTTGCTAAAAATGTTATATGCTAATGGTATAATAGAAAATAGAGAGATTATAACAATTTTTTTGCTTTTCAACTAAAAAATATAAGGTTTACTACTTTACTATTAGTCAATAGCCATTGAATTGGAATTCAAATGGCATGTTCAGTTGAAGATATAATTTATATCATATAAATTGGGTTTATTAATTTATGTTTGTGTTTAATGCGTCTTTATTTGCAATGCGGCTTCAAACAAGGAGTTATTGTATATAATTTCTTTAATTCGTCTCTAGGGGATCAATGCTCCAACAGTCTAACTTGTAGTACAAGAAGTTGAAGTTAGAACTTGTCGAAGTGCTTGCGAGGAGCAGAGAAATAAGTTATTTAGTGTTTATGTTTAAACTTTAAACTTTGTTGTGTTTTGGATTTTGTGATTTATATTTTGGAAACTAGTTAATTATGTTTAAACTTAGACTTTGTGTTTTAAGGACTAATATTTGGACTTTGTACTTTAAATGAAGACTATTAGTTTGGACTTTGTATTAATTTTAATTTTTATTAAGTTTGAACTTTATGTTAATTTTAATTTTTTTTCATTTGATTTCATAGTAGTTTCCTTTTTCTTGCTCGTTGAAAATTGGTAAAAAAGACTACAATTAAGAAAAATAACTCAAAACCAATCTAAAAAGCAAAAAAGAAAAAAGAAAAACTCAAAATTGCATGAACCTGATTTGACATGAATTAACCCCAATTGACCTAAACTCTATTTGATCTGATTTTGCCCGACCAAGAATGACAAAAATTAACCAAAACTTGATTCGAGCATTACTGATAGAGATTAGGAGTCTTTTCTATACTTGGAATAGCTTCCTTGTTATACTTGAAATAGTTTCCTTATTATTTGAAGATTATTGTTCTTTTTCTTTTTAGTTCAGGAATTTGTTTTTCTTTTTTCTTCATGATTTAGGATAATTACTACTAGTATAAATAGCCCTGTCTTGTAGTCTTTGAAGGAAGATTTGAGTTTAATGATATTTTCAATTTTCTAAGCTCTGTATGAGTTTTTGAGTTTTAGTTAATTCTTGGTATTATATGGAATCAACGAGTCTTATCCCCTGGATTCACGGTATTATTTTAAATCAATAGGAATTTAGTTCATTTTTTTATTTTAGTATTATCTAGAATCTATGGAACATTAAAATTTCAAACTTCTGTTGCATCAATTATCTAATCTAAACCGAACTCAACTCAAATTTTTTATTTGATCAGATTTTGTCCAAAATACATTCGGATTGGATTAGATTGGTTGAAAGATTTGGGTTAAGTTCGAATGAAATTTTCACTGACCAGATCAACTCGAAATTCGATTGGGTTAATCCGAACCCGATTTTGCTCGGCCCTAATAAAAACGATATGTGTAACACAAATTAATAAACAAAAAATAAACAACACAATCTAAAACAATAAATCAACCACAAAAGACAGAGATTTTTACATGAAAAACCTAAAACAGGAAAAACCATGGGACTTTACTTCGATATAACCTTCCACTATATTAATAATGGGATTACAGCACAATTTCTTCTCTAGATAATACTAGAGGCTAACAACATCAAGAATCTCAATAATCTTGGTTTAGAGTAACAGTCTAATATCTATCTCTATAACAAGTGGGTATCTTAAATAATAACCAATGAGAGGATAAGACAAAAATCAAGGACAGTAGAATTGTAGAGGGGATGTCAAGAACTTATCCTTTAAATTTAGGAGAAAACAAAGGTAAATTCACCTTCCCATCGTCCACTCAAAAATTGAAGGCCTAGCCCAAAATATAATAATTGGCCATTATTCTCACTTCCTCTCGCCCGTCTTTTTCTTCCTTGAAATCACTATCGCTGCTTCCACTTATTTTTCTTTATATAATGCACTTTTCAAACCTACTTTTATTGGAAAATTTCATTTAGTCCCTCAAGCTTTCTTTAATTATTCAATCATCCAATAAGACTTTCTTTATTGGAGCACCCAAATGAGATGGAGTCAACAGTAATTACTTAGCGAGCTGCTTTGGCCCGAGAATTGGTAAAGTCAACATTAAACTTTCCTTGGACATGCATAGCCATAGAGGCAATTTGTATATAGAAAACATTACAGGCCAACAACTATAACTTGATCTAAGACCTTGAGAATGATTAAAACCATCAGTAGGAAGACCAAATCTAATATTTTGGAGATCTGACGCACAAAAGATGACCATTTTCTATTTATGGTCTCCCATGCAAGAAATCAATTGGAGGTCTCATCTGGGATTTATTAGAAAATAACGAAAGACTTTTGCAGGTACTCCTCGATGAATCATATTAGTCCGTTCTTCAACTTTCCAATGTGAAGAACTGCATTAGGTCATAAATTTGCACGTTCCAAGTCTTTTCTAAATAGACAACAATCATTTACACAATTATCTTATTAGTAATTAAGTATTATTTTTTATCAATTGATGATGTAGAGTTTTTTATTTTTGAATTTAAAACAATATATCTAGAGTTGAAAATAATAAATAGATTTGGATGTATTTATTTCATTTGTTATTTAAAAAAATATATTTGTGGTAGACAAAAAATAATTTTCATTTTATTAAAAAATTAATTAGTGGTTTAATTGGATAAATTCAATTATTATATGAATACCAACTTATTATTTAAAATTGGTTACATTTTTATTATTATTTTTTGTTTGAAAGGGCCTTATTATTACTATACTCATAAAAGAAATTATAAATATAGTCATTTTTTCACTTATGGTAAATTATTTCATAGTTGAAAACAAATGATAACAAAGAAAAAAATGTTGTTCTACATTCTTAATGGCAAGATGCCTTTTAGAATGGTGCTGAAAATGAACTTTTTAACAACATGCTTAAATTGCATGTTATCATTTGTTCTATGAAATCTGCCACAATAAAAAAACTGTTTTAAAAATAATTTTCACAACGGACATTAAAGCATGTTATTGAAGGTAAACTTTAAGCAATTTTTAACAATACACGATCTTAGAACATTGTTAAATATAAGATTTTACAACACATATAACATGCATGTTGCTGAATTATTGTTGTTATATTTCTTTTTCTTGTAGTGGTTATGACACAAGACAGTCATTAAAAGTCAATATTTAATAACCCTTTTTACAAAGAACAGTCATGAAAAAATATTTTTTAAAAAACATTTTTTCCTTAATATTGAATTGAAATTAATGACTTTTTTTAAAATAACCACCATTAAAAATAAAAAATGACCCCTCTTTAATGTCATTGCCTAATATGACAATTGAAAACCATCGTCTTTGTTTGTTTAGAACAATCATTGTTTACTATTTTTGTAGTAGTGTCAACATACTATAAATTCTCCTCCTTGAATCTAATAATTCCTTAAATCAATCTATTAAAGCAAAATATTGCCTAGCTCCTCTTCGGTCTTTCAAAGAAAACAGAAAAGCACAAATTATGTGTGCTCCACCCGAAGGACACAAAACAGTACAAAGATCATAAATGTCAAGTAATTCTTTCCATAATAACACCACTCCTTTTATAGCTGTATATTATTATGTTTATCTTTAAACATGTGCTTTTTTTTTTAAACCCTCACAAGTTATTTTTTAAGATTATTCTAATGGCAGTATCTTTGAGTAGACAATTCAAAAACATTTATGTGCTTTATGAGTTTCGCTATATAAAGTAAAAGGAATTTAATAGGCTTTTGGTGATTTGATTTCATTATAAGGTCTTTTATCACCTCCACTCTCACCATAAAGTTACAGTATTTTTAAATTTTTTCTGAGATGTTAAAGCTTTCATTGTATTATCTTAGAATAAATATGCTTTGATTATGCCGTGGAGTTGAAACTCTTGGTTCATTTAGGTCAAGTATTATAGGAGTTCTTGAATAGATTTTACTTTATCATTCTTTTTATGTTATAAGGCTTAAACTTTTCTGACTAGGGTTGTAAATTTTGCTTCTAAATCATGATCTTCCCTAAGGTCATTGATTCCTACACTAAATGGAGATGGTTGTGGTTTGTTTGATAATTCAAAAGTTCCAACAGCATCATAATGCTGTGCATTTTCACCTAATTGGTCAAGGTAATCTAGTGCAACTTCAGGATTTTTATCTCTAAATTCACCATCAAACATCATTTCAATAACTTGTCTACTTTGCAGTATTAAGTCCTCGTAGAAATAAGTGACAATCACTAAGTTTTAAAGCCATGATGTGGAGATATATTAAGCAATTCTTTAAACCAATCCTAACTTTGGTACCATGTTTCTCCTTTTTTTTTAATAAAAAAATGATTTATCTTTTAAATAAATTAGTTCTATAAGGTAGAAAGAATTTTTTCAAAAATTGTTCTAGCATGTTATTCCAAGTTCCTATTGATCTAGATCTAAGGTTTTGTACCTAATTTTTAACTTTTATCTTTTAATGAAAAAGGAAAAAGCTTTAATTTAATTATGTTCAAGCTATAATTTTGGTCTATGTATGTATTACAAACTTCCTCAAAATCTCTTAAATGCAAGTATGGAATTTCGTATTCTAAACCATGAAATGTTGGTAAAAGTTAGATAATACCTGTTGTTGTGCAAATTTTATTGAACTCACAAGTGTACGAATCTATTGAAGTATAGATTAATGGTGACGAGTGTTGATCCCATGAGGAGGTGAATTTATATTATGTAGAGTTATTATTATTCTTTATTATTTAATGTGCTTGTTGTAAAATTTCTTAGTTTATTTTATTCTAAGATTGAAATTAAAATGGTGGGACTAAATTGAGAATTGATCAATGGAGTCTTAGGATTCACACTTAACATTTCACCATGGGCTTAATATTCCTTTTTAAGTTCCAATTAATTTATGAGGGGGGCATTTCCACTCCTCATAAACCTAACTCTAATAAATATGATATCAAGTGTTCATTATGCCAGGAAGAATAATCTTATGTTAAATGTTGTATCGAGAACACGTTGTGATAGAAAATAATAGTGTAACTGTCGACGATGTGGCAAGACTATCCATTAATTAACCTAGATAAATTTTATGTCAACAATGTGTCAAGACCTACCACATAAATTAGAGGGAGGTTTTTCTCGAATAAATCTAGTGTAAAGTACTCACCGTGCCAAATAGTAAAAATCTTGCATTAGGGAGCCAGTATACTAGTGCAATATCTAGACAAGATTATTATTATCTGTCTACAATGAGTCAAAAAAATTTAAATAAATTAGAGAAAGTAAAAATAAAATTACCAAATAAACCTATAGATCACGTTGAGTCTTCACCTTTAACTCAAGCTTGGAAATAAATTAACTACTCATTTTACCACTAGGGGTAAAATAGGAATCTTATTAAAATATATAGAAAATACAAGATGGAGAAGGAATTACAAAAACTAGAGCCCCGAAAATGGATTAAGGTTTCAAATTATGGGGGGAGCCCCTTATTTATAGATACAACGAGTGAATCATGGCCATCAAATGAAAACAATTCAGACGCCCAGGGTTGCGTCATGTGGCACTCTCTGATTGGTTGGAACATGTTATCAGGGCTGTCATTCTATGTATATGCATGTACGGTATGCACATATTTCAATCCACTAATATTCTGCCACGTCATCGGTAAACGTAAAAGTCAACAAGTATGATTTAGTGCATTGCATATATTGTAAGCTCATTTTTTGATCCAACAGACTTATGCCACATCATCATTCAATGACACGTCAACAGTTAACGACATGTCAGCAGTCAACACCACATCAGTAGGGCCCACCAAAATCTTAAAATTATAATTTTTCCCTTTATGTTTTTCCTAAGGTTTTCAGCTATTCTAAGTTTAAAAATCCTTTCTCATTTGCTGTCCAACTTCTCATTTATTAGGAAATATCTAAAATATCTCTAAAATACATAAAGTAATAAAAATACACATAAACATAGACAATTAAATATCAAAGGACTTAAAATACATAAAGGTGGAGATGTTAGCGAGACTTGGAGTGTAAAATGATGATTTTACCATTTATAAATATATACTCTCTAGGACTCAACACACCCCCCAACCAGCTTATTGCTAGTCCCTAGCAATTTAAGCGATAACAAAATTCAACTAACTTTTTTCAAAGGCAATTATGTTTACTTTTTCACTTAGATTAATGACAATAATCAAATAAAAGCATAAGTACTATCTCCAGCCTAAAGATATATCACTCTCACATCAACCATCCACATGAGTCAGTCAAGAAAACACATGCAAACTAATTGATTATCAAAGCTACATTAATTAAGTCACTTTAAAGTGTGATATGTCAACCTCAAAATCTCACAGGTTAGAGTGACACTCTCAAAAGAAAATAAACCCAAGAAAAACAGTCACTCTAAAAATAATAACTTGAGAAAAATTAATGAATGGTAATATCACACACTCCGACCAAGAATAATGCCCACAACTTAACATATAATATGACACCAAATAAAATGAAATGATAGTCAAAATTACTTTTTTTTTATATATGTATTACTATATCATTTTAGTCCATATTATTAGCTTCTACTTCAGACTATAGATCCCTAAAATCAAGAAAGACTTTTATTAGTATGTAATGCAGGTTAAGGGTATAGTTAACAAAAAAGGGACAATAAGAAAAACAAAGTTTTGTTTGAGAAAAAAAAATAGAGATCTTTTGGAAATTATAAGGTGCAATTCATTTATTATTATGATTATTGTTATTTTTTTCCTTTTTTATTTTTTTTTCAATTGCACATCTTTTTTCTCTTTCATATATATATATATATATATATATAGCACCAAATTTATTTTTTAAATAATCATCTTAAATTTTCTGAATCATGAGTAAGTGATGGAACACATAAAACACAGGGCACTACTCTAAAGTGGAGTAGAACAGGACGACGAGTTATCAAAGAGAGCACAATTGTTTTTTATTTATTTTATCTAGGCTCAAAAGGGCTAACTATGGATATTTTATAAAAGGGATGACTGAAAAAGGATCAAACGAATCAAAGATGACTTTTTCATCATCTTTTAGGGCTGTAAATAGTCTTCCATTTTTACTAGCTCAATGGACTTTTAGATGTAGTGACAATTTTTTTTTTAAATGTTTGACTCAAAGGAAAATATAGAGATCATGTATAGTAAATTGCTAAGTTGTATGAAAAATGGGCAAAAAGGTTACTCTCCAAGAAAGATGATAGCCTCAAAAACTCACTTGGAATTTATTAGGACATGTGCATTCTTTCAAGTACCTTAACTAATTTTACTCGTCAGCTCGCTCAATTTACATTTGTCATCAATATTAGCATGCAAAGTAGCAACTATGATGTTACATAACTCAAGATCAAAGGTAATACAAATACAAGAATTTGAAAGTCATCATGTCATCCAATATCAAAAGATTACATAAAATGCCTAATTTTTTTAATTTATTTTTTTATTTTTTATTTTTTTAACTCCAAGACTAAGAAGATGCGTTTCTAGAGTCACTACATTCTATATTCAGCCATGTATGATGCAAAACTTAAGCCAAAGTTAGTTCCTATAACAAAGATTGGTAAAAACTTCTCCAAGATTAAGACATTCCATAATCATCAACTATTCCCTCTCTTTAACCAAAATGAGACATTATCCTCAATGTTTTAAAGGAAAGAAATAGGGTTTAGAAGACATCACCTGAGTGCTGCAACAAGAAATGAAAGAAAACATTTATAGATGGAGAGTTAAATTTAATTTATGCTTCTTACTACTGTTGCTACCATCACCAGTCAACCAATCCAATGAAGAGGTCCTAGGATCTAACTCTAGTTTATAAGCTTGTAAAAGATCAAGTAACTCGTTAGCAGTAGGGGCACAAATAAAAATTTTGTTTATTGTGAAAGGAATGAAATGATTTTTTATTGCATGGTTAGGAAATGCAAGTAAGCCATCATAAAAGTTATTAACATTTAACAAACCGATGGTTTTTTTATAAATGTTTAGATTGGCCCAAGATGCAAATGTAAATAATGCCTCTAAAGTTGTAAGATCACCGAGCAAGAAAATGAAAACTTCAGCATGTTGTAGTATTCCAGATAGTCTTTCTTGCATGGTGGAGACAACTAACTCCTTTCCAATTAGTGGGCCGGCCATGCTTATAAGAGGTTTTAAGTCTTTCGAAATGATGCCTAGCACGTGGCTTCCTCTATTATAGGCAGCTTCTACAATAAGCTTTGATAACCCTCGATCAACTCCTCCATATATTAAGTGTATTTTCCATCTGCTAGGACTCAACAAAGATCTATGGCTGCCTCAATAAACTCTTTATACTTTCCATACTAAAACCTATAAACCACACAAATATTCTTAAATTGTCTAATTAAAGGTATAAAAAAACAACGTATGAATGTTTAACAAAATAAGCTCATATTTAAAGATCTTGGTAACAACCATAATGATACACATCTATAAAAAAAAGTGGTACGTTTTTCAAATGACGCATGAAGTTTGTGGCTTTAAAGTAAAAAGTAAAAAGTGAGTAATAAGAAAAGATAAAACAATAATACAAATGATAAAATAATAGTAAATAAAAAGGATATGTATTGGTAGTTGTGATTTTGGCTTACATCTTCCTCTTATTTTACGTCCAGAAATGGCTTGAATGCTCTTTATGGGTTAAGGATAGGCTTCCCATGCAATTTCTTATAAACGGGCAAATAGGGTCGTTTATAGTTAGATTCCGGAGACTATATCTTACATGTTCTTTCTAGAATAATGGCCATAACTAGAAAATTTCTCTCTATACGTATCCACTGGGATACGTTTCAAGAGACAAAAGGATATTATCTAATGACTATTTATTCAAGCCATCTTTATTGAATTGAATCTTGTCTTCCCTGTTATCAGACATCATTTCTAAAATACATGTCTTTTTCTTGCATTCTATTTTGGCACACTTATGACAAGCAACTGGAAGTCGTCGAGCTCTTCATTTTCATGAGTAGTTTCCTTTACTAGAATCTGTCATATATGCAATAAATTTATGAGGTATCTCACCTGTCAATCGTAATTTGGCTTCAATTAACCATCAGATGTCAAAACGGATGTTATTTCTCATAAGTAATCACATGTGTTCAGACCAACCTGTATAAATTGTAAGAAGGGCATTCTGAGGAAGTGAAGAAAATCGTTTATGAAGCTTTGCCAAAATTGTGTTTTTATCCATTTTGTCTCCTCAGAATATCAGTTATTATGGAAAACTGAAGTAAATTACTTTGATTGTCACGGAGTACCGTTATCCGCCACTTAACTGGGTTAACAGACTAAAACACACTTAAATAAAGTAAAGCCTGCGAAATCAAGCAACACGTGAAAGAAATAAAAGAAAATAAAAAACACACAACGTAAAAGAAATAAAATGCGTATAAACAAACAAACACTTACAAACGTCCTCGTATTGAATTTATCTCAAGTTCTAATTGGATTTTATAGATACCACCTTTAATTTCCTTAAGTTGTCTTTCTAAGTCTTCAAAGTGGGATACTAATGTTGGTGGTCGAAGGTCCGAAACAGGATGTAATTAACAAACTCAGAGCAAGCCGTTTATATGACTCTTCATACGTAAAAGTCGCTTAAGTTAGACGAAGAGGATCTTTCTGATTGAGGTATTCATGATAAGTAACGAAAGAAAATATGACTAGTAATCAAACACACTTTAACAAAAAATAAATAATAATGAACAAATTAAATAGTAAAATGAGATGATAAAAAGAAATTAAATCAAAGAAAAGAAATGGAAAGGTCTCAATTCAAATCTTGTGGGCCACTCAAATTGATTTTGGTGTCTTCGTCATGTGGTTAGTACTCTAGGTATGGCTTTAATATTTGACCATTAACTTTGAAAATGACACCGGTTTTTGCATCCTTAATTTCAATTGCTCCATATGGAAAAACAACATGAACAATAAAGGGTCTAGACCATCGAGAGCGTAACTTACTTGGGAACAGATGCAATCGAGAATTAAATAAAAGCACTTTCTGACCTGGGGTAAAAGATTTTCTTATAATTTTCTTGTCATGAAAGACTTTCATTTGGTGTTTGTAAATCTTAGCATTTTTGTACGTTTCATTGAGAATTTCCTAAAGTTCTAACAGCAGTAATCTTCTTTCTAAGCTAGCTTGCTGCATGTTAAAGTTAAATTTCTTGATGGCCCAATATGCACGATGCTTGAGTTCAACAGGTAAGTGACAAGCTTTCCCATACACTAATCTTTAGGGTGACATCCCAATCGTGGTTTTAAAAGATGTACGATATGCCCATAATCTATTATCAAGTCTCAATGACTAATCTTTTCTATCTGACCTCACTGTCTTTTCTAATATAAGCTTTATTTCCCTGTTGGAAATCTCTACTTGGCCACTAGCTTGTGGATGATAAGGGGTAGCTACTTTATGAGTGATGGAATACTTTGCCAAAAGAGCTTTGAATGGTTTGTTACAAAAGTGGGCACCACCATCACTGATTATTGCTTAAGGGAATCTAAAGCGTGAAATAATATTGCTTTCTAAAAACCCAATTAGTACCTTATGGTCATTGGTTCTGCACGAAATGGCTTCTACCCACTTAGATACTTAATCGACAGCAACTAATATGTACTGATGACCAAAAGAATGAGGGAATGGCCCCATGAAATCGATGACCCGCACATAAAAAATTTTTAACTACTAGAATAGGATTTAATAGCATTATATTCCTTCGTGTAATGCTTCCCATACGTTGACATCTGTTAGATGAAGAACAAAAAGTGTAAGTATCTTAAAATAAAGTTGGCCAATAGAAACTAAATTGTAAAATTTTAGTAACTGTTTTCTTAGCACTAAAATGGCCTCCACACGCTTGTTCATGGATGAATGAAGGACGTTTTGAAATTCATTTTCTAGGACACATCTTTTGATAATTTGATCCACATAATACTTGAACAGATAAGGATCATCCCAAAAGAAATTTTTTATTTCCACAAAAAATTTGGCTTTGTCCTGCTTGGTCTAATGCTCTGGAAGTTGGCCTCTAACAAAATAATAAACTATATCAGTATACTATAGTAATAATTCTACACTCATCAATTATTCATCTGGAAATGATTCATTTAATAGTAATGATCTGTAATTGCATTAAAATTGAGGCAAGATAAATGATCTGCCACCACATTTTCCGTGCCTTTCTTATCTTTGAACTCAAGGTCAAATTCCTGCAAAAGTAACACCTAACGAATTTGTCTAGCTTTTGCATCTTTCTTTGAAAGAAGATATTTAAGAGCAACGTGATCAGTGAACACAATTATTTTACATCTAATGAGATAAGATCAAAATTTTTCTAAGGCAAACACTACTACTAGCATTTTTTTTTTCAATGGTTGAGTAGTTCAATTGTCCATCATTTAATGTCATAATAGCATAGTAAATGACATGGGGAATTTGGTCAATTTTTTGCCCTAATACTGTTCCTACTACATAATCAGATGCATCACACATGAGCTCAAAAGGTAAATTCCAATTTAGGGGCTGAATGATGGGTGATGATGTTAAAAATTGTTTTAGTTTTTCAAATGCCTCAAGACATAAATCATCAAAGACAAAAGGTACATCCTTAACAAATAGATTGCATAAGGGTTTACAAACTTTGCTAAAATCTTTAATGACACGTCTATAAAAGCCAACAAGCCTATGGAAAGATCTTACTTCTCTGACTGTTTTAGGTAGAGGAAGATTAGAAATGAGATCCACCTTGGCTTTGTCAACCTCACTACCTTTGCTTGAAATAATGTGACCGAGAACAATACCTTGTTTTACCATAAAATGAACCTTTTCCCAATTCAAGACCAAATTCTTTTCTATACATCTTTGCAAAACTAGTTTTAGATGATGTAAACATTGATAAAATGAATTACCAAAAATAGAAAAGTCATCCATAAAGACTTCAAGGAAGCGTTCAACTATATCAGAAAAATTCTTAACATACATCGTTGAAATGTGGCAGTTGTATTAAATAATCCAAATGGCATTCTCCTATATGCGAAAGTACCGAAAGGGCAAGTGAAAGTGGTCTTCTATTAATTTTTTGGTGCTATGGGAATCTGGTTGTATCCGGAGTAGCCATCTAAAAAGTAATTAATTCATGACCTGCTAAATTATCAAGCATTTGATCAATAAATGGTAAAGAAAAATGGTCTTTATATGGGATAGAATTTAACTTTCTGTAATCAATGCATAAGCGCCACCTTATAGTTACTCTAGTGGATATCAATTTATTATCAGTGTTAGTAACTACTGTGACTCCTAACTTTTTTTGAACAACTTGTACAGGACTGACCCATGAACTATTAGAAATAGGATAAATGATACCTGCATTTAATAGTTTGAGAACTTCTGTTTTAATAACTTCATTAATGTTAGGGTTCAATCGACGTTGCATTTTCTTAGTAGATTTAGCATTTTCATTAAGATGAATGTAATGCATGCTGTCCACTGGGTTTATACCTTTTATATTTGATATGGTCCATCCTAATGCTTTCTTGTGTTTTCGTAAAACTTCTAAGAACTTACTTTTTTGTTTGTCATTTAGGGAGGATGAAATGATTACTGGGTGCTTTCTTCTCCTAAGAATGCATATTCCAAAGTGTTGGGTAGCGGTTTGAGCTTGAGTTTTGGTGGTGATTCTGATGATGGGATAAATTTCTTCCCTGATGGTACTAGTTATTCAATTCTTAAACTCCATTTGTTGATGTCCATAGATGGTACTGAATCAAGTAAGGTATTGACCTCATTGACTGATCTGTCAATATCAAAATTCAAACCAAAGTGAGTTAAATATATTTGTAAAGGGTCATTACTAAGGTTAAAAGGAATAGTATAATCAACTAATTCTTCTATTAAATCCACATCAACAATTCCATCATCTTCATTTTGAGGTTGTTTGGCAATGTTAAAGATATTCAATTCCATAGTCATGTTGCCAAATGACAACTTTATATTTTCGGTCCTACATTGAATGTGAGCATCAGCAGTTGCCAAGAAAGGTCCTCTTAGGATAATAGGGTATGCTTCTTTAAATCTTGCACTGGTTGAGTATCAATCACAATAAAATCAATAGGAAAATAAAACTTGTCTACTGGATAAGCATGTTCTCCACAATACCACGAGATATTTTCATAGTCCGATCTGTAAGTTGTAACGCAACTGAAGTTGGGTGTAATTCTCCCAATCCAAGTTTCACAAATACTGAGTGCAGCAAAAGATTTACACTAGCTCCTAAATCCAACTAAGCATTCTCAAATATATAGTTATTAATTCTATATGATATAATAGGGGATCTTGGTTTTTTAAATTTTGGTGGAATTTTTTGTTGGAGTATGAAACTAATGTTTTTAGTTAAAAATACCTTCTTTTGAGCATGAATACTTCTTTTTTTAGTGCATAGGTCTTTAAGAAACTTGGCATAAGAGGGTACTTGCTTTATAGCATCAAGCAAAGAAATTTTAACACTTACTTGTTTAAAGATCTCCAAAATCTCACCTTTAGAATTTCTTTTCTTCGCTTTAACTAACCTCTGAGGGAATGGAGCTTTGGGCACATATTCTCGTGAACAACTTTCTTCTTTCTCCTTTGATAAATCCTCAAAATCTAAAGGCACAACTTGATTCGTCTTTTTCACTGGCATCTCCACTTTGTTGTCAATTTTTTTGCCTTTTCGTAAGGTCATGACATCTTTGACCTCTTCATGATGATGGGGTGAATTGGTACTTACTTCATGCACTCCTTTAGGATTAGGCACTGGCTGACTTAGGAACGTGCCTTTCTTTATTAAGTTTTGAACTGAAGAAGCAAGCTGACCTACCATTCTTTCTAAGTTTGAAATCAACTGGGCTTGTGAATTGAAGCCTGTTCTCATCTCATTCTGCAGTTCATCAATGATGTGATTTTGTTGATCTATTGTGGAGTGAGTAAAATTCTTGAAATTTGGGAACGCTTCCTCCCATGGTCTGGGTTGAGAGTAATTTTGGTTTTGATTGTATAGTCTGAATGATTGTTAAGAGACTTAAGGAGCTTGAGGAGCAGGTTGCATTGATAGAGTTGGAACTTTTGCTCTGTTATGTTGGAATCCTTGAGATCATGAAAAATTGGAATGGTCTCTCCACCCAGGATTATAAGTATTGGAGTAAGGATTGTAGTTTAACTGCTTTCCCATCACACCAATTGCATTGACTTAATCTGGGTATGAGTCATGATCAGGTTAATTAGAGGCATGTGATTCTGTTATTTTACAGCCGTCAAAGATGTTATTTGGAAAGAAAAACCTTCAACTACTTCTTTGGCTTCCTTGATTTCTGATCTTGACTCACCAATATAAACTTCATTACTCCTTTGATTTTTCTCACATTTCTAAATGATCTGCTTGTTGGGAATTATCTACTTGTCGTTGAAAGAAAACCCAAATCTCCAATGCACTTTTCAACATCAACTCTCCTCCACTTGTTGCTATTAGAATTCCTGCACATGTGGAAATAGTCCCTCAAAAAATTATTGGCATTGGTGCCATTTCTCGTACCATGATGTGGACACTTCAAGAGTAGCCCATTGAATCGCTCTCATGCTTCGATAAACTGGTCGTCTTCTTTTTGGGTAAACTCCTAGCAGCTACATTTGGGTATCTTATGTATAATATGCTCAAATTAGCTAAGAGACTAAAGTAGTCCTTAAATGGCCTCTCCTCTGGTGCTTGTGGTTGTTGTTGTAAATCCATTTTAATTTAATTCATAATTTCCACTTGCGATGCAATATGTTTATGTGTACGATGTGTTTTCTCTAGCTCAAGGTTTATGGGTTCTAAATTATGTGATAGTGACCTTCGACCATGCATGCAAAGAACACGTACAAAAGCAAAATTGAAAATAAGGAAAAGAGAAATTATGATACTAACCTTACTAACCTTATCGCGCTTGATACAAACATTCAAGTGCTATGGACGTGCAATAAGAAAAAAACGTGAAATAAAATAATTAAATTAAATTGAAATAAACTGAAATTAAAATAAACTAATAGGCGGTTAAACCGGCCATATATATTAACAAGCTCAATGTAAAATTACAAAGAAAAATAAAATGAAAATTAAATTACAAAAATTAAAAGAAAATAAATTAACTTAAAATAAATCAACTAAAATTAAAATAACTTATAGGCAGCTAAACCGGCCATATATAAAGAAAATTACAAGAAAATAAAATACAAAAAGATATTTACATAAGAAAATTAACTCTATAAATTGAAATGACTTACCTCCTCGGCAACCGCGCCAAAAACTTGTTGTGCAAATTTTATTGAACTCGCAAGCATACAAATCTATTGAAGTATAGATTAACGGTGATGAGTGTTGATTCTACGAAGAGGTGGATTTTAATTATGTAGAGTTATTATTATTCTTTATTATTTAATGTGCTTGTTGAAAAATTTCCTAGTTTATTTTATCCTAAGATTGAAATTAAAATGGTGGGACTAAATTGGGTATTGATCAATGGTAGGATTCACACTCAACATTTCACCATGGGCTTTAATATTCTTTTTTTAGTTCCAATTAATTTATGAGAGGATATTTTCACTCCTCATAAACCTAACTCTAATAAATATGACATCAAGCGCTTACTGTGCCAAGAATAATAATCTTATGTTAAATGTGGTATCAAGAACACATTGTGCCAGGTAATAATAGTGTAACTATCAACAAGATGGCAAGACTATCCACTAATTAACCTAGATAAATTTTATTTCAACAATGAGTCAAGACTTACCACATAAATTAGAGGGAGGTTTTTCTCTAATAAATCTAGTGTAAAGTACTCACCATGTCGAATAGTAATAATCTTGCACTAGGGAGCTAGTATACCAGTGCAATATCTAGATAAGATTATTACTATCTGTCTACGATGAATTAAAAGAATTAAATAAATTAGAGAAAGTAAAAATAAACTTACTAAATTAAGTCCATAGATCATGTTGAGGCTTCACCTTTAACACAAACTTGGAAATAAATTAGCTACTCATTTTATAACTAGGGGTAAAATAAAAAATTTATTAAAATACATTGAAAATACAAGATGAAAAAGGAATTATAGAAACTAGAGCCCAAAAATGGATTAAGGGGTGTCAAATTAGGAGGGGAGCCCCCTATTTATAGATACAACGAGTAAATCATGACCATCGGATGAAAATAATTCGGACGCTCATGATTGTGCCACTTGGCACTCTCTGATTGGTTGGAACACGTTACCAGGGCTGTCACTCCATGTATATGCATGTACGGTATACGCGCTTTTTGGTCTACTAATATTCTGCCATGTCATCGGTCAATGCAAAGTCAATAAGTATGATTCAGTGCATTGCATGTATTGTAAGCTCATTTTTTGGTCCAATATACTTCTACCACATCATCCGTCAATGCCACATCATCGATCAATGACACATCAGCAGTCAATGCCATGTCAACAGCCAATGCCATGTCAGCAAGGCCCACCAAAATCTTAAAACTATGATTTTGCCCTTGATATCTTTCCTAATGTTTCAGCTGTTCTGAGTTCAAAAATGCTGTCCGTTTTGCTGTCCGACTTCTCGTTTATTAGGAAATAACTAAAATACCCCTAAAATACATAAAGTATTAAAAAATATATATAAACATAGATAATTAAATATCAAATGACTTAAAATATATAAAGGTGGAGATGTTAGTAAGACTTGAAGTGTAAAATGATGATTTTATCTTTTATAAATATATACTATCTAGGACTCAACACCTGGTTTAAAGTTAAATTGAGATATTTTTTTAGGGAATACAATACATAAGGGTGCTCCAGTTCTGATTGGATTCATGTAGTCCCCCAATGTTCTTGGTTGATTCTGATCATTGGCATCTTGTTAAGAATGATTGTCTTCTTTATCAATTTGACAATTAATTTGGCCAAAAATATTTTCTCCTTAGATCTCTTCCATAATTCGTGGTGGTGATTAAGATCTACAAATTAACTTGCTACTTAAAGTTCGAGACTAATGTCTCATAAAATGATTATGATTATGTTACAATGATAATATAGAAACAAATGAGTAGTGTATTAAAAATGAAAGCTACAAAAAAACTAAAAATTAAATAAAAGGTAATATAAATGTACAAAAAAAAGCAAACTAGAAACTAAATGTACAATAAAAATAAATGTACAAAAAAAAAAATATTGAAAATTAAATAAATAAAAATTAAATAATAATTTAGGTGGTAGAACAAACCATATAAAAAAATAAATACTAAAAGTAAATCCCAGAAAATTAAAAGTACATGTTCATTTAGTCCAATAGTCCAAATTAAGTCCAAATATATAAGCAATTATAATCTATAGGTCTGATTTTAATTAAGTATTTTTTTTATAATTTTAGAAGTTTAGAATAAAGCCAGTGATGATTCTGAAAAGTTTTGTGGGCAGAGTAGTATTTAAAGAAAAATAAGAAAAGGCAAATGAATATTTATAGAAAGTGAAAAGGAGGAAAATGAAAAAAAAATAAAATAAATACTTTCTCTCATAACAGCGCCAAAAACTTAACACGACTTAAAAATATTTTATAACTTCCAAGTATAAGAGTGTCTTGTTATAATATAGCTCGGTAAGTCGGAGTTTAATTTACAGAAAAATTTTTTGCATTGTTTATTGTGCTTTATCTAAGAAAAAAATTAAATTAAAATATTAAACTTAATTTGAGTAAAAGTATGTAATTAAATTAGTTAGGGTTATAAATCCCCTCTTAATAGTAAAACATAATTTAATAAATTCTTTTTATCATATTTTTTATTACCCAAAAGATTAATTGTATAAATTATTATTATTTTCCCATTAATTTTGTTATGAATTAAGTACTTAGTGTGCAAAAATTTAATTTATCTATAATAAATCAAAATATCATTTTACCATAGTTTATACTAAGATATTAAGAATTTATTATGCCAAACACTCTTGTTTGTCTACAACAAATCAAAATTTTCAAATATAAAATATGGATAATATTAATTAAAAAATAACTTAATTTATATAATTAAAAATAGAATTTAATTAAATCATTTTTTCCCACTAAGAGTTTCATCTTACCATAACTTATTATTATTTGGCCTAGCATAATTGAAATAAAAATAATTATTAATATTAAATTATACAAAAAAGTAAAAATAACTAAAATTAAAAATAAAACTAAATTTATTTATTAATTTACTAAAAATTACGAAGAGAGATGAGAAGAATAAATTGGGAAGAAAGAAGAGAAGAATGAGGCGTAAAGAGATTTGTTTATCCTTCTTTCTATTTATACTAATTTATGATTAATTCACACCACACACATAAATAAAGCTAATTAAATCATAGCATTACATTTGTCCCACTAATCAAACATAAACACAACCCAATCCACTCAAGCATTTTCACTTATAATTACTATATCTAACATGGTAAAAACTTATAATTTTATAATTACCACACTTAACATGATAAAATTGATAATTTTACAACAAAAATCAAAGATCCTCTTCGACAATTGCTTAATATTTCAAACCACTGGTATCTATGCGTTAATTTGTTACGAGTCTCAAATTGCTTGAAATTATTATTTTTACCTAATAAACACATAAAAAAACACAAAATCAAATATTTAAAAACATAGTTAGAAATTCATAATATATTATATAATTACAACTATAAATTATAATAAAAGCACAAAATAACATTTTTATTCCTTAGAAAACCTACAATTTTTAATACTAATCAATAAAGTATACAAATAATAAGTAAACTTAAGCAATATATAAGTGCATATGATTTGCTCATAGCTCTTCCAATGAAATCAATGATTGACAATCATCGAGATCAATATGTAATTTAGTTGGATGCTTATATACCTCATTATCCAACTAATAAGGCAAGTAATAACCCATTTGTGGCAAGTTTTTTTCACAAAGATAGCCAAACATTACTAGCCCAGGAACTTGGTTCATATGTACAACGTGATATTTCCTTATTCCTCTTTTTGGTAATGATTCAATCGCACTATCTTTCCTATTTGGTTTTGTAGTGGTTTCTCTTGAGGCTTCTTTAGTGATTCCTTCTTCTTTCTTGGTGATTACCTCTTACAAGCAATCATTTCTTCATCTTCATCTTTAAATTAATCTTTCATTGTTTGCTTATTTGATGAAAAGTTTAAACTTCCAACATCTGAATGATTAGGTTGCTTTTTAATCTTCTTCTTAATATCACTCAACTCAGCTTCTTATTTATCTAACTTCTCTATTATGTTCAGTCTCTCTTGCTGCATCTGAAATGAATTATTTAGGATGTCAAAGTACATTTTAGGCAATATAAATTTCCCAACACACTGCATATATCTAGAAGTGGTAGGCCTTTCAATTGAATGTGCAAGAATATCATTTTGTGCATTAGCCTTGAATTCTCCTCTTTTAGCTTTATTCTCCAGTGCATCTTAAAAATAAAATAGTCAAAATGATGACATCAAATTATTTCCAATAAAGCCCGATAATAAAATAAAAAAAAGACTTGCAAGTACTTACAATCTTCTCCATGCCAAACCCGTGTTTTGTATGACATGTCAAAATCCAAAATAATTAAATGATTTTTCGCTTCCTTAGGATCATGAAATGCTAATTAATTAAATAATTTTTCACTCGCTAGACAATCTATCATATTCAAGCTAAACTTTATCGATTTTTTTTTATTAATACCTGACTTATGATTGAGACAAAATTCAACATAATGTAGTAATGGGCAGCGATGAAAAACAATTTCCATTGTCATCATGTGCAATGAATATAGCTTCACCCACATGCTATCATCATTTAGTAAATCCACAAACTAACAATATCCTAGATAATTTGGCCCACATACGTTTGACATTTACTAATATATATATATATATATATATATAAATACACACACACTAACAATTAAGCATTGGACCATAGTTTGGAATTCATTCCAATAAACAACATTTAGTTAATGAAAAATGTTATATCATGAAGCAAAATTAGTTCCACAAAGAACCCATCACTTGTAGAATCAGGATTGGTTTGTATATAGTATAACCCACCAAAATGATTAACATGCAATGATATATCATACCCTTGATTTGAATGTATAATCCAATTATAATATGATATAATCCAATCAAATTCACTAGCTTATAAAAAAAATTAAGAACCTAATTAACTAAATGGATCATTTGAATTATTGAAGCCAAAGATATACTTCTAACTTATTCTAAAAAAATAAAATAAAATATCTACATGAATCTTAATTAGTCAAAGATCTACTTCTTCTATTTAACATAAAATAATAATATTCCCTTGATCATTCATTTTGAATGATTTTTTTTTGGTTATTTACATGTATAAAATGTAGCTCGTGGAAAATATAAATTGTACCTTAATTTAATGAATATTGGAATATGATATCAGGCAATTAGATATAGTGCCAAACTATAATTAAGATATATATGATACACATTCATGCTTCACGTGGTATTCATTAGAGTTATATATGATAATGAGGACACATTGAGACTAGTGTTGGAAAAATATGCTCTTTAAAGCATATTTATATATTTATTGTAATAAATATATTTCTAATCAATAAAATAAATAAGGTATTTTATTCATGTGTCTTTATTGCATTAATATTTTGAGTAAAGTCTATTTAATCATATTATATATATTTATGCGATCACCATGTGGATTCACAGAAGACATAAATACAAGTTATCTTATGATTAAATAAATTAAGTTTGCAGTTGATAAATAAAGTTAGACACTTTATTTAGGTATAAACTGTAATAAATTCATTGAGTGACTTGTCTTAATCATGTATGAATTTATTGATGTAATATGACTACATTGAACTGGATCACATATGAGATTTAATTAATATAGTAATAACTGTCAAACTTATTAAATCTCATTGGCATTGATTTACTGTAATCTTCATCTTGAGTTAGTTATAATTTGATGATTGTAGTTGTTATTTCATTTGAGTTACCAATGGACATGACATACACATGTAGTCAAGATTACCCGGTATCTTGGTAGGAACAATTACAAGTATTGAATTTATAGATTAACAATATAGAATTTGTACAACACTTCTCTTGATGGATTTTCAATACTTGATCATAGAATTCTCTGGGCAGACTGTGTCAACATAAATAAGTATGTTCAAAATGATCATTAGAAAAAACCAATAAATATCAAGGAACAAGATGTAATTAAATTGATTGGACAGTTGAGATATCAATTTAATTAACGATGTGGTACAAAGGATTGTGCAGTAAAGAAATCAATGTGGCTTAGGCGAATTATAATTCGAGCATACAATTATGGAGGTCAATACCAATCTTATAGTAGAGTAGAGTTGGAATTAAATAATTATATTTATTTAGTTACAAATTTAATTATTGTAATTACTATTATATGTTCCCAAATGATCCCTGGGTTACCTCATTTTTTACAACACCATCATTGTATTCAAAAGCAAGAAAACTGGCGTATTAGGCAAAAATTATAATTATAATATTTGTTAAGGCCTAGTATATTATATTCAAGTGTGAAAAGGTACTTGTGATATTTTACAAGTTAGTCCTCTAGTCAGTAACACATTCTCTCCTGGAGAGATAGTATTTAATTTAAATATTTAAATTAAAAGATGAATCCTATTTTAAATTAAAATAGGAATTCTAATCCTAACATACTAGCGTTTTTCATAAGATATTATAAAAGGGGAAACGAGATTTGAATTCCAGGGCCTTTTGAGAAAGAAATACATAAGACATCTAAGAGACGCCAATTGTAATTAGGAGTGATGAAACAGACACCCACACATCCAGTGTTGATCAATCTTGAGTAATAGCCTGTAAGATCGTTAGGAGACGGATTTACAACTTTCAATTGATTCATCTTCTCATAACATCAAGGTACGAATTTCTAGATTACTTAATTCTTATATGTTGTATGAGATCGGTCCTAAAAGATTTTAATTAAAAATTGAAAACCTGATTTTATCTCATCAACCAGTGCAGGTATGTGCTTTATTGCTTCAGCTCGATTTTCCAGAAATATCAACGAAGACGAATAGATAAAAAATACTAATTCTCTGGCCTTACTGTAAGCTTTAAAAATTTAAAAAACTATAATTATTATAATACACATTCCTTGTGTTTAATAATTCAAACTCACTAATTTTGCTGTCCAAACTACAATTAATATAATACACATTCCTTAAAGATAGTAGCCCCAGCAACTAGAAGACAATAGCTGCAGTAACTCGAAGATAGTAGCTGCATCAACTCCAAGACAGGAGCAGTAACTCAAAGTTGAAGAAGATCAGCAGCAGCAGTAGTGGAAGATTGATAGCAGCAGCTTGAATTTAAAGAAGATCGGTAGTAACAATGACTCAAAGATCGGTAGTAGCCGCAGCTTGAGGAAGATCAACAGCAGCAGCAGTATAAACATCAATAGCAACAACTTTCGGTAATAGTAGTAGATTGAGGAAGATTATCAGCATTAGCAGCAGCTTAAATTTAAAGAAGATCGACAGTAACAATGCCTTAAAGATTGGTAATAGCAGCAGCTTGAAGATCGGCAGCAGCAGTAGTGGAAGATTGATAGCAGCAGCTTGAATTTAAAGAAGATCAACAGTAACAATGACTCAAAGGTCGGTAGTAGCAGCAGCAGCATAAACATCACTAGCAGCAACTCTTGGCAATAGTAGTAGCTTGAGGAAGATTATCAGCAGTAGTAACTGCTCGAAGATCAATAGCAGCAGCAACTCTCGGCAGTGAAAGTAGATAGTAGCACAGCAGATCAAACTCAAAAAATATAGTAGCAGTAGCTTGAACCTAAACTCTAAAATCTAAATTAAAAAAGATATTAGTTGTAGCTTGAAGTTGAAGAAGGCAACAGCCTAACGACAATAATAATTAAGCTGAGAAACAAAGGGTGAAATTCTAACTAAGCAATCTAGGAAGGGGTGAATTAGGTTTATAAATATTTAGCTAAATAAAAATAAAATTACAAAGTAATTCAATCTAATACCTCGAAAGTTTCAATGATAGAAATGATAATAGTAAATATAGAGAGTTAAGGTAGAAGAGTGTAAACACAATATTGTTACATGATTCGGCAACCTCAACCTACATCCACTTCTATAAGCTAGTCCACTTCTATAAGCTAACCAAGCTTGAGGATTCTACCAATTAAGCTTTTACAACTCAAGGTTTTAAAATCTTGCAATTGATTTCCAATGTGTCAATAAAACTTTTAAAATCTAAGATGACCTTCCAAAATCAAACAACATTTTAATCCTTATATAAGTGGTTTTTCATTAATGTTAGTAATTTTTTTATTGTTTCTAGAACTTTAAACATATTTAAAACAATGTACAACTTAAATTGTTTTTCCTAATTTTAGAGGCTCCAACATTCTTAACTATAACACATATATTTTGTTGTCATCAAAATCAATATTATAAGTATATTCATACCAACGATCTCCCTCTTTTTTATGATGACAAACCTTACATGTATTCATAATGTGAATGATTCAAAAAAAAAAAATATTAGCTCCCTCTAAGTATTTTACAAGTTTTAAAAGTGCTAATATAACATGTTATACCGATTTTAACTAATTTACAAAAAAAAAAATGACATCCCCTTTTTTGTGTGTGTGTGTGTATACATCAATTTTAACAAAAAATTCTCTTAACTAGTTAAAATTTATATATTGTTCTCTCCCTCCATCACTAAAAAGAAAAAAATATTTGTAATGAGAAAGAAATGTATGGGAGAAGCAAGAGAAATATAACATTTTACCATCATGGGAAGTGTTGTACAAACGTCAAAAATTTGTAACAGAGGCTCCCCCTATCAACAAGCTTAATCTTAAGAAAAGTTTAGCAATCATCAATCCAACAATGTCATAGAAACCAATCATTTAAATAAACAATATAATTAAAATATATAATCAAATCATCAATCACAAAATCAATCACTAAACACATGAAATCATCAATACCACAACTCAAATATATATAATATAATTGAAATGTCATAACAAAATAATGAAATGATGCAGCAAAGATGTTTGTGCAAAATGGAAATATAGAAACGCTAAATGTAATGGAGATTAAGGAGGTGGAACATGGAGGGCCGAGAAGAGAAGCTACTGGTCATCTATAATCTACTGGTACTGCTTAAGGATTCGATGCTCTTAAAACTAGAAGGCAGTGAACTAAGTCTAAGACTGAAGCTGGAAAGCAACAAACTGAGACTAAAATTGAATCTGTTGCTCAGAAAGAGATATAATCTCATCTAATAATTGTTATATAAAACCCTTAGAAATTGGAGGCTCATCAGTATACAAATCGTGATACTTAAAAGTACGAGCTGCTGAGGTGTCGGCCCCAGTAGTATGAACTGATGCTTGAGCCCTCGCACCTAAGTGAAAGTCAGGTAGTTATTTTGTTAGATAAACATCGCTCAACATTCTATCTTCCTTAAGAGCAATCAAGGTGTCTCGATTCTTGGCAGATGAAATCTTCATCGATTGCCCGTTTCTTCTATAAAATCCCAAACTGGTAATAGCCTCTCCTCCTAACCTCATAGTCTCCCCATAGACTCACAATAATGGGTATAAGAAAGTGCCGAAGGATTTTAGTAATGACATTACTATAAGGAAGTAAATAATTGTTCACCATAGGAGTACTCAGCATATGTCTAAATATCACATACCCTATGTTAACTTGTTTCTTCTTAAGAATGGAATCCAATAAGCCCACATCCAACCTAGTCACCACATTTCCATGTCCCTACCTAGGTGTGACAATATATTGGAAGATACTATAATGCACTCTAACCTGATGGGTAAGAGTTGAGACCGAAAAGAAATATAAAACACATCATTCGAGAGGTCTCTATGCCTACAAATGTTCCTAACCGTTTTAACATGAAGAAGATGATTGAATATAGGCACTTTCCTATAGGCATAAAGCTCTAAACCATCACTCTTAGTTCTTAGAATCATATTTAGGTCCCTTACATCAAACTCTATAGGCACTCTACTCACAGTAGTAAAAACCTATCTTGTCTAGTAGTAAAGATCTCTATACATTCTCCTCAATGCTCAAAGCATTCTCCCAACCTACTATTTTTAATAATCTCCTAACACTTTTACCACATATATAAAGTTTATCAAAACTATCTATATCAATATAGTAAGAGGAAGTTACCTGTCAGGACATAAATTTAGAGTGGAATTGTCTGGCCAATGGAGTTGTTGGAAAATGAGTTGTATCAAACTCATGAATAGTTCTAGAATGTATTGGACTCTTCTTTGCCTTTTTTTGTCTCTTTCTGATTTTTGATGGCTCAACTCCGGCCATTTATACTAAATTTAAGAATTTGAGAAATTTGGTTTTTTAAAAGAAATTGAACTAATTGTTTGGGTAATATCGAGCAGGTCTCCTCAAGGCCAACCCAGCGTGAGTAAAAAGACCTCGAGGTCAACCCATCTTGAGCAGAAGACCTGACCGCTAGCACGAAGACAGCTTTATTAAGCGTCAAAGCTGGTCAAGGTCGAGGAGTCCAAGACTGGTCGAGCCCGAGCTCACTCTTCTGCTCAAGGTCTTCACTGCCCCGTCAAAGCTGGTCAAGGTCGAGGAGCGTCTAGGCTGGTCGAAACCCGAGCTCATCCTCCTGCTCGAGGTCTTCAAACCCCCAGGCATGACTCAACCATGCCAGTCACGGCACGGAGGAACTGCAAGATCCAGATACAGTCGGTTCAGGACAGTCCGACCCATCTCTCCAGCGAATCTACACGGTGATCGATGCCTGACCCATACCCCACGCGGTATGGTGTCGCCACTGTTATCGATGGTCAGCACACGCCCCCACAGTGTCATCATTCCATACGCACACGCCCGACACTATGATCAGGCCATGTGAACCATGCTTACCAGACAGTCTTGCATTCCCAGGAAATGCCACAGTAATCCTGGCTGTCAGAGGGGCCCAAAAACTATAGAAGCGGGAACTGCAGCCCCGAAGAAAAAAGGCCGGAAAAATAGAAGTATAAGAGGAATACGGAAAAAGAGGCGTGGGGTTCGGGAATTTTTCAGGTTCTTCTTCTTCTTCTCCATTTCATTTTTCCTAAGGATTTCTGACAAGTTATTCTTACCATAAAAAAGACAAAACACCCCTTTATTCTTCCGGTCTCTCTAACAAAAAAAAAGATACAAAAAGAATAACCCGATCACTGACTTGAGCGTTGGAGGGTTTTCACTAGAAAAACATCCGGCGACCCCTGACCCTGTTTTTGTGAGTACAGGCCAGAGGAGACTGTCGTTCTGGTGAATACAGAGGAATTGAAGTCGGAAAGCAGTCCTGCTCGAGCTCGAGCATTCCTTGAGCAGGAGTTTCGTCACTATTTGGAGGCACCCAAAAAACAGCATTAACATCTTGGCGCCGTCTGTGGGGATCAGTTCAAAAAGCCTGATTTCCTAATACATTCAGAAGACACAACACAACAATGAGAGGAAACAGCAGGAGGGGAATAAGTCCAGAGGAGTCGGTGACTTTGAGGGACGTGGCCAACAAGGCTCAAAATAGAGAGATCTAGGAGAGAATGGATCGGATGGAGAAACAAATGGAAGCGTTGACGTCCTTCCTATAAGAACTCAGGGAAGGACTGAGGAAAGCATGTAATGACATCCCTGAGTCCAGCCGTGGAAACGCCCCCGTTCGGGAACATATAGGAGATGAAGCCCAAAGATCAAGGGCACCAAATGTTACCGGGAGAGAGGAGACGAACCTTGAGGAAAGGGGATCCCGTCAGCATTTGCAGGACACGGCACCTACCTCTCATGCGGAGGAGTTGGAGGGGAAAGACGAAGGTTGGCGCAGGTTGTGGCGGATCTCCAGGGAAACAAAAAAGGCCCGAGTTGGAGGATAATGCTGGATAACGAGTCTCCACTCTCAGCGGAGATCATGGGTGTCACAATTCCCTGAGACTTTTGTTTCCTGGATTTAAGGTTTTCAGGGAAGAGTGATCCGTTGGTGCACATAGAACGGTTCAATGACATAACCGAAGTGCAGGGCCTGATGGCAGCACAGCGGTGCAGGGCTTTCCCGTTTACTATAGAGGGAAGAGCGAGAGAATGGTATCACAGCCTGCCACAGGGAAGTATTCTGAGCTTTCAACAGATGTGCAGAGAATTTACGAAGTAGTTTTGGGGCACAGTGACCCTCGAAGATGACATGATGGAGTTGTCGGATATAAGACAAAGGGAGGGAGAACCCCTCCAGGAATAAAGATGGGAAGGCCATGGTACAATCAACGGAATCCCTCGATTCGTTCGTATTCTGATGCGTACGAACAGGTGAAGATGGATATGGTTATTGAGGAGGAAAAGACTGCGAAACTGAGAAGTGAGCAGAGCAGTGGAACAAAGAGGAAAGAAAAATGAGGTGCTGCCCGGGGAGCACCAACTTCCAGGACGATAAGGGAACGGGTTGCTCCCTATAATCCCTATCAGAGAGCTCCCCAGCCACGAATGGTTCTTGCCCCACCTTGTAGATCTCCAGGCCAGGACCACAGGGAGTACAAGCGGCATGATGACCATCCGTCCCACAACCAACCTCCGAGTCGACCTGTGCAGGTCCACAACAGAGCTCACCGTCTATTGCCACCCCCACTGAGAAGCTTCCCGAGTGATCGGGCTATACAGGTGGTTGAGCAGGACCCCACCTACATGCAATACATGACCTTGAAGGTGTCACTCGAAGAGATACTCCAAGTAGCAGAAGAGCAAGGACTGTTGAGCCCTCCAACACCGATGGTAAAACCAGTTGGCAAACGAGATAAGGGACGATTTTCCTGCTTCCATGGTGACCACGGCCACACAACGTCACAGTGCCGGGATTTGAAGAACCATGTGGAGGACCTAGTTCGAAACCGATATTTAGATGAGTTTATTGAAAGAGGCCATCCGGTGGTCGAACAGCAGCCAGAAGAGGATGACCGAGCTTATAGCATGGATCTGGAACCACCGGCTACAAGAGTAATCTCAAGAGGGCCCACGATGGCAGGAAATTCAAACAGGGCTCATAAAAACTATTGCAGATACGCCGCTATCGGCCGGGAAGTCCTGTTCGCCGCACCTACTGCAAAAAAAGCTAAGATACGACAGGTGCCCATCAGGTGCCCATCCTGTTCGCCGCACTTACTGTACCTTCATGAGGATGCCTTGGTCGTGAAGGCAAACGTTGCCAATAAGGAGGTCGATCAGATATTAGTGGATTCGGGAAGCTCAATGGACATTCTCTTCAAATCCACACTTGATTATTTTGGAATAGCAGGTGCGAGCCTCGAGCAGACGAACACTTCCCTAAAAGGGTTCAGGGGAGGAAAGCTGGTCCCCTTGGGAATCATCAAATTGGCTGTAACTATGGGCTTAAAGCCTTTTGAAAAGAACATGATGCTAGACTTTGTGGTGGTGAATGAAGTCAGCCCCTACCAAGCAATATTGGGAGGAATTTTATAAGAATCAGCCAATTAGTATTGTCCACCCACTACCTAGCCCTGAAGTACCGAGTAAATGGGGCCGTAGGGGTCGTCAGGGGCAGCCAGAGGGTCGCGAGGAGCTGTTACGCTGTGGCAGTAAAAGAAACCATGCAAATAACGTCATTGAACTCGAGGGAGGAGTCAAAGAACGGGAGGCAGGTGCTGGCTGAGGAACTAGAAGAAATTATAATAAGACCAAAAGACCTCGAGAAGAAGGTCCGGATCGGCTCAAGAGTTAGCGGGCTATTGAAAAAAGATCTGGTCGAGTGTTTTCGAGCACATTCCGATGTATTTTCTTGGACGCACGAAGATATGCCTGGGATGGACCCAGAGGTGGTGTGCCATAGGCTGTCAATACGGAAGGATGCTAAGCCAGTGAGGCATAAGAGGAGATCTGTCAACCAAGAAAGGTACGAGGCTATAAACTGCGAGGTGGAGAAGCTGCTGAAAGCAGGATTCCTAAGGGAAGTCTCCTACCCCGAATGGATCTCGAACGTGGTGTTGGTCAAGAAGGCAAGTGGGAAATGGAGAATGTGCGTGGACTTCACGGATGTAAATAAATCTTGTCCAAAAGATAGCTTCCTATTGCTAAAAATAGCCCAGCTGGTGGATTTCACTGCAGGACACGGGCTGCTTAGCTTCATGGACGCCTTCTCAGGCTATAACCAAATTCCCATGCACCGGTCAGACGAGAAGTGTACAGCCTTCATCACCAATCAGGGTCTGTTTTGCTACAAGGTTATGCCCTTTGGCCTGAAGAACGCGGGGGCAACATACCAGAGATTAGTGAATAAGGTTTTCAAGTCATTGATCGGCCGAACGATGGAGGTTTATGTGGATGATATGATCACCAAATCGAAAGAGGCAGAGGAACATGTAAAGCACTTGGAAGAAACCTTCGCACTCCTAAGAAAATATTGGATGAAGCTAAATCCAGAAAAATGTGCCTTTGGGGTTGGTTCGGGAAAATTCTTGGGCTTCATGGTCAGCCATAGAGGGATCGAGGCCAATCCGAAAAAGATTAGAGCGGTAGTGGAGTTGAAATCCTCATGTACCCTCAAGGAGATACAAAGTCTTACAGGCAAATTGGCATCCCTCAACAGGTTCATATCCCGGGCCTCGGATAAATGCTGAATCTTCTTTAAGCAAATGATAAAAGGCAGGAAGACAAAGTGAACACCACAATGCGAAGGAGTTCTTGCTGAAGGCCCCATTGCTGTCAACACCTCGAGTTGGGGAAGTTCTGTTTCTGTATTTAGCTGTGTCCCGATGGGCAACGAGCTCGATTCTGGTAAGAGAAGAGTCGGGGGTACAGTACCCCGTATATTACACGAGCAGAGCTTTGTTGGGGGCTGAAACTTGATATCCACCAATAGAAAGATGGGCATTGGCCCTAGTGACAGCAGCCCGAAAGTTGAGGCATTACTTCCAAGCACATTCGATAACAGTTTTAACGAACCAACCGCTCAGGCAGACTCTGCACAAGCCAGAGACCTCCGGAAGATTGGTAAAATGGTCGGTGGAGCTCAGTGAATTCGACATCAGCTACCAACCCCGAACAGCTATAAAAGCTCAGTCCTTAGCTGACTTCATGGTCGAGTGCACAGAAAGGAATGAAGAGATGGAAGGCGAGCATCCACCAGATTCCTCGGCCTCGACCAATGCATGGACAATCACAGTTGATGGGTACTGTAGAAATCAGGGAGCAGGAGCAGTAATTGTACTTCTCAGTCCTGAAGGGGTAGAGATGCAATATGCCGTGAAGCTGGAATTTGAAGTCACCAATAATCAGGCCGAGTACGAGGCTGTAATTGCAGGATTCAAGGTCGCCCTGGTAGTAAAGGTAGAAGAGGTAAAGCTTCGAACAGACTCACAGCTGATAGAAAATCACCTCAACGAAAGCTTCCAAGCAAAAGGCGAGAAGATGGAGGCTTACCTTCGGAAGGTAAAGCAGCTAATAAAGAATTTCCGAGCAGTCGAGGTGGAGCAGATCGTGAGGGAGAGGAATTTTCGAGCTGACATGATAGCTCGAATGGCTGCTACATCCGACCCCAAAATACCGAAGTCTATCCCTTTAGATATCAAGACCTGCTCGAGCATCGAGCAGGAAGACGGGGTGATGAGTTTATCGTCAAGCAGTACCTAGATGGAGCCAATTGTTTCTTACCTCAAGGAAGGGGTATTGCCTACCGATAAGAAGCAGGCAAGGACGCTGAAATGTAAAGTGGTCAGATATACTCTGATCGATGGGGTCTTGTACAGACGGGGATACACTCTCCCACTGTTGCGGTGTTTAGATCAAGAGGAAGCCAATTATGTCATTCGAGAAATACATGAAGGGATATGTGGGAACCACTCAGGCACGAGATCTTTGGCTTTCAAGGCCTAAAGACAGTGATATTTCTATCCTCGTATGCATCAGGATGCACAAGAGAAGACTAAGAGCTGCAAGAGTTGCCAAAGTTTTGCCAACTACGCGGCTCAACCTCCTGAGAACCTCACTGTGATGAACTCACCTTGGCCCTTTGCCCAATGGGGGATTGACTTGATCGGGCCACTACCAAAGGGGAGAGCATCTGCAACACATGCCATAGTGGCCATTGATTATTTCACCAAATGGGTTGAAGTGGGAGCCTTGAGCAGTATCACAGAAAACAAGACCACTGACTTCATTTGGAAAAATGTGATTTACAGGTATGGGATTCCTCATGCATTGGTTACTGACAACGGGAGGCAATTTAACAACAACAAGTTTAGGGACTGCTGCGAAAACATGGGGATAGAGCTGAAGTTTTGTTCCCCATCACACCCGCAAGCCAACGGGCAAGTAGAAGCCGTAAACAAGATTATAAAACGCCTCTTGAAGACCAGATTCGGCGAGTAGAAGGGAGCTTGGGTTGACGAGCTGCCTGGTGTCTTGTCGGCTTACAGAACCACACACAAAATGGCCACAGGGGAAACCCCATTCTCCTTGGCGTTTGGGCATGAAGCAATGGTTCACGCCGAGATAGGGATGGGAACACACCGAACAGAGCACTTCAACGAAGAGCAAAACGATGAGCAGATATGTGCGGGCTTAAACTTGCTGGAAGAGAGAAGGGAAAGGGCTGCTGCAAAGATAGCGGAGTACCTGTAGAGGGTGACCCGTTATTACAACCAGAAATTACACATCCGCCGATTTCAGGTGGGGGATTGAGTACTTAGAAGAGTCAATCAGAACACAAAGAACCCTAGGCAAGGTGTGTTAGGCCCGAATTGGGAAGGTCCTTATAAGGTCTCTCAAATAGTCGGACCGGGAGAGTATCGGCTGATTCACCCAGATGGACAAGAAGTCAAGAGACCATGGAACGCACAGCATCTGATGAAATATTTCCAGTAAGTTCCCTTGCAAAGCAATCATTGATATTCAATCTCCCCCAAAAGTAAAGATGTGTAAAAATTTGAGCATGAATAAAAATGAGAAAATGCTTTCAAACATTAGACTAACAACGCAAAGGCCAGAAGTCTCAAAGCCTAGCTTTAGGCGAGACAGTGCCAAGCGTAAGCCAATTGCAGGCTCGAGCAAGATAAGCTCGCGAAGACAACGCAAAGGCCAGAAGTCTCAAAGCCTAGCTTTAGGTGAGACGGTGCCAAGCGTGAGCCAATTGTAGGCTCGAGCAAGATAAGCTCACGAAGACAACGCAAAGGCCAGAGGTCTTAAAGCCTAGCTTTAGGCGAGACGGTGCCAAGCGTGAGCCAATTGCAGGCTCGAGCAAGATAAGCTCGCGAAGACAACGCAAAGGCCAAAAGTCTCAAAGCCTAGCTTTAGGCGAGACGGTGCCAGCCAATTGCAGGCTCGAGCAAGATAAGCTTGCGAAGATAACGTAAAGGCTAGAAGTCTCTAAGCCTATCGTAAGGCGAGACGGTACCAAGCGTGAGCCAATGCCAGGCTCTGGTAGAATGGGCTCGCAAAAAGTGCAGGGGCTAAGTATAAGCCAAACATCAGCTCGAGCGGACTGAGCTCACAAGATAAACTGAGGCCTTTAAGCCTAATTAAAGGCAAGAATCTGCCACGCATAAGCCAAGAGATGATATGAGCAGAAATGGCTCAGAGAAGAGAACGAGGACCCAACACTTATAAAATTTACTTGGCAAGTGCACAAAGTCAATCTCACGAGAAAATGCAAGGTAAAAATGTACATATAGACACGGAGGCAAATTGTCCAATATATATTCTTTATTCATTCGCAAAAATAAAAATACAAGTACAAGAAGGATATAAAAAAAAAAAGAGAAATATCAACTGGTTGGAGCAGTAGGGCTAGCGGGGGGAGCCGGGTCCTCGGATGGTGGAGTAGCTTCCGTGGCATCAGTAGCAGGAGGAGCAGTGGGAGCAGCAGCAGGAAGAGCAGCCTCTCCAGACTCGGCCAAGGCCTCGGTAGGGGGGACTCTCGGCTCTTGATTTGGGGCATCGTGCTCGCACATGTACTCCGCGACGATTGCCCCAAGCTTAGATAGGTCTACTTCAGGATGCTCTTTGCTCAAGGCAAACACGAGGTATTTATAGCTGAGAGACACCCCGTCGTTGTACTCTGTTGTGAGCCTGTCTTCCAAAGAGTCTATCCTCTCCTGCATGCGAGAAGCCTCCACCTCCATGGTCCTCTCGAGGGAGAACCTTTATGTGTCCAAGTCTTTCCGAGCATCGAGTAGCTCATCCCGGACGAGAGACAACTCCTTCTCAATCTGGAGGGCCCTGGAATCTGACATTACTGCCTTCTCCTCGAGTGTGGAGTTCTCCTCGCGAAGCTTCATTGCCACCTCATCCTTCTGCTCAAGACCCTGTTTCAAGCTCTGAATTTCTGCTCGGAGCTTCCTCTAGGAATCTTGAGTCTTGGCCTTGAATCTGGTAGCAACAGCAGCAACACGAGAAGAGAGGCGATGGAAAGCACTGACCAACTCATTAGCATCATAGGACTCCATCCCATCCAAGAACTTATCCTCCATCTCTCTGACGAAGTCCTTGACATAGGGATTAGCGCAGCTGGGCCGCTCCTTCTCCTGCACGTGTTCTGATCGAGGCCGATTTGATGTTGAAGTCCTCGGACGTCTAGGGGCTGCACCCTCCTCTGCTCGCCCTGTCTCCTGAACTGGGGGGGGGCAGCTCGAACCTGTGAAGTGGGAGTATCGGCTCGAGGCCTTTTTACTGGAGCAGAAGAGCTACTTGCACGTCCCGCGGTCCTCGCAGGCCTCTTCAACATATTGAGCACATTATTCATCCCTTCTTCTGAGACCAGGCCAAACTCCATAAAATTTTGTACTGTGAGTAGCTCCCTGCACGAGCTCGCGTTGTCAAAGGTAGTGTTGACGCATGCTCGAAGCTCTTCCCCAATCCTATAAGAGGCACCCCAAGACACTGCAACAACAATAACCAGAGAAAAATAGTGAGAAAAGATGCGAACAGAAGAACTAAAATAAAAATTCGTTGGGCAAGTAAACGACCTGGAGTGCAAAAATGACGAGGAACCGGAGGGATCCCCTCAGAGAGAGGTGCAGCATGCCCCCAATCTCCCCCAGCAAAGAAGAATTTTCCCTTCTAGTTGCCACTAGAAGTGGGGAGATCAGTTATGGGTTTCTTGCCCTTCAGGCTGGAGGTGAGGTAGTACCAACCAGGATCCTTCGGGCTGCATTTTAACTAGTAGAAATGCTTTATTTCCTTTACCGAGGGCTCACCCAGTTTACACCATCTCCATAGCACATAGAGACCAGACAGGACCCTCCACCCATTAGGGTTTAGTTACCCCGGGGCCAGCTGGAATCTGGACATAACTCGGGCAAAATAAGGCTGAAGAGGCAGCTTGACCCCCCACCTAAAGCACTCCACGTGGAAGGTGGCATACCCCTGAGGAGGGCGGCTGGATATGTCACCTTTACCCGGCACCCGCAAGTCTACATTATCTGGTATGTGGTAGGTGTCCCTAAGCCTATCCAGATCCTGGTGTGTGGTTTCACACCTCATGGAGTCAATGGGATATCCCCTACCCTCTAACAGTTGGCTGACTCTTCCCCCCTAATGTGGCTGGGTCTCCGCCACAGTTAACACCCCTTCTGAACTGGAATCTCTCACTGGGATTATACTAAGGGGTTCTACATCACTTGCAGAGGACGATTCCTCAAATGACATCCTACGGGGTTGTTGGGTGTTTGGCATGTTTTCTATAGGCAGAATCTACCCGGTGGAAATCGAGAACCCAGATAAACGAAAGATGAAAAATAACAAGAGAAGGGAAAGAGGTTTATACCTGAGCGAAGTTGAAGACCGGAAGTGACTGTAACGCCGAAGAAAAAGATGAGAAGCATTGGCAAGCGGTCAATTTTGGGTCTGAGTAAAGATGAGCAATAGGAAGCACAGTGAAGAAAATCGAGGGTTTTTAAAGAGGAGAGTGCATCTCTTCAGCAGACAGCACGCACCTCAAGAGACGCGACTGTTCAAGTAACGTCTCTTCAAAATTCAAACGCATGGCCTAGATCGACCCATGTGTCCCACATTAAATGTGAATTATGGAAGAGGAAGACAGCTCAACACTGGAAAGTAAAAAGGCCGTGAAGCCGGCCCAAATAAGAAGTTTCCAATCTTATCTCGCTTCACTCCAAAGACTATAAACTAGGGGACTGGTGTTTGGGTAATATCGAGCAGGTCTCCTCGAGGCCAACCCAGTGCGAGTAAAAGAATCGAGGTCAACCCATCTCGAGCAGAAGACCCGACCGCTAGCACGAAGACAGCTTTATTAGGCGTCAAAGCTAGTCAAGGTCTAGGAGTCCAAGACTAGTCGAGCCCGAGCTCACTCTTCTACTCGATGTCTTCATAGCCCCGTCAAAGCTGGTCAAGGTCGAGGAACGTCTAGGCTGGTCGAAACCCGAGCTCATCCTCCTGCTCGAGGTCTGCAAAACCCCAGGCATGACTTAACCATGCCAGTCACAGCACGGAGGAACTGCAAGATCCAGATACAGCCAGTTCGGGACAGTCTGACCCGTCTCTCCAGTGGCTCTACACGGCGATCGATGCCTGACCCATACCCCACGTGGTATGGTGTTGTCACTCTTACCGATGGCCGGTACACGCCCCCACAGTGTCATCATTCCATGCGCACACGCTCGACACTACGATCAGGCATGTGAACTATGCCTACCAGACAGTGTGGCATTCCCAGGAAATGCCACAGTAATCCCAGCTGTCAGAGGGGCCCAGACACTATAGACGCAGGAACGGCAGCCCCGAAGAAAAAAGGGCGGGAAAACGGAAGTGTAAGAGGAATACAGAAAGAGAGGCGCGGGGTTCAGAAATTTTTCAGGTTCCTCTTCTTCTTCTCAATTTCATTTTTCCTAAGGATTTTTGACAAGTTATTCTTACTATAAAAAAGATGAAACACCCCTTTATTCTTCTGGTCTCTCTAACAAAAAGAGGGATACAAAAAGAATAACTCGATCACTGACTTAAGCGTTAGAGGGTTTTCGCTAAAAAAACATTCGGCGACCCCTGACCCTGTTTTTGTGAGTACAGGCCAGAGGAGACTGTTGTTAAGGTGAATACAGAGGAATTGAAGTCGGAAAGCAGTCCTGCTCGAGCTCGAGCATACCGCGAGTAGGAGTTTCGTCACTATTAGGAGGCACGCGAAAAACAGCATCAACACTAATTAAAATAAAGATGGAGAGTATATAAAGTAACGTGAGTGCTCAATTTGGTTAAAAACTAGTGAAAAACTAGTCAATTTTGAAGGTAACTGTTCGGCTCATAGTGAGAATTTTAAATTGGGATTTTATTATTTTGGCTTTTAAGTCTTATTTTGATGATGAAGAAATGATGTTTATGAGGTTTATAATGATTATGGAGGCTTAATTTTGAAAAACAAAACCTCAAGAAAATGATGAATTTCAGAGAGAGAAAGCACAGCTGCCGTGCTCTAAAGAGATAAATGTGAAGGGTTAATGCAAATGGAAAAGAAAACATAGGAGCAATTCTATAATCTCGAGAAATCGATGAGCTATTTTTTGATACCGGCTAACCGTTAGCATCCCGAAACATAAGAAACCTCTTAGGGCATAATCAGTGCACTATTTATCTATATCGGTTAATCGTTATTTAACAGAATGTCTCCAAAATATCTACTTTGCCCAATTGGTCATCTATTAACGAAACTTGTCTTCTATCTTTAAACGGCAAGCCGTTATCCCTAATTGCTCAACTATTTATGAGCAGATTTCAATTTCAAAGTTTCTATTTTTAAACAGTTTTTCGTTATCCCTTGACTATGGTTTCGCACATTTGTTTTAATCTTTGGCCAATAATTGATCCATTCCAAGATCATATCATGAATTCGCAATGGCTTAAAGGCCATTTTTAATGCATGAAATATAAATACATATACTCAAAGTCAAACGAATCAATTAACACATTTACATAAATATTCACACAATAGATAGTCTAATAACTTCAATATCAAAATAAAGATATGCTAATATGAAAATTTCATTATCCCAAGTTTATGTCAAATTTTAACAAACTGATCTTCACTAAAGGGTTTTAAAGATGAAAGTAAGTTATTTTTCTATGTAAATAATTTCTAATGCAATATCTTCTTTTTTAATATGATCTCTTAATAAATAATGTCTTATCTCTTTAAGTTTTGTCCTAGAGTATTAAATGGTATTCTTTGACAGATTTATAGCACTAATTTTATCACACATGATAGGTATATGATCAAGGATGATCCCGTAGTCTTTAAAAGTTTGTTTCTTCTAAAATACTTGTGCACAATAACTACTGGTGACAAGATAGTCAACCACGATGGCTGAAAGTGTAATGAAATTTTATTTCTTCCTAAACCAAGAGACAAGTGAGTAACCTAGAAAGTGACAAGTTCCAATAGTACTCTTCCTATCGGCCTTATAACCAATAAAGTCAAGGTCTGAGTAATAAGTTAGATCTATATAAGCTTCTCTAAGATACCAAAGAATGAGATCAACAGTTCTACAAAAATATCAAAAAATTATTTTCACAAGAAGCAAATGAAATTCCTTAAGACATAATTGAAATCTTGCACATAAACATACACTAAACATGATATTGAGTCTATTAGCAATTAAATAAAGTAAAAATCTGATCGTACCTCGATACATTTTGTTGTCAACTTTTTTACCTTTTTCATTCTAGTCTAACTTGATTGAGATACTCATTAGAGTATTTTTGCTTTTTGAGTTGCGAATTTCAATCCTTTTGAGTAGATCTTTCACATATTTAGCTTGATTGATAAACATATAGGGAAACATAAAATTAAATCAAAAGGGAAACATGGTGATAATAGACCATCCCTTTTGTTACAAATGTAAAACGAAATACAAACAAATTTCTAACCATGAATTGAGATAATCTAAGCATGTTTTATTTATATATTAACAAATAATATATATCTAAATAAATTGTGCCACTCTAATACATAATTAACAAGATAGATTTCTTACGAAATTCTTATATATTATTATGAGATGGCTCTGATACCAATTGTAGGGAAAATAAAACTAGATTTTTCGATTTTTCAATTAAAACCTTTTAGAACTGATCTCATACAACATATAAGAATTAAGTAATCTAGAAATTCATACCTTCATGTTTTGAAAAAATGAACAATTGAGAGTTATAGATCCGCCTCCAAACGATCTTCCAGGCTATGGCTCAAGTTTGATCAACACTGGATGTGTGGGCATCTGTTTCACCACTCCCCAATTGTAACTAGCTCCTCTTAGATGCCTCTTGTTTATTTTTCTTAAAAACCCTGAGGTTCTCCTCTTTCTTCTAATTTAAGAGAATAATGTCCCTTTTATAATATCTTATAAAAAATCATAGTATGTTAGGATTAAGATTTCTATTTAAAATAGAATTCATCTTTTAACTATCTCTCCACTTACCTAACAGTGAAAGGAATGTGTAACCAACTAGGAGACTACCTTGTAAAATATTACAAGCCCCCATTTACACTTGAATATAACATACTAGGCCTTAACAAATATTATAATTATGATTTTCATCAATATGTCAGTTTTTCTTGCTTTTGGGTCTAGTGATGGTGTTGTCAATTAAATGAGCTAACCCGAGGATCATTTGGGAACATACAATAGTGGCTACAATAATTAAATTTGTAATTAAACAAATATAATTATTTAATTCCAATTCTACTCCACTATAAGATTGGAACTGACCATCATAATTGTATGCTCGAATATAATTCGCCCAAGCCACATTAATTCTTTACTGCACAATCCTTTGTACCATATCGTTAATTTAAATTGATATCTCAACTGTCCAACCAATTTAATTACATCTTTTTCCTTGATACTTACTGGTTTTCTCTAATGATCATTTTCAACATACTTATTTATGTTGAGACACTCTGACCAGAGAATTCTATGATCAAGTACTGAAAACCCATCAAGAGATGTGTCGTACAAATTCTATATTGTTAATCTACAATTTCAATACTTGCAATTGCTCTCACCATGATACCGGGTAATCTTGACTACATGTGTATGTCATGCCCATTGGTAACTCAAATGAAATAACAACTACAATCATGAAATCATAACTAACTCAAAATTAAGATTACAGTAAATCAATGCCTATGAGATTTAATAAGTATGACAGTTATTACTAGGTTAATTAAATCTCATATGTGATCCAGTTCAATGTAGACATACTACATCAATATATTCATACATGATTAAGACAAATCACTCAATGAATATATTACAGTCTATACCTAAATAAAGTGCCCAACTTTATTTATCAATTGCAAACTTAATTTATTTAATCATAAGATAACTTGTATTTATGTCTTTTGCGAATCCACATGGTGATCGCATAAATACATATAATATGATTAAATGGACTTTACTAAAAATATTAATGCAATTCAAGATATCTGAATAAATACTTTAATTACTTTATTAAACAGAAAATCGATATGCTTTAAAGAGCACATAATCCCAACAAAACATTCCCTTATTGTTTTACTTAATTTGAAGTCTAAGGAAATATTTGAACTCTTCCATGATACTCATTTCAAATTTCTTACTCATAATAGATGAGAGTTCTTTACACAAAGACTCATTAATAGAACTAAATATAATATCATCAATATAAATTTGCACAATAAATATATCTTAGTCTTTGTTTTTGACAAAAAGTGTAGTGTCTGCTTTACCCAATGAAAAACCATTTTCTAAAAGAAATTTGTTAAGCCTATCATACCATGCACTTGGTGCTTGCTTTAAATCATATAATGCTTTAGAAAATTTGTAAACGTGATTTGAATACTTTCTATTTTCAAAACCATGGAGTGTTTTATATACACTTCTTCCATAATGAAACCATTTAAAAATTTACTTTTAACATTCATTTGATATAAAATGAAATCTTTATGACATGAAAATGCCAAAACCATCCTAATGGATTTTAATCTAGCTATAGGGGCAAATGTTTCATCAAAATATATTCATTTTTCTTAGTTGTATCCTTGAGCTACTAATGCAGCTTTGTTCCTCACAACTACACTGGATTTATCCATTTTATTCTTAAACACATATTTAGTGCCTATGACAGATTAGTGTTCTAGTTTAGGAACCAATTTCCACATATTGTTTCTCTCAAATTGATTTAACTCCTCTTCCATGGCCATAATTCAAGATTTATCATTTTTTACACCAGCAAAAGATTTCGTTTCAATTTGAGATGTGAATGCAGAATGCTCACAAGTATTTCTATGTATTGATGGAGTGGTTACACCTTGTGAAGGATCACCTAGGATTAAGTCTTTAAGATGAGAAGAAATATACCTCCACTCCTTAGGGAGTGTTTAGAAAATAACTTCATTTTATTCTATATTTGTTTGTTCTTCTTGTAGCACCTCTTTATTTGCACATTGTGCATTATCTTGTTTGTCTTTTGAAGACTATACTTCATCTACATCATCATCAATAATAAATTTGTCTATAGAGGAATAGTTAGGCCATCAAACGTAAACACGCATAGAATCTTCAGTAACCAAAGTTATTTTATTATACACTCTATAAGCTTTGCCTGTATTTAAATACCCAAGAAAGATAACAACATTAGATTTTGGATCAAATTTACCAAGATTGTCTTTTTTATTCATTATAAAACATTTGCATCAAAATACTTTGAAATAACCAATGTTAGGTTTTCTATCTTTTCAAAGCTCATAAGGTGTTTTATTGATGTAAGGACTAATCAACACATGATTCAAAACATAACAAGCCGTGTTGATCCAACATAATCCTAGCCATTTCTTTAATAGACCTATTCTTGCTTTTAACAATTTTATTATGTTATGGAGTCTTCAGTGATGAAAATTGATGTTCAATCCCAAAATTATTACAAAAACTTCCAAAATTTTTGTTTTCAAATTTTCCACCATAATAACTTCTAATGTAAGAAATAGTATATACTTTTTCATTTTGAACCTTTTTACAAAATATTTTAAAAGAATTAGAGGCATCATCCTTATTTGCTAAGATCAATACTTATGTATCTAGAAAAATCATCAACAATCAGAAAAACATTATAATTTAATTGAATTTAATTGGTTGGCTAATTTCCTATTTAATATTACCGTTAGAGCTACCAATTGACTTTTCAAATATTCAATTTCTAGTTTATGAATATTTAGTCTATTATTTAAGTCCAAAGAGCATGTCTTGAATCTGTTTGCCCTTTGTCTTTAAGCTAGATGCCATTTGATTCCAAAAGCACACTTCTTATATCTGATTTCTAGATTAGCTTAAGCAAGAAGCCGTTTAGCTAAAGATTTAATATTTTACGAAAAACTTCTTTTTCATGATTGTGAAATCTCATTCTTTTTGTAAATAAAAAATTTGGGAAAACATTATTCAATTCAGTATTATCAAAACATAATTAATAAAATTAATACGTGATTTGTTATCATCAAAATCAACATGTTATAAAGTCATATAAATTAACATTTTAAAGTGAAAACATGATTTTTTTTTTTTAAAAGATGTTTTGGTTTGTTTTTCAAATTAATAAGCTTCATATGCTCTATCTTTTTTATAACTAATTTTTGAAATAACTTTAACTAAATCATTTTTAGAAATCTCTGAAATCAAATCTATGTTTATATACCCTAGTTTTCTATGCCACAACCAATTATCGTCATGTAATGTAGAAAAACATTTATCATAAGACAATCTACAATCTATGTTAATGGTATACACATTTATACATCTTTTACCAATAAAAAGAATTTTACCATCACATGCATTCTCAATAACACATATTGATTTATCAAAGATAACTCTATAGTCTTTATTACATTACTAACTAATGCTAAGAAAGTTATGCTTCAAGTTCTCAACTAAACAAATATTTTAAATAATGGTAGAAGAGTTTATATTGAAATTTCTTATACTAAGAATTTTTCTTTTCGAGTTGCCCCCAAATAACACATTTCTATCATTTTCAGTTTTGGTAAAGCTTGATAATCAAGAGTAGTCATTGATCATATGTCTTGAGCATCCACTATCCAAGTACCATTTAATCCTTTTTTTCTTTGACCACGGCAAAAGAAATCTCAAATTGAGGTTTTAGGTACCTAAGCCATTTTGGGTCCTTGAATGTTAGTGATAGTTCCTTTAGAAACTCAAACCTCTCTAATATCAAGATAGGTGTTCTTCCTAATTGGACATACATAACTTATATGGCCATTTTCATTACAGTAGTTGCAAATAATTTGACTTTTACTAGTTAAGGTAGGCTTAACAAAGTCATTTTTGTAATATTTTTATTTTAAGTTAGGCTTATAACCAAATCCTCGTTTATCGAAAATATATTTTTTAGAGTTGAGCAATCTTTCTAAATTCTTTTGACCATTTGTGAATTTTAGTATAATATCATTAAGCTCATTGCTCTTCTTTTTAAGAACTTTATTTTCTTTGATCAAATTATTAACATGTTAATTTTCATACTCATATGAAGTACTTTGTTTTTCTTTAAATGAGGCAATTCTAACATGCAAGATTTTTATTTTCTATCTCAAGTCCTTTAATCATTTCTTTTAATGAAACATTTTATTTTTGTAAAGTATTATTTTCAATTAACAATTCCAACATTCTCTTTTTAAAAGAAGCATTCTTCAAACCTATTTTCTTCAAATCATCATGCAATTTGTTGAATGCTTTAAAAAATTCATTATATGAAGGAAGACCATTTACCCCATCAAGTTCATCAAACGATTCATCTTCAATACCATCATCTCATGTTACCATCATAGCCTTCTTATTAAATTTCTTAAGAAATGGACATTTAAATTTTCTATGGCCATGCTTTTTGCACTCAAAACAAATAATTGTTTCTTCCTTCTCTTTTTAATTTTTGATATTTTTGAATTTCCTTTGCTCATTTGGATTTTTTAAGAATCCTCTAAATTTTCTAGCGATCATTATGATATCCCCATGTTCAAACTCACTTTCTTCATTGTTCTCAACTCTTGAAGCTTTCAAAGTAATGCACTTTATCTTCATCTCTCTTTTTAATTACTAAATCTTCTTTATAGGAAATAAGTGAGCTAATTAAATCATCAATAAAAAGAGTATTTAGATTATTAGCTTCCTCAATGGCTATTCTTTTATTTCTCTAATCTTTTGGTAAAGACCTAATAATTTTCTTTAACTTTTTTCTATTTGAGAAAGTCTTCTCTAGAGCTCCTAAAGTGTTTACAATGTCTGTAAATTGAGTGTATGTGAATGAACACTTTAATTTTGATTCATTTGAAACAACTCGTATTGCATAGTGTATCTACTAATTTTAGACTCTATGACTTGATTTGTTCTTTCACAAACAACTTCCAGTTTCTTTCAAATTTCGTAAGCATTTTCAGAACCCAAAACTCTACGAAATTCTTGCTGTTTTCTGCTCTCTCCCAAATGACGCTGTGGAATTCTGCTCGATGGTTGCTTGAGCAGGATTCTTTGCTGGCTCCGGCCTCTCCCCTTTTACTGGAACGATGGATTCCTCCATCTTGTGTTCACAAAGAAAAATATCAGGGGTCGCCGGGTGTTTTTTCGGCGAAAATCCTCTGACGCTCAAGTCAGTAATCTTGGTTTGAGAGACCGGAAAGATAAGGCGTTTGAAGGGGGAAATGTGATAGAGAGAGTCTGAGCTTTTGGTGATTTGGTTGGAGTTGAAATGTTTTAGATTTGAAGAAGGAAAGTATGGTAAGGAGGAAGAAAATCCTGAGAGTTCAAAAGAAGAAAAAAGAGAAAATCCCTTTACCTTGTCCCTCGGCTAGTATTTATCCTCCTGTTTTCCCGTCTTCCTTTGCTTTGACGCCCACCTCCGCATTAATTACGTCTATGCCTTCCTGACAACTAGGGTTGCAGCGGCACAGCTTGGGGGCGTGGGATGTCAGGCTGGTATGGGTTCCTGTGACCCAATGATGATGCCGTATAGGTCTGTGTTTAATGATGGCACTGTGGGGGAGTGTGCCGATCATCAGTAACAGTGATGAAGTCCTACGGTGCGGGATGCCTGTCAGTATCGATCGTCGTGTCAAGTTATCGGGAGGAGAGGTCGTCATGTTTAAGTCTACTCTGCTCAAGCTTTGATCCTTTCTGCCCATGGTGTTTTCGGTGACATGGCTAGATCCTGCCCGGTGGTTCGAGGATCTCGATCAGGAAGAGAAGGTCAGGGCTCGACCAGTCTTGGAGCACTTGACCTCAACCAGCTTTGATACCTAGCAAGGGCATCTTCATGCTAGCAATTAGGTCTTCTGCTCTGGCTGGGTCGACCTCTAGGGGGTTTGCTCGGTATTACCCAAACACTTATCTAAAGCATAAAATAAAGCATTCATAACTTTGGAACTGAGAGACATTTTTCTCATTTCCAATTCACTTCATTAACTAGAAGGTTTTGGAATTTCTTCCTCTTCTTCATTGTCCGTTATACGTGAAAAAGGACCATAACTTCTTATATCACATAATCTAATGCTTGCAAGTAAATTCTCATCCTAGTTTTTCAATAAGGATATTTCTATTAAAGTAAGGTGGACTAGCAATGGACTGACTTTTCCTAAAGGTGGAATCATTTTGAGTTACCATAAATATTTTACTCTAGATAATTAGGGCTTGAGGCAGACGCTTGAGTCGAAAGAGAAGGAAGCGGCCAAGCTTCGCGCTGAGATCTCTATCTTCAAGGAGAAGGCAGCCCTGGCTGAGTCCAAGGTGCTCCAGCTTCAGAAGGAGATGTCGGTGGTCCGGGATGAGCTGGTGAATGCTCGAAAAGATCTCGACGTGCAGAGGTCTGCCTTTGAGAGGGCCCTAGAGGTAGAGGCTTCTCGTCTCTAACATAAGGTGGACTCTTTGGAGAGCCAGCTCGCGGAGGAGTACAACAAGGGAGTGACCTTCAGTTACGAGTGCCTCATTCTGTCCTGGGCAAGGAATACCCCGAAATAGACATGTCCAAGCTCGAGGGGGGTGTGGACGCCTATATGAGCCAGCAGGATGCCCGAGCTCAGGAACCAAGGGGTCCTCCTACCCAGGATGCTGCAAGGTCTGGAGAAGCTGCTCCTCCAACCACTGAGACCTCCACTGTTGCCACTGCCGACTCTCAAGCTGCCTCGTCCTCCAAAGGCCCAGCCTCCACTGCTAGCCCAACTGCTCCAACCACTTGAGCAGCTTTGTTGTACTCCTTTTTTTTTCCTTTATAATATTTGATGATGAAATGAAGAACATATGTTCCTTACCTTGGCTTTGTGCTTTCATTTTTGTTCCAAAATTCTCTGTGAGGTGGACTTTAGCTGACTTTGGACCTTTACTTTTCTTTTTTGAGCTTGTTCTACTCAAGCCTTCATTTGGCTTACTCTTGGCACCGTCTCGCCTTAGGTTAGGCTTCGAGACTTCTAGCCTTTGCGTTTCTTCTTTGAGCTTATTCTGCTTGAGCCTAAATTTGGCTCACACTTGGCACCGACTCGCCTTAGGTTAGGCCTCGAGACTTCTGGCCTTTACGTTCCTTCTTTGAGCTTATTATACTCGAGCCTGCAATTGGCTCACACTTGGCACCGTCTCGCCTTTGCGTTTCTTCTCTGAGCATGTTCTGCTCGAGCCTTCACTTGGCTCATGCTTGGCACCGTCTCACTTTAGGTTAGGCTTTGAGATTCCTGGCCTTTTCATTTTTTCTCTAAGCTTGTTCTGCTCGAGCCTTCGCTTTGCTCATGCTTGGCACCATCTCGCCTTAGGTTAGGCTTTGAGACTTCCGGCCTTTGCGTTTCTTTTTTGAGCTTACTCTGCTCGAGCCTTCATTTGGCTCACGCTTGGCACCGTGTCGCCTTAGGTTAGGCTTTGAGACTTCTGGCCTTTGCGTTTCTTCACGAGCTTACCCTACTTGAGCCTTTTCTTGGCTATGCTTTGGCACCGTCTCGCCTTAAGCCAGGCTTTGAGACTTATGGCCTTTGCATTTCTTTGCGAGCTTACCCTGCTCGGCCTTTTCTTGGCTATGCTTTGGCGTCGTCTCGCCTTAAGCTAGGCTTTGAGACTTACGGTCTTTTCATTATTGTAAGCTTTAACTTGCTCATATAGAATTAATTGTGGAAGTGCTTTTCTTACTTTTATTCATGTACAAGGTTTTACACACTTCTATTTTTGGAAAAAACTAAATATCAATGCTTACGCTACAAGGAAACTTACTGGAAATATTTCATCAAATGCTGTGCGCTCCATGGCCTCTTGACTTCTCGTCCATTTAGGTAGGTTAACCTGTACACTCCCAGACCGGCTACTTGAGACCCTATAAGGACCTTCCCAGTTTCGGCCAAGCACTCCTTGTTTGGGGTCTTTGGTACTCTGATTCACCTTTCTAAGTACCCAATCCCCCATCTGGAACTGGTGGATGTGTAAGTTCTGGTTGTAATAGCGGACCACCCTCTGCTGGTACTCTGCCATCTTTACTACGAACCTTTCCCTTTTCTCTTCCAACAGGTCTAAATTTGTACACATCTGCTCATCTTTATGTACCTCATTAAAGTGTTTCGTCCGATGTGTGCCCATCCCTATTTCTACAGGGATCACTGCTTCGTGTCCGAATGCTAAGCAAAAAGGTGTTTCCCCCGTGGCAGTTTTTTATGTGGTCCTATAAGCCCACAAGACACCAGGTAGCTCGTCAACCTAAGCTCCCTTCTGCTCGCCCAGTCTGGTTTTCAGAAGGCGCTTTACAATCTTGTTCGCGACCTCCACTTGCCCGTTTGCCTGTGGGTGTGATGGCAAGCAGAACTTTAGTTTTATCCCCATGTTCCTGCAAATCACATTTCTCCAAATAAAATTAGTTGTCTTGCTAATGACATAGTCAGCTTCCTCTTTGTCCAAACATCGATCAGTGTGTACCTTGCCGCTTGACACTTTAACTTCCTTGCCTGCTTTTTATCGGCAGGCAACGTTCCTTCCTTGAGATAAGAGACAATTGGATCCATCCAGGTACTGCTCGATGTTAAGCTCATTACCTCGTCCTCCTGCTCGACACTTGAGCAGGTCCTGATCTCCAATAGGATAGACTTAGGCATTTTGGTGTTGGATATAGCGGCCACTTAGAATTTCCCTATCAACTGCCTTACTTTCCAAAGGTATGCTTCCATCTTCTCACCCTTTGCTTGGAAGCTTTTATTGAGGTAGTTTGCCACTAGTTGAGAGTTTGTCCGGAGCTTTACCTCTTTCGCCTTTACTACCAGAGCGAGCCTCAATCCTGTAATTACAGCCTCGTACTCAGCCTGGTTATTGGTAGCCTTAAACTCGATCTTCACGGCGCGTATTGTACTTCTACCCCTTCAAGACGAAAAAGTACTACTCCTGCTCCTGGTCCTTGTCCCTGCATGACCCATCCACTGTAACCGTCCATGCTTTACCTAGGGCCAGGGAGTCGGCTGGGTGCTCGTTGTCTGCTTCTTTATTTGTCTCCGTACATTCGACCACGAAGTCTGCTAGGTCCTGCGTCCAGATTATTATTCGGGGTTGGTAGCTGATGTCAAACTCACTGAGCTCTATCGACCATTTCACCAACCTGCCAGAAGTCTCTATGGAGTCCACCAGTTGGTCTATCTTCGGCAATGGGAAGCTGTCTTTCAGACAAGCTTTATTCAAATTTGTGAAGTCCACGCACATTCTTCATTTACCACGTGCCTTCTTTTCCAGCACCACATTCGAGATCCATTCAGGGTAGGTGACTTCCCTTATGAATCTTGCCTTCAGTAGCTTCTCTACCTCACTGTTCATGGCCTCATACCTCTCCTGGTTGACACACCTCCTCTTTTGCCTTACCGGCTTCGCGTCCTTCCTTATTGCCAGCTTGTGGCATGCCACTTCCGGGTTGATCCCTGGCATATCTTTATGTGTCCAGGCGAACACGTTAGAGTGTGCTCGCAAACACTCGACCAGAGTTTCCTTCAATGGCTCGCTGATGCCTGAGCCAATCCTGACCTTCTTCTCATGGTCGTCTAGTCTTATGCCAATTTCTTCTAGCTTTACAGCAGGCTCCTACTGCACTTTTTAGACTCTCCCCTCGCGTCCAACGATGTCACTTGCATTGCCTCTTTTGTTGCCATGGCGTAGCAACTCATCACGACCCTTTGATCGCCTTTAACAACTTCCACGGCCCCATTCACATGATACTTCAAGGCCAAGTAATGGGTGGACAACACCGACTGGCTAATTCTCATTAAGGGCCTTCATAATATCGCTTGGTAGGGGCTGGCCTCATCCACTACCACAAAATCCAATATCATATTCTTCTCAAAGGGCCTCGAGCCCATAGTCACCGCCAATTTGATGATCCCCAGAGGGGTTAAACTTCCCCCACCGAACCCTTTCAGAGAGGTGCCGTCTGCTTGAGCCTTATATCCGCTATTCCCAAATCATTGAGTGTGGACCTGAAGAGAATGTCCACTGAACTTTCCGAATCCACTAGTATTCAGTTGATCTCTTTATTGGCAACATTTGCTTTCACAACCAAGGCATCCTCTTGGGCGTACAGCACCCCCTCCTCATCCTCCTCCATCCACATGATGGGCACTTGTCTCATCTTAGTCCTCTTCGCAGCAGGCACGGCAAGCAAGACTTCCCGGCCAGCAGAGGCGTATCTGCTGTAAATCTTTCGAGCACTATTTGAATTTCCTGCCATCGTGGCCCCCCGACTATCACCCTCACAGCAGGTGGTTCACGGTCCCTGTCACATGCTCGGTCATCTTTTGCTCGCTGCTACTCTACTACCGGGTGTCCTCATTCAATAAATTCATCCAAGTACTGGTTTCTTCAAATCACGGCACTGCGACGTCGAGTGGCCATGGTCACCATTGAATCGGCAGAACCGCCCCTTGTCCCTCCTATTGGCTAGCTTAGACATTGTTGTCGGGGAATATAGTAGCCCTCGTTCCTCTACAATTTGACACATTTCCTCGAGCGACACCTTCAGCGGGGTGTATTGTCTCTATGCGGGGCTCTGATCAACCATCTGCACCGCCCTATCCCGGGGGAAGCTTCCCGGGTGTAGGGGTAATGGGCGGTTGGCTCTGCTGTTATTCTGCATGGGCCGAGTTGCAGGCATATTATGAGGCGGGTTCGTTCCACTGCTCAACCATCTGCATCGCCCTCCTTTCTCTTTCCGCTTCGTTCCACTGCTCTGCTCGCTTCTCAGTTTCGCGGCTTTTTCTTCCTTAATAACCATGTCCATCTTCACCTGTTCATACGCGTCGGAGTACAAACGGATCGAGGGGCTTTGCAAGTTGTACCATGGCCTTCCCATCTTGATCCCCTCTTTCAGCCCCCTCAGTGCCTAGGGTTGATTGAATGCCCCAAGATCCAGGACTGACCGGTAGTATCTTTTGACAAACTCTCGGAGGGATTCCCCCTCCCTCTGTTTTACCTCTACTAATTCCATCATGTCATCTTCGGGGGCCATCGCCCCCCAGAACTACTCCGTGAATTCCCTGCACATTTGTTCGAAGCTCAAAATACTTCCCCGCGATAGTTTGCGATACCATTCTCTTACCCTTCCTTCCAAAGTACCAAAGCGGGTCACTCTTCCCTGAAAATCTTAAGTTAGGGGAGCAGAAATCCCGGGGGATTGTGACGCCCATGATTTCTACTGAGAGTGGGGACTCACTATCCAATATTATCCTCCAACTCGGGGCTTTCTCGTTTCCTCGGAGGTCCTCCACAACCTAAGCCAACCTGTGCACCTCTCTCTTTAATTCCTCCGCGCGGGAGGTAGGTGCCGTGTCTTGTAAGTGTTGGTAGGATTCCCTTTCCTCCAAGTTCGTCTCCTCTCTTCCGGCAACATTTTGTGCTTTTTTCCTCTCTCAGACCTCATTGGCCACCTCCTTTAGAGTCACCAATTCCTCCGGGGTTACTCTTCTCCTGCTATTTCCTCTTATCGTTGTGTTGTTTTTTGAATGTATCGTGAAGTCAGGCTTTTTGAACTGGTCCCCACAGATGGCGCCAAAATGTTGATGCTGTTTTCTGATCGCTCCCAAATGACGCTGTGGACAGCTGCTCGTCGGTTGCTCAAGCAGGATTCTTTGCTGGCTCCTGCCTCTCCCTGTTTACTGGAACGGTGGATTCCTCTGTCCTGCGTTCATAAAAAAAAATATCAGGGGTCGTCGGGTGTTTTTCCGGCGAAAACCCTCCGATGCTCAAGTTAGTAATCGGGTTGATTCTTTTGGTAACCCTTTTGGTTTGAGGGACCGGAAAGATAGGGCATTTGAAGGGGGAAAGGTGATAGAGAGAGTCCGAGTTTTTGGTGGTTTGGTTGGAGTTGAAATGTTTTAGATTTGAAGAAGGAAAGTATGGTAAGGAGGAAGAAAATCCCGAGAGTTCAAAAGAAGAAAAAAGAGAAAATCCCTTTACTTTGTCCCTCGGCTGGTATTTATCCTCCTATTTTCCTGCCTTCCTTTTCTTGGACGCCACCTCCGCATTAATTGCGTCTATGCCTTCCTGACAACTAGGGGTTGCTGCAGCACAACTTGGGGGCATGGGATGTTAGGCGGGTATGGGTTCCTGTGACCCAATGATGGTGCCGTGTAGGCCTGTGTTTTTCGATCAGGAGGAGAAGGTCAGGGCTCGACCAGTCTTGGAGCACTTGACCTCGACCAGCTTTGATACCTAGCAAGGGCATCTTCGTGCTAGCGATCAGGTCTTCTGCTCTGGCTGGGTCGACCTTAAGGGAATCTGCTCGGTATTACCCAAACATTTATCTAAAGCATAAAATAAGGCAATCATAACTTTGGACCTGAGAGACATTTTTCTCATTTCCAATTCACTTCATTAACTAGAAGGTTTTGGAATTTCTTCCTCTTCTTCATTGTCCGTTATGCGTGAAAAAGGACCATAACTTCCTATATCTCATAATCTAATGCTTGCAAGTAAATTCTTATTCTAGCTTTTCAGTTTTTCAATATGGATATTTCTATCAAAGTAAGGTGGTCTAGTAATGGACTGACCTTCCCTAAAGGTGGAATCATTTTGAGTTACCATAAATATTTTACTGTAGATAATTAAGTCCTGATAAAAGTACCTTATTGTGATAAAAAATGAAATTCTAACTAAGCAATCCAATAAGTGGATGAATTGGGTTTATAAAAATTTTTCAAAACAAAGATGAAATTACAAAATAATTTAATCTAAGTAAATACAGAGAGATAAAGAAGAAGAGTGCAAACATACTATTTTTATATGGTTTGTTAACCTCCACTTACATCCACGCCTCTAAGTTAGTTGAGCTTTACAATTTCATTATCCAAGCCTTTATAACTCAAGGCTTCATAAGCTTACAATTGACTTCCAAGGTGTCAATAAAACTTTTACAATCTCAGATAACCTTTCATCCATTTTCCAAAGTGTTTCTCATACTTATAATCACTCAACGTTTACATTGCAATGAACTTTACACAAATTTTCTCTTGCACAATGTATATGTTTACAAATGAAAGTTCAATTTCTGATTAGACAAAAGAATAAACAAGTTTGAGCCCAAGATAATTTGAATATGTAAAAGCAAGCTCAATTATAACTATAGTAATCATCTTAAAATTGAATTTAATTGAGCATTTTTATTATTCGAGAAGAAAACTAGTCGTTTTCTAGGCATAATCGGATCATCATTAACAACTGTCGAATTACTATTTTGACTTTGTTCAAGTTGCATTATGTAGAATTTTGAATTTTTGAATCGCTATTAATAGATATTGATTTGTTGTTTTCTTTCAGTGACCTATAAGGAGTTATTAGCTAGCCGTTTACTCTAACCGATTCACTATTTTCCAAACAGATTTATCTCTAAAAATTATCGGCTAGCCATTTGCAAATAAACTATTCGTCGTTATCTTCAAGAATCAAGCAAAATTTTAATCCTTATTTAAATAGTTTACCGTTAATATTAGAGGTTATCTGAATGTTTCCAGAACTTTGAACTTATTTAAAAACAATGTACAACTTAAGAAAATTGTCCAAATTTAGAGGCTCTAACATTCTTCACATATAATTTGTTTCATCAAAATCAATTTTATAAGTATATTCATGTCAATAAAGGAAAATGGGAATAGTTAGCAAGCTGGGAGTAGGGACGAGGACAAAGACGAAGACAAAAAGGTGTGACCAAATGTTTTGTCGGCCGCATTATTCTATTTTTTTGCACAATGAAGTTGAGGCTTGAGAGAAGTCCAACACTTAGAACTATTTTTTGGGTGGTTTCAAAGATATAGTGTTGTTTCATTCATAAAAAGATCTATACTAAAATCATTGTTTCCTTAAATATTAATATGTTATCATGTCTATGCGATAGATAAATAAAATATCATATATCTTTCATGCCTTTATCATATAAAAATTATGTCACATTTCTATCATATTCTTATGATAAATAATTAACTTTCTCATATCTATCATAAAAATTTTGTAATAGTAGCTTTTTTTTCTAGTAGTTCATTGATATCTCTTAGTAGTTATTTTTTCCCTCTTTTGAATGTAGCAGGGCAAAAGATACAGTTTAGACTATGAAGATCAGGTAAATTGCAGAAAGATATTGTAAAATGTCTTGCTCATTAATATATAATCTTGTACGGGCAATTCGAACCAAGAAAAGCTGATAATGTTACTAAATGCATGGAAACTTTATAGTTTCTAGGTGTAGAGGTCCAAAATTTCCTCATTTATTATTCTAAAGTGTGTCTATTTCTTTCCCTCTAAAAATAAAAATTGAGTTAACAAGATAATATTTTTTGGTTGAAAACTAGAAAGGTTCTGCCTTTCAAGTTTATTCTTTTGTTTTTTTTTTCTTATTAATTTGCTTTCTTCTCCTTTCTTTTATGAAAATGAATTGACTCTCTCCATCTCTAAACAAATCAAAGTTTCCTTTAGTCCGAACTTGGAATAAAAAATTATATTCCATATTATGAGGAATTTTGACCATCATGATATGGGAGGTTATAATAGATTTCAAATCATCACAATTGTTTCGAGTCCTCCCATGTGCATCAAGGAAGTGATTTTCTTCCAATAATTTAGAAATAGAGCTAGTCTAATCTAAACTGAGATATCGGAACTACGCAATCACAAAATTAATACATAAAGTTTTAATAAATTTCTAATCAAGTCCTCTCATATGTATAATGTTCATCGACATTGAATCAAGCGAACGCACTTCTAACAGCTGTTCTACTTTTGGAAGACCCTGCGTTATATCACCAAATCTCCATTTTTCATATATAAATGTAACTAATGTGTCCCCTTCGTAAAGAATTGCTCGCTGAATTTCTTCCAAATATTTAAGAGTACATTTATCCTATTTTGGATCTTAATATCGAAATTGTGCCTTACAAAAGTGATACGAGAATATTAATAGATTATAGAGGGACTTAAACTATAAAATGATAAATTTATAATTATTGTGATATTGTGACAATTATGTGGAAAAACAAAAGCGCATAAGAAGAAAAAGAAGAAGAGAAACTTCAATGTAAATACAGTTATAAGACAACATAAACTAGGCCTCCTCAACTTCCAACGTATATAGGCAGGTCAGATGGCCACTTTATCTCTTTCTCTTCTTTCCTATAAAATTTTACCATAACAAGTAAATCTTTGTTTGGGTAATATCGAGTAGACCCCCTTGAGGTAAACCCAGCCAGAGTAGAAGACTTGACCACTGGTACAAAGATGCCCTAGCAAGGTATCGAATCTGGTCGAGGTCAAGTGCTCCAAGGCTGGTCGAGCCCTGATCCTCTTTTCCTGCTCGAGGTCTTCGAACCTCCGAGCAGGATCTAGTCATATCGTCAAAAACACGGAGGGAATAAATACTAGAGCAGAGCCAGTTTAAAATAGGGTGACCCCTCCACCCGGCAACTTAACACGACAATCGATGCCTGGCAGACAGCCCACGCCGTAGGGCTTCGTCACTGTTACCGATGACCGGCGCATGCCCCCATAGTGTTATCATTTTATACATGCGTGCACGATACCATCATTAGGCCATCGGAACCCATACCCGCCTGACATCCCGCATCCCCAGGGCGTGCCTCTGTAACCCTAGCTGTTAGAGGGGCCCAGGCACCATTAATGTGGAGGGCGGTTGTCCCGGCAAAAGAGGGCAGGAAAACAGGAGGATAAATATCAACCGAGGGACAAGGTTAAGGGGTTCTTCTTTTTCTTTTTCTTGGGGAATCTTTGGGACTTTCTCTATCATTTTTTTTACTCTCAAATCTTCCTTATTTTTTCGGTCACTAACTTGAGCGTTGGAGGGTTTTCGCCGGAAAAACACCTGGCGACCCCTGACATTTGTTCTTCGTGAGTGCAGGCCGAAGAAAATCACTGTGCCAGTAAACGAAGAAAGAAGGGGATTAGTGAGAAATCCTGCTCGAGCATCCAGCGAGCAGAAGTTCACAGCTTTACTTGGAAACGAGCAGAAAACAGTATCAATATTTTGGCACCGTCTGTGGGTATCATGTCAAAAATCCTGACTTCCTGATACGTTCAAAAAAAAGACAATGTAATAATGAGAGGAAATAGCAGAAGAGGAGTAAGCACAAAAGAGTCGGTGACCTTAAGGAAGGTGGCCAATAAGGCCCGAGATAGGGAGATCCAAGAGAGGAAGGATCGGATGGAGAGACAAATGGAGACGCTGACGTCCATCCTGCAAGAACTCAGGGACGGACAGAGGAAAGCAAGTAATGACTTTTCTTAGTCCAGCCGCAGGAACGCCCCAGCCCGGGAGCATGTAGGAGATGAAGCCTAGAGGCAGAAAGCACCAAATGTTGCCGGAATGGAGAAGACGAATTTGGAGGAAAGAGAATCCCACCAACACTTGCAAGACACAGCACCTACTTCCCGCGCGGAGGAATTGGAGGTAGAGGTGCGCAGGTTGCGCAGCTTGTAGAAGGTCTCCAGGGAAACGGGAAAGCCCCGAGTTGAAGGATAATGTTGGACAGTGAGTCCCCACTCTCAGTGGAAATCATGGGCGTCACAATCCCCTGGGATTTTTGCTTCCCAGATTTAAAGTTCTCAGGGAAGAGTGACCCGCTGGTGTATATAGAACAATTTAACCACTTGACCGGAGTACAGGACCTGACAACCGCCCAAAGGTGCAGGGTCTTCCCGCTTACTTTAGAAGGGAGGACGAGAGAATGGTACCGTAAACTATAGCGGGGAAGTATTCAGAGCTTCGAACAGATGTGCAGGGAATTTACAGAGCAGTACTGGGGCGCGGTGCCCCGAATATGACATGATGGAGTTGGCAGAGATAAAATAGAGGGAGGAGGAGTCCCTCCGGGAGTTTGTCAAAAGATACCACCAGTCGGTCCTGGATGTTGGGGCATTCAATCACCCCCAGGCACTGAGGGGGCTAAAGGATGTGATCAGGATGGGGAGGCCATAGTTTAACTTGCGGAGTCCCTCGATCCATTCGTATTCCGATAGGTATGAGCAGGTGAAGATGGACATGGTTATTGAGGAAGAAAAAGCTACAAAACTGAGAAGTGAGCAGGGCAGTGGAGCAAAATAGAAAGAAAAGTGAGGGCCTGTTCGGGGAGCACCGACTTCCAGAGTAATAAGGGAACGGGTTGCTCCCTATAACCCCTATCAGAGGGCTCCCGAGCCACGAATAGCTCCCGCTCCACTTCGCGGGTCCCCAAGTTGGGACTACAGTGAGTACCCGCAGTACGACGGTAACTCGCCCAACAACCTACCCGTAAGCCGGCCCGTGCAGAACAACAGCAGAGCTGACCGCCCATTACCCCTACACCTGGGAAGCTTCCCCCGGGATAGGGCGGTACAGGTGGTTGAACAAAGCCCCGCCTACAGACAGTACACCCCATTGAAGGTGCCGCTGGAGTAAATATTCCAAGTGGCAGAAGAACGAGGGCTGCTGAACCCCCCGACACCAATGTCTAAACCGGCCGGCAGAAGAGACAGGGGGTGGTTTTTCCAATTTGAAGAACCAGGTGGAAGACTTGGTTAGAAATCGGTATTTAGACAAGTTTATTGAAGAGGGTCATCCGGTAGTCGAGCAGCAGCCAGAGGAAGATGACCGAGCCTGTGGCATGGACCTTAAACTGCCTGCTATGAGGGTGATAGTAGGGGAACCCACGATGACAGGAAATTCGAATAGGGCCCGAAAGAGCTATTGTAAATACACTTCTGCTGGCCGGGAAGTCCTACTCGTCGTGCCTGCTGCTAAAAAGGCTAGGGTACGGCAGGTGCCCATCATGTGGACGGAGGAGGACGAGGACGAGGTGCTGTACCCCCACGAGGATGCCTTGGTTGTGAAAGCAAATGTTGCCAATAAGGAGATCGACCGAATACTGGTGGATTCGGGAAGTTTGGTGGACATTGTCTTCAAATCCACGCTCGATGACCTGGGAATAGCGGATGCAAGGCTCGAGCAGACGAGCACCTCCCTGAAAGGGTTCGGAGGAGGAAGGCTAACCCCTCTAGGAATCATCAAACTGGCTATAACTATAGGTTTGAGGCCATTTGAAAAGAACACGATGCTAGATTTCGTGGTGGTGGATGAAGTCAACCCTTACCAAGCAATACTGGGAAGGCCCTTTTATGAGGATCAAGGGCAAGTATCGCGTGAATGGGGCCGTGGGAGTTGTCAAGGGCAATAAGAGAGTAGTGAGGAGCTGTTATGCTGTGGAAGCAAAAGAAACAATGCAAGTAACATCTTTGTACTCAAAGGGGAGAGTCGAAGAATAGGAGACAGGAGCCCGCTGAGGAGCTGGAGGAAATCAGGATAAGACCGGACGACCATGAGAAGAAGGTTTGGATTGGCTCGGGCATCAGCGAACCTTTGAGGGAAGATCTGGTTGAGTGTTTGCGAGTACACTCTGATGTGTTCGCTTGGACACATGAGGATATGCCCAAGATCGACCCGGAAGTGGCATGCCACAGGCTGCCGATACGGTAGGGCGCGAAGCCGGTGAGGCAAAAGAGGAGGTGTGTCAACCAGGAAAGGTATGAGGCCATGAACTACGAGGTAGAGAAACTACTAAAGGCAGGATTCATAAGGAAGTCACCTACCCTAAATGGATCTCGAATGTGGTGTTGGTGAAGAAGGCAAGTAGGAAATGGAGAATGTGCGTGGACTTCACAGATGTGAATAAAGCTTGTCCGAAAGACAGTTTCCCATTGCCGAAGATAGACCAACTGATGGATTCTACAGCAGGACACGGCCTTCTCAGTTTCATGGATGCCTTCTCGGGCTACAACCAGATTCCTGTGTACGAGCCGGATGAGAAACGCATGGCCTTCATCACCAACTAAGGCCTATTTTGCCACAAGGTCATGCCCTTCGGCCTGAAAAACGCAGGGGAAACCTACCAGAGACTAGTGAACAAGATTTTCAAGCCGCTAATTGGCCACACGATGGAAGTTTATGTGGACGATATGATCACTAAGTCTAAGGACGTGGAGGAACATGTGAAGCATTTGGAGGAAACCTTCGCGCTCCTAAGGAAATATCAAATGAAAATTTATCCAAAAAAGTGTGCCTTTGGAGTTAGTTCGAGAAAATTCTTGGGCTTCATGGTCAGTTATAGAGGAATCGAGGCCAATCCAGAGAAGATAAGAGCATTAGTAGAGATGAGGTCCCCGCGTACTCTCAAGGAGATACAAAGCCTTACTGGAAAACCTCAACAGATTCATCTCCCGAGCAACAGACAAGTGCCACGTCTTCTTTCAGGAAATGAGAAAAGGGAGAAAGACAAAGTGGACACTGGAATGTGAAGCAACGTTCCAACAGCTGAAGAAGTATTTGCTGAAAGCCCCGTTGTTGTCAACACAGCGAGCAGAAGAGGTTCTGTATTTATATTTGGCAATGTCACAATGGGCAACAAGCTCGGTCTTGGTAAAGGAAGAGTCAGGGGTGCAGTACCCCTTATACTACACGGGCAGAGATTTGTTGGGAGCAGAGACTTAGTATCCGCTAATGGAGAGGTGGGCTCTAGCCCTAGTAACGGCAGCCCGAAAGTTTAAACCTTACTTCCAAGCACACTCGGTGACAGTTTTGACAAACCAACTGCTCAGGCAGATTTTGCTCAAGCCGAAGACTTCCGGCAGGCTGGTGAAATGGTCGATAGAGCTTAGTGAATTTGACATCAGCTACCAACCCCGAACAATAATACCGGCGCAGTCCTTAGCTGACTTCGTGGTCGAGTGCACGGAGAGGAACGAAGAAATAGATAGCGAACACCCAGCAGGTCCCTCTGCCCCGAGCAACTTATGAACAGTCACAGTGGATGGGTCATGCGGGGATCAAGGGGCAGGAGCAGGGGTAGAGGTACAATACACCGTAAAGCTCGAATTTGAGGCCACCAACAACCAGGCCAATCACGAGGCTGTAATAGCAGGACTGAGACTCGCCCTAGTAGTAAAGGCGGGTGAGGTAAAGCTTCAGACGGATTCTCAGCTGGTGGCAAAGTACCTCAACAAAAGCTTCCAAGCAAAAGGCGAGAAGATTGAGGCTTACCTTCAAAAAGTGAGGTATTTGATAAAGAAATTCTGAATGGTCGAGGTGGAACAGATCGCAGGGGGAGGAACTTTCGAGCTGACATGATAGCGCGAATGGCCACTATATCCAACCCCAAAATGCCAAAGTCTATTCCGTTGGAGATCAAAACCTACTCGAGTATCGAGCAAGAGGACGAGGTAATGAGCTTAACATCGAGCAGCACCTGGATGGACCCAATTGTCTCTTATCTTAATGAAGGAATGGTTCCTATCGATAAAAAGCAGGCAAGGAAGCTAAAATGTCAACCGGCCAGGTATACGCTGATCGATGGGGTATTATACAGGCTAGGATACACTCTCCCACTACTACTGTGTCTAGATAAAGAGGAAGCTGATAATGTCTTCCAGGAAATACACGAAGGGATTTCCGGGAACCACTCCAGTGCGAGATCTCTGGCTTTTAAGGCCTTAAGGCTGGGGAACTTCTGGCCCCGGATGCACCAAGATGCGCAAGAAAGAACCAAGAGCTATAGGAATTGTTAAAGCTTTGCCAACGACATGGCCCAGTCGCCCGAGAACCTCATAGTGATGAACTCACCGTGGTCGTTTGCTCAATAAGGGATCAACTTAATCGGGCCGCTACCGAAAGGGAGAGTGTCTGCAATACACGCCATGGTGGCAATCGATTATTTCACCAAATGGTCGAAGTGGAAGCTTTGAGCAGTATTACAGAAAGCAGAACCACTAACTTCATTTGGAAAAATATGATTTGCAGGTATGAGATCCCCCACGCACTGGTTACAGACAACGGGAGGCAGTTTGACAACCACAAGTTCAGGGGCTTCTACAGGAACATGGGAATAGAGCTAAAGTTCTGCTCGCCATCACACTCGCAGGCCAACGGGCAAGTGAAAACTGTGAGCAAGACTATAAAGCGCGTCCTAAAGGCCAGACTCGGTGAGCAAAAGGGAGCTTGGGTTGACAAACTACCTGGCCTCATAAAATTAAATATGCAAGGATTACGAATGCACACAACAAGAATTAAATAAAACAGTACTAAATAGTATTAATAAAAATTAATAAACAATTAAGAAAAATACAAAAGAAAAAACTAGAACTAAAAATAAATGAAATTAAAGGGGGAGAAAAAGGAAAAAAATAATTACCTCAAGAAATGGAACTCTTGTTGTTATTTTTTAATTAAATTTTAAAATTTATCAATCAATTAGATAATCAATTTAAATTTTGAGCCTTAATTATAATTTTAAAAGTCTTTGTTCATGTTCGTGTAGTCCACAAAGTCCAAAAATTCAAGGAAATTTAGAGATAAGTCATAATTTGTAAGTCCAAATTCCAACTTGATATGAAACTTCAGTTTAGAGATTGATTTGCAAGGATTTTGGGTTAAAATGAATCTTTTGACAAGTTTTTAGACATTTCTGAAATTTCAAGAGAAAGAAAAGCTAACTTAAATTTTATGAAAAAAAAAATTTGAGTAAACAAAGAAATGACGAACGGAGAAATGAAAAGCAAAATAAAAATCAAAAGAAAATGAAGAAAATAAAAAAATATTGAATAAGAGAAAATAAAAAATAATAAAAATAAATAACAATGAAATCACCAAATCTGAAAATTCCTTTGCAATGACACTAGCAACTTGATACGAGTCAAAAGCAGTTGATTGCTTCTAAATTTAAAGAATCTCCAATTACAATATAATCTAGTAAGCATGGGGTCGAAATATGGGGAATTTAAAAATCTAATAGTCAATTATAAAAAATTATTAGAGAAAAATAAGTTAAGAAGGAATAATCTAAGTAAAAAAGTGTTAAGGATACATAATTCACTGTTGGTATTTAAATCATAGTTATAATACTTTCTCATATTTATATTTTGTAGTTTTTTACCAATTTAAAAATTATGTCACTTAATTCTTAATTAACCACTCTATAAATAAATATGGAGATTAAATACATAATGTGCCATAATTGTATTGAAATGTTCCCATTATCGTATTAATTGTGCCAACAATGGGTTTAAACACATATAAAATCCAAGAGGGTCTAAATCTACAAATGTGACCCACACTATAAATGAATATGGAGATTAAAAAATATAATGTGGCACAACAATATAAGACTGTTCCCACTACCGTGTTTGTGTGCCAAGATTAAATCTAAACATTCACATAAATGTAAAGGGATCTGGATCTACAGATGCTAACCACTCTATGAATAAAGACGGGGTATTGAGTACATAATGTGCCACATCTGTATTCGAGTGTTTTTACTACCATATTGGTCTATCAACATTATGTCTAAACTCCCACATTGATCTAAGGGGATCTAGATCTATAGATAAATATGTAATGAGAATAACTAGTAAAAAAGACAACTAATGAACATGTAATTAAAAATAATAAACTTAAAATTTATTTGAGAGAGTAATTAAATCAACAATTTGAAATCTTGAACTTTATTCTTCACTATAGCTTAGAAAATAAAACAACCTGCCCTGAACCCATGAGGTGAGTCTAATTGGTTACGTCGAATTTGACTGATCATAATCTTATTATTAAGGATTCTATTGAAAATTTAGCAAAGTCTCCTCTGTAAATATAATATTCCCAAACCTACAAATTTTTTATATGAACACTCCCAAAATAATTTTATATTCAACCAACTTTCTCGATCAATAATACTAATTATCACCAAAACATCTCTAAAGTATCAAAATAATATTATACTATGAATAACATCAACATACATTAAACATTCATAATCGTCATATCTTAATACTCCCAAAATGACATGATAGAAAATGCCTAGCAATAACATCTATATCTTCTAGCACTATCACGTGGCCAAAAGTCAAAATAACTATAGTTGCTGGGTTGCCTATTGTACTTATAAATCTCCGGAGGGCGGGGGTGTAGAAAGGGGGAATATAATAAAAATATGTAAGTATGTAACTCAGTGAGCTCAGTGAGTGAATAATGATTTTTTAAAATGAATTTACTTTAAAATATTTATATCATCTCACAAAATACTTTCATCAAATTGTCATAAGGAACTTAAATAACTTATTTAATTTTAATCATGCATGGATATAAAAATAAAACATAATCCTATATAAAATCCAGGAAATCATTACACATTATGATATCAAATAGTGAATGCTAAAATTTTCACTAAACAAGTACCCAGGGAAATAATCTAGTCATACCTAGACCTCAAACGAACAGGTAATGATGCACTATCTAGGTACTATCATGTCTTAAAGCTACATAAATAGATAGGAAAGCGTCATCTCATATGTCTTATACCCGGACCTCAACAAACAGAAAATGACGTACTATTTGAATATAGTTATGCTCAAGAGCTATTGAGGTAATCTCATATATTTCATCATATCTCGTAACCACACCTCAACGGACGAGCAATGACATATTATCTGGATACTATCATGCCCCGGTGCTACACGAGTTATCTCATATATCTCAACATATTTCAACATTGTAAACTAATCAACAAAAGACAAAAGCGTCCAAGTATATAGCCCAAAGCCTCAATGTGTACTTAGGTAGGCCCCAAAAGCCTCATATCTCATTCGTATCACTGTATCTATATCTCTGTTATCATCATACTGGATGCATATTCCCTCAAAAGGTAAAATCGTCCAAATATAATATCCAAACCTCTATTTGTGTTCAAACAAGCCCCAAAAGCCTCATATCTCATTATATCATCTGTATTACTATATCTAAAAGAGAAGGGTACTTGTCTCATGATTTTTATAACAAATGCTTATACTCATATCCATATACATTTTAGTCATACTTTAAGTGTCTATTCCTTTTCAATTTCTTTACTTGAAAATATTATCATACTTTACTCAAAATTGATGGGGGAAAAATCATTAATCATACACTTTTCAATAATATATCAATATGTGAATAATATTCACTTCAAGAAAATGATTAATTCCGAGTATTTTAAATACTTATTTCATAAACATGCTTTATTATCATAATAAAATATAAAAATAAATTTTGTATATTACACTCACAGTGATGATGCTTAAACTCAGCTATCATCCACATCCACGAGTTGGTTCACACTCGTGGTTCCTCCTAAATCAAAGAAATGACATAATTACTTTTCATGAATGAGAAGTAAAACTAACTTTATGAAATAAAGCTTGAAACCAACATTTATTCACAATACACAGCTCCTCTGTCTAAAGATTACCATAATACCTCAAATCCGCAAATTACTAATATAATTCGAAATCATAAATTATCGAACAATCCTCAAAATCATATATTAACAACTATCCTCAACTTCTAAAATTACTAAAGTATCCACAAAGTAGAAATTATGAAATTGCCCTTGAAGTAGAAAATTACCGAAATGCCCTCATTGATCAACAGTGGTTAAAAGTCAACTAACAGTGATTGGGATGGTTGAAATAGATACTATAGGCCACGTTAAGTCTAACGGTGGTGGTGGCAGTGAGTTCCTAAGCACTACGATGGCACCAAATTGAGCTCCCAAAGCTGTGAATTCCCAAAATCAGCTGCAAAAAGGCTACCTTAGTGGTTAGGGGTGGTTGGAAATGGCAGAAGGCAAGGTGAGGAACAAAAAAACTAGCAGGCGGTGTGTCCAAAATCTTACGAAGTCCTAGTCGATCGAGTTGGGATGAGATATAGGTTTTTCCGCTCGATCGGCGACGATGATGGCAAGGAAGTGACAGCCAGTGATCTGGCTATAAAATCAAATGGCGACTGTGTCAGGTCACAGATTCAGATCGGGTTTGGGTTTAAGCTAGTTTAGTTTCTCTCTTTCTGTCTCATACAATCTGTTTCTCTCTAAACTAATTTTGCTTCTCTTTGTTTTCTCATTAACTTCAAATAAGCCTCAATTTCTAATTAATCCCTTTTAAAATAAGTCAAAGAGGAAAAATAAAATAATACACTTTATTGAATAAAAAGTGCATGTTTTATAGAAAACTAGCCATGTATATTGGAAAGCGAAATATTCATTTTATTTAAAAAAATTTGTGAAAGTACAATACAATGAAATTAAGGAAAAGAAAAATCTATTCTTGTTAACCACACTTTCCTTAAAATTCAGCCTAAATTTACTCTAATTTTCCTTATAAAATTCACTTATCAAAATTTGCACACCCTTTAATGAAATCTCTTGCCTATATGTAGGTAGATTCTGAGTTGATCAAGTGCAGGCATTTACATAATATTTTTTATGGGTTTTCAACCACAACCTTTAGATGAGCTTTACTAATGCAGTCAAAGGGTTTAAAGTTGCAACCATTGTGATGCATTATAGATCATTTGATTCAACATAATTAATGGCTACAAACAAAGTCAAAATAAGACCCTCCATTGGCTCTTTTTTCAAGGTGATTGAACTACTAAATTGATAAGTGTAATAAAGTGCATGAGAGCTCAAACCCATGGCATGATCTTAGCCTTTCAAAATTAATGTTTGATCGAAAGACTATCAATGGCTTTATTATTTAAATTATTTTGAAGGCTTCAAATTTTTTGGAATCCAAATATCATGTCTGTTTTTCTAATACAAACATCATAAATTTAGGAATTTACCTATAAAACACAAAAATCATAATTAAAAACTAACAAAAATAAATAATTTAAAAAATGGGCTAGGCATTGATAAATGTGATGGAATTGTTAGTGTTATCAACACTGGAAGTGAAAATATGATAATTTTAACCTTTATTAAATATATACTTTTTAATATTAATTAAGGTGAATTCTTCTAAATTTTACTTCCATTTTCTTTAGACATTAGGAAGAATATCTCGATCTGGTTAGGGGGAAGGGATAGTTGATATAGCTTGCTTTTTGTGTTCATTATGTTTTTGTGTGTTTATTTTTGATAAAAATGAAAAAGAAAAAAATTTAGTTTCCTTAAAAAAAAAAAAACAATCATTGTTTGAAAATGGCAGAATAAGAAGTTGTTTTTTTTTTGTTACTCCTAAGACGCATCCTTGTTATCTTTTTGTATTTTCTAATGAAAGTTATTTTTGTCTCTTTCTCTTTGAATTAATTGAATTTAGCTCTCCTTTTAATAACATTTACTCATCATTTTTGCTTCCTTTGATCATATGATAGATGTTATTAAACCATTCTAGCATACACTCATACACACCACGACATTCACTTGTGGGTTGGAAGTTGAAGTCTCAAATATGTAGTTCTCTTGGTTTTTTAGAGGTCATATCTTAAACAATGGAAAAATATGTTTTATTTAAAAAAAAAATCAAACTTTTGCCTAGTAACAGAGCATCTTGCCTAATGAGCAATGATTGTTTACCTAAAATGGTAAAATATTCAAATAATAATAATAATAATAATTAAAATAGTGTTTAATTTAGCCATATCAGAAATTTGAGAAACTAAGCTCATAGAGGTATTTCAACACCTAGCGCTCTAAGACGAACTAGTCTGGGAGTCACTCGCAAAAGCTCGGTACATGAGTTGAAGTTACATTGTTTGTTTATTTATGTGTAAATAATCTATTGCTAATGATAGAACTAATGAACTTGTAGAACTAAAATATTGTGCTCTTCTGATGAAACCCCATATGTAAAATTAACACCTCATTCACTTGCTACTAGCAATAAGCTAGTTGGGGGTTGTGATTAACACTAGAAAGTATACATTTAATAAAGGTTAAATTTGTCATTTTTCACTTATGGTGTTGATAACACTAACAATTTCATCACATCTACAAATCCTTAATTATTTTATCAACTATCTATTATTTATTTATTTTTTAAGTTATGATACACAATTTGTCTGAGCATCGACTAGACAATTCTTACAAGGACATAAATGTCAAATGGATATGGCAGCATCCAGTTCAAAATTAGAAAACGAGCTTTTAGAATGCCAAAATTCTGTTCAATAACATTCTTAATTTTGCATGACTATGGCTGAACATCTTCTCTTTCCCTCTAGCCAATTCACACTTAAAATTAAATAAAAATAGAAAATTCATAAAATAGGTAGGGGATATGTAACATATGCATTTGTTTTATTTATATATGTTAATAATTAAATCAAGAGGGGGTCTATGTGATAATCAAGTGGGGTTCGAGTTGATTTTTTATGGGTGTATATGAAATGGGAAATGGGTGGAAAACTTGAACAAAACCGAGAGAGACAGAGGAGAGAACCCATTTGACCCGATAAGATTTCGACCTAAACCCGCGAACCCGACTCGTCGGTTTCTTCTATTTCCAGCCACCTCACCGACCGAGCAAGGTATCAAATGAAAGCTTGTGGGCTGACCGTCAACCTCCACATGTCCTTGCTGCCAGAAACCGCGCGAAAGTTCAAAATTTCTGCGGGTTTGTCGCGGACGATCGCCGTCGATTCCAGCAGTCTTTGGCCATGCCACCGATTGGAAAAGATTCCCCACCTCACCATCTTCCATTCCCAACCAGCCACCGGCACCGAGGAGGCCGATTTGCCGCCGACCGACAACCCAAAGTACTGCGGCTTCAAGGACTCGATCCGGAGCCACCGCCACGCATGGGAGGACACCACCGGTACCGTTGAACTTAGCTCAACAAGAAGTGTCTATTCCAAGCTTCCCCACCACCGTTGGGTGAGTTCCGATCAACATTAACCGTAGGGGCATTTTGGTAATTTTACGTATAGAGGGTAATTTCGTAATTTCAAGCTTTGAGGATATTTTTGCAATCTAAATTGAGGATGAATAGATAATTTTATGATGTTGAGGATAATTTAGTAAATTATGAAATTTAGGGTTGTCGACAAGTATAAATTCAGATTTTATTAGTAAATTATGAATACGTGGTTAATACGGTAAGTCGAGAAAATTGAGAATTGTAATATTTGAACAAATATTTACTTTAAGCATTATTTTTTTGACATTAGTTCGAATTATAATTATGGGAAGTAATTATATCGTTTCTTTCAAATAGGTGGATCTGCAGACGAAAATCTACCTGCGGACTTGGGTGATAGCCGAGTCTGAGTTTATCACTCTGAGTGGAATATATTAAAACCATTTGTGTATGTTATTTTTTTATATAGTAAAGATTGTTCGTGAAATTAAAATTTAAAGTGTTTTCATTTAATGGTTCTTCGAAATAAATGTTTATTATGTACAAATATTTTGTTAAGTTATATTTATTCGTTTATGTTCCGTGTCGATTTTAAATTGGTAAAAGAGATGATTGATTTTGGAGTATAATTAAAGTGTATATATTTGGATTTCAAGCATGATTTAAAGTTTATATATGTTGATTTTGAGCATGATTTAAAGAGCATATGATTGATTTTGAGCATGATTTAAAGAGTATATGATTGATCTTGAGCATGATTTAAAGTGTATATATATTGATTTCGAGCATGATTTAAAGTGTATATATATTGATTTCAATCATGATTTAAAGTTTAAAGCAAATACTCATTCCCTCCAAATGAGATGAGATGAGATAGTAGCCCTTTGGGGCCTGTCTGACCACACATATAGGCTTTGGGCCATGTATTTGGGCGCTTTCACCCTTTGGGGGCATATGCATACAGACAGATATTGAGATATAATGAGATTTAAGACCGGGTGGTTCGGACACGATGTCGCTAGATAGTGCATCATAGCACGCCCGTTGAGATCCGAGTATGAGTTATGCTGATATACATGAGATGGCATGTCCTCGTCCATCCGTGTAGCTCCGGGTATGATGATACCCAGATAGTGCACCATTGTCGTTCATTGAGGTCCGGATATGACTAGATTATTCCCCGGGTATTTGTTTAAGAAAAATTGTATTACTTGGTATTTGATATTTCAATATGAGATGTTTTTATTGGTTTTGTGTCAGTACCAATTATATTTATATCCAGAATATGATGGAAATGAAATGAATTTTTACATTAAAATAATTATTTGAGAAAAGTAATTATACAAGCGATGCATTTATTTTTTTAAGTATTTTATATTTCAAAAGCTACTATCCACTCATTGAGCTCACTGAATTTTATACTCACTCTATTTTATTATATTTTCCCCCCCAGGAGATTACAAGTACAACAGTTAACCCAGTAGCTGTACATATTTGGAGTCGTTTTGGCCATGTGAGGTTGTCTGAGGATATAGATAAATTTTTCTTTTGGTTAGTGTATAATCATCCTATTTTAAAATTATACTAGGGATGTGATATAAAAATTAGGAAACGTTTGTACTATTGGATATGTTACTGAATGAGATTGGTTGATGTAGTTTGATGCACAATGAATTATTTGGGAGTGCTTGTGTTATAATTGCAGGTTTGGGAATGTTATATGTTTAGGGGAGGTTTTGCCGAAATTTCGGTAGAATTCTCATTAATAAGATTTTTAATGTTTGAGTTCAGTTTTCTTTAGATAGGTCGCCTCTGGGAATGGGTGGATCGTTTCAGGATAATTGAAATAACATATTTTAAATAATTTATGCTACTATTTATCATTGACAAAAGATAGTTTACCGTTAATGTTTCCCATAACCTATAATTTGTTATGCCACTTAAAGCATCATTAAATAATGGAGGAGTAATAATTCCTTTCAAGAACTTCATCATGGCTACTACAACCTCAAGAAAGTAATCGTACATTGTTTGAGTTGAGTGTTGAAAAATGTTTCTTACAAGTCAACTACAAAGATTGTGACTAACTGTCATCAAGAACATTGTCATTTTCTATTCAATAGACACATGTTTATTAAGGTATTGCAACCTTTTTTTCCTTGAAAAATTGACATAAAGAAGTGAATTCATTTCCATCCACATTAATTCATAACATCCAACAGATGGTCCATTTAAAAGGTCTTGATTAAAATTTGAACCTCAGTCTTTTAATATTTAGGCACTTCAATAAGTCAGGTATCAACATAATCAATTATTTTCTTAGCAATCTCTTAACCTTGCATTTTGTATCATTATCTTCTTTACTTAAAGCTTCCATAGAAATATCTAAAAAAGAGAAAAGAACTACAATAATAATAATATCTAAATTTTTTGTACTACAATATCATCCAACAATTAAAGAAAATATAAAAATATTTAAAGAAATAATAATAAGCTTGTATAAAAGTAAAATAAATAAAAATAGCATAATCATCAAATTACCATATGATACTTCTCAATGAAAACATTTTGTCAGAATTCAGCAAGCATATATAGTACAATAACATGACTTTAGGTTCAAGATATTTTAACATGAAAAAAAAAGAGGGTCCTTATCGATTTTGCTAAACTTTCAATCCACGATATTCATTTTTGGTCACTTTCCATCATTATACACACCTCTTTGTACTCCTATTTGCACAATATATTGATTACTAGACAATAAAGGGGATCCTGAATAGGTAAAACCTTTTGTAAAATTGTCATACAATCTTTCATTTAGGGTCCTTTGTTGTCAATCTTCTCTACACCTCTACTAACTTTTTCAGTTCTTCATGAGTTTCATCAAATTTTCTTTTCTTTTCTTTTTTTTAATTAGAACCTTGTACTTCATTTATACTTAGCTAATTTGAGTTGTAATGTAATGCAAGTGTTTTAGATCCATTATCATCATACTCTTCTTCAATTATAGTTTCATTAGACACAAGTGTTTCAAATATCGATAAAAATTTTCCCACTTTAGTAAGTCATCCATACTAGAACTCTAAGTATTAGATCTAGTCACTAAAACTCCTGAGAACGAATCTCTAATTCATAAGCATTAGCTAAAGGGTTATAACGAAACTATCTAGCATGTGGATATTTTTGTTTATGAAAAAAGGTTAAGATCTAAATTGATATGTACAATTTATTGATATATTTTCCCTATAATTATATATTTTATTTATATTTTTGTTAATTAAATAATTTTATTGGACGAAGAACAAATCAAAGTTTAGAATATAAATGTGCATAAAGACTCAAATTTGGAATGAAATAAAGATTAAATGGAAGCAAATCAAATTGGTGAGCACGGATCATGAAGCTATGTAGAGAGCATAAGGAAATTCGGAAGCTTTAGTGGCCATGAGCTTTGTCACTGGTAGCCTATTCAAGGAAGCCACACACAGAAGAGAAATAAAAGAAATTAGTCGCTAAATTATGTTATTTGGATGGACATGTGCACATGTGAGTTAAAATTTTACAAAGATTTGGATGCAAATTTCAAGTCAACCAAGCATTATAAGAACATAGCCTTTGTCTTTGGTAGAACACGCAGGCACAGCTAGACAGAGACAAGAATTGAAGGCCTTAGCTTGACAATGGCTTTCATCAGTTTTATGGTACTTAATCTCTTCGTCTCCTTCTAATCTTCTATATTAGGGTTAAAGATCATGTATTGTTTAATGAAATAAATTACTTTGAAGAATTATCACTAGTATACCAATAAGATATACTTTTATCAAATGCATCACAACACTTTGAATGTGTATCAGTCATCTATCCTAAGTTGATAAAACATGTCTTCCATCCATTAAGCTGATAGGTACCATTTGAAAGTTAACAGAATTATAGCACATTGATGGTTTTGCCCTAGAAACTCAAATTAAGGTAAAAGGATAGAATTACCCCAAAAATTATGGTAAATTTTTAATAAATAAATTTTTATGATTTTATTATTAACAGTACATATTGTTTAGGTAAGAAACTATAAATTCTTAAAAATACATACTATGAATAATTACACCGTAAAAATTATTAACAATACATATTATTAACAATTATACATATTATACCATAAAAATTTGAGTTGGAGTTTGGAGGAGCAAATTCGGTCGCAAAGCAGTAGATCCGGTCGGCGGTGACACGATATATGCACTGTGCATGTTTCTTGTTTCTTATTTCAACACAGTGAGCTATGTCTTGTTTCATTTAGGCCTAGCTTTTCTTTCTTGTTTCAAATTTAGCATAGTGAGCTTTTATTTTATTTTATTTAAGCTCTGGTGAAATAACACCGATTCACAGTGATGAAATGACATCATCAACTAGTAAATGTGACGACATGTAGTTTCTCATTAAGTAAATGGGATGAAATGTCATTTTTATTATAGCTTCTTCTATCTTAAAAGACCATATGACCCTTTTGACATCAGCACCTACAAATGACAGCTAACAAATTAGTGATCAGCAGATACATTTTGTCACCTTAGGATGGAGAACTAATGTACCTTCAAAGTGTTGTAATTGTTTGTTAACAGAGTGTATTAAGGGTATACAAATGATAATTTTCTAATTATATTTTATTCAATTAATTTCCTACTTTTATGGTTTAATGTTTATGATTCTTGTTTCACATGTTTACTTGAATATTATTAAATCTTTTCACTAATTTTGTTATGCGTTATTCATTGTTTGGATTAATATTTGACTAAACCTATGCTTGGATCTATAAAGTTTATATTTGATTATCTTTGATTCTATATCTTTCATTTAATTCTTTACACAAAGTGTTTAGGAAAACTTTGACTATTTATTATTCAATATTATTTATATGGGATGCTTAGATATTATATTATTAAGCAAAAAAAATATACATAAGATTAATTTTAATTGAGCTTAATTTTACAATTATGAATAGACATAGATTCATATCTAATTGTCACTCTAAACTTAGAAATTGATTGGTAATTAGATAATTGTTAATGGATTCTGAAACCATGGTAGCCTCAATATCTTGAATTCTTATGTTAATTTACTATTTTAATTTTAAATACATCTTTAGTTTAAAATTTTTCAAACAAAATATTTTCTTTTCTAGCTAAGATAGATTTTTAATTAGCTTAGATTAGATTTAGCTTCCCTAAAATTAGTAGTCTTTATGGGTTCGACCTCGTTATTTCTAACTTATACTCCAATAGACTCACGTGCTTGCCAATACATTAAAAAAATTTACACAATATATATATTATAAAATCTTATTATAAACGCACACTACTAAAAAAATTATCTTTATTGACACTTGACTTGTGACACTTTTTTAGAAAGTGTCAATATTTACATACATATGGGCCATTTTCTGTGTTTAACATATATGTATCACAAATTACTGATACTATAGTGTCTGTAAATTACACATCAAAGATCTTTGACACTAAAGTATTAGTAAAAAAAGTAAAATAGTTATAATCTTGTTTCAGATAGAACTTGAACCTAAGACCGCCAATAGTTAAGCGTTTAAGCTTAAGAAAAACACGATTGGAAATTTTTTAGTGACACTAACATATCATTAAAAAGAAAAATAATTCTAATCTTGTTCCAGATCTAATTTGAACTGGTGACTTCGAAAACCCAAGCTTTTAAGTTTAAATAAAAAACAATCATGATTCTTTATTAGTCACATTAATGTATCAGTAAAGAAAACATTTTTTTATATAATTTTTTAAAGTACATTTAGTGGGGTTCAGTGAAAATTTTAGCGAGTTCTATTAAATGTTTTCAAGTTAGTATATTAGTTCCAATTAGAAACAGTATCATATACTTAAGAAAAAAAAGAAGTAAAATATAAGTTAAACTCATCATTTTATCATAACCTTAAGACAAAAAGTGCCATATTTTTCAAAGTCAATGAACTCATTCTTCACCTCTCGATTCTTCTTCTCTATCAAAGCTAAATAAAACAAAACCCTAAAATTCTAAACCCAACTGCTGATTTTACACATTCTAATCAAACCCAACCGTTAATCCAAACCAAGGCCGAAGCAAAGCAATTTCTTTTGTTTCATGATTTGGTTCTCTCACTCACTTTTCCCTCTGATTAATTCCTTTCTAAAGGTACCATCTTTTTAATTATTAATTTGTACTTTATAGTTTATATTTTGCTCATTCACGTTGTTTGGTTGCGCTGACGGTCTTAAAGAGTATCATCAAGTCTTAAAAATTTAAAACAACAATTTTAGGCCTCAAATCTTTTATTTGTGGGTAAACTAATTCGTTGAGTTATTTTGTCAAAAAATTATAATATAAGATTCATAGAAAATTTAGTTGACTTGAACACATTCAATGATATACTTTAACAATGCTTCATGATTATTATTTTTTTTTGAAAGATTGATAGAGCAGATAATATCAAATGGTCTAGTGTAACTTGCCAAAAGCTGTATATTCTCTATAATTTACAGAATCTATTATTCTATTTTTTTTTTCACAAGGGATGTGCATAAAGATTTGGGTGCATGGTACTTTTATCATTTTTATACAAATGAAACCATCGTAATACATTAACATCACATGCAACTTAACTTTCTCAAAGATTTAATACGAAGATTTAATCCAATATTAAATGCAACTTCACATGGAGTTAAGTTCCCAATTTCTATTAACTATGTTAACTGAAAACTATATGCCAAGTTTGATTTACAAATAAAATATTTTTTGCTTATTTTTTAATCTTTAATTGGATTAAGAAGAAAATTATTTTTAAATGTTAAAAATGCTTGTAATAATCACAGAGAATTTTGTATATTTCGTTTTTGTTTGGGTAATATCGGGCAGGTCTTCTCGAGGCCCTTCCAGCTCGAATAAAATACTCCGATGACAGCCTAGCTCGAGCAGAAGTACCGATCACTGGCACGAAGACAACCTCACTAGACGCCAAAGCTGTCAAGGTCGAGGAATTTAGAGCCGCTCGAGCTCCGAGCTCTTTTACCTGCTCGAGGTCGTCCGCCCTAGTCAAAGCTAGTCAAGGTCGAGGAATTCAGAGTCGCTCTGAGCTCCGAGCTCTCCTGGATGCTCGAGGTAATTTCTCCCGGTCAAAGCTGGACAAGGTCGAGAACCGAGCACTCATTACCTGCTCGCAGAAGGTAAGTCCCCGAGCACAACTGGGTTGCGCCAGTCATGGGACGAATGGAATGTAAGACCCGGCCCAGGGCAGCCCGACCCGCTTTCTCCGAATCCTGGCACACCTTTTAATGTCTGATCAGGGCCCCACATGGTATGGTGGTGATACTATTGCCGATGGCCGGCACATGCCCCCACGGTGTCATCATTCCTAGCGCACATGCCCGACATGGTGATCTGGCCACGTGAATCGGGTTAAGGAGACAGTTGCGCATCCCCAGGGAATATTACGCCAATCCCGGCTATCAGAGGGACCCAGACACCTCAAGCGCGGGAATGGACGGTCGGAAGAGTAAGAGCGGGAAAAATGGAGTATAAAAGGAAGCAAACGGGTACGTTACACGGGTTGAAAAAATTGATTCACAAAGGGGTTGAAAAAATTGATTCACAAAGGGGTTGAAAAAATTCATTCACAAGGATTACAAAAGATATCCAGGTTCTTCCTATTCTGATTTTTCTTATCTGGATTCTCTGAAAACACCATATTTATTCAAAAGGGAGGGCGAAATAATATCCCTTTCATCTTTCCGGTCTCCCTCATTAAGGGAGATACCAAAAAGAACAACCCGACATCGACTTGAGCGTCGAAGGGTTTTCGCCGAACACACCCGGCTACCCTCGACCCTGTTTCGCGTGAGTACAGTCCGGAGATCTCCGCTCGGAAAAGACAATGGAACAGGACGAAGGAGGCAATCCCGCCGAGATCGAGCTTATCGCGAGCGTAAGGTTCGAGGCACTGCTTCAAGGCACGCGGAAAATCGCGATCAACATCTTTTGGCGCTGCTCGTGAATCGACACAAAAGCCTCGATTTCCTAATACATTCAAGATACATAACGCAACGATGAGGGAAACAATCAAGAGGAGTAAGTCCAGAAGAATCAGTAACTTTGAGAGAAGTGGCCAATGAGGCCCAAAATAGGGAGATCCAATAAAGAATGGATCGGATGGAGAAACAGATGGAGACTCTGACTTCCCTATTGCAAGAACTCAGGGAGGGACAGAGAAAAGCATGTAATGATGTCCTGGAGTCCAGCCGAGGGAATGCTCATGTTCGGGAAAATGTGGGAGATGAAGCCCAAAGACCTAGGGCCCAAAATGTTGCTGTGAGGAAGAAACAAACATGGAGGAAAGGGGGTCCCGTCAGCACTTACAGGACACAGCCCCGACCTCTCGTGTGGAAGAGTTGGAGGGAGAAGTGCGCAGGTTGGCACAAGTTATGGAAGACCTCCGGGGGAACGGAAAGAGCCCAAGCTAGTGAATAATCCTGGATAACGAATCTCCACTCTCGACGGAGATCATGGGTGTCACGATCCCACGTGACTTCCGCTTCCCAGATCTGAAGTTCTCAGGGAAAAGTGATCCATTAGTGCACATAGAACGGTTCAACAACATGACAGGGGTGCAAGGATTGTCAGCAGCTCGGAGGTGCCGGGCCTTCCCACTCACCCCGGAGGGAAGAGCGAGAGAATGGTACCGCAGACTCCACTGGGAAGCATCTCGAGCTTTGAACAGATGTGTAGGGAGTTCGCAGAGCAATCCGGGCGCAGTGACCCCTGAGGATGACATGATGGAGCTCGTGCAAGTAAGGCGAGGGAGGGAGAATCTCTCTAGGAGTTTGTCAAAAGATACCATAGATCGGTTCTAGATCTTAGTGCGTTTAACCATCCCCAAGCTCTGAGAGGATTGAAGGATGGGATCCGGATGGGGAGACCATGGTATAATCTGCGGAGTCCTTCAATCCGCTCAGTATTCGGACGCTGTATGAGCAGTGTAAACCGGATATGGTAATCAAGAAGAAAAAACTGCCAAACTGAGGAATGAGCAAGGCAATGGAGTGAAAAGGAAGGAGAGAGGGGGTCCTGCCCGAGGGACACAAGCTCCAAAGGCAGCAAGGGACCGGGTTGCCCTGTACAACCCTTATCAGAAAGCTCCCCCACCGCGGATGGTTCCTCCGCCATCTCGAAGATCTCCAGGTCAGGATCACAGGGAGTATAGGCGTCACTACGACCACACATCCCACAACCAGCCACCAAGCAGACCTGAGGTGGGTCACAACAGGGCTAATCGTTCGTCGCCACCCCCAACGAGAAGCTTCCCAAGGGATAGGGCGATACAAATGGTGGAACAGAGCCCCGCTATTTAACAAGATACTGAGGTTGAAGGTATCTCAAGAGATACTTCAAGTGGTCGAGGAGCGAGGATCGCCGAGCTCTCCAACGCCGATGGCCAAGTCACCAGCAAGCTGAATAGGGGCACTCGCCATTTCCATGGTGACCACGGCCACTCCACATCACAAGTGCCGTGATTTGAAAAACCAGTGGAGGATCCGGTTAGGAATCCAGCACTGGATGAGTTTGTCGAGCGAGGGCATCCGGTGGTCGAGCAGCGATCGAAGAAGAGGGCTGTGCTTACAAAATAGACATAGAACCACCGTCCACGAGGGTAATCTCAAGAGGGCCCACGATGGCAGGAAGCTCCAATAGGGCTCCGAAAAACTACTGCAGGTATGCCGCCGCCGAGAAGTCTTATTCACCGCCTCACCGCCAAGAAGGCCAAGGTTCGGCAGGTGCTGATTATGTGGACGGATGAAGACGAGGAGGGGGTGCTGTACCCTCACGAGGATGCCCTGGTGGTAAAGGCCAATGTAGCAAACAAGGAAGTTGATCGAATACTAGTTGACTCCGGGAGCTCAGTTGATATCCTTTTCAAATCCACACTCGAGGATTTGGTAATAATGGGCGCGAACTTCGAGCAGACGAACACTTCCTTGAAAGGATTCGGGGGAGGAAAGCTAATACCTCTGGGAATCATCAAGCTAGCAGTAACCATGGGCTCGAAGCCTTTCGAGAAGAACATGATGCTGGATTTCGTGGTGGTAGATGAAGCCAGCCCATACCAGGTAATTTTAGGGAGGCCGTTTATGAGGATCAGGCAATGAGTGCTATCCACCCATTACTTAGCCCTAAAGTATTGAGTAAATGGGGCCGTAGGAGTCGTGAAAGGCAGCCAAAGGGTGGCGAGGAGCTGCTACACTGTAGCTGCCAAAGAAACTAGCAGATAACCTCGCTGGACTCAAGGGGGGAATCAAGGAATGGAAGGCAACAGCCGGCTGAGAAGTTGGAGGAAGGTCAACCAGAGCACGAAGGACCCAAGGCAAGGTGTGCTAGGACCAAATTGGGAAGGCCTTTATCGAGTCACTTAGTTAGCAGGACCAGGAGCGTACCGGCTAGCTCATCCAGACGGACGAGAGGTCAAGAGGCCGTGGAACGCACAACTCCTGATGGAATATTTCCAGTAAGTCTCCTTGTATTGTGAGGTGTTGATGTAAGATTTCTTCCCAAAATGGGATATGTAAAAGTATAAATGTATATAAGAATAAGAAAGACATTCATAATGTAAGTTCAAGATGAAGAGCAAAAGTCAAGAAGAACTCCATGGCCAGAAGTCCCAAAGCCTAAGTGTTAGGCGGGACGGTGCCAAGCTTGGGTCAATTGCAAGCCCGAGCAGGAGTAACAGCAAAAGAACTCGGGTCAATTGCAGGCCTGAGCAGAAGACGTTTGGGTTAATTGCAGGCTCGAGCGGGAGTAGAAGTTCAAGAAGAACTCCTTGGCCAGAAGTCCCAAAGCCTAAGTCTTAGGCGGGACGGTGCCAAGCTTGGGTCAATTGTAGGCCCGAGCAGGAGTAACAGCAGAAGAACTCGGGTCAATTGCAGGCCCGAGCAGAAGATGTTTGGGTCAATTGCAGGCCCGAGCATGAACAGAAGTTCAAGAAGAACTCCTTGGCCAGAAGTCCCAAAGCCTAAGTGTTAGGCGGGACGGTGCCAAGCTTGGGTGAATTGCAGGCCCGAGTAGGAGTAACACAAGAAGAAGCTCGGGTCAATTGCAGGCCCGAGCAGAAGACGTTTGGGTTAATTGCAGGCCCGAGCGGGAGTAGAAGTTCAAGAAGAACTCCTTGGCTAGAAGTCCCAAAGCCTAAGTGTTAGGCGGGACGGTGCCAAGCTTGGGTCAATTGCAGCCCCGAGTAGGAGTATCACAAGAAGAACTCGGGTCAATTGCAGGCCCGAGCAGAAGACGTTTGGGTCAATTGCAGGCCCGAGCACGAACAGAAGTTCAAGAAGAACTCCTTGGCTAGAAGTCCCAAGCTTGGGTCAATTGTAGACCCGAGCAGGAGTATCATAAGAAGAACTCGGGTCAATTGCAGGCCCGAGCAGAAGACGTTTGGGTCAATTGCAGGCCCGAGCGGGAGTAGAAGTTCAAGAAGAACTCCTTGGCCAGAAGTCCCAAAGCCTAAATCTTAGAAGGGACGGTGCCAAGCTTGGGTCAATTGCAGGCCCGAGCACGAACAGAAGTTCAAGAAGAACTCCTTGGCCAGAAGTCCCAAAGCCTAAATCTTAGGCGGGACGGTGCCAAGCTCAGGTCAATCGCAGGCCCGAGCACGCAACGAAGTTCAAGAAGAACTCCTTGGCCAAAAGTCCCAAAGCCTAAGTCTTAGGCGGGACGGTACCACGCTTGGGTCAATTGCAGGCCCGAGTAGGAGTAACAAAAGAAGAAGCTTGGGTCAATTGCAGGCCCGAGCACGAGCAGAAGTTCAAGAAGAACTCCTTGGCTAGAAGTCCCAAAGCCTAAGTCTTAGGCGGGACGGTGCTATGCTTGGGTCAATTGCAGGCCCGAGCGTAAGAAGTTCAAGAAAACTCCTTGGCCGAAAGTCCCAAAGCCTAAGTCTTAGGCGGGACGGTGCCACGCTTGGGTCAATTGCAGGCCCGAGCAGGAGTAGAAGTTGAAGAAGCTTGGGTCAATTGCAGGCCCGAGCAGAAGTTCAAGAAGAACTCCTTGGCCAAAAGTCCAAAAGCCTAAGTCCTAAGCTGGACAGTGCCGGGCAAAGCTAATCACATGTGAAGGAAGTTCATGAATAATGCTAAGGCCAAAAGTCCCTGAGCCTAAGCTCTAGGCGAGACGGTGTCTAGGAAGAGCCAAATGTAGGCTTAAGCAAGTTAAATGAGCTCATGAAATAAACATAAGGCTTTTAGCCCAATTCAAAGCGAAGCTCTACCATGCATAAGTTAAATAACATTATACTTGGCGTAAAATGTAAAGAAGAGCCCAACTTGCACATATGATTGTTGCTCAAATGAATTTTTTTTATTTATTTATTGAATGATTACAAGTACAGGAAAATGTAAAAAAAAAAAAAAAGAGTCCAAATCATTCAGCAGGAGGGACGTCGTCAGCAGCAGCAGGAGGAAGGCCAAGATCGCAGGACGGACATCGTCAAGATCGCAGGAGGAGCGAGAGGAGGGACATCGCCAGGGGCATCGCAGGAGGGGCATTGGTCGGAGAAGGAGCGAGCTCTCCGACAACAATTGGGGCTCTGACTGAGTAGCTTCAGGATTGCTCATGTATTCACTACATACCCTTCAACCTTGGACATGTCGGCCTCGGGTATGCCTTGCCAAAAGCATACATGAGGCGATCAGAATCGAATCCGCCCCATTGTTGTACTCTAGGGCAAGTCGGACCTTTAAAGTGTCAATTTGCCCTTGAAGACGAGCAGCTTCCTCAACGAGCTGCTCGTAGTAAGACTTCTGAGTGTCCAGATCCTTTCGAGCATGCTTCAATTCATCGTGGGTGTCAGTCAGCTTCCTCTGAAGCTCAGAGGCCTTGGAATCAGCCACTGCTGTCTTCTCAGCAAAGTTTAAGTTCTCGTCCAGAAGCTTTTGGTTTTCCTCCTTCAGCTCGCCCACAATTTGCTCCAAGCTCGAACCTTGCTCAAGTTCTTCCCGGAGCCTTCGACCATCTTATTAAGCCTAGTCGCGGCTGCCAGAGCTCGGGAGGAGAGTCGCTGGAAGGCACTGAACAGCACGTCAGAATTAAAGGACTCTATCTCATCCAGGAATCTATTGCTCAACTCCTCATTGAAGGTCCTCAAGTAAGGCTCGGAACGGCCAGGCTGACTTTGCTCCCGCGACATTGCCGGCTCGAGGGCGTAGCCGGAGCAACGGTCCTTCGCTGCTCAGCGTGGAGGACCCTCCTCTGATCGCTCGACCTGTCTAGCAGAAGAAGAAGCTCGAGTGGATGGAGGCGGAGCACCCGTTTCTACTTGTGGCCTCTTTGAGGTGCTCGCACCTTCGGTCGTCCCCACGCGCCGATGTAACATCTCGCGCATTCTGCTGCTCATGTCTTCACTCGGTACTAGACTAGACTCCAAAAAGCTTTGGGGTGTCAACAGCTCCCTGCACGAGCTCGCGTTTATAAGAGCGGTCTACACACGTGCTCGAAGCTGGCCCCCAATCGAATAAGAAGCACCCCAGGAGGCTGCAGATACTACCGAAGCAAAATAGTGAGAACAGACACAAGCAGGAAAACTAAAAGTAAAATCCACAAGACAGATAAACGACCTGGAGTGCAAAAGTGCCGCAGGACTGGAGGGACCCCCTCATTGCAAAGTGCAGCTTGCTCCCACTCTCCCCGAACGAAGAAGAATTTGCTCTTCCAATTGCCACCAGAGGTTGGGAGATCGGTGATGGGCTTTTTACCCTTCAGGCTGGAGGTAAGGTAATACCAACCAAAGATCCTTCGGCCGCACTTCAACCGGTAAAGGTGTCTCGATTTCCCACCGAGGGCTCACCCGGATCACAGCGCTTCCACAACACAAAGAGTGCGGAAAGGACCCTCCACCCATTCGGGTTCAATTGCCTCGGCCGACTTGAACCCGACAAAACCCGGAAAAGTAAGGTCGGAGAGGCACCTAACCCCGTTCGAAGCATTCCAAGTGAAGGTCGTGTATCCTGGGGACGACTGGGATTTCACCCGCCTAGAACCTTAAATCCACATTTTCGGTATATGGTAAGTCCGCCTAAGCCTTTCTAAGTCCGGACGGGTGGTTTCACATCTCGGTGGTCAACGGGTATTCCCCACGCTCGCACCTTTGACCGGCCCTTGCCCTTTGTGCGTGCTGGGTCTCGACCGCGGTAATTCCCTCCTCGGACTAGAATCCCTCACGGGATTATAATAAGGGTCAGTGCCTCACTAGAAGAGGACGAATCCTCCAAGCAACATCCTACGGGCCCGTTGGGATTTGACATTTTTCTTTTTCCTAAGGAAATAAACTAATGGAGTTCAAGTAGGGAAGAAACAGAGAATGGCGGTGAAATGGAAGAGTGGCTTGTACCGAACGCGAAAGGAAGTGTGGTTGGCCAGAAATCACCTTGACAGAAAGAAGAAGACAAGTAAATGGCGGAGAGCAGATTAATTTTGAGTTTGAACGAAAAGTGAGCAAATAGAGGGAACAGTGAAGAAGTTAGAGGTTTTTAAAAAGGAGGACGCGTCCCTTCGACTGGTGGCGTGCGTTTCGAGGGACACGACCTTTCAGGTAACATCCCTTCGAATTTTAAACGCACGGCTGGGATCAACCCACGTGTCCCACCTTAAATGCGAAATGATTAAAGTGGGAGACAACTGGAAAACGTGAGGAAGCGTAAAAGGCCGCGAATTCTGCCCATCATTAATGAGTTTCCAGTCTTATCTCGTTTCACTCAAAAGACTAGAAACTGGGGGACTGGTGTTTGGGTAATATCGGGCAGGTCTTCTCGAGGCCCTTCCAACTCGAATAAAATACCCCAATGACAGCCTAGCTCGAGCAGAAGTACCGATCACTGGCACGAAGACAACCTCACTAGACGCCAAAGCTGTCAAGGTCGAGGAATTTAGAGCCGCTCGAGCTCCGAGCTCTTTTACCTGCTCGAGGTCGTCCGCCCCAGTCAAAGCTAGTAAAGGTCAAGGAATTCAGAGTCGCTCTGAGCTCCGAGCTCTCCTGGATGCTCGAGGTCATTTCTCCCAGTCAAAGTTGGTCAAGGTCGAGAACCGAGCACTCCTTTCCTGCTCGCAGAAGGTAAGCCCCCAAGCACAACTGGGTTGCGCTAGTCATGGGACGAATGGAATGTAAGACCCGGCCCAGGGCAGCCCGACCCGCTTTCTCCGAATCCTGGCACACCTTTTAATGTCTGATCAGGGCCCCACATGGTATGGTGGTGATACTATTGCCGATGGCCGGCACATGCCCCCACGGTGTCATCATTCCTAGCGCACATGCCCGACATGGTGATCTGGCCACGTGAATCGGGTTAAGGAGACAGTCGCGCATCCCCAGGGAATATTACGCCAATCCCGGCTGTCAGAGGGACCCAGACACCTCAAGCACGGGAATGGACGATCGGGAGAGTAAGAGCGGGAAAAATGGAGTATAAAAGGAAGCAAATGGGTACGTTACAAGGGTTGAAAAAATTGATTCACAAAGGGGTTGAAAAAATTGATTCACAAAGGGGTTGAAAAAATTCATTCACAAAGGGGTTGAAAAAATTCATTCACAAGGATTACAAAAGATATCCAGGTTCTTCCTATTTTGATTTTTCTTATCTGGATTCTCTGAAAACACCATATTTATTCAAAAGGGAGGGCGAAATAATATCCCTTTCATCTTTCCGGTCTCCCTCATTAAGGGAGATACCAAAAAGAACAACCCGATTACTGACTTGAGCGTCGAAGGGTTTTCGCCGAAACACGCCCGGCTACCCCTGACCCTTTTTTCTGTGAGTATAGGTCCAGGAGATCTCCGTTCTGGAAAAGACAGTGGAACAGGACGAAGGAGGCAATCCTGCTCGAGATCGAGCTTATCGCGAGCAGAAGGTTTGAGGCATTGTTTGAAGGTTCGAGGCACTATTTGAAGGCACGCGGGAAAATCTGCATCAACAGTTTTCATTTACAGTTCTAACATGCATATAATGCATGTTTTGCTTATTACATGAAAAATCAACTGGCTTCTAAGTTATATGCATTTTTTCTTGTAACATACACTTAGAAAGCTGTAGTTTTCAAGAAATGTTTTTACAAATTTGACGTAATATGAAATTCTCCATAGTCTTGGTTTCTTTGAATTGCTATTAGGAAAGCTGGCATTCTCCAATATATAATATGTTTGTATTGTTTTTTAGAATCTATTGCAAGACGATGACTTCTACTTGATATGCTATTTGGTAGGTTGTCATCCAATGCTGTAAGTGCTCTTGGTAGGGATTGCATTATTTCATCCATGAAACCAATAAGTTACCCAATTAATTCATTATTTTATACTTAAATGCTCTTTCGTTTGCTTTCATTTGCTTGCATCAATTCACAAGATTGTTTTATAATGGGAAATAATTATTATGTATAAAATATCGTTAAGTAAAAGAAAACAAAAAAAAAATATCATATGATATGAAAAATGAAAAATGTGTATGGCATGTTTTGTTGGCTTGTTAAATGTGTACATATATTTAAGTGACTTTAAACAAACCAAAACTTAGCTACATTTTGTAATTTGTACATTTTAAATTTAAACCTAAAAATCTTGAAGTTATCTGTGCAATTTAATTAAACTTACTAGGCTACAAACATCCAATAAATAAATAGGTAAAAGTAAATCATAAAGACAAAATGTGTATATTCTGTGATAGATTGTCCACTGGGTATTATGATGGGGTTAATGATTTCTTAGAGTTTGCCATTCTTAATTCTGAAAAAAGAATGTCGATTAGATGTCCTTGTACCTCTTGTTATAATATGGAGTTTTTGACTCCTGAACAAGTGAAACTACATTTATTAAATAAAGGTTTTCTACAAGAATATTTAGTTTGAAATTAGCATGAGGCGAACCCTAAACCTACCTCTACAAAGTGTCGAGATCAATAAAAAAATTAGTGGTTTAAATGTCAAGATTACAGTAATTTAAGTGACATAGTTCGTGATGCTTTTGAGCATTATGAGAAAGATCCTAGTTCTTTTAAGGATATGCTTAAAGATGTTAGAAAGCCCTATATCCAAGGTCAAAGCATTCAAAGTTATCAGGTTTAATGAAATTGTACAATATTAAAAGATATTATGGCTGGTCTGATATTGTGTATTCAGTTATATTAGAAGTCCTTAATAAGATACTTCTAAATGATAATAATATGCCAACCTCAATGTTTGAGGCTAAAAAAACAATAAAGGTATAAGGCTTAGATTATGAGAAAATACATGCATTTCCAAATGTTGCATTCTTTATAAAAATCAATTTAAAGATCTTATTGACTACCCAAGTTGTGGAGCTTCTAGGTGTTAAATAAGAAAAAATGGATAAAAAATCATTTAAAAAGAGGTTCATAAAAAGGTGTTATGATATTTTCCAATAATTCATAGGTTCAAAAGAATAGTTTTATCACCTGTTAATAGTTGTAACAAAGGTCGCTTAATCTTATATTGATATGATTGATGGATCAAATTGGTTATAGTTATATTTTGGTAATAACAGTAAGGTTAAGGTTGAGCTCATATGGTTATTTTTGCAAAGCATAATTACAAAGTTTCACATATATCTAACCCTAAACTCTCTCAACTAGCCGCACCCTTGCTCTTTTGTCTTGCCACCGCTATGGCCCCACCGGCCGCCGGTGGTGGCTCTCAGCCACTGCCGGACCCTCCCCAAGCCACTGCCTTGCCCCACCGCAACCGTTGCGACATGCAACCGCCTCCAAACAGCCAACCCGAAGCTTGCCAAAAAAGCCAAACGAGCCAAGCCATGCATGCCGGTGTTTCCTGCGTTTCGGCCGCTGGTAAAGGTTGGTCTGGACCGCCGGCAGATTCTGAACCGACCCCTGCTGCTGCGATGACCGTCCATGCAGACGCTGACACAAACCCATGCAAGCCCGTAACTATCGCGAAAAACCCTAGCCGCCGCTCCGTTGGCTCAGGCGCGGTCCCCATGATGGCCGGCTCCTCTCATGGTCCCTCTTCTCTCACAGATACATGGCCGGCAGGTTATGACATCATTTATGGCCCAAACATGCATGGAGCCATTCACAGCAACCCAAGCCGTGTTCACGTACACGATCGGGCCACCGTGTGTGGCCTCCTCCCGGCGGCTTATGGCTGCTCCCGGGTGCCGGAATCCCACGCCGGACGACCTAGCTGCCAGCCACAACCAACCGCTACAGCCAACGACTCCTCATGTCTCGAGCCTATGCAGAAGTTGGCCACCACCGAGTCCACTCAGCGTGACTCGGGCCATGCAGCACCCATGCAACACCCTTCCCGTGGCCAAGACGTTCCTCCTGCTGTTGAGAATGTTGGTCCAAAGGCAGCCAACAACCTGGCTACCTCGGTTCAACGAGGCCATGCAGATTTGGAACAGCCTGCTGACCGTGTTCCCGCCTCTCATACCCGTGGCCAAACCCCTTTGTCCAGAGGAAATATGCAGCAGAGCGATGGGTTGACTGGAGCTCAAACCCGTACCACGCTTACTACTCATGCCAAGCAACCCGTTTCATATGCTTCAGCAGTGAATCCCGCATCCATACTCAACCCCGCAGCACCCCCGAGGCCACAAAAATCATTCCTCGATACTGTAACAGGTAATGCTAGTACTTCAGTTCCGGCCAAACCGGTTTTGTTGCACCGTGGTGAGCCCGCTATAATGTTCTCTGAGGAGGAAGTTCAGCTTATGGCTGAACCTTTTAAGCTTGCCTTGGTTGGAAAATTCTCTTTCGGCAGGCCATCAATGGATATTATTCGGAAGTTTTTTGTTTCTCTTGGTCTCAAGGGGAATTCTCAGATTTCGCTCCTTGATAACCGGCATGTGCTGATCAAGTTATCCATGGAAGAGAACTATTCACGGGTTTGGGTTCGCCAGACATGGTATGTTAATGGAAAAGGTATGCGTATTTTCAAGTGGAGCACGGATTTTCGATGTTCAACGGAGTCTCCTATTGTGCCTGTTTGGGTAAGTCTCTCGTATTTACCAGTTCATTTTATTCATTCCAAATCTGCATTATTCTCTATTGCTGGTGCTATTGGTACTCCCCTGCGTGTTGATCAGCAACGGCTTCGGTTAATACACCGTCTGTTGCTAGGGTTTTGGTTGAATATGATGTTTCGCGGCCTTTATTGCCGCGTATTTGGATTGGAGAGGGAGATTCTGGTTTCTGGCAGGATGTTGTTTTTGAGAAAGTTCCTGCTTATTGTTCCACTTGTAAGCACTTAGGTCATGCTACTGAGGGTTGTTATGTCTCCAACCCAACTCTTCGTCAGCCTCAACTGTCGAAGGATAATGGGCTGCGTTCTGTTCCGGATAAGGGTAAAAAGCCCATGTTTCCAGCTGATGTGCAGCCACGGGCTGCCTCTAGTACCCAGTATGTTGTCATTTCTGATAATCGCCCTATAGGGCCTGTTGCTGTTAGTGTTGCTACTCCCAGTGAGGATAGTCCATCCTTGGATCGGGCTGTTACTGAGGATGTCCCATTGGATGATAGGGGCCATGAAGATTTAGACCTAGCCCAGCGTCCAGTGCCCAATAAGGGCGATCACTCCATGCCTCCAGTTGTTGAGCACACTATTTCACCATTTACTGCTCAGTACACGGTGGTTTCTGATCATAGACCTATAGAGCCTATCGTTGTGGATCCCCATCCCCAGGTTGAGGAGGTACAGGTTCCAATGCCCGATGGGGGCACTTGTTCAGATATCCACTACCTAGATGTGGGATTCAACACTCACTCCACGGATATCCCTGACGGGACAGATTCTGACAGAACCAAACACCACTTGCCTTCAGCTGCGGTGATTGACAATTTGGTCAGCGAAAGGGAGTCACTTCTCTACAAGGATTCACTGCAATTACTCGCAGGAGACGCAGCAAACGACTGGCTGCTCGCACCCTCCCTACTTGATGATCAGTTCCTTTCGTTATCCTTGAAGTTCTTTTTATTGGCTTGTATTTCCTTAGTTATTTTGGAGGTTTTTTGTCCCCCTCCGTTGTACTCATCTTACTTTATATATATTTAATAGGTAAGGGTCCCGCCTAACCCCCACCACTATGGTGGCTTTAATAAAAAAAAAGAATTGTTTTATCACCACAAACTGCTGAGAACTTAACATGGCATGAAAATAAAAGAATTACAAATGGCAAGCTTTGCCACCCTACAAATTCACCGACTTGGCTGTTAATTGATAATAAATAGCCTGATTTTGCACAAAAACTGAGAAATCTTCAATTGGCTTTATCATCTAATAGGATTAACCCACATAGCACACTTAGTATGACTTACAGCTACTAGCCTATTACATTGATAACATATAATCTTCCTCCATGGTTGTGTATGAAGATGAAGTTTATGATATTGTCTCTACTGACATCTGTACCTAAACAACCTGGAAATAATATAAATGTATACTTAGCACCTTTGATTGAGGACTTGAAAATCCTATGGGTTGAAGGTGTTGATGTCTTTGATGCATATAGGAAATAAACTTTTAATTATAAGTTGTGCTGATGTCGACAATTAGTGACTTCCCAGCATACGAGAACTTATTCGGGTGTACTGTTAAGGGATATTATGGTTGTCCAATTTGTGAGATAAACACGTGTGCATGTTGGCTGCCGCATAGTTGAAAAATGTCATATATAGGCCATGGATAATTTCTTAAAAACCCTCCTAAACCTCTGTCCAGTGCAAAGATCTTAAACTTAGTAACTGACATTGACACCAAGTTTGGGAAAAAATTCCCAAAATCGCATAAGTGCATGTGAAGGTGAAGGTGGGGATAAAAGTGAAGTTGAGGGTGAGGGTGAGAGAAGGTATAAGGGTGAGGGTAAAGATGGAGTTGAGTGAGAAGGTGAGGGTAAAGATGGAGTTGAGTGCGAAGGTGAGGGAGAGTATAAAGGTGATGGTAAAGGTGGAGTTGAGGGTGAGAGTGAGAGAGGGTGTAATGGTAAAGGTAAAGGTGGAGTTGAGGGTAAGAGTGAGAGAGGGTGCAAGGGTAAGGATGAAGGTGAAAGTTGGTGTAAGGGTGAGGGTAAGGGTGAAGGTGAAGGTGAAGGTGAGGGTGAGGGTGAGGGTAATGTAGCTTGGTTGTTGTACAAAAATAAATCAATCTTCTTTGACTTAGAATATTGGAAACACTTATTAGTTGGCCATCAATTAAATGTAATGCACATTGAGAAAAATGCGTGTGAGAGTTTCTATGGCACATTACTCCATTAATCAGGAAATAAAAAAGATGGAATTAATGCTAGAAAAGATCTTACACATCTAGAGATTAGAGAGAAAATAAACAAAGCATTTATTACACTAGCTCCGATGAACAAAATAAAGTCCTACCCCCTACCCCATTCACTTTAAGTAAAAAAGAAAAAAAGATGTTCTGTGAAATATTACAAGGTGTAAAAGTTCTTATGGTTACTGTTCTAACTTTAAAAATCTTATTTCAATGGATAATTGCCATCTTCATGGGCTTAAGTCTCATGATTGTCATACTTTGATGCAACAGCTACTACCATTAGCAATTTGAAATTATTTGCCTGAAAATGTCAAATCTGTCATAATCAGGTTGTGCCTCTTTTTTAATTCTATATGTTCTAAAGCAATAGAATCTAATGCTCTCAACCAATTGCAAGAAGAACTTAAAATAATATTATACAATTTAGAACAATACTTTCTTTCTGCCTTCTTCGATACAATGATCCATTTAACAGTCTATCTAGTGGAAGAAGTTAGGTTATGTGGTCTGTTTTATCTTTAATAGATGTATCCATTTGAGAGAAATGAAACCTATAAAGGCTTATATTGCTGAGGAAGCACTTGAATTTTGTGTTGAATACCTTTCAAATTATGAATCAATTGGACTATCTACTGGTTATCTAATTGATTTTACAATCGAAAGGCCACTAGGAGGTGTAGATATTAATGTGGTTGATGCCTCTGCATTAGTGCAAGCACATCAATGTGTTTTGGTGAACACCCCTGAGATTTAACTATACATGTCTTAATTAATATTAAATATTTTTTCCAATTTTGTTAATTCTGTTGGTCTAATTTTAGGGAACATTTGGCCTAATTATAATCAAAACACCCTCATCAATTAAAAAAGTCTTTATGGTTGCCAACCGGGCACTCATACGTTTGCTGATTGGCTAAAAGTAAAGGTTGAATTAGCTTTATTAAGTCTAATAAGAGTATCTAGGGAAATGAAAACAAACTTTTCTCTCGCAACTAATTATAATTATTGTATAATTACAAATAATTTATAAAGCAAATAATGCAGCAGTTGACAAAATAGTATGGTGGCTGGCAAACAAATCGTGCTCAAGTGTAGTGACACATGCAAACTACTGTATTAATGGTTTTAATTTTACTATGAGAGATCAAGACAGCAACCGTGTAACACAAAACAATGGTGTTCATGTAGTTGCTAAAGCTTTACAGATTTCGAGCTTAAAAGACTAAAATCTCTTTTCTGGGTATATGTCCTTTTATAGGGTTGTCAATGAAATTTGGGAGCTTGATTATCTAAGGATTAAGAAAATACTTTTCAAGTGTGATTAGGTGGATGACAGGGGGTTAACATTGATGAATTAATGTTTACTGTAGTAAAGTTAAATCGATATGTTATAAGTCTAATTGTTTTATTCTAGCTAGTCATGCAAAGCAAATGTTTTATGTGAAAGAGGAACGAGATAATAGTAAATCAATTATTTGTTTAGTGAGTGAAATATGGAATTATTCAAATAGAGCTGGGTGTGATGGTATGGATGTGTATGCACCATTATCTAACAATCTTCCAGAATGTAATTGAATTTGGGTGCTGAAGAATTTGTGTAATATCAAATAATGATGCTTTTTATTGTAAATATTGAAGTGGAAAATGAATAATTTATTCTTTTTGCAACTTGTTAGCACTATTTCCTACAAGTAAGCAACTGATTTGTTTTTATCAATTTATTATTTTATTGGGATATTATAATGACATCCGATGCTCTTATTTATGTTATGTATTTGTGGGTATTTTAGAGACATGGCAGAAAATGATGAGTCGGCATACGATTTAGATCTCGAAGGAAGACCAAGACAACACCTTACAAAGAAGAAAGACTTGTAGAAAAGAGTTAGTAAAAAAAACTTGTAGAAAAGAGTTAGTGACGAGATTGAGATAACGTACAATTCTTATGGAGATCCAATAGGAAAGAAGAGAAACGATCTGAGGAATTACATTGGGGCAATTGTACGAGAAAGAGTTCCAATCATAAATGATGATTGGAGGAAAGTGCCACTGGACATCAATGAGGCATTGTAGACTCATTTTCAGGAAAAGCTCAAGTCAAGTCTTAAGGTCAAAACCCAAGTGTTTAAATGGATGGGAGTTGCTTTAAGGTCCTTTAAATTTAAGTTGGTAAATGAATATGTTTTGCCCAATGCAAACAACTTGAATTCATTGAAAAAAAACCCTCATAAGTATGAGGGCATTAGAAAAAGAAGATTGGAAGTGCTTTGTTAATAAAGTTTTGTTAGAAGACTTTCAGATATGTTTCTTATTCATCCAATCTTTAGTTCCTAAAGCACTTTCTAAGTATATTAATTTATAAATTGGGTCTACTAGTACTGTTAATGCTTCCATTGAATGTTTAAATAAATTCTTTCCTATTGGTTAAATATTTGTTTCCATTCATCTAGTCTATGTCCTTCTAATTTTAATATTAATATGTCCTTGCCTTATGGCAATTTTTTCTAGTTGCTTAATTTTATTTTAGCTTTAAAAACTCTATTTACTTCTTTGTAATTTTCTTACTTTGTAGGAATCCTCTTTTATTTAAATAACTTTCTATATTTGTTGGTTCAATTATTGGTTATAATATTGGTCTAATTATTGGTTCTAATATTGGTCTATTACTGTTTTCTTCTAACTCTGGCTTCATATCTTCTTCTCCCACTAAAATTTCATTCTCTTATTCTAAATAATAACTTTCATTAATTTTTAAATTTTTGAAGTCAAATTTTTTTATAAGTTCTTTATCTAGATTATTATCTGTAAACTCATCATTAATACATAATTCTTTAAAAAAAAAAATTTAGGATTATCAAATATATATTCAATAATTTTATCTCTATTATTAAGTAAAGTTTTTTTATCCATATTTAAATTTTCCATTATAGCCATATGTATTTTTATTTCTTTTATTAGACTTATTGTTATTTTGTGCCCTAAAAGCATGCGATAAATAAAAATTTTTGAATTATGTAAAATTTATATATTCATTAATTATTTGATCATATATCATTAGCCCTTTATTTATAAAGTATGTGATTTATGCATTGGGCATATGATGTCAATACTAGAAGATGTAAATCACAGGTTCTTTGTAAATAAAACATTGTTCACAACTATTAATGAAAGGAGCATTTCATTATGTAAGGTTGTAACTTTTCTACTTCTATCGTGAGTGATTTTATCTTTATCACTCAAGTAGAGACTTCGAGTAGAAGAGTTAATATGTATACACGATATGCATATTGAACTGGGCTATAGTATATATGATCTAGTTTAACAAATGTCCTTAATCATAATTCACAAAATCTTTAAATAAGCTTAATCGACCTTGATCCTAAGTGGGCAATGAATATGTATTCATGTATTATGTCTTTTGAGTTATCACGGAATGAGATCTATATAAATAGTCAAAACCTCGATAGCTTGGAGATGTAATTTCACAGATCGTGGGAAAATATGATTATAAGATGGAATCTATATTATTGATGCTTACCTAAGCTATTTGTGGTACTGGACTATTTAAATTTGTGGCAGCAGTTTATTTAATAAATTGCTTATTGAATAATAATGTTTATTTGTAAATTTATTTACATATATAAATATATTGAAAGTGATCGTTAGAGCAAATAACAACTTAAGGATAAATATGCAATCATGGAGGCACGACATTTATCATTGGCCTAACTTTAATTACGAGCATCAAATGGAAGTTCAATTAAGTGGTTATTATTGGTCTAAGATCAAAGCTAAAATTAAATAAAAGGAGTTTTAATTAATTTAGCTTTATCTAATTATATGGGTTACTAGAGTGGAACTTTGGGTTTTTAATTGAATTGTTTGGGGTGAACTTAGTAATTTTAGTATGTCATGAGATGATTGAGCCTTGGCTATTAAGTTGGAGCTAGAAAGTCTATGGGTCAGCAATCCCTCTGCTAACTCAATTCATAGTCAAACTTTAAATCTAATAAGTGTCTATATAAAGGAGTGGAAATTATAATATAAATAGACTTAACGTATAATTTTTCTTGAAATAGAAAAATACAATTCTAGGGTTTTGATCTCCTACACAAAAATTAGGTTTGATGACAATCCACTCATGTAAGAGAGACTATTGAAGATAGCAGAGAAAATTGCAACGTTCTTTTATAGTTCTTCAACAGAAATCTAAGGTATTTTTCTAACCATATACATGTACACATAATCAAAAAAAGTTCCTAGGTTCAACTGATTTTATAAAATAAGAAATTTTTTTTTTTGAATCTGATTCCCCAACATCTTCTTTATTTTCTTCTAATTCCAGATTACTTCTTTTTCTATAATTACTAAATCTCCATGTAACTTGATTATGTCTATTTACATATGTGTAACAAGTCGTTGATACTTCTAACATATTATCTTATTGTAATTTAGATAAGGTCCATTTTAGTACATTTAATTCACTTGTGTTTAATTTCTTAGGTACTGTCATTTATACATATTAACTTTCAAAATAGCTACAATATTTTTACTTTCAAATCTAATTTTTTTTATATTTGTTATATAATTATCCCAGAAATTTTTTTAATTCTAAGTTTTTTATATTTTGTATTCATTTTTATCCTTTAGTTTGTAAACTTAATTTAATATGTTTACAAAATTCATTACTATTTATATCTATATTAGGTATACAACCTACTATTGCTTCTTTATTTTTTAAATCTATCTCTACAGTGGCTATTTGTGCTTGTTTGTGGTCATAAAATCTATTATAAAATAAATTTAATGTGCTTTTGTGTCTAGTCCTTCTCTTACTTGGCTAAGAATTCTTATTACTATTATTCCCATGTGTCTCTCTGTATAACTTTGTGTTCTAAGACACTCTCTACTTGTTGGACAAATTAACATTAATTCTTCTCTTCTATTAACTATTGCTAATTTAGTTTCATCTATTAAATATTTAAGCTATTATTCACTTTTGACATTATATCTTCATTATGTAATTTTTTCAAAATCGTTTTCTAATAATTTATCTGAGTCTTCCTCATCTATTATGTCCTCTGTCATTTCTATTATTTCTTTACTTTCACTAAAAAATGACAATGATCTTTTAATTCATTTTGCTAAAGTAACATCTACTATTATTTCTTGGTTGTTCCATTACTGTTGGTCCTAAAATATCTCTTATGTCTACTTTTCTAGGTGTTGTGATTGGTTCGCTTGGATTTAATATTTCAACTCTATTTTTTAATATGTATAATTCTCTATCTAAATTGTCTAGTGAACTATTGAGTTCTAAATGTGATATGTTTTCTTTACTTTTTATAAAAGTTTGAAAACTAGTAGTTTCTAATTTAATTAATCTATTGTCTAAGTCTTCTAACTTACAACAAATTTTAACTAGTAATTTAATAATAGTATTAGGTTGTGCTTGTTGTATATTATTACTTTCTTGATTAAATTCTTTAGAACTATAACCAACTTGATTTATATTTGGTAATTCTCATCTTAATTCTGCGTAAGATTCTATTAATTATTTTTCTAAACTCATTCACTTACTATTAATTTTATCGACTCTAATTGTATTTGCAAATCTCTATGCATAAACTTCATATTCTCTATTTTAACTTTTAATGTTTCTACGAGACTTTTAATTTCTAATTCTACGGGTTTAGGTAGTTTTATGTCTAATAATTGTATTATTCTACTATTTCCCTTTTATTAGGGAATCTTTTAATTTAGCTATTAGAGTCATATAATGATTCTTTAATGTAATCTAAATTTCTTCTTAATTTAGTTATATTACTTGTTTCAAAAAATTGTCCTAGTCCTAGCACGAGTTCTTTAAGCTTCTCTAAATTGACTTCTAGGTGCTGTCCTAGATTAATTATTAAGTCCACTATAAAGTTTTGTTGACTATTATTAGTATGAGGAATATACTTAAATTAGTTTTTTTAATTGTTCTATATTATGGCTAACTTTAATTCGATCCGATAAATTCAAATTTACTTTTCTATGATTACTTGTTTCTAGAACTAAACATTCTAAGCTCTGAAAATTCATAAACTACTGTGAATTTCTTATGTCTTTTAAACAATTTCTAATTTTCAAAGCTAAGGTTTCATAATAATCTTAGAAAAGTTCAATTATCTACAGAAGAGTGTTCTAATATAGATAATTTTGAAAGAGCATAATGTTTAACACTTATTTTATTTCTATTTCAGGGGCTAATGGAGATGTGTAATCTATTGGAAGCTTTGTATTTCTTAATATTTTTTCTATTAAAATATTTAAGAGGGAATGTTTTGCACTAATTTTTGATACTTCAATTTCTACTAGTTTTAAAGCACGTTCTAATATTTCTATATAAGGTTTATTTTGCATCCAAGTATCTGAATCTTTTTCTAATACATCAAATGGATCTTTATAAAATTATCAAGATTATCATTAAATTTATCAATCATGAAAATACTTCATAAACTAGATGAAGTCTACCTTGCAACTATTCATATAAAATATATTTAAAACAAAAACAAAAGAGATGCCCTGATATCAAAGAAGAGAAAAGGGTTTCGAGATAAAAGATATTTTGTAGAAGTTGTCTTGGCAAAAATTGCCCTTTCAAATTTTATTAAATCTGATTTTGAAAACATGCCTTATAAAAATACTTTTAAACTCGTGACTCAATAATAGAAAAGTTAAATATGGATAAACAAAAAAATTTACTTAATAATAGAGATAAAATTATCGAAGAATTATGTAATAATGATGAATTGATAGATAATGATGTAAATAAAGAACTTATAAAAAATTGGACTTTAGAAATTGATGATATTTATTATTTAGAACAAGAAAATAAAATTTTAGAAGGAGAAGAAGACATAAAGTCAGGGATAATGAGAAAATAGTAATGACTAATATTAGAACTAAGTATCCTTCTTTAATGCTGTAATTTATTTTACAGCATTAATAGTGTAAGAAATATATACCAAGCGGTCTTCAATAATTTTATTAATAAAATTTTTTAATTTTTTTAAAAATGTTATAACCGGTTAAAAATGAAAATAAAGATAAATAAATTACAATTTCTCTATTTTATCTCATAAATTTGATTTTTATCTCTCACGTTGTTGAAGGAAATTGAATTATTTAAGGCTATCTCAATTCCCAATTAATTAACCATTGACAAGAATGGTAAATTTGTTCTTCTAGTTCAAATTTTTTTTTTCTTTGTTTATGGTCTTGAGTATTTGATCGGTAGGGTTTAAATGCGTTACGAATAGTCACTCGGAATCATGAATTTGTTTTATTTATTTATTTTATTAATTACACTTATTTTAATATTTTATTTGTATCATATGATATTTATTTATTATTTTTATCCTCTTACTATACTTATATTTATTTAGGTTATTTTAATTAGAATGTATAATTGAAATTTATAAAATTAAGAGGGTTTGTATAATCATTTATGAAACTAATAGAATATGTGTGATTGTTTAAATAAACCTTAAGATGTGGATAATTTTTCTTAAATTAATATTAATTTAAAATTAAAAAATAATATTTACCAATAACTTGTAAGTTATCCAATATATTTTAATTAATTATTCATTATATTAAATGAACAATTCAGATTAAAACTCTTATATTTAAAAGTCCACATTAGTCACATTATCAATATTGTAAATACACATAATATACAAATCCTAGAAGAAATAATTGAACCATCAAAAGTAGAAAATTATTTAAATAAAAGTGGAATCCGAAAAAGTAAGGAAAAAATACACATAAGCAAGTTAGAAGACATAATAAATTCACAATAGTTTATGAATTTTCAGATTAGAACATTTAGATCTACGAATATTCATTTGGAAAATTAAAAGATTGGTTTGGTGGATAAGTCTTGGAAGATCAAAGATTGGTGTGCTATTTCGTTTCCACTAGTGTGGATTTTAAAATGGTGCCGTTTGGATTTAAAGATTGAAATGACGTCATATAATTAAGGGTCAAGGTGGGATTGACCAAGGCAATGTTTTTCTTAGGTAAAAATAACATTGGACACGAATGATCAAGGTATTTTCTTTTTTGAAAATTATTCAAATAACTGAAAGTTCCACCCCCTTCGATTGCTACACGGTTTCTTGAGGAAGTGCAGTAACTGCACCAGACACATGGCCAAATCCAATCAAATAATTCAAATGAATTTTTCCTTTCACTTGCTTCGAGTAGAGAAGAAAAACTTGAAGAATACATATCCTTCTCATCCACATCTTTATATTTCAATAAGCATTTGAAATAGAGGGCAAACAAATCTTCTATTCAAACAATTGACAATTTCATCAAAGTTAACGGTAACATTTATTAATTATAATGAGTTGTGATAGTTGAAAGATAAAATTTGTTGAAATATATGAGACAGGCGAAGAATAATTCTTATTAAAACACTCGTGTTAAACCATAAATTTTTTGGGTGGACATTTGGTTTTTTTACGACCAGAATCGAACCGAATCAAAAAATTTCGATTCGGTTCAAAAGACAAATCGAATGATTCATAAATAAACGAATCGATTGGTTTATGGTCGGTTTAGATAAAAAGCGGACCCAATCAACAAACCCATCGGTTTGGTCAATTTAATTAAAAACTATAAAAGGCAAAAATCAAAATCAATTCGGCAATTCCTATCTGTTTTTCTAATCCTAAATCGGCAATCCTTTAATCTATCTCTTACACTCGCGGTCTCACTCTCACCAAACCCGACAAACACGATCCAAGCCTTGAAGGTCAAGCATCCAGCGCCGTCACCACCGTCTACCGCCGCTCGTCACTTATTCACGATTCAAGCATCCACCACTGTCAGCCGCTGCTCGTCTCCTGTCGTCATCTTGGCCAGCGGCCGCTTGTCACCTCATTCATCGTCGCCAGCCGTTGCCGTTGCAGCCTCTCTCAGTCTGTTGCTGTCGCGCTGGTGAAGGTGAGTACTGAGTTGAGTTCAGTGTTTGTAATATTGAATTTATCCATCTCTTCTGGCATGTGCTGCATACGTAAGATTGGAATCACCTTGCAAAGTGCTTTTCCTGAATTTGCTTTTCGGTTGGTGGGTGCTTAGATATTTACGAAGTTGCTTTCTTTACCAAAGCCTTCAGCTAGTATCCAAAATTGTTAGGTTTTCACTCATCTCTTCACTGTTCTAAGAAGAATAAATAATCATTATTTTTCGGCCATGCATATAAAGACGTGTTTTGTATTTTGTATAGCAATTAGAGGGTTTATTCTTTGATTAATTTGATATGCAAGATTTTTCGTTATCTTCAAACACTCGAAAAGGCACTCTGTTCACATCTTCAATCTCTCGCAACTCCTCCCTTTGCTTAAGCTCTCTTTATTTGCTTGAAATTGGTCACTCTCACTTGCCATTTTGCTCACTTCACTCTCTTATACCCGTTCGCTGGCTTATTCTGGTCTATTCACTTCTCCATGGTTATTGCAATTAATCTCTTTAATTTTGGTGGGATTGTGATAGATTTTGAGGGTTAGGGTTAGGGTTAAGATTCAGGTTTGAGGGTTATGGATCCCCACATTAAGAAGAAGCCTTTGATTACTTTTATATTTTCTGTCTCTCTTCTTCATTTATTTTAAATTTTTTTTTTTGGTGATTTGAAATAGCTATTAGGGATGAAATATATGAATTGTGAATTTTGGTTGATGGTAGACAAGGAAGCAACATGAATGATGGACAGAGGAGGAGCATAATAGGTTTCTAGAGCCCTGAAGCTATATGGCCGTGCTTGGCAACATATAGAAGGTTGAACTTTTCTGATGTGTTTTTCTTATTTCCCTTGTGAAAGCATGCTCTTGAAGTTTTCCTTTTTTATTCAATTGATTTTAATTTATGATTTTATTTTAACATTATAGAGTTAAACTGGTTGGATGTACATATTAGGAATCACATGGAATGTTGGTACTTAGTATTTTTCACTTAATTGGAGCTTCTCTCTTGTCTTCTTTCTATGTTTTACAGAGTGCAGTGCAGAACATATAGGGATAAAGACTGCAACAGTTTCTGTTTTTCAGTAGATTGCAATATTTCCATTAGGTTATTTTATTTTTGTTGGCAGTGATTACAAAGTATTTACAAAATACTAACATATTAGTCTAAAGTTTAAGTTGCCATGTCAATAGAGAGGGATAATGCAATCCAGCCATGTTATTATTTGTATTCTTTCTAAGGAAAGATTGAATTGGAATTATGTTTAATGCATATTTGCCTTTACTGTCAGGTTTTCATGCTTAAATTCTTGCAATTGTGTATATTAACATTATTACATTTGAGTCATTTCGGTAGTATTGCAATCACCATCTTAGTTTAGATGCTCTTGATTGCTCAAGCTTCCTGGGGAGCACGACCATGTAACCTTCACTTCGTTACCCTTCCAGAGACCAAATTTAGCTCTTTACACAGTGTTTAGAGCAGGCCTGCCTTTGAATATAATAAATAAAGCAATATTAACTGCAGTAGTTCAGGTTTGCTGTTAGAAATATTTTCTTATAGATTTGGATATATAGTGTCAATCTTAATTCAAGTTATGATGTAAATTATTTACCTAGAGAGAGAATATTGTTTGTGATTTTACAAGGCAGGTTAAACTAGGGTAGAGAGCTAGTGAATTCCTGGAAAGAAAAGAAAGAAAAATAGAATAAACGGCTTCCCATACTCAGAAGCTTAATAGTTTATTAAAAAGATTAGAGTCCTAAAGCTTTTTAAATGAAATATCTCATCATTCACTTTTATCATGTGAAGCTGGACAATTTCACATTAAAATCTCTCTTCTCTTCCCATCTTTTTCATGTTCGTAACATATGGTAGAGAAGGGGAGCTGGTTTGGCCTAATCAATTTGATTGCTCGGCCAAACCGGCCCTCTTCTTTTTTATTTATTGACATTAGGCAATATGCAATAACTCAAGTTCACTGAAGTTGCATGCTCTTTAAATGTAGTCTTCCCTAAATTTTAATTAGATGCCCTAAGTGTTGTGGTTGATTTATCCGAAATGATATACATATAATAAAAAAATCGGTTAAAATAGAGATAGTATCTGACAACTTATTTGTTGCTACTACATAAGTCTAAATTTGAGAAGAAAATTGCTTGACTGAATTGAATAGTTTGATGAGGAATTGCATATTTAGGATTTCATTAGAACAGAGATAGCATCAGAGAACTTATTTGAGGCTACTACATAATTAAAAATTTGAGAAGAAAATTGCTTTTTTTTAATTTTTTTTTGAAATTCGGAAGAAAATTGCTTTACTGAATTTGATGAGGTATTGCATATTTAGGTAAATGAATAGTTTGGGAAATGGACCACCAGATCATTGGATTCCAAATCCCAATGATTCATCTGTTTGGGCAACTGAAGATGATTACCCAGATGACATTCCTTCAATCTCCAATTCCAACTGTCAGTCCCAAATAAGGTCAAATAGCGAGCAACCACCAAATAAGAAGTCAAGAAACAGCACCCAAGATGTGAATTCCAAGTCAAAAGCAATTGGCAAAATGTTTTTCAAGACAAAACTATGTTGCAAGTTTCGCAATGGAACGTGCCCTTATATAACTAACTGCAACTTTGCTCACAGCATTGAAGAGCTTCGTCGCCCGCCTCCAAATTGGCAGGAAATAGTAGCAGCTCATGAAGAGGAAAGAGCGAGTACAAATGAAATTCCTCGGGAGGAATTTCAAATCCCATCTATAGTTTCAACTAATTTTGCTGTTGAGACACAGAGATCATATAAAGGGAGGCACTGCAAGAAGTTTTATACAGAAGAGGGCTGTCCTTATGGAGAAAACTGCACGTTCTTGCATGATGAACAGAGCAAGAATAGGGAGAGTGTGGCAATAAGTTTGGGGCCTGGAGGTTATGGTGGAGGGGGAGCTGCTGCTGCTGCTGGCGGAAATAATACTGGAGTATCTAATGTGAAGCCGTCCAATTGGAAGACTAGGATTTGCAACAAGTGGGAGCTTACTGGGTATTGCCCATTTGGGAATAAATGTCATTTTGCGCATGGGATTCAAGGTATGAACTTGCTTTATGCATTTTTTGCTAGGGTAAAGAAAGTTATTTTAATGCAATGACTTATTATTATTGTTGTTTTTGTGATCATTGGGTGTTGATGGTTAAGAAGAGAAAGATGTTGTGTGCACAGAAAGCAATTTTGGCTGTATAAGTTTTAGGTAAATATGATAAAGTTCAAGGAAGGGTGTGATTCTTTCATCTCCTGGTATTATAGAAAAATGATTGCATTACCAATTTTGTCTTTAAATGACAGACATCTTGTGATGAATTTATTAGCTGTCCTGGATTTCCCATATTTGGAATTTGTTTTCCTCTTGTTTGTGTAGGATAGCCAAGCGTACAAGGTCTTGAATGATAGTTGATTTATGAGTTTCTTTCTGGATGAAGAAATAATTCAATGGTGGAAATCAATACAAATGAGAATAACCAATTCATTTAGTTCACAATTTTAGAGATGTTATGGGATTTGGGTTTCATTGAAATTCTTGTTTATATTAATTTAGTTATTTGTAGGAGCTCCATAATAGCTGCCTTTGTGTTGTTTCATGATAAACAAAGATACAATAGCTTTTTCTTCCATTTATAATAAATAGAGATACATGTCCTTATTTTAACATGTATTTGTACTGGGTGAATACAGGAAATATGTTTTTTAATTTTGTCTTTCATATGCTCAAACAAGGTCATTCCTATTTCCTTATATGGGACTTGGTATTCTGTATGAGAACTTTTTAGTAAGCCTAGCAAATAGGACGAAGTACATCAGTGTAGTGATCATTTTTTGTTCTCTTTAGCCTTATTAGATTTCATTTTTATGAATGCTTCCCTTCATAATAGGCTGCGAGTAAATGTTGTAAATGTTAAATTTACATTTTACATTTACAAGGTTTTGAAGATTTTATCTATCCCACTTTCTGTCTGTCTGTCTCTGTTTTGTTTTCAGACTTGGTGATTTCCATGAAACAGGGCCTTGGCCTACTAATATGGGTCATGGAAATATGAATCAGGTTTGTTTATTACCCTATATATATTGCAACAAGGAGGATATAAATTTCATATAAAATGCCTTGAGTTGGACCATTGCAGTTTTAAGACAATCCAAAATTGCAAGGGATACTATTGCAAAATATAGTTCAAATTACATCAGAAAATAATAATTTTCTTCTTGTTTAGAGAACATAATATCGGCAGACATTAGTTTCTGTCAAATTCTCTCTCCTTTTTTGCATGCTTGTCTCCTCCATTCATGCACTTGGTTGTACATTCATGAAGAAGAGCATCTTATGCTTTCATTAGCTGAGTTTTCTATCTTCTTATCACATTTTCATATTTAGTAAATCATTTGCTGCTGACTGGTGTCATCCTAGTGAAAGCCACCTTAGAAAGTAGTCAGAACACAAAGTTTGTGCATCTTATGATTTTTCTTGTTAAGTTCCTATTTCATCAGAGGCCACATGATTTAAGCTTCAAACACCTGTTTTGAATCTTTTCAGTTCCACATTAGTGTTATTTCTGAACACTCAACAGTGGCTCAAGTATCGTCAGAATTCCGTGCTTACGGCATTTCAAGGATTCTACCAGCAGACAGGCCACTTTATTGGATCGATAAGAGAAAATTAGGTAGAGTCTGAGGAAGAAGTGTTCATATCACTAGTGCAAGTGTTGGTGCTCTTTTGTCTGAGTGTGTAGTGAAATTGAAAAATTTGTCTATTTGAAGCCTATATGGCTAACTAGTACTTTTATCATTACCTGATGAAAATCTCTTGTAAGAATTGGGAATTGTTTGGGCATTCTTTTAAGTTCTACATCTTCCTACACTCTAGGAACTGAGATGCATTTTGTTGTGCCTGTGACGATCAAAACATTTGACTTAACATTTTTTTCCTCTACTATTGAGCCACTAATAAGTAGCTGTTCTAACTGATGTACTAACAAAATTCTTAAAAGGAACTGTTGTGGGGTCCTCCTGTCCTTTTGTGTGCAGTCACATTTGATTTGCTAAACACTATCAATATACTGCCCTCCATCTTTTTTTCAATGAGTTTGATAGGGAGGCTAACTTTATAGATATTTCACTTTGCACTTAGAATTCATTTTCTTATTGATTTCATTTAACGCAGAATTACACCGATTTGGTGGGGGCCTTGTGGAGTCGGAAAATAAAGATTCTTCTGCTGCCCCTTCTGACTCAAAGCTAGGAGTGCCTTCAAAAGCACCAGTTGATACTGTGGTTGCATCAGTTACTTCAGTGCCTCATGCAGATGTTTACCATATGGGAGTTCCATCACAAAGATCGTCTATTGTAATCCAGAGGCCTGGCCAAAGATCTCATGAAAAGTGGAAGGGTCCAGACAAAATCAGTAGGATATATGGTGACTGGATTGATGATATTGAATAGAATATGAAATCCTGAATCTGACCATATGTTGACGAAATATGATGAAAAATGAAAAAGCTTCCACGAAAAAACTGTCTGGAAGACTATGTTTTAATACTCCTAGTATGCTCCTAAGATCATTTATCTTCAGCTTGGATAAGAAAGTCGTCCTTGCTTTTGGGTGTCTCAGCTTCATGTTCGATAGCATGACTATTCAACCTCGGATTTGAAGCTTGTACTATTTTGTAGTCTTAAGCAGTTTAGCTGCTTATCAGATATAATTTTACTAGATGACCACACAGGTTTGTGAGAGACATCTGTCCCTCTGTTGAATTTACAAATTACGTTTTGTAATTCTTGCTCAGTTTCGTTTTAGACGTGAAAGAGTACTTATTGCATGCATGCTATTATTGGAGCTGTAACTTAAATCTAATATGAACCAAAATAATTCAGGGGGAGAGATAAAAAACACAACACGAATGAAAATCAGTACTTCAGGGATTTGGTAAAGAATAGAAAAAACTCGACGGAGAGTATGTGCACTTAGCCAAATCTTTTATGCTATTTTATTTTTTATGATGAGTATTGATAAATGGTTACCGACAATATAGTTCCAGTTAAGTGATAGAATCGTATTAAAAGCTTTTTGGTTAAAACTTATTAACCTCCACCAATGTCCGGTTAAAATGCGGTACATTCTCATTAATTTGAAGGGTCCGCTTATGATGCAGCCGCTGCATGCCATACAATCATTTTTTTTTTTAATTTTAAAACTTATTGTCCGTTGGATTGCTTTAATAAGAAATCCAACGGCTTCTATATTTACGTATGAAACCGGCTACCGAAGGAAAGAATTGGAGGTGGGAACTGGCAAATATCACGCGAAATTATCACATAACTACTGTAGGTTCATCTAACTATCAAAATTATCAATTTACTTTAGGAAAATGTCAAAGGCCCCCTCCTTATCATGAAAATTTTGCATTTTCTTGCTGCTAAAAAAATTATTTTAAAATATGTAATTCCTGTAATAATGAGAATAATACTTATATTAGGGTAAATCAAATATATATATATTTTTCTTATTTTCAATCAAACTATTGGATAATTTTCAAATAATTATAATTATTCATAGTACCAAATATCATAGTTAGTCATCAAATATTGTTATTTTCATTATTAGTTGTACTAGTGACTAATAATAATATAAATTTGTATTGTATATAAGGCATATATAATGTACCATATATTTGATATTTGGATTATACTCACAAAAATTCTCTTACACAAATTTATAAGGCATATATAATGTACCATATATTTGATATTTGGATTATACTCACAAAAATTCTCTTACACAAATTACTTCATACAAATTTATTATAAATTAATTAAATTATTGCATACTTTGTTTAAGATTTTTCGCTAGATAATTAAATTATTGCATGTAACATATTTGATTTTGTGTTATTACTGATACTATAGTTAATGGTAGTTCGAGAAAAAAAATGAGAATACTTCACAGCATTAGTTTTATATATCTTTTTACTATTCTACCCCTAGTCTTAATGTTAATTATAAAATTTAAATATTTTGAAAATAAAAATCAAGTAAAATGACTTATATACCCTTAATAATCAAGTTATTTTGTAATGAATTATAAATTATAGAGAAAAATTATAGATAGAAGAAATATTATAAATATCCCAAATAGTTGTATAAATTATCCATATAAATTGGAATAACATTTGGTTATATATGACCACTAGAGCAGCCATAAAGTTTTTATCTATCTATCTATCTATCTATCTATCTATATCTATATTATGTCAAGGGTGAATTTGAGTAAACCACGAGTAGAATTGAGTGAATCATTATCTTGAGTGAAGCACGAGTAGAATTGAGTGAATCATTATCTTGAGTGAAACATATAAGAGAGTGAAGTGAGGTCCTTTCTACATTATTTCTATTCTCTTTTTGCAGATTTCAACTATGTATCACGACGGATAACAGACGCAAACGCAGAGGATCAACAACCAACTATTTAAAACTTTCAAATTCAAGCTTTGATGGAGGAGATGAGATGACTGATGAAGGTTGAATTAGAGCATATACATGAGCGTTTGGATTAAGTAGAGAATGCACATGCAGGGCAACCACAACGTGTTCCCTAAGCACATAGAAAAGGGAGAGATCCAGCTAGAGATGAGGTTGATGACTATTATAGGGATGAGTATGGTGACTGGGAGGAATCTATAGGTAAACATAGAAGAGTTAGGCATCGAGATGATGTTGTAAGTGGCATAAACATGAAAATTCTATCTTTTCAAGGAAAATCTGATCCTGAAGCATACCTTAAATGGGAGAAAAAGATGGAGTTTGTATTTAACTGCTACAAATATTTCGAAGTAAAAAAAGATAAAATTGGCTGTGATTGAGTTTTCTAATTATACTATTACTTAGTGGGATCAGCTTGTTATAACTAGGAGACGGAATAGAGAACGTCCTGTTCAAACATGGAATGAAATGAAGACATTGATGAAAAGGTGATTTGTACATAACCACTACTAGCGAGGCTTGTACCAAATAGATAAGAGGGCTTACCACTTTATCTGTTGTAGTTGAATTCAATGAATATACATTGGTTGTAGAAAGTTATCAAATAAGCTCCGTTATGAGAGAGTACTCTTTAGAAGAGAAGACTCGTAGCAGACCATAACTGTAAAATCTTACCTAGGGTAGTCGAAGCTTGGAGGATTACTACAAAGAAATAGAGCTTGCTATGATTAGAGCAAATGCAGAGGAAGATAGAGAAGCTACCATAGCACGATTCTTGAATGGCCTTAATTGGGAAATTGCAAATATGGTTGAGTTGCAACATTATGTGGAGATTGAGGAGATGATCCACAAGGTTATCAAGATTAAGCAGCAACTCAGGAGGAGGGGGGCAACACCCGTGTAACCTTAAATTAAGTTCCACTGCATAGAAGTTGAGCTATGTAAAGCGAGACGAGAGGCCACCTAAACAAGATCCGAGCCCTCCAGGCCTAATTCACAAGGTAACATTGTGACACACACTATTAGAAATTATGATATTAAATGTTTTAAATGTCATGATAAGGAACATATAGCCAGTGAATGTGTGAATGAGAGAGTTATAGTGTTATAAGATAATAGTGAGACTATGACTGATGATGATACAGTAGAAAATGAGATGCCACCATTGGAGGATGTTGAAGTGAAGAATACGCAGTCCTTAATGAGTTAACTTTAGTAGCTATGAGAGCTTTAAGTGTGCAAGTAAAAAAAGATGAAGCAGTGCAATGGGAAAATATTTTCACACTAAGTGCTATGTTCAAGAAAAAATATGTAGCATGATTATTAATGGGGTAAGTTGTACCAATGTTGCTAGTACTATCATGGTAGAGAAGTTAGGGCTTCTAACACTTAAGCATTTACAACCATACAAACTATAGTAGTTGAATGATAGTGGCGAGGTGAATGTAACATATGCATTTACTTTATGTATTTCTGTAAATAAATAAATTAAGAGGTGGTTTATGTGATAAATTAAGAGGGGTTTATGTGATAATCATGAGAGGGTCTAGTTGATATTTTGTGGGTGTTTATAAAAGGGGAAAACTGGCTGAAATTTGGAGAAAAATCGAGAGAGAGAGAGGACAGACCTGCTGACCCGACCTGAACCTGCGAAACCGACCCGCCGTTTTCTTCCATTTTTGGCCACTTCACCGGCCGAGCAAAGTGTCAAATGGAAGCTTGTGAGTCGGCCGTCCACCCCCACCTGTCCTTGCTGCCGGAAAACGTGTGGAACGCCGCCGGTGAAGCTCAAAAGTTCAGCGGGTTTGCGCGGACGATCGCCGCCGATTCCAGCCGCCTTTGGCCGCGCCACCAGTTGGAAAAGCTTCCCCACCTCACCATCTTCCATTCCTGACCAGTCACCGGCATCGAGGAGGCCGTTTTGCTGCCGACCGATCACCCCAAGGAGCCACGGCTTCACAAGCTTGATCCGGCTTCGCCGCCGTGCGTGGGAGGACACCACCAGTACTGTTGGACTCACCTCGATGAGAAGTGTCTAGCCCGAGCTTTGCTACCGCCGTTGGGTGAATTTCGGTCAACATTGACCGTAGGGGCATTTTGGTAATTCCGTGTATTAAGGGTAATTTCGTAATTTCTAGCTTTGAGGATGCTTTTGTAATCTGAATTGAGGATAAATTGGTAATTTTGTGATGTTGAGGGTAAATTAGTAAATTATGAAATTGAGGGTAGTATAATTTCGGATTTTATTAGTAAATTACGAATAAGGGATTAATACGGTAAGTCGAGAAAAATTGAGAGTTGTAATGTTAGGATGAATATTTATTTTAAGCGTTATTTTTGCAAGATTAGTTCGAATTAGAATTATGGAAAGTAATTATATCATTTCTGTAAAATAGGTGGATGTGCGGACGAGAATCTATCTGCGGGCTTGGGTGATAGCCGAGTCTGAGTTTGTCACTGTGAGTGGAAGATATTAAAATTATTTGATTTTTGTATAGTAAGGCTTGTTTATTAATTGAATATTTAAAGTGCTTTCATTAAATGGTTCTCCGAAATTAAATGTTTATTCTGTATAAATATTTCGTTAAATTATATTTATTTAATTATGCTCCGTATCGATTTTAAAATGGTAAAAGAGATGATTGATTCCCAAACATGATTTAAAGTGCTTTTATGTGGATTTCGAGCATGATTTTAAGAGTATATGATTTGATCTTGAGCGTATTTAAAAGTGTATATATGTTGATTTTGAACATGTTTTAAAGAGTATATGATGGATCTTGGGCATGATTTAAAATTTATATATATTGATTTTGAGTATGATTTAAAGCATGATTTAAAGTGTCTATATATAATGATTTCGATCATGATTTTAAGTTTTAAGCAAATACTCGTTCCCTCCAGATGAGATGAGATAGTAGGCCTTTGGGGCCCGTCTGAACACACATATAGGCTTTGGGCTGTGTGTTTGGGCGCTTTCGCCCTTTGGGGGCATATGCATGCAGACAGATATTGAGATATAAGATCGGGTGGTCCGGACATGATGTTGCCAGATAGCACATCATAGCACGTCCGTTGAGATCCGGGGTATGAGTTATGCTGATAAGCATGAGATGATATGTCCTTTCGTCTATCCGTGTAGCTCCGGGCATGATGGTACTCAGATAGTACATCATTGCCGTCCGTTGAGGTCCGGATATGACTAGATTATCCCCTGGTTATTTGTTTAAGGATATTTGTTTAACTTAGTATTTGATATTTCAGCACGAGATGATATTTCAATATGAGATGGTATTTTAATATGAGATGTTTTTTCTTGATTTTGTAGCAGTATGAAAATATATTTATGTTCAAAATATGATTGAAATGAAAGAAGTTTTTACATGAAAATATATTTGTTTGAGAAAAGTAATTATACAAGTGATGCACTTATTTTTGTAATTATTTTATGTTTTAAAAGATACTATCCACTCACTGAGCTCACTGAGTTTTATACTCATTCCATTTTATTATAATTTTTCCCTTAGGAGATTACAGGTACAACAGTTACCCAGCAGCTGCACATAGTTGGAGTCATTTGGGCCACGTGAGGCTGTTTGAGGCTATAGAATAATTATTTTCTTTTGGTTAATGTAAAAATCTTATTTTGGAATTATACTAGGAATGTGATATACGAACTATGAAACGTGTGTATTATTGGATATGTTACCGGATGAGATTGGTTTGATGTAGTTGATGTATAATAAATGATTTGGGAGTGCTTGTGTTGTATTTGCAGGTTTGAGAATGTTATATGTTTAGGGGAGGTTCTGCCAAAATTTCGGTAGAATTCTCATTAATATGATAAATTTTAATAATTGAGTTCAGTTGCTTAAGATAGGTTGCCTCTGGGAATGGGGCGGGTCGTCTCAGTGAAAGTGAGCAAAGAAGTATAATGTCTTTTAAGATCAGTAAATATGAAGATAAAATACCATGTGATGTAGTACCAATGCAAACTGGACACTTATCATAACAAGTACTTGTTTGAGTTTAATCAATGCAAAACAAAATAAGCTTACAAAGAGAAAGTGAGCGAAAGAAAAAGAAAGAAAAAGAGAGTGAAAATCAGAGAGATACCAAGCAAAAAGAGATAGAAAAAGAAAAGAAAATTGAGGCAATTGAGAGAAAATTAGAGAGAAATTAAAAGAATTTTTATGCAAGAGAAAGTGAGATAAAAAGAGCATTGTTTTCAAATCAGCCAATGATTGTACTTCTGTATAAAGAGGCATTTATGAACACTAACGAGCTTAACCTTATCTTGCCTAGGTCTATTGTTTCTCTATTTTAGGATTATGAGGATGTCTTTCCCAAGGAAACACCATATAGATTGCCTCCAATCCGAGGAATCGAGCATCAATTGATTTCATGCCTGGTGTAACCATTCCAAACTAACCAGCCTATAAGAGTAACCTGAAGAAAACAAAGGAGCTTCAAAAGCAAGTTAATGAGTTAATGGAAAAAAGGCACGTGAGAAAAAACATGAGTGCATGTGTAGTTCTGGTTTTGCTAGTTCCTAAGAAAGATAGGACATGGAGGATGTGCGTTGACTACCGAGCCATCAACAACATAATAGTAAAGTATCGACATCCCATTTCTAGGCTAGATGATATGCTTGATGAATTGCATGGTTCTTGTGTATTTTCTAAAATTGATCTAAAAAGTGGATATCATTAGATTGGAATGAAAAAAGGCGATGAGTGGAAAACTGCCTTTAAAACAAAATATAGTTTGTGTGAATGGTTAGTTATGCCTTTTCGTTTGACTAATGCTCTGAGTACTTTTATAAGACTTATGAATCATGTTTTGCAGGCTTTTATTGGCAAGTTTTTTATTGTTTATTTTTATGATATTCTCATATATAGTAAAAACTTGATAATCATGCAGCACATTTGAAATCTTTTTTTCTATCTACTTAGAAAAGAAAAGTTATTTGCTAGTTTGAAGAAACATACCTTTTGCACTGTTTTTAGGATTTATTGTAAATACACAAGACATACAGGTTGATAAAGAGAAGGTACACACAATCCAAGAATGGCCAAGTCCTACAAGTGTAAATAACGTGAGAAGCTTCCATGGATTTGCTAGCTTCTATCAGCAGTTTTGAAAGACTTAAGTATATTGGCCGCATTGCTTACTGAAGTAATCAAGAAAAATATTGGGAGAAGAATAAAAGAAAGCATTCCAAATGATAAAAGAAAAGCTAACCAACGCTCCTTTATTATCCTTGCTTAACTTTAACAAAACATTTGAAATTGAATGTGATGTTTTAAATATTGGCATAGGAGCTATTCTTATGTAGGAGGGACGAAAAATTGCTTATTTTAGTGAGAAATTAAGTGGACAGTCTTAAGCTAACCTACTTATGACAAAGAGCTATATGTGTTAGTTCAAACATTGCAAATATAGTGGCACTACCTATGGCCTAAGGAATTTATAATTTACGCTGACCATGAATATTTAAAACACCTTAAAGGCTAGTACAAGCTAAACAAAACACATAATCATTTGGTGGAATTTATAGAGATGTTCCATACATTATTCGTTACAAGCAATGTAAGGAAAACATAGTTGTAGATGCGCTTTCCCACAGATATGCCTTAATCTTAACACTTAATGCTAAATTGCTTGGTTTTGAATATATTAAGGAATTGTATACTAATGACCATAATTTTAGTGCTGAATATCAAAATTATGAAAAGTCTAGGTTTGGTAAGTACTTTAAGCATGATGGTTACTTGTTTCAAGAGAATAAGTTGTGTGTGCCTAATTGTTCTTTAAGAGATTTATTGGTAAGAAAATCCCATGGAGGAGGATTGATGGGACATTTTGGAGTTGTAAAGACTTTATACTTATTGCAGGAACACTTTTATTGGCCACATATGAAATAAGATGTTGAGAGACTTTATAGTAGGTGTGTCACCTGTAGGCAAGCCAAATCGAAAGTGTAGCCTCATGGATTATACATCAAATTACCAATACCTAGTATACCTTGGACTGATATTTCAATAGATTTTGTGTTAGGTTTACCCAGGTCCAAATGAGGAAAAGACTCAATTTTTTTTTTTTGTGGATCGATTTTCTAAGATGGTGTGTTTTATTTCATATCACAAGATAGATGATGCTTCTAACATTGCTGATTTGTTCTTTAGAGAGATTGTGAGGTTACATAGTATGCCTAGACCAATAGTTTTTGATAAAGATGCTAAGTTCTTGAGTTACTTCTGGAAGACTTTATGGGTTAAGACTAAGTTGTTGTTTTCAACCATATGTCACTCTCAAACTGATGGTCAAACAGAAGTTGTAAATAAAACTTTATCTACTTTGTTGCTGCAATCATTAAAAGGAACATTAAAGCTTGAAAGGATTATTTGCCACATATTGAGCTTACTTATAATTGTTTTATTCATTCTACTACTAAGTATTCACCACTTGAAATTGTTTATGGTTTTAATCCTTTAACTCCATTAGATTTAACTTCATTACCTGTTTCTGAGCATGTTAACTTAGATGGAAAGAAAATGGCTGAAATTCTTAAGCAGATACATGAAATATAGAAGCTCAACATCAAACAGATAATTGAGCAATATACTAAACAAGCCAACAAAGGGCGGCACATGCTAGTCTTTTAACTCGGTAATTGGGTGTAGTTATATATGCGCAAAGAATGATTTCCAAAACAAAGGAAATTCAAGTTGTTACCTCGAGGGGATGGACCTATTCAAGTCTTGGAACTGATCAACAACAATACATATAATCTGGATTTGCCTGGTGAGTACAATGTAAGTGCTACAATTAATGTTTCTAATTTAAGTCATTTTGATGTATGTGAAAATATGAGGACAATCCTCTTTAAAAAGAGGGGAATGATGAGATTATGGATAAGGAAGGCACGATCACATGGAATAAAAGTATATTCAGATCATATGCAATTTCCTGTTAGACCCGTCACAAGGGCTTGTGCACAGAAATTCAAAGAAGCACTTAATAGGTGATTCAAAGCTAATTGGGATCAATCTAATTCATGAAGGTCTATTGAAGGAATCTCACAAGATAGTCAGATCAATAAATGCGTGATTCAAGCTTTTTGAATTTTATGAGCAATCAAATTTATGAAATTAAAGTATTAAGGATGAAAGATTATGCCACTATCTTTTTCATTTTATCTAGTCATTTAGGATACTTTCCTTGTTATTAGATTAAGATCCTGATTTATTCAAGATTCTTTCCTTTTTTTTATTAGATTAGATTTTGATTTATTTATGATTCTTTCCTTATTTAATTAGATTGAGATTCTGATTTTATTTTGGATTAGGATTTGTTTCCGATTTTAGATCAGGATTTATGGCAGGAAATATCTAGGACAATTATGGCCAAGATTTCTTATAACCTATATATATTCGCATTCAATAAGAGAGAAATAAGAAGTTTTTCATGTAATTTATTTGAGAGTATAATTCTCTTTATTTCTTAAACGAACTATTTGAACTTATCAGATTTTCCGTGGTGTTCAACCCCTGACTCATCAATCAGACCATCTATAGTTGATTGTGGCGTCCTCACATACTAAGGTTCTTGCTTCATTAAGTAACGGGTCGAGATTCCATTCAATTCCTGAAATTAGAAATGATCTTGGAACCTAATTTGATTAGGGTCTTGTCAGTTCTTTGTGGGGTTCTTATCATGTATATTATTGAAATTTTACCTAGTTAGTAGGTATATTGAACCTAAAATTATTGGAATAATTAGTTGAAACATATGATCTATTAAATGAGAAAGTATAACCAAAAGTAGGTACTAATATAACAAAAAAAAACTGTAAAGTAAATTCGGCATCTAACCTCCAATATTATAATTTAACCTAAATAATTGGAAATTTTAACCCAAAATTATTGAAAAATTTAGTTGAAACATAAGAACTATTAAATGAGAAAGTGCAACACAAAGTAAGTACTAATCTAACAAAAAAATTATAGACATTAAATTTGGTATTTAATCTAAATAATTGAAATTTTACCAAGTTGATAGGAATATGTAGCACAAAACTAGTGGATTAATAAATTGAAACAAATGAACCAATAAGTGATAAAATTTAACCAAAATTAGAGATATGTAAAATGAGCTTGAAATGTCTAAAGAGTTGAGATATGATTATCTACCTTTTTTTTAACATTCATTTAAATTAAAATATTTTTCTCAGTCAAATATTTTTTTTGCTAATTATTTATAATTTTCCTTATTTTTCTATTTTATTTTTTTGCATTAAAATAATTTTTTAAAAATTATTAAATTAACAACTGGTAAAATACCGGTTGTCCAAGTTCCCTTTTTGCTGTTACAGTGGCTGTATGTGATACGGTACTATACTTTAGGATGACCCTAATTTGAATATTATTTATTTGTACTTTTTTGGAATTTTATTAATTTTCTATTTGAAAATCATTTTCCTTAAAATCATTTATTCCAAAAATAGCCTATCTAGTTGACCTCTAGCTAAGGTCAATGGTTCAACGGTTCAAAGTTTAATTTGCAGTGGAAGAGAGGGATGGATGGATGATGTGGGATCTGAGATGTATGGCAACAAAGAAAAGAAAAAAAATGAAAATAATAATGCTTAATTTGTGTTACTCTTATTAGTAGTTTTTAATTTGCATAAGTAAAATTAAAATGAATTAAATTTTACGTTTACTTAATTAAGAATATTAATAATTATTATTAATTTATATAATTAAAATTAATAATAAAATGAATAGTTTATTTGATAAATAAATTTTTTTATTCACTTTGTAATTAAAATTATAATTCTTTAAATAAGAGTAAAATTATAATTTAAAATAATTTACTTCCAATCCAAAATAAAGTAGATAAATAAATGAGATTCTGATTTATATTTTATACTCCGATTTGAATGTAAGTAAACAACTTATTCTTACTTCATGCTTATAATCATAGGATTCTAACTATTCTAGATTCTTACTCTAATTCGATAAGTAAATGGAGCTACGTGATTATATGGGAGGAGTTGCTAGCAAATAACGAGGAACTAAGGTTTTAGGTACTATCCTAGGCCTTAGATTGTAGTAAACTTTAAGAAAATTCCTAAAAGTGTGTTTGGCACCTAGGATTATATAACATAAAAATACAATTACCATTATATTTATCCCATATCTATATTTGGCAATATTTCAAACTTGTAATCATGTATAACTTCTCAAAATTATGCAGTCAAACCCGTAAAAACCAAACCTAAGAGAGGTTTTAGGTTAATGTAGATATGCCTTAAAAAAAAAAAACAATGAAGTCTCTTTCTTTTTCCATTTTGGAGCCTTAACATGAAGAAGCCATTTTTATTTTCCCTCCCCTCATCCCCTCCCTAGGATTTTTTATTTAAATATACCCTATTTGCCCCTAAATGCTAAATTTATACCCTATTACATACATATGCCACATAAAGGTGGCAAAAGTAAAAAATGCCCATAAAAACTGTGAATCTACATCATTTCTTCATGCTCTCAACTCACGGTTTCTCTCTTCACCATTCTTCCTATCTTAGTTTCCTACTCTATCATCATTTAATCTCTTACCTCCAATGAAAGCTTTTTGATAAACATAAACTCGTCAAAAAGTGCATTGCGAAGTGGTGGATAAGGATAAGGTATGTTTGATCTCTTACCTCCAATACAAAGCTTAGCGTTAGATTTGATTTCATTACAAGTATATTTGGTAATGATTTATGAATTTTAATAGTACATTATTCATTTTTGTGCTTGCACACACACAATATTGCATAAAATGTAGAGATTTAAGAACTCAATTTAAGTTATGAGTGATTAAAAAACTAATCCAATAAGAAGTCAAGTACGAGATCGGGTAAGTCGAGTATTAAGTTGATTAAGAAGTGAAGGGAGATGAATAAATTGAGTATCTAGTCGAGTACATTTATTGAATAAGTCAACTATAAAGTTAAGCAAGAATTGAGTAATTTTTAAAACAAGTCGAGTAAGTTTCTTAAAGAGGTCAAGTAAGAGTTGATAAATTTTTATGGAAGTTGAGTACATTAGGTAAGTCCAGTATTTAGTTAAATAGGAAGTTGAATAAGTTTATTGAATAAGTCGAGTATGAAATCAAATAAGAGTCGAGTAATTTTTAACAAGTCAATTAAGGTTTTTGAACAAATTGAATAAAAGTTGAGTAATTTTTAAAACAAGGCGAGTAAGATATTTAAACAAGTCAAGTAAGTGTTGTAGTGTAATTTTATTAAATGATTTTAATAGTTTTTTTACTAAAATTTCTTAATGATGGTGGTGTCTTCACTCGTTAATGGCAATCGTACATGTTTCTATCCTGTTTAATGATGAGTGGACTCGGGAAAATAATGAATATAGATTTACTGGTACTCAGATACAGGGTTAAAGTGCCACATTCAACTATATTTGAGCAACTATTCAAAAGAGTTGCACAAGTTATTTCTATTAATCTTTCTGAATTTGTCTTAGCATGGAGTTCAAGTTCAAAACATCGTCAGAGCCTTTTGACACGACTTAAAAGTGTTTTATAACTCTTAAGTATAAAAGTGCCTTGTTATATATAGCTCGGTAAATCCAAGGTCGATCCACAGAGGAAAGATTTATTTTTTTTTAATTTATCTAAAAAAATAAAATTAAATTAAAATTATGAAACTTAAAAGTATGAAATTAAACTGGTTAAGGTTATAAATCCACTCTTAGTAGTAAAACATAATTTAATAAATTCTTTTTATCATATTTCTTTATTGCTTCAAAGATTAATTGTATAAATTATTATTATTTTCCCATTAATTTTATTATGAATTAAGTACTTAATGTGCCAAAATTTAATTTGTCTACAATAAGTCAAAATACCGTTTTACCATACTTTATACTAAGATATTAAAAATTTATTGTACTAAACACCCTTATTTATCTACAACAAATCAAAATTTCCAAATATAAAATATGAATAATATTAGTTGGAAAATAACCTAACTTATATAATTAAAAATAGAATTTAATTAAATTATAATTTCCTACTAAGAGCTTCACCTTGCCCTAACTTATCATTATTTAACCTAGCATAATTGAAATAAAAATAATTATTAATATTAAATTATATATAAAATTAAAAATAACTAAATTGAAAATAAAACTAAATTTATTTATTAATTCACTAAAAATTACAAAGAGAGATGAGAAGAAGAAATTAGGGATAAAGAAGTGAAGAAAGATGTGTAGAGGTGTTTGTTTCCTCTCCTCTCTATTTATACTAATTTATGATTAATCCACACCACACACATAAATAAAGTCAATTAAATCATGCTCTTACATTTGTCCCACTAACAAAACATAATTCTAATCTAATCCACTCAAGCATATCCACTCACAATTACCTCACCTAATATTGTGCAAATTTTATTAAACTCGCAAGCGCACAAATCTATTGAAGTATAGATTAATGGTGATGTGTGTAGATCCCATGAGGAGGTGGATTTTTAATTATGTATAGTTATTCTTATTGTTATTTATTTAACGTGCTTGTTGTGAAATTTCCTAGTTTATTTTATCATAAGATTGAAATTAAAATGGTGGGAATAAATTGGGAATTGATCAATGTAATAAAGCGATTGGGTCTTAAGATTCACACTCAACATTTTACCATGGACTTAATATTCATTTTTTAGTTCCAGTTTATTTATGAGGAAGATATTTCCACTCCTCATCAACCTAACTCTAATAAATATGACATCAAATGCTTATTATACTAGGAAAAATAATCTTATGTTAAATGTGGTATTAAGAACACGTTGTGCTAGGTAATATTAATGTAACTATAGACAAGGTGGCAAGACTATCCACTAATTAACATAAATAAATTTTATGTCAATAATGAGTCAAGACCTACCACATAAATTAGAGGGAGATTTTTTTCTAATAAATCAAATGTAAAGTACTCACCGTACCAAATAGTAATAATCTTGCAGTAAGGAGCTGGTATATCAGTGCAATATCTGGACAAGATTATTACTATTTGTCTACAGTAAGTCAAAATAAACTTACCAAATTAAGCACATAGATTATATTGAGGCTTCACTTTTAACTCAAGCTTGGAAATAAATTAGCTACTCATTTTATAACTAAGGGTAAAATGAGAATTTTATTAAAATACATAAAAAATATAAGATGGAGAAGGAATTACATAAAATAAAGCCAAAAAATGGATTAAGGGGTGTCAAATTAGGGGGGAAGCTCCTTATTTATAGATATCAAGAGTAAATCATAGCCATCTAATGAAAAAAATTCAGATGCTCAAGATTGCGCCACGTGGCACTCTATAATTGGTTAAAACATGTCATCAGGGCAGTCATACCATGTATATGCTTGTACGGTATACGCATTTTTCAGTCCACTAATATTCTATCACGTCATTGGTCAACGCAAAAGTCAATAAGTACAATTTGGTGCATTGCATGTATTATAAGCTCATTTTTCAGTCCAATAGACTTTTGTTACATCATCTGTCAATGCCATATCATTGTTCAACAACAAGTCAGCAGTCAAGGCCACGTTAGCAGGGCCCACCAAAATCTTAAAATTTTGATTTTGTCCTTTACGTCTTTCCTAAATTTTCAGCTGTTTTGAGTTAAAAAATGCTGTCCGTTTTGCTGTTCGACTTCTCGTTTATGCAGAAATGACTAAAATACCCCTGAAATACCTAAAGTATTAAAAATACACATAAACATATACAATTAAATATCAAGGGACTTAAAATACATAAAGATTGAGATGTTAGTGAGACGTGTAGAATGATGATTTTACCCTTTCTAAATATATACTCTCTAGAACTCAACAAACCCCCCAACCAACTTATTGCTAGTTCCTAGCAAATTAGGCGATAACAAAATTCAACCAATTTTTTTTAAGGCAAATATGTTTACTTCTTCAATTAAATTAATGACAATAATCAAATAAAAGTATAAGGATTATCTCCAGCCTAAAGAAATATCACTCCCATATCAACCATCCACATGAGTCAGTCAAGCAAACACTTGTAAACTGATCGATTGTTAAAGCTACATTAATTAAGCCCTTTTCAAGTGTGACATGTCAACCCCAAAATCTCACAGGTTAAAGTGACACTCTTAGAAGAAAATAAACTCAAGAAAAATTGGTCAGTTTAAAAATTATAACTTGAGAGAAATTAATGAATGGCAATATCACACACTCTCACCAAGAATAATACCCACAACTTAGAATATAATATAATACCAAATAAAATGAAATGATAGTCAAACCAATTTTTTTTTTTATATGTATCATTACATCATTTTAGTCCATATTACTAGCTTCTACTTCATATTATAGTTCCCTAAAATCAAGGATTTTTATTAGGATGTAATGTAGGTTAAGGATATGGCTAATAAAGAAAGAACAATATGAAAAACAAAATATTGTTTGAGAAAAAAAATATAGATCTTTTAGAAATTATAAGGTGCAATTCATTTATTATTATTATTATTATTATTATTTTTTCTTTTTTTTAATTGCACATCATTTTTCTCTTTCATATATATATATATATATATATATATATATATATATTACACCATTTTTTTTAAAAAAAATAATCATCTAAAATTTTCTCACATATGAGCAAGTATGGAACAAATAAAACATAGGGTACTACTCTAAATTGGAATAGAACAGGGTGATGAGTTAACAAAAAAACACAATTTTTTTATTTATTTTATCAAAGCTCAAAAGGGTTAACTATGGATATTTTACAAAAGGGATGGCTAAAAAAAGCTCAAGCAGATCAAAGATGACCTTTCCATTATCTTTTAGGGCTTTAAATAGTTCTTCATATTTACTAGCTTGATGGACTTTTATATGTAGCAACACAAATTTTTTTTAAATATTTGACTCAAAGGAAAATATAGAGATCGTGTATAGTAAATTGCTAAGCTGTACAAAGAATTGGCAAAAAGGGTTACTCTCCAAGAAAAATGATAGGCTAAAAAACTCACTTGGAATTTATTAGGACATGTGCATTCCTTCAAATAACTTAACCAACTTTACTCATCAACTCACTCCATTCACATTTGTCACCAACATCAGCATGCAGAGTAGTAAATATGATGTAACATAATTCAAGGCCAAAGGTAATACAAATACAAGAATTTGAAAGTCATCATATTAACCAATGTCAAAATATCACATAAAATGACTAATTTAATTTTTTTAACTCCAAGATTAAGAAGATACTTTTTTAGAGTCACTACACTCCATATTCAGCCATCTTCAACTCAAAAATTAAGCCAAAGTTAGTTCCTACAACAAAAATTAGTAAAAAATTCTCCAAGAATAAGACATTCAATAATAATCAACTATTCCCTCTCCCCAACCAGAATGAGACATTGTTCTCAATGTTTTAAAGGAAAGAAGTAGGGTTTAGAAGACATCACCTGAGTGTTGCAATAAAAAATGAAAGAAAACATTTATAGATGAAAAGTTAAATATAATTTATGCTTTTTACTGCTGCTGTTATTATCATCAGTAGACCAATTCAATAAAGAGGTCCTAGGATCTAGCTCTGCTTTATAAACTTGTAAAAGATCAAGTAACTTGTTGGCAGTAGGAGCATAAATAAAAATTTTTTATTGTGATACTAATGAAATGATTTTTTATTGTATAGTTAAGAAATGCAAGTAAGCGATCATAAAAGTTATTAACATTTAACAAAACCGATAGGTTTCTGATGAATGTTCAGATTAGCCCAAGATACAAATGTAAATAATGCGTATAAATTTGCAAGATCTTCTGGTAAGAAAATGAAAGCTTCAGCATGTTGTAGTATTTCAGATAGTCTTTCTTGCATGATGGAGACAACTAACTCCTGTCTAATTGGTGGGCCGGGCATGCTTACAAGAGGTCTTAAGGATTTTGGAACGATGCCTAGTACGTGGCTTCCTTTATTGTAGGCAGCTTCTATAATAAGCTTTAATAACCCTCAATCACCTCCTCTATATACTAAGTGTATTTTTCTCTTTGCTAGGACTCGACTAAGATCTATGGTTGCCTCAACAAAATCTTTATACTTTCCATAGTGAAACCTAGAAACCACACAAATATTCTTAAATTGTCTACTTGAAGGTGTTGCCATTGAGACAATCATAAAAAAAAAAAACTTATAAATGTTTAATAAAATAAGTTCATATTTAAAGATCTTGGTAACAGCCATAGTGATACATAATTGTAAAAGAAGTGGTGCGTTTTTAAAATGACGCGTGAAGTTTGTGGTGAACAATAGGAAAAGATAAACAATAATGCAAATGATAAAAGAATAGTAAATAAAAAGGATATGTATTGGTAGTTGTGATTGTGGCTCACATCTTCCTTTGGTTGTGCGTCCAGAAATGGCTTGCACGCCCTCTATGGTAAACAGGGTCCTTTATAGTTAGATTTCTAAGACTATATCTTGCATGTTCTTTCTGGAATAATGGCCATAACTGGAGAATTGCTCTCTGTATATATCCAATGAGATGCGTTTAAAGAGACAAAAGGACATTATCTAATAACTCTTTATTTAAGCCACCTCTAATGAATTGAATCTTGTCTTCCCTGTTATCAGATACTATTCCTAAAGTACATGTCTTTTTATTATATTCCATTTTGGCACACTTATGACAAGCAACTAGAAGTCGTCGAGCTCTTTGTTTTCTTGAGTAGTTTCCTTTATCACAATCAGGCATATATAGTTTCCTTTATCACAACCAGGCATATATGTAATAAACTTGGGAGGTAACTCACCTGCCAATCGTAATTTGACTTCAATTAACCATCGAATATCAGAAGGGATGTAATTCCTCATAAGTAATCGCATGCGTTCAGACTGAGCTTTATAGATTGTAAGGAGAGAATTCTGAGGAAGTGAAGGAAATCGTTTTTTTTATCAATTTCATCTCCTTAGAATATCAGTTATTATGGAAAACTAAAGTAAATTGTCATGGAGTACCGTTATCTGCCACTTAACCGGAGTAACAAATTAAAGTACACTTAAATAAAATAAAGCATGTGAAATCAAGTAATATGTGAAAGTAAACAAAAGAAAATAAAAACACACAATATAAAAAAAAAATATGTATAAACAAACAACTACTTACAAACGTCCTCTTATTGAATTTACCTCAAGTTCCAATTGGATTTCATAGATACCACCTTCAATTTCCTTGAGTTGTCTTTCTAACTCTTTAAAGTGGGATACTAATATTGGTAGTAGAAGATTCCTAACAAGATGTGATTAACAAACTTGGAGCAAGCTGTTTATATGATGCTTCACACGTAGAAGTCGCTTAAGTTGGACGTAGAGGATCTGTTTGATTGAGGTATTCATGATAAGTAATGAAAGAAAATATGATTAGTAATCAAACACACTTTAGCGGAAAATAAATAATTTCGAACAAAAGAATAGTAAAATGAAATGATAAAACGAAATTAACTCAATAAAAAGGAATGGAAAGGTCTTAATTCAAATTTGATGGGTCACTCAAATTGATTTCAATGTCTTTGTCATGTGTTTGGTACTCAGTACTCTAGATATGGCTTGAATCTTTGACCATTAACTTTGAAAATGACACTGTTCTTTGGATCTTTATTTTCAATTGCTCCATGTGAAAAAACAGTAAGAACAATAAAGGGGTCAGACTATCGAGAATGTAATTTACCTGGGAATCGATGCAATCAAGAATTAAATAAAAGCACTTTCTGACCTGGGGTAAAAGATTTTCTCATGATTTGCTTATCATGAAAGACTTTCATTCACTGTTTATAAATCTCAGCATTTTCATACACTTCATTGCGAATTTCCTCAAGTTATGTCAGCTGTAATCTTCTTTCTGAGCTAGTTTGCTGCATGTCAAAGTTAAATTTCTTGATGGTCCAATATGCATGATGCTCGAGTTCAACAGGTAGGTGACAAGCTTTTACATACACAAGCCTATTGGGTGACATCCCAATCAGGATTTTAAAAACTGTTCGATATGGTGATAATGCAAAATCGAGTCTCAATGACCAATCTTTTCTATTTGACCTCACTATCTTTTTTAATATGTACTTTATTTTCCTGTTGGAAATCTCGACTTGGCCACTAGTTTACAGATGATAAGGGGTAGCCACTTTGTGAGTGGTGGAATACTTTGCCAAAAGAGCTTTAAATGGTTTGTTGTAAAAGTCGGCACCACTGTCACTGATTATTGCTCGAGGGAATCCAAAGCGTGAAACAATGTTTCTTTTTAAAAACCCAATTACTACCTTATGGTCATTGGTTCTACACGAAATGACTTTTACCCACTTAGATACGTAATCGACAACAACCAATATGTACTGATGACCAAAAGAAGGAGGGAATAGTCCCATGAAATCAATGCCTCAAACATAAAAAATTTTGACTACTAGAATAAGATTTAAGGGCATCATATTCCTTCATGTAATGCTTCTTATACACTGACATCTATCATATAAAGAACAAAAAGTACAAGCATCTCAAAATAACGTTGGCTAATAGAAACCACATTGTAAAACTTTAGTAGCTGTTTTCTTAGTACTAAAATGGCCTCCACACGCTTGTTCGTGGCAGAATGAAAAGATGTTTTGAAATTCATTTTCTAAGACACTTTAATCAGCACAATACTTGAACAGATAAGGATCATCCCAAAAGAAATTCTTTATTTCCACAAAAAAAATTAGCTTTTTCCTGCTTGGTCCAATGCTCTGGAAGTTGGCCTGTAACAATATAATTAACTATATCAGCATACCATGGTAATATTTCCACACTCATCAATTGTTCATCTGGAAATGATTCATTTAATTGTAATAGATCTTTAATTGTATTAAAATTGAGGCAAGAGAGATGATCTGCTACTACATTTTCTGTGCCTTTCTTATCTTTGAACTCAAGGTCAAATTCCTACAAAAGTAACACCCATCGAATTAGTCTAGCTTTTGCATTTTTTTTTGAACGAAGATATTTAAGAGCAGCGTGATCTGTGAACACAATTATCTTACATCTAATGAGATAAGCTCAAAATTTTTCTAAGGCAAACACTACTGATAGCATTTCTTTTTCAGTGATTGAGTAGTTCAACTGTGCATCATTCAATGTCATACTAGTGTAGTAAATGACATGAGGAATTCGATCAACACTTTGCCCTAATACTGCTCCTATTGCATAATCAGATGCATCACACATGAGCTCAAAAGGTAAGTTCCAATTTAGGGGTTGAATGATAGGTGATGATGTCAACAATTGATTTAGTTTTTCAAATGCCTCAAGACATAAATCATCAAAGATAAAAGGCACGTCCTTAGCAAGTAGATTACATAAAGGTCTATAGACTTTGCTAAAATCTTTAATGAAATGTCTATAAAATCCAGCATGCCAAATGAAAGATCTTACTTCTCTGACTGTTTTAGGTGGAGAAAAATTAGAAATGAGATCCACTTTGGCTTTGTTATCCTCAATACCTTTACTTGAAATGATATGACCGAGAACAATACCTTGTTTTACCATAAAATGACACTTTTCCCAATTTAATACCAAATTATTTTCTATACATCTCTGTAAAACTAGTATTAGATTATGTAAACATTGATCAAATAAATTACTAAAAATAAAAAATTCTTCTAGAAAGACTTCGAGGAAGCGTTCAACCATATCAGAAAAAATGCTTAATATGCATCGTTGAAATGTGGCATGTGCATTACATAATCCAACTGACATTCTCCTATATGCAAAAGTGCTAAAAGGACAAGTGAAAGTGGTCTTCTCTTGATCTTTTGGTGCTATGGGAATTTGGTTCTATCCAGAGTTGCCATTTAAAAAGTAATAAAATTCATGGTCTACTAATCTATCAAGCATTTTATCAATAAATGGTAATAGAAAGTGGTCTTTACGTGTGACAGAATTCAACTTTTTGTAATCAATGCATACACTCCACTTTGTAGTTACTCTAGTAGGTATCAATTTATTATTAGCATTGGTAATTGCTGTGAATCCTAACTCTTTTGGAATAACTTGCACAGGACTGACCCATGAACTATCAGAAATAGGGTAAATAATACCTGCATCTAATAGTTTCAGTACTTCTGTTTTAACAACTTCTTTCATGTTAGGGTTCAACCGACATTGCATTTCCTTAGTATATTTAGCATTTTTATCAAGATGAATGTAATGCATCCAGTCCACTGGGTTTATACCTATTATATCGGCTATGGTCCATCCTAATACTTCATTGTGTTTCTTAAAACTTCCAACAACTTACTTTTTTATCTGTTATTTAGGGAGGATGAAATGATTACTGGTATAGTGCTTTCTTCTCCCAAGAATGCATATACCAAAGTATTGGGTATCAGTTTGAGCTCGAGTTTTTGTAGTGATTTTGATGACGGGTTGAGTTTTTTCTCCACTGGTGTTAGTTGTTCAATTGTCGACTTCTACTTTTTGGTGTCTATGGATGGTGCTGAATCAAGTAAGGTATTGAACTCATTGACTAATTTGTCAATATCAAAATTCAAACCAAAGTAAGTTAAACATATTTGTAAAGGGCTATTACTCAAGTTAAAAGGAAAAGTATAATCAACTAATTCTTCTATTAAATCCACATAAACAATTCCATCATCTGCATTTTGAGGTTGTTTGGCAATGTTAAAGATATTCAACTCCATAATCATGTTGCCAAAGGACAACTTCATATTTCTGGTCCTGCATTGAATGTGAGCATCAGTAGTTGCCAAGAAAAGTATTATTAGGATAATAGGGATATGCTTCTTTAAATCTTGCACTGGTTGAGTGTCAATCACAATGAAATCAATAGGAAAATATAACTTGTCTATCAGGATAAGCACGTCCTCCACAACACCACGAGGTATTCTTAGAGAACAATTTGCAAGTTGTAACACAACTGGAGTTGGGTGTAATTCTCTCAATATATAGTTCCCAATGCTACAATAGATGGTAGAGGATCCCGGGACTTTAAATTTTAGAAGAATTTTTTGTTGAAGTATGAAACTAATGTTTTCGGTTAAAAATGACTTCTTTTGAAAATAAATGCTTCTTTTTTTAGTACAGAGGTCTTTAAGAAACTTGGCATAAAAGGATACTTGCTTTATACCATCAGGCAAAGGAATATTAACACTTACCTATTTAAAGATCTCCATAATCTCACCTGTGAAATTTTCCTTCTTTCCTTTAACTAACCTCTGAGGGAATGGAGCTTTAAGAACATATTCTCGTGAGCTGCTTTCTTCTTTCTCCTCTGATGATGAATCCTCAGAGTTTAAAGGTATAACTTGAGTTATCTCTGGCATCTTCACTTTATTATCGACTTTTTTACCTTTACGTAAAGTCATGATAGCTTTGACCTCTTCATGATGATGGAGTGAACTGGTACTTACTTCATGCACTCCTTTAGGATTAGGCATTGGTTGACTTGGGAACTTGCCTTTCTCAACGGTCATTGTTAAGTTTTGAACTGAATAAACTAGATGACCTACCATCTTTTCTAAGTTTGAAATCGACTGGGCTTGTGAATTGAAGCTTGCTCTTATCTCATTCCGCAATTCATCAATGGTGCGAATTTGTTGATCTATTATGGAGTGAGTAAAATTCTTGAAAATTTGGAATGTTTCCTCCTATTTTCTGGGTTGAGAGTTGTTCTTGTTCTAATTGTATAGTCTGAATGATTATTGAAAGACTTGAGGAGCCTGAGGAGATAGTTACATTGATGGAGCCGGAGCTGCTACTCTATTCTGTTGGAATCTTTGAGACAATAAAAAGTTGGGATGGTCTCTCCACCTAGGATTACAAGTATTGGAGTAAGGATTGTAGTTTGGCTGCTTTCCCATCACACCAATTTCATTGGCTTGATCTGGGTATGACTTATGATCATGTTGATTATAGGTGTGTGACTCTATTGATTTTACACCTGTCAAAGATACTATTTGGCGAGAAAGTCCTTCAACTATTTTTTTGACTTCCTTGATTTCTGATCTTGATTCACCAACATGAACTTTATTTCCTTCTTTGGTTTTTCTCATATTTCCGAATGATCAACTTTGCTGTTGGGAATTATCTACTTGTTACTGAAAGAAATCCCAAATCTCGGATGCACTTTTTGACATCAACTCTCCTTCACTTGTCGCCATTAGCCATTCCTGCATATGTGGCAATAGTCCCTTCAAAATGTATTGGCATTGGTGTCATTTCTCATACCCATAATGTAGACACTTCAAGAGCAGCTCATTGAATCGCTACCATGCTTCAAAAAATTACTCGTCTTCTTCTGGGTAAACTTTGAGATTTCCCTACGAATAGTATTGGTTTTATGCACTGGGAAGTATTTATTTAAAAATTTAGTACCCATTTGTTCTCATGATGTAATACTATTAGCAGACAAAGTATTGAACTAAGAAAGAGCTCTATCTTACCTCCCAGGCAACAGTGTCAAAAACTTATTGTGCAAATTTTATTGAACTCGCAATGTACGAATTTATTGAAGTATAGATTAATGGTGAGGAGTGTCGATCCCACGAGGAGGTGGATTTTTAATTATGTAGAATTATTATTATTATTATTTATTATTTAATGTTCTTGTTGTGAAATTTCCTAGTTTATTTTATCCTAAGATTGAAATTAAAATGGTGGGAATAATTTAGGAATTGATCAATAGAATAAAGTGCTTGGGTCTTAGGATTTACACAACATTTTACCACGGGCTTAATATTCCCTTTTTAGTTCCAATTAATTTATGGGGTAGGCATTTCCATTTGTCATAAATGTTACTATAATAAATATGACATCAAGCGCTTATTGTACCAGAAAGAATAATCTTATGTTAAATGTGGTATCAAGAACACATTGTGCCAGGTAATATAATGTAACTGTCGACAAGGTGGCAAGACTATTCACTAATTAACCTAGATGAATTTTATGTCAACAATGAGTCAAGATCTACCACATAAATTAGAGGGAGGTTTTTCTCTAATAAATCTAGTGTAAACTACTCACCATGCCAAATAGTAATAATCTTGCACTAGGGAGCCGGTATACCAGTGCAATATCTAGATAACATTATTACCATCGGTCTATGCTAAGTTAAAACAATTTAAATAAATTAGAGAAAGTAAAAATAAACTTACCAAATTAAGCCCATAGATTTATTTTGAGGTTTCACCTTTAACCCAAGCTTGTAAATAAATTAGCTACTCATGTTATAACTAAGGGTAAAATAGAAATTTTATTAAAACACATAAAAAAAATAAGATGGAGAAGCAATTATAGAAAATAGAGACCAAAAATAGATTCAGGGGTGTAAAATTAGTGGGGGAGCTCTCTATTTATAAATACAACCAGTAAATAATGGCCATCAGATGAAAACCATTCAAACGCCTAGCAAAAATAACATTTATATTACGTAGAAAACCTAAATTTTTTAACACTAATCTCTTTGCCACTTATGGAAATTTTAAATGATTCTGATGTGAAATTATTTTTGGTTAATGCTAGTAGCAGTTTTAAAAATCCTCTCTGCATCATTTATGAATGTAAAGTAAATATTATTGAGCCTAATGGCCACATGAGGATAGATAATAGTCCACTAACACACCCATCATAGAAGGAGAGTCATTATTATCCAACCATTGGTTTATCAACCTCCCGAATTGAAGTTAAAAGAGTTAATAGATAAGATGATGGTTTTACTCCTGACCATTTTGCTAGTGGAAATGAATTAGAGCAAGAACTCATGTTCAACACTTAGGTTGATGTGAAACATGAACCAACCGAGGCCCATCTTCGTATGGGGGATACAGCACTACCAGATATCGAAGCACCAACTAATAGTCCATCGATGTTGATTGTAACTCAGTTACCTTCTGGTAATAACTATTTACCGAGACTTAGTTTGCTTGCTATTACTAATTCAACATGCACAAATGATTCATTCATTAATGTCGAAAATTTAGCATCGAACGAAGTCGGTGATGACAGCAACTAAATTTATGGAAAGACGATAATTTTCTTCCAAAAAGTTCTTGCAAGGCATGCTCAGCGCATATGTTATAATAAAAAATTTTAAATATAAAACCTTGAAGTCTTGTAAGGATATACTTGTTTTCACTTGTGTGGATAAAAACTATAAATGGCATCTTTGTGCTGTTAAGTTTAATAATTGTGGTATGTTTGAAATCAGAAAGTATTGCCACATGCAATCTTGTTCCCATAATGTCTCCTACAAAGATCATCAACAAGCTTTTGCGAAACTAATTGCTTTAAATACTCAGTTTAAGTATAATAGTTTGTCTTCTTCATATAGAGTTATAGACATTAGACAAGATTATCAATAACAGTATGGTTATAGTATAAATTATTACAAAGCATAAAGAGCAAGGGAACAATCAATGCAAATTGCTCAAGGATCACTTTAAGAGTCTTATAAATTGCTCCTTAATATATGGCAATATAAGAGAAGAAGAATGCTAGAACCCTTTCCTTGAAGTTAATGACACAAATCACTTCAAGTACTTCTTCATGGCAATAAGAAGTTCTTTGAGGGGATTTTCTTCTTTCATTGGCCAGTCATTGCAGTTGATGGTACGTTTTTCAAAGAAAAATATAAAGAAACCATGTTCATTACCACTTGCAAGGATGGTAACAATCAGATTTATCCATTGGCTTTCGGAGTCAGTGATAGTGAAAATAATGCATCTTGGCTGTGGTCTTTTCACAAAGTTGAGGGAATCAATTTAGGAAGCTAAAAATTTGGTTTTCATTTCTGACCGTCATCCAAGTATTAAGAAATGTATAGCTACAATATTCTTGAATGCTACCTATAGTGTTAAGATTGATTTCCCTTAATTTATGTAAATGATTTATGTCAAAAGATTCTCTTGACTTTCTGTATTTATTTTATTTATAATCCCTTTGATACAGGAATTAGATATTAGATTTATTCATTACCTTATATAGTTTATTAACTTTGTTATATATTCATGTAACCACTTCTAGTAGAGTATAATAAAAAAGAACTTTCTTTAATTTTTCATGGTATCAGAGCGTTGATCCTAACGCCTCTGAAACAAAGCTTCCGCAACCCTTTTCTGTGGGAGATACTGATCCCACTAGTGACATCCAAACTCTTTCCACTACAAATTCTAGTATTGGCCAAGGAATTCAAAAGCCTATTGATCAAGTCATGTCTTTTCCAACCTTAGACCCATTTGATCCACTCTTCATCCATGCCTCTGATCATCCAGGAATGATGCTTGTTCCAAAGGTTCTTGATGGAACCAACTATGCTATGTGGAGACGATCAATGTTGGTAAGTCTTAGTGCTAAAAACAAATTAGGATTCATCAAAGGAACCATATGTACACCAAATGAGACTGATGCTACATATCAAATATGGCAACGATGTAATGATATGGTTCTCTCTTGGATTTTCAACTCATTAAGCCCAGACCTTGCCAATAGTGTTCTCTACGTGGAAACACCTTCAGAAATCTGGGCAGATCTACAAGAACGCTTCTCACAAGGTGATTTTTCTCATCATTATCAAGTTCAACATTTTATCGTTGAATTGAAGCAAAACCAAGATTCTATTTTCACTTATTACACCAAAATAAAGACATTATGGGATGAATTGAAGATGTGTATCTCGTCTGTTCCTTGTACTTGTGGAGGAATGAAACATCTAAATGATAAAGATGAAAAAGTGAGACTCGGACAGTTTCTTATGGGCTTAAATGAAACAAGGGAATAAATCAAACTCATGCCATGAATGTCAAAACTCAATCAAATTTCAAACAACAAGGATCTGATTCCCAACGCCAATCCAACTCTCGTTCGTCTAAGAAACAACTCTTATGCACTTACTGCGATGGCACCACTCATACTGTAGACAGATGTTACTATTTGGTTGGTTTTCCTGTTGGACACAAGTTTCATGGAAAGGATATTCAACCACCAAATCGAGCCTGTAAATTTACTACAAATCAAATAGGAGTTGAGTCCTCTCAAGCATCCATCAAGACAATTCAAAAATCAGATTCATCACTTCAATTCTCTCTCGAAGAATTGTCACAAATCAAAGCCCTTTTCCGAAATGGTATAAAGCACTTCAATTCTCCTTGTGCAAATTATAAAGGTATTTCTACTCCTTTTTGTTCATCATCCTTCTTGCAAAATTTTAATTCAATGAATTGGATCATTGATAGTGGTGCTACAAATCATATAGCCACTTCAGTCACATGTAAAACCTCTTCTCCTATGTCTTCTCAAGTCTCTTTACCAAATGGCTCTCATGCTAAAATTACAAGTGTTGCGTCAGTTCATCTATCAAACAACTTATATGTTAAAGATGTTCTATGTGTACCTTCTTTTCATGTGAATCTTCTCTCTGTTAGTCAACTCACAACAGCTTTAAATTGTTCCATTCACTTTTTCCCTACCTTTTGTGTATTACAGGACCTAGCTACGAAGAGGATGATTGGCCTAGGGAAGCCTACTATCTTAAGCCACATTCTGAGTTATTATTTTCTCCACCAAAATCCTATCAAGTCTCATCTCCATCTGCCATCACCTGGCATCAACGATTGGGACACCCCTCTAAAGCACCATCTCAACTTTTGTCATAAAAATTTCCTTATTTTATAGTTGATTCTCAGCATGCATGTGAAATCTGTCCTTTGGCTAAGCAAACTAGATTATCTTTTTCTTCCAGATCAATTCAAAGTATGCATTCTTTTGATATTATTCATTGTGATATTTGGGGTCCTCATCGAATTGCAACTCCTCTACAGAGCCTACACAAAATCTACAATCTTCTTCATCTGAAACAGTCCCTTCCTCTCCCATTATCTCCATTTCTCCTCCACCACTCTTATCACCCACATCTTCTTCATCAAACTCAAATTTTCTTATCCCTCCTCTTCGTCGTAGTAATCGTCTTAGACAACCTTCTGTGCTTTTACGTGACTTTCATTGTGGTCAGGCTAGTGCACAACTATGCACTTCTACTACAGGCTTCTCATCCTTTTCTAAGAAAGGTACTCAATACCCCTTGGCAAATTTTATTTCTTATAACTCATTATCTTCTTCTCATCAAGCTTTTGTTAATATCATTTCTAGTGTTGTTGAGCCTACCACATATGCCCAGCTATACAGGATCCAAAGTGGTGTGACGCCATTAATCACGAACTTACTGCTCTTACAAATCAAAAGACATGGTCCTTGGTTCCTCTTCCTTCAGGCCAACGACCTATTAGCAGCAAGTGGGTCTTTGGTGTTAAGTATAATTATAATGGCACAGTCGAACGGTATAAAGCTCGCTTCGTAGCAAAGGGGTTCACTAAAAAAGAATGATTGAATTATCATGAAACTTTTGCTCCAGTTGCCAAGTTAACCATTGTGCGCTGTCTTCTTGCTTTAGCTGCAGTTCAGAATTGGCCCTTATTTCAGATGGATGTCCATAATGCTTTTCTTCATGGTGACTTGGATGAAGAAGTATATATGATTCCACCACCGGGTGTGTGTCGACAGGGGGAGAAGCTTGTATGTCGCCTACACAAGTCTCTCTATGGACTTAAACAAGCACCCCGAAATTAGTTTTCTAAATTTTGTGAGGCAATCAAAGTGGCTGGATTCACTCAATCTCTTTCTGATCACTCATTGTTTGTGCAAGTAAAGGACTCATCGATAACAGTAGTTCTCATTTATGTCCATGATATGGTTATCACTGGGAACGATAAAAAAGCTATTCAAGATCTCAAACTCTTTCTTCATCGAAAATTTCATATTAAGGATCTTGGTTATCTAAAGTATTTTCTTGGTTTGGAAGTGGCAAGATCCAAAACTGGAATTTTTATATCTCAACGTAAATATTCCTTAGAGATTTTAGATGATATTGGATTCCTTGGTGTTCAACCCGTTGATTTTCCTATGGAGCAAAATCTGAAACTTTCGAATTATGAAGGCGACTTGCTGAGTAATCTTTCCTATTACAAAAGATTGGTAGGTCGATTAATTTATCTTACAATTACTAGACCAGATATTACATATTCTGTAAACGTTCTAAGTCAGTTTATGCATGCTCCAAGAAAGCCTCACTGGAATGCAGCTCTTCAAATTGTGGGATATTTGAAAAAGAGTCCAGGACTTGGATTGTTATTCTCTTCCAATAGCTCCCTGCAACTAAAGGCATATTGTGATGCTAATTGGGCTAACTGTCCTATGACAAGGAGATCAACGTCGGGTTACTGTGTGTTTCTTGGAGACTCTTTAATCTCTTGGAAAACAAAGAAGCAAAAAACTGTTTCCAGATCATCTTCTGAAGCTGAGTACAGATCTATGGCTGCTGCAACTTGTGAACTCACTTGGCTTAGATACTTATTTAACGATCTACAAGTTTCTTTGGGACCGATCCAATTGTTCTGTGATAATCAAGCAGCTCTTCACATCGCTTCAAATCCTGTGTATCATGAACGCACGAAACATATTGAACTTGACTGCCATGTTGTGAGAGAAAAAATTCAAGCAGGTCAGATTGTCACCAAATTTGTTCCTTAATCCCGTCAGCTAGCTGACGTCTTTACCAAAGCTTTAGGAGGAAACGTCTTTAAGAGTTTAATTGACAAGTTGAACATTCTTGACATACATGCTCCAACTTGAGGGGGGATGTTAAGATTGATTTCCCTTAATTTATGTAAATGATTTCTGTCAAGAGATTCTCTTGAATTTCTGTATTTATTTTATTTATAATCCCTTTGATACAGGAATTAGATATTAGATTTATTCATTACCTTATATAGTTTATTAACTTTGTTATATATTCATGTAACCACTTCTAGTAGAGTATAATAAAAAAAGAACTTTCTTCAATTTTTCTTATAGGGTTTGTACGTACTACTTAAAGCAAAAGCTTAGGGTTCACTTTAAAGATGTTGATGTTGGTGGTATATTTGAAGCGACTTCAAAAGCATATTGACTAACACACTTCATAATAAACACCTATAAAAAAAGTTATGACTACCACTAAATTAAATAAAAATTACACTCAACAGATATATATTTTGGAAACATTTTTTCAATGAGCAGCACATTTGAGTTTTTCACCTTTGGCATAATCGACGACATATTTTGTAGCATTATTTGTCCAAACTTTTTCAAGGTTGATCACTTAAACTGAATACAAATACTCTAACTCTTGCTAACTTTACATTAAAAAAAATGTAAGTGCCTTATACATTTAATATTTTCCTAAATGTTTTATAAATGAAATAAAAACTTACTTCATATATATGTTCCTTATAGCACATCATTGCATAACGGAAGGTGAGGAGTTGATTAAAGTGTGTAGCAGAGCAAACAATTATCATATACATCATTTAACGTGTTCATTAAAGTACTTAATAAAAATTATTACTTCAGTAGATATCCATGCTCTTGGTTTGTATAATCAGCGGAATAAGTCTTTATCTCCATCTTGGACAAGCCACCTTATTATTAAACTATGCATAAAATGCAACAAATGTGTTATCACATAGCAACATGAATAAATGTAATTAACATTTAAAGTGGAAGAAAAGACAATTATGGCTTCATTTTGTCATCGTGCATCCAATCATCAAAATTTTTTGGAGCATTTGATTCAGTTGCTGCATCCTTTTGTGGCTTCTTACAAGGGTCAGTGTAAGGTGTGCTAATATATATTGATTTTTTCCCTCTTTTTTCTTAAGTAGTACTGTTCTTTGAATTCTTTTTTAAAGAGACCCTGAATGGAAAGTTCATCAATAATGTTAATTACACTAGGTACTGAGGTAGAAGCATTGTTGTTTTATTACAAATAAATATAAAAGAATTTAAAAATCTATATATAATTGTTGTCAATTGAACTTAACATCAATTGAATTTAATATTACAAACTTGAACATCAATTTTATTTGTATCTGTATCAGAAGCCATTGATGTAGGAGCATCATGTAGAGGTTGTTGTATTACGAATAAATATAACAAATAATTAATACTCAGACTTGTTCAATAAACTTACTTGACTAGTTTAAAAGACTTACTTGACTTGTTCAACAGACACTCGACTTCAACTCGACTTTCATAGAAAAATTGACTTCTTCAAACAACGATTTAATACTTGACTAATTCAAAAATTTACTTGACTTCTACTCAACATGTTTTACTCGACTTATTTGACTTCATACTCAACTTCATTAAAAAATTACTCAGTTCTTTCTCAACTTGTTCAAAACTTACTCGATTTTTACCCGACTTCTTTAATATCAACTGAATCTAATATTACGAACCTAAATATTAATTTCATCTGTATCTACATCAAAAGCCACAGAAGTAGCAGAATTATGTATAGGTGGCTACACTATGTGTTTGGGTAATATCGGGTAGGTCCCCTCGAGGCCACTCCAGCTTGAATAAAACGCCCAAAGGTCAATCCAGCTCGAGCAGAAGACCCGACCGCTGGCAAGAAGACGGCCTTACCAGGCGTCAAAGCTAGTCATGGTCGAGAAATCCAGGACGAGTCGAGCCCCAAGCCTTTTTGCTTGCTCGAGGTCTTCAAGGCTTGGCCCGTCAAAGATGGTCAAGGTCCTGGAGCTCAGAGGCTGGTTGAGACCCGAGCTCACTTTTCTGCTCGAGGTCTTCAAGTCCTCTGAGCACAACTTAATCACGCCAGTCATAGCATAGAGGAAATGTAGGACCCAAATACAATCGGTTCGGGACAGTCCGACCCGTTCCTCCAGAGACTCGGCACAGCTTTCGATGCCCGATCAATGCTCCACGTGGCATGGTGTCATTACTGTTACCGATGGGTGGCACATGCCCCACAGTGTCATCATTCCTTGTGCACACGCCCGACATTATGATCTGGCCATGTGAACCGTACCCACCAGACAGTCGCGCATCCCCAAGGAATACCACGCTAATCCCGACTGTCAGAGGGACCCAGACACCACCGACGCGGGAACGGATGGTCTCGGAGAGAAAGGGTGGGAAAAATGGAGAATAAAAGGAAACGGACGGATAAGTTGCAGGGGTTCCAAAATTTGGCACAGGTCCTTTTTCTTTTTCTTCCCCTTCTCCACTTTGATTTTTCCGGGAGATTTATTATTACGAAAGGAGGGCAAAAATACCCCTTCCATTCTTCCGGTATCTCTAACTAAGATGGATACAAAAAGAAAAACCCGATTACTGACTTGCGCGTCAGAGGGTTTTCGCCGAAACAACACCTAGTGACCCCTGACCCTGTTTTCTGTGAGTACAGGTCCAGGGACTTCCATTCCGGTAAAGACGGAGGAATCAAAATTGGAAAGCGGACCTGTTCGAGCTCGAGCTCGCTGCGAGTAGAAGGTTTCGACACTATTTGGCGCAGTTTGTAGGGATCAGATCAAAAAGCCTGATTTTCCAATACATTCAGAAGACACAACGCAACAATGAGAGGAAACAGCAGAAGAGGAGTAAGTCCGGAAGAGTCGGTGACTTTGAGGGAAGTGGTTGTATATGTAAAAAATATAAAAAATTTAAAAATCTCTTGACACTTCTTTTTAGCTTAATTAAATTTTTAAAAAATGATTAGTGAGACTATCTTTCCGACATTAGAAGGTACTACGAACTCCTCAAGTAACTTCATCATTCTTTATAAGTCTTTTGTAGTCTTATCAAGCTTTTCTTCCAACACATCAATCTTTTACACCTTCTCTCCAATCTTGCTTAATCTATCATTAATTGTTTGAAATGTTGGAGCAACATGATCACCTGTAGAGATATGACAAGGCGTAGTGACCAACAACCATGTTTAAGATATATTGCTAAGTTAGATTGATAAGTCAAAACCTAAATTTGTCTTAAAAAAAATTGACTTACAATTTTGCCTTTTTTCTTTTAACAGAATAATGTAGTCCTCTAAAAAGCAGATGCATTAGGTGGTGTAGGAAAAAATCCCAGAGAGGGTGCATAAAATGATATTTGCAAAACATCATGAGTAATGGTTGCATGCCTATCACTATAACAAAATATGGTTTGTTGTTAGGCTCATCCTCGCTCACAATATTGGTTTCGCCAAGCTCTTGCTTCCACTCCATTTCTGAAGCCAAGAACCATTGCATATAAGGTTGTGAAATCTCATTACTTCCATCGCTTTTGATAGCATGTAAGGTCATCTCTACTCTAAGCTAATAATATAGTCATATAGATGTCAATAAAGTTACACTAACAAAGTACTGATACTTTAAATAAAATAACTTGTGTTATTGCTTCAAGCTTAATAAACGTGGAATACTTACAGTGTCTTCCTCTTTCAAGGTTTTACCTATTACATCAGCCATAATCTTATTGTTACAAAACCATTTAAGAATTTTTAAAACCTTCTAATCACCATGTTAGGTTGTAATTTTTTTTTTCAAATTCAGAAATGACCTCATTTGTCCACACCGGTAATGTTATAACACTGTATCAATATCATACAAAATTTATGTATTTAGTATAAAAAAAATTAAATAAGCATCCTCACTTGAAAGGCAAATGAGAAACCATAATGGTTATATTTCTTTCTTGTGTTTGGATCTAACTATTAAGTCATGACCAAGAATATCGATCAAGAATCCCCCGCCCTCCTAAAGATTAGTCAAAAATTTTTGATTTATGACTTAGGAACAACAATTAATGAACACAATACATAAAGTAAACTAAAACAACAAACTCATAGGCATAAGTTTATAGTGGTTCAGGTTGGAGTTAGCCTACGTCCACTAAAGAATAGAGCTGTAGCTTTTATTTCATTCACAGAGCTTAAGCTCCAAGTTACAAGAAGAAGATACAAGCTACAAAATATTCATATCACTAGCCCATAAGACTATATATACTGACTTTGAGAGACCCAGAAAGACTCAATAATCACTAGTTGTATTTTGGGTTTGTTATAACAAACCCTTGATTTCCCCACCATTGTAACTGCCATAACGACCCTGATAAATGTGCTTAACTCGTGATTTAGTTTTAATGACCAAAATGATAACCAGGCATGCTGTATTTGATAAATGTCGACATGTGAGAAAAATATAAATTACTTAAAGCAAGTAACTGGCATTACATGTTTGTCTTTCGTACTTGTTTTTTCCTTCAACCGACAAGTCGCACCTGATCTGAGTCACCAACACATAGAATGGCCGTTTTTGGAAATCAGTTTCACAGCTTATACTTAAATAGTAACGAACCAATTCTTTTGCTTCTCTTGGTAATTGTGTTCTTCAAGCTCAATATTGTTGGCTCGAATGACAAGAAACCCAAAGGATAATTAATGAGTTCCTTAAAATTGTCTAATTGATGAATATTAAGATCATCAATTTTACTTTTACACTCCTTCCCCAACAATACATACTCTAAGAAATATAGCATGGCAAACTTTAAAAGCTTTATGCAATTGCATTTGTGTAAACTCACAATTAACCCTCATGAACACATCACATACGCTATCACCATTGTCTTTCTTTTGCACTAAAAGATCATGTTCTTTATCGCATTTTAGTCCCATAATCAAGGCAATCTCTAGCGTAGAAAATCTGCACTTTTTCTATCCTATCTTTAAGTACATTGTCATACTGGTTGATTTTACATACCATAATAATAATGCATGAACAATTTGACCGAAGAATTGTAGATCTTGAAGGTACAAGAAATTACCAAAGCATGTTTCCTTAAACATATCATATTGTTGCTCTGTGAGAAGTTCCTTTATAAGTGAGAACAGCTTTAACGATGACATATTAGACATTTTTTTTATAAAATCACCTTATGATTATCATTATCTGAATTATCATCGAATTCCATGATCTTTTTAGTATGTGGTCCAAAACCTACATTATCAAGAAAAAGGTTTTATCTAAAAGTTAAACAGGTTTAGAAACTAGTCATATTAATTTGAATTCTAAATTACAAAACAAAATAATCATATTGATTTGAATTCTAAATTACAAAATAACTTTTCTTAAGAGGAAAAAATCTATTTTATGTTGTTTGCTTTTACTTTTGATCAAAGTTGGATCTAGAAAATAAAAGCTCGACAAGTAACTTTATGTTGCCTAATTTTTGGAAATGATAACAATAAATATCTAACTATATTTATATAACGCACAAGTACTTTACTAAGGGAAAAATATATTATTAGCTTAACTTTAACTCTAAATACATCAAAGCTGTTCAACAAATTCAAAGACCATGTAATCCATATAAAATTTATACCATGAAAATGTATAGCCAGTTGTTTAACAATATGAGTACTAATATTGAACAATTCAATTGTTATTAAGTTAATAAAATGCCACTGGCCATTTTCTAATTCACAATTAAACTCTATGCCTAAGTTTATGTATCTAGCTCTAATTGTAACCAAACTATTCATCATATTAACCTTATTGTCACCATCTTTCCTGCCCAAGAAACAGGTGTCCTACAAACTTCAGAGGCCCATTTTATTTACACCACTAGCACCTCTGATAATTGTAGTGAGTGGGTCTAAACCCAAATAACCAACTTTCAGCTTCAAATATAGAATCCCTGCAAGTATACCAAATTCACTAAAATCACCAATTAATCTTACTAAAATCAGTAAAAATTTGTAGAAAAAGAAGAATATGAACAATTACTTACCTAGTAACCAATGACAGAACCAAGACAAGGTGGTGACGACAGTGAAGAGGCAGTGGTGACAATAAAGATAGTGATCGGTAACAGTTTGTTTTACTCTTCTTCAAAGATTTTTTTTTTTATTGAGATTTCATTAAGGATATTTTTGTACTTTCCCTTTTTTTTAGGTATATTTATGAAAAATTAAAAGATGTTATAATTTAGAGCATATTTTTTAAGTATTTTGAGACCAATGGGGTATATCCCATGAAATTCCCCCTCCCCTCATTACAGCTTCTTAATTCCATTGACGAATTCATCATTAGAGCTTCACTACACTTGCTAGCAAGGCACCTGTTTGGGCAATGCCGAACAACTCCCCTCAAGGACAAACCAGCTAGAGCAGAATACCTAATCGCTAGCACGAAGATACCCTTGCTAGATGTCAAACCTGGTCGAGGTCAAGTGCTGCAAGGCTGGTGGAGCCCTGATCTTCCCATCCTACTTGGTTATATGAGATCCTCAAACCACCGAGTAGGGCCCGGTCATGTTGCCGAAAGCACCATAAACAGAGGGGAATCAAAGTTCGAGCAGAGCAGACCTAAGCATGACGACCCCTTCTCCCGACAACTTGTCATGACGATCGATGAACTGACAGGCGCCCCATGCCACGGGTTCCATCACTGTTACCGATGACCGGTGCACGCCTCCAGGTTGTGCCATGGGGTTCCATCATTGGGTCACATTAAGCCATACCCACCTGACATCCCACACCCCAAGGTTGTGCCGCAACAACCCCTATCTGTCAGAAAGGCACAAGCGCAATTAATGCGGGGGCGGGCGTCCAAGCAAATAAGGGCGGGAAAACGAGAGGATAAATACCAGATGAGGGACAAGGTAAAGTGATTCTTTTTTTTTTTTTTTATTCCTTTCTTCAATTTTGAACCCAACTCCAACTTATCCACCCAGACTCGGATTTTCTCTCTTCCTTGGCCTTTTCAAACTCTTTATTTTTCCGGTCTCTCAAGTTAAGAGGGATACCAAAAGAATCAACCCGATCACTGACTTGAGCGTCGGAGGGTTTTCGCCGGAAAAACACTCGACGACCCTTGACACCTTTTCTGTGGACGCAGGCCAAAAGTTATCATTGTCCCAGTGAACGGAGAAAGGCAAGAGCTAGCAAGGAATCCCACTTGAGCCACCAGCGAGCAGAAGTTTATAGCACAATTTGGGAGCGAGCAGGAAACCGCATCAACAGCACCTTCGCCGCGCAACGCCTTCGTTGCTTATACACACAAACTTCTTCACCTTCGTTGCATGAATTCAAGTTGCTACTTCCTAATTCCGTCAACAAGTCAATCATTGGTGCTTTGACGCGCCATTCTAGCAAGCACTAAGGTATTGCATATTTGATGGTCTCCTGACATGCTCAATAAAGCAAGGGATATGTGTGATCGAAGATACCTCAACAGTGGCATATTATAATAAAGCAAGGGATATGCTTGAAAGGTGATTTGTATTTTGCAAGGGAAAATCATTCCTACAATGGTTTGTTTCGAAATTAACATCAAATATGCTAAATTATATTATTTGGATGGGCATGCGCACGCGTGAGTTAGAATCTTTCGAGGGTTTGAATTTGAAAGACACACAGACACAGCGAGACAGAGAGAAGAATTGAAGGTCGCGTCATGATGATGGCTTCCATCAGTTTTATGGTACTTAATCTTTTTAAGTCTTTTTAATCTTTCGTCTTTTAATAATAGTTGTTGTTTGGGTAATATCGGGCAGGTCTCCTCAAGGCCCTTCTAGCTCGAATAAAATACCCCGAGGTCAACCCAGCTCGAGCAAAAGTCCCGACCACTGGCACGAAGACAATCTCACTAGACGTCAAAGCTGGTCAAGGTCGAGGATTTCAGAGCCGTCCGAGCTACGAGCTCTCTTGCCTGCTCGAGGTCATCAGGTCCGGCCAAGGCTGAACAAGGACGGGGAGCTCGAAGACTGATCGAGACCCGAGCTCTCCTTTCTGCTCACTGCAGTCAAGTTCTCGAGTACAACTGGGCTACGCCAATCATAGGACAAATGGAATGTAAGACCTGGCTTCCTATCCTTACTTCCCTTTACCTTGATTCTCCGAAAAAATCCATATTTTATTTAAAAAAGAAAGGCAAAAATTCCCTTTTCATTCTTCCGGTCTCTCTAACTAAGGGAGATACCAAAAAGAACAACCCGATTACTGACTTGAGCGTCGGAGGGTTTTCGCCGGAATAACACCCGGTGACCCCTGACATTGTTTTCTGTGAGTACAGGTCTAGGAGACTTTCGTTCTGGAAAAGACAGAGGAATAGTAAGAGGGAAGCAGTCCTGCTCGAGCTCGAGTTAGCCGCGAGCAGAAGATTCTAGCTCTGTTTGAAAGGACGCGGGAAAACTGCATCAACATTTTTTGGCATCATCTGTGGGGATCAGTTCAAAAAGCCTAATTTCCCAACACGTTCAGGACAAACAACGCAACGATGAGAGGAAACAGCCGAAGTGGTGTGAGTCCAGAGGAATCGGTGACTTTGAGAGAAGTGGCCAACGAGGCTCAGAATAGGGAGATCCAAGACAGAATGGATCGGATGGAGAAACAAATGGAGACTCTGACCTCCATACTACAAGAACTCAGGGACAGACAGAGGAAAGCATGTAATGACGTCCCTGAATCTAGCCGTGGGAATGCTCCCATTCGGGAGAATGTGGGAGATGAAGCCCAAAGACCTAGGGCACCAAACGTTGTCTTGAGGGAGGAGACAAATATGGAGGAAAGGTGGTCTCGTCAGCACTTGCAGGATACAGCCCCAACCTCCCATGCGGAGGAGCTGGAGGGGAGGTGCGTAGGTTGGCACAAGTTGTGGAGGATCTCCGAGGGAACAGAAAGAGCCCAAGCTGGTGAATAATGCTGGACAACGAATCCCCACTCTCAACGGAGATCATGGGTGTCACGATCCCATGTGACTTCCCCTTCCCAGATCTGAAATTTTTGGACAGGAGTGCAGGATCTGTCGGCAGCGCAGAGGTGCAGGGCCTTCCCGCTCACTCTTGAGGGAAGGGCAAGAGAATGGTACCGTAGGCTCCCACGGGGAAGCATCCTGAGCTTTGAACAGATGTGTAGGGAGTTTGCAGAGCAATTTCGGGGCACAGTGACCCCCGAGGATGATATGATGGAGCTGTCAGAAGTAAGACAGAGGAGGGAGAGTCCTCCGGAGTTTGTCAAAAGATACCATAGATCGGTCCTAGATCCGGGCGCTTAATCATCCCCAAGCTACCGAGAGGATCGAAGGATGGGATCCGGATGGGGAGACCATGGTATAATCATGAGTCCTTCGATCCGTTCATATTTGGATGCATATGAGCAGGTAAAACTGGATATGGTAATTGAAGAGGAGAAGGCTACAAAGTTGAGAAGTGAGCAGGTCAATAGAGCAAAGAGGAAGGAGAAAGGAGGTCCTGCCCGAGGATCACAAGCTTCAAAAGCAGCAAGGGACCGGGCTGTCCCATACAACCCTTACCAAAGAGCTCCCCCACCGAGGATGGTTCCCCTGCCACCTCGCAGATCTCTAGGTCGGGATCACAGGGAGTACAGGCGTCATGACGACCACACATCCCGCAATCAGCCACCAAGCAGACCTGAGATGAACCACAACAGAGCAGATCCCCATTGCCACCCCCACCAAGAAGTTTCCCAAGGGATCGGGCGATACAGATGGTGGAGCAGAGCCCCGCTTACGGGCAATACACGAGGTTGAAGGTATCTCTCGAAGAGATACTTCAAGTGGCTGAGGAGCAAGGACTGCTGAGCCCTCCAACGCCAATGGCCAAGTCAGCTGGAAAATGGGACAAGGGGCGGTTCTGCCGTTTCCATGGTGACCACGACCATTCCACATCACAGTGCCGTGATTTGAAGAACTAGGTGGAGGATCTGGTTAGGAATCGGTACTTAGATGAGTTTATTGAAGGAGGGCATTCGGTGGTTGAGCAGCAGCATGAAGAAGATGACCGAGCTTACGAAATAGACATGGAACCACCGGCCACGAGGGTGATCTCAAGAGGGCCCACGATGGCAGGAAGTTCAAATAAGGCTCAGAAAAACTACTGCAGATATGCCGCTGCCGGGCGGGAGGTCCTATTCACTACCCCCGCTGCCAAAAAGGCCAAGGTCTGGTAGGTGCCCATTATGTGGATGGAGGAGGACGAGGACGGGGTGCTGTACCCTCACGAGGATGCCTTGGTTGTAAAAGCCAACATAGCTAACAAGGAAGTTGACCGAATACTGGTAGACTCGGGAAGCTCGGTGGATATTCTCTTCAAATCCACACTCGAGGATTTGGGAATAATAGGCGCGAGCCTCAAGCAGACGAGCACTTCCTTGAAAGGATTCACGGGAGGAAAGCTGATACCTCTGGGAATCATCAAGCTATTAGTAACCATGGGCTCGAGGCCTTTTGAAAAGAACATGATGCTGGATTTTGTGGTGGTAGATGAAACCAGCCCATACCAGGCAATTATAGGGAGGCCATTTATGAGGATTAGCCAGTGCGTGCTATCCACCCATTACTTGGCCCTAAAGTATCGAGTGAATGGGGCTGTAGGGGTCGTGAAAGGCAGCCAGAAGGTGGCGAGGAGTTGCTACGCTGTAGCTGCCAAAGAGACCATGCAGATAACCTCGCTGGAGAAGCTGCTGAAAGCGGGATTCATAAGGGAGGTCTCCTACCCCGAATGGATCTTGAATGTGGTGCTAGTGAAGAAGGCAAGTAGGAAATGGAGAATGTACGTGGACTTTACAGATGTGAACAAGGCTTGCCCAAAAGATAGCTTCTCGCTACCAAAGATAGACCAACTGGTGGATTCTATAACGGGGCACGGGCTGCTTAGTTTTATGGATGCATTCTCAGGATATAACCAGATTCCTATGCACCGATCAGATGAGGAGTGCATAGCCTTCATCACCAATCAGGGGTTGTACTGCTACAAGGTCATGCCCTTCGGTCTAAAGAATGCAGGAGCAACATACTAGAGGCTGGTGAACAAGGTCTTCAAGCCATTAATTGGTCGAACGATGGAGGTGTATGTGGATGACATGATCACCAAGTCGAAAGACGCAGGGGAGCATGTAAGGCACTTAGAGGAGACCATCGCACTCTTAAGAAAGTATCGGATGAAGCTAAGCCCAGAAAAATGTGCTTTTGGAGTTGGTTCGGGAAAATTCTTAGGCTTCATGGTCAGTCACAGAGGGATCGAGGCCAATCCAGAGAAGATAAGAGCAGTGGTGGAAATGAGGTCCCCCCGCAGCCTTAAGGAGATACAAAGTCTGACCGGCAAACTAGCATCCCTCAACAGGTTCGTATTTCGAGCCACGGATAAATGCCGAGTCTTCTTTCAAGAAATGAAGAAAGGCAGGAAGACAAAGTGGTCGCCAGAATGCGAAGCGGCGTTCCAACAGTTGAAAGAATACTTGTTGAAAGGTCCGTTACTGTCGACACCTCGAGCAAGAGAGGTACTGTTTCTATACTTAGTTGTGTCCCAATGGGCAACGAGTTCAGTTCTAGTAAGGGAGGAGTCAGGGGTATAGTACCCTATTTATTACATGAGCAGAGCTTTCCTGGTAGCTAAGACTCGATATCCACTGATGGAGAAATGGGCACTGGCCCTGGTCACAGCAGCTCGAAAGCTGAGGCCTTATTTTCAGGCACATTCGGTAGTGGTTCTAAGAAACCAGCCCCTCAGACTAACTTTGTACAAGCCTGAGACTTCTGGAAGGTTGGTAAAATGGTCAGTGGAGCTAAGCGAGTTCGACATTAATTACCAACCCCGAGCAGCCATAAAAGCACAGTCTTTAGCGGACTTCGTGGTCGAGTGCACGGCAAGGGATGAGGAGACAGAGAGCGAGCCCCCACCAGATTCCCAGGCCTCGAGCAACACGTGGATAGTCATAGTAGATGGATCATGTGGAAAGAAGGAAGCAGGGGCAGGAGTTGTGCTCCTAAGTCCTAAAGGGGCAGAGATGCAATACGCTGTGAAATTAGAGTTCGAAGTTACCAACAATCAGGCCGAGTATGAAGCCGTAATAGCGGGATTGAAGCTCGCCTTGGTAGTAAAAGCAGAGGAGGTAAAGCTTCGAACAGACTCACAGCTAGTAACAAACCACCTCGACAAAAGCTTCCAGGCGAAGGGGGAGAAGATGGAAGCTCACATGGCAGCCGCATCGGACCCCAAGATACCGAAGTCTATCCCTTTGGAAATCAAGACCTGCTCGAGCATTGAGCAGGAGGACGAGGTGATAAGCTTATCGACGAGCAACACCTGGATAAAGCCAATCGTTTCTTACCTCAAGGAAGGGACAGTACCGGCCGATAAGAAGCAGGCAAGGAAGTTCAAGTGCAAAGCGACCAGGTACACTCTCATCGACGGGATCTTATATAGACGGGGGTACACTCTCCCCTTACTGCGGTGCTTAGACCAGGAGGAGGCCGATTATGTCCTCCGAGAGATACACGAAGGAATCTACGGGAATCATTCTGGCGTGAGGTCCTTAGCTTTCAAGGCCTTGAGGCAAGGATACTTTTGGCCCCGCATGCATCAAGATGCTCAGGAGAAGACCAGAAGCTGCAAGAGTTGCCAGAGTTTTGCCAACTACCTAACTCAGCCTCCGGAGAACCTTACGGTGATGAACTCACCATGGCCGTTTGCTCAATGGGGAATTGACTTGATCGGGCCACTGCCGAAGGGGAAAGCGTCTGCCACCCATGCCATAGTCGCAATTGATTATTTCACCAAATGGGTCGAAGTGGGAGCCTTGAGCAGCATCACGGAAGGTAAAACCACTAACTTCATCTGGAAGAATGTGATTTGTAGGTATGGAATTCCTCATGCATTGGTCACAGACAATGGGAGATAGTTTGACAACGCCAAATTCAGAGACTTCTGCCGAAATCTGGGGATAGAGTTGAAATTTTGCTCTCCCTCACACCCACAAGCCAATGGACAAGTAGAGGCCGTGAACAAAACCATAAAACGCCTCCTGAAGACCAAACTGGGCGAGCAAAAAGGAGCCTGGGTGGACGAGCTGCCTGGTGTCTTGTGGGCTTATAGAACCACACACAAAACGGCCACTGGTGAGACCCCATTCTCCTTGGCGTTTGGGCACGAAGTAGTGGTTCCTGCTGAAATAGGAATGGAAACGCATCGGACGGAACACTTCAATGAGGAGCAAAACAACGAGCAGATGTGCACAGGTTTGGACTTGCTGGAAGAGAAGAGAGAAAGGGTCGCTGCTAAGATCGCAGAATATCAATAGAGAGTGGCTCGTTATTACAATCGAAATGTGCACATTCGCTGGTTCTAGGTGGGTGATTGGGTACTCAGGAGTGTCAACCAGAGCACGAAGGACCTAAGGCAAGGTGTGCTAGGGCCAAATTGGGAAGGCCCTTATTGAGTCACTCAATTAGCAGGACCAGGAGTATACCGGCTAGCTCATTTGGATGGACGAGAGGTCAAGAGGCCGTGGAATGCACAACTCTTGATGAAATACTTCTAGTAAGTTTCCTTGTATTGTGAGTGTTAATGTAAGATTCCTTCCCAAAATGGGGATATGTAAAAACTCAAATGCGTGTAAGAGTATGAAAAACATTTGCAATATAAATTCAAGTTGAACCCAAGAAGCGGCTCGCGAAGAATGCTGAGGCCAGAAGTCCCAAAGCCTTACGCGGGACGGCGCCCAGCAAGGCCAATTGCAGGCCCGAGCAGAAGCAGCTCGTGAGGAATGCTAAGGTCAGAAGTCCCAAAGCCTAAGCCTTTAGGCGGGACGGTACCTAGCGAGGCAAATTGCAGGCCCGAGCAGAAGAAGCTCCTGAAGAACGCTAAGGCAAGAAGTCCCAAAGCCTATGTCTTAGGCGGGACGGTGCCCAGCAAGGCCAATTGCAGGCCCGAGCAAAAGCTCATGAAGACAACGCTGAGGCTAGAAGTCCCAAAGCCTAAGTCTTAGGCGGGACGGTGCCCAGCAAGGCCAATTGCAGGCCCGAGCAGAAGCAGCTCGTGAAGAACGCTAAGGTCAGAAGTCCCAAAGCCTAAGCCTTTAGGCGGGACGGTACCCAGCAAGGCCAATTGCAGGCCCGAGTAGAAGCAGCTCGTGAAGAACACTAAGGCCAGAAGTCCCTAAGCCTAAGTCTTAGGCAGGACGGTGCCCAGCGAGGCTAATTGCAGGCCGAGCGGAAGAAGCTCCTGAAAAACACTGAGGCCAGAAGTCCCAAAGCCTAAGTCTTAGGCGGGACGGTGCCTAGCAAGGCCAATTGCAGGCCCGATCAGAAGAAGCTCGTGAAGAACGCTAAGGTCAGAAGTCCCAAAGCCTAAGCCTTTAGGCGGGATGGTACCTAGCAAGGCCAATTGCAAGCCTGAGCAGAAGAAGTTCCTGAAGAACGCTAAGGCCAGAAGTCCCAAAGCCTAAGTCTTAGGCAGGACGGTGCCGAGCGAGGCTAATTGCAGGCCGAGCGGAAGAAGCTCCTGAAGAACACTGAGGCCAGAAGTCCCAAAGCCTAAGTCTTAGGCGGGACGGTGCCCAGCAAGGCCAATTGCAGGCCCGAGCAGAAGAAGCTCGTGAAGAACGCCAAGGTCAGAAGTCCCAAAGCCTAAGCCTTTAGGCGGGATGGTACCTAGCGAGGCCAATTGCAGGCCCGAGCAGGACAAGCTCTTGAAGACAGTGCTAAGGTCAGAAGTCCCAAAGCCTAAGCCTTTAGGCGGGACAGTACCTAGCGAGGCTAATTGCAGGCCTGAGCAGAAGCAACTGGTGAAGAACGCTAAGGTTAGAAGTCCCAAAGCCTAAGCCTTTAGGCGGGACGGTACCTAGCGAGGCCAATTGCAGGCCCGAGCAGAAGAAACTCGTGAAGAACGCTAAGGTCAGAAGTCCCTAAGCCTAAGCCTTTAGGCGGGACGGTACCTAACGAGGCCAATTGTAGGCCCATGCAGAAGAAACTCATGAAGACAACGCTGAGGCCAGAAGTCCCAAAGCCTAAGTCTTAGGTGGGACGGTGCCTAGCAAGGATAATTGCAGGCCCGAGCAGAAGCATCTCGTGAAGAACGCTAAGGTCAGAAGTCCCAAAGCCTAAGCCTTTAGGCAGGACGGTACCTAGCGAGGCCAATTGCAGGCCCGAGCAGGAGAAGCTCCTGAAGAACGCTGAGGCTAGAAGTCCCGAAGCCTAAGCCTTAGGCGGGACGGTGCCCAGCGAGGCTAATTGCAGGCTGAGCGAAAGAAGCTCCTGAAGAATGCTGAGGCCAGAAGTCCCAAAGCCTAAGTCCTAGGCGGGACGGTGCCCAGCAAGGCCAATTGCTGGCCGAGCAAAAGAAGCTCATGAAGAATGCCAAGGCCAGAAGTCCCAAAGCCTAAGCCTCAGGCGGGACTGTGCCAAGCACCGCCAACTATAGGCTCGAGCAAGAAGAGCGTGAGGAGATTACATTGAATTTAAACATGAACCAAAATTGGGCTCGAAGCAAATAAGCTCGCAATATAATAAGCCACAAAGCACGAGCAGAACGTCGGTCCAGAAAAACCGAGCTCACAAAACAGGCCAAAGGTTTTCAGCCTAACTCAAGGCAAATCTTTGCCAAGTATAAGTCTAAAGAATTAAACACGTAGTAATACACTTGGACATAAAATAAAATAAAAAGTCCAATACTTACAAAATTCTTACTTAGCAAATATATGAAGTCAATCCTACATACAAAACAAGAGAATATACACACGAGCACAAAAAAGAAGTTGTTCAACATATGCCTTTTTATTTCATTAAAGTGATTACAAGTACAAAAAAAAAAATAGTTTAGGCAGCAGGGTTGTCATCGGCAGCAGCAGGAGGAGTAGCAGTAGGAGCGGCAGGAGGAACATCTCCAGCAGCAGCAGGAGGAGCGTCAGCAGCAGTAGGAGGAATATCTCCAGCAGCAGCAGGGGGAGGAACAACTTCCCCAGGTCCAGTCTGTGGCTCGGCAGGGGAAGCTCCAGACTCTTGGGTGGGGGCGTCGTGAATGTGTATGTACTCGGCAACACCCTCTTGGACCTTAGACAGGTCGACCTCAGGATGTACCTTACCCAAGGCACACACGAGGTAGTCATAGCTGAAGTCCACCCCGTTGTTGCACTCGAGTGCAAGCTGGACCTTTAAAGCGTCTATTTGCCCTTGGAGACGAGAAGTTTCCCCCTCCAGGGTCTTCTCGTAGGAGGATCTCTAGGTGTCCAAATCCTTCCGAGTCTCGATCAACTCCTCGCGGAGGTCGGTCAGCTCCCTCTGGAATTGAGAAACCTTAGAGTCTGACACTGCTGTCCTCTCTGCAAAGGTGGCATTCTCCTCTTGGAGCCTCGAGTTCTCCTGTTTTAGCTCCCCAACAGTCTGCTCCAAGTTCTGGATCGCTGCTCGAAGTTCCTCCTGATAGTCTTGGGTCTTGGCCTGGAGCCTGGTACGGGAGGAGAGGCGCTGGAGAGCACTGAACAGCTCGTCAGCATCATAGGATTCCAGTCCATCCAAGAATCTGTCATCCATCGCCCCTGTTAAGCTCCTTAGGTAGGGCTCAGTGCGGGCTGGCAGACCCTACTCCTGCACATCTTCTGGTTGAGGGTGAGCTGAGGCAGTAGTCCTCTGACGCCTGCGAGGAGGACCTTCTTCTGCTCGTGCTACCTGCTGAGTAGAAGGAGGAGCTCGAGCAGGTGGAGGTGGAGCGTCTGTTTCTGCTCGTGGTCTCTTCGAGGTGCTCGCGCCTCCAGCAGTTCCAACACGCCTGTGCATCATCTCACGCACCCCCCTTATATCTTCTGCTGGCACCAAACCAAATTCTAAAAATTACGGGTGTAGCGACTCCTGCACGAGCTCGCGTTGTCAAGTGCAGTCTTTATGTGTGCTTGAAGCTGTTCCCCAATCCTGAAAGAAGCACCCCAGGAAACTGCAAAAACAGCAAAGGCAAAATAATGAGAACAGATGCGAGCAGAAAAATTAAAATGAGAATTCACCGGACAAATAGACAACCTGGAGTGCAAAAATGCCGTGGAACCGGAGGGATCCCCTCGGTGAGAGGTGCAGCATGCCCCCACTCTCCCACAACGAAGAAGAATTTGCTCTTCTAGTTGCCACCAGAGGTTGGGAGGTCGGTGTGGGTTTTTTACCCTTCATGCTGGAGGTAAGGTAGTACCAACCAGCATCCCTTAGGCTGCACTTCAACTGATACAGGTGCTTTATTTCCCCTACCGAGGGTTCACCCAGATCGCACCATTTCCACAATACAAAGAGTTCGGAAAAGACCCTCCACCCGTTCGGGTTCAACTGCCCTGGGGCCAGACTAAATCTGGACAAAACCCGGGCGAAATAAGGCTGTAGAGGCAGCCTAAACCCCCACCTAAAGCATTCCAGATGGAAGGTCGTATACCCTTGAGGGGGACGGCTGGGGATATCACCCCTGCCCGGTAACCTTAAATCCACATTATCGGGTATGTTGTAAGTATCCCTAAGTCTATTCAAATCTAATTCGGTGGTTTCACACCTCATTTGGTCAATAGGGTATCCGCTACCCTCAGACCTTTGGCTGGCCCTTTCCTCCCGATGCGGCTGGGCCTCCGCCGCGGGCAATGCCCCTTCTGAACTAAAATTCCTCACGGGAATTATACTAAGAGGCTCTACTTCACTTGAAGAGGAAGATTCCTCAGGGGACATCCTACGGACTCTACCAGACATTTTTTCCTAGAGTTTAATCTACCTAAATGAAATCAGGGACTCGGAAGAAGGAAAAATGGTGAAGATAGAAAGAAGAAGGGTTGTACCTGGATACAGAGAAAGGTTTAGATAACCGGGAATAACGCTGACACGGAAGAAGAAGACGAAGAAGCGCTTGCAGAAAGTTTTGGGTTGAGTAAAAGTGAGCAATAGGAAGTACAGTAAAGAAATCAAGGGTTTTTAAAAGAAGAAAGGCAAAAGGTGCGTCTCTTCAGCAGACGGCGCGAAGATCAAGGGACGCGACCTTTCGAGTCACGTCCCTTCAAAATTTGAACGCACGATCAAGATCTACCCACGTGTCCCACATTAAATACGAAATGATGGAAGTGGAAGACAACTGTGGAACGTGGGGAAGCGTAAAAGGCTGGGAAGTCGGCCCATCATTAATAAGTTTCCAGTCTTATCTCATTTCACTCAAAAGACTAGAAACTGGGGGACTGGTGTTTGGGCAATATCGGGCAGGTCTCCTCGAAGCCCTTCTAGCTCGAATAAAATACCACGAGGTCAACCCAGCTAGAGCAGAAGTCCCGACCACTGGCACGAAGATGATCTCACTAGGCGTCAAAGCTAGTCAAGGTCGAGGAATTCAGAGCCGTCCGAGCTCCGAGCTCTCTTGCCTGCTCGAGGTCATCAGGTCCGGCCAAGGCTGAACAAGGACGGGGAGCTCGAAGACTGATCGAGACCCGAGCTCTCCATTCTGCTCGCTGCAGTCAAGTTCTCGAGCACAACTGGGCTGCGCTAATCATAGGACAAATGGAATGTAAGACCCGGCTCGGGACAGTCCGACCCATTTCCTCAAGATTTCGCACACCTTACGATGTCTGAACAGGGCCCCACAAGGGATGGTGGTGGTACTATTGCCGATGGCCGGCACATGCCCCCACGGTGTCATCATTCCTTGCGCACATGCCCGACATGGTGATCTGGCCATGTGAACCGGGTTAAAGAGACAGCCGCGCATCCCCAGGGAATATTATGCCAATCTCGGCTGTCAGAGGGACCCAGACACCACTGACGCGGGAACAGATGCTCTCGGAGAGAAAAGGCGGGAAAAACAGAGAATAAAAGGAAACAAATGGGCAAGTTGCAAGGGTTCCAAAAATTCACACAGGTTCTTCCTATCCTTACTTCCCTTTACCCTGATTCTCCAAAAAACTCCATATTTTATTCAAAAAAGAAAGGTAAAAATTCCCTTTTCATTCTTCCAGTCTCTCTAACTAAGGGAGATACCAAAAAGAACAACCCGATTACTGACTTGAGCATCGGAGAGTTTTCGCTGGAACAATACCCAGCGACCCCTGACATTGTTTTCTGTGAGTACAGGTCCAGGAGACTTCCGTTCTGGAAAAGACAGAGGAATAGGAAGAGGGAGGCAGCCCTGCTCAAGCTCGAGTTAGCCGCGAGCAGAAGATTCTATCACTGTTTGAAAGGACGCGGGAAAACTGCATCAACAGTTGTATATCTGTATTTATTAATTCATTTTCTACTCTATTTATTTTTATTATTTTATCATTTTGATATTTAACTTTATCTTCTCTACGTTTATTACAAAAAAAAAAAATCTTTATCTGAATCTTTATATCCTAATTTAAATTTTTTATTATATGTTGTATAATTTTTACCAAAAAATGAAGGATAAATTTTTAAAACATTAATTTCAAATTGTAATTCTATATCTGATCTTAATTCTAAATCTAAAATAATAGTAGTGTCTGTTTCATTATTGTAATTGCTTTGTTCATTAGCAATAAATATACTATTGTTGATGCAGTTTTTCCAGCGTGCCTTCAACAGTGCCTCGAACCTTCTGCTCGCGATAAGCTCGAGCTCGAGCAGGATTGTCTCTTTCGCCCCACCCCGCTGTCTTTTCCAGAATAGAGATCTCCCGAACCTGTACTCACAGAAAATAGGGTCAGGGGTAGCTGGGCGTGTTCCGGCGAAAACCCTCCGACGCTCAAGTCAGTAATTGGGTTGTTCTTTTTGGTATCTCCCTTAGTGAGAGAGACCGGAAATATGAAAGGGATATTTTTCGCCCTCCATTTTGGAATGAATATGGTGTTTTAGAGAATCCAGATCAGAGGAAAAATAAGAATGGGAAGAACCTGTATATGCTTTTGTAATCCCTTGTGAGTGAAATTTTCCAACCCCTTGTAAATCAGAATTTCCAACCCTTGTAACGTACCCGTCTCTTTCCTTTTATACTCCATTTTTCCCGCTCTTTCTCTCCAAGAGCATCCATTCCCGCGTCAGTGGTGTCTGGGTCCCTCTGACAGCCGGGATTGGTGTAATATTCCATGGGGATGCACGACTGTCTTCTTTAACCAGATTCACGTGGCCAGATCACCATGTCGGGCATGTGCGCTAAGAATGATGACACCGTGGGGTCATGTGCCTGCCATCAGCAATAGTACCACCACCATACTATATGGGACCCTGGTCAGACATTAAAAGGCTTGCCAGGATCCTGAGAAAATGGGTCGGGCTGCCCTGGGCCGGGTCTTACATTCCATTCGTCCCATGACTGGCGCAACCCAGTTGTGCTCGAGGACTCACCTTCTGCAAGCTGGAAAGGAGTGCTCGGTTCTCGACCTTGACCAGCTTCGACCGGGGTGAACGACCTCGAGCAGGCAGGAGGGCTCGGAGCTTGGATGGCTCTGGATTCCTCGACCTTGACTAGCTTTGACTGGGGCAAAACGACCTCGAGCAGGCAGGAGAGCTCGGAGCTCGGATGGCTCTGACTTCCTCGACCTTGACTAGCTTTTACGTCTAATGAGGTCATCTTTATGCCCGTGGTCGGTCCTCTGCTCGAGCTGCAAGGGCTTCAAAAAGACCTGCCCGATATTAACCAAACACCAGTCCCCCAGTTTCTAGTCTTTTGAGTGAAACGAGATAAGACTAGAAACTCATTAATGATGGGCCGAATTCGCGGCCTTTTACGCTTCCCAACGTTTCCCAGTTGTCTCCCACTTCAATCATTTCGCATTTAAGGCGGGACACGTGGGTTGATCCCAGCCGTGCGTTTAAAATTCGAAGGGACGTTACCTAAAAGGTCGTGTCCCTCGAAACGCACGCCGCCAGTCGAAGAGACGCGTCCTCCTCTTTATAAACCTCTAACTTCTTCGTTGTTCCCTCTATTTGCTCACTTTTTGTTCAAACTCAAAATTAATCTGCTCTCCGCCGTTTACTGGTCTTCTTCTTTCTGTCAAGGTGATTTCCGGCCAACCATACTTCCTTTCGCGTTCAGGTACAAGCCACTCTTCCATTTCCTACCGCCACTCTGTTTTTTCCCATGCTGAACTCCGTTAGTTTATTTCCTTAGGAAAAAAGAAAAATGTCAAATCCCCAACAGGCCCGTAGGATGTCGCCGGAGGATTCGTCCTCTTCTAGTGAGGCACAACCCTTAGTATAATCCCCGTGAGGGATTCTAGTCCGAGAGGGAATTACCCGCGACTGACCTTGATTAGCTTTTACGCCTAATGAGGTCATCTTTATGCCCGTGGTCGGTCCTCCGCTCGAGCTGCAAGGGCCTCAAAAGACCTGCCCGATATTACCCAAACACCGGTCCCCGGCTTCTAGTCTTTTGAGTGAAACGAGATAAGACTAGAAACTCATTAATGATGGGCCGAATTGCGGCCTTTACGCTTCCAACGTTTCCCGCTTGTCTCCCACTTCAATCATTTCGCATTTAAGGCGGGACACGTGGGTTGATCCCACTACGTGCGTTTAAAATTCGAAGGGACGTTACCTAAAAGGTCGTGTCCCTCGAAACGCACGCCGCCAGTCGAAGAGACGCGTCCTCCTCTTTATAAACCTCTAACTTCTTCGCTGTTCCCTCTATTTGCTCACTTTTTGTTCAAACTCAAAATTAATCTGCTCTCCGCCGTTTACTGGTCTTCTTCTTTCATCAAGGTGATTTCCACCAACCATACTTCCTTTCGCGTTCAGGTACAAGCCACTCTTCCATTTCCTACCGCCACTCTGTTTTTTCCCATGCTGAACTCCGTTAGTTTATTTCCTTAGGAAAAAAGAAAAATGTCAAATCCCCAACAGGCCCGTAGGATGTCGCCGGAGGATTCGTCCTCTTCTAGTGAGGCACAACCCCTTAGTATAATCCCCGTGAGGGATTCTAGTCCAGAGAGGGAATTACCCGCGGCTGACCTTGACTAGCTTTTACGTCTAATGAGGTCATCTTTATGCCCGTGGTCGGTCCTCTGCTCGAGCTGCAAGGGCCTCAAAAAGACCTGCCCGATATTACCCAAACACCAGTCCCCCAGTTTCTAGTCTTTTGAGTGAAACGAGATAAGACTAGAAACTCATTAATGATGGGCCGAATTCGCGGCCTTTTACGCTTCCCAACGTTTCCCAGTTGTCTCCCACTTCAATCATTTCGCATTTAAGGCGGGACACGTGGGTTGATCCCAGCCGTGCGTTTAAAATTCGAAGGGACGTTACCTAAAAGGTCGTGTCCCTCGAAACGCACGCCGCCAGTCGAAGAGACGCGTCCTCCTCTTTATAAACCTCTAACTTCTTCGCTGTTCCCTCTATTTGCTCACTTTTTGTTCAAACTCAAAATTAATCTGCTCTCCGCCGTTTACTGGTCTTCTTCTTTCTGTCAAGGTGATTTCCAGCCAACCATACTTCCTTTCGCGTTCAGGTACAAGCCACTCTTCCATTTCCTACCGCCACTCTGTTTTTTCCCATGCTGAACTCCGTTAGTTTATTTCCTTAGGAAAAAGGAAAAATGTCAAATCCCAACGAGCCCGTAGGATGTCGTCGGAGGATTCGTCCTCTTCTAGTGAGGCACAACCCCTTAGTATAATCCCCGTGAGGGATTCTAGTCCAGAGAGGGAATTACCCTGGTCGAGACCCAGCCGCATCAAAGGGCAAGGGCTAGTCAAAGGTCCGAGCGTGGGGAATACCCCATAGATCATATGAGATGTGAGACCACCCAGTTGGATTTGGATAGACTTAGGGATACTTACAATATACCCAATAGTGTAGTTTTAAGGTTTCCGGGCAGGGGTGAGATCCCCTCAGACGGCGCCAAAAGATGTTGATGCAGTTTTTCCCGCGTGCCTTCAACAGTGCCTCGAACCTTCTGCTCGCGATAAGCTCGAGCTCGAGCAGGATTGTCTCTTTCGTCCTACCCCGCTGTCTTTTCCAAAACAGAGATCTCCCGAACCTGTACTCACAGAGAATAGGGTCAGGGGTAGCCGGGCGTGTTCCGACAAAAACCCTCCGACTCTCAAGTTAGTAATCGGGTTGTTCTTTTTGGTATCTCCCTTAGTGAGAGAGACCGGAAATATGAAAGGGATATTTTTCGCCCTCCCTTTTGGAATGAATATGGTGTTTTAGAGAATCCAGATCAGAGAAAAAATAAGAATTGGAAGAACCTGTATATGCTTTTGTAATCCCTTGTGAGTGAAATTTTCCAACCCCTTGTGAATCAGAATTTCCAACCCCTTGTGAATCAGAATTTCCAACCCTTGTAACGTACCTGTCTCTTTCCTTTTATACTCCATTTTTCCCGCTCTTTCTCTCCAAGAGCATCCATTCCCGCGTCAGTGGTGTCTGGGTCCCTCTGACAGCCGGGATTGGTGTAATATTCCATGGGGATGCGCGACTGTCTTCATTAACCCGGTTCACGTGGCCAGATCACCATGTCGGGCATGTACGCTAAGAATGATGACACCGTGGGGGCACGTGCTGGCCATCGGCAATAGTACCACCACCATACTATATGGGACCCTGGTCAGACATTAAAAGGCGTGCCAGGATCCTGAGAAAACGGGTCGGGCTGCCCTGGGCCGGGTCTTACGTTCCATTCGTCCCATGACTGGCGCAACCCAGTTGTGCTCGGGGACTCACCTTCTGCAAGCCGGAAAGGAGTGCTCGGTTCTCGACCTTGACCAGCTTTGACCGGGTGAACGACCTCGAGCAGGCAGGAGGGCTCGGAGCTTGGATGGCTCTGGATTCCTCGACCTTGACTAGCTTTGACTGGGGCAAAACGACCTCGAGCAGGCAGGAGAGCTCGGAGCTCGGATGGCTCTGACTTCCTCGACCTTAACTAGCTTTTACGTCTAATGAGGTCGTCTTTATGCCCGTGGTCGGTCCTCTACTCGAGCTGCAAGGGCCTCGAGAAGACCTGCCCGATATTACCCAAACAACTATCATTATCTGATAACTAATTTATAGTAAATATTTCTTCTATGTCAGAAGCTTTTCCTTCTATATTATAATTATCTATTTCTAATTAGTTGACATTTTTATTTTTTACACAGTGTGATTTAATGTATTCTTCTTTTTCAGATAAATAACATTTACAAGTTTTTCTTTTATTACATTTATACATTCTTCTACCCTTTTTAAATATTTTTTTTTTACTTTTTGTTTATTATCTTTTGTACTTCAAAAAAATTTTCCTTCTAAAACTTTCTACTATTATGTCTATACGGTTGCTTATGTTGACTAAAATGTTTCGTATGCTTTCTATTTTTATTGTGGCTAAAATAGCTAGGATAATCACATCCTAAAATAAGTACTTAATACATGTCTACACACATTTTCCTTAATTGTAATTTTAATTGATGTCTATATTTTTCGTCTTCACAATATTTTCTAATACTTCTTTTCACATGTTTAATTACTAGTAGTAATGTTGCATAATAATGAATCCCTTCAGTTCTCTTAACTCTAAACCAATTAATTAAATAAGTATGCAACCTTTCTCCTATTTTTCTTGATAATTTAACTACAAATTTCAATAATAAATATTCATCAAACAGTGTTCCTATATCACTCCGATGATTTATAAAAATAATTTTCATATTCATCAAAGTATCTTAAATCACAAATTTTTAATTATTCTAAATTTCTAATTTCCTTAATTTGTTCAATTACATCATCTTTTTCATCTACTCCTAATATTAATTTACTTATAAATCTATAAAACCAATAACTGTAATGTTTGTATCAAAATTATCTAATTCTTTTTTTTTTCTTCATCCATTTTCTTTGTTCTAAATATATTTGTTTTTCTTTAGTTTCTAATGTATTTTCTAAATATATTAATTTATATTTGAGTCTACTATTATTGCTAACGCATCCATTGACTAAATTACCTTCCCATTGGTTAAATATTTGTTGTCATCCTCCTGGCCTATGTCCTTCTAATTCAAATACTAATATGTCTTTAGCTTATAGTCTTGTTTTCCAACTTTCTAGTTTTGTCTTAGCTTTAATTACTATTTTTGCTTCTGTGTATTTTTCATTAGTTTCTTGAATTCTTCGTTTATTTAATTAATTTTCAACATTAGATGGTTCGATTATTGATTCTAATATTGGTCCATTACTACTTTCACCTATTTCTAATTTTCTATCTTCTTCTTCTACTACTACTTCATTTTCTTATTCTAAATAATAAATTTCATCAATTTCTAAATTTTTAATGTTTAAATTTTTTTTATAAGTTCGATTTAAGGATAATGCTTGTTCATTGGTATAAATTATTTTTTATTTATTTAATTCCATACTTGTTTGCTTTAATATTTATGTTTCTTATTTCACATGTTTGATTGAATATTATTAAATATTTTCACCAATTCTGTTATGCATTGTTGATTATTAGGATTAATATTGACCACATCTATGCTTGGATCTATGAAATTTAAATATTTTTATCTTTGATTCTATGTCTTTGATTAATTATCTACACAAAGTGCTTAGAAAAAAATTTGACTCTTTGTTATTCAATATTGTTTATATGAGATGTTTAGTTATCATACTATTAAGATAAAAAAGAATATAAATAAGATTAATTTTAATTGGGTTTAATTGTTATATTCATGCTAGAGATAGATTGATTTCAAGTTGTCACTCTAAAATTGAGATATAATTGGTAATTAGATACTTGTTAAGTTGAGCTATGATAGTTTTTGAAATATTAGTAGTCTCAATCTCTTAAATTTTTATGTACTTGATGGATTTTGAAACCCTAGTAGCCTCAATATATTGAATTTTTGTGTTAATTTACTCGCTTTAATTTTAATTGCATCTTTAATTTCAATATTTTCAAACAAAATATTTTCTTTTCTAACTAAGGTACGATTTTAATTAACTTATATTAGATTTAGCTTTCCTAAAATTAGCAATCCCTATAGGTTCAATCTTATTATTCCTAACCTATACTCTAATAGACTTGTGTGCTTGCGTATACATTAAAATTATACAAGAATACATTAAAATTTACACAACATAGATATTATAAAATTTTATTATAAATTCATTCTCATAAATTAAACAATATGTTACCTTTATGTACTCTTCCCATCTTTCATCTAGCTAGTCAAATATTTGAGTCACAAGATTATAACCATGTCATTAGCTTAATCCATTTCGAATATTTTTTTTTTCATATAGTCCTAACTATTTTTAATTTATTTTTATTTTAACCTTCTTCCATATGTCTTAAAATTTCTTCTCCAATTCAAGCCCAAACACTCGGCTTTAAAATTATAAGAACGAGGAAATGATTTTATGACTATGAAGAAGGTAAATATGATTACTAAAACTCAATGAGAGATTGCATATATTTTTTAAAATTATAAAAAAAATGTGAAAAACTATATTATTAACTGCTCTGGTATCTGGTTAGTTTTATATCTCTCTACCAGAAATTATTTTTGTATGAGTACTAATATTTAAATAAAAAATTATTCAAAATGCTCACGGAAATAATGTATTATCTCAGACGAATTTAAATATTTAATTTCCAACGCTTTAATCTCGGGTGAGTTTGTACACTTTTTCCGTCTGCTTTTCATTAAAGTTTATCATTTTGTTTTCTAAGTATTCCACTTAACTTTTCTTCCTTTACATGGACTCTTAAAGATGAACATGGCAGTAGACTAGTAGTGGCATTAATTTAATGCGTGGTGTTAAATTTCATGAAAAAGCCATGTTGTGATGCTTTCCGTATCATAATCTGTGTATATGTCAATTGATTGATTACCTTTTAAAACGAAATAGGTGTAATAATTGCATTATTGAAAACTTATAATGACAAAATATGAACAGTAAGTCATATGAGAGCGAACACAATTTATTTTAATTGGTTAAAGATACAATTAATTCAAAAGTAAATTTTCATTTAATCCTATATGTTAAAGTAAGTACTACTATATTTAAAAAAATTATATTTTAAAATATTTTTACTGCTAAGTATGTTCACTCATATCTTTACTTTTTTTTTTTTCTTTTATAATAATACCTGACAACAATACTCTCGAAGATGTTAATAAAAAAAATTATAATGTATCAAATTAACATTAAAAATAACATAAAATTTTGTACAAACTCTTATATTATTATTTTGCTTTTAGAATTAATTTGGTAAAATTATTTTTTTAAAAATAATTATTAGTAAGTTTGTTGCAATGATATTAAACATTGCTTTAAATTAACTGATATTAATTTATTAAATTATAAATAATAATTATTAAGATTATTGCACACAAATAAAAAATACTTATCCTTTCACACTGATATTTATTAGTTAATTTGCTAATAAATAATTATTGATTAATTTTATGATTAACTTTTTTATAGGTAAGTTAATTAATATTGAGAATATTGTTGTAAGGGTATTATTATAAAAAGAAAAAGAAAAAATAGGGTAAAAATAAACATATTTAACTATAAGGATGTTTTCATACATTTATTTAAATATAAAGATTAAATGAGTATTTAAATCAAAATATAAAAACTAAAAGAATATTTACCATTGATTCAACAAGAAAACAAGATTTCAAGAAAAATCCTCCAACAAAACAATAGTTAAAAAAGCATAGATGCAAGGCTTGTATGGCCAACCAATTGGCCATTTAATTGAATCTAAGTAATCTTGATTTAGTTTTTATTTGGTATAAAAAAAAGAGATAAAGTGCTGACAAAGTAATAATAGAAATTATCTATCTTGTTTTTTAATTGAGTAAAATGACCTTAAAAAAGATTTACATGAATTTCAAGTTTTAAATTGGAGTTTTAAGTTTTAAAATAATATTTTAATTAGTTAGGAACAATTAAATAATTGTTTTACCAAACTAAAATCCTAAAGTCTCATAACTAAACAGATTACATACACAAGCCATCACCCTTCTCCAAACCAGTGCCCACTACCCACCGCACCTCTACTCACAAAAATGGCTGCCACTTTGCCGCAATCATGCTAGAAATCACCACGAAGCAGTTGGTAGCTACATCATCCGTACTTACTTCTTAGTAGCTGACGTTGCTGGCCTCCGCTCTAGACGTTGCTAACTTTCGTGCGCAGCTTCACTCTAAATGTTTCTAGCCCTCGCCCTTGTCTTAGCTCCAATATCCATCATCACAGTCATAGAGCACAGCCTACAGCCCCGCATGTTTGTGCAGCAACCACCTTCTCAGCAATCAATTCTGCTGCCATCACTCCACCATCATGGCCACTTGAATCAAAAAATTAAAATGCAAGCTACAGGATTGAAACTTTTGATATATATTCATTAAGGCTCTATGCCCTTTCATGGTACAAGAGTTGATAATGATAAAGCAAAAAAGAGATAAATCTAAGTTATTATTATGGATAATAACAACGTAAGGATAAATAACACTCAAGTGATATTGTTTGGACAATGCCGTGCAGACCCCCTCGAGGACAATCTCGCTCGACCAGCAGACCTAATCGTTAGCACGAGGACACCCCCATTCGGTGTAAAGGCTGGTCGAGGTAAGTGCTCTGAGGCTGTCAGATCTTGAACTCCACATTCTGCTCGGGTTTAAGAGACCCTTAACCACCGAGCTGGATCTGGTCGCGTTAAAGCACCATGAGAAGAGGGAGATCAAAAGCTCAGGCAAAGCTGACCTGAGCATGGCGGTCCCTTATCCCGATAACTTATCACAACGATCGATGAACTGACAGGCGCCCTACACCGTAGGGTTCCATCATCGCTACTGGATGGTCGGCCATGCGTCTTTACTGATGTCATCATTTCACACATGCGTACACGGCACCATCATTGGGTCACGGGAACCCATATCCGCCTGACATCCCACGTCCCCAAGGCGTGCCGCAGCAACCCTAGCTGTCAGAAGGGCCCAGGCGTAATTAATGTGGACGGTGGCCGTCAAAGCAAACAAGGGCGGGAAAACGGGAGGATAAATACCAACTGAAGGACAAGATAAAGGGACTTTTGACTTTTGGGACTTTTTCTTCTTCCTTACCATATTTTCCTTCCTCAAACCTAGAACACTTCAATTCCAACAAAACTGCCAAAAGCTTAGAGTTTCTCTATCACTTTTCCCCCTCAAATACCGTATCTTTCCGGTCTCTCAAGCTAAGAGGGATACTAAAAGAATCAATACAATTACTGACTTGAGCGTCGGAGGCTTTTCACAGAAAAAACTACCCGGGGACCCCTGACATTCTTTTGTGGACGCAGGTCAGAGTTCATCACCATTGCAATAAGAGGAAAAAGACAAGAACCAGCTAGGAAACCCTGCTCGAGTAACGAGCGAGCAGAAGTCTACAGCATCATCCAGGAAGAGCAGAAAATTGCATCAACATTTTTGCACCGTCTATGGGGATCAGTTCAAAAAGCCCCCGAAGATGACATGATGGAACTGACAAGGATAAAGCAGAAGGAAGAGGAGTCCCTCCGAGAATTTGTTAAGAGATTCCACCAGGCGGTCTTGGATCTCGGGGCGTTCGATCACCCCCAGGCACTGCGGGGATTGAAGGAAGGGGTGAAGATGAGAAGACCCTGGTACAACTTGCGGGGCCCTCGATCTGCTCGTACTCTGACACATACGAACAGATGAAGATGGACATAGTCATCGAGGAGGAAAAAGCAGCGAAGCTAAATAACGAGCAGAATAGTGGGGCAAAGCAGAAAGATAAAGGGGGGCCAACTCGTGGCGCGTGTGCTCTAAAAGGGGGGAGGGATTGGGTTGCTCCCTATAACCTCTACCAGAGTATTCCCCAGCCGCGAGTGGCTCCCCTTCCACTTCGAAGGTCCACTGACTGGGACCGTAGAGAATATCGGCACCACAACGACAACCTGCCTTACAACTCCCGCACGAATCGGCCCATGCAAAGCCACAACAGAGCCGACCGCCCAATGCCTCCATATTTGGGAAACTTTTCCAGGGATAGGGCAGTGCAAATAGTTTACCAGAGCCCCGCCAACAGACAATACACCCCGCTGAAGGTGTCACTTGAAGAGATGTATCAGGTTGTAGAGGAACAAAGGCTGTTATGTTCCCAACACCGATGTCCATGCTAACAAACAGAAAAAACAGAAGCTGGTTCTACCGATTCTATGGCAATCATGGCCATGCGACATCGCAATGCTCTGACTTAAAAAACCTGGTGGAGGACTTAGTTAGATTCCAGTACTTGGACGAATTCATCGAAGGGGGGCACCCGGTAGTCGAGTAGCGACAAGTGGGGGATGGTCTAGTATGTGATATGGACCGCGAGCCGCCTGCTGTAAGGGTGATAGCAGGAGGGCCCATGATGGCTGGAAGTTCAAACAGGGCTAAAAAAAAACTACAGCAGATATGCCTCTACTAGTCGGGAGGTTCTACTTACTCTGCCCGCCGCTAAGAGAGCTAAGATCCGTCAAGTGCCGATCATGTGGACGGACGAAGATGAAGAAGGAGTCTTGTACCCCCACAAGGATGCCTTGGTGATAAGGGCGGATGTTGCCAACAGAGAGCTCAGCAGGTTGTTGGTGGAATCGGGGAGCTCGGTGTATATTCTCTTTAAGTCCACTCTCGACGATATGGGGATAGTGGATGTGAGGTTTGGTGGGGGCAGGCTAACCCCCCTGAGGATTGTCAACTTGCCAGTGACTATGGGCTCAAAACCCTTCGAGAAGAACAGGATGATGGATTTTGTGGTTGTGGACGAAGCTAGCCACTATCAGGCGATATTGGGGAGGCCCTTCATAAGGATCAGCCAATCGGTGATGTCCACCCACTACTTGGCCCTGAAATATCGCGTGAATGGAGCAGTAGAAGTTGTCAAGGGTGATCAAAGGGTCACGAGGAGTTGTTACGCCACGGTGTCCAAGGAAGCAATGCAAGTGGCGTCGCTGGATGTGAGGGGTGAATCCAGAAAGGGGAGGTAGGAGCCAGCTGAAGAATTAGAAGAAATTTCAATAGGTCTAGGCAACTAGTAGAAGAGGGTCAAGATTGGCTCTGGAATTAGGAGCAATTGAGCAAAAGTCTGGTCGAGTGTTTGCGAGCACACTCGGATGTGTTCGCCTGGACACATGAAGACATGCGTGGGATCAACCCGAAGATGGCGTGCCACAGGCTGGCAATAAGAAAGGACGTGATGCCGGTGAGGCAAAAGAGGAGGTGCGTCAACCAGGAGAGGTATGAGGCCATGAATAGCGAGGTGGAGAAGCTGTTGAAGGCGGGATTCATAAGGGAAGTCACCTACCCTAAATGGATCTCGAATGTGGTATTGGTGAAGAAGGCGAGTGGAAAATGGAGAATGCGCGTGGACTTTACAGATTTGAACAAGGCTTGTCCAAAAGATAGCTTCCCATTGCCGAAGATAGACTAGCTGGTGGACACCACAGTAGCACTACGGCTGCTCGACTCATGGATGCCTTCTCTGGTTACAACTAAATCCCACGTATGGGTAGGAGGAGGAGTGCACGGCCTTCATCACCAATCAGTGTTTATTTTGCTATAGGGTCATGCCCTTCGGCCTAAAGAACGGAGGGGCAACTTACCAAAGACTAGTGAACAAGGTTTTCAAGCCGTTGATTGGCCGCACGATGGAAGTATACGTAGACGACATGATCACCAAGTCCAAGGATGCAGAGGAACATGTGAAGCACTTAGAAGAGACCTTCACACTCTTGAGGGAATACTAGATGAAGCTTAATCCTGATAAGTGTGCCTTTGGAGTAGGTTCTGGAAAATTCTTGGGTTTCATGGTTAGTAACAGGGGAATTGAGGCCAACTCGGAGAAGATAAGAGTAGTGATAGACATGAAGTCCCCGCGCACTCTCAAGGAAATACAAAGCCTCACGGGAAAGCTGGCATCCCTCAACAGATTTATCTCCCGAGCAACAGACAAATGCCATGTCTTCTTCCATGAAATAAAAAAAGGAAGAAGGACGAAGTGGACACCAGAGTGTGAAGCGGTGTTCCAATAGCTGAAGGAATACTTGTTGAAAGCCCCACTACTGTCAATACTATGAGCAGGAGAAGTCTTGTACTTGTATTTGGCAGTGTCGCAATAGACAACGAGCTCGGTCTTGGTAAGGGAGGAGTCGGGGGTGCAGCACCTCGTATATTACATGAATAAAGCTTTGTTTGGAGTAGAGACTTGATATCCATAGCGAGAAAGATGGGCACTTGCCTTGGTAACAGTGACACTGAGGCGAGGCCTTATTTCTAAGCATACACAATAGCAGTCTTAATGAACCAGTTGCTTAGAGCGGATCTGCACAAGTCAGAAGACTTACGGCGAGGCTAATAAAATTGTTGATAGAGCTCGGTGAGTTTGATATCGACTCTAGGCCTCAAACAATAATCCGACCGCAAGCCCTAGCGAGACTTTATGGTCGAGATGTACGGAGGCGGACAACGAGCACCGAGGAGGCTCCCGCCCGGGTAAAGCATGGACGATTCATGAGTGGATGGGTCATGTAGGGACCAAGGAGCGGAAGCAGGAGTAGTACTTTTTAGTCCTAAAGAGGTGGAAGTATAATATGTCGTGAAGCTCGAGTTTAAAGCTACCAATAACCAGGCTGAGTACGAGGCCATAATTGTAGGACTGAAGCTCGCTTTGATAGTGAAGGCGTAAGAGGTAAAGCTCCGGAAAAACTCTCAGTTGATGGCAAACCACCTCAATGAAAGCTTTCAAGTGAAAGGCAAGAAGATGGAAGCTTACCTTCGAAAAGTGAGACAGTTAATAGGGAAATTCCAAGTGGTAGAGGTGGAATAGATCGCAAGGGGAGAAAACTTTCGAGCAGATATGATAGCAAGAATGGAAGTTGTATCTGACCCCAAAATGCCCAAGTTTATCCCATTGGAGATCAGGACCTGCACGAGTATCGAGCAAGAGGACGAGGTAATGAGCTTATCCTCGAGCAGCAACTGGGTGGATCCAATTATCTCTTATCTCATGGAATGGATACTGCCTGCCAACAAGAAGCAGGCGAGGAAGTTGAGATGTCAAGCAGCGTGGTACACACTGATTGACCAGGTATTGTATAGGCGGAGGTACACCCTGTCGCTATTATGGTGTTTGGATAAAGAGGAAGCTGACTATGTCCTCAGAGAGATACACGAAGGGATTTGCGGAAACCATTCCGGCGCGAGGTCCCTGGCCTTTAAGATCTTAAGGCAAGGGTACTTCTGGCCTCGGATGCACCAGCACACACAAGAAAAGACCAAGAGCTGTAAGATTGCCAAAGTTTCAGCAACTACATGGCCACCCGAGAATCTCACAGCAATGAACTCACCATGGCCATTTACTCAATGGGGAATCGACCTGATCGGGCCACTGCCAAAAGGAAGGGCATCCGCAAGGCATGCCGTGGTCACGATCGATTATTTCACTAAATGGGTTGAAGTGGAGGCTTTAAGCAGTATCACAGAAAGCAAAACCATTGACTTTATTTGGAGAAATGTGATTTGCAGGTACGAGATTCCCCTTGCACTGGTCACAGACAATGGGAGGCAGTTCGACAACAACAAGTTTAGAGACTTCTGTGAAAACATGGAGATGAAACTAAAGTTCTACTCACCATCACACCCACAGGCAAACGGGCAAGTGGAGGCTACGAACAAGACTATAAAGCGCCTCCTGAAGACCAAACTCGGCAAGTAGAAGGTAGTTTGGGTCGACGAGCTGCCTGGTGTGTTATGGGCTTATAGGACCACACACAAAACTGACATGGGAGAAACACCTTTTTCTTGAGCATTCGGACACGAAGTGGTGGTCCTTGCAGAAATAGGGATAAGCACACATTGGACGGAGCACTTCAACGAGGAGCAAAACGACGAGTAGATGTGTGCAAATTTGGACTTACTAGAAGAAAAAAGGGAAAGGTCTGCAGTAAAGATGACAAAATACCAGTAGAGGGTGGCCCGATACTACAACTAGAACGTATACATTTGCCGATTGCAGGTGAGGTATTGGGTACTTAGAAGAGTAAACCAGAGTACCAAAGACACCAGACAAAGGGGTGTGGGGCCCAAACTGAGAAGGTCCTTATAGAGTCTCTCAAATAGCCGGTCTGGGAGCGTACAAGTTGACCTACCCAGATGGACGATAAGTCAAGAGGCCATGGAATGCACAACATTCAATGAAGTATTTCCAGTAAGTTCCCTTGTATTGCAAGTATTGATATTCAATTTCTCCCAAAATAGAGATGTGTAAGATCTTGTACATAAATAAAAGTAAGGAAAACACTTCCAATATTAATTTAATATGAGCAAGTTAAAGCTTATAAACATAAATAATGCAAAGGCCGAAAGTCTCAAAGCCTAACTTAAGGCGAGATGGTGCTAAGCATGAGACAAATGAAGGTTTGAGCAGAATAATCTCAAGAACGAATGCAAAGGCCACAAGTCTCGAAGCCTAGCCTAAGACGAGACGATGCCAAGCATGAGCCAAGTGAAGGCTCGAGCAGAATAAGCTCACGAAGAAATGCAAAGGCTGAAAGTCTCAAAGCCTAACTTAAGGCGAGACGGTGCCAAGCATGAGCCAAATGAAGGCTCGAGCAGAATAAGCTCAAGAGCGAATGCAAAGGCCGAAAGTCTCGAAGCCTAGCCTAAGGTGAGATGGTACCAAGCATGAGCCAAGTGAAGGCTCGAGCAGAATAAGCTTAAGAACAAATGCAAAGGCTAGATGTCTCGAAGCCTAGCTTAAGGGGAGATGGTGCCAAGCATGAGCCAAATGAAGGCTCGAGCAGAATAAGCTCAAGAACAAATGCAAAGGCTGGATGTCTCGAAGCCTAGCTTAAGGGGAGACGATGCCAAGCATGAGCCAAATGAAGGCTCGAGCAGAATAAGCTCAAGAACAAATGCAAAGGCTGGATGTCTCGAAGCCTAGCTTAAGGGGAGACGATGCCAAGCATGAGCCAAATGAAGGCTCGAGCAGAATAAGCTCACGAAGAAATGCAAAGGCTGAAAGTCTCAAAGCCTAACTTAAGGCGAGACGGTGCCAAGCATGAGCCAAATGAAGGCTCGAGCAGAATAAGCTCAAGAGCGAATGCAAAGGCCGAAAGTCTCGAAGCCTAGCCTAAGGTGAGATGGTACCAAGCATGAGCCAAGTGAAGGCTCGAGCAGAATAAGCTTAAGAACAAATGCAAAGGCTAGATGTCTCAAGCCCAGCTTAAGGGAGATGGTACCAAGCATGAGCCAAGTGAAGGCTCGAGCAGAATAAGCTTAAGAACAAATGCAAAGGCTAGATGTCTCGAAGCCTAGCTTAAGGGGAGATGGTGCCAAGCATGAGCCAAATGAAGGCTCGAGCAGAATAAGCTCAAGAACAAATGCAAAGGCTGGATGTCTCGAAGCCTAGCTTAAGGGGAGACGATGCCAAGCATGAGCCAAATGAAGGCTCGAGCAGAACGCGGCTGCGCAAAAGAGCAAGAGTGGCAAAGTCTGAACTTAAGGCGAGACGGAGCCAGAAAGGCTCGAGCTACATGAACTCACAAATGAAGCTAAAGGTCAAAGCCACAAAGCAAGGAGGCAGACATAACCAAAATGAGCTCGAGTATTACAAGCTCATACAGAAAGATATTGTGGCCTCAGACTTGGAATCTGTCCAGGTTGAAGTAAAACAACCAAGTCTGTAAGGGGTTAGTCCAATTAGCCATATTTTGACAAGATGAACCAAGGCCCAAGGTTATGCGGGAAAGGCCCAAGTTTGCTAAAAATCTATCCCACAGAGAATCGTGAAACAAATTAAGAATACAAAGGAAAAGTAAGAAACATATGTTCTTTATTTTATCACCAAAGATTACAAAGTACAAAAAAAAAAGAATACAATAAAGCCACTCAAGTGGTTGGGGCAGTCTGGCTAGCAGTGGGGGCTGGGGCCTTGGAAGACGGGGCAGCTTAAGAGTCTGCAGCAGCAGTAGCGGGGTTATCGGCGGTTGGAGGAGCAGCTTCTCCAGACCTTGCAGCATCCTGAGTAGGAGGATCCCTTGGCTCCTGAGTTGGGGCATCCTGCTCGCTCATATAGGCATCCACATCCGCCTCGAGCTTGGATATATCCAGCTCGGGGTATTCCTTGCCCAAGATGGACATGATGCACTCATAGCTGAAGGTCACCCCCTTGTTGTACTCCTTCGCGAGCTGACTCTCCAGGGAGTCCACCTTATGTTGGAGACGAGAAGCCTCTACCTCTCAAAGGCAAACCTCTGCACGTCGAGGTCTTTCCGAGCATTCACGAGCTCGTCCGGACCATGGACAACTCCTTCTCAAGTTGGAGTGCCTTGGACTCAGCCAGAGCTGCTTTCTCCTCAAATGTAGAGAGGTCAGTGCGAAACTTAGCCACTTCCTCCTCCTTCTATTCGAGTGTCTGTCTAAAGCCCAGATTGTCAGCCCTAATCTTCTTCTCGAAATTCATGGCCTTGGCCTTGAAGACAGTGGCGGCAGACGTAGCATGTCATGATGGGCGCAGAACATGTTGGCCAGCTCGCTAACACTGGAAGCCTCCAACTCCTCCACAAGCTTCTCTTCCATATGCCTATCAAAATCCTTGACATAAGGGTCAGCAACATCGGGCTACTGTTGCTCCTGAGAGCGCCCGGCCAGAACAACAGCTCTCGAAACCCTCTGGGGTGCTCCTTCTGTTGCCCGCTCACCCTCCCGAGCAAGAGGAACGGTCTTGATTGGTGAGGCAGCAGGGTCAACTCTGGACTGCTTGGGTGGAGCAGAGGAGCTGCTCAGTCGCTCTGCTGTGCTCGAGGGCCTTTTCAGTTGAGAAAGGATGCCGCTCATTTCTTCCTACAAAACAAGGCCGAACTGGACAAGGTTGTGATGTGTTAATAACTCCTTGCACGAGCTCGCGATGTGAATATCATGCGCTCACCCTCGCGTTGATATTTGTCCAAAACAGTGTTGGGCCCAACTTGATAGGACACGGTAAAGAAATTATGGATTTATAAAGGGGAAACAAGAAGCACAGTAAAGAAATTAGGGATTTATAAAGGGGAAAGCAAATCATGTCAACAGACCGCATGCTAATCAAGGGACGTGACTGTTCAAATGAGCGGTCTAGATCTACCCATACGTCCCGCATTAAATGAGAGGTGACGGGAAAGTCAGACAGCTCAGTGTGGGAAGGTAAAAAAGTGGGAGCTAGCCCAAATAAAAAGTTTCCAATCTTATCTCGTTTCACTCTGAAGACTAGAAACTAGGGAACTGGTGTTTGGACAATGTCGAGCAGACCCGCTAGCACGAGGACTCCCCCATTCGGTGTAAAGGCTGGTCAAGGTCAAGTGCTCCTAGGCTGTCAGATCCTGAACTCCACATTCTGCTTGGGTATAAGAGACCCTCAACCACTGAGCTGGACCTAGTTGTGTTACGGGATGCACCACGGACAGAGGGAGACCAAAAGCTCAGGCAGAACTGACGGTCCCTTATCCCGATAACTTATTACGACGATCGATGAACTGACAGGCACCCTACGCCATGGGGCTCCATCACTGTTACAAATAACCGGCGCACGCCTTCACGGTGTCATCATTTTACACACGCGTACACGGCACCATCATTGGGTCATGGGAACCCATATTCGCCTGACATCCCACGTCCCCAGGGCGTGCCGTAGCAACCCTAGCTGTCAGAAGGGCCCAGGCGCAATCAATGCGGAGGGCGGCTATCTAAGCAAACAAGGGCGGGAAAACGGGAGGATAAATACCAGCCGAAAGATAAGTTAAAGGGACTTTTGACTCTTAGGACTTTTTCTTCTTCCTTATTATATTTTCCTACCTCAAACTTATAACACTTCAACTCCAACAAAAGTATCAAAAACTTAGACTTTCTCTATCACTTTTCCCCCTCAAACGCCTTATCTTTCCGGTCTCTCAAGCCAAGAGGGATACTAAAAGAATCAACCCGATTGCTGACTTGAGCGTCAGAGGTTTTTAGCCAGAAAAACACCCGGCGACCACTGACATTCTTTTGTGGATGCAGGTCGGAGTTCATCACCGTTCCAGTAAGAGGAAAAAGACAAGAACCAGCTAGGAAACCTTGCTTGAGTAACGAGCGAGCAGAAGTCTACAGCATCATCCCGGAAGAGCAGAAACCCGCATCAACAGATATGATTCCTTGTTAGAAGTATGATTCCTTCTATCTTCTAACTAATTCAAAAACTCTCATGTCAGCCTTCTAAATGTGTAAAAACTGTTGACTAAGCAGCCAGCTTAACACGTGATGCATGCGTAGAGAATTCTGACTTTTTACCACCCACCTTTAAGTGCAAAGTTATGGGAAGATTATGAAGCTCGTTTCGAAGGTTTCAAAAGCGATCACAACTTAGTGCCTTTGTAAAAATATCTGCAGGCTGATGTTTAGAAGGAATGTAATGCACTTCAATTTTATTCTTTCCCACAATGTCTCTTACAAAGTGCACATCTATCTTTATGTGCTTTATTCTTGAATAATGGACTAGATTTACTGCAAGAGAGGCTGCACCTGTGTTATCACACCATACAACTGGAATATTTGTAACCGAAATATTAAGTTCTTGGAGAACTGACACTAACCAAATCATTTCAGCAATAGTATTGGCTAAGGCTAGATATTCTGATTCTGTTGAGGAACTTACTGCATTTTATTTCTTTGAACTCCAAGATATTAGATTATTTCCAAAGTAAATACAATAACCTCGAATTGAAGTTCTATCATCTACATTACTGGCTTAATCTGTATCAGTGTAATAGGTCCATGCTAGTTTACCTTGTGCCATGTAAATACCTCAAAATCTGTTTGCAAGCTAACCAATCTCACTTCAGCGAACATTGCATGAATTGGCTGAGTTTATGTACAACAAAAGAGATCTCTGGACGTGTAATGGTGATATATAGTAGTGTTTGGGCAATGCCGAGCAAACCCCCTCGAGGACAATCCAACCAGAGCAGAAGACCTAATCGCTAGCACGAAGACACCCCTATTCGGTGTTAAAGCTAGTCGAGGTAAAGTGTTCCAAGGCTGGTCTGGCCCTGATCTTCCCATCCTGCTCGGCTAAAAGAGACCCTCGACTCTGAGCCAGACCTGATCACGTTACGAGAAGCACCATGAATAGAGGGAAACCAAAGCTCGAGAAGAGCAGACTTAAGCATGTCGGCCCCTTCTCCTGAAAATTTATCACGATGATTGATGACTGATAGGCACCCCATGCCGTATGGTTTCTTCACTGTTACTGATGACTGGTGCACGTCTCTACAGTGTCATCATTATACACAGACCTACACGGCATCATCATTTGATCACGGGAACCCATAGCCGCCTGAAATTGCACGACCCCAAGTTGTGCCGCAGCAACACCTAGCTATCAGAAAGACACAAGTGCAATTAATGCGGGGGTCGGAGTCCAAGCAAAGGGGGGCGGGAAAATAAAGGGATAAATATCAGACGAAGGGCAAGGTAAGAGGACTTTTTTATTCCAACTCCAACTTTTCTACCCAGACTCTAATTTTCTCTTACTTTATTTTTCTTTATTTTTCTCGAACCTTCTCCTTTTTTTGGTCCCTCAGATTAAGAGAGATTCCAAAAGAATCAACCCGATCACTGACTTGATCGTCGGACGATTTTCGACAGAAAAACACCCGGTGATGCACTTCGGCCTGAAGAACGCGGGGGCAACATGCTAGAGACTGGTGAACAAGATTTTCAAGCCTCTGATTAGCCACACAATGGAGGTTTATGTGGACGACATGATTACCAAGTCTAGGGATGCAGAAGAACATGCCAAGCATCTAGAAGAGACCTTTGCGCTCTTAAGGGAGTACCGAATGAAGCTTAACCCTGAGAAGTGTGCCTTTGGGGTGGGTTCTGGAAAAGTCTTGGGCTTCATGGCCAGTTACAAGGGAATTGTGGCCAACCGGAGAAGATAAGAGCTGTGATAGACATAAAGTCCCTACGCACTCTCAAGGAAATACAAAGCCTCACGGGTAAGCTGGCATCCCTCAACAGATTCATCTCCCGAGCAACAAACAAATGCCATGTCTTCTTCCAGAAGATGAGAAAAGTGAGAAAGACGAAGTGGATACTAGAATGTGAAGCGGCATTCCAATAGCTGAACGAGTACTTGCTGAAAGCCCCGTTACTATCGACACCTCGAGTAGGAGAAGTTCTATACATATATTTGGCGGTGTCGTAATGGGCAACGAGCTCGATCCTGATAAGGGAAGAGTCAAGGGTGCAACACCCCATATATTATATGAGCAGAGCTTTGCTGGAGGCGAAAACTCGGTATCCACAGGTGGAGGAATGGGCACTCGCACTGGTAACAGAAGCTCGAATACTTGTCCATAATATACTACCATATAAGGTACGGCAAAATCAGATTCATTAACACAATATTTGATCATTTAATAAATGAGTCTCTTAAGATTGCTCCTTAATATTTGACATTAGTCACGTATTAATTCGGTAAAGCATAAAACAATTAAAATGATTTATGCTAGTCCACAATATGTGAGAAATAAATTTTTATGCTAAATTTGGATCGAGTGATTATAGAATGTTTAGTTCTTGGAGAACTCACACTAACCAAATCATGTCAAAAGAAGTATTGACTAAGGCTCGATATCCTAATTTCGTTCAGATTCTTGCTACTGCATTTTGTTTCTTTAAACTCCAAGATATTAAATTATTTCCTAAGTAAATATAATAACCTTCAATTGAAGTTCTATCATCTACATTACTAGCCCAATCTGCATCAGTGTAGCCAGTCAATGCTAGTTTACCTTGTGTTGATGAGTTTTCGGCTCACTCCCAAATAAAGCTGTAAACTTCTGCTCGCAAGATGCTCGAGAAGGATTACTCGCCACTCTACTTCTTCCCTTGTTTACTGGAATAATGGTTTCCTTCAGCCTGCACTCACAAAGAACAAATGTCAGGGGTCGCCGGGTGTTTTTCCGGCAAAACCCTCCGACGCTCAAGTCAATGATCGGGTTGATTCTTTTTTGTATCCCTTTTAGTTTTAAGAGACCGGAAAAATAAGGATTCAGAGGTAAAAGTGTTAGATAAAATCCCAAAGATTCCAGAAGGAAAAGAAAAGGAAGAAGAACCGCTTAACCTTGTCCTTCGGCTGGTATTTATCCTACCGTTTTCCCGCCCCCCTTTGCTGGGGCAACCACCCCCCCGCATTAATGGTGCCTGGGCCCCTCTAACAGTCGAGATTGCCGCGGCATGCCCTGAGGATGCGGGATGTCAGGTGGGTGTGGGTTCCTGTGGTCTCATGATGGTGCCAAGCATGCGTGTATAAAATGATGACGCTGTGGGGGCGTGCGTCGGCCTTCGGTAATAGTAATGAGGCCCTACTATGCGGGCTGTCTGCCAGGCATCGATTGCCGTGTTAAGTTGTCGGGAGGAGGGGTCACCCTATTTTGAGCAGGATCTGCTCCAGTTTTTATTCCCTCCACGTTTTTGACCATATGACTGGATCCTGCTTGAAGGATCGGAGACCTCGAGCAGGAAAAGAGGATTAGGGTTCGACCGGCCTTTGAACACTTGACCTCGACTAGCTTTGACACCTCGCGAAGGCGTCTCTATGCCAGTGGTCAGGTCATCTGCTCTGGCTAGGTTGACCTCGAGGTGGTCTGCTCGATATTACCCAAAGGGGGTCTGCTCAATATTACCCAAACACCTTGTGCAATGAAGTATAACCATAATCACTCGTGCCATGTAAATACATTATAATCCGCTTGCAAGCTAACTAATGCGGCTTCAGTGAACACTGCATGAATTGGCTGAGTTTAAGTATAGCAAAAGAGATCTCTGAGCGTGAAATGGTGACATATAGTAGTGCCCCTATAACACTTCGGTTAAGAGTAATATATGAGAAAACATCACTTCCCGTCTTGGAGTGTTTCACGCCTGTACTCATAGGTGATAAAATGTCAGTGCGAAATCTAGTTTATGCCTATTATAAGGTCTGAGATTTGGGAATTAAGAACAACCGATAACTTTAATGAAAGAATAATCAGGTACTTGATTATATAGAACTTAATAAGGAGATTTATTCTTTAAAATAGTTGTCGGTAATCTATTGATCAAGAAGACAAAATTTTGAAATGCATGCCACCAGAAGAGAGTGGCATGTAGGCTTATGCCAATAAAGTGAGACCTATTTCAATAATATGCCTATGTTTTTGCGCAACTCTTCCATTTTTTGATGATGTGTATATGAGCAAGAATATCTATGATTAATTCTACATTCTTGAAGAAATTTATGGTTCTAATTAGTTTAAATATTTTTAAATTTTTTCCCAAATTGGTTTTCAACATTTCTCTTAAACATTTTAAAATTTTCAAAACTCTGGGATTTTGTAACAAGTGGAAAAAAAATTCTAGACAAATGGAAAATACCCATTAAAAAAAAAATTCTACTAGCTGGTGTTCAACTCATATGCAAAGTCCTTGAGATTCTTATCGGAAGACTCACCTTGTTCGCTAGCTTCTGTCGCCAAAAAAGCTGTTGGAACTAATGGTCCGATTGAGATAATATTGAGCTTATAGATATCTCTTAAGTTCTCGGGCTCTAATGCTTTAAACGTGTTGACAAGAATTCTTGGATTGGTTTCTTCAACAATTGCCTGTAGTTGTTCTTTAAAAGCTGATAATATAATACAGTGCGTATGATTTGATTTTGTTGTGTCCATGAAAGAAGGAAGATGGGCGAGTGATTGCAGTCCCGATAACTCTATCAGCTCATAAAGTAATTAACTTCAAAAATGAGGGCAGGTCGAGGCCAAAGGAGGGCGGAAGGGAGCTGAAATTCAAGCGCCATTGGTGCTTGGATAATATCGAGCAGGTCTTCTCGAGGCCAATCCAGCTCGAGTAAAATTCCTCGAGGTCAGTCCAACTCGAGTAGAAGACATGACCTCTATCACGAAGACAGCCATACTAGGCGGCAAAGATGGTCAAGGTCAAGGAGTCCAAGACTGGTCGAGCCCCGAGCTCTGTTTCTTGCTTGAGGTCTTCATAGCCCCGTTAAAGCTGGTCAAGGTCGACGAGCATCAAGGCTGGTCGAAACCCGAGCTCATCCTTTTGTTCGAGGTCTTCAAACCCCCGGGCACGACCCAACCACACCAATGACGGCATGGAAAACATGTAAGATCCAGGTACAGCCGGTTCGAGACTATTTGACCCTTCTCTCCAGCGAAACAACGCGACGATCGATGCCTGACCCATGCCCCACGCAACATGGTGTCGTGACTGTTATCGATGGCTGGCACACACCCCCACAGTGTCATCATTTCGTGCGCACACGCCCGACACTATGATCAGGTCATATGAACCCATGCCCACCAGATAGTCACGCATTCCTAGGGAATTTCACAGTAATCCCGGCTGTCAGAGGGACCTAGACACCATAAACGGGGGAACGGCTGCCCCCAAAGAAAAAAATGTGGGAAAGCGAAGTATAAAGAAGAAATTAAAGTAAAGGTTTGGGGTTTTGAGATTTTCTGAAGGTTCTTCTTCTTCTTCTTCTTCTTCTTTTACATTAGATTTTCCTTTGATTTCCTCATATGGGATTCTGACGACAAAAAAGAAAAAAAATATCTTCTTCATTCCTTCGGTCTCTCCAACAAAGAGGGATACCAAAAGAACAACCCGATCGCTGACTTGAGCGTTGGAGGGTTTTCGTCGAAAAAACACCCGGCGGCCCTTGACCTCATTTTTTGTGAGTACAGGCCCGACGAGATCGTTGTTCCGGTGAATAGAGGGAAGCGGGGTTGGCGAGTGTTCCTGCTCGAGCATCTCGCAAGCAGGAGTTTTGACACTATTTGAGAGCACGCAGAAAATAGCATCAACATCTTGGCGCCGTCTGTGGGGAATCAGTTCAAAAATCCTGACTTCCCAACACATTTAGAAGACACAACGCAATAATGAGAGGAAACAGCAGGAGGGGAATAAGTCCAGAGGAGTCGATGACTTTGAGGGAGGTGGCCAATGAGGCTCAGAATAGAGAGATCCAGGAGAGAATTGATCAGATGGAGAAACAAATGGAAGCACTGACGTCCATCCTACAAGAACTCAGGAAGGACAGAGGAAAGCATGTAATGACATCCCTGAGTCCAGCCGTGGGAACGCCCCCGTCAGGGAGCATGTGGGAGATGAAGCCCAGAGATCGAAAACACCAAATGTCCCGTCAGCATTTGCAGGACACGGCACCGACCTCTCGTGCGGAGGAGTTGGAGGGGGAAGTACGAAGGTTGGTGCAGGTTGTGGAGGATCTCCACGAAAACGGGAAAAGCCCGAGTTGGAGGATAATGCTGGACAACGAGTCTCCACTCTCGGCAGAGATTATGGGTGTCACAATCCCCCGAGACTTTTGTTTCCCTGATTTAAGGTTTTCAGGGAAGAGTGATTCACTAGTACACATAGAACGATTCAACGACATGACCGGGGTGCAGGGCCTGACAACAACCCAGCGGTGCAGGGCCTTCCCACTTACTCTCGAGGGAAGGGTGAGAGAATGGTACTGCAGGCTACCTTGGGGAAGCATTCTAAGCTTTGAACAGATGTGCAGAGAATTTGCAGAGCAGTTTCTGGGTGTAATGACCCCTGAAAATGACATGATGGAGTTGTCGGAGATAAGACAGAGGGAGGAGAACCTCTCCGGGAATTTGCTAAGAGGTACCACCGATCGGCTCTGGATCTTAGGGCATTTAACCATGCTCAGGCGTTGAGGGGCCTGAAAGACAGAATCAAGATGGTGAGGCCATGGTACAATCTACGAAGTCCCTCGATCTGTTCGTATTCTGATGCATACGAGCAGGTGAAGATGGATATGATTATCGAGGAGGAAAAGGCGGTGAAGCTAAGAAGTGAGCAGGGCAGTGGAGCAAAGAAGAAAGAAAAAGGAGGTGATGCTCGGGGAGCACCAACTTCCAAGGCGATGAGGGAACGGGTTGCCCCCTATAATCCCTATCAGAGAGCTCCCCAACCACGAATGGTTCCTGCCCCACCTCACAGGTCTCCATGCCGGGACCATAGGGAGTACAGGCAGCACAATGACCACCCGCCCCGAACTGACCGGGCCAACCTATGCTGAACGACAACAGAACTGACCGCCCGTTACCACCTCCCCCGGGAAGCTTCCCTCAGGATCGGGCAATACAGATGGTTGAGCAGAGCCCTGCCTACGGGCAATACACAACATTGAAGGTGTCGCTCGAAGAGATACTTCAAGTGGAGGAAGAGCGAGAGCTGTTGAGCCCTCAAACACCGATGGCAAAACCGGCTAGTAAACAAGATAGGGGAAGGTTTTGCAGCTTCCACGGTGACCACGGCCACTCAACGTCACAGTGTCGGGATTTAAAGAACCAAGTGGAGCACCTGGTTCGAAACCGATATTTGGATGAGTTTGTTGAAGGGGGCCATCTGGTGGTCGAGCAGCATGGACCTGAAACCACCGGCTACAAGAATGATCTCAGGAGGACCCACGATGGCTGGAAATTCAAACAGGGCACGGAAAAACTATTGCAGATACGCTGCTACCGGCCGGGAAGTCCTGTTCGCCACACCTGCTGCAAACAAGGCTAAGGCACGGCAGGTGCCCATCATGTGGACGGAGGAGGATGAGGAGGGAGTGCTATACCCCCATAAGGATGCCTTAGTCGTGAAGGCAAATGTTGCTAATAAGGAGGTCTATCGGATATTGGTAGACTCGGGAAGCTCGGTGGATATTCTCTTCAAGTCCACACTTGAGGAATTGGGAATAGCAGGTGCGAGCCTCAAGCAGACGAACACTTCCCTGAAAGGGTTCGGGGGAGGAAAGCTGATCCCTCTGGGAATCATTAAATTGGTTGTGACTATGGGCTTGAGGCCTTTTGAAAAGAACATGATGCTAGACTTTGTGGTGGTGGATGAAGTCAGCCCTTACCAAGCAATATTGGGGAGGCCTTTTATGAGAGTCAGCCAATCAGTATTGTCCACCCACTATTTGGCCTTGAAGTACCGAGTGAATGGGGCTTTGTTGGAGGCTGAAACTCGATATCCGTTGATGGAAAATTAGGCACTATCTCTGGTGACAGCAGCTCGAAAGCTAAGGCCTTACTTCCAAGCACACTCAGTGGCAGTGTTAACCAACCAACCACTAAGGCAAGCTCTGAACAAGCCCGAGACCTCTAGAAGGTTGGTAAAATGGTCGATAGAGCTCAGTGAGTTGGACATCAACTACCAACCCCCAACAGCCATAAAAGCTCAGTCCTTAGCTGATTTCGTGGTCGAGTGCACTGCAAGGAATGAAGAGACGGAGAGCGAGCACCCACCGGATTCTTCGGCCTCGACCAACGCATGGATAGTCACGGTAGATGGGTCCTATGGGGATCAGGGAGCAGGGGCAGGAGTTGTGCTCCTCAGTCCTGAGGGGGCAGAGATGTAATATGCCGTGAAGCTGGAATTCAAAGTCACCAACAACCAGGCCGAGTATGAAGCTGTAATTGTGGGATTGAAGCTCGCCTCGGTAGTGAAAGCAGAAGAGGTAAAGCTTCAGACAGATTCACAGCTGGTGGCAAACCACCTCGATGAAAAATTCCAAGCAAAGGGCGAGAAAATGAAAGCTTACCTGCGGAAGGTGAAGCAGCTAATAAAGAGCTTCTGAGCAGTCGAGGTGGAGCAAATCACAAGGGAAAGGAATTTTTGAGCTGATATGATAGCTCGCATGGCCACCACATCCGACCCCAAGATACCAAAATCCATCCCATTAGAAGTCAAAACCTACTCGAGCATCGAGCAGGAGGATGAGGTGATGAGTTTATCATCGAGCAGCACTTGGATGGAACCAATCGTCTCTTACCTCAAGGAAAGACTGCTGCCTGCCGATAAGAGGCAAGCAAGGAAGCTGAAGTGTATAGCGGCCAGGTACACTCTGATCGATGGGGTCCTGTACAGACGGGGATACACTCTCCCACTGTTGTGGTGTTTAGACCAGAAGGAAGCTGATTATGTCCTCCGAGAGGTACACGAAGGGATTTGTGGAAACCACTCAGGCGCGAGGTCTTTGGTTTTCAAGGCCTTGAGGCAGGGATAGTTTTGGCCCCGCATTCACCAAGATGTACAAGAGAAGACCAGGAGCTGCAGGAGTTGCCAAAGCTTTGCCAACTATATGACTCAGCCTCCAGAGAACCTCACGGTGATGAATTCACCGTGGCCATTTGCTCAATAGGGATCGACTTGATCGGGCCGTTGCCTAGGAGGAAGGCATCTGCTACTCACGCCATAGTAGCAATCGATTATTTCACCAAATGAGTCGAAGTGGGAGCCTTGAGCAGTATCACAGAAGGTAAAACCATTGACTTCATTTGGAAAAATGTGATTTGCAGGTATGGGATTCCCCATGCATTGGTCACAGACAGCGGTAGACAGTTTGACAAGGCAAGGATACTTCCAGTAACTTTCCTTGTGTTGTAAGAATTAATGTCCAATTCCTTCCTAAGTGGGAATGTGTAGAAACTTAAACGTGTGTAAAAGTAAGAAAAATATTTGTAACATTAGTTCAAGTTGAAGCCAACAAGCTCTCGAAGAAAACGCGAAGGCCAGAAGTCCCAAAGCCTAGCTTAAGGCGGGACAGTGCCAAGCGTGAGCCAATTGCAGGCTCGAGCAGGATAAGCTCGTAAAGAAGAACGCAAAGGCCAGAAGTCCCAAAGCCTAGCTTAAGGAGAGACGGTGCCAAGTGTGAGCCAATTGCAGGCTCGAGCAGGATAAGCTCGCAAAGAAGAACGCAAAGGCCAGAAGTTCCAAATCCTAGCTTAAGGCGGGACGGTGCCAAGCGTGAGCCAATTGCAGGTTCGAGCAAGAGAAGCTCGCAAAGAAGAACGCAAAGGCCAGAAGTCCCAAAGCCTAGCTTAAGGCGGGATGGTGCCAAGTGTGAGCCAATTGCAGGCTCGAGCAAGAGAAGCTTGCAAAGAAGAACGCAAAGGCCATAAGTCCTAAAGCCTAGCTTAAGGCGAGACTGTGCCAAGCGTGACGGGTCGAGCCCCGAGCCCTTTTGCTTGCTCGAGGTCTTCAAGGCTCGGCCTATCAAAGATGGTCAAGGTCGAGGAGCTCAGAGGCTGGTCGAGACCCGAGCTCACTTTTCTGGTGGGGGCTCGCTCTCCGTCTCCTCATCCCTTGCCGTGCACTCGACCACGAAGTCAGCTAAAGACTGTGCTTTTATGGCTGCTCGGGGTTGGTAATTAATGTCGAACTCGCTTAGCTCCACTGACCATTTTACTAACCTTCCAGAAGTCTCAGGCTTGTACAGAGTTTGTCTGAGGGGCTGGTTTGTTAGAACCACTACCGAATGTGCTCGAAAATAAGGCCTCGACTTTCGGGTCATTGTAACCGTGGCAGTGCCCATTTCTCCATCAGTGGATATCGAGTCTCAGCTACCAGGAAAGCTCTGCTCATGTAATAAATAGGGTACTGTACCCCTGACTCCTCCCTTACTAGGGCCAGTGCCCATTTACCCATTGGGACACAGCTAAGTATAGAAACAGTACCTTTCTTGCTCGAGGTGTCGACAGTAACGGACCTTTCAACAAGTATTCTTTCAACTGTTGGAACGCCGCTTCACATTTTGGCGTCCACTTTGTCTTCCTGCCTTTCTTCATTTCTTGAAAGAAGACTCGGCATTTATCCATGGCTCGAGATACGAAACTGTTGAGGGATGCTAGTTTGCCGGTCAGACTTTGTATCTCCTTCAGTCATGGGGACCTCATTTCCACCATCGCTTCTTATCTTCTCTGGATTGGCCTCGATCCCTCTGTGACTGACCATGAAGCCTAAGAATTTTCCTGAACCAACTCCAAAAGCACATTTTTCTGGGTTTAGCTTCATCCGGTACTTTCTTAAGAGTGCGAAGGTCTCCTCTAAGTGCCTTACATGGTCCCCTGCGTCTTTCGACTTGGTGATCATGTCATCCACATACACCTCCATCGTTCGACCAATTAATGGCTTGAAGAGCTTGTTCACCAACCTCTGGTATGTTGCTCCTGCATTCTTTAGACCGAAGGGCATGACCTTGTAGCAGTACAACCCCTGATTGGTGATGAAGGCTGTGCACTCCTCATCTGATCGGTGCATGGGAATCTGGTTATATCCTGAGAATGCATCCATAAAACTAAGCAGCCCGTGCCCCACTGTAGAATCCACCAGTTGGTCTATCTTTAGTAGCGGGAAGCTATCTTTTGGGCAAGCCTTGTTCACATCTGTGAAGTCCACGTACATTCTCCATTTCCTACTTGCCTTCTTCACTAGCACCACATTCTAGATCCATTCGGGGTAGGAGACTTCCCTTATGAATCCCGCTTTTAGCAGCTTCTCCACCTCGCAATTGATGGCCTCATATCTTTCTTAGTTGACGCATCTCCTCTTCTGCCTCACTGGCTTAGCATCCTTCCGTATTACCAGCCTGTGACATGCTACTTCTGGGTCAATCCCGGGCATATCCTCATGCATCCAAGCGAACACATCCTCCTGTGGTCGCAGACACTCCACCAACTTTTCTTTCAACTGCTCGCTAATGCACGAGCCGATCTAAATTTTCTTCTCAGGGTCGTCTGCTCTGACCTCGACCTCCTCTAGCTTCTCAGCCCATCGCCTTCCATTCCTCGATTCCCCCGAGTCCAATGAGGTTATCTCAGATGGCCTCTTTGGCGCCTACAACAGAAGCAACTCCTCGCCACCCTCTGGCTGCCTTTCACGACCCCTACAGCCCCATTCACTCGATACTTTAGGGCCAAGTAATGGGTGGATAGCATGCACCGGTCGATCCTCATAAACTGCCTCCCTAGAATCGCTCGGTATGGGCTGGTTTCATCTACCACCACAAAATCCAAGCATCATGTTCTTTTCAAAAGGCCTCGAGCCCATGGTTACTCGACAACTGATGATTCCTGAGGTATCGCTTTTCCTCCCCGAATCCTTTCAGCGAAGTGCTCGTCTCGCCGAGGCTCACGCTCATATTCCCAAATCCTCGAGTGTGGATTCAAGAGAATATCCACCGAGCTTCCCGAGTCTACTAGTATTCGGTCAACTTCCTTGTTAGCTATGTTGGCTTTTACAAACAGTGGGCACCTACCAGACCTTGGCCTTTTGGCGATGAGGCGATGAATAGGACCTCCTGCCTGCAATGCATATCTCGCAGCTTTTTTCTGAGCCTTATTTGAACTTCCTGCCATCGTGGGCCCTCTTGAGATCACCCTCGTGGTCGGTGCTTTCATGTCTATTTCGTAAGCTCGGTCATCTTCTTCAGGCTACTGCTCAACCACCGGATGCCCTTCTTTAATAAACTCATCCAAGTACCGATTCCTAACCAGATCCTCCACCTGGTTCTTCAAATCACAGCACTGTGATGTGGAATGGCCGTGGTCACCATGAAAATGTCAGAACCGCCCTTTGTCCCGTTTTCCAGCTGACTTGGCCATTGGCGTTGGAGGGCTCAGCAGTGCTTGCTCCTTAGCCACTTGAAGTATCTCTGCTCCACCATCTGTATCGCCCGATCCCTTGGGAAACTTCTTGGTGGGGGTGGCAATGGGCGATCCGCTCTGCTGTGGTTCATCTCGTGTCTACTTGGTGGTCGATCATGGGATGTGTGGTCGCCATGACGCCTGTACTCCTCGTGATCCCGACTCGAGATCTCGCGAGGTGGCGGGGAACCATCCTCAGTGGGGAGCTCTCAGTAAGTGGTCAGACGGACAGCCCGGTCCTTCGTCGCTAAGCTTGTGATCCTCGGGCAGGACCTCTTTTCTCCTTCCTCTTTGCTCCATTGACCTGCTCACTTCTCAACTTTGTAGCCTTCTCCTCTTCAATTACCATATCCAGTTTTACCTGCTCATATGCGTCCAAATATGAACGGATCGAAGGACTCCGCAGATTATACCATGGTCTCCCATCCGGATCCCATCCTTCAGTCCTCTCGTGCATTGGGATGATTAAACGCGCCAGCATCTAGGACCAATCTATGGTATCTTTTGACAAACTCCTGAGGGACTCTCCCTCCCTCTGCCTTACTCGACGACTCCATCATATCATCCTCGGGGGTCACTGTGCCCCGAAATTGCTCTGCAAACTCCCTACACATATGTTCAAAGCTCAGGATGCTTCCCCGTGGGAGCCTACGGTACCATTCTCTTGCCCTTCCCTCAAGAGTGAGCGGGAAGGCCCTGCACCTCTACACTGCCGACAGACCCTGCACTCTTGTCATGTCGTTAAACCGCTCTATAAGCACCAGCGGATTGCTTTTTTCCAAAAATTTCAGATCTGGGAAGCGGAAGTCAGGTGGGATCGTGACACCCATGATCTCCGTTGAGAGTGGGGATTCATTGTCCAAAGATTATTCACCAGCTTGGGCTCTTCCGCTCCCTGAGATCCTCCACAACTCAGTGCCAACCCACGCACCTCCCTCCAGCCTCCTCCGCATGGGAGGTCGAGGTCAGATCCTGCAAGTGCTCGACGAGACCCCTTTCCTCCATATTTGTCTCCTCCCTCAAGACAACGCTTGGTGCCCTAGGTCTGGGCTTCATCTCCCACATTCTCCGAATGGGAGCATTCCCACTGCTGGATTCGTGGACGCCATTACATGCTTTCTCTATCCGTCCCTAAGTTCTCGCAGTATGGAGGTCGAGTCTCCATTTGTTTCTCCATCCGATCCATTCTGCCTCGATCTCCCTATTCTCGAGCCTCGCTGGCCACTTCTCTCAAAGTCACCAATTCCTCCGGACTCACACCCGTTCTACTGCTTCCTCTCATCGCTGCATTGTGTGTCCTGAACGTGTTGGGAAATTAGGCTTTTTGAACTGATCCCCACAGATGACGCCAAAAAATATTGATACAGTTTTCCTGCGTCCTTTCAAACAGAGCTAGAATCTTTTGCTCGCGGCTAACTCAAGATCGAGCAGGACTGCCTCCCTCTTCTTATTCTCTGTCTTTTCCAGAACGGAAGTCTCCCAGACCTGTATTCACAGAAAATAATGTCAGGGGTCGCCGGGTGTTATTCCGACGAAAACCCTCCGACGCTCAAGTCAGTAATCGGGTTGTTCTTTTTGGTATCTCCCTTAGTTAGAGAGACCGGAAGAATGAAAAGGGAATTTTTGCCTTACTTTTTTAAATAAAATATGGATTTTTTCAGAGAATCAGGGTAAAGGGAAGTAAGGATAGGAAGAACCTGTGTGAATTTTTGGAACCCCTGCAACTTGCCCATCCGTTTCCTTTTATTCTCTGTTTTTCCCGCCTTTTCTCTCCGAGAGCATCCGTTCCCGCGTCAGTGGTGCCTGGGTCCCTCTGACAGCCGAGATTGACGTAATATCCCCTGGGGAAGCGCGGCTGTCTCCTTAACCCGGTTCACATGGCCAGATCTCCATGTCGGGCATGTGCGCAAGGAATGATGACACCGTGGGGGCATGTGCCGGCCATCGGCAACAATACCACCACCATCCCTTGTGGGGCCCTGTTCAGACATCGTAAGGTGTGCGGAATCATGAGGAAACGGGTTGGACTGTCCCGAGCCGGGTCTTACATTCCATTTGTCCTATGATTAGCGCAGCCCAGTTGTACTCGAGAACTTGACTGCAGCGAGCAGAAAGGAGAGCTCGGGTCTCGATCAGTCTTCGAGCTCCTCGTCCTTGTTCAGCCTTGGCCGAACCTGATGACCTCGAGCAGGCAAGAGAGCTCGTAGCTCGGACGACTCTAAATTCCTCGACCTTGACCAGCTTTGACGTCTAGTGAGATCGTCTTCGTGCCAGTGGTCGGGACTTCTGCTCGAGCTGGGTTGACCTCGGGGTATTTTATTCGAGCTAGAAGGGCCTCGAGGAGAACTGCCCGATATTACCCAAACAACAACTATTATTAAAAGACGAAAGATTAAAAAGACTTAAAAAGATTAAGTACCATAAAACTGATGGAAGCCATCATCATGCCGCGACCTTCAGTTCTTCTCTTTCTCTCGCTGTGTCTGTGTGTCTTTCAAAGTCAAACCCTCGAAAGATTCTAACTCACGCGTGCACATGCCCATCCAAATAATATAATTTAGCATATTTGATGTTAATTTCGAAACAAACCATTGTAGGAATGATTTTCCCTTGCAAAATACAAATCACCTTTCAAGCATCTTTAATCATTTTTTAGGTCAACAATCACCCACTCTATATTATAATATGCCACTGTTGAGGCATCTTCGATCACACATATCCCTTGCTTTATTGAGCATGTTAGGAGACCATCAAATATGTAATACCTTAGTGCTTGCTAGAATGGCGTGTCAAAGCACCAATGATTGACTTGTTGACAGAATTAGGAAGTAGCAACTTGAATTCATGCAACGAAGGTGAAGAAGTTTGTGTGTATAAGCAACGAAGGCGTTGTGCGGCGAAGGTGCCGTTGATGCGGTTTCCTGCTCGCTCCCAAATTGTGCTATAAACTTCTGCTCGTTGGTGGCTCAAGTGGGATTCCTTGCTAGCTCTTGCCTTTCTCTGTTCACTGGGACAATGATGACTTCTGGCCTGCGTCCACAGAAAAGGTGTCAGGGTTCGTCGGGTGCTTTTCCGGCAAAAACCCTCCGACGCTCAAGTCAGTGATCGGGTTGATTCTTTTGGTATCCCTCTTAACTTGAGAGACCGGAAAAATAAAGAGTTTGGAAAGGCAAAGGAAGAGAGAAAATCTGAGTCTGGGTGGATAAGTTGGAGTTGGGGTTCAAAATTGAAGAAAGGAATAAAAAAAAAGAAGAAGAATCACTTTACCCTGTCCCTCATCTGGTATTTATCCTCTCGTTTTCCCGCCCTTATTTGCTTGGACGCCCGCCCCCGCATTAATTGCGCCTGTGCCTTTCTGACAGATAGGGGTTGTTGCGGTACAACCTTGGGGTGTGGGATGTCAGGTGGGTATGGCTTAATGTGACCCAATGATGGAACCCCATGGCACAACCTGGAGGCGTGCACCGATCATCGGTAACAGTGATGGAACCCGTGGCATGGGGCGCCTGTCAGTTCATCGATCATCATGACAAGTTGTCGGGAGAAGGGGTCATCATGCTTAGGTCTGCTCTGCTCGAACTTTGATTCCCCTCTGTTTATGGTGCTTTCAGTAACATGACCGGGCCCTACTCGGTGGTTCGAGGATCTCATATAGCCAAGCAGGATGGGAAGATCAGGGCTCCACCAGCCTTGCAGCACTTGACCTCGACCAGGTTTGACATCTAACAAGGGTATCTTCGTGCTAGCGATTAGGTTTTCTGCTCTAGCTGGTTTGTCCTCGAGGGGAGCTGCTCGGCATTGTCCAAACAGGTGCCTTGCTAGCAAGTGTAGTGAAGCTCTAATGATGAATTCGTCAATGGAATTAAGAAGCTGTAATGAGGGGAGGGGGAATTTCATGGGATATACCCCATTGGTCTCAAAATACTTAAAAAATATGCTCTAAATTATAACATCTTTTAATTTTTTATATATATACCTAAAAAAAAGGGAAAGTACAAAAATATCCTTAATGAAATCACAATAAAAAAAAAAATCTTTGAAGAAGAGTAAAACAAACTGTTACCGATCACTATCTCTATTGTCACCGCTGCCTCTTCACTGTCGCCACGACCTCGTCTTGGTTTTGTCATTGGTTACTAGGTAAGTAATTGTTCATATTCTTCTTTCTTCTACAAATTTTTACTGATTTTAGTAAGATTAATTGGTGATTTTAGTGAATTTGGTATACTTGCAGGGATTCTATATTTGAAGCTGAAAGTTGGTTATTTGGGTTTAGACCCACTCACTACAATTATCAGAGGTGCTAGTGGTGTAAATAAAATGGGCCTCTGAAGTTTGTAGGACACCTATTTCTTGGGCAGGAAAGATGGTGACAATAAGGTTAATATGATGAATAGTTTGGTTACAATTAGAGCTAGGTACATAAACTTAGGCATAGAGTTTAATTGTGAATTAGAAAATGGCCAGTGGCATTTTATTAACTTAATAACAATTGAATTGTTCAATATTAGTACTCATATTGTTAAACAACTGGCTATACATTTTCATGGTATAAATTTTATATGGATCACATGGTCTTTGAATTTGTTGAACAGCTTTGATGTATTTAGAGTTAAAGTTAAGCTAATAATATATTTTTCCCTTAGTAAAGTACTTGTGCGTTATATAAATATAGTTAGATATTTATTGTTATCATTTCCAAAAATTAGGCAACAGAAAGTTACTTGTCGAGCTTTTATTTTCTAGATCCAACTTTGATCAAAAGTAAAAGCAAACAACATAAAATAAATTTTTTCCTCTTAAGAAAAGTTATTTTGTAATTTAGAATTCAAATCAATATGATTATTTTGTTTTGTAATTTAGAATTCAAATTAATATGATTAGTTTCTAAACCTGTTTAACTTTTAGATAAAACCTTTTTCTTGATAATGTAGGTTTTGGACCACATACTAAAAAGATCATGGAATTCGATGATAATTCAGATAATGATCATCATAAGGTGATTTTATAAAAAAAATGTCTAATATGTCATCGTTAAAGCTCTTCTCACTTATAAAGGAACTTCTCACAGAGCAACAATATGATATGTTTAAGGAAACATGCTTTGGTAATTTCTTGTACCTTCAAGATCTACAATTCTTCGGTCAAATTGTTCATGCATTATTATTATGGTATGTAAAATCAACCGGTATGACAATGTACTTAAAGATAGGATAGAAAAAGTGTAGATTTTCTACGCTAGAGGTTGCCTTGATTATGGGACTAAAATGCCATAAAGAATATGATCTTTTAGTGCAAAAGAAAGACAATGGTGATAGCGTATGTGATGTGTTCATGAGGGTTAATTGTGAGTTTACACAAATGCAATTGCATAAAGCTTTTAAAGTTTGCCATGCTATATTTCTTAGAGTATGTATTGTTGGGGAAGGAGTGTAAAAGTAAAATTGATGATCTTAATATTCATCAATTAAACAATTTTAAGGAACTCATTAATTATCCTTTGGGTTTCTTGTCATTCGAGCCAACAATATTGAGCTTGAAGAACACAATTACCAAGAGAAGCAAAAGAATTGGTTCGTTACTATTTAAGTATAAGCTGTGAAACTGATTTCCAAAAACGACCATTCTATGTGTTGGTGACTCAGATCAGGTGCGACTTGTCGGTTGAAGGAAAAAACAAGTATGAAAGACAAACATGTAATGCCAGTTACTTGCTTTAAGTAATTTATATTTTTCTCACATGTCGACATTTATCAAATACAGCATGCCTGGTTATCATTTTGGTCATTAAAACTAAATCACGAGTTAAGCACATTTATCAGGGCCGTTATGGTAGTTACAATGGCAGGGAAATCAAGGGTTTGTTATAACAAACCCAAAATACAACTAGTGATTAATGAGTCTTTCTGGGTCTCTTAAAGTCAGTATATATAGTCTTATGGGCTAGTGATATGAATATTTTGTAGCTTGTATCTTCTTCTTGTAACTTGGAGCTTAAGCTCTGTGAATGAAATAAAAGCTATAGCTCTATTCTTTAGTGGACGTAGGCTAACTCCAACCTGAACCACTATAAACTTATGCCTATGTGTTTCTTGTTTTAGTTTACTTTATGTATTGTGTTCATTAATTGTTGTTTCTAAGTCATAAATCAAAAAGTTTTGACTAATCTTTGGGAGGGCGGGGGATTCTTGATCGATATTCTTGGTCATGACTTAATAGTTAGATCCAAACACAAGAAAGAAATATAACCATTATGGTTTCTCATTTGCCTTTCAAGTGAGGATGCTTATTTAATTTTTTTATACTAAATACATAAATTTTGTATGATATTGATACAGTGTTATAACATTACCGATGTGGACAAATGAGGTCATTTCTGAATTTGAAAAAAAAAATTACAACCTAACATGGTGATTTGAAGGTTTTAAAAATTCTTAAATGGTTTTGTAACAATAAGATTATGGCTGATGTAATAGGTAAAACCTTGAAAGAGGAAGACATTGTAAGTATTCCACGTTTATTAAGCTTGAAGAAATAACACAAGTTATTTATTTAAAGTATCAGTACTTTGTTAGTGTAACTTTATTGACATCTATATGACTATATTATTAGCTTAGGGTAGAGATGACCTTACATGCTATCAAAAGCGATGGAAGTAATGAGATTTCACAACCTTATATGCAATGGTTCTTGGCTTCAAAAATAGAGTGGAAGCAAGAGCTTGGCGAAACCAATATTGTGAGCGAGGATGAGCCTAACAACAAACCAGATTTTGTTATAGTGATAGGCATGCAACCATTACTCATGATGTTTTGCAAATATCATTTTATGCACCCTCTCTGGGATTTTTTCCTACGCCACCTAATGCATCTGCTTTTTAGAGGACTACACTATTCTGTTAAAAGAAAAAAGGCAAAATTGTAAGTCAGTTTTTTTTAAGACAAATTTAGGTTTTGACTTATCAATGTAACTTAGCAATATATCTTAAACATGGTTGTTGGTCACTACGCCTTGTCATATCTCTACAGGTGATCATGTTGCTCCAACATTTCAAACAATTAATGATAGATTAAGCAAGATTGGAGAGAAGGTGTAAAAGATTGATGTGTTGGAAGAAAAGCTTGATAAGACTACAAAAGACTTATAGAAAATGATGAAGTTACTCGAGGAGTTCGTAGTACCTTCTAATGTCGGCAAAGATAGTCTCACTAATCATTTTTTTCAAATTTAATTAAGATAAAAAGAAGTGTCAAGAGATTTTTAAATTTTTTATATTTTTTACATATACAACCACCAGTACATGATGCTCCTACCTCAGTGGCTTTTGACGTAGAAAGAGTTAAAATTGATATTCAGGTTCGTAATATTAAATTCAGTTAATTGACTACAATTATGTAGGGAATTCTAAATTTTGTTGTATTTATACATAGTGTTGATGCTGTTTTTCTACGTGCCCTCAAATAGTGTCGAAACCTTCTGCTCGCAGTGAGCTCGAGCTCGAGCAGGTACGCTTTCCAATTTCGATTCCTCCGTCTTTACTGGAACGGAAGTCTCTCGGACCTGTACTCACAGAAAACAGGGTCAGGGGTCACCGGGTGTTGTTCCGGTGAAAACCCTCCGATGCTCAAGTTAGTAATCGGGTTGTTCTTTTTGTATCCCTCTTAGTTAGAGAGACCGGAAGAATGGAAGGGGTATTTTTGCCCTCCTTTCGTAATAATAAATCTCCCGGAAAAATCAAAGTGGAGAAGGGGAAGAAGAAGAAGAAGAACCTGTGCCTAATTTCGGAACCCCTGCAACTTACTCGTCCGTTTTCTTTTATTCTCCATTTTTCCCGCCCTTTCTCTCCGAGACTATCCGTTCCCGTGTCGGTGGTGTCTGGGTCCCTCTGACAGCTAGGATTAGCGTGGTATTCCTTAGGGATGCGCCGATCGTCTCGTGGGTACTGGCTCACATGGCCGCATCATAATGCTCGAGCGTAGCGCAAGAAATGATGACACCGTGGTGCAGTGCCGCCATCAGCATAAGTAACGACACCATGCCGCTGGGCATTGATCGGCATCGAAAGTCGTGCCGAGTCTCCGAGGAATGGGTCTGACCGCCACGAACCGGCCAGTATCCGGGTCGGCATTTCTCTATGCTATGACCGGGCGTGATTAAGTTGTGCTCGGAGGACTTCCCAGGCCTCGAGCAACACATGGATAGTCCCAGTAGATGGATCTTGTGGAAATCGTAGCAAGGGCGGTTATGCTCCTAAGTCCCGGCGGGCAGACGCAATACGCCGTGAAATTAGAGTTCGAGTTACCAACAATCGTGCCGAGTACGGTCGCATAGCTGGATCAAGCTCGCCTCAGAGTAAAAGCAGAGGAGGTAAAGCTCGAACAGACTCACAGCTGGTAACAAACCACCTCGACGAAAGCTTCCAGGCGAAGAGGGAGAAGATGGAAGCTTACCTACAGAAGGTGAAGCATCTAATAGGGAGCTTTCGAGCTATCGAGGTGGAACAAATCCTAAGGGAAAAGAAATTTTGAGCTGATATGATAGCTCAAATGGCAGCCGCATCGGACCCCAAGATACCGAAGTCTATCCCTTTGGAAATCAAGACCTGCTCGAGCATCAAGCAGGAAGACGAGGTGATGAGCTTATCGACGAGCAACACCTGGAAGGAGCCAATCATTTCTTACCTCAAGGAAGGGACAGTACCGGCCGATAAGAAGCAGGCAAGGAAGTTGAAGTGCAAAGAGGCCAGGTACTCTCTCATCGACAGGATCTTATATAGACGGGGGTACACTCTCCTCTTACTGCGGTGCTTAGACTAGGAGGAGGCCGATTATGTCCTCCGAGAGATACACGAAGGAATCTGCGGGAATCATTCTGGCGTGAGGTCCTTAGCTTTCAAGGCCTTGAGGCAAGGATACTTTGGCCTCGCATGCATCAAGATGCTCGGAGAAGGCCGAAGTCGCAAGAGTTGCCGGAGTTTTGCCAACTACCTAACTCGACCTCCGGAGAACCTTACGGTGATGAACTCACCATGGCCGTTTGCTCAATGGGGAATTGACTTGATCGGGCCACTGCTGAAGGGGAAAGCGTCTGCCACCCAAGCTATAGTCGCAATTGATTATTTCACCAAATGGGTCGAAGTGGGAGCCTTGAGCAGCATCACGGAAGGTAAAACCACTAACTTCATCTGGAAGAATGTGATTTGTAGGTATGGGATTCCTCATGCATTGGTCATAGACAATGGGAGACAGTTTGACAACGGCAAATTCAGAGACTTCTGCCGAAATCTGGGGATAGAGTTGAAATTTTTCTCTCCCTCACACCCACAAGCCAATGGACAAGTAGAGGCCACGAACAAAACCATAAAATGCCTCCTGAAGACCAAACTGGGCGAGCAAAAAGGAGCCTGGGTGGACGAGCTGCCTGGTGTCTTGTGGGCTTATAGAACCACACACAAAACGGCCACTGGAGAGACCCCATTCTCCTTGGCGTTTGGGCACAAAGCAGTGGTTCCTGCTGAAATAGGAATGGGGACGCATCGGACGGAACACTTCAATGAGGAGCAAAACAACGAGCAGATGTGTGCAGGTTTGGACTTGCTGGAAGAGAAGAGAGAAAGGGTCGCTGTTAAGATCGCAGAATATCAACAGAGAGTGGCTCGTTATTACAATCAAAATGTGCACATTCGCCGGTTCCAGGTGGGTGATTGGGTACTCAGGAAAGTCAACCAGAGCACGAAGGACCCAAGGCAAGGTGTGCTAGGGCCAAATTGGGAAGGCCCTTATTGAGTCACTCAATTAGTAGGACCAGGAGCATACCGGCTAGCTCATCCAGATGGACGAGAGGTCAAGAGGCCGTGGAACGTACAACTCTTGATGAAATACTTCTAGTAAGTTTCCTTGTATTGTGAGTGTTAATGTAAGATTCCTTCCCAAAATGGGGATATGTAAAAACTCAAATACGTGTAAGAGTATGAAAAACATTTGCAATATAAATTCAAGTTGAAGCCAAAAAGCGGCTCGCGAAGAACGCTGAGGCCAGAAGTCCCAAAGCCTAAGTCTTAGGCGGGACGGTGCCCAGCAAGGCCAATTGCAGGCCCGAGCAGAAACAGCTCGTGAAGAACGCTAAAGTCAAAAGTCCCAAAGCCTAAGCCTTTAGGCAGGACGGTACCTAGTGAGGCAAATTACAGGCCCGAGCAGAAGAAGCTCCTGAAGAACGCTAAGGCCAGAAGTCCCAAGGCCTAAGTCTTAGGCAGGACGGTGCCCAGCGCGGCTAATTACAGGCCGAGCGAAAGAAGCTCCTGAAGGACACTGAGGCCAGAAGTCCCAAAGCCTAAGTCTTCGGCGGGACGGTGCCCAGAGAGGCCAATTGCAGGCCCGAGCAGAAGAAGCTCGTGAAGAACGCTAAAGTCAGAAGTCCCAAAGCCTAAGCCTTTAGGCGGGATGGTACCTAACGAGGCCAATTGCAGGCCCGAGCAGGAGAAGCTCATGAAGACAGCGCTAAGGTCAGAAGTCCCAAAGCCTAAGCCTTTAGGTGGGACAGTACCTAGCGAGGCTAATTGCAGGCCCGAGCAGAAGCAACTCGTGAAGAACGTTAAGGTCAGAAGTCCCAAAGCCTTAGCCTTTAGGCGGGATGGTACCTAGCGAGGCCAATTGCAGGCCCGTGCAGAAGAAACTCATGAAGACAACGCTGAGGCCAGAAGTCCCAAAGCCTAAGTCGTAGGCGGGATGGTGCCTAGCAAGGACAATTGCAGGCCCGAGCAGAAGCAGCTCGTGAAGAACGCTAAGGTCAGAAGTCCCAAAGCCTAAGCCTTTAGGCGGGACGGTACCTAGCAAGGCCAATTGCAGGCCCGAGCAAAAGAAGCTCCTGAAGAACGCTGAGGCCAGAAGTCCCGAAGCCTAAGTCTTAGGCGGGACGGTGCCCAGCGAGGCCAATTGCAGGCCTAGCGGAAGAAGCTCCTGAAGAACGCTGAGGCCAGAAGTCCCAAAGCCTAAGTCCTAGGCGGTCGGTGCCCAGCAATGCCAATTGCAGGCCGAGCAAAAGAAGCTCATGAAGAATGCCAAGGCCAGAAGTCCCAAAGCCTAAGCCTTAGGTGGGACGGTGCGAAGCACAGCCAACTATAGTCTCGAGCAAGAAGAGCGTGAGGAGATTACATTGAATTTAAACATGAACCAAAATTGGGCTCAAAGCAAATAAGCTCGCAATATAAGAAGCCACAAAGCACGAGCAGAACATCGGTCTAGAAAACCCGAGCTCACAAAACAGGCCAAAGGCTTTCAGCCTAACTCAAGGCAAATCTTTGCCAAGTATAAGTCTAAAGAATTAAACACGCAGTAATACACTTGGACATAAAATAAAATAAAAAGTCCAACACTTACAAAATACTTACTTAGCAAATATATGAAGTCAATCCTACATACAAAACAAGAGAATATACACACGAGCACAAAAAAGAAGTTGTTCAACATATGCCTTTTTATTTCATTAAAGTGATTACAAGTACAAAAAAAAAAAATAGTTTAGGCAGCAGGGTTGTCATCGCAAGCAGCAGGAGGAGTAACAGTGAGGAGCAGCAGGAGGAACATCTCCAGCAGCAGCGAGGAGGAGCGTCAGCAGCAGTAGGAGGAATATCTCCAGCAGCAGCAGGGGGAGGAACAACTTCCCCAGGTCCAGTCTGTGGCTCGGCAGGTGAAGCTCCAGACTCTTGGGTGGGGGTGTCGTGAATGCGTATGTACTCGGCAACACCCTCTTGGACCTTAGACAGGTTGACCTCAGGATGTACCTTACCCAAGGCATACACGAGGTAGTCATAGCTGATGTCCGCCCCGTTGTTGCACTCGAGTGCAAGCTGGACCTTTAAAGCGTCTATTTGCCCTTGGAGACGAGAAGTTTCCCCCTCCAGGGTCTTCTCGTAGGAGGATCTCTGGGTGTCCAAATCTTTCCGAGTCTCGATTAACTCCTCGCGGAGGTCGGTCAGCTCCTTCTGGAATTGAGAAACCTTAGAGTCTGACACTGCTGTCCTCTCTGCAAAGGTGGCATTCTCCTCTTGGAGCCTCGAGTTCTCCTATTTCAACTCCCGACGAGCCTGCTCCAAGTTCCGGATCGCCGTCAAGTTCCTCCCGAGAGTCTTGGGTCTTGGCCCGGAGCCCGGTCACAGCTTGTCAAGTCACGGAGGAGAGGCGCTGGAGAGCACTGAACAGCTCGTCAGCATCATAGGATTCCAGTCCATCCAAGAATCTGTCATCCATCGCCCCTGTAAAGCTCCTCAGGTAAGGCTCAGGCTGGGCTGGCGGACCTACTCCTGCACATCTTTGGGTCGAGGGCGAGCCGAGGCGATGAGTCCTCCGACGCTGCGAGAGGACCTTCTTCTGCAGTGCTACCCATCGAGTGAAGGCGAGGAGCTCGAGCAGGTGGAGGTGGAGCGTCTGTTTCTGCTCGTGGTCTCTTTTAGGTGCTCGTGCCTCCAGCAGTTCTAACACGCTTGTGCATCATATCACGCACCCCCTTATATCTTCTGCTGGCACCAAACCAAATTCTAAAAAATTCTAGGGTGTAAGCAGCTCCCTGCACGAGCTCGCGTTGTCAAGTGCAGTCTTTATGTATGCTTGAAGCTATTCCCCAATCCTGAAAGAAGCACCCCAGGAAACTGCAAAAAAAGCAAAGGCAAAATAATGAGAACAAATGCGAGCAGAAAAATTAAAATGAGAATTCACTGGACAAATAGACTACCTGGAGTGCAAAAATGTCGTGGAACTGGAGGGATCCCCTCGGTGAGAGGTGCAGCATGCCCCCACTCTCCCCCAACGAAGAAGAATTTGCTCTTCCAATTGCCACCAGAGGTTGGGAGGTCGGTGATGGGTTTTTTACCCTTCATGCTGGAGGTAAGGTAGTACCAACCAGCATCCCTTGGGCTGCACTTCAACTGATACAGGTGCTTTATTTCCCCTACCGAGGGTTCACCCAGATCGCACCATTAATAAAATACAAAGAGTCCGGAAATGACCCTCCACCCGTTCGGGTTCAACTGCCCTGGGCCCAAACGAAATCTGGACAAAACCCAGGCGAAATAAGGCTGTAGAGGCAGCATAACCCCCCACCTAAAGCATTCCAAATGGAAGGTCGTATACCCTTGAGGGGGACGGCTGGGGATATCACCCCTGCCCGGTAACCTTAAATCCATATTATCGGGTATGTTGTAAGTATCCCTAAGTCTATTCAAATCTAACTGGGTGGTTTCACACCTCATTTGGTCAATGGGGTATCCCCTACCCTCAGACCTTTGGCTGGCCCTTTCCTCCCGATGCGGCTGGGCCTCCGCCGCGAGCAATGCCCTTTCTGAACTAAAATCCCTCACGGGAATTATACTAAGAGGCTCTACTTCACTTGAAGAGGAAGATTCCTCAGGGGACATCCTACGGACTCTACCAGACATTTTTTCCTAGAGTTTAATCTACCTAAACGAAATCAGGGACCCGGAAGAAGGAAAAATGGTGAAGATAGAAAGAAGAAGGGTTGTACCTGGATACAGCGAAAGGTTTAGTCGATCGGGAATAACGCTAACACGAAAGAAGAAGACGAAGAAGCGCTTGCAGAAAATTTTGAGTTGAGTAAAAATGAGCAATAGGAAGTACAGTGAAGAAATAAAGGGTTTTTAAAAGAGGAAAGGCAAAAGGTGCGTCTCTTCAGCAGACGGCGCGAAGATCAAGGGACGCGACCTTTCGAGTCACGTCCCTTCAAAATTTGAACGCACGATCAGGATCTACCCACGTGTCCCGCATTAAATACGAAATGATGAAAGTGGAAGACAATTGGGGAACGTGGGGAAGCGTAAAAGGCTGGGAAGTCGGCCCATCATTAATAAGTTTCCAGTCTTATCTCATTTCACTCAAAAGACTAGAAACTAGGGGACTGGTGTTTGGGTAATATCGAGCAGGTCTCCTCAAGGCCCTTCTAGCTCGAATAAAATACCCTGAGGTCAACCACTGGCACGAAGACGATCTCACTAGGCGTCAAAGCTGGTCAAGGTCGAGGAATTCAGAGCTGTCCGAGCTCCGAGCTCTCTTGCCTGCTCGAGGTCATCAGGTCCGGCCAAGGCTGAACAAGGACGGGGAGCTCGAAGAATGATCGAGACCCGAGCTCTCCTTTCTGCTCGCTGCAGTCAAGTTCTCGAGTACAACTAGGCTGCGCCAATCATAAGACAAATGGAATGTAAGACCCGACTTGGGACAGTCCAACCCGTTTCCTTATGATTCCGCACACCTTACGATGTCTGAACAGGGCCCCACAAGGGATGGTGGTGGTATTGTTGCCGATGGCCGGCACATGCCCCCACGGTGTCATCATTCCTTGCGCACATGCCCGACATGGAGATCTGGCCATGTGAACCGGGTTAAGGAGACAGCCGCGCTTCTCCAGGGAATATTACGTCAATCTCGGCTATCAGAGGGACCCAGGCACCACTGACGCGGGAATGGATGCTCTCGGAGAGAAAAGGCGGGAAAAACAGAGAATAAAAGGAAACGGATGGGCAAGTTGCAGGGGTTCCAAAAATTCACACAGGATCGTCCTATCCTTACTTCCCTTTACCTTGATTCTCCGAAAAACTCCATATTTTATTCAAAAAAGAAAGGTAAAAATTCCCTTTTCATTCTTCTGGTCTCTCTAACTAAGGGAGATACCAAAAAGAACAACCCGATTACTGACTTGAGCATCGGAGATTTTTCGCTGGAACAACACCCGACGACCCCTGACATTGTTTTCTGTGAGTACAGGTCCAGGAGACTTCCGTTCTGGAAAAGACAGAGGAATAGGAAGAGGGAGGCAGTCCTGCTCGAGCTCGAGTTAGCCGCGAGCAGAATATTCTAGCACTGTTTGAAAGGACGCGGGAAAACTGCATCAACAGTTGTATATCTGTATTAATTAATTCATTTTCTACTCTATTTATTTTTATTATTTTATCATTTTGATATTTAACTTTATCTTCTCTACGTTTATTACAAAAAAAAAAAATCTTTATCTGAATCTTTATATCCTAATTTAAATTTTTTATTATATGTTGTATAATTTTTACCAAAAAATGAAGGATAAATTTTTAAAACATTAATTTCAAAATGTAATTCTATATCTGATCTTAATTCTAAATCTGAAATAATAGTAGTGTCTGTTTCATTATTGTAATTGCTTTTCTTCTATATTATAATTATCTATTTCTAATTAGTTGACATTTTTATTTTTTACACAGTGTGATTTAATGTATTCTTCTTTTTCAGATAAATAACATTTACAAGTTTTTCTTTTATTAATTTATACATTCTTTTACCCTTTTTAAATATTTTTTTTTTACTTTTTGTTTATTATCTTTGTACTTTAAAAAAATTTTCCTTCTAAAACTTTCTACTATTATGTCTACACAGTTGCTTATGTTGACTAAAACGTTTCGTATGCTTTCTATTTTTATTGTGGCTAAAATAGCTAGGATAATCACATCCTAAAATAAGTACTTAATACATGTCTACGCACATTTTCCTTAATTGTAATTTTAATTGATGTCTATATTTTTCGTCTTCACAATATTTTCTAATACTTCCTTTCACATGTTTAATTACTAGTAGTAATGTTGCATAATAATGAATCCCTTCAGTTCTCTTAACTCTAAACCAATTAATTAAATAAGTATGCAACCTTTCTCCTATTTTTCTTGATAATTTAACTACAAATTTCAATAATAAATATTCATCAAACAGTGTTCCTATATCACTCCAGTATTTATAAAAATAATTTGCATATTCATCAAAGTATCTTAAATCACAAATTTTTAATTATTCTAAATTTCTAATTTCCTTAATTTGTTCAATTACATCATCTTTTTCATCTACTCCTAATATTAATTTACTTATAAATCTATAAAACCAATAACTGTAATGTTTGTATCAAAATTATCTAATTCTTTTTTTTTTCTTCATCTATTTTCTTTGTTCTAAATATATTTGTTTTTCTTTAGTTTCTAATGTATTTTCTAAATATATTAATTTATATTTGAGTCTACTATTATTGCTAACGCATCCATTGACTAAATTACCTTCCCATTGGTTAAATATTTGTTGTCATTCTCCTGGCCTATGTCCTTCTAATTCAAATACTAATATGTCTTTAGCTTATAGTCTTGTTTTCCAACTATCTAGTTTTGTCTTAGCTTTAATTACTATTTCTGCTTCTATGTATTTTTCATTAGTTTCTTGAATTCTTCGTTTATTTAAATAATTTTCAACATTAGATGGTTCGATTATTGGTTCTAATATTGGTCCATTACTACTTTCACCTATTTCTAATTTTCTATCTTCTTCTTCTACTACTACTTCATTTTCCTATTCTAAATAATAAATTTCATCAATTTCTAAATTTTTAATGTTTAAATTTTTTTTATAAGTTCGATTTAAGGATAATGCTTGTTCATTGGTATAAATTACTTTTTATTTATTTAATTCCATACTTGTTTGCTTTAATATTTATGTTTCTAATTTCACATGTTTGATTGAATATTATTAAATATTTTCACTAATTCTGTTATGCATTGTTGATTATTAGGATTAATATTGACCACATCTATGCTTGGATCTATGAAATTTAAATATTTTTATCTTTGATTCTATGTCTTTGATTAATTATCTACACAAAGTGCTTAGAAAAAATTTTGACTCTTTGTTATTCAATATTGTTTATATGAGATGTTTAGTTATCATACTTGTTTGGGTAATATCGGGCAGGTCCTCTCGAGGCCCTTTCAGCTCGAGCAGAGGACCGACCACGGGCATAAAGACGACCTCATTAGACGTCAAAGCTAGTCAAGGTCGAGGAAGTCAAAGCCATCCGAGCTCCGAGCTCTCCTACCTGCTCGAGGTCGTCCACCCCGGTCAAAGCCGGTCAAGGTTGAGAACCGAGCACTTCTTTCCTGTTCCCAGAAGGTGAGTCCCCGAGCACAACTGGGTTGCGCCGGTCATGGGACGAATGGAATGTAAGACCCGACCCAGGGCAGCCCGACCCATTTTCTCAGGATCCTGGCACGCCTTTTAATGTCTGACCAGGGTCCCACATAGTATGGTGGTGGTACTATTACCGATGGCCGGCACATGCCCCCACAGTGTCATCATTCCTAGCGCACATGCCCGACATGGTGATCTAGCCACGTGAACCAGGTTAAAGAAGACAGTCGCGCATTCCCATGGAATATTACACCAATCCCGGCTGTCAGAGGGACCCAGACACCACTGATGGGGGAATGGATGCTCTTGGAGAGAAAGAGCGGGAAAAATGGAGTATAAAAGGAAAGAGACGGGTACGTTACAAGGGTTGGAAATTCTGATTCACGAAAGGTTGAAAAAATTCATTCACAGGTTCTTTCTATTCTTATTTTTTCTCTGATCTGGATTCTCTGAAACACCATATTCATTCAAAAAGGGAGGGCGAAAAATATCCCTTTCATCTTTCCGGTCTCCTTCACTGAGGGAGATATCAAAAAGAACAACCCGATTACTGACTTGAGCGTCGGAGGGTTTTCGCAGGAACTCGCCCAGCTACCCCTGACCCTATTTTTTGTGAGTACAGGTTCGGGAGATCTCTGTTCTGGAAAAGATAGCAGAGTAGGACGAAAGAGACAATCCTCCTCGAGCTCGAGCTTATCGCGAGCAGAAGGTTCGAGGCACTGTTGAAGGCACGCGGGAAAAACTGCATCAACATTTTTTTGGCGCCGTCTGTGGGAATCGGCACAAAAAGCCTGATTTCCTAATACATTCAAGACACAACGCAACGATGAGGGGAAACATCAGAAGAGGAGTAAGTCAAGAAGAATCAGTAACTTTGAGAGAAGTGGCCAATGAGGTCCAGAATAGGGAGATCCAGGAAAGAATGGATCGGATGGAGAAACGGATGGAGACTCTGACCTCCCTATTGCAAGAACTCAGGGAGGGACAGAGAAAGGCATGTAATGATGTCCCGGAGTCCAGCCGTGGGAATGCTCCTGTTCGGGAAAATGTAGGAGATGAAGCCCAAAGACCTAGGGCACCGAATGTTGCAGTGAGGGAAGAAACAAACATGGAGGAAAGGGGGTCGCGTCAGCACTTACAGGACACAGCCCCGACCTCTCGCGTGGAAGAATTGGAGGGAGAGGTGCCAGGTTGGCACAAGTTGTTGAAGACCTCCGGGGGAACGGAAAGAGCCCAAGCTGGCGAATAATGCTGGATAACGAATCTCCACTCTCGACAGAGATCATGAGTGTCACGATCCCACGCGACTTCTGCTTCCCAGATCTGAAGTTCTCAGGGAAAAGTGATCCATTAGTGCACATAGAACGGTTCAACGACATGACGGGGGTGCAAGGATTGTCAGCAGCTCAGAGGTGCCGGGCCTTCCCACTCACCCTGGAAGGAAGAGCGAGGGAATGGTACCGCAGACTCCCATGGGGAAGCATCTTGAGCTTTGAGCATATCTGCAGGGAGTTCGCAGAGCAATTCCGGGGCGCAGTAACCCCTGAGGATGACATGATGGAGCTGTCAGAAGTGAGGCAGAAAGAAGGGGAATCCCTCCGAGAGTTTGTTAGAAGATACCATAGATTGGTCCTAGACCTTGGTGCGTTCAACTATCCCCAAGCTCTGAGAGGATTAAAGGATGGGATCCGGATGGGGAGACCATGGTATAATCTGTGGAGTCCTTCGATCCGTTCGTATTCGGACGCATATGAGCAGGTGAAACTGGATATGGTAATTGAAGAAGAAAAAGCTGCCAAACTGAGGAATGAGCAGGTCAATGGACCAAGGAGGAAGGAGAAAAGGGATCCTGAAGGAGAAAGGGGGTCCTGCCCGAGGGACACAAGCTCCAAAGGCAGCAAGGGACCGGGTTGCCTTGTACAACCCTTATCAGAGAGCTCCCCCACCGCGGATAGTCCCCCTGCCACCTCGCAGGTCTCCAGGCATGGGAATCATCTAGCTGGCAGTAACCATGGGCTCGAGGCCTTTCGAGAAGAACATGATGCTGGATTTCGTGGTAGTAGATGAAACTAGCCCATACCAGGCAATTCTAGGGAGGCCATTTATGAGGATCAGCCAGTGCGTGCTATCTACCCATTACTTGGCCCTAAAGTATCGAGTAAATGGGGTCGTAGGAGTTGTAAAAGGCAGCCAAAGGGTGGCGAGGAGCTACTACGCTGTAGCTGCCAAAGAAACTATGCAGATAACCTCGCTGGACACGAGGGGAGACTCGAGGAACGGAAGACAAGAGCCGGCTGAGAAGTTGGAGGAGGTCGAGGTGAGAGCAGTAGACCCCCAGAAGAAAGTCCGAATCTGCTCGGGCCTTAGCGAGCCGTTGAAGGAAAAGTTGGTGGAATGTCTGCGAGCACAGGCAAATGTGTTCGCATGGACGCACGAGGATATGCCTGGGATCGACCCAGAAGTGGCGTGTCACTGGCTGGCAGTACGGAGAGATGCTAAGCCAGTGAGGCAGAAGAGGAGATGCGTCAACCAGGAGAGATACGAAGCCATCAACTGCGAGGTTGAAAAGCTGCTGAAAGCGGGATTCATACGAGAGGTATCCTACCCCGAATGGATCTCGAATGTGGTGCTGGTGAAGAAGGCAAGTGGGAAATGGAGAATGTGTGTTGACTTCACAGATGTGAACAAGGACTGCCCAAAAGATAGCTTTCCACTACCGAAGATAGACCAACTGGTGGATTCTACGGCAGGGCACGGGCTGCTTAGTTTCATGGATGCATTCTCAGGATATAACCAAATTCCCATGCACCAATCAGACGAGGAGTGTACAACCTTCATCACCAATCAGGGGCTGTATTGCTACAATGTCATGCCTTTCGGCCTAAAGAATGCAAGGGCGACGTATCAGAGGCTAGTGAACAAGGTCTTCAAGCCATTGATCGATCGGACTATAGAGGTATATGTAGATGACATGATCACCAAGTTTAAAGACGCAGAGGGGCATGTAAGGCATCTAGAGGAGACCTTCGCACTCTTAAGAAAGTACCGGATGAAGTTAAACCCAGAGAAATGTGCCTTTGGAGTGAGTTCGGGAAAACTCTTAGGATTCATGGTGAGTCACAAGGGGATCGAGGCCAATCCGGAGAAGATAAGAGCAGTGGTGGAAATGAGGTCCCCGCGCAGCCTCAAGGAGATACAGAGTCTGACCGGAAAACTAGCATCCCTCAACAGATTCGTATCTCAAGCCACGGATAAATGCCGAGTCTTCTTCCAGGAAATGAAGAACGGCAGGAAGACAAAGTGGACGCCCGAATGGGCAACGAGCTCGGCCTCGGTAAGTGGAGGAGTCAGTGCACAGCACTGCTTATTACACGAGCAGAGTGTTGCTAGAAGCAGAGACCCGGTATCCACTAACGGAGAAGTGGGCACTGCCTCGGTCACAGAGCACCGAAAGTCGAGGCCTTATTTTTAGGCACATTCAGTGGTGGTTCTAACAAACCAACCACTCAGGCAAACTCTGTGCAAGCCTGAAACTTCTCAAAGGCTGGTAAAATGGTCAGTGGAGTTGAGCGAGTTCGACATTAATTGCCAGCCCCGAACGACCATAAAAGCACGTCTTTAGTCGACTGGTCAGTGCACGAGTGACGAGAGCGAGCCCACAGCTCCAGCCTCGACAACACCGGATAGTCACAGAGATGGATCCCGTGGAAGTCGGGAGCAGGAGCAAGAGTTGTGCTCCTAAGTCCGGCGAGGCGAGATGCAATACTGCTGTGAAGTTAGAGTTCAAGCCACCAATAATCGGCCGAGTACGGTCGTAATAACAGGATTGAAGCTCACCTCAGTAGTAAAAGCAGAAGAGGAAAAGATTCGAACAGACTCGCAGTTGGTAACGAATCACCTCGACGAGAGCTTCTAGGAAAAGGGGGAGAAGATGGACGCCTACCTTCAGAAGATAAGGCAGCTAATGGGGAATTTCCGAGCTGTCGAGGTGGAGTAGATCCCAAGGGGGAAGAATTTTCGAGCAGATATGATAGCTCGCATGGCAGCCACATCGGACCCAAGTTTCCAAAGTCTATCCCTTTGGAAATGAAGACCTGCTCGAGCATCGAGCAGGAGGACGAGGTGATGAGCCTATCGACGAGCATCACCTGGATGGAGCCGATCATTTCTTACCTCAAGGAAGGGACAGTGCCGGTCGATAAGAAGCAGGCAAGGAAGTTGAGGTGCAAAGCAGCCAGATACACTCTCATCGATGGAGTCTTATATAGACGAGGGTACACTCTCCCCTTGCTGCGGTGTTTAGACCAAGAGGAGGCCGATTATGTCCTCCGAGAGATACACGAGGGAATCTGTGGAAATCATTCTGGCGCGAGGTCCTTGGCTTTCAAGGCCTTGAGGCAAGGATATTTTTGGCCTCGCATGCATCAAGATGCTCAGGAGAAGACAAGAAGCTGCAAGAGTTGCCAGAGCTTTGCCAACTACCTAACTCAGCCTCCGGAGAACCTTACGGTGATGAATTCGCCATGGCCGTTTGCTCAATGGGGAATTGATTTGATCGGGCCATTGCCGAAGGGGAAAGCATCCGCCACCCATGCCATAGTGGCGATTGATTATTTCACCAAATGGGTCGAAGTGGGAGCCTTAAGCAGCATCACGGAAGGTAAAACCACTGACTTTATTTGGAAGAATGTAATTTGCAGATATGGGATTCCTCATGCGTTAGTCACCGATAATGGGAGGCAGTTTGATAATGGCAAGTTCAGAGACTTCTGTCAGAATCTAGGGATAGAGCTGAAGTTTTGCTCTCCCTCACACCCGCAGGCCAATGGGCAAGTAGAGGCTGCGAATAAAACTATAAAATGTCTCCTGAAGACAAGACTGGGCGAGCGAAAAGGAGCCTGGGTAGACGAGCTGCCTGGTGTCTTGTGGGCTGACAGAACCACACACAAAACGGCCACTGGAGAGACCCCATTCTCCTTGGCGTTTGGGCACGAAGCAGTGGTTCTCGCTGAGATAGGAATGGGGACATACCGGACAGAGCACTTCAACGAGGAGCAAAACAACGAGCAGATGTGCGCAGTCCGGACTCACTGGAAGAAAAGAGGAAAGGGTAGCTGCTAAGATCTCGTAGTATCAACAGAGAGTGGCTCGTTATTACAACCAAAATGTACACATTCGCCAGTTCCAAGTGGGTGATTGGGTGCTGAGGAAGGTCAACCAGAGCACGAAGGACCCAAGGCAAGGTGTACTAGGGCCAAACTGGGAAGGTCCTTATCGAGTCACTCAATTAGCAGGACCAGGAGCATACCGGCTAGCTCATCCAGACGGACGAGAGGTCAAGAGGCCGTGGAACGCACGACTCCTGATGAAATATTTCCAGTAAGTCTCCTTGTATTATGCAGTGTTAATGTAAGATTCCTACCCAAAATGGGATGTATAATGGTGTAAATGTATATGAGAATAAGAAAAGCATTCATAATGTAAGTTCAAAATGAAGACCAGAAGCGCAAGAACAAGCTTGGGTCAAATGCAGGCCCGAGCAGAAGCTCAAGAAAACGAGAAGGCCAGAAGTCCCAAAGCCTAAGTCTTAGGCGGGACGGTTCCTAGGGTGGGTCAATTGCAGGCCCGAGCAGAAGCTCAAGAAGAACGCTACGGCCAGAAGTCCCAAAGCCTAAGTCTTAGGCGGGACGGTGCCTAGCGTGGGTCAATTGCAGGCCCGAGCAGAAGCTCAAGAAGAACGCTACGGCCAGAAGTCCCAAAGCCTAAGTCTTAGGCGGGACGGTGCCTAGCGTGGGTCAATTGCAGGCCCGAGCAGAAGCTCAAGAAGAACGCTACGGTCAGAAGTCCCAAAGCCTAATTCTTAGGCGGGACGGTGCCTAGCGAGGGTCAATTGCAGGCCCGAGCAGAAGCTCAAGAAGACCTCCTTGACCAGAAGTCCCAAATCCTAAGTCTTAGGGGGGACGGTGCCTAGCGTGGGTCAATTGCAGGCCCAAGCATAAGCTTAAGAAGAACGCTACGGCTAGAAGTCCCAAAGCCTAAGTCTTAGGCGGGACGGTGCCTAGCGTGGGTCAATTGCAGGCCCAAGCAGAAGCTCAAGAAGAACGCTACGGCCAGAAGTCCCAAAGCCTAAGTCTTAGGTGGGACGGTGCCTAGCGAGGGTCAATTGCAGGGCCGAGCAGAAGCTCAAGAAGAACTCCTTGACCAGAAGTCCCAAAGCCTAAGTCTTAGGCGGGATGGTGCCACGCTTGGGTCAATTGCAGGCCCGAGCAGGAGTATCACGAGAAGAAGCTTGGGTCAATTGCAGGCCCGAGCAGAAGATCAAGAAGAGCTCCTTGGCGAGAAGTCCCAAAGCCTAAGTCTTAGACGGGACGGTGCCAAGCTTGGGTCAATTGCAGGCCCGAGCAGGAGTATCACAAGAAGAACTCCTTGGCCAGAATTCCCAAAGCCTAAGTATTAGGTGGGACGGTGCCAAGCTTGGGTCGATTACAGGCCCGAGCAGGAGCAATACCAGAAGAAGCTTGGGTCAATTGCAGGCCCGAGCAGAAGCAGTTCACGAAGAACACAAAGGCCAGAAGTTCCAATTGCCTGAGTGGTTGGTTTGTTAGAACCACCACTGAATGTGCTTGAAAATAAGGCCTCAGCTTTCGGGCTGCTGTGACCAGGGCTAGTGCCCACTTCTCCATTAGTGGATACCGGGTCTCTGCTTCTGGCAACACTCTGCTCGTGTAATAAACAGGGTACTGTACCCCTGACTCCTCCCTTACCAGAACTGAACTCGTTGCCCATTCGGGCGCCCACTTTGTCTTCCTGCCCTTCTTCATTTCCTGGAAGAAGACTCGGCATTTATCTGTGGCTCAAGATATGAATCTGTTGAGGGACGCCAGTTTGCCGGTCAAACTCTGTATCTCTTTGAGGCTGCGCAGGGACCTCATTTCCACCACTGCTCTTATATTCTCCGGATTGGCCTCGATCCCCCTGTGACTCACCATGAATCCTAAGAATTTTCCCGAACTCACTCCAAAGGCACATTTCTCTGGGTTTAGCTTCATCCGGTACTTTCTTAAGAGTGCGAAGGTCTCCTCTAGATGCCTTACATGCCCCTCCGCGTCTTTAGACTTGGTGATCATGTCATCTACATATACCTCCATAGTCCGATCGATCAATGGCTTGAAGACCTTGTTCACTAGCCTCTGATACGTCGCCCTTGCATTCTTTAGGCCGAAAGGCATGACATTGTAGCAATACAGCCCCTGATTGGTGATGAAGGTTGTACACTCCTCGTCTGATTGGTGCATGGGAATTTGGTTATATCCTGAGAATGCATCCATGAAACTAAGCAGCCAGTGCCCTGCCGTGGAATCCACCAGTTGGTCTATCTTCGGTAGTGGAAAGCTATCTTTTGGGCAGTCCTTGTTCACATCTGTGAAGTCAACACACATTCTCCATTTCCCACTTGCCTTCTTCACCAGCACCACATTCGAGATCCATTCGGGGTAGGATACCTCTCGTATGAATCCCGCTTTCAGCAGCTTTTCAACCTCGCAGTTGATGGCTTCGTATCTCTCCTGGTTGACGCATCTCCTCTTCTGCCTCACTGGCTTAGCATCTCTCCGTACTGCCAGCCAGTGACACGCCACTTCTGGGTCGATCCCAGGCATATCCTCGTGCGTCCATGCGAACACATTTGCCTGTGCTCGCAGACATTCCACCAACTTTTCCTTCAACGGCTCGCTAAGGCCCGAGCAGATTCGGACTTTCTTCTGGGGGTCTACTGCTCTCACCTCGACCTCCTCCAACTTCTCAGCCGGCTCTTGTCTTCCGTTCCTCGAGTCTCCCCTCGTGTCCAGCGAGGTTATCTGCATAGTTTCTTTAGCAGCTACAGCGTAGTAGCTCCTCGCCACCCTTTGGCTGCCTTTTACAACTCCTACGACCCCATTTACTCGATACTTTAGGGCCAAGTAATGGGTAGATAGCACGCACTGGCTGATCCTCATAAATGGCCTCCCTAGAATTGCTTGGTATGGGTTGGTTTCATCTACTACCATGAAATCCAGCATCATGTTATTCTCGAAAGGCCTCGAGCCCATGGTTACTGCCAGCTTGATGATTCCCAGAGGTATTAGCTTTCCTCCCCCGAATCCTTTCAAGGAAGTGCTCGTCTGCTCGAGGCTCGCGCCTGTTATTCCTAAATCCTCGTGTGTGGACTTGAAGAGAATATCCACCGAGCTCCCTAAGTCAACCAGTATTCGATCAACTTCCTTGTTTGCTACATTGGCTTTTACCACCAGGGCATCCTCGTGGGGGTGCAGCACCCCCTCCTCGTCTTCATCCGTCCACATGATTGGCACCTGCCGAACCTTGGCCTTCTTGGCTGCGGCGTATCTGCAGTAGTTTTTTCGAGCCCTATTGGAACTTCCTGCCATCGTGGGTCCTCATGAGATTACCCTCGTGGACGGTGGTTCCGTGTCTATTTCGTAAGCCCGGTCACCTTCCTCAGACTGCTGCTCAACCACCGTATGCTCTCCTTCTACAAACTCAGCAGCCCTCGCTCCTCAGCCACTTGAAGTATCTCTTCAAGAGATACCTTCAGCCTCGTATACTGTTCATAAGCAGGGCTCTATTCCACCACGTGTATCGCCCTATCCCTTGGGAAACTTCTCGGTGGGGGTGGCAATGAACGATCAGTCCTGTTGTGGCCATCATGACGCCTGTACTCTCTGTGATCCCGGCCCGGAGACCCGCGAGGTGGCAGGGGACTATCCGTGCTGGGGAGCTCTCCGATAAGGGTTGTACAGGCAACCCGGTCCCTCGTCGCCTTTGAGCTTGTGTCCTCGGCAGACCCCTTTCTCCTTCCTCCTCGCTCCATTGACCTGCTCATTCCTCGGTTTGGCGACTTTTTCTTCTTCGATTACCATATCCAGTTTCACCTGCTCATACGCGTCCGAATACGAACGGATCGAAGGACTCTGCAGATTATACCATGGTCTCCCCATCCGGATCCCATCCTTTAATCCTCTCAGAGCTTGGGGATGGTTGAACGCACTAAGGTCTAGGACCGATCTATGGTATCTTCTGACAAACTCCCGAGGATTCCCCTCTTCCGCCTCACTCGACGACTCCATCATGTCATCCTCGGGGTTACTCGCACCCTGAATTGCTCTCGAACTCCCCGCACATCCGCTCAAAACTCAAGATGCTTTCCCGTGGGAGTCTGCAGGTACCATTCCTTCGCTCTTCCTTCCAGGTGAGTGGGAAGGCCCGGCACCTCCGAGCTGCCGACAATCCTTGCACTCCGTCATGTCGTTGAACCGCTCTATGTGCACTAATGGATCACTTTTCCCGAGAAGTTCGAGATCCGGAAGCGAAAGTCGCGTGGGATCATGACACTCATGATCTCCAGCCGAGAGTGGAGATTCGATTATCCAAAGATTATTCGCCACTTGGGCTCTTTCCGCTCCCGAGGTCTTCCACAACTCAGTGCCAACCTGCGCACCTCTCCTCCAACTCTTCCACGCGGAGGTCGGGTCAGTGTCCTGTAAGTGCCGACGCGACCCCTTCCTCCATGTTTGTTTCTTCCCTCATCGCAACATTCGGTGCCCTAGGTCTTGGGCTTCATCTCCTACATTTTCCCGAACAGAGCATTCCCATGGCTGGACTCCGGGACATCATTACATGCCTTTCTCTGTCCCTCCATGAGTTCTTGCAATAGGGAGGTCAGAGTCTCCATCTGTTTCTCCATCCGATCCATTCTTTCCTAGATCTCCCTATTCTGGGCCTCATTGGCCACTTCTCTCAAAGTTATCGATTCTTCCGGACTTACTCCTCTTCCACTGCTTCCCTCATCGCTGCGTTGTGTCTTGAATGTATTAGAAATCGAGCTTTTATGCCGATTCCTACAGCATCGCACCGAAAAATGTTGATGCGATTTTCCGCGTGCTTCAACAGTGCTCGAACCTTCCGCTCGAGCTCGAGCGAGATTGTCTCTTTCGTCCTACTCACTGTCTTTTCCGAACGTAGATCTTCCGAACTCGTACTTACAGAAAATAGGGTTAGGGGTAGCCGGGGCGTGTTCCGGCGAAAACCCTCCGACGCTCAAGTCAGTAATCGGGTTGTTCTTTTTGATATCTCCCTCAGTGAAGGAGAACGGAAAGATGAAAGGGATATTTTTTGCCCTCCCTTTTTGAATTAATATGGTGTTTCAGAGAATCCAGATCAGAGAAAAAATAAGAATAGGAAGAACCTGTGAATAAATTTTTTCAACCCTTCGTGAATCAGAATTTCCAACCCTTGTAACGTACCTGTCTCTTTCCTTTTATACTCCATTTTTCCCGCTCTTTCTCTCCAAGAGCATCCATTCCCGCGTCAGTAGTGTCCGGGTCCCTCCGACAGTCGGATTGGTGTAATATTCCATGGGGATGCGTGATCGTCTTCTTTAACCCGGTTCACGTGGCCAGATCACCATGTCGGGCATGTGCGCTAGGAATGATGACACCGTGGGGGCATGTGCCGACCATCGGCAATAGTACCACCATCATACTATGTGGGACCCTGGTCAGACATTAAAAGGCATGCCAGTATCCTGAGAAAATAGGTCGGGCTGCCCTGGGGTGGGTCTTACATTCCATTCGTCCCATGACTGGAGCAACCCAGCTAGTGCTTCGGGACTCACCTTCGCGAAAGCGAGAAAGGAGTGCTCTGGTCCTCGACCTGACCAGCCTTTGACCGAGGTGGACGACCTTGAGCAGGCAGGAGAGCTCGGAGCTCGGATGGCTCTGACTTCCTCGACCTTGACTAGCTTTGACGTCTAATGAGGTCGTCTTTATGCCCGTGGTCGGTCTTTTGCTCGAGCTGGAAGGGCCTCGAGAAGACCTGCCCGATATTACCCAAACACCAGCCGTATTATAAGTATCCCTAAGTCTATCCAAATCCAACTGGGTGGTCTCACATCTCATATGATTTATGGGGTATTCCCCACGCTCGGACCTTTGACTGGCCCTTGCCCTTTGATGCTGGCTGGGTCTCACCATGGATAATTCCTCTCTGAGTAAAATCCTCACGGGATTATACTAAGGGGTCAGTGCCTCACTAGAAGAGGACTGAATCCTCCCGCGACATCCTACGAGCCCGATGGGATTTGACATTTTTCTTTTTCCTAAGGAAATAAACTAACGGAGTTCAAAGAGGGAAAAAGCAGAGTGGCGGCAGGAAATGGAAGAGTGGCTTGTACATGAATGCGAAAGGAAGTATGGTTGGCAGAAATCACCTTGACGAAAGAAGAAGACCGATGAACCATGGAGAGCAGATTAATTTTGAGTTTAAATAAAAAGTGAGCAAATAGAGAACAATGAAGAAGTTAGAGGTTTATAAAGAGGAGGACGCTGCCTCTTTGATCAGGCGGCTACGCTTCGAGGGACACGACCTTTTAGGTAACGTCCCTTCAAATTTTAGACGCACGGTCGGATCAACCCACGTGTCCCACCTTAAATGCGAAATGATTGAAGTGGGAGACAACTGGGAAACGTGGGGAAGCGTAAAAGGCCGCGAATTCGGCCCATCTTTAATGAGTTTCCAGTCTTATCTCGTTTCACTCAAAAGACTAGAAACTGGGGGACTGGTGTTTGGGTAATATCGGGCAGGTCTTCTCGAGGCCCTTCCAGCTCGAGCAGAGGACCGACCACGGGCATAAAGACGACCTCATTAGACGTCAAAGCTAGTCAAGGTCGAGGAAGTCAGAGCCATTCGAGCTCCAAGCTCTCCTGCCTGCTCGAGGTCGTCCACCCCGGTCAAAGCTGGTCAAGGTCAAGAACCGAGCACTCCTTTCCTGCTCGCAGAAGGTGAATCCCCGAGCACAACTGGGTTGCGCCAGTCATGGGACGAATGGAATGTAAGACCCGGCCCAGTGCAGCCCGACCCATTTTCTCAGGATCTTGGCACGCCTTTTAATGTCTGACTAGGGTCCCACATAGTATGGTGGTGGTACTATTGCCGATGGCCGGCACATGCCCCCACGGTGTCATCATTCCTAGCGTACATGCCCGACATGGTGATCTGGCCACGTGAACCGGGTTAAAGAAGACAGTCGCGCATCCCCATGGAATATTACACTAATCCCAGCTGTCAGAGGGACCCAGACACCACTGACGCGGGAATGGATACTCTTGGAGAGAAAGAGCGGGAAAAATGGAGTATAAAAGGAAAGAGACGGGTACGTTACAAGGGTTGGAAATTCTGATTCACGAAGGGTTGAAAAAATTCATTCACAAGTTCTTCCTATTCTTATTTTTTCTCTGATCTGGATTCTCTGAAACACCATATTCATTCAAAAAGGGAGGGCAAAAAATATCCCTTTCATCTTTCCGGTCTCCTTCACTGAGGGAGATATCAAAAAGAATAACCCGATTACTGACTTGAGCGTCGGAGGGTTTTCGCCGGAATACGCCCGGCTACCCTTGACCCTATTTTCTGTGAGTACAAGTTCGGGAGATCTCTGTTCTGGAAAAGACAGCGGAGTAGGACGAAAGAGACAATCCAGCTCGAGCTTATCGCAAGCAGAAGGTTCGAGGCACTGTTGAAAGCACGCGGGAAAAACTGCATCAACAATACTATTAAGATAAAAAAGAATATAAATAAGATTAATTTTAATTGGTTTTAATTGTTATATTCATGCTAGAGATAGATTGATTTCAAGTTGTCACTCTAAAATTGAGATATAATTGGTACTTAGATACTTGTTAAGTTGAGCTATGATAGTTTTTGAAATATTAGTAGTCTCAATCTCTTAAATTTTTATGTACTTGATGGATTTTGAAACCCTAGTAGCCTCAATATATTGAATTTTTGTGTTAATTTACTCTCTTTAATTTTAATTGCATCTTTAATTTCAATATTTTCAAACAAAATATTTTCTTTTCTAACTAAGGTACGGTTTTAATTAACTTATATTAGATTTAGCTTTCCTAAAATTAGCAATCCCTATAGGTTCGATCTTATTATTCCTAATCTATACTCCAATAAACTTGTGTGCATACAAGAATACATTAAAATTTACACAACATAGATATTATAAAATTTTATTATAAATTCATTCTCATAAATTAAACAATATGTTACCTTTATGTACTCTTCCCATCTTTCATCTAGCTAGTCAAATATTTGAGTCACAAGATTATAACCATGTCATTAGCTTAATCCATTTCGAATATTTTTTTTTTCATATAGTCCTAACTATTTTTAATTTATTTTTATTTTAACCTTCTTCCATATGTCTTAAAATTTCTTCTCCAATTCAAGCCCAAACACTCGGCTTTAAAATTATAAGAACGAGGAAATGATTTTATGACTATGAAGAAGGTAAATATGATTACTAAAACTCAATGAGAGATTGCATATATTTTTTAAAATTATAAAAAAAATGTGAAAAACTATATTATTAGCTGCTCTGGTATCTGGTTAGTTTTATATCTCTCTTCCAGAAATTATTTTTGTATGAGTACTAATATTTAAATAAAAAATTATTCAAAATGCTCACGGAAATAATGTATTATCTCAGACGAATTTAAATATTTAATTTCCAACGCTTTAATCTCGGGTGAGTTTGTACACTTTTTTCCGTCTGCTTTTCATTAAAGTTTATCATTTTTGTTTTCTAAGTATTCCACTTAACTTTTCTTCCTTTACATGGACTCTTAAAGATGAACATGGCAGTAGACTAGTAGTGGCATTAATTTAATGCGTGGTGTTAAATTTCATGAAAAAGCCATGTTGTGATGCTTTCCGTATCATAATGTGTATATGTCAATTGATTGATTACCTTTTAAAACGAAAAAGGTGTAATAATTGCATTATTGAAAACTTATAATGACAAAATATGAACAGTGAGTCATATGAGAGCGAACACAATTTATTTTAATTGGTTAAAGATACAATTAATTCAAAAGTAAATTTTCATTTAATCCTATATGTTAAAGTAAGTACCACTATATTTAAAAAAATTATATTTTAAAATATTTTTACTGCTAAGTATGTTCACTCATATCTTTACTTTTTTTTTCTTTTATAATAATACCCTGACAACAATACTCTTGAAGATGTTAATAAAAAAAAATTATAATGTATCAAATTAACATTAAAAATAACATAAAATTTTGTACAAACTCTTATATTATTATTTTGCTTTTAGAATTAATTTGGTAAAATTATTTTTTTAAAAATAATTATTAGTAAGTTTGTTGCAATGATATTAAACATTGCTTTAAATTAACTGATATTAATTTATTAAATTATAAATAATAATTATTAAGATTATTGCACACAAATAAAAAATACTTATCCTTTCACACTGATATTTATTAGTTAATTTGCGAATAAATAATTATTGATTAATTTTATGATTAACTTTTTTATAGGTAAGTTAATTAATATTGAGAATATTGTTGTAAGGGTATTATTATAAAAAGAAAAAGAAAAAATAGGGTAAAAATAAACATATTTAACTATAAGGATGTTTTAATACATTTATTTAAATATAAAGATTAAATGAGTATTTAAATCAAAATATAAAAACCAAAAGAATATTTACCCTTGATTCAACAAGAAAACAAGATTTCAAGAAAAATCCTCCAACAAAACAATAGTTAAAAAAGCATAGATGCAAGGCTTGTATGGCCAACCAATTGGCCATTTAATTGAATCTAAGTAATCTTGATTTAGTTTTTATTTGGTATAAAAAAAGAGATAAAGTGCTGACAAAGTAATAATAGAAATTATCTATCTTGTTTTTTAATTGAGTAAAATGACCTTAAAAAAGATTTACATGAATTTCAAGTTTTAAATTGGAGTTTTAAGTTTTAAAATAATATTTTAATTAGTTAGGAACAATTAAATAATTGTTTTACCAAACTAAAATCCTAAAGTCTCATAACTAAACAGATTACATACACAAGCCATCACCCTTCTCCAAACCAGTGCCCACTACCCACCGCACCTCTACTCACAAAAATGGCTGCCACTTTGCCGCAATCATGCTAGAAATCACCACGAAGCAGTTGGTAGCTACATCATCCGTACTTACTTCTTAGTAGCTGACGTTGCTGGCCTTCGCTCTAGGCGTTGCTAACTTTCGTGCGCAGCTTCACTCTAAATGTTTCTAGCCCTCGCCCTTGTCTTAGCTCCAATCTCCATCATCACAGTCACAGAGCACAGCCTACAGCCCCGCATGTTTGTGCAGCAACCACCTTCTCAGCAATCAATTCTGCTGCCATCACTCCACCATCATGGCCACTTGAATCAAAAAATTAAAATGCAAGCTACAGGATTGAAACTTTTTATATATATTCATTAAGGCTCTATGCCCTTTCATTGTACAAGAGTTGATAATGATAAAGCAAAAAAGAGATAAAACTAAGAGATAAATCTAAGTTATTATTATGGATAATAACAACGTAAGGATAAATAGCACTCAAGTGATATTGTTTGGATAATGCCGTGCAGACCCCCTCGAGGACAATCTCGCTCGACCAGCAGACCTAATCGCTAGCACGAGGACACCCCAATTCGGTGTAAAGGCTGGTCGAGGTAAGTGCTCCAAGGCTGTCAGATCTTGAACTCCACATTCTGCTCGGGTATAAGAGACCCTCAACCACCGAGCTGGATCTGGTCGCGTTACGGGAAGCGCCATGAGAAGAGGGAGACCAAAAGCTCAGGCAAAGCTGACCTGAGCATGGCGGTCCCTTATCCCAATAACTTATCATAACGATCGATGAACTAACAGGCGCCCTACACCGTAGGGTTCCATCACTGTTACCGATGGCCGACGCACGTCTTTACAATGTCATCATTTCACACATGCGTACACGGCACCATCATTGGGTCATGGGAACCCATATCCGCCTGACATCCCACGTCCCCAAGGCGTGCCGCAGCAACCCTAGCTGTCAGAAGGGCCCAGGCGTAATTAATGTGGAGGGTGGCTGTCCAAGCAAACAAGGGCGGGAAAACGGGAGGATAAATACCAACTGAAGGACAAGATAAAGGGACTTTTGACTTTTGGGACTTTTTCTTCTTCCTTACCATATTTTCCTTCCTCAAACCTAGAACACTTCAATTCCAACAAAACTGCCAAAAGCTTAGAGTTTCTCTATCACTTTTCCCCCTCAAATGCCTTATCTTTCCGGTCTCTCAAGCTAAGAGGGATACTAAAAGAATCAATACGATTACTGACTTGAGCGTCGGAGGGTTTTCGCCGAAAAAACAACCCGGGGACCCCTGACATTCTTTTGTGGACGCAGGTCAGAGTTCATCACCGTTGCAATAAGAGGAAAAAGACAAGAACCAGCTAGGAAACCCTGCTCGAGTAACGAGCGAGCAGAAGTCTACAGCATAATCCAGGAAGAGCAGAAAATTGCATCAACATTTTTGCACCGTCTATGGGGATCAGTTCAAAAAGCCCCCAAAGATGACATGATGGAACTGACAAGGATAAAGCAGAAGGAAGAGGAGTCCCTCCGAGAATTTGTTAAGAGATTCCACCAGGCGGTCTTGGATCTCGGGGCGTTCGATCACCCCCAGGCACTGCGGAGACTGAAGGAAGGGTGAAGATGGGAAGACCCTGGTACAACTTACGGGACCCCTCGATCTGCGCGTACTCTGACACATACGAGCAGATGAAGATGGACATAGTCATCGAGGAGGAAAAAGCAGCGAAGCTAAATAACAAGCAGAATAGTGGGGCAAAGCGGAAAGACAAAGGGGGGCCAACTCGTGGCATGTGTGCTCTAAAAGGAGGGAGGGACTGGGTTGCTCCCTATAACCTCTACCAGAGTATTCCCCAGCCGCGAGTGGCTCCCCTTCCACTTCGAAGGTCCCCTGACTGGGACCGTAGAGAATATCGGCACCACAACGGCAACCCGCCCCACAACTTCCGCGCGAATCAGCCCATGCAAAGCCACAACAGAGCCGACCGCCCAATGCCTCCATATTTGGGAAACTTTCCCAGGGATAGGGCAGTGCAAATAGTTGACCAGAGCCCCGCCAACAGACAATACACCCCGCTGAAGGTGTCACTTGAAGAGATATATCAGGTTGTAGAGGAGCGAGGGCTGTTATGTTCCCAACGCCGATGTCTATGCTAACAAACAGAAAAAACAGAAGCCGGTTCTGCCGATTCTATGGCAATCATGGCCATGCGACATCGCAATGCTCTGACTTAAAAAACCTGGTGGAGGACTTAGTTAGAAACCGGTACTTGGACGAATTCATCGAAGGGGGGCACCCGGTAGTCGAGTAGCGACAAGTGGGGGATGGTCCAGTATGTGATATGGACCGCGAGCCGCCTGCTGTAAGGGTGATAGCAGGAGGGCCCATGATGGCTGGAAGTTCAAACAGGGCTAAAAAAAAACTACAGTAGATATGCCTCTGCCAGTCGGGAGGTTCTACTTACTCTGCCCGCCGCTAAAAGAGCTAAGATCCGTCAAGTGCTGATCATGTGGACGGACGAAGATGAAGAAGGAGTCTTGTACCCCCACGAGGATGCCTTGGTGATAAGGGCGGATGTCGCCGACAGAGAGCTCAGTAGGTTGTTGGTGGACTTGGGGAGCTCGGTGTATATTCTCTTTAAGTCCACTCTCGACAATATGGGGATAGTGGATGTGAGGTTTGAGCAGATGAGCACATCACTAAAGGGATTTGGTGGGGGGAGGCTAACCCCCCTGAGGATTGTCAACTTGCCAGTGACTATGGGCTCAAAACCCTTCGAGAAGAACATGATGGTGGATTTTGTGGTTGTGGACGAAGCTAGCCACTATCAGGCAATATTGGGGAGGCCCTTAATAAGGATCAACCAATCGGTGATGTCCACCCACTACTTGGCCCTGAAATATCGCGTGAATGGAGCAGTAGGAGTTGTCAAGGGTGATCAAAGGGTCGCGAGGAGTTGTTACGCCATGGCGTCCAAGGAAGCAATGCAAGTGGCGTCGCTGGATGCGAGGGGTGAATCCAGAAAGGGGAGGCAGGAGCCAGCTGAAGAATTAGAAGAAATTTCAATAGGTCCAGGCAACCAGGAGAAGAGGGTCAAGATTGGCTCTGGAATTAGGAGCAGTTGAGAAAAAGTCTGGTTGAGTGTTTGCGAGCACACTCGGATGTGTTCGCCTGGACACATGAAGACATGCCTGGGATCAACCCGAAGATGGCGTGCCACAGGCTGGCAATAAGAAAGGACGTGAAGCTGGTGAGGCAAAAGAGGAGATGCGTCAACCAGGAGAGGTATGAGGCCATGAATAGCGAGGTGGAGAAGTTGTTGAAGGCGGGATTCATAAGGGTAGGTGGGGATTCATAAGGGAAGTCACCTACCCTAAATGGATCTCGAATGTGGTATTGGTGAAAAAGGGGAGTGGAAAATAGAGAATGCGCGTGGACTTTACAGATTTGAACAAGGCTTGTCCAAAAGATAGCTTCCCATTGCCGAAGATAGACTAGCTGGTGGACACCACAGTAGCACACGGCCTGCTCAGCTTCATGGATGCCTTCTCTGGTTACAACTAAATCCCCACGTATGGGCCGGAGGAGGAGTGCACGGCCTTCATCACCAATCAGTGTTTATTTTGCTATAGGGTCATGCCCTTCGGCCTAAAGAACGCAGGGGCAACTTACCAAAGACTAGTGAACAAGGTTTTCAAGCCGTTGATTGGCTGCACGATGGAAGTATACGTAGACAACATGATCTCCAAATCCAAGGATGCAGAAGAACATGTGAAGCACTTAGAACAGACCTTCACACTCTTGAGGGAATACTAGATAAAGCTTAATCCTGATAAGTGTGCCTTTGGAGTAGGTTCTAGAAAATTCTTGGGTTTCATGGTCAGTAACAGGGGAATTGAGGCCAACCCGGAGAAGATAAGAGCAGTGATAGACATGAAGTCCCCGTGCACTCTCAAGGAAATACAAAGCCTCACGGGAAAGCTGGCATCCCTCAACAGATTTATCTCCCGAGCAACAAACAAATGCCATGTCTTCTTCCATGAAATAAGAAAAGGAAGAAGGACGAAGTGGACACCAGAGTGTGAAGCGGTGTTCCAATATCTGAAGGAATACTTGTTGAAAGCCCCACTACTGTCAATACTATGAGCAGGAGAAGTCCTGTACTTGTATTTGGCAGTGTCGCAATAGACAACGAGCTCGATCTTGGTAAGGGAGGAGTCGGGGGTGCAGCACCCCGTATATTACATGAATAAAGCTTTGTTTGGAGTAGAGACTCGATATCCGCCAACAGAAAGATGGGCACTTGCACTGGTAACAGCGGCCTGGAAACTGAGGCCTTATTTCTAAGCATACACAATAGCAGTCTTAATGAACCAGCTGCTTAGACAGATCCTGAACAAGCCGAAGACTTCTGGCAGGCTAATAAAATTGTTGATAGAGCTCAGTGAGTTTGATATCAGCTACCGGCCTCGAACAACAATCCGACCGCAAGCCCTAGCAGACTTTATGGTCGAATGTACGGAGGCGGACAAACGAGTGGACAACGAGCACCGAGGAGGCTCCCCTGCCCAAGGTAAAGCATGGACGGTTACAGTGGATGGGTCATGTAGGGACCAAGGAGTGGAAGCAGAAGTAGTACTTTTTAGTCCTAAAGAGGTGGAAGTATAATATGCCGTGAAGCTTGAGTTTAAGGCTACCAATAACCAGGCTAAGTACGAGGCCGTAATTGTAGGACTGAAGCTCGCTTTGGTAGTGAAGGCGTAAGAGGTAAAGCTCCGGCCAGACTTTTAGTTGGTGGCAAACCACCTCAATGAAAGCTTTCAAGTGAAAGGCAAGAAGATGGAAGCTTACCTTCGAAAAGTGAAACAGTTAATAGGGAAATTCCAAGTGGTAGAGGTGGAATAGATCGCAAGGGGAGAAAACTTTCGAGCGGATATGATAGCACGAATGGCCGTTGTATCTGACCCCAAAATGCCCAAGTTTATCCCATTGGAGATCAGGACCTGCACGAGTATCGAGCAAGAGGACGAGGTAATGAGCTTATCCTCGAGCAGCAACTGGGTGGATCCAATTATCTCTTATGTCATGGAATGGATACCGCTCGCCAACAAGAGCAGCGAGGAAGTCGAGATGTCAAGCGGTGAGGTACACACTGATTGACCAGGTATTATATAGGCGGAGGTACACCTTGTTGCTGTTACGGTGTTTGGATAAAGAGGAAGCTGACTATGTCCTCAGAGAGATACACGAAGGGATTTGCGGAAACCATTCTGGCGCTAGGTCCCTGGCCTTTAAGATCTTAAGGCAAGGGTACTTCTGGCCTCGGATGCACCAGCACACACAAGAAAAGACCAAGAGCTGTAAGATTGCCAAAGTTTCAGCAACTACATGGCCCAGCTACCCGAGAATCTCACAGCAATGAACTCACCATGGCCATTTACTCAATGGGGAATCGACCTGATCGGGCCACTGCCAAAAGGAAGGGCATCCGCAAGGCATGCCGTGGTCGCGATCGATTATTTCACTAAATGGGTTGAAGTGGAGGCTTTAATCAGTATCACAGAAAGCAAAACCATTGACTTTATTTGGAGAAATGTGATTTGCAGGTACGAGATTCCCCTTGCACTGGTCACAGACAATGGGAGGCAGTTCGACAACAACAAGTTTAGAGACTTCTGTGAAAACATGGAGATAAAACTAAAGTTCTAATCACGATCACACCCACAGGCAAACGGGCAAGTGGAGGCTACGAACAAGACTATAAAGCGCCTCCTGAAGACCAAACTCGGCAAGCAGAAGGTAGTTTAGGTCGACGAGCTGCCTGGTGTGTTATGGGCTTATAGGACCACACACAAGACTGCCATGGGAGAAACACCTTTTTCTTGAGCATTCGGACACGAAGTGGTGATCCTTGCAGAAATAGGGATAGGCACACATCGGACGGAGCACTTCAACGAGGAGCAAAACGACGAGTAGATGTGTGCAAATTTGGACTTGCTAGAAGAAAAAAGGGAAAGGTCCGCAGTAAAGATGACAAAATACCAGTAGAGGGTGGCCCGATACTACAACTAGAACGTATACATTTGCCGATTGCAGGTGAGGTATTGGGTACTTAGAAGAGTAAACCAGAGTACCAAAGACACCAGACAAAGGGGTGTGGGGCCCAAACTGAGAAGGCCCTTATAGGGTCTCTCAAATAGCCGGTCTGGGAGCGTACAAGTTGACCTACCCAGATGGACGATAAGTCAAGAGGCCATGGAATGCACAACATTCAATGAAGTATTTCCAGTAAGTTCCCTTGTATTGCAAGCATTGATATTCAGTTTCTCCCAAAATAGAGATGTGTAAGATCTTGTACATAAATAAAAGTAAGGAAAACACTTCCAATATTAATTTAATATGAGCAAGTTAAAGCTTATAAACACAAATAATGCAAAGGCCGAAAGTCTCAAAGCCTAACTTAAGGCGAGATGGTGCTTTATTCTTTCCCACAATGTCTCTTACAAAGTGCACATCTATCTTTATGTGCTTTATTCTTGAATAATGGACTAGATTTGCTGCAAGAGAGGCTGCACCTGTGTTATCACACCATACAACTGGAATATTTATAACTGAAATATTAAGTTCTTGGAGAACTGACACTATCCAAATCATTTCAGCAATAGTATTGGCTAAGGCTAGATATTCTGATTCTGTTGAGGAACTTACTGCATTTTATTTCTTTGAACTCCAAGATATTAGATTATTTCCAAAGTAAATACAATAACCTCGAATTGAAGTTCTATCATCTACATTACTGGCTTAATCTGTATCAGTGTAACAGGTCAATGCTAGTTTACCTTGTGCCATGTAAATACCTCAAAATCTGTTTGCAAGCTAACCAATCTCACTTCAGCGAACGTTGCATGAATTGGCTGAGTTTATGTACAACAAAAGAGATCTCTGGACGTGTAATGGTGATATATAGTAGGGTTTGGGCAATGCCGAGCAAACCCCCTCGAGGACAATCCAACCAGAGCAGAAGACCTAATCGCTAGCATGAAGACACCCCTACTCGGTGTTAAAGCTAGTCGAGGTAAAGTGTTCCAAGGCTGGTCTGGCCCTGATCTTCCCATCCTGCTCGGCTAAAAGAGACCCTCGACTTCGAGCTAGACCTGATCACGTTACGGGAAGCACCATGAATAGAGGGAAACCAAAGCTCGAGCAGAGCAGACCTAAGCATGTCGACCCTTTCTCCCGAAAATTTATCACGATGATTGATGACTGATAGGCACCCCATGCTGTATGGTTTCGTCACTGTTACTGATGACCGGTGCACGTCTCTACAGTGTCATCATTATACACAGACCTACACGGCATCATCATTTGATCACGGGAACCCATAGCGGCCTGACATTGCACGCCCCCAAGTTGTGCCACAGCAACCCCTAGCTATCTGAAAGACACAGGTGCAATTAATGCAGGGGTTGGAGTCCAAGCAAAGGGGGGCGGGAAAATAGAGGGATAAATATCAGACGAAGGGCAAGGTAAGAGGACTTTTTGATTCCAACTCCAACTTTTCTAACCAGACTCTAATTTTCTCTTTCTTTATTGTTCTTTATTTTTCCCGAACCTTCTCCTTTTTTTGGTCCCTCAGATTAAGAGGGATTCTAAAAGAATCAACCCGATCACTGACTTGATCGTCGGACGATTTTCGATAGAAAAACACCCGGTGACCCCTAACATCGTGTCTGTGGGATCAGTTTAAAAAGCTTGAATTCCCAGCACATTTAAAAAAGTAATGTGACAATGAGAGGAAATATCAGAAGAGGAGTAAACCCTGAAGAATCAGTGACCCTGAGGCCAATGACATTCCTGAATCCAGCCGCTGGAAAGCTCCCACTAGGGTGAATGTAGGAGAAGAGGCCCAGAGGCAGAAGGTAAAGAACGTTGCTGCGAGGGAGGAGACGAACATGGAGGATAAGGAGTCCCGACAACACTTGCAAGACACGGCACCTACTTCCCGTGCCGAGGAGTTGGAAGGGGAGGTGCGCGACTGGCATAGGTCGTTGAGGACCTTTGGGGAAACGAAAAATCCCCAAGTTAGAGGATCATGTTGGATAACGAGTCCCCGCTTTCAGCAGAAATCATGGGCGTCATAATCCCTAGGGATTTCTGTTTCCCCGACTTAAAGTTTTCGGGGAAGAGGGACCTACTGGTGCACATAAAACTTTTTACCGACATGTCCGAAGTGCAGGGCTTGACAGCAGCCAAAGGTGTAAAGCCTTCCCGCTTACTTTGGAAGGGAGAGCAAGGGAATGGTACTGCAAGTTAGCGCAGGGGAGTATTCTAAACTTCAAACAAATGTGTACGGAGTTCGTGAAGCAGTTCAAGGGGGCGGTGACTCCCGAAGACGACATGATGGAGTTGACGACATGATGGAGTTGGTGAAGATAAACCAAAATGAGGGGGAGTCCCTCCGAGAATTCGTCAAGAGGTACCACCGGGTACTATTAGATCTTGGGACGTTCAATCACCCCCAGGCATTGAGAGTGCTGAAGGAAGGGGTGAAGATGGGAAGACCCTGGTACAACTTGCAAAGCCCCTCGATCCGTTCATACTTCAATGCATACGAACAAATGAAGATGGACATAGTCATCGAGGAGGAAAAAGCCGCGAAGTTAAGGAGCGAGCAGAGTAGTGGGGCAAAGCGGAAAGAGAAAAGGGGGCCTACTCGTGGCGTGTCAACTTCTAAAGGACTGAAGGTGCAGGTTGCTCTCTATAACCCATACCAGAGGGCCCCCCAGCTGCGAGCAGCTCCCACTTTATTTCGCAGGCCCCCAAGCTGGGACCGCAGGAATTATCTGTAATACACCAGTAATCCGCCTCGTAATCCACCCGTGAATCAGCCCATACAGAGCAGCAGCAGAGCTGACCGCCCATTGCCTCCACACTACGGAAACTTTCCCCGGGATAGGGTAGTACAAATGGTTGACCAGAGCCCCGCCTACAGAACAATACACCCCATTGAAGGTGTCACTCGAGGAGATATTTCAAGTTGTAGAGGAGCGAAGGCTGTTATGTTCTCCGACGCTAATGTCCAAGCTAGCAAACAAGAGGACAGAAGCAGTTTCTGCCGATTCCACAGCAATCATGGCCACTCGACGTCACAGTACCGTGACTTAAAAAACCTAGTGGAGGACTTCGTTAGAATTCGGTACTTGGATGAGTTCATTGAGAGAGGGCACTCGGTAGTCGAACAGCTGCAGACGGGGGATGGCTGGACCGCGAACCACCTGCTGTGAGGGTGATAACAGGAGGGCCCCCGATCGCAGGAAATTCAAACAGAGCCCGGAAGAACTACAACAGATACGCCTCTGCTAGTCGGGAAGTTCTTCTCGCTGTGCCCGCCGTAAAGAGAGCTAAGATTCGACAAGTGCCCATCATGTGGACGGAGGAGGATGAAGAAAAAGTCCTATACCCCCACGAGGACGTCTTGGTTATAAGGGCGAATCTCGCCAACAGAGAACTCAACTAAATATTGGCGGACTCAGGAAGTTTAGTGGACATTCTCTTCAAGTCCACCCTCGACGATATGGGAATAGCATATGCGAAGCTTGAGCAGACGAGTTCCTCTCTGAAAGCATTCGGAAGGAGAAGGCTAACCCTCTAGGAATTGTCAGCTTGCCAGTAACTATGGGCTCGAAGCCCTTTGAGAGGAACATGATGTTGGATTTCGTGATCGTGGACGAAGTTAGCCCCTACCAAGCAATATTGGGAAGGCCTTCCATGAGGATCAGCCAATCGGTGATGTCCACCCACTACTTAGCCTTAAAGTATCGCGTAAATGGGGCCGTGGGAGTTGTCAAGGGCGATCAAAGGATCGCGAGAAGTTGCTATGCCATAGCGGCAAAGAAAGCAATGCAGGTAACATCGTTGGACGCGAGGGGTGAGTCAAAGAAGGAGAGGCAAGAGCCTGCTGAAGAATTAGGAGAAATTTTGATAAGGCTGAGCAATCAAGAGAAGAAATTCAGGATCGGCTCAAGTATTAATGAGCAGTTGAGAAGAAGCATGGTCGAGTGCTTGCAAGCACATTTTGATGCGTTCGCTTGGATGCATGAAGATATGCTTGGGATGGATTTGAATGGGGCATGCCATAGGTTGGCAATAAGAAGAGACGCAAAGCCAGTCAGGCAAAAGAGGAGGTGAGTCAATGAAAAGAGGTATGAGGCCATGAACAGTGAAGTGGAGAAGCTGTTGAACGTAGGATTCATAAGGGAAGTCAACTACCTTGAATGGATCTCCAACGTGGTAATGGTAAAGAAGGCGAGTGGGAAATAAAGAATGTGTGTATACTTCACCTATTTGAACAAAGCCTGTCCTAAGGACAGCTTCTCATTGCCAAAGATAGACCAGCTGGTTGACTCCACAGCAGGATACGGTCTGCTCAACCTCATGAATGCCTTATCAGGTTACAACCAAATCCCTATTTACGGGCAAGACGAGGAGTGCACGGCCTTCATCACCAGCTAGGGTCTATTTTGTTACAAGGTCATGCACTTCGGCCTGAAGAACGCGGGGGCAACATACTAGAGACTGGTGAACAAGATTTTCAAGCCTCTGATTAGCCACACGATGGAGGTTTATGTGGACGACATGATTACCAAGTCTAGGGATGCAGAAGAACATGTCAAGCATCTAGAAGAGACCTTTACGCTCTTAAGGGAGTACCGAATGAAGCTTAACCCTGAGAAGTGTGCCTTTGGAGTGGGTTCTGGAAAAGTCTTGGGCTTCATGGCCAGTTACAGGGGAATTGAGGCCAAACGGAGAAGATAAGAGCAGTGATAGACATAAAGTCCCTACGCACTCTCAAAGAAATACAAAGCCTCACGGGTAAGCTGGCATCCCTCAACAGATTCATCTCCCGAGCAACAAACAAATGCCATGTCTTCTTCCAAAAGATGAGAAAAGTGAGAAAGACGAAGTGGATACTAGAATATGAAGCGGCATTCCAATAGCTGAACGAGTACTTGCTGAAGCCCTGTTACTATCGACACCTCGAGTAGGAGAAGTTCTATACATATATTTGGCGGTGTCGTAATGGGCAACGAGCTCGGTCCTGATAAGGGAAGAGTCAAGGGTACAACACCCCATATATTATATGAGCAGAGCTTTGCTGGAGGCGAAAACTCGGTATCCACAAGTGGAGGAATGGGCACTCGTACTGGTAACAGCAGCTCGAAATTTGAGGCTTTATTTCCAGGCATACTCGATAGCGGTGTTGACAAACCAGCCACTTAGACAGACCTTGCACAATCCAGAGACTTCGGGCTGGCTGGTAAAGTGGTCGATAGAGCTTAGCTAGTTTGACATCAGCTACCAGCCCCGAATAACAATTACAGCACAAGCCCTAGCAGACTTTGTGGTTAAGTGTACATAGTTAGACAAAGGAGCAGACAACGAGCGAGCAGCAGGCTCTCCTACTCCAGTCAAGGTGTGGACGGTTACAGTGGATGGGTCATGTGGAGATCAAGTAGTAAGAGCAAGAGTAGTGCTTCTTAATCCTGAAGGGGTAGAAGTACAATATGCTGTAAAGCTCGAGTTCAAGGCTAACAATAACCAGGCAGGGTATGAGGCTGTAATTTTAAAGCTCACATTGTGGTAAAGGCGGAGGAAGTAAAGGTCCGAACAGATTCTCAACTAGTGGCAAACCACCACAATGAAAGCTTCTAGGCAAAAGGTGAAAAGATGGAGGCCTACCTTTGAAAGGTGAGACAGTTAATAAAGGCCTACCATGGCCATTTTCTCAGTGAGGAATTGACCTGATCGGACCATTGCCAAAATGGAGAGCATCTGCAACACATGCCATGGTGGCAATCGATTATTTCACTAAATGGGTTGAAGTGAAAGCTTTAAGCAGTATTATAGAAAGCAAAACCACTGACTTTGTTTGGAGAAATGTGATTTGCAGTGCTGAGATTCCCACACACTCGGTCACAGTCGCCGCCCCTAGTTCCCTCCAGCAAAGAAGAACTTTCCCTTCCAGTTGCCATCAGAAGTAGGAAAGTTGGTAATGGGTTTCTTGCCCTTCAGGCTGGAAGTGGAGTAATAACAGCCCAGTCCTTTGGGTTGCTCCTCAACTGATAGAGATGCTTTATTCATTTACTGTTGGCTCACCCAAATTACACCACCTCCACAAGACGTACAGCCCCGACATAACCCTCCACCTGTTCAGGTTCAGCTGCCCTAGTGCCAAACGCAACTAGGATAGGACTCGGGCAAAATAGGGCTATAAGAGTAGCCTAACGCCCCACCTAAAACATTATAGATAGAGGGTGACATACCCTCGAGGAGGGCCGCTAGGGGTGTTACTTTTGCCATGAAGAGGCAGATCAACACTGGCAGGGATGTAGTACATAGCCCTAAGCCGATCTAAATCGTAGTGAGAGGTTTCACACCTCATATTGTCAATGGAAAATGACTCAACCTCTGACCTTTGGCCGGCCCTTTGCCTCTATTGCGACCGGGTTTCCCCCACAGCCTCGACCTCTTCAGGGCTTGGGTCTTTCACCGAAATCCCCTTACTGGCCTCGAAGTCACTCGAAGAAAATGATTCTTCAGGGGACATTCGGCGGTGTTACTGAGTGGCTGACATTTTTTTCCTAGAGACACAGTCCACCAAGCGGGAAATAAAACCTAGAAAAATAAAAAGAACGAGAATGAGGAGAAGTCAAAGAACTTATACCTGATACTGATCTGAAGAATACAGGTGACGATAACGGCAGCGAAGAAGATGGATTTCGCTGATGGGCGGCGGTTTGTAGTTCAAAGTAAAGAATGAAAATGAAAAGGGCACAGTAGTGAAACTAAGGGTTTATAAAGGGGAAGGCAAGTCATGCTAACAGACGGCACGTTACTCAAGGGGATAGAAAAGTGTTCAAATAACCACCTCTTTAAAATTCAAACAAGCGATCCAGATTAGCCCACATGTCTCAACGTGAGAAAGTAAAAAAGGGGGAACCCGCTCAAATAAGAAGTTTCCAATTTTAGCTCGCTTCACTCTCAAGACTAGAAACTAGGGGACTGGTGTTTGTGCAATGCCGAGCAGTCCCCCTCGTTGACAATCTAACCAGAGCAGAAGACCTAATCGCTAGCACGAATAAACCCCTACTCCGTATCAAAGCTGGTCGAGGTCAAGTGTTCCAAGGCTGGTCGGGCCATGATCTTCCTATCCTACTTGGCTAAAAGAGACCCTCGACCACCGAGCCAGACTGGTCGCATTACGGGAAGCACCATAAACAGAGGGAAACCAAAGCTCGAGCAGAGCAGACCTGACCTAAGTATGGCAGCCCCTTCTCCCGAAAACTTGTCACGACAATCGATGACTGACAGTACCCCATGCCGTAGGGTTTTGTCACTGTTACCGATAACCGGCGCACATCTCCACAATGTCATCATTATACACAGACCTACACGGCATCATCATTTGATCACGGGAACCCATAGCCGCCTAACATCCCAGGCCCCCAAGTTGTGCTACAGCAACCCCTAGCTGTCAGAAAGACACAGCATAATTAATGCGGGGGTTGGGATCCAAGTAAAGGGGGGTGGGAAAACAGGGGGATAAATATCAGACGAAAGGCAAGGTAAAAGGACTTTTTGATTCCAACTCCAACTTTTCTACCCATACTTTGATTTTATTTTTCTTTATTTTTCCCAAACCTTCTCTTTTTTCCTGTCCCTCAGATTAAAAGGGATTCCAAAAGAATCAACCCGATCACTGACTTGATCGTCGAAGGGTTTTCGCCAATAAAACACCCGGCAATCCCTGACACCATGTCTATGGACGCAGGTTGGAAGATATCACCGCTCCAATAAACGAAGAAAGGCAGGAACCAACAAGGAATCCTGCTTGAACCACTGGCGAGCAGAAGGCAACAACACTACTTGGAAGCGAGCAGAAAACCGCATCAACAAGTGGTGCCCCTATAACACTTCGGTAAAGAGTAATATCTGAGAAACATCACTTTCTTTCTTGGAGTATTTCGCTCCTATACTCATAAGTGTTGGTGCATCCTTACAAGACTCCATTCCAGTTCATTTTATAAAGTCAGTAACATACTTCTTTTGATTGGTGTGCAATCCGTCTTTATTTCGCGGAACTTCTAAACCAAGAAAATAATTCAATGGACTAAGGATCTTTAAGGCAAATCGAGCATTTACATTATCAATAACCTTATTCACAGTACTTGTACTACTGCCTGTAATTAATATATAATCTATATACACCAAAAAAAAAACCACTTCAGATTTTTGTTGTAGAATAGACAGTGATGTGTCAGATTTAGAACAATGAAATCCCCATTCTATCAAAGCTGTTCTCAGTTTCTCAAACCAAGCTCTTGGAGCCTATTTAAGTCCATATAATGCTTTTTTTTTTAATTTATAGACATGACATGGTTTTTCTGCATTAACAAATCATTCTGGTTGCTCCATAAACACATCTTCAAGTAACTCACTGTTGAGAAACACATTATTTACATCAACCTATATAATGTCCCAATTTTCCATTATTGAAATACTAAAAATTACTCGGATAGTGGCTAATTTCACAACAGGACTAAAAGTTTCATTAAAATCTATACCCGGTGTTTGATGATACCCTTTTGCTACTAACCATTCTTTGAACCTCTCAACACTTCCATTTGCTCTCTTCTTTATCTTAAACACCCATTTATTTCCCATTATTTTCATTTGATTTGATGTAGGTACTAATTGCCACGTATCATTTCTCATTAATGCATCAAACTCTGTTTGTATGGCTATTCTCTAATTTTCACTTAACAAGGCTTCACTTTCTGTTGAAGGTTCTTTTGTTTCAGTAAATAAAACACTGTAATATATTTTGGGTTTAAAATGTTAAAATAAATTTGAACTCATTCCCTTAACCTTGCATTTCCAATTAAACATATATTTCATAAAAAATTCGAGGTTTACCTTGTTAGCCATGAATCCAAGCTTGGAAACTTGTTATGGAGCTTGTATAAGTTGCTAAGAAACAAATCCAAGTACTGCAAAGCTACTGCCTTCACCTCAAATCGAAATTGCTTGAGTGTACTGTGTATATGAACAGTAAAATTGATAGGGAAAACATAGAGAGAGGTGCACTGCACTCATTCCCCAGATTTTTTCAATAGTTAACTTACAATGGGCTGAAGTCACTTACATGAGTGTAGGGACCTCTCATGTGTTATTACAAAATTGCCCATCCCATTATGAGCTATAATAATACAATTAAAGGTTATACTTGTCCATAATATACTACCATATAGGGTACGACAAAATCAAATTCATTAACACAATATTTGATCACTTAATAAATGAGTCTGTTAAGATTGCTCCTTAATATTTGACATTAGTCACGTATTAATTCGGTAAAGCATAAAACAATTAAAATGATTTATGCTAGTCCACAATATGTGAGAAATAAATTTTTATGCTAAATTTGGATCGAGTGATTATAGAATGTTTAGTTATTTGAGAACTCACACTAACCAAATCATTTCAAAAGAAGTATTGACTAAGGCTCGATATTCTAATTTCGTTCAGATTCTTGCTACTGCATTTTGTTTCTTTAAACTCTAAGATATTAAATTATTTCTTAAGTAAATATAATAACCTCCAATTGAAGTTCTATCATCTACATTACTAGCCCAATCTGCATCAGTGTAGCCAGTCAATGCTAGTTTACCTTATGTTGATGCAGTTTTCGGCTCACTCCCAAATAAAGCTACAAACTTCTGCTTGCAAGATGCTCGAGAAGGATTACTCGCCACTCTAATTCTTCCCTTATTTACTGGAATAATGGTTTCCTTCAGCCTGCACTCACAAAGAACAAATGTCAGGGGTCGCCGGGTGTTTTTTCGGCAAAACCCTCCGACGCTCAAGTCAATGATCGGGTTGATTCTTTTTTGTATCCCTTTTAGTTTTAAGAGACTGGAAAAATAAGGATTCAGAGGTAAAAGTGTTAGATAAAATCCCAAAGATTCCAGAAGGAAAAGAAAAGGAAGAAGAACCCCTTAACCTTGTGCTTCGGCTGGTATTTATCCTACCGTTTTCCCGCCCCCCTTTGCTGGGGCAACCGCCCCCCCGCATTAATGGTGCATGGGCCCCTCTGACAGTCGAGATTGCTGCGGCATGCCCTGGGGATGCGGGATGTCAGGTGGGTGTGGGTTCCTGTGGTCTCATGATGGTGCCGGGCATGCGTGTATAAAATGATGACGCTGTGGGGGCGTGCGTTGGCCTTCGGTAATAGTAATGAGGCCCTACTGTGCGGGCTGTCTGCCAGGCATCGATTGTAGTGTTAAGTTGTCGGGAGGAGGGGTCACCCTATTTTGAGCAGGATCTGCTCGAGTTTTTATTCCCTCCACATGTTTGACCATATGACTGGATCCTGCTTGGAGGATCGGAGACCTCGAGCAGGAAAAGAGGATTAGGGTTCGACCGGCCTTTGAACACTTGACCTTGACTATCTTTGACACCTCGCAAAGGCGTCTCTGTGCCAGTGGTCAGGTCTTCTGCTCTGGCTAGGTTGACCTCGAGGTGGTCTGCTCGATATTACCCAAAGGGGGTCTGTTCAATATTACCCAAACACCTTGTGCAATGAAGTATAACCATAATCACTCGTGCCATGTCAATACATTATAATCCGCTTGCAAGCTAACTAATGCGGCTTCAGCGAACACTGCATGAATTGGCTGAGTTTAAGTATAGCAAAAGAGATCTCTGAGCGTGAAATGGTGACATATAGTAGTGCCCCTATAACACTTCGGTTAAGAGTAATATATGAGAAAACATCACTTCCCGTCTTGGAGTGTTTCACGCCTGTACTCATAGGTGATAAAATGTCAGTGCGAAATCTAGTTTATGCCTATTATAAGGTCTGAGATTTGGGAATTAAGAACAACCGATAACTTTAATGAAAGAATAATCAGGTACTTGATTATATAGAACTTAATAAGGAGATTTATTCTTTAAAATAGTTGTCAGTAATCTATTGATCAAGAAGACAAAAGTTTGAAATGCATGCCACCAGAAGGGAGTGGCATGTAGGCTTATGCCAATAAAGTGAGACCTATTTCAATAATATGCCTATGTTTTTGCGCAACTCTTCCATTTTTTGATGATGTGTATATGAGCAAGAATGTCTATGATTAATTCTACATTCTTGAAGAAATTTATGGTTCTAATTAGTTTAAATATTTTTAAATTTTTTCCCAAATTGGTTTTCAACATTTCTCTTAAACATTTTAAAATTTTCAAAATTCTGGGATTTTGTAACAAGTGGAAAAAAAAATTCTAGACAAATGGAAAATACCCATTAAAACAAAAATTCTACTAGCTGGTGTTCAACTCATATGCAAAGTCCTTGAGATTCTTATCGAAAGACTCACCTTGTTCGCTAGCTTCTGTCGCCAAAAAAGCTGTTGGAACTAACGGTTCGATTGAGATAATATTGAGCTTATAGATATCTCTTAAGTTCTCAGGCTCTAATGCATTAAACGTGTTGACAAGAATTCTTGGATTGGTTTCTTCAACAATTGCCTGTAGTTGTTCTTTAAAAGCTGATAATATAATACAGTGCGTATGATTTGATTTTGTTGTTTCCATGAAAGAAGGAAGATGGGCGAGTGATTGCAGTCCCGGTAACTCTATCAGCTCATAAAGTAATTAACTTTAAAAACGAGGGCAAGATGAGGCCAAAGGAGGGCGGAAGGGAGCTGAAATTCAAGCGCCATTGGCGTTTGGATAATATCGAGCAGGTCTTCTCGAGGCCAATCCAGCTCGAGTAAAATTCCTCGAGGTCAGTCCAACTCGAGTAGAAGACATGACCTCTATCACGAAGACAGCCATACTAGGCGGCAAAGATGGTCAAGGTCGAGGAGTCCAAGACTGGTCGAGCCCCGAGCTCTGTTTCTTGCTTGAGGTCTTCATAGCCCCGTTAAAGCTGGTCAAGGTCCACGAGCATCAAGGCTGGTCGAAACCTGAGCTCATCCTTTTGCTCGAGGTCTTCAAACCCCCGGGCACGACCCAACCACACCAATGACGGTATAGAAAACATGTAAGATCCAGGTACAGCGGGTTCGAGACTATTTGACCCTTCTCTCCAGTGACACAACGCGACGATCGATGCCTGACCCATGCCCCAAGCAGTATGGTGTCGTGACTGTTACCGATGGCTGGCACACGCCCCCACAGTGTCATCATTTCGTGCGCACACGCCCGACACTATGATCAGGCCATGTGAACCCATGCCCACCAGATAGTCACGCATTCCTAGGGAATTTCACAGTAATCCCGGCTGTCAGAGGAACCCAGATACCATAGACGGGGGGGAACGGCTGCCCTCAAAGAAAAAAATGTGGGAAAGCGAAGTATAAAGAAGAAATGAAAGTAAAGGTTTGGGGTTTTGAGATTTTCTGAAGGTTATTCTTCTTCTTTTACATTAGATTTTCCTTTGATTTCCTCGTATGGGATTCTGACGACAAAAAAGGAAAAAAATATCTTCTTCATTCCTTTGGTCTCTCTAACAAAGAGGGATACCAAAAGAACAACCCGATCACTGACTTGAGCGTTGGAGGGTTTTCACCGGAAAAACACCCGGCGGCCCCTGACCTCATTTTTTGTGAGTACAGGCCCGAGGAGATCATCGTTCCGGTGAATAGAGGGGAAGCGGGGTTGGCGAGTGTTCCTGCTCGAGCATCTCGCAAGCAGGAGTTTTGACACTATTTGAGAGCACGTAGAAAACAGCATCAACATCTTGGTGCCGTCTGTGGGGAATCAGTTCAAAAATCCTGACTTCCCAACACATTCAGAAGACACAATGCAATAATGAGAGGAAACAACAGGAGGGCAATAAGTCCAGAGGAGTCGATGACTTTGAGGGAGGTGGCCAATGAGGCTCAGAATAGAGAGATCCAGGAGAGAATGGATCAGATGGAGAAACAAATGGAAGCACTGACGTCCATCCTACAAGAACTCAGGAGGGACAGAGGAAAGCATGTAATGCATCCCTGAGTCCAGCAGTGGTTACGCCCCCGTCAGGGAGCATGTGGGAGATGAAGCCCAGAGACCGAAAACACCAAATGTCCCGTCAGCATTTGCAGGACACGGCACCGACCTCCCGTGCGGAGGAGTTGGAGAGGGAAGTACGAAGGTTGGTGCAGGTTGTGGAGGATCTCCAGGAAAACAGGAAAAGCCCGAGTTGGAGGATAATGCTGGACAATGAGTCTCCACTCTCGGCAGAGTTATGGGCGTCACAATCCCCCGAGACTTTCGTTTCCCTGATTTAAGGTTTTCAGGGAAGAGTGATTCACTAGTACACATAGAACGGTTCAACGACATGACTGGGGTGCAGGGCCTGACGGCAACCCAGCGGTGCAGGGCCTTCCCACTTACTCTCAAGGGAAGGGCGAGAGAATGGTACTGCAGGCTACCTCGGGGAAGCATTCTGAGCTTTGAACAGATGTGCAGAGAATTTACAGAGCAGTTTCGAGGTGTAGTAACCCCTAAAAATGACATGATGGAGTTGTCGGAGATAAGACAGAGGGAGGGAGAACCTCTCCAGGAATTTGTTAAGAGGTACCACCGATCGGCTCTGGATCTTAGGGCATTTAACCATGCTCAGGCGTTGAGGGGGCTGAAAGACAAAATCAAGATGGTGAGGCCATGGTACAATCTACGAAGTCCCTCGATCCGTTCGTATTCTGATGCATACGAGCAGGTGAAGATGGATATGATTATCGAAGAGGAAAAGGCGGTGAAGCTAAGAAGTGAGTAGGGCAGTGGAGCAAAGAAGAAAGAAAAAGGAGGTGATGCTCGGGGAGCACCAACTTCCAAGGCGATGAGGGAACGTGTTGCCCCCTATAATCCCTATCAGAGAGCTCCCCAGCCACGAATGGTTCCTGCCCCACCTCGCAGGTCTCCATGCCGGGACCATAGGGAGTACAGGCGGCCCAACGACCACCCGCCCCGCAACCGACTACCGGGCCAACCTATACTGAACAAAAACAGAACTGACCGCCCGTTACCACCGCCCTCGGGAAGCTTCCCTCAGGATCGGGCAATATAGATGGTTGAGTAGAGCCCCACCTACGGGCAATACACAACATTGAAGGTGTCGCTCGAAGAGATACTTTAAGTGGCGGAAGAGCGAGAACTGTTGAGCCCTCAAACACCGATGGCAAAACCGGCTAGTAAACAAGATAGGGGAAGGTTTTGCAGCTTCCACGGTGACCACGGCCACTCAACGTCACAGTGTCGGGATTTGAAGAACCAAGTGGAGCACTTGGTTCGAAACTGATATTTGGATGAGTTTGTTGAAGGGGGCCATCTGGTGGTCGAGTAGCAGCTAGAGAAGGATGACCGAGCCTATGGCATGGACCTGAAACCACCGGCTAGAAGAGTGATCTCAGGAGGACCCACGATGGCTGGAAATTCAAACAGGGCACGGAAAAACTATTGCAGATACGCTGCTACCGGCCGGGAAGTCCTATTAGTCACACCTGCTGCAAAAAAGGCTAAGGCACGGCAGGTGCCCATCATGTGGACGGAGGAGGATGAGGAGGGAGTGCTATACCCCCATAAGGATGCCTTAGTCGTGAAGGAAAATGTTGCTAATAAGGAGGTCGATCGGATATTGGTAGACTCGGGAAGCTCAGTGGATATTCTCTTCAAGTCCACACTTGAGGAATTGGGAATAGCAGGTGCGAGCCTCAAGCAGACGAATACTTCCCTGAAAGGGTTCGGGGGAGGAAAGCTGATCCCTCTGGGAATCATTAAATTGGTTGTGACTATAGGCTTGAGGCCTTTTGAAAGGAACATGATGCTAGACTTTGTGGTGGTGGATGAAGTCAGCCCTTACCAAGCAATATTGGGGAGGCCCTTTATGAGAGTCAGCCAATCAGTATTGTCCGGCCACTATTTGGCCTTGAAGTACCGAGTGAATGGGGCTGTAGGAGTCGTCAAGGGCAGCTAGAGGGTCGCGAGGAGCTGTTACGCTGTGGTAGCAAAAGAGACTATACAAATAACGTCATTGGACTCAAGGGGGAGTCGAAGAATGGAAGGCAGCAACTAGCTGAGGAACTGGAAGAAATTATAATAAGGCCAAGCGACCACAAGAAGAAGGTTCGAATCGGCTCGGGCATTAGCGGGCAGTTGAAGGAAGATCTGGTTGAGTGTTTACGAGCACATTTCGATGTATTTGCCTGGACGCACGAAGATATGCCTGGGATCGACCCGGAGGTGGCGTGTCACAGGCTGGCAATATGAAAGGATGCTAAACCAGTGAGGTAGAAGAGAAGATGCGTCAACCAAGAAAGGTACGAGGCCATAAACTGCGATGTGGAAAAGCTGCTGAAAACGGAATTCATAAAGGAAGTCTCTTACTCCGAATGGATCTCGAATTTGGTATTGGTAAAGAAGGCAAGTGGGAAATGGAGAATGTGCGTGGACTTCACGGATGTAAATAAAGCTTGTCCGAAAGATAGCTTTCTATTGTCGAAAATAGACCAGCTGGTGGATTCCACGGCAGGACACGGACTGCTTATCTTCATGGATGCCTTCTCGGGCTATAAAATAATCCCCATGCACCGGCCAGACGATAAGTGCACAACCTTCATCACTAATCAAGGCCTATTTTGCTACAAGGTTATGCCCTTCGGCCTGAAGAACGTGGGGGCAACATACCAGAAACTGGTGAATAAGGTCTTTAAGCCACTGATAGGGCGCACAATGAAGGTTTACGTGGACGACATGATCACTAAGTCTAGGGATGTGGGGGCAACATGTAAAGCATCTGGAAGAAACCTTCGCACTCCTAAGAAAATATCGAATGAAACTAAATCCAGAAAAATGTGCCTTTGGAGTTGGTTCGGGAAAATTCTTAGGCTTCATGGTCATTTATAGAGGAATCGAAGCCAATCCAGAAAAGATAAAGGCAGTAGTGGAGATAAAGTCCCCACGTACTCTCTAGGAGATACAAAGCCTAACAGGAAAACTGGCATCCCTCAACAGGTTTATCTCCAGAGTAACAGACAAGTGCTGCATCTTTTTCAGGAAATGAAAAAAGGGAGAAAGACCAAATGGACACCGAAATGCGAAGCGGCGTTCCAGCAGTTGAAGGGATATCTGCTAAAAGCCCCGTTGTTGTCAACACCTCGAGCAGGACAGGTCCTATATTTGTATTTAGTTGTCACGTAATGGGCAACGAGCTCGGTTTTGGTAAGAGAAGAGTCAGGGGTGCAGTACCCTATCTATTACACGAGCAGAGCCTTGTTGGGGGCTGAAACTCGATATTCAACAATGGAGAAATGGGCACTGGCCTTGGTGACGGCAGTCCAAAAACTGAGGCCTTACTTTCAAGCACATTGGGTGACGGTTTTGATGAACCAACCACTCAGGCAGACTCTACACAAGCCAGAGACTTCCGGAAGGTTGGTAAAATGGTTTGTGGAGCTCAATGAATTCGAAATCAACTACCAACCTTGATCGGCAATAAAAGCTCAGTCCTTAGCTGACTTTGTCGTCGAATGCACAGAGAGGAATGAAGAGATGAATAGCGAGCACCTACCAGACCCCTCTGTCTCAACCAACGCATGGACAGTCATAGTAGATGGATCGTATGGAGATCAGGGAGCAGGATCAGGAGTTGTACTTCTCAGTCCTGAAGGGGTAGAGATGCAGTATGCCGTGAAGCTGGAATTTCAAAGTCACCAACAACCAGGCCGAGTACGAGGCTGTGATTGCAGGGTTGAAGCTTACCCTGGTGGTTAAGGCAGAAGAGGTGAAGCTTCGAACAGACTCACAGCTGATAATAGCAAATCACCTCAACGAAAGCTTTCAAGTAAAAGGCGAGAAGATGGAGGCTTACCTTCAGAAGGTGAAGCAGCTAATAAAAAATTTTCAAGCAGTCGAGGTGGAGCAGATCGCGAGAGGGAAGAATTTTTGAGCTGATATGATAGCTTGAATGGCCGCTACATCCGACCCCAAAATACGGAAGTCCATCCCGTTAGAAGTCAAGACCTGTTCGAGCATCGAGTAGGAGGATGAGGTGATGAGCTTATGACCGAGCAGCACTTGGATGGAACCAATTGTCTCTTACCTCAAGGAAGGAGTATTGCCTGCCGATAAGAAGTAGGCGCGGAAGATGAAGTGTAAAGCGGCCAGGTATACACTAGTCGATGGGGTCTTGTACAGACGGGGATACACTCTCCCACTGTTGCGGTGCTTAGACCAAGAAGAAGCTGATTATGTCCTCTGGGAAATACATAAAGGAATTTGCAGGAACCACTCTGGCGCAAGGTCTTTGGCTTTCAAGGCCTTGAGACAGGGATACTTTTGGTCACACATGTATCAGGATGCACAAGAGAAGACCAAAAGCTGTAGGAGCTGCCAAAGCTTTGCCAACTACATGACTTAGCCTCCTGAGACCCTCACATTGATGAATTCACCATGGCCATTTGCTCAATGGGGGATTGACTTGATCGGGCCATTACCAAAGGGGAGGGCATCTGCTACTCACACCGTGCTGGCAATTGATTATTTCACCAAATAAGTTGAAGTGGGATCCTTGAGTAGTATCACAGAAAGCAAGACCACTGACTTCATTTGGAAAAATGTGATTTCCAGGTATGGGATTCCCTACGCGTTGGTTACGGACAATGGGAGACAATTTGACAACTACAAGTTCAGAGACTTCTGCAAAAACATGGGAATAGAGCTAAAGTTTTGCTTGCCATCACACCCGCAGGCCAACGGGCAAGTAGAAGCCGCAAACAAGACTATAAAACGCCTCTTGAAGACCAGACTCGGCTAGCAGAAGGGAGCTTGGGTTGACGAGCTGCCTGGTGTCTTGTGAGCTTACAGAACCACACATAATAGGGATATGAACACACCGAACGGAGCACTTCAACGAAGAGCAAAATGATGAGCAGATGTGTGCGGGCTTGGACTTGCTAGAAGAGAAAAGGGAAAGAGCCGCTGCAAAGATAGTGGACTACCAGCAGAGAGTAACCCGTTATTACAACCAGAACGTACACATCTGCCGATTTCAGGTGGGGGATTGGGTACTTATAAGAGTCAATCATAACACAAAGGACCCCAGGCAAGGTGTGTTAGGACTGAACTGGGAAGGTCCCTATAGGGTCTCTCAGATAGCCGGTCCGATAGCATACAGATTGACCCACCCAGACGGACGAGAAGTCAAGAGGCCATGGAACGCACATCATTTGATGAAGCATTTCCAGTAAGTTCCCTTGTAATGCAATCATTGATATTCAATTTCCCCCATAATAGAGATGTGTAAAGTCTTGGGCATGAATGAAAGTGAGAAAATGCTTCCAACATTAATCCCATATGAGCCAAATGAAGACTCGAGAAGAATAAGCTCGTGAAGATAACGCAAAAGCCAGAAGTCTCTAAGCCTAGCTTAAGGCGAGACGGTGCCAAGCGTGAGCCAATTACAGACTCGAGCAGAATAAGCTCGTGAAGATAACGCAAAGGCCAGAAGTCTCTAAGCCTAGCTTAAGGCGAGACGGTGCCAAGCATGAGCCAATTGCAAGTTCGAGCAAGATAAGCTCGCGAAGATAACGCAAAGGCCAGAAGTCTCTAAGCCTAGCTTAAGGCGAGACGGTGCCAAGCATGAGCCAATTACATGCTCGAGCAAGATAAGCTCATGAAGATAACGCAAAGGCCAGAAGTCTCTAAGCCTAGCTCGAGCAAGATAAGCTTCATTGCCTCCTCATCCTTCTGCTCAAGACTCTGTTTCAAGCTCTGATTTTCTACTTGGATCTTCCTCTAAGAATCCTGAGTCTTGGCCTTGAAGGCGGTAGCTACAGCCACAGCACGAGAAAAGAGGCGGTGGAATGCACCGACCAAATCATCAGCATCAGAAGCCTCTATCCCATCTAAGAACTTATCCTCCATCTGTTTGACGAAGTCCTTGAGGTAGGGATCAGCGTGGCGAGCCGCTCCCGCCTCCGCGACGTGCCTCGATTGAGCCGAGCTGTAGTGGCGGCCCTAGGGTGCTCGCAGCCGCACTCTCCGCCGCCGCTCTGTCTCTCGAACAAGGGGGGCAGCTCGAACCGGTGAAGTGGGAGTGTTGGTTCGAAGTCTTTTCGCTGGAGCAGAGGAGCTGCTAGGGCGACGTGAGGTCCTCGCAGGCCTCTTCAACAAATTAAGCACACCACTCATCTCCTCTTGTGGGACCAGACCAAGCTCCATAAAATTCTGGATGGTAAGTAGCTTCCTGCACGAGCTCGCGTTGTCAAGAGCAGTGTTGACACGCGCCTGAAGCTCTTTCTCAATCATGTGAGAAGCACCCTAAGATACTGTAACAACAATCAGAACAGAATGGTGAGAAAAGACGCGAGCAAAAAAAACAAAATAAAAATTTGTTGAGCAAGTAAACGACCTGAAGTGCAAAAATGACAAGGAATCAGGGGGACCCCTCGGAGATAGATGCAGCATGCCCCCAATCTCCCCCGGCAAAGAAAAATTTACCCTTCTAGTTGCCACTAGAAGTGGGGAGATCAGTTATAGGTTTCTTGCCTTCAGACTGGAGGTGAGGTAGTACCAGCCAGTGTCCTTCGGGCTGCTTTTGAACTGGTAGAGATGCTTTATCTCGTCCACCGAGGGCTCACCCAGATTGCACCATCTCCACAACATATAGAGGCCGAACAGGACCCTCCACCCATTCGGGTTCAATTATCCCAGAGCCAAACGGAGTCTAGACAGAATGCGGACAAGATAAGGCTACAGAGGCAACCTAACCCCCCACCTAAAACACACAATGTGGAAGGTTACATACCCCTGGGAGGACAGCTGGGCATGTCACCCTTACCCGGCACTAGCAAATCCACACCAGCCGGTATGTGGTTGGTGTCCCTAAGCCTATCCAGATCCTGGTGTAAAGTTTAACACCTCATGAGGTCAATGGGATACCCTCCACTCTCTGAACGTTGACTAACCCTTTCCCCCCGATGTGGCTGGTCCCCCACCACAACCAAAGCCCCCTCAGAACTTGGATCTCTCATTGGAATCATCATAAGGGGTTCAACGTCACTTGAAGAAGACGATTCTTCGGACAATATTCTACGGGGACGTTGGGTATCTGACATGTTTCCTATAAGCAGAATCTACCCGGTGGGAATCGAAAACCTAGATGAACGAAGAGCGAAAAATAACAAGAAAAAGGAAAAAAGTTATACCTGAGAAAAAGTTGATGACCGGAAATGACAGCGACGGCAAAGAAAAAATGAGAAGCACTTGCAAACGATCAATTGCTGTTTGAGCAGAGATGAGCAATAGGAAGCACAGTAAAGAAATCGAGGGTTTTTAAAGGGGAAAAGTGCGTCTCTTCAGCAGACGGCATGCATCTCAAGAGAAGCGACTATTCAAGTAACGTCTCTTTAAAATTCAAACGCACGGCCCGGATCCACCCACGTGTCCCATATTAAATACGAAGTAATGGAAGCGGAAAACAGCTCAACACGGGAAGATAAAAAGGTTGGGAAGCTGGCCCAAACAAGAAGTTTCCAGTCTTATCTTGCTTCACTCCAAAGACTAGAAACTGGGGGACTGGTGTTTGGATAATAACGAGCAGGTCACCTCGAGGCCAATCCAACTCGAGTAAAATTCCTTGAGGTCAGTCCAACTCGAGCAGAAGACACGACCGCTGGCACGAAGACGGCCGTACTAGGCGTCAAAGCTGGCCAAGGTCGAGGAGTCCAAGACTGGTCAAGCCCCAAGCTCTGTTTTTTGCTCTAGGTCTTCATAGCCCCAGCCGACCTATACTGAACAACAACAGAGCTGACCGCCCATTTTCCTCACCTCCGGGAAGCTTCCTTCGGGATAGGGCGGTACAGATGGTTGAACAAAGCCCCTCCTACCGACAGTACAGGCCATTGAAGGTGTCGCTCGAGGAAATATTCCAAGTGGCGGAGGACCGAGGATTGCTGAGCCCTCTGACACCAATGTCTAAGCCAGTCGGCAGAAGAGATAGGGGCGGTTTTGCCACTTTCACGGTGACCACGGCCACTCAATGTCGCAATGCCGAGATTTGAAGAACCAAGTGGAAGACCTGGTTAGAAAATCGATATTTGGATGTGTTTATTAAAGGGGACCATCCGGTAGTCGAACAGCAGCCAGAGGAAGATAACCGAGCCTGCAGCTTGGATCTTGAGCCACCAGCCACGAGGGTGATCGCGGGAGGACCCATGATGGCAGGAAATTCAAACAGAGCCCAAAAGAATTATTGTAGATGGACCTCTGTGGGGCGAGAGGTCCTGCTCGCTGTACCTGCCACAAAGAAGGTTAAGGTGTGTCAAGTGCCCATCATGTGGACGGATGAGGACGAGGAAGGAGTACTGTACCCCCACGAGGATGCCTTGGTTATGAAGGCAAATATTGCCAATAAATAGATCGACCAAATACTGGTGGACAATCTCTTCAAGTCCACACTTGGCGATTTGGGAATAGCAGATGTAAGCCTTGAACGGACGAGCACCTCCCTAAAAAGGTTTGGAGGAGGAAGGTTGACCCCTCTGGGAATTATCAGACTGGATGTGACAATGGACTCGAGGCCTTTTGAAAAGAACTTGAAGTTATATTTCGTGGTGGTAAATGAATTCAGCTCCTACCAAGCAATACTAGAAAGGCCCTTCATGAGGATCAGCCAGTCAGTATTGTCCACCCATTACTTAGCCTTGAAGTATCGAGTGAATGGGGCAGTAGGAGTTGTCAAGGGCAATCAAAGGGTCGCGAGGAGCTGCTACGCTGTGGCAGCAAAGGAAACTATGCAGGTAACGTCATTAGACTCAAGGGAGGAGTCGAAGAATGGAAGACAAGAGCCCGCTGAGGAAGTAGAGGAAATCAGAATAAAACCGGATGACCATGAGAAGAAGGTCTGGATCAGCTCAGGCATTAGCGCATTAGCGGGCTGTTGAAGGAGAACCTGGTCGAGTGTTTGTGAGCACACTTTGATGTATTCTCTTGGACACATGAGTATATGCCCGAGATTGACCCGGAAGTGGCATGCCACAGGCTGACAATACGGAAGGACGCTAAGCCGATAAGGCAGAAGAGGAGATGTGTCAACCAAGAAAGGTATAAGGCCATGAACTGTTAGGTGGAGAAGCTACTGAAGGCGGGATTCATAAGGGAGGTTTTCTACCCTGAATGGATCTCAAACGTGGTGTTGGTTAAGAAGGCAAGTGAGAAATAGAGAATGTGCGTAGACTTCACGGATGTGAATAAAGCTTGTCCGAAATATAGCTTCCCCTTGCCAAAGATAGATCAGCTAGTGGATTCTACAGCGGGGCATGGCCTGCTCAGCTCCATGGATGCCTTCTCAAACTACAACCAAATTCCTATGTACCGGCCGGATGAAGAATGCACGGCCTTCATCACCAACCAAGGCCTGTTTTGTTATAAGGTCATGCCCTTCAGCCTAAAAAATACAGGGGCAACCTACCAGAGACTGGTGAATAAGGTCTTCAAGCCGCTGATCGGCCGCACGATGGAAGTTTACGTGGACGATATGATCACTAAATCAAAGGACGCGGAGGAACATGTAAAGCATTTGGAAGAGACCTTCGCGTTCCTAAGAAAGTGTCGGATGAAACTTAATCCAGAAAAATGTGCCTTTAAAGTAGGTTCAGGAAAATTCTTGAGCTTCATAGTCATTCATAGAGGAATCGAAGCTAATCCAGAAAAGATAAGAGCAGTAATAGAGATAAGATCCCTGCGTACTCTCAAGGAGATACAAAGCCTTATAGGAAAATTGGCATCCCTCAATAGGTTCATCTCTCGAGCCACAGATAAGTGCCGCGTCTTCTTCCAGGAGATGAAAAAAGGGAGAAAGACAAAATGGACACCGGAATGTGAGGCGGTGTTCCAACAGTTGAAGCAATATCTGCTGAAAGCCCCGTTGTTGTCAACACCTCAAGCAGGGGAGGTTTTGTATTTGTATTTGGCTGTGTCGCAATGGGCAACGAGCTCAGTTCTGGTAAGAGAAGAGTCGGGGGTGCAGTACCCCGTGTACTACACGAGCAGGCTTTGTTGGGGGCAGAAACTCAGTACCCGTTGATGAAGAGATAGGTGCTGTCCCTAATAACAGCAGTCTAGAAGTTAAGACCCTACTTCCAAGCGCACTCAGTGGTAGTGTTAACAGACCAACCGCTTAGACAGATTCTGCACAAGTCGGGGACTTTCGGTAGGCTGGTGAAATGGTCAATAGAGCTCAGTGAATTCGACATTAGTTACCAACCCCGAACGACAATACGAGCGCAATCCCTAGCAAATTTCATGGTCGAGTGCATATAAAGGAATGAGGAAGCAGACAGCGAGCGGTAGATGGGCCCCTCTACCACGAGCAACGCGTGGGTGGTCACGGTGAACGGATCATGTGGGGATCAAGGAGCAGGAGCGGGGGTTGTGCTTCTCAGTCCCGAAAGGGTGGAGGTGCAGTACGCCGTAAAGCTGGAATTTGAGGCCACCAACAACCAGGCCGAGTAAGAGGTGGTGATTGCAGGATTGAAGCTCGCCCTGGTAGTAAAGGTGGAAGAGGTAAAGCTTCGGACAGACTCTCAGCTGGTGGCAAATCACCTCAACGAAAGCTTCCAAGCAAAAGGCGAGAAGATGGAGGCCTACCTTCGGAAGGTGAAGCAGCTGATAATGAAATTTCGAAAGGTCGAAGTGGAACAAATCGTGAGAGGGATGAACTTTCGAGCTGACATGATAGCACGAATGGCCGCTACATCCGACCCCATAATTTTGAAGTCTGTTCCGTTGGAAATCAAAACTTGCTCGAGCATCGAGCAGGAGGACGAAGTGATGAGTTCATCATCGAGCAGCACCTAGATGGACCCAATTGTTTCTTATCTCAAGGAAAGGGTGTTGCCTACCGATAAGAAGCAGGCAAGGAAGCTAAAGTGTAAAGCGGCCAGGTATATGCTGATTTATGGGGTATTGTACAGGCAAGGATACACTCTCCCACTACTGCGCTGTTTAGATCAAGAGGAAGCTGATTATGTCCTCTAGGAAATACATGAAGGAATTTGCGGGAACCACTTTGGCGCGAGGTCTTTGGCTTTCAAGGCCTTAAGGCTGGGATACTTCTGGTCCCGTATGCATCATGACGCACAAGAGAAGACCAAGAGCTGGAAGAATTGCCGAAGCTTTGCCAATTACATGGCCCAGCCTCCCGAAAATCTTACAGTGATGAATTCACCTTGACCGTTTGCTCAATGGGGGATCGACTTAATCGGGCCATTACCAAAAGGGAAAGCATCCGCAACACACGCCGTTGTGGCAATTGATTACTTCACCAAATGGGTTGAAGTGGAGGCTTTAAGTAGTATTACAGAAAGCAGAACAACTGACTTCATTTGGAAAAATGTGAATTACAGGTACAGGATCCCCCATACACTGGTTACGGACAACGAAAGGCAGTTTGACAATCACAAGTTTAGGGACTTTTGCAGAAACATGGGAATAGAGCTAAAGTTTTGCTCACCATCACACCCGCCGGCCAACGGGCAAGTAGAGGCTGCAAACAAGACTATAAAGTGCCTCCTGAAGACCAGACTCGGCGAGCAGAAGGGAGCTTGGGTTAACGAGCTACCTGGTGTCTTGTGGGCTTATAGGACTACACACAAAACTGCCACAGGGGAAACTCCCTTTTCCTTGGTGTTGGGCATGAAGCAGTTCTCCCCGCTGAAATAGGGATGGGAACACACCAATGGCCAGAACACTTCAACTAAGGGAAAAACGATGAGCAGATGTGTTCGAGCTTGGACTTGCTGGAAGAAAAAAAGCAAAGGGCCACAGTAAAGATAGCAGAATACTAGCAGAGAGTGTCCCACTATTACAACCTGAATGTACACATCCGTCGATTTCAGGTAGGAGATTGGGTGCTTGGAAGAGTGAATCGGAACACTAAGGACCCTAGGCAAAGGGTGTTGGGTCTGAACTGGGAAGGCCCTTATAGGGTCTCTCAAACAGCCGAGCCGAGAGCGTACAGATTGACTTACCCAGATGGACGAGAAGTCAAGAGGCCATGGAACGCACAGTATTTGATGAAGTATTTCCAGTAAGTTCCCTTGTATTGTAATCATTGATATTCAGTTTCTCCCAAAATGGAGGTGTGTAAAATCTTGAGCATGAATAAAAGTAAGAAATATACTTCCAATGTTAATTCAATATGAGCAAGTTAAAGCTTATGAACATAAAGAAACGCAAAGGCCAGAAGTCTCTAATCCTAACTTAAGGCGAGACGGTGCCAAGCGTGAGCCAAAAGCAGGCTCGAGCAAAATAAGCTCATGAAAGCATGCAAGCCAGAGCAAAGCTGAGCTCAGCTCAGAAGCGCAAAGGCCAAAAGTCTCGAGCCTAACTTAAGTGAGACTGCAAGAGCGAGCGAATAAGTTGCGAACAAGCGTAAGGCCAAGTCTCAGCCTAACTAAGAGCTGAGCAGTGCTCGAGCAAGTAAGCTAAGCGCAGGCAGTCTCGAGCAACTAAAGCGAGCTGCAAGCAAGCGTCAGTAAGCTCAGAAGCTAGCTCAAGTCTCTAACTTAAGGCGAGACTGTGCCAAACGTGAGCCAAAAGCAGGCTCGAGCAGAATAAGCTTGCGAAGAAACGCAAAAGCCAGAAGTCTCTCAGCCTAACTTAAGGCGAGACGGTGCCAAACGTGAGCCAAAAGCCGGCTCGAGCAGAATAAGCTCGCGAAGAAACGCAAAGGCTCGAAGTCTCTAAGCCTAGAGACGGTGCCAAGTGTGAGCCAAAAGCAGGCTCGAGCAGAATAACCTCACGAAGAAACGCAATGGCCAGAAGTCTCTAAGCCTAATTTAAGGCAAAAAGGTGCCAAGCGTGAGCCAAATACAGGCTCTAGCAGGATGAGCTTGAAGAGGAAACGCAAAGGCCAGAAGTCTCGAAGCCTAGCTTAAAGCGAGATTATGCCAAGTATGAGCCACTCGAGCAGAACAAGCTTGCAAAAGAAATAGAGGTCCATAGGCCTAACTTAAGGCAAGACATTATCACGCATAAGCCAAAAAAGGGCATGAGCAGAATTGACTCAGAGTAGAAAAACAAAGGCCAAAAATCTGTTAAAGTTTACTTAGCAAAGGCCCGGAGTTATTCTCATAGAAAAGTGCAAGGCAAAAAAAAATAATAAATAAATAAATAAATAAATATATATATATATATATATATATATATATATATATATATATATATATATATATATATATAAACACAAGGGCAAATTAGCAAATGCATGTTCTTCATTTTTTTGTCATAAAGTACAAGTAAAAAAAAAAAATGGGTGTCAAGTGGCTTGAGCATTTGGGCTAGCAGTGAGGCTGGGTCCTCGGAGGAAGGAGCGCCTTCGTGACAGCAAGCAATGGAGGGATCTCAGCAGAGGAGGAGCTGCCTCTTGGCCCTGCAGGGCCTCGAGTTGGGGACTCTCGGCTCTTGGTTCGGGGCATCATGCTCGAGCATGTACGCATCAACGCCTGCCTCTAGCTTGGACATATCCACGTTGGGATATTCCTTACCCAAGACGGACACGAGGCATTCATAGCTGAAAGTCACCCCATCATTGTATTCTGTCGTGAGCCGGCCTTCTAAGGAGTCCACCTTCCTCTGAAGATGAGAAGTCTCTGCCTACAAGGTCCTCTCAAAAGAATACCTTTGCACGTCCAAATCCTTTCGAGCATTCACCAGCTCGTCCCAGACCGCAGAAAGCTCTTTCTCGAGCTGGAGTACTTTGGACTCAGAAAGGGCTGCCTTCTCCTCAAAGGTGGAGATGTCCGTACGAAGCTTCGCGGCCTCTTCTTCCTTCTGCTCGAGACTCTACCTCAATCTTTAATTTTCAGCCCTGAACTTCTTCTCAGAGTCCAGGGTCTTGGTCTTTAAGGCAGTGGTGGCAGTCGTGACGGGGGAGGAGAGGTGGTGGAGTAGGCTAGCCAGGTCACTAGCATCGGAAGCCTCCACTCCCTCCAAGAACTTCTCCTTCATTTGCCTCGCAAAGTCCTTGACGTAGGGGTCGGCAATGTCAGACTGTTGCTGCTCCTGTAGACGTCCTGCTCAAGATCAAGCTAGAACGGCAGTCCTCGGGCCCCTTCGGGTCGCACCCACTGCTGCTCGCTTAGTCTCCCGAGTAGAAGGTGTGATCCTAATCGGCGAGGCGGGGTCTTAAACTCAAGATTCTATTAAACAAACTTAGCCATACACACAGTTTTCAACCGGGGGGAATACCCTTTTGCACCCACTCCTCAAGTCCGAACTCAATAATGAACTCCCAACTCCCAACTCCCAACTCTGGAGCAGAGGAGCTGCTCGGACGATCCGAGGTGCTCACGGGCCTTTTCAGCCGAGAAAGAACACCACTCATCTCCTCTTGGGAGGCAAGGCCAAACTCAACAAGGTTATGGATTGAGAGTAGCTCCCTGCACGAGCTCGCGTTGTTAAGGGCGGTGTTGATGCGCGATTGAAGCTCCTCCCCAATCCGATAAGAAGCACTCTAATATACTGCAACAACAACCAGGACAGAGTGGTGGGAAAAAAATACGAGTAGAAAAACTAAAGTAAGGATGCAAAAGCAGCTTGTCCCCAATCTCCCCTGGTAAAGAAAAACTTGCCCTTCTAATTGCCACCAAAGGTGGGGAGATCGGTAATGGGTTTCTTGCCTTTCAAATTGGAGGCGAGGTAGTACCAGCCAGCATCCTTGGGGCTGCTTTTCAATTGGTAGAGATGCTTTATCTCCTATACCAATGGCTCACCCAAGTTACACCACCTCCACAACACATACAAACCAAACAAGACCCTCCACCCATTGGGGTTCAACTGCCCCGGAGCCAAACGAAGTCTGGACAGAACCCGAACGAAGTAAGGTTTAAGAGGCAACCTAATCCCCCACCTGAAACACTCTAAATAGAGGGTAACATACCCTAGGGGTGGACGGCTGGGCATGTCACCCTTACCGGGCACATGCAGGTCCACGCTAGCCGGTATGTGGTACGTGTCCCTGAGCCGGGTGTGAAGTCTTACACCTTATAAAATCAATGAGGAACCACCCACCCTCCAACCTTTGGCTAACCCTCTCCCCTTATTGCGGCTGGGTCTCCCCCATAATTACGACCCCCTTAGGGCTTGGGTCTCTCACTGTGACTATCCTATTTGGTTCAGAGTCACTCAAAGAAGATGATTCTTCAGACGACATCCGACGAGGTTGTTGTGTGTTTGACATATTTCCTATGGACACAATTTACCAAATAGGAACTGAAAACCCAAAAAATGAAGAACAAAACGAGAACAAGAAGAGGGAGAGAGGTTTATACCTGAGATAGATTTGACGACGGAAGATGACAGCGACGGCAAGGAGGAAAATGAGAAGCACTTGCAAGCAATTAATTCTGGTTTAAGCAAAGATTGAAAATAGGAGGCACAATGAAGAAATTGAGGGCTTTTAAAGGGGAAAGCACGTCTCGTCAACAGATGGCACGCCTCTCAAGGGACGCGACTGTTCAAGTAACTGCCTCTTCAAAATTCAAACGAACGGCCTGGATCCATCCACGCGTCTCGCATTAATTATGAAATGACAGAAAGGGTGGACAGCTCAGCATGAGAAGATAAAAAGGTAGGGAAGCAGGCCCAAACAAGAAGTTTTCAGTCATATCTCGCTTCACTCCAAAGACTATAAACTAGGGGACTGGTGTTTGGGTAATACCGAGTAGGCCTCCTCGAGGTCAACCTAGCTCGAGTAGAAGACTTGACCGTTGACATAAAGACGGCCTTATTAGGAGTCAAAGCCGGTCAAGGTTGAGGGCCCTAAGGCTGGTCGACCCGAGCTCCTTCTTCTGCTCGAGGTCTTCAAGCTCCCGGGCGTGACCCAGTCACACCAGTAGCAGCACGGAGAGAATGCAAGATTCGAGCATAGCCAGTTCAAAACAGTTTGACCCCTCCTTCCGACAACTCAATGCGACAATTGATGCCTGGCCGATACCCCACGCGGTATGGTGTCGTCACTGTTACTGATGGCCAGTGTATGCCTCCATACCACCTGACATCCCTCATTCCCAGGGTGTGCCGCAGTAATCCCGGCTGTCAGAGGGACCTAGACACCATTAACGCGGGAACGGCTGCCCTCGGAAAAAAATGGCTGGAAAACAGAAGGATAATGAATCGAAGTGTAAGTTGTGGGGGTTCTTTGGCTTCAGATTCTCCTTCTTCTTCTTTTTTCTCCTTTTGGTCTTTTTAAATTCTCTCTGTTCTTGCCACTTTTATCCAGAAATCACTTTATTTCTCCGATCTCTCAAACAAAGAGGGATATAAAAAGAATAACCCGATTACTGACTTGAGCGTCGAAGGGTTTTTGCCGGAAAAACACCCAGCGACCCCTGACCTTGTTTTTGTGAGCACAGGCCCAAGGAAATCGCTATTTCGGTGAATAGAGGAAAATTGAGATTGACAAGGATTCCTGCTTAAGCATCCTGCGAGCAGAAGTTTATAACCCTACTCGAGAGCAAGCAAAAAACAACATCAACAAACTCAACTAATGTGATTTTAATATAAAATTTTCGTTCACCCGAATAAAATTTTGTGTTATACTCATATCAAAATACTCATATCATTTTGATATCAAAGGAGAACTCAAAATCATCATGATCTTTCATTTATATGAACTAGGTTTCACTCAAAATTAAGTATAAAAGTGATACTTAATCATAAAATTTTCCAACCGTGCTATATATAATTTCATCTCCATTCCCGACTTGGAAACAATATCATTAGTTTTTATTGCTCTAAAAGCGCAAAGGCTCCATTTATATATTGTTGATTAACTTTTTTTTTTCTCACTTTAGAGGAGTAATAGTGTCCTTGATTCGATGCTAGACATTTCATGGTGGGTATCAATTCCATAAGAAAATTGTTTAAAATTGAAGTGGAAGAGAATTTAACCTGTTATGAGTAGTTGCTGAGTTGGTGTCGACTTACATACCAGATATGCACAGCCATCTATCATTTTACCAATATAGTTGTTATAACTAGCATTGTGAAGACTTACTTATATATGATGAAATTCTAATAATAGTTTATATGATTACACAAATAAAACTAAATTAGTATAGTGTGTAGACGAGAAGAACTAACATTAATTAGTCAAACAGAAAAAAGATTACCTTAAGATAACTAGGATAATCACATACTAAGGTAGGTATTTCATACTTATTTAAACACATTTTTTAAAAAATTGTTTTATTTGATTTTTATGAATTTTCAGAAATTAGATTATTTGGATCTTGCGACTAGTAAGCATAGAAAAATAAAATTAAATTTAACAAAATCAATTAAAGTTAGTTGTAATATAGAACATTTGAAAAATCAATTTAAAAGAAGGGAGATTACGGGGAAGTTGCTGATGCAAAAACTGGCCTATAAAAATTTTATTAAAAACATGCTTTAAACCTCCTTTGGCATGTTGCTCAACTAACTTTGTGTTTTTGACCTTGATCATAAAGATATTTATGGGAGAGTGTGTTTGGAATATACTTTTTAATTTGCATCTTTTGTTATTAGTTTGTTATCTTCAAAATCATAATGTGCCCTATAAAATTGTCGACAAAAGTTTTTGGCTTCTCCAATATTTAAGTTGTTTTTCTAAACTAAGATATTTACATGGCTAAGGAAATTTTGTTGTAACAAGTACGCCTCTGAACCTATAAAACCTTACTATTATTTTATGTTGAGTTGGTATAAGTCTTGATTCATTCTACCGAGTCGTACTATCTATAAATAATTCTATAAATGAATTCTATAATGAATTATTAGATATTGCATAAGCGTTTAAGACGACTTCTTGCTATCTCTCTCAAATTGATCTGTCTAGTCTAGATATGAGAATAATAATTGACTTAAAAGGCAATAATATAAGAGTGGGTAGGTGTTAATACTAATTGTGTTCCCTTATAATCTATTTCCGTTGGTTCATATTTAGAAAAATCTATACATGCTAAGGGTATGTTATAAATAAGATGATATTTACAAATAAATCTTTCTAAATCGATTAATTTACAAAAAAGGTCTTCTTTTAAAAAGGTTATAATTTTTATTTTAGACTGGATATCTCATATAATACTTAATCCTCTAATGTTTATTTATGATATAGCTAAGTCATTTAAAAATTCATAATATATATTTGTTTGTCTAATGGTACTTTTGCTACATCTTGTCTAATTTTCAAAATTGGATGTACCAAAAGTGGATATTCTCTTTTTGGAATCGAGAGAATCCATTTTTCAAACTCATCCCATTCTTTTTTCAATACTGATGCTTGATGTCTAATGTACGACATTTATCTTGTAACATAATGATCTCCCAATTTAATTTTATATTAATACTTTCAAATGTGAGTATCATTTGTCTATATGCTTCAACTCTACTTTTTAAATGATACCTTGTGTCGCTAAGCTTTCTAATCACGCGAGTCATGACTTCACAATAATTACAAAATTGTATAGATGATAATTATGCATTGTCTAATGGTTTAATTAAATGGCTAACACAATAATTTGGTCTTATTTCTTTTCTAGCATAATCTATTACTTCACGAAATGCTTAAATACCTTTAAATTATGGACATGGAGAAATGATTATTAAATCAACTACTTCTTGCCAATATTCATGGCTGTCTACCTCTAACCAATACATAAAATGCAAAGTTTTTACTATTTGCTTGATAATTAATTCGTCTAAAAAAATATAAGAGTGCATTAAGTGCTTTTATTTTATCTTGTGGATTATGACAACTCCACATATTGTTTGAGATGCATCGCTGACTATCTAATAATTTAAACTTGCTTCTTAAACTTAAATTTGCTTCTGATGGAAACTATCTAAGTGTTATTGTTTTGTTGAGATTAGGATCAGAGTTATGCCTGAACATATACCACCAAGAACTATTTCTACACATTAATTAATGATTCAAGAACCAAACCTGAGTTATCAAACAAGAAAGAAAATAAATGAAAAGTAGAAAGCAAGATTATAGAGGTTTATGTTGGGATTATGTGCTCTTTAAAACATATTAATTTTCTGATTAATAAAATATTTCAAATATTTATTCAGATATTTTGAATTGCATTAATATTTTGAGCAAAGTCCATTTAATCATATTATATGTATTTATGCGATCACCATGTGGATTCGCAGAAGACATAAATACAAGTTATCTTATGATTAAATAAATTAAGTTCGCAGTTGATAAATAAAGTTGGGCACTTTATTTAGGTATAGACTGTAATAAATTCATTGAGTGATTTGTCTTAATCATGTATGAATTTATTGATGTAGTTTGTCTACATTGAACTGGATCACATATGAGATTTAATTAACCTAGTAATAACTGTCAGACTTATTAAATCTCATAGGCATTGATTTACTGTAATCTTAATCTTGAGTTAGTTATGATTTCATGATTGTTGTTGTTATTTCATTTGAGTTACCAATAGGCATGACATACACATGTAGTCTATATTACCCGGTATCTTGGTGGGAGCAATTACAAGTATTGAAATTGTAGATTAACAATATAGAATTTGTACGACACATCTCTTGATGGGTTTTCAGTACTTGATCATAGAATTCTCTGGCTAGAGTGTCTCAACATAAATAAGTATGTTGAAAATGATCATTAGAGAAAACTAGTAAGTATCAAGGAAAAAGATATAATTAAATTGATTGGACAGTTGAGATATCAATTTAAATTAACGATGTGGTACAAAGGATTGTGCAGTAAAGAAATCAATGTGGCTTGGGCGAATTATATTCCGAAGCATACAATTATGGAGGTCGGTCCAATCTTATAGTGGAGTAGAATTGGAATTAAATAATTATATTTGTTTAATTACAAATTTAATTATTGTAGCCACTATTGTATGTTCCCAAATGATCCCCGGGTTAGCTCATTTAATTGACAACACCATCACTGGACTCAAAAGCAAGAAAAACTGGCATATTAGATAAAAATTATAATTATAATATTTGTTAAGGCCTAGTATGTTATATTAAAGTGTAAATAGGGGCTTGTAATGTTTTATAAGGTGGTCTCCTAGTTTGTTACACATTCCTTCCACTTTTAGGTAAGTGGAGAGATAGTTAAAAGAGGAATTCTATTTTAAATAGAAATCCTAATCCTAACATACTAGGGTTTTTCATAAGATATTATAAAAGGGGCTTTATACTCTTAAATTGAGAGAAGAGGAGAACCCCAGGGGTTTTTAAGAAAAATAAAGAAGACATCTAAGAGGTGCTAGTTACAATTTAGGGGAGTGGTGAAACAGACGCCCACATGTCCAGTGTTGATCAAACTTGAGTCATAGCCTGGAAGATCGTTTGGAGGCGGATCTACAACTCTCAATTGTTCATCTTCTCAAAACATCAAGGTATGAATTTCTAAATTACTTAATTCTTATATGTTGTATGAGATCGGTCCTAAAAGGTTTTAATTTAAAAATTGAAAAACCTAGTTTATTTTCCCTTCAGTTTAGCCCTAGTGGCCTATATCCTCAAAAATGACAAGTCATTAATGCATATCTAGTTACAAGATTTAGATGAGATTACAAAGAATTGAATGAATAAAATTGTACATATAAGGCTTTATATACAATTCTGGAAGCATCCAACAAGTTACTTCAGAGGCGAACTTGCATTCTGGGTATATTGTAACAAATCCAAAATTTTCTCACTTCTTTTAACTATCTTTAATAGCTCTTCCCAAGTGCAAATCATGTGAATTCTAAAAGTAAGCTAATAAAATATTAAAGACTTGTCATTTTGAGTTTCAAATGGTTAAGTAGTCACGTGGTAGGTGCATGCTTCGCTAATCATTTTTGTCATAATGTCATACATGAACTTGGACCTTTTAATCGACATTTCTTTTAATATCTAACTATGCTGTCATACAACACATATAACAAGAATCGACATTGCCGTCTATCATTGTAACCAAATTTTGGTTCACACTTTAACAATCTCCGCCTTGAACCTGAATCTATGCAATTTCATAGCTTTTTATTCTTATCCATCTGCAACTTTATCTTTTATAAATGCCTGCCAAGTCTAAGCAAAGCTCAAACTTGGCACTTGGAATTGATTAAGTCAACATGTCGCTATATTATTATTGGTATGGATTTTTACCAGTTGAATATTGCCCTTGGAGACTTCAAGTCTTATGAAGTAAAGCTTGATGTCAATATGTTTAGTTTTCTCATGATGAAATTGATTCTTACTGAGGCATATGACACTTTGGCTATCACAGAGGACTTTGACAGATGATTGAAAGTGTCCCAAATCATTCAAATGCCTCTTAATCATCTTACTTCCTTGAAAGCCTCTGCAGTTGCTGTATAATCAACTTCTATAATTGACAAGGCCACTATACTTTACAATATAACTTTCCAGCCGATGGTGTAACTATTGACTATAAATATGTAATCGGTGAGAGATCTTCTATTGTCAAGATCTCTAGCATAATCAAAACCAACATGCCCCACAACCAAGCTGTTATGTTAGCTTTCATCACCATGCAATAAGCCATAGCTTGATATTTCTCTTAGATACCTTAGTATCCATTTTACAGTCCTTTAATGCTTATTGCCAAGGTTGGCCATGAACCTGCTAATAACACTGACAACATAGGCTATATCTGGTTTGGTTAACACTATTGTATACATAAGACAGCCTACAGCCCTTGCATAAGGTTCTTTTAGCATTTCAAAATTTTCAAGTTCTATAGCTAGAAATTGCTAACTTGATAATCTGAAATGAGTTGCCAAAGGTGTCTACACTTACTTGCTATATAACAATCCAAATTTTCTAAAACTTTAATGATGTAACTCTTCTCAGTCAGAAATAAAGTTTTTCTTTCTTTGTTCTTAATTAATTCCATCCTCAATATTTTCTTTACTAGACCAAGGTCTATTATCTCAAACACATCTTTTAATTGTTTCTTGAATTACTCTATCTGATTGATGTCTCTACATGCCAAGAGCATGTCATCTATAATCTCTTCTTTCAGATAACTATGCAAGAAAGCAGTTTTGACATCCATTTGCTCAAGATGCATGTTATAAACAATAACAAATGATAAAATGATTCTGATTGAGTTATGGCTAACAATTGGAAAGAAGACTTTTTTGAAATCAATCCATTCCTTTTGCATAAACCCTTTTGCTACCAACCTGACCTTGAACATTTTTAGTTTAACACTGAGAATGCCTTCTTTAATCTTGAAAATACACTCACAGTCTATAACTTTGTTCTCTTTTGGTTTTTGAATCAGTTCCAGTTCTTATTTTTATAAAGAGACTTTATTAACTCCTGTATTGCCTCAAGCAATTAAAGTGAATTCTTATTTTTAATAACTTATATATAGTTTTTTTTTTGTTCCTCTTGGCCCAGAACATATATTCCAATCTCTTAGGTGGTTTCATCTATCTTCTCTACCTATCGTTAGTTAGCTGATAATCTTGAATGGAGGCATGATCAACCACTTCATGAGTTTCTTCATAATGGTTATCATTTTGATCCTTTTCATGTGCAGTCTTAGTTTCAATTAGCTTCACCTAAAAATAAGATTCATCGGATTCCAGAATTTGTTGTACCATCTTGTTTCTATAACATTTCAACTTCATTGAATACCACATCCCTACTTATGATACACTTTGGTGACTTAAAATCCGTACACTAAAGTTTGTAGCCTTTAACCCTATCTAAATACCTTAAGAAGGCAAATTTTAAGGTCTAAGTTTAAGTTTGTCTTGTTTTGAATAAGCATAAGTAGAATACTCGAAGATTTTTAAATTTAAGTAATTTGCAAGCTTCCCTAACTATTTAAAATCTAAAGCAGTTAAGGGACTTCTATACTAGGTAACAAGTACGCTTAAGGCTTCGGTCCACAATGACTTAGGCAATTTAGCATAAAACAACATGAATCTAACCCTTTCTATTAGAGTTATATTCATCTTTTATGCCAAGCCATTTTGTTGAGGTGTATATCTAACTTTTTTATGTATAAGAATGCCATTTTTTACACAAACATGATCAAATTGATTATTACAGAACTCCAAATCATTATTAGTTCTAAGCCATCTGACCTTTCTATTTGTTTGAGCTTCAATTAGAACTTTCCAATTCTTAGACCTATCAAAGGCCTGATCTTTACTCTGTAAAGTATACACCTATTGTGCAAATTTAAGTATAGATTAATGGTGAAGAGTCTCGATCCCATGAAAAGGTGGATTTTAATTATGTAGAGCTATTATTATTCTTTATTATTTAAAGTGCTTGTTGTAAAATTTCCTATTTTATTTTATCCTAAGATTGAAATTAAAATGCTGGCAATAAATTAGGAATTGATCAATGGAATAAAGTGCTTGGGTCTTAAGATTCACACTCAATATTTTACCATGGGCTATTATTATTCTTTATTATTTAAAGTATCTGTTGTAAAATTTCCTATTTTATTTTATCCTAATATTAAAATTAAAATGCTGGCAATAAATTGGGAATTGATCAATGGAATAAAGTACTTGGGTCTTAAGATTCACACTCAATATTTCACCATGGGCTTAATATTCATTTTTTCCAATTAATTTATGAGAGGACATTTCTAGTCCTCATAAACCTAACTCTAATAAATATGACATCAAGCACTCATTGTGCCAAGAAGAATAATCTTATGTTAATTGTGGTATCAAGAACACGTTGTGTCTGGTAATAATAATGTAATTGTCGGTAAGGTGGCAAGACTATCTACTAATTAACCTAGATAAATTTTATGTCACAATGAGACACGACATATCACATAAGTTAGAGGGAGGTTTTTCTTTAATAAATCTAGTGTAAAGTACTCACTGTGCCAAATAGTAATAATTTTACACTAGGGAGCTAGTATACCAGTGCAATATCTAGAGAATATTATTACTATTTGTCTACGAGAAGTTAAAAAATTTAAATAAATTAGAGAAAGTAAAAATAAAGTTACCAAATTAAGCCCATAGATTATGTTGAGCCTTTACCTTTAACCCAAGTTTGAAAATAAATTAGCTACTCATTTTATAACTAGGATAAAATGAAAATTTTATTAAAATACGAAGAAAATATAATATGAAGAAGGAATTACAGAAAATAGAGCCCAAAAATGGATTCAGGGCCATCATAGGTCAATGACACATCATCCGTCAATGCCACATCATTGGTCAACGACACATCAGTAGTTAATGTCACGTCAGCACTCAATGTCACGATAGCAGGGCCCACCAAAATCTTAAAATTATGATTTTGCCCTTTATGTCTTTCCTAAGCTTTTCAGCTACTCTGAGTTCAAAAATATTGTCCGTTTTGCTGTCTGACTTCTTGTTTATTGAAAAATCACTAAAATACCCCTAAAATACATAAACATATATAATTAAATATCAAGGGACTTAAAATATATAAAAACGAAGATGTTAGAGAGACTTGATGTGTAAAATAATGATTTTACCCTTTATAATATACTCTCTAGGACTCAATAATACCCAAACCATTCTAGAGTAGTCATCAATTAAAGACAGGAAATAGATAGCTCCACCTAGTGATTCTATTTGTAATTGAACCCACAGATCATAATGCACATAGTCCAAAGTGCCTTTTGGTGTATGCATTGCAATCTTGAATCTAGTTCTTAAGGACTTACCTAGGATACATTCCTTAAAATATTCTAAAGCACTTATCTTATGTCTCTCTAAAGCTCCTTGTTTTTCTAGTTCTTTTAACCCATTTTCACTTATAGGCCTCAATCTCATATGTTACACATACGTTTTGTCTTGGATCTCTTTCTCAGTAACATTGACATCACCTGATATAGCTTTTCCTTATAATATATTTAAGCCATTAGCCATACCATCTTTCACCACTACCATATACCCTTTAATGACTATTAACATACTGGATTCAACCCTAATAGCACACCCTGCCTTATCTAGTATACCTAGATGAATTCGATTCCTTTTAAGCACAAAATTAGATGATTCTCTAATTATGTCATCATGTAATTTTAGCCTTATAGATCCTATTCCAGTGACATTACTACCCATTATGATTTTACTTATATAATGTAAAAAGATGTTATTTGGGCACATAAGGTAAGTACAATTAGAGAAAAAATCCAATTACCTTTAATTTGGTTACATGAGGCCACACGAACTCCAACAGAGTCATATCCATCTTCATAATCATCATAAATAATAACAACATCTTTATTCCTTTATTTTATCTGTTTGACTTTGTTATTTCTTTTAGAAAAGTCCCTCATGAAGTGTCCTTCTTTGTGTGGTAGTGAAAACACTTCAAGTTTTTTTTATCTTAGACTTTGTTCTTCCCTTCTTTGTTCCTTTCCAACTATCCCTCTTTTCTAATTTCTCTCTCTTAGTCCTTTACCATCTCTTATTTTAGATTTATTTAAACTTTCTTTTTAACTTAAAGCTTTCTTGACATCCTGTATGGCTAAAGATTGTCTTCTATACAGTGAGCTATCAACCAAATATTCATGAGTAGGTTGTAATGATGACGGTAGTATGATTACTTTATTTTCATCTTCAACCTTTACATTAATATCCTACAAATCTAAAATGATCTTGTTGAAGGCATCAATGTGAGCAGATAAATAACCTTCTTCTTCTATTTAAGTAGTATATAATATTTTCTTTAGATTCAGTCTCTTAGTGAGAGATTTCTTTGTGTACAAATCTTTTAATATTTTCCAAAGACCAATAGTTATCTTCTGATCCCCTACCTCTCTTAGAATTCCATCACCAAGACTCAAAATTATTGTACTATGTGCCTTGTCCATATCATCTTAGAAATCCTTATCTTTAACTTTTCTAAGTTTCTTGGAGCTTTTTGAATCCTCTAAGACCTCTTCAATCTTGTAATAAACCAGCAATGCCTTCCTCTTGAGCATCCATAGATGAAATTCATTCTTCCGAGTGAACTTATCCACATCTAGCTTTTGTGTGGCCATTTTTAAATCAAGAGTCATAAATCTAAAGCTTTGATACTAATTTATTAAGATTAAGATCAAAGTTATGTCTGATCGTGTACCCCAAGAGTTATTTCTACACACTAATTTAAGAACTAATCCCTAGATGATCAAAAAGCAAATAAAATTGTGATGAGAAAGGAAACATCCCTAGATTATAGAGATTTAGACATGGTGGCCTTCATCCTCTTGAGAAAAAAAGTTATGACTTATTTCCATTAACGCTTATTCAGTTACAAGATTTAGAGGAGATTTTAAAGAACTGAATGAATTGAATATCAGCCTCTAGTGCTTTATATACAAAGATAGAAGCACCTGGTAATTTGTGTAACAAATCAAGAATTTTCCCTTATTTTTAATTGTCTTTAACAGTTCTTCCCATATGCAAATCATGTGAATTCTATAAGTGAAATAAACAACATTAAAGACTTGTCATTTTGAGCTTCGAATGGTTCAATGTTCACGTGGTAGTACATGCTTCACTTAACGTTTTTGTTTAACATGGAATTAATTTCATACATTAACTTCGAGCTTCCAACTAACATGTCGTTTTATATCTGACCATGTTGTGACACAACATACATAACCAGAACCGACATTGTTGTCTATCCTTGTAACTAAATTCTGGTTCACACATTAACATGGTCTAAAATAAATCACTATATACCTACACAATAGTTATTAAGTAACTAGTTTGGAAAGAATATTAGCTAAATATTGTCATTTCTTATTATATATTCAAATTTTACTTTGTATCCTCTTTCTATTATTACTTTTAAGATATATATCCATCTTTTACTAACAAAAGAAATTTTCTTTTATACTCAATAATATTATTATTGTCTGTTCTTCTTGTTAAAGTATCATTTTGTATATATAAATGAAATGAATTCAAAGAATTGATTATTCCTAAGATTTATAGATCTTTGCTTTATTTTCTACATATACTTTCTGTAAATTTACTATTTGTATACATTGCTATATCATCTTTTTCTTTCAGGTTTTCTTTTTTATGTTTCTCTTTAGGGCTGTCTATTTTGGGTTTCTGTAATAGCTTTCTTACCTATCCTAAACAACTTGCTTCGTTTGTATAATTTTATAATAATTGTCTATCAACAAAGCTAATGGTTTAAGATTTTTAAACATGTCTTTAAGTTTTTGTATCTGTTTTATATCTTCACTATTAAAATATCTTTGTTCATTTTCACTTAGCTTATTATATAAATGTCTAACTAACGTACTAAGATTTGGTGTACACTTTCCACTAATTTAATATCCTAAACATTTATGCAAAATTTTAGTATATTCTATTTTATTAAAAAATTCTAATATTTTACTACTATGTGTGGTTATAATTCCATGATTCCTGTGTCTATTGTTAGTCCTAAAAATTCTATATTTTATTTTAATAGTTCTATCTTCATTTTTGAAATTACTGTATTATTAAATTTAAAGCAATCTAATATTTTATGTAAGTGAGTTATATGAATGAATCTATTTTGATTAAAAACAAGAATATCATTTCTATATACTATATAAAATTTTGAAAAAAGTTTTTAGATTTTATTAACGAAACGGAAGTTTATTGTTTGTTGAAACAGAAAACAAAAGTTTCTTAATAATACCAATTTTATTGAAAGAAAACTGAATTAATAAAACTAGGGTTTCGATGCCTTTTTATAACAAACCTAACTATCATGAATTTACTAAAATAGGCAAATCTAAAATATAATTCTATAATAAAATTTTCCTATTCGAAATAAGAAAGATAAAGAAAAAGAAAACTAAATCCGAGTTGTAAGAAAAAAAAAAAAGATAAAAATCCTATAGAACTAGGAAAAATATGAAAAAAAAATCTTAAAAGGGACAGAGGAAAGCATGTAATGACATCCCTGAGTCCAGCTGCGGAAAGGCCCCGTTCGGGAACATATAGGAGATGAAGCCCAGAGACCGAGGGCACCAAATATTGCCGGGAGGGAGGAGACGAACCTTGAGGAAAGAGGATCCCATCAGCATTTGCAGGATACGGCACCTACCTCTCGTGCGGAGGAGTTGGAGGGGGAAGTACGAAGGTTGGCGCAGGTTGTGGAGGACCTCCAGGGAAACGGAAAAGGCCCGAGTTGGAGGATAATGCTGGATAACGAGTCTCCACTCTCAGCAGAGATCATGAGCGTCACAATTCCCCGAGACTTTCATTTCCCGGACTTAAGGTTTTCAGGGAAGAGTGATCCGTTGGTGCACATAGAACGGTTCAACGACATAACTGGAGTGCAGGGCCTGACGGCAGCACAGCGGTGCAAGGCTTTCCCACTTACTCTAGAGGGAAGAGTGAGAGAGTGGTATCGTAGGTTGCCACGGGGAAGCATTCTGAGTTTTGAGCAGATGTGCAGAGAATTTGCAGAACAGTTTCGGGGCGCAGTGATCCCCGAAGATGACATGATGGAGTTGTCGGAGATAAGAAAGAGGGAAGGAGAACCCCTCCAAGAATTTTTTAAGAGATACCACCAATCAGTTCTGGATCTCAGGGCATTCAACCATCCTCAGGCGTTGAGGGGGCTGAAAGACGGAATCAGGATGGGGAGGCCATGGTACAATCTGTGAAGTCCCTCGATCTGTTCGTACTCTGACGCGTATGAGTAGGTGAAGATGGATATGATTATCGAGGAGGAAAAGACGGTGAAGCTGAGAAGTGAATAGGGTAGCAGAGCAAAGAGGAAGGAAAAAGGAGGTGCTGCTCAGGGAGCGCTAACTTCCAGGACAATGAGGGAAAGGGTTGCCCCCTATAACTCCTATCAGAGAGCTCCCCAGCCACGAATTATTCTGGCCCCACCTCGCAGGTTTCCAGGACAGGACTACAGGGAGTACAGGCGTCACGACGATCATTCATCCCGCAACCAACCACCGAGCCAATGTATGCCAGACCACAACCGAACAAACTGTCCATTACCACCCCCGCCAAGAAACTTCCCTCGGGATCGGACGATACAGATGGTTGAGCAGGGCCCAGCGTACAGGCAATACACAACGCTTAAGGTGTCACTCGAAGAAATACTCCAAGTGGCGAAAGAGCGAGGACTGCTGGGCCCTCCAACACCGATGGTGACCACGGCCACTCGACATCATAGTGCCGGGATTTGAAAAACCAGGTGGAGGACCTGGTTCAAAATAGATATTTAGATGAGTTTGTTGAGGAGGGTCCACAATGGCAGGAAATTCAAACAGGGCTCAGAAAAACTATTGCAGATATGCCGCTGCCAGCCTGGAAGTCATGTTCACCGCACCTGCTGCCAAAAAGGCTAAGGTACGGCAGGTGCCCATCATGTGGACAGAGGAGGACGAAGAAAGGGTACTGTACCCTCATGAGGATGCCTTGGTCGTGAAGGCAAACGTTGCCAATAATTAGGTCGATCGGATATTGGTGGATTCGGGAAGCTCGGTGGACATTCTCTTCAAATCCACACTTGAGGATTTGGGAATAGCAGGTGCGAGCCTCGAGCAGACGATCACTTCCCTGAAAGGGTTCGGGGGAGGAAAGTTGATCCCTCTGGGAATCATCAAATTGGCTGTAACTATGGGCTCGAAGCCTTTTGAAAAGAACATGATGCTAGACTTTGTGGTGGTGGATGAAATCAGCCCATACCAAGCAATATTGGGTAGGCCTTTTATGAGAATCAGCCAATCAGTATTGTCCACCCACTACTTAGCCTTGAAGTACCAAGTAAATGGGGCCTTAGGAGTTGTCAGGGGCAGCCAGAGGGTCGCGAGGAGCTGTTACGCTGTGGCAGCAAAAGAAACCATATAAATAACATCATTAGACTCGAGGGGGGAGTCGGAGAATGGTAGACAGGAGCTTGCTGAAGAATTAGAGGAAGTGGAAATATGATCAGACGACACCGAGAAGAGGGTCCGAATCAGCTCGGGCATTAACGAGGAGCTGAAGAAAAACCTAGTCGAGTGCCTGAGAGCACATTCCGATGTGTTCGCTTGGACACACGAGGAAATACCTGGGATTGACCCAAAGGTGGCGTGTCACAGGTTGGCAATACGGAAGGACGCTAAGTTAGTAAGGCAGAAGAGGAGGTGCGTCAACCAAGAAAGGTACGAGGCCATAAAATGCGAGGTGGAGAAGCTGCTGAAAGTAGGATTCATGAGGGAAGTCTCTTATCCCGAATGGATCTCGAATGTGGTGTTGGTGAAGAAGGCAAGTGGGAAGTAGAGAATGTGTGTGGACTTCACAGACGTTAACAAAGCTTGTCCAAAAGATAGCTTCCCATTGCCAAAGATAGACCAGCTGATGGATTCCACGGTGGGACATGAGCTACTTAGCTTCATGGACGCCTTCTTAGGCTATAACCAAATTCCCATGCACCAGCCAGACGAAGAATACACAACCTTCATCACCAACCAAGGCCTGTTTTGCTACAGGGTCATGCCCTTCGGTCTGAAGAATGCGGGGGTAACCTACCAGAGGCTGGTGAACAAGGTATTCAAGCCACTGATCGGCCGAATGATGGAGGTTTATGTGGACGATATGATCACTAAGTCAAAAGAGGTGGAGGAACATGTAAAGCACTTGGAAGAAACGTTCGCACTCCTAAGAAAATATCGAATGAAACTAAACCCGGAAAAGTGTGCCTTCAGAGTTGGTTTAGGAAAGTTCTTGGGTTTCATGGTCAGCCATAAAAGGATCGAGGCCAATCCGGAAAGGATAAGAGCAGTAGTGGAGATGAAGTCCCCACGTACCCTCAAAGAGATACAAAGCCTTATAGGCAAATTGTCATCCCTCAACAGGTTCATATCCCGAGCCACGGATAAATGCCGAGTCTTCTTCCAAGAAATGAGAAAAGGCAAGAAGACAAAGTGGACACCATAATGCGAAGCGGTATTCCAGCAGTTGAAGGGATATCTGCTAAAAGCCCACTGCTGTCAACACCTCGAGCAGGGGAGGTCCTGTATCTATATTTAGCTGTCTCACAATGGGCAACGAGCTCGGTTCTGGTAAGAGAAGAGTCAGGGGTGCAATACCTCGTCTATTACACAAGCAGAGCCTTGTTGGGGGCTGAAACTCGATATCCACCAATGGAAAGATGGGCATTGGCCTTGGTGACAGCAGCCCGAAAGCTGAAGCCTTACTTCTAGGCACATTCGGTGATAGTTTTAATGAACCAATCGCTCAGGCAGACTCTACACAAGCCAGAGACCTCCGGAAGTTTGGTGAAATAGTCGGTGAAGCTCAGTGAATTCGACATCAGCTACCAACCCCGAACAGCTATAAAAGCTCAGTCCTTAGCTGACTTCTTAGTCGAGTGCACAGAAAGGAATGAAGGGATAGAGGGCAAACATCCACCAGACTCCTCGGCCCCGACCAATGCATGGACAGTCACAGTAGATGGGTCCTGTGGAGATCAGGGAGCAGGAGCAGGAATTGTACTTCTCAGTCCTGAAGGGGTAGAGATGCAGTATGCCGTGAAGCTGGAATTCGAAGTCACCAACAATCAGGCCGAGTACGAGGCTGTAATTGCAGGATTGAAACTCGCCTTGGTGGTTAAGGCAGAAGAGATAAAGCTTCGAACAGACTCACAGCTGGTAGCAAATCATCTCAACGAAAGCTTCCAAGCGAAAGGCGAGAAGATGGAGGCTTACCTTCGGAAGGTGAAATAGCTAATAAAGAATTTTCAAGCAGTCAAGGTGGAGCAGATTGCGAGGGGAAAGAATTTTTGAGCTGACATGATAGCTCGAATGGCCGCTACTTCTGACCCCAAAATACCGAAGTTTATCCCTCTAGAAATCAAGACCTGCTCGAGCATCGAGCAGGAAGACGAGGTGATGAGTTTAGCGTCGAGCAGCACCTGGATAGAACCAATTGGTTCTTACCTCAAAGAAGGGACGTTACCTGCCGATAAGAAGCAAGCAAGGAAACTGAGGTGTAAAGTGGCCAAGTATACTCTGATCGATGAGTTCTTGTACAGACGGGGATACACTCTCCCACTGTTGCGGTGATTAGACCAAGAAGAAGCTGATTATGTCCTTCGAGAAATACATGAGGGGATTTGTGGGAACCACTATGGCGCGAGGTCTTTGGCTTTCAAGGCCTTAAGACAAGGGTACTTCTGGTCCCGCATGCATCAGGATGCACAAGAGAAGACCAAGAGCTGCAGGAGTTGCCAAAGCTTTGCCAACTACATGACCCAGCCTCCTGAGAACCTCACGGTGATGAATTCACCATGGCCATTTGCTTAATGGGGGATCGACTTGATTGGGCCGTTACCGAAGGGAAGAGCATCTGCAACACATGCCGTGGTGGCAATTGATTATTTCACCAAATGGGTTGAAGTGGGAGCCTTGAGCAGTATCATAGAAAACAAGACCACTGACTTCATTTGGAAAAATGTGATTTGCAGGTATGGGATTCCTTATGCGTTGGTTACGAACAACGAGAGACAATTCGACAACAACAAGTTCAGAGACTTCTGCAAAAATATGAGGATAGAGCTGAAGTTCTGTTCCCCATCATACCTGCAAGACAACGGGGAAATAGAAGCCGCAAACAAGATTGTAAAATGCCTGTTGAAGACCAGACTCGGCGAGCAGAAGAGAGGTTGGGTTGACGAGCTTTCTGGTTTCTTGTGGGCTTACAGAACCACGCACAAAACTGCCACAGGGGAAACCCCATTCTCATTGGCATTTGGACATGAGGCAGTCGTCCCTGCTGAAATAAGGATGGGAACACACTGAACAGAGCACTTCAACGAGGAGCAAAATGATGAGCAAATGTGTGCAGGCCTGGACTTGCTGGAAGAGAAAAGGGAAAGGACCGCTGTAAAAATCGCAGAGTATCAACAGAGAGTGGCTCGCTATTACAACCGGAACGTGCACATCCACCGATTTTAAGTGGGAGATTGGGTACACAGAAGAGTCAATCAGAACACGAAGGACCCTAGGCAAGGTATGTTAGGACCGAACTGGGAAGGTCCTTATAGGGTCTCTCAAATAGCTGGACCGAGAGCATACTGGCTGACTCACCCTGATGGACGAGAAGTCAAGAGACCATGGAACGCGCAGCATCTGATGAAATATTTCCAGTAAGCTCCCTTGTAAAGCAATCATTGATATTCAATCTCCCCCAAAAGTAGAGATGTGTAAAAATTTGAGCATGAATAAAAATGAGAAAATGCTTTCAAACATTAGTCTAAGAACGCGAAGGCCGAAAGTATCAAAGCCTAGCTTAAGGCGAGACGGTGGCAAGCGTAAACCAATTGCAGGCTCGAGCAAGAAAAGCTCATGAAGACAACGCAAAGGCCAGAAGTCTCAAAGCCTAGCTTAAGGCGAGACGGTGCCAAGCATGAGCCAATTGCAAGCTTGAGTAAGAAAAGCTCATTAAGACAACGCGAAGGCCAGAAGTCTTAAAGCCTAGCTTAAGGCGAGACGGTGCCAAGAGTGAGCCAATTGCAGGCTTAAGCAAGAAAAGCTCATGAAGACAACGCAAAGGCCAGAAGCCTCAAAGCCTAGCTTAAGGTGAGACGGTGCCAAGCATGAGCCAATTACAGGCTCGAGCAAGAAAAGCTCAGGAAGACAACGCGAAGGTCAAAAGTCTCAAAGCCTAGCTTAAGGCGAGACGGTGCCAAGAGTGAGTCAATTGCAGGCTCAAGCAAGAAAAGCGAGGAAGACAATGCGAAGGCCGAAAGTCCCAAAGCCTAGCTTAAGGCGAGACGGTGCCAAGCGTGAGCCAATTACAGGCTCGAGCAAGAAAAGCTCAGGAAGACAACATGAAGGCCGAGAGTCTCAAAGCCTAGCTTAAGGCGAGACGGTGCCAAGCGTGAACCAATTGCAGGCTCGAGCAAGAAAAGTTCGTTAAGACAACGTAAAGGTCGGAAGTCTCAAAGCCTAGCTTAAGGTGAGACGGTGCCAAGCGCAAGCCAATTACAGGCTCAAACAAGAAAAGTTTGTGAAGACAACGCAAAGGCCGGAAGTCTCAAAGCCTAGCTTAAGGCGAGACGGTACCAAGCGTAAAACAACTACGGGCTCGAACAGAATGGGCTCGTAAAAAGCATAAGGGCTAAGCTTAAGCCAAGTATCGACTCGAGCAGATCAAGCTCATAAAAGGAACAGAGGCCTTTAATTCCAACTCAAGGTAAGACTGCCACGCATAAGCCAAGAGATGATACGAGCAGAAATGGCTTGGAGAAGAAAAACAAGGGCCCAGCGCTTATTAAAATTTACTTGGCAAGTGCACAAAGTCAATCCCACGAGAAAATGCAAGGTAAAAATATACATACGAACACAGAGGAAAATTGTCTAATATATATTCTTTATTCATTCGCAAAAATAAAAATACAAGTATAAGAAGGATAAAAAAAAAAGAGAGAGAAAGATCAACTGGTTGGAGTTGTCGGGCTAGCGGGGGGAGCTGGGTCCTCGGATGGTGGAGTAGCCTAGTGGCATCCAGCATCGATAGTAGCAGCAGGAGCAGTGGTATCAGCAGTAGCAGCAGTAGGAGCAGCCTCTCCAGACTCGACCAAGCCCTCGATAGGGGAGACTCCCAGCTCTTGATGTGGGGCACCGTGCTCGCGCATGTATTCCGCGACGGTCGCCCTGAGCTTAGATAGGTTTACTTCAGGGTGCTCCTTGCTCAAGGCAAACGTGAGGCAGCTATAGCTGAAAGACACCCCATCATTGTACTCTGTCGTGAGCCTGTCTGCCAAAGAGTCCACCCTCTTCTGTAAACGAGAAGCTTCCTCCTCCATGGTCTTCTCGAAAGAGAACCTTTGTATGTCCAAGTCCTTCTGAGCATGGAGTAGCTCTTCTCGGACAAGAGACAGCTCCCTCTCGAGCTGGAGGGCCATGGAGTCCGATATTACTGTTTTCTCCTCGAGGGTGGAGTTCTCCTCGCGAAGCATCATTGCCTCCTTATCTTTTTGCTCAAGACTCTGTTTCAAGCTCTGAATTTCTGCTCGGAGCTTCCTCTAGGAATCCTCAGTCTTGGCCTTAAATCTGGTAGCAACGGCAGCAGCACGAGAAGAGATGCGGTGGAAAGCGCTGACCAACTCATCAGCATCGTAGGACTCCATCCCATCCAAGAACTTATCTTCCATTTGTCTGGTAAAGTCCTTGACGTAGGGATCGGTGCGGTTGGGCCGCTCCTGCTCCTGTACGCATTCTGATCGAGGCCGAGCTGACGTTGCAGTCCTCGGACGTTTACGGGCTGTGCCCTCTTCTGCTCGCTTTGTCTCTTGAACTTGGGGGGCAGCTCGAACCGGCGAAGTGGGAGTATCGGTTCGAGGCCCTTTTACTGGAGCAGAAGAGCTGCTCACGCGTCCCGAGGTCCTTGCAGGCCTCTTTAACATATTGAGCACATCGTCCATCTCTTCCCTTGAGACCAAGCCAAACTCCACAAAATTCTGTGCCGTGAGTAGCTCCCTGCACGAGCTCGCGTTGTCAAGGGCAGTGGGCAGTGTTGACACGCGCTCAAAGCTCTTCCCCAATCCTATAAGAGGAACCCAAAAATACTGCAACAACAATAACCAGAGCAAAATAGTGAGAAAAGATGCGAGCAGAAGAACTAAAATAAAAATTCGTTGGACAAGTAAACGACCTGGAGTGCAAAAATGACGAGGAACCAGAGGGATCCCCTCGGAGAGAGGTGCAGCACGCCCCCAATCTCCCCCAACAAAGAAGAATTTGCCCTTCCAGTTACCACCAGAAGTGGGGAGATCAGTTATGGGTTTTTTGCCCTTCAGGCTGGAGGTGAGGTAGTACCAACCAGCATCCTTCGGGCTGCATTTCAACTGATAGAGATGCTTTATCTCCTCTACCGAAGGCTCACCCAGATTACACCATCTCCACAGCACATAGAGGCCGGACAGACCCCCACGCATTCGGGTTCAGTTGCCCCGGGGCCAGTCGGAATCTGGATAGAACTCGGGCAAAATAAGGCTGAAGAGGCAGCCTGACCCCCCACCTGAAGCACTCCACATGGAAGGTGGCATACCCCTGAGGAGGACGGCTGGGTATATCAACCTTACCCGGCACCCGCAAGTCCACATTATCTGGTATGTGGTAGGTGTCCCTAAGCCTATCCAGATCCTGGTGTGTGGTTTCACACCTCATGGAGTCAATGGGATACCCCCTACCCTCTAACCATTGGCTAACTCTTCCCCCCTAATGCGGCTGGGTTTCCGCCACAGTTAACACCTCTTCTGAACTGGAATCTCTCACTGGGATTATACTAAGGGGTTCTACATCACTTGCAGAGGACGATTCCTCAGATGACATCCTACGGGGTTGTCGGGTATTTGACATGTTTCCGATAGACAGAATCTACCCAGTGGGAATCGTAAACCTAAATGAATGAAGAACAAAGCGGAAACAAGAAAAAAGAAAGAGGTATATACCTGAGCAAAAGCTGACGGTCAGAAATAGCAGCGACGGTAAAGAGAAAGACGATAAGCACTTGCAAGCGAGTAATTTTGGTCTGAATAAAAATGAGCAATAGGAAGCACAGTGAAGAAATCGAGGGTTTTTAAGGGGGAGAGTGCGTCTCTTCAGTAGATGGCGCGCACCTCAAGAGACGCAACTGTTCAAGTAACGTCTCTTTAAAATTCAAGCGCACGGCCCGGATCGACCCACATGTCCCACATTAAATGTGAAATGATGGAAGCGGAAGACAGCTCAACACGGGAAAGTAAAAAGGCCGTGAAGCCAGCCCAAACAAGAAGTTTCTAGTCTTATCTCGCTTCACTCCAGAGACTAGAAATTGGGGGACTGGTGTTTGGGTAATATCGAGCAGGTCTCCTCGATGCCAACCCAGCGCGAGTAAAAGACCTCAAGGTCAACCCATCTCGAGCAGAAGACCCGACCGCTAGCACGAAGACAACTTTATTAGGCGTCAAAGCTGGTCAAGGTCGAGGACTCCAAGACTGGTCGAGCCTGAGCTTACTCTTCTGCTCGAGATCTTTATAGCCCCATCAAAGCTGGTCAAGGTTGAGGAGCGTCTAGGCTGTTCGAAACCCGAGCTCATCCTCCTGCTCTAGGTCTTCAAACCACTAGGCATGACTCAACCACGCCAGTCACGGCATGGAGGAAATGCAAGATCCAGATACAGCCAGTTCGGGGTAGTTCGACCCGTCTCTCCAGCGACTCTACACAACGATCGATGCCTGACCCATAGGCCACGAGGTATGGTGTCGTCATTGTTACCGATGGCCGGCACACGCCCCCACAGTGTCATCATTCCATGTACACACGCCCGACACTCTGATCAGGCCATGTGAACCATGCCTACCAGACAGTCCCGCATTCCCAGGAAATGCTACAGTAATCTCGGCTATTAGAGGGACCCAAACACTATAGATGCGGGAACGGTAGCCCCGAAGAAAAAATGGGGGGAAAACGGAAGTATAAGAGGAAAACGAAAAGAAAGGCGCGGGTTTCAAACTCTGACACAGGTTCTTCTTCTTCTCCATTCATTTTTTATTTTTTCGGGGAAGCTATTTTGATGAAAAGGGGACAAAAATACCCCTTCTATTCATCAGGTCTCTTGAACAAAGAGGGATACAAAAATGATAACCCGATCACTGACTTGAGCGTCGGAGGGTTTTCGCCGGAACAACACCCGGTGACCCCTGACTTTGTTTCTGTGAGTACAGGTCCGAGGAGATTGCCGTTCCGGTGAATAAAGAAGAATTGAAATCGGAAAGCAGTCCTGCTCGAGCTCGAGTATACCGCGAGCAGGAGTTCTTGACACTTTTTGAAGGCACGCGAAAATCTGCATCAACACCTCTACCTTTTTATATTATCTTCAAGCCATTTTTCACATTCTAAACAATCTACATCCTTTTCTATCTTAAATATATCTTGCAAGTATAAATTTATTTCATGGTCATTTAATATTTCTAGACCACTACTTTTTATCTTACCTTGTTCTTCAAATAATGAATCAAAGAATTCTATATCTACTTACTTTTCTATCATCGTAGGCTTCTTTGATATTGTAAAATATGTGTTTCAAATTTAGATTGTATAAATGTTGAATTTTTAAAGAAATCACTCTATTTATAGTTATTAGTATACTTCCATTACTTCTTAATATAAAATTTAATCCTAAAATAAATTTATATCCTACATTTTTACTAGAAATGAATGTTTAGGGTAATATATGTTTTTTTCTATTTCTTTCTACTATTTTATCATCTTCCTTACTATAGTCTTTATACTTATTATAAAATAATTTTTTGGTATTTATTTTTCTATGTCCTTGTTGGAATTTTTTATTACAAAGATAATTTTTTTTTTTTTTATAAAAAATGATGTATAGATTTTGATACGAACCTCGTTAAGAACTAACGAGACCCTAATCAAATTAGGCTCCAAGATCGTTTTTAAATTCAGGAAATAAATGGAACAGTAACCCGTTGCTTAATAAAGCATAAACCTTGGTATGTGAAGATGCCACAATCAACTATAGATATTCTGATTGATAGGTCAATGGTTGAACACCACAAAAAATCTGATAAATTCAAGTAGTTTCTTTAAGAACTAAAGAGAATTACACTCTCAAGTAAATTGCATAAAAATTTCTTTTCTCTTATTGAATAAGAGTATACAAATATGTTATAAGAAATCTTGGTCATAATTGCTCTAAATATTTCCTGTAATAAATCCTGATGTAATATCGGAAACAAATCCTAATCCAAAATCAAATCAAAATCTCAGCCTAAACAAATAAGAAAAGAATCCTGAATAAATAAGATGCTACGCCAATAAAAAGGAAAGAATTTTGAATAAATTAGAATCCTAATCTAATAAAAATGAAAGTATCTTAAATGATTGAATAAAATAGAAATAGTTGATTTGTTACCTCTTTTAAAATTAGAAACATTATCTGAAAAGATAGTAGCATATCTTTCATCCTTAATGTGCTGATTTAATGGATTTGATTGCTCAGAAAATTCAAGAGCATGAATCACACATTTATTGGTATGAATATCTTGTGAGATTCCTTCAATCGGCGTCTACATATTTAATTGATCCCAAGTTATTTGAATTAACCCATTAAGTACTTTTTTGAATTTCTTTGCACAAGCTCTTATAACTGGTCTGACAAAAACTTGAATAGGTCTGAATATGCCTTATTCCACGTGATTGTGCTATCCTTATTCTCAATCTCATCTTCCCCTCCACTTGAAGAGGATTTGCCCTCAAATCATCACCTACATAAAAATGACTTAAATTAGAAACATTAAAAATGGCACTTACATTGTACTCATCTGACAAATCTAGCTTGTATGCATTGTCTATAATCTGTTCCAAGACTTAGAAAGGTCCGTTCACTTGAGGTAACAGCTTGGACTTCCTTTCTTCTAAAATTTGTTCCTTGTACACATATAACCATGCCCAATCATCAGGTTTAAAGACTAGCTTGTATTGCCTTTTGTTGACTTGTTTACTATATTACTTAGTTCTCCGCTCAATGTTGAGTTTCGTTGGTTCATGTATCTGTTTATAATTTTACTCTTTTCTTTCCATCTAAGTTAATACGATTAGAAATAGATAATGGAGTTAAAGGATTAAGACTGTAAACGATTTCAAATCATGAATACTTATTAGCAGAATGAACAAAACGATTATAAGCAAACTCAACATATGTCAAAAAATCATCCTAAGTTCTAATGTTCTTTTTAATGATTGCCTATAACAAAGTAGATAAAGTTCCATTTATAACTTCTATTTAAGCATCAATTTGAGTGTGACATATAGTAGAAAATAAAAACTTCGTCTCCAACTTAGCCTACAAAGTCTTCCTTAAGTAACTCAAGAACTTAGTATCCCTATCAGAAACTATTATTTTGGATATACCATGTAACCTCACAATCTCTCTAAAGAATAAGTTAGCAATATTTGAAGTATTATTTTTTTTGTGCCATAAAATAAAATGTGTGATCTTAGAAAATTTACCCACAACCACAAAAATTGAGTATTTTCCTCATTTAAACCTAGGTAAACCTAATATAAAATTCATTGAAACATTAGTTCAAGGTACACTAGGTATTAGTAATGAGGTGTATAAACCATGGGGCTGTACTTTTGATTTTGCTTTCGTACAGGCGACACATTTTCCATAAAGTCGCTCAACATCTCGTTTTATATGTGGCCAATAGATGTATTACTACAATACAGCTAAAGTCTTTACAACTTTAAAATGTCTCATTAATCCTCCCCATAGAATCCTCTTACCAACAAATCTCTCAAAAAATAATTAGGCACACACAACTTCTTCTCAAAATAAGTAACCATCATACCTAACGTACTTACCAATCTCAGACTTTCATAATTTTGATTCAAGAAAAAAAAATATGGTCATTAGCATACAATTCCTTAATAGGTTCAAAACCAAGTAATTTAACATTAAGTGTTGATATTAAGGCATACTTATGGGAAAATGCATTTGTAACTACATTTTTCGTATGTTGTTTGTAACGAATGACGTAAAAAAATATCTTTATGAATTCTATCCAATGAGCATGCCTCTTGTTTAGCTTGTGCTAGCTTATAAGGTGTTTTAAAGGTTAATGATCAGTGTGAATTACAAACTCCTTAGGTCATAGATAGTGCTGCCATATTTCCAATATCCAAACTAACGCATTTAGCCCCTTATCGTAAGTAGAGTAGTTTAAAGTTGCTTCACTTAGTTTCTCAATTAAATAAGCAATTGGTCATCCCTCCTGCATAAGAATAGCTCCTGAAGAACTACATTCAATTTTAAATGTTTTGTTAATGTTAAACTAAGATAATAAGAGGGCGTTGGCTAACTTTTGCTTGATCATTTGGAATGCTTTATTTTGTTCTTCTCCCTACTTATAATCTAATATTTTTCTTGATTACTTCAGTAAGCATTACAACCAGTGTACTAAGTCTTTCACAAACCACCGATAAGAGCTAGCAAGTCCGTGGAAGCTCCTCACATACTTATGCTTATAGGACTATGCCATTATTGGTTTGCAAATACCTTCTCTTCATCAACCTGTATACCTATGCACTCATAACAAATCCTAAAAATATAAGTTTATCAGTGTAAAAGGTATATTTCTTTATATTAGCAAATAACTTTTCTTTTATAAGCACCTCTAAAATAGATTTAATATATATTGCATGACCATCTAAGTTTTTGCTATATATAAGAGTATCATCAAAATAAGTAACAAAAAACTTACTAATAAAAGCTCATAAAACATGATACATAAGTCTCATAAAAGTACTACAGTATATCTCAAACCAAAAGGCATAACTAATAATTCATAAAAACCATATTTTCTTTTAAAGGCAGTTTTCCATTCATCTCTTTCTTCTATTCTAATATGATAATATCCACTTTTCAAATCAATTTTAAAAAATACACAAGAACGATGCAATTCATCAAGGATATCATCTAGCCTAGGAATGAGAAGTCGATACTTTACTGTTATGTTATTGATGGCTAGGCAATCAACACATATCCTCCATGTCTTATCTTTCTTAAGAACTAGCAAAACTAGAACTACAGATGCACTCATGCTTTTTCTCACGTACCGTTTTTCCATCAACTCATTAACTTGCCTTTGAAGCTCTTTTGTTTCCTCCAGGTTACTCTTATGGGCTGGTTAATTTATAATGGTTGCAACCAGCATGAAATTAATTTGATACTCGATCTATCATATTAAAGATAATCTATGTGGCGTTTCCTCGGAAGAGACATCCTCATAATCCTACAAAAGAGAAACAATAAAATTAGACAAGCTAGGGTTAAGCTCGTTAGTGTTTAGAAATGACTCTTCGTACAAAAGTAAAATCATTGGCTGATTCGAAAACAACGTTCATTTTATCTCACTTGTTATTGCGTAAAATTTTTTTTTTGCCTCTCTCTGATTTTCACTCTTTTTTTTTCCTTTTCTTTTGCTCACTCTCTCTTTGTAAGCTTACTTGGTCTTTATAAACGTTTTTTGGCGTCAAAGGAGTAAGAGTGATTTTGCGTTGATTAAACTTAAATGAATATTTATTGGTAAAGCCATCATGCTTCACACGTCTGTCAAATTACTATAGACACCTAAATAATAAGTGTCCAGCCAACATTGGTACCACATTACATCGCACTTTATCTTTATACTTATCAATCCTAAAAGGCACTAGTACTTATTAGTTTACTTTCACTTTACCATGATCATTTAACCACTGCAGTTTGTATGTTGTGATGCTTAAGTATTAGAAGCCCTAATTTCTCCACTATGATAGTACTAGCAATAATAGTTGAACTTCCCCCACTAATAATTATACTACATTCTTTCTCCTGAAAATAACACTACTTCATCTTCTTTTACATGCATACTCAAAGCTGTCTTAGCTACTAAATTTAATTCGTCAGGAGTTGCGTATTCTTCATCTTATCTTTCAGTGGCATCCCATCAGCAGTTATAATCTCACAATTACTTGCAATATGATAACTCTCTTATTCACACATTTACTTGCCATGTGCCCTTTACCATGATATTTCAAACAATTAATGTCACGATTCCTGTTGTGCAAATTTTATTGAACTCAAAAGTGCACGAATCTATTGAAGTATAGATTAATGGTGACGGGTGTTGATCCCACGAGAAGATGGATTTTAATTATGTAGAGTTATTATTATTCTTGGGAAATTTCCTAGTTTATGCTATCCTAAGATTGAAATTAAAATGGTGGGAATAAATTAAAAATTGATCAACGTAATAAAGTGCTTGGGTATTAAGATTCACACTCAATATTTCACCATGGGCTTAATATTCCTTTTTTAGTTTCAATTAATTTATGAGGGGGGTATTTCCATCCTCATAAACCTAACTCTAATAATTATGACATCAAGCACTTATTGTGCCAGGAAGAATAATCTTATGTTAAATGTGGTATCAAGAACATGTTGTGCCAGGTAATAATAATGCAACTATCGAGGAGGTGGCAAGACTATCCACTAATTAACCTAGATAAATTTTATGTCAACAATGAGTCAAGATCTATCACATAAATTAGAGGAGGTTTTTATCTAATAAATCTAGTGTAAAGTACTCACCGTGCCAAATAGTAATAATCTTGCACTACGGAGCCAGTATACCACTATAATATCTAGACAAGATTATTACTATCTGTCTACGATAAGTCAAAATAATTTAAATAAATTAGCGAAAGTAAAAATAAACTTACCGAATTAAGCCCATAGATTATGTTGAGACTTCACCTTTAACCCAAGCTTGAAAATAAATTAGCTACTCATTTAATAACTAGGGGTAAAATGGAATTTTTATTTAAATACATAAAAAGTATAAGATGGAGAAGGAATTACAAAAAATAGAGTCCAAAAATGGATTCATGGGTGTCAAATTATGGGGGAATGAGCCCCTATTTATAAATACAACGAGTAAATCATGGCTATCGGACGAAAACAATTCGGATGCCCGGGATTGCGCTACGTGGCTCTCTCGGATTGTTTAGAACACGTCACCAGGGCTGTCATTCCCTGTATATGCATGTACGTTATGCGCGTTTTTCAGTCCACTAATATTCTGCCATGTCATCGATCAATGCAAAAGCCAACAAATACGATTCAGTGCATTGCATGTATTGCAAGCTCATTTTTCAGTCCAATAGACTTCTGCCACATCATCTATCAAAGCCACATCATCGATCAGTGACACATCAATAGTCAACAACACATCAGCAGTTAACGCCACATCAGAAGTCAACGCCACATCAGTATAACCCAACAAAATCTTAAAATTATGATTTTTCTCTTTATGTCTTTCCTAAGGTTTTCAGCTGTTCTGAGTTCAAAAATGCTGTCCGTTTTGCTTTCGGACTCTTCATTTATTGAGAAATGACTAAAATAACCCTAAAATGCATAACGTATTAAACATACACATAAACATAGACAATTAAATATCAAGGGACTTGAAATATATAAAGGTGGAGATGTTAGTGAGACTTGGAGTGTAAAATGATGGTTTTACCCTTTATAAATATATACTCTCTAGGACTCAACAATTCATAATAGTAGAAGTCATGGTATTACCTTGTGAATTAGGTTTAGAAGGCTTAGATCTTAGTTTAGGTGTAGTAGATATTTATGTTCTCTCGTCTCGCTTCACATAGTTTAGCATTCATAGAGTGGAACTCAAGCTTAAGGTTGCACGATTGTTATCCCTCCTCTTAAGTGGTTGCTCAATCTTAATGGCCTTGTAGACTATCTCTTTAATCTCCAAATAATGTTATAAATTTAACTATATTTGTAATTTCTTAGTTAAGATCATTCAAGAATTGTGTCATGGTAGCTTCTCTATCTTCCTCCACATTTGCTTTAATGATGGTAACCTCCATTTCTTTACAGTAATCCTCCGCGCTTTAGCTGCCCTAGGTAAGACTTTATAGTTTTTCGTACAAGCCTCGATAGTAGTGGCTATGTACAAAATGCCTTCTTATAAATGTCTTTATTTCATCCCATGCCTCAACCAAACATTCTATATTTTGCCTTCTATTTATAACTAGTTGATCCCGCTAAGTAATAGCATAGTTAAAAAATTCAATCACAGCAATTTACTTTTTTCATCTCAGAATAGTTATGGCAGCCAAATATAAACTCCATATTCTTCTCTTATTCAAGGTATTCTTGGGGATCAGATTTACCCCAAAAAGATGAGATCTTCATTTTTATGCCATTAATACCACCATCTCGATACCAAGCTCTTTTATGATTACCTACATAACTACCCTATATCATACTCATCCCTATAATAGTCATAAACATTTTCTCTGTCAGACACTCTCTCCCATATTAGTGTTAAGGAAATGTGTTGTGGTTGCAATACAGGTGCATTCTCTACTTGATCCAAATGCTCATGTATGAGCTCTAATTCGAAGCTCATCATTTGTCTCATCTTTTATGCTTGAATTTAAAAATTTAGAACAGTCGGTTGTTGATCATCTGCATTTGTGCTTTGTTCTTGTTTTAAGACATAGTTGACATATGCAAAAAGAGATTAAAAATAATGTTAAAAGGACCTCACCTTACTCCCTTATGTGTTTCGCTCAAGAGAATGATTCAGTCAATTCCACTTATGTTTTACTCAAATTTATTGGCTTTTACGCTATAATACGCTCACACTCTCTTACCTTTATCCTTTCATAGTAATTATCTTTTGATTCGTATAAAACTAAATAAACCAACAATTCACAAAGATTACACCAAAGAGATTTGGGTTTCAAAGGCGAGAATACAATGAACACGTATGATCAGGTTTTAAAGGTAGAAAATAATAAAATTTTGGGGAAAAATTTTCACACTATAAAAAATCAAACTTATATTCTATGAGACATCAATAATGGAAATTGAAATTTTTTTCACTATTCAATTTTTTCTTTATTTTTTTTATAAACCCTAAATAGTTAAAATTTTAATGAATTTAGGACAAGGAATAGATAAAATTTACGGATTTAAGGAAATAAATCTTAAGGAATTAAAATTAGGAAAACCCTAAAAATACTGTTCATATAGCACCATTCACAATTTTTTTTTCTTTTTAATGAATCAGAATAAACAACATAGAAAACAAAATCTAAAGTAAAAATAAGCAAAAAATAATTAGAACCTTTGCTCTTATACCAATTGATACAAGCTCCGTAAAAAACTGACGAGTCCCTAATCAAATTAGGCTCCAAGATCATTTCTAAATTCACGAATTGAATGAAACTGTGGTCCGTTGCTTAATGAAGCATGAATCTTGGTATGTGAAGACGCTATAATCATCTATAGATATTTTGATTGACAAGTCAAGGGTTGAACGCTATAGAAAATTTGATAAGTTTAAAAAGTTCTTTTAAGAACTAAAGAGAATTACACTCTCAAGTAAATTGCGTGAAAATTATTTTCCTTTAAGTTACAAGAAATCTTGGCCATAATTGCTTTAAATATTTGCTACATAATTCCTAATCTAAAATCAAATCATAATAGCAATTTAAACAAATAAGGAAAGAATCCTAAATAAACAAGAATCGTAATCTAATAAAAAAGAAAGAATCATGTATAAAATATAATCCAAATTTAATAAAAAACAAAGTATCCCAAATGACTGAATAAAATAAAAATAGCTTATTTGTTGTCTTTTTAAAAATGAAAAAACTAAGCTTGAACCTAAAGGTATATTTACTAAACCAATTTGGGTTGGAAAATCTGAATTAAAAACATATGTGTCATTTACATCTTTGGAGTTTGTACTATTAACTTATGATATTTTGATAGATATTGTTCTAGACGCATGACCAGTTATTATAGTGCTTTAATAAATTATGAAGAATGTAGTTGAGAATATGTAGGCTTTACTGATGGTACTGAAGTTGTGTGCTTGGGGAAGGATTTTTGTGCAAATTTTATTGAACTCGCAACCACACAAATCTATTGAAATATAGATTAATGTTGAAGAGTGTCGATCCCACGAGAAGATGGATTTTAATTATGTAGATTTATTATTATTCTTTATTATTTATGCTTTTTTGTGAAATTTCCTAGTTTATTCTTTCCTAAAATTGAAATTAAAATGGTGAGAATAAATTGGGACTTGATCAATGCAATAAAGTACTTGGGTTTTAGGATTCACACTCAATATTTCACCGTGGGCTTAATATTCTTTTCTTAGTTCCAATTAATTTATGAGGAGTGGAAATCCCCAAAAAGAAAAAAGAGGAATTGGTCTATGGTCGATTCAGTAAAAAATAAATAAGAATTTCTAGTTGTACCTTATGATATAAAAAAGGAAATTCTATTCCTCAAGTAAGCAAATATGTCATGGTTGGGGGAGTCTATACATCGCATATAGGCTTTGAGTATATCGTGGCATAACCGTCGAGGTGAAGCAGGACCTAAAAGGAACGATACATAGACAAAAAAATCCCTTATGAATTTCAAGGCACTTATTTCCTTTAATTTATTTAATTTAAAAATTTCAGGTAAGGGGATTTGTCATTAGGGGGGAAGTAGACTACTCAAGAATATAGAATCGAAGTGGATGGTTTTATGTCTATTACCTGTTCTTCCTCCCGAGTTGAGACCTATCATTCAGATAGATGGAGGTAAATTAATGAGTTCGGATATTAATGAACTCTATAGAAGAGTTATCTATCGGAACAATACTCTTACCGATCTATTAACAACAAGTAGAGTTATGCCAGGGGAATTAGTAATGTGTCAGGAGAAATTGCTACAAGAAGCCGTGGATACGCTTTTTGATAATGGAATCCGTGGACAGCCAATGAGGGATGGTATAGGTTGTTTTCAGATGTAATTGAAGGCAAAGAGGGAAGATTTCGTGTGTTGCTGCCATTGTTTCAAATAAAAACGTTAAAGATCACCGAAGTAATGTCTAAATCTAATGATTCAAAGCAAAGATAAAGGATCCTAGAACAAGAAAACTTCTTTCAATCAAAAGTTCTCTCAATTTTTTTTTTCAAGAACAACAATTTGAAAATTAATTTCATCACTTTCAAACCTCAACTTTTCAATCAAAAGTTCACATAATTGAGCTTGCATTTTCTTACATCTTTCATCCATTCTTACCCATTCATAATACATGTCATTATTATAGCTACATTCGGCTTTTGAAATAGATTCTTCGTCACTTGACTTTACAGTTGAAGTTTTAGTATAATTGTGAGGAAGAATCCATAAATCACAAGAAGGAGAACCATCATATAATTTTGATATTTCATTATCAGAACTTTCAAGTCTTAAGAACAACAAGATCTTCATCAATAGTGCTTTCATCAAAAGTGTCATCATCACTCAAAGTTGTTACCTATGCTCTCTTCTCTTTCAAGATGTGATTAGGACATTGAAAGTAAGTATGTCCATATCCATCGCACGCTCTACATTAAATACCTCAATCATTGCCAGTTTCAAACAAATTGAAATTAGGAGAAATCTTATATTTTGTTGTCAGTTGTAGCTTTCTTGAATATTTCTTTTTGTTGTCTATTTTGCGTTATGTTCTCAAACTTCTTAGTCAATAATGCCTCAGATATTCCAAAATCTTTCACATCATCGTTAACATCATCCTTAGAATCACAATCACTCTCTGAATTCTGTATCTCAGCTTGGAAAGCAATACTGTTTTCTTCCTCCTCCTTCAAGTGATTTGACCCGTCATGGTGTTAATATCACAATATTCTTCAATAATTGCAACTTTAATAAAAAATCTTTTTGGCAAAGATCTCAAAAATTTTCTAACTAATTCTTAATCTTAAATTCTTTTACCAAGTGAATATGAAATATTAGCAATCTTAAGAAATTTAGCATTAAAATCAGTAATTTCTTCATGTTCATTCATCTTAAGATTTTCAAATTCAGCTACGAGTTTACGAAGTTTATCGAATTATCTCCTTTGTTCGTGTCTTGAAGAATGTACCAAGTGGCCTTGGCAATTGTACATAATGAGATTAATTCATGTTGATTAATGTCCTCTCTATTGACAGTAACATTGAGTGCTTTGGAATTAAAGTCAGATGCTTGAATTTAGTGTTGGAATATTTATTAACATGCTTAAGAATTATGTTTTTATCTTGATCAAACTTGGTAGGTATAGTCTTCTCTAACACAATCCATTACTCTTATGTCAATAGCCTCAATATAAATAATCATCATTTGGTTCTAATAATCATCATTTAATGTCATCAAGTAATGGTGGAGGAGCAGTAGATCCTCATTCTCACTGCAAAACCATGCTTACAAAAATCGATTAAGATTCCAAAATCTCACCGAACAAATTATGATTTAGAATGCTCTGATACCACTTGTTAAGAATTTAGATTAATTTTAACACGTGTAAACAAATTAAAATTTATCCTCATTGATTAATTCTAAAATCATTGTTCACATATTATTATTCATGCAATACTATTTATGACTCGTTGTTCACAGGATATTGTTTATATGATATTATATGCGATTCATTATTTATAGTTACTATTCATACAATATTATACACGAGCCACTATTCATGATTTTTTTCATTCATTCTAAACCTATCAAATATGGTGGAAACAGTAAATTTCAGAAAATAAAGCACACAAAAATTTTTACGTGATTCAAATCATAATCCTGCATCTACGAGGCCATGCGCAAATATTAAGCAATTCACTAAGTAATGAAAGAAATTACAATCTACTACATTCTTATATAATTTCAGACTCCCTCTTACTCTTGTCGCTACCTTATTGACTCTAACTCAGTCTTCCTTACTTAGCGAGGACCACTAGTCATCAATTGTGTTTGTTACTTCCTTGAAATCCTCTCAACACAAAAAATAACCCATTCATCCCAAAGAGACGAAAGTAATCATCAAGAATATCTAATTAAAGACTTGATATGAAGAAGACTCAAAGATTAAAACTTCGTAGAGATAAGAAACATCATACACAGTCAAAATAGGTTTTCTTTTTGTTCTCGATGTTGGCTTCTTCTTCTATATAAATATAGTAGGTCTTATTCAATATTCAATGTGTGAAATACTTCCTTTTATAACGGTGTAGTATTACGCAAAAACCCTAGTAGATAAGTATTGAGATATACTTTCTTAAGAGTCCAATATTCCGTAAATATTTGATATACTTACCAATGCAATAATTACCTTTATTTGAAACTTTTTAATATGTAATTCTCATGAACATGTCAATGCACTTTTTATGTCTCAAAAATTATTCTTTAATACTTTACATAATCTAATCCGATAAATATCCAAGACTACACAAATCTCTAATAAAAGGAATAAATAAATTGAAATATTATTGATCCAATGATGCTAGTAATAAAAACCCTTACAAATTGTATTAAGCCCACTATTTCATTTTTATTGAGGAATCTTTTAATTCGGCAATTAAAATTGTATAGTATTTCTTTAATATTATCTAAATTTATTTTTAGTGTATTTACTGTTTTCAAAGAATTTTCGTAGTCCAAATACTAGCTATTTTAGTTTCTCTAAAATAGTCTCTAGATGTAGATGTTGTCCTAAATTAATTAATAAATCTACCATAAGTTTTTTTGACTGTTACTAGCGAGAGGGAAATGTTTAATTTGATTTTGTAAATGTTCTATATTATAACTAGCTTTGATTTTTTCTGTAAAATTTAATTTTATTTTGTAATGGTTACTAATCTCAAACTCTAAAAAATCTAAATTATGAGAATTCATGAACTACTTTAAATTTCTTCAATCTTCTATTCATTTTGAATTTTTAAGGTTAATGTTTCATAATAATATAATAATTTTAACTTTCTGTTATAAGAATTTTCTAATATATCCAGTTTTGGAAGGGCACAATGTTTAATGTCTTTTTTTCTTTTGTATTTTGGGGTCTAACAGAGATTTATAATCTACTGGAATTTTGGATTTCCTAAATGTTCTTCTATGAGATTAGCTAGTAGTGAGTGTTCTGTTTTTGCTTCCTCTATTCCTACTTCTCTTATAGCTCGTTCTCAGATTTCTATATAAGAAAAGTATCCAAATATCTGAATCATTTTCTAAAACTGCAAATGGATCTTGTAAAAATTATCAAAATTATAATGAAATTTATCAATCGTGAAAATACTTTATGAAATAAATGAAGTTTACCTTGTAAATACTCATATATATATATATATATATATATATATATATATATATATATATATATATATGTATGTATATAACAAATAAGGTTCTCTTATACCAAGGAAGAGAAAAGAAGGGAGATTTAGGGATGTTGCTAAGGTAAAAATTGGTCTTTTAAAGTTTGATTAAAACTGGTTTTGAAAACATATTTGTAGAAACATGCTTTAAAACTACTGACTCACACCCAAAACGCCTTTTTTTAAAACAACATATTATCACAAAAATTTGGCCAACGAAGACCATGTTCAGCAGAAACTTTTATTGAGTTATTGGTATTTTTGTCAAAACAAAAACCCAATTTCAAAAACTCTTTTTCCTTTGAAAAATAAAAAGGATTGGCCTTTTGTAGATACTTTAAATGTAAATTATATTTTCGACTTCTAGATCTAAAATATAACTAAATGAAAAAAAAAGAGAAAAGAAAATGGCTTCCTTATCAATCGCTATCCAATTGACATCTAAATCTACTAAGTGTTTAAAGGAGAGAAGGGATTTCTCTTATTCTCGTATGATTGCAAAGGTGTCTGATCGTGCCTTGATTAGAGCTCTTTTTCTCATCTCAAGCGGATCATAATACACACACACACAAACACAATTAATTGTACAATTATAATTATTGACTTTTAAATACAAAGAGATAAGAAAATAAGTTTTCATGGACAGGTGGCTTTATGTCATTGAACCAACTAAAGTAAAGTGACTATAATAAATTGTAGGTGATTAAGCGTTGGTAAGAAAAGACAAAAGTAAAATGATGCTTCACGGTTTTTCATAGTGAAAAGATAAAAATATAAAATTGAAGGCATGGTCATAAGTAAAGTCAAACAGACAAAAGATATTTTAATGAGGTCATAAAATTAATACAAACGGCATAGTTAAAAAATTTTAAACCGTTAACTTTGCCAATAAAAAATTAAACAAATATATACAAGTAATTGAGAATAGGTAAGAGTACGTTATAGAAACCCAAAAAAGAGGAAACAACAATGTATACAAGTGGTAAATTTACAAAAACTAAAGGTAGAAATCAAGCACAAAGTTAAGGATTTTAGGAATAATGAATAACTTATAAAAGGATTCTGCTATTTTATTCTTTCAGAATTTCTACACCATTACCAATGAATCGGGAAATTCTTTGGATTTTTGCCAATTGCCTACAAGTGTATGGTCGAACATTCTTCTAATGGTTATTTATAGTTAAGTGTTTGGGAATTTTGGTAGTATGAAATAAAAAAATATAACTTGCGCAAAAGAAGACCCTCTTTGTAAATCAATCCCTTTAGAAAGTTGTTGATGCAGTTTTCCCGCGTCTCTTCAAACAGTGCTAGAATCTTCTGCTCGCGGATAGCTCAAGCTCGAGCAGGACTGTCTCCCAATTCCAATTTCTCTGTCTTTTCTAGAACGGAAGTCTCTCAGACCTGTTCTCAAAGAAAACAATATCAGGGGTCGCCGGGTGTTGTTCCGGTAAAAACCCTCAGACGCTCAAGTCAATGATCGGGTTGTTCTTTTTAATATCCCTCTTAGTTGGACAGACCGGAAGAATGAAAGGGGTATTTTAGCCTTCCTTTATGAATAAATGGAATTTTCGGAGAATCAGTGTAAAAGGGAAGGATAGGAAGAACCTGTGTGAATTTTCGGAACCCCTGTAATTTACCTGTCCGTTTCCTTTTATCCTCCATTTTTCCCGCCTTTTCCCTCCGAGAGCATCCGTTCCCGCGTCGATAGTGTCTGGGCCCCTCTGACAGCCGGGATTAGCGTAATATTCCCTGGGGATGCGCAGCTGTCTTCTTAACTTGGTTCACATGGCCAGATCATCATGTCGGGCATGCGCGCAAGGAATGATGACACTGTGGGGGCATGTGCCGGCCATTGGCAACAGTACCACCACCATACCATGTGGGGCCCTGTTCAGACATCGTAAGGTGTGTGGGATTCTGAGGAAACGGGTCGGACTGTCCCGAGCCGAGTCTCACGTTCCATCTGTCTTGTGATTGGCATGGCCCAGTTGTGCTCAAGGACTTGGCTGCTGCGAGCAGAAAGGAGAGCTCAGGTCTCGATCAGCCATCGAGCTCTTCGTCCTTGTCCAGGCCTGATGACCTCGTGCAGGCAAGAGAGCTCGGAGCTCGGACGGCTCTGAATTCCTCGACCTTGACCAGCTTTGACGTCTAGTGAGATCGTCTTCGTGCCAGTGGTCGGACTTCTGCTCGAGCTAATTGACCTCAGGGTATTTTATCCGAGCTGGAAGGGCCTCGAGGAGACCTGCCCGACATTACCCAAACACCAGTTCCCCAGTTTCTAGTCTTTTGAGTGAAATGAGATAAGATTGGAAACTTATTAGTGATGGGCCGACTTCGCGGCCTTTTACACTTCCCCACGTTCTCCAGTTGTCTTCCACTTCCATCATTTCGCATTTAATACGGGACACATGGATAGATCCTGACCGTGCGTTCAAATTTTGAAGGGACGTGACTCGAAAGGTCGCGTCCCTTGATCTTCACGCCGTCTGCTGAGGAGACGCACATTTTGCCTTTCCTCTTTTAAAAACCGTTGATTTCTTCACTGTTTTTCTTATTGCTCATGTTACTCAACCCCAAATTTTCTGCAAGTGCTTCTTCGTCTTTCTCTTCCGTGTCAGAGTTATTCCCGGCCGTATAAACCTTTCTCTATATCCAGGTACAACCCTTCTTCTTTCTATTTTCACCATTCTTCCTTCTTCCGGGTCCCTAATTTCATTTGGGTAGATTAAACTCTAGGAGAAAATGTCTGATAGAGCCCGTAGGATGTCCCTTGAGGAATCTTCCTCTTCAAGTGAAGTAGAGCCTCTTAGTATAATTCCCGTGAGGGATTCTAGTTCAGAAGGCATTACCCCCGGCGGAGGCCCAGCCGCATCGAAAATGGTGCAATTTGGGTGAACCCTCGGTAGGGGAAATAAAACACCTGTATCAGTTGAAGTGCAGCTCGAAGGATGCTGGTTAGTACTACCTTACCTCCAGCCTGAAGGGTAAAAAACCAATCACTGACCTCCCAACTTCTAGTGGCAACCGGAAGAGCAAATTCTTTTTTGTTGGGGGGAAATGGGGGTACGCTGCACCTCTCACAGCATTTTTGCACTCCAGGTTGTTTATCTATCCGGTGAATTCTTATTTTTAGTTCTTTTGCTCGTATCTGTTCTTATTATTTTGCCTTGGCTGTTTTTTACAATTTCCTGGGGTGCTTCTTTTAGGATTGGGGAAGAGCTTCGAGCACACATAAAGACCGCACTTGACAACGTGAGCTCGTGCAGGGAGCTGCTTAGACCCCAAAATTTTTTGGAATTTAGTCTGGTGCCAGCAGAAGATGTTAGGGGGGTTCACGAGATGATGCACAGGCGTGTAGGAACTGCCGGTGGCGCGAGCACCTCGAAGAGACCACGAGCAGAAACAGATGCTCTGCCTCCACCTGCTCGAGTTCCCCCTTCTGCTCAGCAAGCAGCACGAACAGAAGAAGGTCCTCCTCGCAGGCGTTAGAGGACTGCGGCCTCAGCTCGTCCTCGACCCGAAGATGTGCAGGAGCAGGGTCTGCCCAGCCGTGTCGAGCCCTACCTGAGGAACTTTACCGGGGAGATGGACGACAGGTTCCTGGACAAGCTGGAGTCCTATGATGCTGACGAGCTGCTTAGTGCTCTCCAGCGTCTCTCTTCCCGAACTTCAGCGACTGTAACTAGGCTCAAGGCCAAGACCCAAGACTCTCAGGAGGAACTTCGAGCAGCGATCCAGAACTTGGAGCAGACTGTCAGGGAGTTGCAAGAGGAGAACTTGAGGCTCCAAGAGGAGAATGCAACCTTTGCAGAGAGGACAGCTGTGTTTGACTCTAAGGTTTCTCAAATCCAAAGGGAGTTGACTGTCATCCGTTAGGATAAAATACATTAAAACCATCACCACATATCAATTTACCCAAATAGGAAATTACCCCTATGCATAATTAAAACCCACCTCATTGTGAGATCGAAATGCGTCACCATTAATCTATACTACACTAGATTCATGCGCTTGCGAGTTCAATAAAATTTTCATAATATTACATATGGTATTAAATGCTCTATCTCAATCCCGAATGGCATGCAATAGTCATAAAAACTTTAGAAGTGAACTCATTGGCATTATCTAGTCTTATGGCCTTCATTAGATAATCTGGGCACATGACTTAATAACTTATACAAGCAATCTAGCAAATGTAATGTTACATGTAGATAATAAATAAGCATATGTCCATCGTATAGATGAACTACATCAAGACCATAAAAAAAAATAAAAAAAATTACTAGGTGGATGTATAGGTCCACATAAATGTTAGTGATATGCCCTAAAGGCCAATTAAGTGGAGCTTGATTTTAAGGAATTACTACATTTGATTAATATTTTGATATTTACAAAATAGCAAGGTTATTAATATTTATAAATGATATTAATGAATATAGTCCAAGAAGTAAAATAGTTAAGGAATATATTTTTAAGTTTGTCAAGAATATGAAATGTGTATCATTTGTATTATACTTTTAAAATAGTTCCTAGTAGTAGACATATGATTGGATGTTAAAAGCCTAACCTAAGGCGAGACGGTGCCAAGCATAAGCCAAGTGAAGGCTCGAGCAGAATAAGCTCACGAAGAAATGCAAGGACCGTAAGTCTCAAAGCCTAAACTTAAGGTGAGACTGGACCAGGCATAAGCCAGAAAGGCTCGAGCTAGATGAGCTCGCAAATGAAGCTAAAGGCCGAAGCCTCAAAGCCTAACTTTAGGCAAGACAAGAAGGCAGACACAGCCTGAATGAGCTCGAGTATAAAAAGATCGCGCGGAAAGATACTGTGGCCTCAGGACTTAAAGTCGGTTTGGGTTAAGGGAAAACAACCAAAATGCATAAGGGGTTAGTCCGGTTGATCACATTTTGGCAAGACAGCAGAAGCAAATCTTAGTCAAAAGAATATGGGGAAGGCTCAAAGCCTGCAAGAAATTTACCCCATATAGAATTTTGGGGACAAATTAAAAGTACGAAGGCAAAGTGAGAAATATGTTCTTTATTACATTGCCTAAGAGTACATGTAAATAAAAAAAAAGTACAACAAAGCCATTCAAGGGGCTTGAGCAGTCGGGCTAATAGTGAGGGCTGGGGTCCCGAAAGAGGGGGCAGCTTGAGAATCTGTCTCGGTAGTAGGAGCAGCTCGGGCCTCATCAACTGGAGGAACAGCTTCTCCGGACCTTACAACATCTACTTCTTCCTGAGCAGAGGGATCTCTTGGCTTCTAAGACCGGGCATCCTGCTCGTTCATGTAAGCATCCATACCCGCCTCAAGCTTGGACATATCTAGCTCGGGGTATTTCTTACCCAAGATAGATATGATGCACTCATAGCTGAAGGTCACCCCTTTATTTTACTCTTCCGTGAGCTGAATCTCTAGAGATTCCACCTTGTGCTGAAGGCGATAAGTCTCTGCCTCCATGGATAACTTTTTGGGCATTCACAAGCTCGTCTTGGACCATGGACAACTCCCTCTCAAGCTGGAGTGCCTTAGACTCGGCCAAAGCTACTGTCTCCTCGAAGGTGGAGTTCTCAGTGCGAAGCTTGGCCACTTCCTCCTCCTTCTGATCGAGCGCTTGCCTCAAGCCCTGATTATCAGCCTTGATCTTCCTTTCAAAAGTCATGGCCTTGGTTTTGAAGGCAGTAGAGGTAGCCGTAGCCTAACACGAGAGGCGTTAGAATATGTTGGCCAGCTCGCTAACGCTGAAGGACTATAATTCCTCTATAAACTTCTCCCCCATGTGCCTGGAAAAATCCTAGACAAAGAGATTGGCAAAATTGGGCTGCTGCTCCTAAGAACGTCCTGATCTGGATCTGGCTGGGATGACAGCTCTCGGGCCCTTCGAGGAAGCTTCCTTAGCTGCTCGTTCACTCTCATGAGTAGGGGGAATAGCCCTAATTGGTGAGGCAGCGAGGTCGACTCTAGACCTCTTGATTAGAGTAGAGGAGATGCTCGGTTGCTCCACCATGCTTGAGGGCCTTTTCTACCGAGAAAGGATGCCACTCATTTCTTCCTCGGAAGTAAGGCCGAACTCGAAAAGGTTGTGATGGGTTAATAACTCCTTGCACGAGCTCGCGTTGTCCAAGGCAGTGTTGATGCAGGTCTGAAGCTCCTCCCTAACCCGATAGAACACGCTCCAAAAGTCTGCAACAAAGACAAGAAAAAATAAATAAGATAGAGTAAACTGAAAAGTCAAAGCAGAAAACATGATGAGCAGCAGATGATCTGGGGTACAAAAGCGAGAAGGAATTTGAGGAACCTCCTCAGTGGTAGAGGCTGCTCGCCCCCAATCCCCTCCAGCAAAGAAGAACTTTGTCTTCCAGTTGCCACCGGAAGTAGGGAGGTCAGTGATGGGTTTCTTGCCCTTCATTTGGAAGTGAGGTTGTACTAGCCTGCGTTCTTTAGGCTGCTCTTCAACTGATAGAGATGCTTTATTTTATCTATCGTTGGCTTACCCAAATTACACTACCTCTACAAGACGAATAGCCCGACAGAACCCTCCACCCATTCTGGTTCAGCTGCCCTAGTGCCAGATGCAACTGGGATAGGACCCAGGTAAAATAGGGCTGAATAGGTAACCTAACGCCCTACTTAAAACATTCTAAATAGAGGGTTACATGCTCTTGAAGAGGACAACTAGGTATATTATTTTTACCAGGGAGACGTAGATCAATACTGGCAGGAATGTGAAACATGGCCCTGAGCCGGTCTAAATCTTGGTATGAAGTTTCACACTCATGTTGTCAATGGCAAACGACTTAGCCTCCAACCTTTGGCTGGCCCTTTGCCTCTATTGTGGTTGGGTTTCCCCCACAGCCTTGACCTCTTCAGGGCTTAAGACTCTCTTCGGAACCCTCTAGTGGCCTCGGAGTCACTCAAAGAAGATGATTCTTCAGGGGACATCCGGCGAGGTTGTTGGGTGGCTGAAATTTTCTTTTCCTAGGGACACAGTTTACCTAGTGGGAAACCAGAAACCCAGAAAATGGAAAAAACAAGACGAGAAGAAGAAGAATATTTTATACCTAAAACGGATTCGACAAAGGCAAATAACAATGACGGCTAAGAAAAACGTGAATTTCATTTGCAGGCAGTTGTTTTTAGTCTGAGCAAAGTGTGGAAATAAGAAGAGGCACAATAGAGAAATTAGGGATTTATAAAGGGGAAAGCAAGTCATGTCAACAGACGGCACGTTACTCAATGAGACACGACTGTTCAAATGACCGCCTCTTCAAAATTCAAATGAGCGGTCCAGATCAGCCCACACGTCTCACATTAAATGTGAATTGAAGGAAAAGGCAAATAGCTGAGTGTGACAAAGTAAAAAAAGGGGAATCGCCTCAAACAAAAAGTTTCCAGTCTTATCCACTTCACTCTCAAGATTAGAAATTGGAGGACTGGTGTATAGACAATACCGAGAAGACCCCTTCAAGGATAATCCAGCCATAGCAGAAGGCCTAATTTTTAGCACGAAGACACCCCTACTCATTGTCAAAGCTGGTCGAGGTCAAGTATTCCAAGGCTGGTCAAATCCTAATGTTCTTATCCTACTCGAGTAAAAGAGATCCTCGACCACCGAGTAGGACCCGGTCATGTTGCGAGAAGCACCATCAACAGAGGGAAACCAAATTTTGAGCAAAGCAAACCTAAGCATAACAGCCCCTTCTCCTGATAACTTGTCACGATGATCGATGCCTGATAGGCACCCCACATAGTAGGGTTTCATCACTGTTATCGATGACCGGCGCATGCCTCTACAGTGTCATCATTATACACGGACCTATACGGCATCATCATTAGGTCACGGGAATCCATACCTGCCTGACATCCCATGCCCCCAGGTTGTGCCGCAGCAACCCCTAGTTGTCAGAAAGGCACAGGCGCAATTATTGCTGAGGTGGGCGTCCAAGAGATGGGGGAGGGAAAACAGGGGGATAAATACCAGACGAGCGACAAGGTAAAAGGATTCTTCTTCTTTTTCTAAAATTTTGGATTCCAACTCCAGTTTTTTCTATCCAGACTCCAGTTCTCTCTTCTCTTGAAACATCCCATTTTTTCGGTCCCTCAGATTAAAAGAGATACCAAAAGAATCAACCCGATCACTTACTTGAGCGTTGCAGGATTTTCGTCGGAAAAATACCCTGACACCTTCTTCTGCGGATGCAGGTCGGAAGACATCACCGTTCCAATAAACGGAGAAAGCCAGAAACCAGTAGAGAATCCTGTTCGAGCAACCAGTGAGCAAACGTATACAGCATTACTTGGAGACGAGCAGAAAACCGCATCAAAAAATTGTATTTTGTAGTAAGCATTAATAATGGGAGAAGATGTAAAGGTAAGTGAATTCATTGCTTTATTTTATTACATAATTTTTTATTCATACTGTATTTTACAATATTCTTATATATGAGGTTTTCATTATATAGGCGCCTAAAAACGATGAAAAAAGAGCCAAAAAAAACAACAGCAAATGCTCTTTGTTGCTACAACTTGAGAAGAAAATGTAAGGATAACAATTAACAGAGATGAAAATGTGAAAACGTCAGGCAAAAGAAAAAAAGGCCCTACTACACAGGTTCGAGATCATACTCCATTACATGTTGAATTCATTGAAAGAGGTCAACTAGTGGGAGTTAATTCAGAGAAAGTATGCCACTTTTGCTAGAGTTGTAGCAAGAAAGCATGTGCCTATAGTGATCAAAGATTGGCATCTAGTTCCTTCAAAAACTAAAGAGTATCTTTGGTCATTAATTAAGGTATTTTTTTATTCATATTAATAACAATTTATTGTTATATCTACTAAGGTGCTTCTTTATTTAAATTTTACAACAAAGATTTGTTGTAAATGACTCCGTAAAGCACTTGGCACTTCAAAATCTAGGAAATTGATGGAGACAATGCAAATTAGAGATAACAACGAAGACTAAGGAAATGAACAAGGAAACAAACAGGTTACATGCCTTTGCTCTTATTCGACCAAAAAATGATATATTTCATGAAGATTTGGAAGCCTTTGCAAAATAGATTGTCTCCAGAGTTTGAAGTAATTATAACTATTACTGATATTGAGCGAAAATAAATTCATATCAATACAACAGTTTAGTTTTATGTAATAGGAAATAAGCAAGAAATTTTGAGATATGCAAAATGAACAAGAAGAGGTACATACAATGGGTCGAAGAGGATATGCTCGGATAGAGCATAATATGTGAAGATATATAAAATAAATTTCACTTTAATTTTGTTGATTTTTTTTGTAATTTACAATTTTTTATCCTTTTTATTGTAGAAAAAAGAAAAGTTAAGATCTGACAAAAATAATAAGAGTATATGTTTGGCTTGAAGGACATCATAAAAAGAATGGTGAACCTACCAATGAACCAATTGGAAGAAGAATGATATAAAACTCTTAAAACCAAATCATATATTTATTACTTGTGTGACTTTTATTTTATCATGTAACTAATATATAAATAATTTATGATTTAAGAAAAGGTGGTAGAGTATCAAGATAGATATAATAATCCTTAGCATATCGGAGGATCAATCGGCCAAAATAACCGTGAGCAGCTACGATATTATAAGTTTCTTCCTCATAACCAAATCTATAACCTGCATTAGCAGATTCATTTTCTGTGGTTTCCCTGATCAAACTAGTGGTTACGAAGGAACCATGCATAGCACTGAATAGGGAGCTGCCGAATACACTAGCTACGCCTAACATGTGCAATGGGTGCATAAGGATGTTGTGCTCAGCCTGGAATACAATTATGAAGTTGAAAGTACCAGAGATTCCTAAAGGCATACCATCAGAAGAACAATGACATAAAAATGTTAAAATTTGCTTACGGTTCTGAAAAACATGGACGAGTTCGAGCATGCAGATTTGGAATTACTCTTATTGCAAAGAATTTGCATATTCAATCTACTCAAAAGTGAGAGAACATGAAAGCCAGTTGCACACCCAATCTTAAAGAGTGGAGATGCTTGAACAAAGCTTTAAACAAATGACTGCTTTTAGATTAAAACAGGTAAATGATTTACTATTATTATTTTTCTAAAAAACTAGAAAAATAAAGCGTTATCCGCAAATGACCTACACTCATTTTTCTTTTACTTTCACTTAAATATAGTTACTTTTAATTTTATAGAATCTTAGTATGCCTGATGATGTGTTGAATGCTCATGAATGCACTCCTCAAGTAATTTTCTTTTGCTTATATTGTTGGAAAAATATGTTCTATAAAGCATATTTATATATTTATTGTAATAAATATATTTCTGGTTAATAAAATAAATGTGGTATTTTATTCATGTATCTTTATTGCATTAATATTTTGAGTAAAGTCCATTTAATCATATTATATGTATTTATGCATCACTATATGAATTCGCAGAAGACATAAATACAAGTTATCTTATGATTAAATAAATTAAGTTCGCAATTGATACATAAAGTTGGTCACTTTATTTAGGTATAGACTGTAATAAATTCATTCATTGAGTGATTTGTCTTAATCATGTATGAATTTATTGATGTAGCATGACCACATTGAACTGGATCACATATGAGATTTAATTAACCTAGTAATAACTGTCAGACTTATTAAATCTCATAGGCATTGATTTACTGTAATTTTCATCTTGAGTTAGTTATAATTTCATAATTGTAGTTGTTATTTCATTTGAGTTACCAATGGGCACGACATGCACATGTAGTCAAGATTACCCGGTATCTTGGTGGGAGTAATTACAAGTATTGAAATTATAGATTAACAATACAGAATTTGTACGACACATTTCTTGATGAGTTTTCAGTACTTGATTATAGAATTCTCTGGCCATAGTGCATCAACATAAATAAATATGTTGAAAATAATCATTAGAAAGCAGTAAGTATCAAGGAACAAGGTGTAATTAAATTGATTGGACAGTTGAGATATCAATTTAAATTAACGATGTGGTACAAAAGATTGTGCAGTAAAGAAATCAATGTGGCTTGGGCGAATTATTATTCGAGCATACAATTAGGAAGGTCAGTTCCAATCTTGTAGTGGAATAGAATTGGAATTAAATAATTATATTTGTTCAATTACAAATTTAATTATTGTAGCCACTATTGTATGTTCCCAAATTGTCCCCGAGTTAGCTCATTTAATTGATAATACCATCACTAGACCCAAAAATAAGAAAACTGCCATATTAAGTGAAAATCATAATTATAATATTTGTTAAGTCTTAGTATGTTATATTCAAGTGTAAAAGGGGGCTTGTGATATTTTACAAGGTGGTCCTCTAGTTAGTTATTCATTCTCTCAGCTTTTATGTGAGTGGAAAGATTATATTTAATTTAAATATTTAAATTAAAATAGGAATCTTAATCCTAACATACTAAGATTTTTTTCATAAGATATTATAAAAGGGGTATTTTTCTCTTTAAAGATTAGAGAATAGAATTCCAGGATTTCTAAGAAAAATACAGAAGACATCTAAAAGACGCCAGTTATAATTGGGAGTGGTGAAACAGACGTCCACACATCCAGTGTTGATCGATCTTAAGTCATGGTCTGGAAGATCGTTTGGAGACAAATCTACAACTTTCAATTTTTTGTCTTTTCAGATCATCAAAGTTACAAATTTGTAGACTACTTAATTCTTATATGTTGTATGAGATCAGTCCTAGAAGGTTTAAATTAAAATTTGAAAAAACCTAATTTTATCCCTTCAATTGGTTTCAGAGCCATCTCATAATAATATTTAAGGATTTCGTAAGAAATATATCTTGTTTATTATGTATTAGAGTGACACAATTTATTTAGATATATATTATTTATTAATATATGAATAAAGCATGCTTGGATTATCTCAATTCATGGTTAGAAATTTGTATGTATATTTGTTTTGGATTTGAAACAAAAAGGGTGATCTATTATCATCATGTTTCCCTTTTGGTTTTAATTTTTTATTTTAGAATTTTTGTAAACCATTGGCATTAGGAATCTGTAACAAAAATTTATAGGAATTAAAATAAAAAGGTATAGATCCCGAGCAAGAACGTACGGTGCGCACGGTACCCAAGGAGCCAGCAACACACGCTGCAAAAGGACGCGCGAGCTTCCACGCAGCAGCCTGCGGGAGTTCCTCACGCAGCAGTAGTGTGCAAAGCAGCAGCGAGCACAGCAGCAGTAGCAGTAGGCGACTGATGTTCAACTCTGGCATGTGGCGTGTTTTCGACTTGACAGGGGAGGGTGCTCATCGGAGAAGAGGCGAACGGCAGCTACTGCGTTTTGGTGATGGCGAAGAAAATATAAAATTAGGTTTTTGAGTGGTAATTATCACTCAGACACCTAATTTCCGTAATATTTTCAGTTTGGACATAATTGGTATACTATTATGCATTTAAATCCAGAAACGGTTTTGGGCTTGGTAAATCCTAGTTTAAGTCCAATAACATTTGGGCTTAAAGGATTAAAATGCATGGATTTAGTTTGACAAACAAAGTTTAATTTTTGTCAAAAAATTTAACTTAAAATTCTATTTTATTATCTTTAATAATTAGAAATTTAGATCAATAATAAATTTAAAGCTCATATTAGCCATGTTCATCGACAAAGATAATCCAATGGAAGAAGATATTGACAAGAAGCCCAACGAAGATTAGGCTTAGGGTTAATATTTATTTTATTTGTTCTAGGAAAACCCTGAATTGAGATTATTTAATTTTCTATATGTTGTGTTTTGGATGTTAACATGCGATAATAACATGTCATATAGAATAGGTAGTGCTACTCTATGCATAATGATACATGTCATTCATATAACATGAATTCATGTATATTATTTGAAATTTGCAAATGCTTGATAATATAAGATATCACTTAGATAATATTCTAGGAAGCATGGAATTAACAATATATGTATGTTTTAAAAAGAAAAACCAACTTTAAAATATTAAGTGGAGAGGGAAGATTCAAAATAATTTTCCCACAGGCTTCATTGTTAGTTCAATAATAAAAGTATATATATACCTCGACTTCATGATACTGTGATGCTCCCTATGGAGGGTATATATATTAGACATTTTATTTGATGAACTTCTTTAAAGATAAGATTTTAATATTTTTCAATCTGTTGATTACTCTAACGGTGGTTGCATGATATAAGAAAAACGTAGATTGAAAAAATGGTTATACACTTAATAAAATTTGTTATTAACCTTCCCAACGAAGCTCTGTTAACAAATTTTTGGCCTTAAAAGATAATGATAGTTATTTATCATGTTACGACATGAAAGTAAATAATCTAATGGTTAATTGGGTCTAGTAAGCGACGACATGACTTCCCTAACGGATAGCTTGTTAAAGCAGTACTAGATTATCGTTATAATAAAATAAAATGCATTTATGGTTTTTTACATTTTAATTTTTTATTGTAAATGTTATTTCAAAATATTAATGCATGAATGTTTTATTTTTTTCAGAAATGTCTTCCTTAAGCCCACTTACTATTATTCTGAATCAAACCAAACTCACTGGCGAGAATGATATAGATTATAAAAGAAATCTATATATTGTCGTGACTGCTGAAAATTATAAATGTCTTAACCCAGGCATGCCCCCCAATACCACTAGAAAATGCTCATAGAAATGAGAAGCTTTATGAGAAATGGCAAAAGGGCAATGAAATGGTTAAATGCTACATTTTAGCCTCAATTTCTAATATTCTGCAGATCAAAGACCAGAATTTGGAAACTACTACTGAAATAATTGATAGTCTCAAAGAGATGTTTGGCTAGAGTACTCGCTCTGTGAGACAAGCAGCATTGAAGGGTGTTATGAATAGAAAAATAGGGAAGGGCACAAAAGTTCGTGATCATGTCCTCAAAATGATGAACTATTTGAATGAGGCTAAGATTCAGGACGCGCAAATCGATGATAACTCAAAAATTGATATCGTGCTAGAATCTTTGCCAGATACATTCAAAGAGTTTAAGGTCAATTATAACATGAACAAAAGAAACATGACCTTAACAGAATTGATGAACGAACTCCATTCTACTGAAGAGATCTATCACGCTGAGAAATCTCTAGAAAGCATAAATATTGCTAAAAATAATTCTTCATCTGGGTTTAAGCCAAAAGACAAAGGTAAGAAGAAGAAACCTGGGAAAAATAGATTGTCTACAAAGCAAGATGGCAAGCCTAAAGGCAAGTGCTTCAAGTGTGAACAGAAGGGTCACTAGAAAAAAAGATTGCCCAAAGATTGTGCAATCAGGTATGAGAAATCTTTTTGTTAATGAGGCCTATTTAGTTCAGAATCCATTTAACACATGGGTGTTGGATTCAAGAGCAACTAATCATATTTGTAATTCACTTTTTTGGTTTTAGAAAACCTAGAAATTAAGTAAAGGGAGCGTTAAGTTGCAGCTTGGGACATGACAGTTTGTATCAGTAGAGAAGACTAGATCTATTTTAGTATCTTTTAATAATGAGATTTTAGTTTTGAATAACTGTCTTTATGTTCCAGACACTATGAGAAATTTAATTTCAGTAGCTTGTTTGTCAAAGCAAGGGCATACTGTAAATTTTGCATCCTCAGTTTCTATTTTTTACAATAATAGACTTATTTGTTCTGGTACATTGAAAGATAATTTGTATCATTTGAGTCTTATGATCCTTTCTATGCATGATACAGTAATTGATAATAATAAGAATACACATTTATCGAAGAAAAGAAAATTTTCTTCCAACCAGTGCTACCTCTGACATTTACGTTTAGGTCATATAAACCAAAATAGGATACAGAGAATGATCAAAGATGGGCTCCTGAGTCCATTAGAAAATGAATCATTGTCGCTCTGTAAATCTTGTTTAGAATGAAAAATGACCAAAAGGCCATTATCAGCTAAAGGAGTGCGTGCAACAGTACCACTTGAATTAGTATATACAGATGTATATGGACCACTCAATGTACAAGCTCGAGGAGGCAATGAGTACTTCATCACTTTCACTGATGATTACTCTAGATACGGTTATGTTTATCTAATGCGTCACAAGTCTGAAGCTCTTGAGAAATTCAAAGAGTACAAGGCTGAGACAAAAAAGTAATTTAAAAAGAACATAAAGAAACTTCGATTTGATCGAGGTGGTGAATATCTTTCAAGATATTTCAAAGAGTATCTGGTTGAAAATAGGATTATATCTCAGTTGACTACCCTAGGAACATTATAACAAAATAGGGTAGCTGAAAGGAGATATATAACTCTTTTGAATATAATGAGATCTATGCTAAGTTATTTGTCATTACCTATCTCTTTTTTAGGACTAGCACTGGAAACTATAGTTTACCTTTTAAACTTAGTTCCATATAAGTGAGTGCCTAAAACCCTAATAAAATTATGGTCAGGTCGAAAACCAAGTTTATTACATGTCCGTATTTGGGGATCACCAGCACATGTGCTGAAACCAAAGGCAGATAAGATGGATTCACGTTATGAGGTTTTCATGTTTGTGGGGTATCCCAAAGGAACAAGGGAAGGTTTATTTTATAGTTCTCAAGATAGGAAGGTAATTGGGAGCACACATTTTACTTCCCTCGAGGAAGACTATATGTAGAACTTCAGACTACGAGTAAGGTAATACTTGAAGAATTGTCAAGTGATCAAATTGATACTTAGCTTTCAACACCTGTTTTAGAACAGAATGAAGAGCAACAATCTGATCAACAAAGTATTATCCCTGAACAACTATCATTTTTAGAACCTCGTCGCAGTAGGAGGGTAACTAGGTTACCAAGAAGATATATGTTATTAGGAGAAACCTATACGGCTATCTCAGATGAACATGTACAAGATCCCACTAGTTACAATGAAGCTCTAATAGATAGTGATGTTGAACATTGGAAAAGGGCTATGAATTAAGAAATGAAATCTATGTATTTCAATAAAGTATGGGAACTTGTAGAGGCAACAAATGGGGTAAAACATATTGGATGCAAGTGGATTTACAAGAGGAAAAGAGGAGTAGATCAAAGGGTAGAAACATTTAATGCAAGATTAGTAGCCAAAAGGTTCACTCAAAAAGAGGGAATCGATTATGAGATGCTAAATATGCTTTGAGAGCTAGTAAGAGATTGTTGGACAAACATGCTCTTTAAAGCATATTTATATATTTATTGTAATAAATATATTTCTGATTAATAAAATAAATGAGGTATTTTATTCATGTAACTTTATTGCATTAATATTTTGAGTAAAGTCCATTTAATCATATTATATGTATTTATGCGATTATCATGTAGATTCGCAGAAGACATAAATACAAGTTATCTTATGATTAAACAAAATAAGTTTGCAATTGATAAATAAAGTTGGGCACTTTATTTAGGTATAGACTGTAAAAAATTCATTGAGTGATTTGTTTTAATCATGTATGAATTTATTGATGTAATATGACTACATTGAACTAGAGCACATATGAGATTTAATGAACCTAGTAATAACTGTCAGATTTATTAAATCTCATAAGCATTGATTTACTGTAATCTTAATCTTGAGTTAGTTATAATTTCATGATTGTAGTTGTTATTTCATTTGAGTTACCAATGGGCACGACATACACATGTAGTCAAGATTACCTGGTATCTTGGTGGGATCAATTATAAGTATTGAAATTATAAATTAACAATACAGAATTTGTAAGACACATCTCTTGATGGGTTTTCAGTACTTGATTATAGAATTCTTTGGTCAGAGTGCGTCAACATAAATAAGTATGTTGAAAATGATCATTAGAGAAAACCAGTAAGTATCAAGGAAAAAGATGTAATTAAATTGATTGGACAGTTGAGATATCAATTTAAATTAACGATGTGGTACAAAGGATTGTGCAGTAAAGAAATCAATTTGGGCGAATTATTATTCTAGCATACAATTATGAAGGTCAGTTCCAATCTTATAGTGGAGTATAATTGGAATTAAATAATTATATTTATTTAATTACAAATTTAATTATTGTAGCCACTATTGTATGTTACCAAATGATCCACGGGTTAGCTCTTTAATTGACAATACCGTATGTTACCAAATGATCCACGGGTTAGCTCTTTAATTGACAATACCATCACTGAACACAAAAGTAAGAAAACTAGCATATTAGGTAAAAATTCTAATTATAATATTTATTAAGCCATAATATGTTATATTAAAGTGTAAAAGGAGGCTTGTGATATTTTATAAGGTGGTTACCTAGTTAGTTACACATTCTCTCCGCTTTTACGTTAGTGAAAAGATAGTATTTAATTTAAATATTTAAATTAAAAGAGGAATCCTATTTTAAATTAAAATAGGAATCCTAATCTTAACATACAAGGGGTTTTTTTTATAAAATATTATAAAATGGGTACTTTTCTCTTAAAAGATTAGAGAATAGAATTCTAGGGTTTTTAAGAAAAATACAGAAGACATCTAAGAGACGCCAATTGTAGTTGGGAGTGGTGAAACAGATGCCCACACGTCTAGTGTTAATCGATCTTGAGTCATAGCCTGGAAGATCGTTTGAAGATGAATCTACAACTCTCAATTGTTTGTCTTCTCAGATCATCAAAGATATGAATTTGTAGATTACTTAATTCTTATATGTTGTATGAGATCGGTCCTAAAAGGTTTTAATTGAAAAATTGAAAAAACCTGATTTTATCCCTTCACCTACCATATCCCATTTCCATAATTTGTGGTAAGTTTTGCTACTTTGTTGTACTTTTGATACTTGTAGCCACAATAGGGAATTGCTATTTTATTTTATTTTTGATAATTGTAGTCACAACAAGGAAGTGGTACAATACGTGAAAATGTGGAGCTAGAAGGCTGAAGGGAAGGTTGCATCAACAGGCCTTAAGGCAAGAGTCCATCACATGGCTCTTGGCAGAGATTGCTGGAAAAATAAAAATAAAATAACAAAAAAAGGTGCATTTAACAACTTGCAGTTAATGATAGGCAACATTCATTTGTATTTTGTCTAAAATGTTACAAACAGCAATGTGCTTGTATTGTTGTCGAATGTTACAAACAAGAACGAGCATGTACTGTCGTAATATAAAAAAAAATGACAACCTCTAGAAGTCTGTGGTGAAAAGTGTAGAAACATGAGACATCAACCACGAAAAGAGAGCATGATTATATGACAAACGACCTCAGGCTGAGTCACATTTTGCAATGTGCATAATCTGTTGTCAAAGGTCAGAGACCTTACGAATGAATCTTACCAGCACTAGCAACCTACATCATTATTGCAAAGAATAGAGAGATAAAGATTTTAAATTCATATATTCCAAGTCATAATAATTAAATCATTCTAGTAACATAAATAAACAAAACTTTAAATTACCAAATCGCTATTATATAGACTGACCTCAAATTGCCATGTATATGTAGACCACTCACATCTAACTTCATTAATATCTCTTTCAGAGTAGCTCTTGGTCCTGTGAAACTATAAAGTGAAGCATATATTAATTATGCAGTGTTAAACTCACATTTCAAACATTTCAACCAAGTCAATAAATGTTTTTCAAAATTTAGCATAGCGGATAGTATATAGTACTTGTTTATTAAAAAAATTAAATAAATAAATAAAAAGTATTTTAATGGACGTGGGAGAATAGAACTAAAGAAATTAATTGCGTATAAAGTCAAATGCAGAAAACAACTCCTGAAAGTTTTCATGTGTTGTTTTTGCTGCATAATAGCAGCTAAGCAGTAAAGCAGTACCTGGAAACTTCCAGGTTTTTTTTTTTTTTGAAAATTTTCAAGTGCTGTTTTTATTGCATAACAGCAGGTAAACAACACCTGGAAACTTCCAGGTGTTGTTTTTATACATAAACAGTAGCGAAACAAATTGCATATGATGCTTAAAATAACATTGTATTCCTAACACACCATTATTAAGCAAACTAAACTCTACATATAATATTATTGACTATTTTAGCTCATCACTATGTAAGATTGAATATATATAATCAATTACATATGATGCTTAAAATAAAATATCTTTATAGTGGGGAATAACTCAAAATTAAAGAACTAATAGAAATTTATCAAAAAAAATTATGAATATAAAGACTATTGCTCCAGAATGTTGAAAGAATTACAAAACAAATTTACAAACCCTTATGATACAATGAAGAGATAGTAAAGTATAGACAAAACAAATTTACACATTCTTGTGTATCGTGAGTAGAATACCTTTTAGAGGGCATAGATTTGACTACAAGTGTCCGTTTTGGGCGTATATTAGTCTATGCACGGCCCGAAAATTCCCTTTTATTCTTGGTCGTTTTTAGGTTTTAAGATTTTTTTTCCACTTTTCATGATTCTTCTAGAATTTTTATATTTTTTTCTGCAACTCAAATTTAGATTTCATTTTTTTTCTTTCTTATTTCCTGTGGGAGAATTTTATTATAGAATAATATTTTGAGATTGTCTATTTTGATAAATTTATGATATTTAGACTTGTTATAAAAAGATCTCAAAATCCTAGTTTAATTCATTTAGTATTTCACTAAATTTTCATTATTCAGAAACTTTTGTTTCTCTATCAACAACCTTTTATGCTTCCGTTTTGTTAGTTAAAGTTCTATCAAACTCTCCGATTTTAATAATGTAGTTAAAGATGATGATAAAACAAATAAAAGTACATGAGTTATAGTTTTAATCTAAAAAGAGTTGAAATTCTCAAACGAAATTGAAAATGCTTCTTCGAAGATCACATATTTGAGGTCCTTTGGGAGCACCACTATAGACACTAGTATTTATAATAATTGTTCATGACGAAAATTTAAATGCGTCTTTCTAAATATGATCAGTCAAGTCTCTAATAAGTGTCAATACTAATAATATAAGAATATGAAAGGAAACTGAGTCAGTTAACAAAGGAAAAATATGAACATGAAATTTCATTCAAATATTTTATCAATCATTTTGGGGGCTTAACTCTATACCTCTTCTTTTAATCAAATGCCATCAACTTTAATTAAACTTATTTTGACCATGCTTTTTTTTCAAGTGATATAAATCAAACCATGAAAAATAAATTCTCATTGAAACAAAATCAAACTAATTTTCAAAATATATATGTTGAATAATGCTATCCATTGTAAGCTTAAACCTATGCACCACATTTCATTGAATTTAACAAAGCACTCGATTAAGTTAGCATATATATTCATATATGCGCATATAAGTAAGAAAAGACAAGATATGTCTAAACAAGGAACAAACAGTTTCAAAATCTAATTTTTAATAATCTAATTTTTAATTTTCACCCAAAAACAAACAAACCCTAAAATTTAACACAAGCCCAATTTCATAATCATATTAGAAAAATCTAAAAAATTAGTTCTTAGTAGCTTATGGTAGAATGTGTGATAAATTAACATCATACCAAATTTGTTCATGTCGTCAACAAATAGCGATGGTGGAAAAGAGAGGCAACATTCATGCATGTCAACAGTGACAGTGGCTGTTAGGGTTTGTTTAATGATAATAATATAAATTATAAGATAAGAGTGACATAAGGGTGATTAAATCTTCAGTTATATAAACAACGATTCCTCAATATAGTTTACACGTACTTTTTGTTAGTGGTTAAGTTAATGACATTAATTATAATTAGAGAATTTGAATGTGACCTAATCGAATTCAATATAGTTTATTTAATTAGAAAATGATAGTGAGAAAATTATGTAATTTTCAGTAATCATTTGTAATTATTGATAAATCATCTATCATTTTCAATATTATTTATTTAATTACCTCCATTGCTTATTAATATTAATATATATTATTGAGACATAATAGAAGCACCGTGTAGATTTTACACAAATGTTGTTATAAAGTCATTGATATACAATTACTGGAAGGAAAGTTGGCCAACCCACACTACAACAAAAAGGAGTTTCAACGGCTTTGTAAATGCGCCGTTAAAACGTTAAGATGGCATAGACCGATATGCTGTTGATTCATAAGCCGTGGAAAGTAAGTGACTTTTCACGGCATACATTATATGCCATTAACTTTACCGTTAAAAGTAAATCACGACATAAATTATAAGCCATTAATTATCATTTAAGTAGCAACAACTATTTCGCTGATGTGACCAAAAACAATACTTTTAGTTAAAAAATTTAACGGCATTTACCAATATGTTGTAACTATTGAAGACGGCATTTGCTTATCGCCATTGAAAGTTTGAGATAATTGTGTAATAATATTAGTTGTTGATAGAGCACAATTGCCGTTAATTATTTTATTTAAGTTTTTAATATATAATATAAATTCTTGTTATACATCACAAATTTAGTAATGTTAAAATAAAATTAATATTGATTACATCAAACTGAAAATTATACATTAGCAAATAGTCAATTGACAACTAACAAATGAATTTAATTGAGTTGACATAACCTAAAGTATAAAAGTTGGACGGAAATATTACAACAAATTAAGAGAAAATCAGTTCTTATGCCTCCTTGAATAAAAATTTCTTTGACTCCAATAATGATCCTTCTATACGTACAGTTCTAAAATCCCTGAAAACATAAGCAAAATCATCATTGAAACAAAATTCAAGAAGATTTATCAAATATAAACATTAGATTAATAGAGAAGGTCTACGGAAACAAAAAGGAAAAAGAAAAAATACCAGTTTTGAATATGTTACTCAATGAAGAAAGTATTTCAATGGCACTATGCTTCTAGATAACTACCATAGCCAAGTTATCCAGCCTAATTAAGATCCTTAAGAAAAAAATAAAATTATCATAAACTTATTGATAAGAAAAAATTACTAATGCTTATAAAAACTGATCCTATATAAATATCCAATAGTTATGTTTACTAGTTAGGTAAAAGTATTACCAACCAGTCTAATGTAACAGGGCAAATCGAAATGTCATTTTAAAGCAACTCTTACAATGAAACTAACTTTCTTACTTTATTCACTAACTTTCTAACTTTGTGCAGGACAATTTTGTATATTATTAAGAATATATCAAAAACATTTCTAATACATGGAGATATTTTAAGCAACTTGTAATCAAACTGTTATAATTTGATACTCACCATTGGAACATAGAGTTGTCTATTGCCTACAAAAATATCATTCACTTTATTGGCAATCTGAAAATTTTTGAAACTCAAAAGTCAATTAATATCTGACACCACTCACCTTGTTGTTTAGCAACAAATAAAAAGAGAAAGGTTAATTGTTTCGATATAAATTGACAACATATACCAAGTAGCCAAAAAAGGCAATTAAAGATTGAAAAATACCAAGTAGCCACTATCAAAGCAAAAGCTAGCTCTTACAAAATGAAACAAACCACAGTCAATTCGAGGGAGAATGCTAGTTTTGTGACGTTGAGGAGCGGGAAACAACTTGAGGAAACAACAAAATGAGCAAGTTCAGCCATGGAACAATAAGAAAATTTAGTTCTTGAAAAAGATGAAGCCAAATCTCTTGTTGAGACAATTTTAGCACTTAAGGTAATTTCAAAGGTTCTTATTCCTACTAATGTTTCTTCTTTACCTTTTCCTAGTGGGTTTGCAAAGTTTAAAAAAGTACAAGTAAATATACGTCCTTTGGATACTATTAAACAAGTACCATGTTATGCCAAATTCCTTGAAGAGCTATGCACCACCAATGCAAGCTTAAGGGTAATGAGGTAATAAGTGTATAGAAGAATGAGCCAGCTGTTTTGCAAAGAAAGATTCTTAAAAAAATGCAAAGATCTAGGAAGTTTAACAATACGCATGCACAATTGGAAAACTAGGTTTAAAAGAGTTATGCTAGACTTAGGATATTCTATTAATCGGCACAAATAATTCACTTATTTTTACCTCTAATCCTATATTTGTTAGTCACTTTTATTTACAAATTTAATTGTTAATTTATTTTTATTGAACTCATCATTGGCGTGAACAGTTCGAGCATGCCTTTGCTAACAAACAACTACGACGAGAAAAGGTAGAGTAAACTTATAAATATACCTCCTTCGGATACTATTAAACAATTACTACGTTATGCCAAATTCCTTAGCACGTCAACTTATAGAGGAACTCCATTCAATAAAGTGCCATACATGGAGCAAGCATGGCAAGACCGCTAACAAGTGTGATCCAAACTTTGACAAGCATCCAATCAGTGAATCGATGTTGGAAATCGGAAATAAAAAAGCGACAGCAATGATGACACCCGACGTCCTGCTCATCAATGATACACCACAGTTGACAAGGGCAAGTGAACAATTTACGCTAATCGAATACAACCACAAGTTCCTACACCAGCCTAATGAGCAAGTTATTGAAAAAATATGATCTTTAAAGTATATTTATATTTATTGTAATAAATAATATTTTTAATTAATAAAATGAAATGAGATATTTTATTCATGTATCTTTATTTCATTAATATTTTGAGTAAAGTTCATTTAATCATATTATATGTATTTATGCGATTATCATGTAGATTCGCAGAAGACATAAATACAAGTTATCTTATGATTAAACAAAATAAGTTTGCAATTGATAAATAAAGTTGGGCACTTTATTTAGGTATAGACTGTAATAAATTCATTGAGTGATTTGTTTTAATCATGTATGAATTTATTGATATAGTATGTCTATATTGAACTGGATCACATATGAGATTTAATTAACCTAGCAATAACTGTCAGACTTATTAAATCTCATAGACATTGATTTATTTTAATCTTAACCTTGAGTTAGTTATGATTTCATGATTGTAGTTGTTATTTCATTTGAGTTACCAATGGGCATGACATATACATGTAGTCAAGATTACCCGATATCTTGGAGAGAGCAATTACAAGTACTGAAATTATAGATTAACAATATAGAATTTGTACGACACATCTCTTGATGGGTTTTCAGTACTTGATCATAGAATTATCTGGCCAGAGTGTCTCAACATAAATAAATACGTTGAAAATGATCATTAGAGAAAATCAATAAGTATCAAGGAACAAGATGTAATTAAATTGATTGGACAGTTGAGATATCAATTTAAATTAACGATGTGGTACAAAGGATTGTGCAGTAAAAAAATTAATGTGGCTTGGGCAAATTATATTCGAGCATACAATTATGGAGGTCAGTTCCAATCTTATAGTGGAGTAGAGTTGGAATTAAATAATTATATTTGTTTAATTACAAATTTAATTATTGTAGCCACTATTATATGTTCCCAAATGATCTCCGGGTTAGCTCATTTAATTGACAACACCATCACTGGACCCAAAAGCAAGAAAAACTGGCATATTAGATGAAAATCATAATTATAATATTTGTTAAGCCCTAGTATGTTATATTCAAGTGTAAATAGGGGCTTGTAATATTTTACAAGGTGGTCTCCTAGTTAGTTACACATTCTTTCTACTTTTACGTAAGTGGAGAGATAATTAAAAGATGAATTCTATTTTAAATAGGAATTATAATCCTAATATACAAGCATTTTTCATAAGATATTATAAAAGGGCATTATTCTCTTATAAATAGAGAGAAAAGAGAATCATAGGGATTTTAAGAAAAATACAAAAGACATCTAAGAGAAGCCAGTTGCAATTAGAGAGTGGTGAAACAGACGCCCACACATGCAGTGTTGATCAAACTTGAGTCATAACCTAGAAGATCGTTTGAAGACGGATCTACAACTCTCAATTGTTCATCTTCTCAAAACATCAAGGTATGAATTTCTAGATTACTTAATTCTTATATATTGTATGAGATCGGTTCTAAAAGATTTTAATTGAAAAATTGAAAAACCTAATTTTATTCCCTTCACAAGTCACATTTATCCCGATATGAATTGACGTACTTATTAGACACTAGTATATTCTTGAACAATAAGTGTGTACGCCACCTTTCTCATGCCACCATCAACAGTCATTCTTGACCAAATCTAGAATGGCATAAGGAAAAAGAGGATTTGGAGATAGAAAAAAGAACGCTTACATAAGCAAGTACATGACTTCTAGAATGCTATAAAAGAAATCAAGCGATGAGATCAGACCAATACCGACCTCATTACATTTGATGAGTCACCACTCACGCCTGAGGTCCAAAACCTAAATTTACGTACAATCTTGTCATGCTGACAATTGAAATGTGCACTAGAATGATCAGGTCCACATTGAGAACACCAACTTATCATACAGGTGCAAGGTGTACGTGGTTAAGCAATATGCAAACATTTCCTGCTCACTTTAGGAGAAACAACAGGTGCATGGTTTCGTACTTTACTACACCACAATATTGGATCATTTCGCCAATTAGCCTGTACTTTTGTCTAGTTCTTTCAAGGAGCAGTTGTACTATAAAAAGATATTTGACACTTTAAGTAAAATGGCGTAAGGCCAAAACGAAACTCTTCTTAGTTACATCGAACGACACCGTGCTACTATCCTTGAGGTCGGCGCATGTAGATCTTTAAAGGCTCTTGAAAGTTTAAAGAATATATAGTTTACAACATAATCGCTTATGGCATTACCTACAAGAGCACAATATAGACAATCATACAATGGTTCACGAGCATCTAGGAGTCATGTTGTTTTATAAGAAGAAAAAATAGAGTGACAAACTCTGGAAAGGATTGATAATAATCAGTTCCACAACATATTGAAAACAAGTAACAAGTGGGAGCATAATGATAGCTGGTTCAGCAATCAAGAAACCTAGCCTCAACCAAAGAGATAGGATAATAATAAAGATTCTACTCTTTTCCTAAAATAATTTGATTAGAAGCACAACTCTGAGCCCGCATTTGACAAAATGCATTTCCAATAAAAACTAAATATGGTACATCTTTCTTCGACAACCGACATTTCATCTTTTAAAGTTACAATGGAGCAGTTTTGTGTAGCCATCAAAGACAAAGAGATGTTAACACCTTCAAGGAAAATGAAGTCTTCTCTTGAAAAGTGTGAGGATATTAATAATAATGTATATTCCATGATGATTTAGGCCATGATCTCAATAAATACATTGATTTCTATGAACAAGCACTTTGGCTACTAAAAAATAACTATTTGAATGAGTACATGGAAGAAGGGCACATGGTCGATTAGCAAGCTCAGCATAATCATACTTTGATCATATCGGAAGGATCCTCACTGGCTGGAGATTTTAATTATGCAAGAATACAATACTCATGATATTCGATAGCTCATGGCATTATGATTGTCGCCTTAACAAAGAAGCCAAAATACACCTCTATACTGATCATGTCCACAAAAAAAGATTCCAAGGGCATCTCGTATCCTCATGATGATGCTTTGGTCTTGAAGATGAATGTTGCAGGCGCAGCTCAATAAAGTTCTCATCGATCCTAGAAGTTATATTAATGTTTTATACAAAGATACTTGTTTGGGTAAAATATCAGACAGGCCCCTCGAAGCCCTTCCAGCTCGAGTAAGAGACATCGAGGACAGCCTAGCTCGAGCAGAAGTCAGGAAGTCGAAGCAGTCAAGGTCGAGCTCCGAGCTCTTCAATCTGCTCGAGATCATCGAGGAAGGTCAAAGTTAGTCAAGCTCGAGGAAATTCAGAGCTACTCGAGCCCCGAGCACTGCCTCCTTGCCTGCTCGAGGTCGTCCTTCAGGTCAAAGCTGGTCAAGGTCGAGAGTCGAGCACATCTCTCCTGCTCGCAGAGTTCCACGAGCACAGCTGGGCAAGACCCGACCCAGGGCAACCGACCCGTTTTCTCAGAATCCGGGCACACCTTTTGATGTCTGACAAGGATCCCACATGATGGAGTGGTGATACTGTTGTCGGCGGCCGGCACGTGCCTCCAAGGCGTCATCATTCTCTGCGCACTTGCCCGACATGGTGATCTGGCCACGTGAATCGGGTTAAGGGGACAGCCGCTCATCCCTAGGGAATATTCCGCCAAACCCGGCTGTCAGAGGGACCCAGATACCATTAGCGTGGAGTGGACAGCTGGAAAGGAAAAGAGCGGAAAAATGGAGTATAAAAGGAAACGAAGGAGAACGTTACGAGGTGGGATTTCTTGGAGACACAAAGGGGTTGAAGATTTTGATTCTCAAAGGTTGGCATTTCTAATTGACAAAGGGGTTGGAAGAATTGAACCCGAAAGAGAGGTTGGAACTTCTGATTCAGAAAGGATCTGTAACTTGATACGTGTTCTTCCTTTTCTAATCTCTCTCATTTGATTCTCCGAAAAACACCATACTTATCCAAAAGGGGCGAAATAATACCCTTTCATTTTTCCTGCCTCCTCACTAAGGAGATACCAAAAGATAAACCCGACATCGACTTGAAGCGTCGAGGGTTTCACGGACACGCCTGCGACCCCCGACTCGTTGTCGTGAGTACAGGTCCGGAGATCACCGCTCAAGAAGACAGTGAACAGACGGTGAGGTAATCCCGCCGAGCTTATCGCGAGCGTAAGGATCGAGGCACTCGCTTGAACCGCGAGCGTAAGGTTCGGACATTCCCGCCGAGCTGCTTGGAGGTACTGCTGGAAGGTTCAAGCACCGCTGAGGCACGCGGAAAAGTCGCATCAACATCTTTTGCGCCTGCCTCGGGATCGCAGACAAAAGCCCGATTTCCTAATATATCAAGACACACAACACAACGACGAGGGAAACAATCAAGAGGAGTAAGTCCGAAGAATCGATGACTCGAGAGAAGTGGCCAATGAGGCCCGAAATGCAGAGATCCGTGAAAGTATGGATCGGATGGAAAACAGATCGAAACTACGACCTCCTCGCTATGAGAATTCGTGGAAGGACATAGAAAAGCATGCAACGATGTCCCGAGTCCAGCCGAGGAATGCTCATGTTCGGGAAAATGCGGAGATGAAGCCCAAAGACCCCGGCACTCGAATGTTGCAGTGAGAGAAGAAACAAACATGGAGGAAATGGGGTCTCGCCAACATTTGCAGGAGATGACCTCAACCTCTCGTGCGAAGGAGTCGGAGGGAGAGGTACGCAGTTGGCACAAGTCGTGGAAGATCTTCTGGGAACCGAAAGAGTCCAAGCCGGCAAATAATGCTCGGACAACGAATCTCCACTCTCGCGGAGATCACGGGTGTCACGATCCCACGTGACTTCCACTTCCGGATCCGCAATATTCTGGAAAGAGTGACCCATTAGTACACATAGAGCGGTTCAATGACATGACAGGGTGCAAGGTCCGCAGCCAGCAGACAGAGTGCAGAGCCTTCCCGCTCACTCTTGAGGGAAGGGCGAGAGAATGGTACCGCAGACTCCACGGGAAGCATTTCGAGTTTTGAACAGATGTGCAGGAGTTCGCAGAACAATTTCGAGTGCGGTGACCTCGAGGATGACATGATGGAGTCGCCGAAGTGAGGCGTAAGGAAGGAGAGTCCCTCCGGAGTTTATCAAAAGATACCATAGATCGGTCCTAGATCTTGGTGCGCTCAACCATCCCCAAGCTCCAAGAGGATTAAAAGAGGGTGTTCGGATGGGAGACCATGGTATAACTCGCGGAGTCCATCGATCCGCTCATATTCGGATGCGTATGAGCAGGTGAAACGGGATATGGAAATCAAGAGGAAAAGGCTGCAAAACCGAGGAATTAGCAGGACCGGGAGCGCATCGGCTGGCTCATCCAGACGGACGAGAAGTCAAGAGGCCGTGGGACGCACAACTCCTGGGGAAGAATTTCCGGTAAGTCCCCTTGTATTATAAAATGCTAATGTAAGATTTCATCCCAAGATAGGGTATGTAAAAGTACAAATGTATGTAAGAATGAGAAAAACATTCATAATGTAAGCTCAAAATGAAGACCAGAAGTAAGAAGAACTCCTCGGCACGAAGTCCCAAAGCCTAACTCATTAGGCGGGATGGTGCCAAGCTCGGGTTAATTGAAAACCAGAGCGGGAGTAATATCTGAAGCTTGGGTCAATTAAAAGGCTCGAGCAGAAGAAGAACTCCTCAAGACGAAGTCCCAAAGCCTAACTCATTAGAGCGGATTTGTTAAGCCTCAAGTTAATTGAAAACCAGAGCGGAGTAATATCGAGCTCCGGCCAATTAAAAGACTCGAGCGGAAGAAGAACTCCTGGCCGAAGTCCCAACGGACGGTGCACGCTGGGTCAACTGCAGCCCGAGCAGGAGTATCGCACGCCTGGTCAATCGCAGTCCGGCGAAGATCGAAGAACTCCTTGCCGGAAGTCCCCAAAGCCTAAGTCAATAGGCGGGACAGTGCCATGCTTGGGTCAATTGCAGGCCCGAGCAGGAGTAACATCAAGACGCTGGGTCAATTGCAGCCCGAGCAGGAGTAACATCAAAAGACGCTGGGTCAACTGCAGCCCGAGCGGGAGTAACATCAAAAGACGCCGGTCAATTGCAGCTCGGCAGGAGTATCGCAAGCTCGGTCAATTACAGCCGCGAAGTTCAAGAACTCTGGCCGAAATCCCAACGGATGGCGCCATGCTGGGTCAATTGCAGTCCGAGCGGAGTATCGAAGCTCGGTCAATGCAGTCCGGCGGTTCGAAGAACTCGCCGTAAATCCCAACGGATGGGGCCATGCTTGGGTCAATGCAGCCCGAGCAGGAGTATCGCAAGCTCGGGTCAATTTCAGCCCGCGAAGATCGAAGAACTCGCCGAAATCCCAACTGGATGGGCCATGTCAGTCAATGCAGTCCGAGCAGGAGTATCGAAGCTCGGGTCAATCGCAGCCGCGAAGTTCAGAAGAACTCTGGCCGAAATCCCAACGGATGGGGCCATACTGGATCAATTGCAGCCCGAGCGGGAGTATCGCAAGCTCGGGTCAATTACAGTGCCCGCGTAAGTTCAAGAACTCCTCGCCGTAAATCCCAACCGGATGGCGCCATGCTTGGGTCAATTGCAGGCCCGAGCAGGAGTATCAGCAAGCCTGGGTCAATTGCAGGCCCGGGCAGAAGATCAAGAAGAACTCCTTGGCCAGAAATTCCAACGGGATGGGGCCATGCTTGGGTCAATTGCAGGCCCGAGCAGGAGTATCAGCAAGCCTGGGTCAATTAAAGGCCCGAGCAGAAGTTCAAGAAGGATCCAAGCAGGAGTCTCATCAACCTCCGGTCAATTAAAAGGCCCGAGCAGAAGTCTCATTAACCTCCTGTCAATTAAAAGGCCCGAGCAGAAGTCTCATCAACTTCCGGTCAATTAAAAGGCCCGAGCAGAAGTCTCATCAACTTCCGGTCAATTAAAAGGCCCGAGCAGAAGTTCAAGAAGGATCCGAGCAGGTGTAACAGCAGACGACACCTCGGTCAATTGAAAAACAGAGCAGGAGTGTTATCAGAAGACGCTCGGGTCAAGCACAGCACAGCCAAGTACTTCCCCGAGCAAGAAGAACGTGAGGAAGCGTAAAAGGCCGCGAGTTCGGCCCATCATTACTAAGTTTCCAGTCTTGTCTCGCTTCACTCAAAAAACTAGAAACTGGGGGACTGGTGTTTGGGTAAAATATCAGACAGGCCCCTCGAAGCCCTTCCAGCTCGAGTAAGAGACATCGAGGACAGCCTAGCTCGAGCGTAAGTCGTGAAGTCGAGCAGCCAAGGTCGAGCTCCGAGCTCTTCAATCTGCTCGAGATCATCGAGGAAGGTCAAAGTTAGTCAAGCTCGAGGAAATTCAGAGCTACTCGAGCCCCGAGCACTGCCTCCTTGCCTGCTCGAGGTCGTCCCTCAGGTCAAAGCTGGTCAAGGTCGAGAGCCGAGCACATCTCTCCTGCTCGCAGAGTTCCACGAGCACAGCTGGGCAAGACCCGACCCAGGGCAACCGACCCGTTTTCTCAGAATCCGGGCACACCTTTTGATGTCTGACAAGGATCCCACATGATGGAGTGGTGATCATCGTTGTCTGGCCGCACGACGTGCCTCCAAGGCGTCATCATTCTCTGCGCACTTGCCCGACATGGTGATCTGGCCACGTGAATCGGGTTAAGGGGACAGCCGCTCATCCCTAGGGAATATTCCGCCAAACCCGGCTGTCAGAGGGACCCAGATACCATTAGCGTGGGAGTGGACAGCCTGGAAAGGAAAAGAGCGGGAAAAATGGAGTATAAAAGGAAACGAAGGAGAACGTTACGAGGGTGGGATTTCTTGGAGACACAAAGGGGTTGAAGATTTTGATTCTCAAAGGTTGGCATTTCTAATTGACAAAGGGGTTGGAAGAATTGAACCCGAAAGAGAGGTTGGAACTTCTGATTCAGAAAGGATCTGTAACTTGATACAGGTTCTTCCTTTTCTAATATCTCTCATTTGATTCTCTGAAAAACACCATACTTATCCAAAAAGGGGGGGCGAAATAATACCCCTTTCATTTTTCCGGCCTCCCTCACTAAGGAGATACCAAAAGATAAACCCGACATCGACTTGAGCGTCGGAGGGTTTTCGCCGGGACACGCCCGGCGACCCCTGACCCGGTTTTCTGTGAGTACAGGTCCGGGAGATCACTGTTCTGAAGAAGACAGCGGAACAGGACGAAGGAGGTAATCCTGCTCGAGCTTATCGCGAGTAGAAGGATCGAGGCACTGTTTGGAACCGCGAGCAGAAGGTTCAGACATTCCTGCTCGAGCTGTTTGGAGGTACTGTTGGAAGGTTCGAAGCACTGTTGAGGCACGCGGGAAAAGCTGCATCAACAATACTCTCGATGCTTTGAAAATCGATCGTGCTGAACTTGAACCATCTCATACTTTTCTGTATGGCTTTAGTCAAAGCGGTCTCTAACCTGTGGGAAAAAATCATTCGGTCTCTAACCTGTGGGAAAAATTCATTTACTTGTGACTATAGGTGAAAAACCTCGAACAATAACCATGATGCTAGATTTCATAGTAGGACACACACTAATAGCTTATCAAAGATTATTGGGACATCCTCTTGTGGAAACATCTCAAGCTATTATATCTATTCACTATCTTATGCTCAAAATTCCAATTAAAGATGGTGTTATGATCATGGTCGGAGATAAAAAAATTGCCCATTGTATTGTCACTTCCTCCAAATGGACATATTGAATCACCTCTACTTTGTTCGATATTAATCAGCATGTCATCTATCACAAGTTATATATAGACCTGAATTTTAAACCAGTGATACAATGACGCTAATCTCTAATCAATATCGATATCAAATTATTCAAGAAGTCAACTAGCTACTAGCAATTGATTTTATTCGTGAAGTTTATTATCCGAAAGGGTTAGCAAATGTTGTCCTTCCAAAAGGCAAATGGCAAATGGCAAATGGCAAATGGAAAATGGCGGATGTGTGTTGACTTTATTGATTTAAACCAAGCCTATCCTAAGGATAGTTTTGGTAACAACCAAGGCTCAACAACTAAGTAGATGTTATTCGTTTTGGACACATAGCTCATCATAGTTTTGTTATTTGGCTTTAAAACCCAAAACTCGTCTACTTAGTTAGGAGAGATAAGGCTTATAAACTAGTCTAGGAACTCTCTCGCTAGCAATGTGAAATATTATAGTTTTCCTCTCCCCAAAATTTTTCAACTAATAGATGCAGTAGTTGGTCATGCATTATAAAGCTTTATTAGTGATCTCTTTGGATATAATCAAATTTAGATGGGCAAAAGTGATCAAGAGAGTACTTCTTTATAATTACTCAAGGATTGTGTTACTATATGATCATGTCTTTTGGTTTAAAAAATGTTGTTAAAACATACCAAAGTTTCGTTAGCACAAGTTTGAACCTTAAATAAGCAAGACAATGGAGGTGTATGTATGTAACGTGATCACTAAATCTATTACACCCAAGACCTACATTTGCAATTTATGTGCCACTTTCGACATTCTCCGTAAATTTAAAATGCGTTTAAGTCTAGAAAAGTGCTCCTTTGATGTTTCCTTAGGGAAATTCCTTGGCTTTGTGGTAAGTCAAAAAGGCATTGATGCCAATTCTATGAAAGTTCAAGCTGCCCTTGAGCTTAGGTCTCCTTACACTATTAAAGTGGTATAAAGCCTTGCTAGGAGGATTCCGGCATTAAATAGATTCATCTCCCGTTTAATTGACAAATGTTGACCATTCTATATGGCACTTAAGAAGGATAAGCACTTTTACTAGTATGATGATTAAGGGAAAGCTTTTCAACAAAATAGGGAATATTTAGGTAACTCAACCATGAAAGCTAAACCAATACCTAGTGACACTGTACTTTTGTACCTTGTTAGATCTAAGAATGTAGTCAATACCCTATTGGTCAACCATTGCGGTGATAATATACAATGTTAAATATTAGTATGCAACTTAAGAGGGGGCGAATTGAGATTCTAAAAAATTTAGCGCTTAGAACTAAAAACAATTCAATCAATGCAAGCAAAGTCTAAATTTTCAAATTAAAGTGCAGTAATAAATAAAAGAATAAGGGATAGAGAAATGTAAACACGTAATTTTTACGTCGTTCAGCCAACCTTGTCTGCGTCCACACCTCAAAACTCACTACACTTGAAGATTTCACTAAGCGCATCCTAAGGCTTCAACAACGGTTACACTTGACTTATAAGGTGTCAGTTGACTTTTACAACAAGTGATTATCCCTAATTTCTTAACCCAAGTGTATCCCAACACTTATAACAACTCAACTTGATTTTACAAAATGATTTCCCTTGCACAATGTGTTTGATTATAAATGAATGACCAAAGTGTGATTCAGCTAGTAATAACAAGTTTAAAGCTCAATGAAAGATTGTATACTCAATAGCAAGCTCAAATACCACAATTGAGATCAGTCTTGTTTGAATCCAATTGAGTCTTTTTATATTTCGAGCTGAAAACTAGCCTTTATTAACTTTTTGAGTCTCAATGGTTCGCCGTTAACTTGTTTTCGGATCACTGTTTTGACTTGAGTAAGTTACCATTGGGCTAAATTTTAAATAGTCGGTTCGCCGTTTACCTATAATCGATTAGCCATTACCCAGAAACTGGTCTTCAATTTGCCTAATAATGGTTAGCCATTTTTCATGTTGTCAGTTAGTTTGCTTCTAGAAATCAAACTTCAATTCTGCTTGATAACGATTAGTCGTTTTCCTCTTTGTCATTAGCCAATAGTTTTCAGAAAATCTGCAATCTTGCTTCAAGTTAACAGTTAGCCATTTTCTTAATAAATAAGAAACCTTTTTTACCCAAAAAAATTTTCTTTGTTAAAAGAAATTTTCGGTTTTGAGATTTTTGATTCAATTTTAAAAACTTCTTTTAAAAAATAATTCAAAACATGTTTGTTATCATTAAAATTATTATTATAAAAATATATATGCTAACATTATTCGTCTTTTTTATGATGATAAAATAACTAAAAATTATTTTGAAAATTTTGAAACTCCTTTTAAGGATTAGGTCTCCCTAAATGTATGCTTCCCCTACATAAATCAATCTTTATAAAATTATTTTAAAAGTCATTTATCATATAAATTTTAAAACATATTTTTAAAATAGTTTCTTATTCCTCGCCTCTCCCCTTTCATCATAAAAAAGAAAAAGATGAAAATGAGAGTATAGAAAATTTACGAAAGTTTCGACAAAACCTCCCCAAAATGATGAGGAAATCCACAATTTAAAAACTTGTAAAAGAACCCCCAATACTTTATAAATCATCTCTACAAGCACATCATCTCAACTCCATTAACCAAACCCTCATCCAAAATTATCATCAAATTAAACATAAAACATCAAAATGTTCAACATTATATATTAATTAAATCCAAAATATGAAATGAGTTAAACATAACATAAAGAAGTCATAAATGAAGAAATGAACGTACTAATATATGTAGGAAATACACAATGATAGAAAACTACAGAGGTAGTAGTAATAATGACTCAGATGAAGGAACACCAAAGTTTAAAAGAATACGCTGCTGAAATTACTACAGATGAATTTGAAACGTCTCAAACTAAACATAGAGCTACTACTACTGAATCACGAACTGTTACTATTACTCGAAAATAATATCTACTCTACCCAAAAGCTGTTGCAACATACTCTTTGAAGCTGGAGGCTGCTCGGGGATAGGTGTCTCAGCATTATGTCCCTCAGACTTAGGCTTCTCCTGCATTTCATCTCGTCCTCGTCATACTTCAACTCTCTTAGGGGCACAAGGACGAGCTCATAGCTTAAATTCGAGGAGCTGATCTGCCTGACACACATTATTGAGGAATCCATGATCTTGAGTAACAACTAGGGTATGTTCATTCCTAGAGGAAAGAGCCTTAACCCACTAACTGCTCTTCTTATAAAATCGTGTAGTTGTGATAATCTTTGTACCCAATTTCTTCATCTTCCCATGGACAAGCTCAATAAGGGGAACTGTAAAATACCAAAAATTTAAGTGATGATACTACCACAGAGAAGGGATCGGCTAGTAATACTAAGGGTGGTCAATATATGGTGAATAATTGTAATGTGAGCAATAATAGTGTATCCTAGGTTAACCATCCTCTTCCGAATGACTAAGTCAAAGAGCCCAACGTCTAGAATAGTCATCTCCGCATTATGATCCTACCTAGAAGTGATCATATGCTAAATAATGTTATGGAGGATGCGGACCAAGAATGGTATAACCTGAAAGCTAAATAACAGGGAGCAGAGATCATCGAAAAGATCATGACATCTGTAGATATTCCTAATAACATCAGTATGAATAAAATCATCATAATCTAGCTCTTTCTTAGTTGTATAGGTATTTAAACCATCACAAAAAATCCCAAGAATCTCACAGAGCTCAACATCATCAATTTTGATCCTTATACCACCTGCTAGTATGACTACTCTATTTTTTTTAGTTTTAGAAAACTCCATCAGACTAAATTATCATAAACTCATTCCTTAATGCTCAATACATCATCAATATCAGTATAATATGCAGAAGTTACCGATTTACCCATAAAGCTCGTGTAGAACTTCCGAGCCATGTGATAAAGTAGAAAGTGTAGGCGAGTGAAATCCTGAGTTATGGGCCAAGATGAACTAGGTCTCAGCTAAACAATTTGCATGACCCATTTACACTTTCTTGTTGATAGACTACTAGCCATTTTGATTACATTTGGTGTTTTCAAATTTAGGTGTGTTTAAGGGAAAATTAATAGACTAAAATGAAGTTTGAGGGTAAAGGAACGTGTGTATGACCTCAATTTGGCAAAAATGGAAGAAATTTTGATCAAAATTAATGAAAAAAGCCATTGTCAAACCCAGGGTTTCAAGTTAGGAAGGAATCTAGGTGTTTGAACTTGAAAAAGGGTTTAGATTATGAAAATCAAGTGTTTATAATGATTAGAACGTGATGATATACTCAATTTTACAGGAAAAAAAAGGAAAATGGTGATTTTTAGAGATAGAATGGGCTGTCATCGATGAGGGTAAGGAAAACAATTCAAGACCAAGGGAAATTAGGGAAGAAGAAAGGTTATAGTTCACATATAACATGAAAACGATGAGCCGTTTATTAGTTATCGGCAAGCTGTTAGTGTATAGTAGTTCAACCCTTATCAACATGATATCAGTGAGCCGTTAGTAGGCTAAATGCAGACTAAAATTTTCAAAGTTATCAACGACCCGTCAGCTCTTTATCGGTGAGTTGTTATCATCTAGAATGCACCCCAAAGATTATGTCTAAAAATAGTTATATGTTTTTAGCCAAAATATGAGTTATTTTAAGTTCATTGCTTGAACTTGAAATATCATATATATCATTCAATGGTGTTACACAAGGAGAAAATGACAACTACGATGCAACATTCATCTTTCCAAGTTCATGGGTAATATTTATGAATTGATCTTCACCAAGAGGCTTTCTAAAGAAATTCAATCAAAACATCTCCTTTTTAAAATTGATATCTTAGAAAATGATGTATAATCTCTATATATTTAGTTCTAGAATGCTGAATTGGATTCTTTGACAAATTTATAGCTCTAATGTTGTTATATTTGATAGGAATATGATCTAGTTTAATATCATAATCTCTAAGTATTTGTTTTATCCATAATGTTTGTACACAATAACTTCCAGCTACGATATATTTACCTAAATAGTAAAAAGTACAATTGAATTTTATTTCTTACTAAACCAAGAGACTAGAGAATGTCCTTAAAAATGTCATGTTCCACTAGTGTTTTTCTTTTCAACCTTGTAATCGATAAAATCGAAAATTGAATAACATGTTCAATCTATATTGTTTAACAATAAGCAAGTGTGACTCTTTAGGACAAGATTGAAATCTAACACACAAGCACATACCAAACATAATGTTAGGCCTACTACTAGTTAAATAAAGAAATGATCATATCATACCTCAATATATCTTGATGTCAACTTCCTTACATTTTTCATCCTTGTTCAACTTAATGGTTGTACTCATTGGAGTACATTTTACCGTTTCATTTTTATAACCAAACCTCTTGAGTAGATCCTTCACAGACTTGGCTTGGTCTATGAAAATTTCTTCCTCATTTTGTTTTATTTGCAGTCCAAGAAAGTATTTCAGCTCTCCTTTAATGCTCATCTCAAATTCTTTGCTCATATAAGATGAAAATTCCTTATACAACAGCCATTAATAGAATCAAAGTTAATATCATCAATATAAATTTGAACTACAAGTAAATCTTTATTTTTATGCTTAATGAAAAGAGTTGTATTTACTTTTTCCAATGAAAATCCATTATCCAACAAGACATTTTTAAGCCTATCATACCATGCTCTAGTTGTTTATTTTAAACCATACAAAGGTTTTGTTAGCTTACAGATATGACCTGAAAATTTCTTATTTTCAAAACCAAGAGGTTGTTTAACATAAATTTCCTCTATAATGTAGCCATTTAAAATTATACTTTTGACATCCATTTAATATAAGATGAAATCCTTATAACATGTAAATGCCAGTAAAATCCTAATATACAGGTACAAATGTCTCATCAAATCAATTCTTTCTTCTTGGTTATAACCTTTAGCTACTAATCTTGCTTTATTTTTTATAACCATACTGAATTCATCAATCTTTTTTCTAAATACCTATTTTGTGCCTATGACGATTTAGTGTTCTTGTTTAGGAACTAATTCTTACACATTATTTCTCAAATTAATTTAACTCCTCTTATACTGCCATAATCTAAGATTCATCGTTTTCTATATCCGAGAAAGATTTCGGTTTAATTTAAGAAATAAATGCAGTATACTCACAAGTATTTCAAAATTATAATCTAGTAGTTATTTCACTAGAATGATCACCTAAGATCAAATATTATAGGTGAAAAGAGATATACCTCTACTTCTTAGCAAGTATTTGAAAAGTACTTTCATTTTGCTCCTATCTATTTATTCTTTTTACTCTTCTTGATTATCAGATGGTTTATCCTTTTGTTTATCCTTTGGTTGTTCTTCTTGTAATTTTCCATCCTTATTATCATTAACAACAACTTTCTCCAAAAAGGAGGGATTAGTCTCATCAAATATGACATGTATGGACTCCTCCACAACTAAAAATTTTGTTATAAACTCTACAAGTTTTGTTTGAGTTTGAATATCCAAGAAAGATGCCAACATCAAATTTTAGATCAAATTTACCAAGATTATCTTTTGTGTTCAAAATAAAATATTTGCATCCAAAAACTTTGAAATATCTAATGTTGGGTTTCCTATATTTCCAAAGCTGATAGAGAGTTCTATTAAGAATAGGTCTTACCCAACACACGATTTAAAACATAACATACTGTGTTGACGATTTTGACCAAAAACTATTTAGGTAATGCATTTTCATTTAACATGGTCCTAGCAATTTCTTAAATAGATCTATTATTTTTTCAACAATTCTATTTCGTTGTGGAGTCATAGGTGAAGAGAATTAATGTTCAATACCATGCTTATTACAAAAATATTCAAACACATGATTTTCAAATTCTTGTTCATGATGACTCCTAATGCTTGCAATGTCATATCTCTTTTCATTTTGAACCTTTTTACAACTTATCTAAAATGTCTAAATAAGTCTATATAATGAAGTTGAAGTGGTTTTGAAGTAGAAATATGATTTTTATTTTTAAAGAGGTTTTAGTTTGTTTGTCAAATTGGCATGCTTCACAAATCTTGTTCTTTTCAAAACTAATTTTAGGAAGACCTTTAACCAAATCATGTTTTAAAATCTTTGAAATAAAATCCATGCTTGCATGTCCTAGTATTCTATGCACTAGCTAACCATCATCACACACACTGGTGAAAAAGATTTATCATAAGTAAATGCAGATTTTATGTCAATGATATAAACATTACCATATTTATTTCCAACAAACAAATCTTTGCTATCACATGCATTCTCAATAACACATCTAGTTTTCTAAAAAACAACTCTATAACTATTATCATATAATTGACTAATACTGATCAAGTTGTATTTTAAATTTTCAACCAAGCATACATTTTCTATAAGAGTTGAAGAAACTTTACCAATATTACCACATTCGAGAATCTTCTCATTTAAATTATCTCTAAAATAAACATCTCTACAATTTTTTATCTTGGTAAAGCTTGATAAACAAGAATAATTCCCTATCATTTGCCTTGAGTAGCCACTGTCCAGGTACCATTTACTCTTCTTATTCAAACCCTATAAAGAAACTCTCTTCTTTTAGGTACCTAGACCTTTTTGAGTCCTTGAGTATTAGCAATGGTTTACTTTGGAATACAAACACGTTTTGCTCTATAAGATGTATTTCTTTTTACTAGACACTTATGCTTTATGTGACCATCTTGATTACTATAATGACATGCAACTTGATTATTAATGAAGGTACTCTTCACAAAGTAATTTTTATAAGATGTATTTCTTTGACTGGACATTTATACTTTATGTGACCATCTTGATTATTTCATGTAATTCTTATAAAATGTATTTCATGTATTTCACTAACAACACCTCACACTAATACCAAATGAAATACTAGTTATGCAACTCAAGATTTCACTAAGCACTCCTCCAAGGCTTCAACAACGTGTACATTTGACTTCCAAGATGTCAATGGACGTTTACAATAAGAGATTATCCCTAATATCTTAACCCAAGTGTATCATAATATTTATGACAACTCAACTTGATCTTACAATAAGATTTACAAAATGATTTTCCTCACACATTGTGTTTGATTACAAATAAATGACCAAAGTATTATTCAACTAAGTAATAACAAGTTTAAAGGTTGTATACTCAGTAACAAGCTCAAATACCACAGTTGAGATCAGTCTTGTTTGAATCTAATTAAGCATTTTTAAAGTTTGAATTGAAAACTCGTCATTATTGATTTTTTGAGTCTTAACAATCACTGTTAACTTATTGTCGGATCACCGTTTTGACTTAAGTAATTACCATTTCAAATAATCAATTAGTCGTTTACCTATTGTCGATTAGTTCTTAGCTTCCAAAAACTAGACTTCAATTTTACTCAATAATGATTATCTGTTTTCCATATTATTGGTTAGCCGTTTGCTTTCAGAAGCCAAACTTCAATTTTACTCAATAACAGTAAGTTGTTTTCCTCCTTATTGGTTAGCTAATAGTTTTTTTAGAGTCTGAAATCTTGCTTCAAGTTAATAGTTAGTCATTTTCTTAATAAATAGGAAACTATTTTTATCTAGAAACTTTCTTTGTTAAAAGGCATTTTTTATTTTGAGAGTTTTGATCAAATTTAAAAATTCCTTTTAAAAAATAATTCAAAATATGTTTGTTATCATTAAAACTATTATTATACAAATATATATGCTAGCACAATGAATTTTCTACCATGTCAGTGAGGCATTTACCTACGATAAGTGACGATATCCTTCTGTCGAGAAACTCACACTTACATTGGTTGTTCTAGCAAAAAAACTCCCAATATATTTTCAAGATTATACAACAGTTTTAACTAATACAAACTCTCTAGCAAGCCCTCCATAAATCAATTAGCCAAATGGTCCATTGAGCTAATACTACTAGAAAAATAGTCTTCGTTGATACCATCTTGGTGTCAACATGTTTTACTGACACTAAGTTTTAATATCAGCATAACCCATGCCAGTATCACAATGACTAGAAAATAATAACATTAATTTTATGTCACTATGGTATCAAAACTATGTTGATTTTAGGGCATCACATATATAACGATACTATAGCATCAACCAAATATTGATACAAGGGTATTACAAACATAACAATACTATAGTAATAATGTTTATTAAAAAAATTAAAAAAAAACAGAAATAGAACTTCATAATTGATATTTGAATAAAAATATCCATTGAATAATTTCAAATGTTATTACATTGTGTAGAACTACGTTAACATTGAAATATAAAAGCCAAAACATTGTGTCAAACTAAAAGAAGTAAAGAGTTTACAATAAAAACCTCGAATAATTAACCATCACCAACGACAATCTCGTATTTACTTTTGCAATCTTGCTCAATCTTGAAAACCTGTTCAAGGAAAAAAAAAAAAAACTGTTATGTAAACATTAAAAGGCTTTCTCAAAAAACAAATCTTAAAAGAGAGTGAAAACTAGCAAAATGTCTTTTGATTCATCATCATCACCGGCAACAAAAGCAACCAGTTTAGCTAGCTCAACTGAGAATTCATCAGCTATCAAATTATATGTGCATAACCAAAGAAAAGCTAAAAATAATTTAAATATAATGGTATTATTACTATAGCCAACAACAATCAAAACTTGTACTTCATTCAACTCTTCTTTCCTTTTTTTTTCCTTTTTTCTTTTTTAAACAAATTCAACTCAACTTAAAAATTCTTATTAATTTTGATGTACTGTAAATAATTTAGTCCATGATTGAAATGATTAGTGCAACACCAAAATGCCATTAACTAATCTTGATGCTGAAGCAAAGAGTAGCTTTAAGCATAATGCATAGTCACAGTCATTTACATTAAAGCCAATGCCTGGCAGCAAGCATTTTGTTAAGAAACCACATACATGGAATAATACATGGATTTAATCTATCCATCGGATTATTTATTCTCCATCAGCATTAAGTATAACTTTTAAAAAAGATTCACCAAAGGTTAATCTTTCAAAAATATTTGTACTAGCCTTTGATCTCATTAGGGCTTGTTCAATCAGATAAAATATGCAAAAGCAAAGAATTAGGACTTTATAAGATATTGTTATCTCATTCTACCATAGCCTAAAAATAAAAATGCATTCAATAAACAAGCCAGCCCATATTATACAAATACATTTTCCTGATTATCCAATACTCAGCATAATGGCTTTAATGCAGACTAAAATAATTTGCAATAGATGGAATCCAAAAGAACAAATAAAAGAAAACCCATTGGAAATTTTAAGCAATTATGCTAATTACCTCAATTTTAGCCAAACTACACACTCTCCTATTTGGAACAATGTTAATGAATGCATTTTTGTTTTTAGGCTATGGTAGAATGAGATAATAATATATTTTCCTGATTATCCAATACTCAGCATAATGGCTTTAATGCAGACTCAAATAATTTGCAATAGATGGAATCCAAACAAACGAATAAAAGAAAACCCATTTGAAATTTTAAGCAATTATGCTAATTACCTCAATTTTAGCCAAACTACACACTCATATTTGGAACAATGTTATTAAATTCTTTGGTAGCTGCAACATGTGCTGCTTTACTCTTCAATTTGACAGTTGAGTCCACAGTCCCTACATATCAACCAAGAAATTCAATAAGGAAAATAAAATTTAGAAATAGCTTCAAATTGACATATTATTATTGATGGTAAATAAAGTTACACAATCCTCTTAGTTATAAATATAACTGTACCTAACCAAGATGAAGCTTATTTTAAATTTTAACACAATATAAAAATTAAAAAACATTACAGCTATGCATCCAAAATAATTGAAATTTACCTTTGTGTCTTGATGAGAGAAATGTTTCATACAATAATAGATCACCAAATACTTAATGTCCTTAGTCATTGCAACTGCCTAGGGGTTAGAGCTGTTAAAACCAAAGATATTTTATGTGTTAGAAAGTTTCTCTAACAATTTCAGTATGGATCTTAGTCATGATTTTCCTAATCTATTGCTATGCCATTAGTAAAACAGTTTAACTCCCCACAAGATTCGTTTGTTTCGTCCTAATTATATCTTAGCTCATCAACTTCAAATTTATGTGGGACATTGTGAATAGATTGTGGAAAATGAATTGATTGTGAGTGAGTAGTTAAACAGAGCAATAGTATGATGTTTCAACAACCAATAAAACAATAAGAAATAATATTACAATAATGCTGAAAGTTATAGAATTAATGAACTTTAGCTTAAGCAGCCTGAAGAAGTCATTGTTAAATTACAGGCAACAAGTTACAAATTAAATTTGAAATAGATTAGTCAATGAAAAGAACCACTCTCCAAGAAAACTTGAAACAGAGAGGAAGAAAACAGAACAATTAAGTCAATCTAATTAAAAACTGCCTATATTTTATAATCAAACAAGTAAAAATAATCTTAATTTAAGAATTGAAACACATAGCCTAACAATATCCTCTTCCTGGGATAAAAAAAAAAAGTATTAGATCCTTGAAGCCAAATGCACTATTTTCCAAATAATGGGCAATAATGAAGAAGGCGAGTAACAAACAGTAGTATAAAAATAATATTTGTAACCACAAACATTTTACCAAGTTATAGCTTCTAGAATAATCCTTGAAATCAAAATTAAAATTTCAAATTTATTCATAAAATAATAAACAGAATAAGCTCAAATTCGCTACCTCCATTCCCCAATAATCTGCCTAACATTTGGTGCCTCTTGAAGAGCAGAAAGAGAAACTAAGATCACTATGCAATTCAAACATTGTTGAAGCTTCATATTCAATGTTCACATAAGTTTCATATCCAGATCAGAAGGCCAGTAGTTAATTGCAAGATATAGAATCATAAAGATGAATTTTTCATGGGAACAATATTTTTACATGGAAACGATGAGCTGTCTAAGAATTTAACCTTGTCAACAGCATAGGGACTCGTATCCTTCACTTCAAAAGATCAAAACCAACCGCATCACAAGCTTGATCCTTTAACTCTTAGCTAGCGAACAATTTAAACAGTGGCCACGAGTGTTAAATCGTTTTAATTTTTTTAAAATAATATATGTACAATTCATTCAATCTATACACAAACCCTAGTTGATTAAAAGCAAAGATTAAACCAAATTGACGAGAGATTGACACTTACATCTATTGAAGAGAGAAATTAATGGCGAGCTAAAGAGAGAATTGAATGGCACAAACTGATGGGCAAGATTGAAGGTGTGCTCGATAGCGAAACTGGCAGAATTTAAAGGCGTGGGTAAACAGCCTATGTTTGAACAACGAGCTATGGCTTAAAGGAGTTATGGCTGAGAGAGCTAGGGTTTGAAAGACTTTCATCGTTAGAAAAATCTCTGTGGTGTACTAGGGTTTTGCAGCAACTGAAATTGAGTTTCCTAGCTTCAAATTACTTCGATTGAAAGAGGGAACTGGCTTTTGGCTTTCAGATTTGGTGATTTTGGTTTTGGTTCTAGGTTTCTTCTGGATTGAGTGGCTGAATGTTTTTGCTTCATCTCGTTTTAGGTTCTAGGGTTTCAAGAAAGGGAGGGAATAATTTTGAGACGAGAGGGAAGGTGACGAGCTAAAATAAATTTTGCCAAAGTGTTTAATTTATATATCACAAGACAAAATCGCTACCGTTTAGAATAAAGAAAAATTTTTTAAAAAATTTAAAATGGATCGCTCATTATCAGTATAAGTTTTGAACTTATGATTCCATAATATTAATAACCGGAGACACTAAAATTTTTCTTTCTTGTTTCTTTTTTTCTTTTTTTTTTCTGACAAAAAGATTTGCTTTCATTAACTAAAATTTGATTATACGACATAATTTGTGAAGGACTGAGCCCTTCTAAACACAAATATCTTCCCTAACTAAAGCCACATTAGTTAGAGCATGAATAATTACATTGCAATCTCTTGGAGTATGCTGAATATTTACCTTATCTTTAAGTATTTTCATTTTGTTTTGAATTTCAACAATAACCTAAAAAATTTCAGTTTTGCTCTCTTCTTGCGTGATACAAAATCAACTACTTCTTGGCAATCAATTTCTACAATCAATGATTGTAAACCTACATCTATGGCAATCTGAATGCCAAAATTTATTACTGCTGCCTTTGCCTGGACAACATCTGCATGGAATGTCATTCAGTTTACAGCTGCATATATTATTGTTCCCTCACCATCCCTTATCACCACTTCAACCCCTACTTCACATTTATCTATATTAATTGCTGCATCAACATTTATTTTGAAAGAGGCATGTGGAGGAGGAATCTAATTCAATCTTCTATTTGAGATGATTCTTGCTGCTGCTTTTATTTTTCTCATTATAACTCTTGCGCATGTTTCAATAATAGCTTCATCTTTGGCTACTGAGATATGAGAATCTTGCTTTTTGTTTTTATAAACGAAGACATTTCTTGTATGTCGTACTGCCCAGCATAAAGTAGTCATCACCTTCAATTAAAAGTGCTAAAAATGACTTAAGTCACTAAATATTGATACTTTTTTATTTAATACACCATCTTAATATCAATGAAAATCATTTTTCTAGTAGTGTCAATGAATTTGACATTATACCAGACCACTAATTAAAGGTCAAGTTCCAGTAGTTTTTCTAAGTGAATCTCTACCTAATGATGTTATGACAATCAATACACAAATCATGCATTCACCTGTTGATCCACAAAAATAGAAATTAATTCTAATTTGATAATGGAAACTCTATGCTAATGGAACAACTAACAGTAAAAGACGGGAAAATGTAATCATTTTATATTCTCTCGAGAATAACGAGATTGCATCATTGATATTGTTTGATTTTGATATAACAAACAATGAAGCTGAGTATGAAGCCATACTTGCCAGTCTCCATCTTTGTCTTAGTTCAGCATTTGGAAGTTTGAAGTGGTTCTCAGCTAGTTGTTAACCGTATTTCCGTTAAGTGTCAAGCTAAAGAGAAGCATATAGAGGCTTATCTATATAAAGTTTATGACATGGTCAAGAATTTCAAGTCGTAAAATCATATTGATTTGCTGATCTAAAAATTATAAGGAAGATGCCTTAGCACGACTTGTAATAGCCTAAACTGCACAGGTACTAAGTATAATTCACATTGAACTTCTTAAAGAAAATGTATCAATAGACAGGAGTAGGTTGTGCTAGAACACAACATGATATTTGTTAAGGTTTAGTATATTATGTTCAAGTGTAAAAGGGGGTTTGTGATATTTTATAAGGTGGTCTCCTAGTCTCCACTTTTACGTAAGTGGAGAGATAATATTTAACTTAAATATTTAAATTAAAAAATGAATTATATTTTAAATAGGAATCATAATCCTAAGATACTAAGGTTTTTTCATAAGATATTATAAAAGTGATACTTTTCTCTTAAAACAAAAAAGAAGTGAATTCCAAGGCTTTTGAGAAAAATACAGAAAACATCTAAGAAAAGCCAGTTACGATTGAGCGTGGTGAAACAGACGCCGATATATCCAGTGTTGATCAATCTTGAGTCATACCCTGGAAGATCGTTTGGAGACAGATTTACAACTCTTAATTGTTCATCTTCTCAAAACATCAAGGTATGAATTTTTATATTACTTAATTCTTATATGTTGTATGAGATTGGTCCTAAAAGATTTTAATTAAATATCCAACAAAATCTATATAAGCACATAAGTTGTCATTACTTACTATTTTCATTTTAACTGACAAATTATTCTAAAAACTATTTACTAATATTGAACCTATTTGTCTAAATATATTTGGGAAATTATCAATATTAGTCCTTTTATTTTCGTGATTTTCATTTTTAACTTTTTTAATTTTTCTTTATCATCTTTAGTCAAATATTTATTGTATGGACCAAAAACCCATGCTATGTTTGTATTAATTTCAAAAATACCATCTATTTTGTTTTTTTATGATTATGGTGATTTTCTTTGAAATCCTTGAAGTTTTATAATTTTCTGCATTAATTATTCTTCCATCATTTCTACATCTTCGTTCTATTCTTTCTAATATTTTTATTATTTCTTTATAAAAATATATCTTTTGTTCTAGATCATAAAAATCTATAAATTCTAATTCTTCATAATTTTCTTGGCCTATATTAATTAAAGCTCTTTTTTCTTGTTCCAAGCTTATTATTTCTTGATTTAAGTATTCTATGTAAATATTCACTTTATTTTCCCAACCAAAAATCATTCTTTTTATGGTATGGCATATTAATCTAATTCTATTCTAAGCTTCAAATTCTGGATCATTATTATTCATAACGTTTTCGTTTTATACCAATATATCAAAAATTTAATGAATTCATCTATAAATTTCATTCGTTTATTTAATATTATTTCATCATCTTTAGTATTTATATTAAATCTTTCTCTTTGTTCTTGCATTAATTCCAGTTCAATATTTCTTATATTATTCTTACTTTCTTTTTCTTTTACCAATTTTCTTATTTCATCTTTATTTTCTTTTTTTAAAGTATACATTGCATCTACTATATTAGTTATTGGTTCCATTTTAATTACTCAAATTCTTATTTTTCTTATAATTTTATTGATATTATTGGCTCTGATACCATTTGGCTTGGGGGATCCGAAGACTAATCTAGTTAATCTAGTTAATCAATAATAAAATTGAAACTACCAAAATTTATTTATCTGAAGATAAAAAGAATTTAATGGTAATTGAAGATTTATTAGTATTATTCAAGACTGAGTACATAATTTGTACAAGAGATTATAAATATATTACATCAAAAAGTAAAACAAACAAACATTTTATACAAGATACAAAAAAATTTGACAACTCTTATTGGTGGTAAAATAGTTTATTTTAATAATAAAAGAAATCATAGAGATTCATTCCCCATTGGTTATTATCTTCTTTTTCTACCTTATTTTTTACTATAGAAATTTCTTGATCTATCTGAAACATGTATATTTTTTCTTGCAAATTATCCATTTCAATTTGATTGATTATTTTTCTTTCTAATTCACTTGGTAGTCCTATACCTTTTATTGCCAGCGAGGCTTCTTTGATACTAAATCCTTTTTAGAAAACATGTATGCTTCATAATGTGTTGTTCCACAATTAAATTGTAATACCACGGTTTTATGATTATATGAAATTTTTGTGTATTCATTTATACGAATTATTTTAGTTATTTCAAATTCTTTTAACAGAGTTTCATGATATTTTTCCATATTATAGCAAAATGTGCAAGAGTCCCTACTCTTCTCGTCAAACATTAACATCTTTATAAACCTTTATCACCAAAAGATAAGAACTTGGAATTATTACCTTTATCCTTTATTGTATAAAAGGAATTTTCCTATACACCGGCGGAGTAACCATCTGCCTAAATGACCTTGTCCTCGACTCCCTCAAAACGCCTTCACCTTCTGCTAACACGGGATAACTGGACAGTCTTCTAAGGCTTTACTGTGTCCTTTAGTATTTTGGAATTTCCTTATATCCAATATTAGATATAGGTTTCCTCTTTCTTTCTTATGGGGTTATGTGATTTATTTGGATGCTTATGTTATTCTGGGTTGAGATTGGGAAAAAGGTTTATTTTTGCATTTGAAAGTGTTCTTGTAAAATTGTAGAGAAGAGTTTTTTCTGAATGCAAGGCTATCAACTGATGATGATCTTGTTGATACCCTGGATTTATTTCTCTTTATATAGAGGGTACATTATTGATGTTTATCTTTTCCTCTTTACAGGTGTATGGTTGAGAGAAAAGATAATGACTTCTTATCTTCCTCCTTTACAGGTGTATGGTAGGAGAAAAGATAGATACAAATAATATTTGTTATGGCCGACAATTTTATGTGGTGGCCTTACAAAGTCAAAAGTTTTTGTTACATTATTACAAAATGACAGATATATAAAGTAAAGATTACATTATTTATTGCTGCCGTCATAAACGACAAAACTTCTTGTTCTTACTTTATCTCCATCAGTCTGCATGCCTGCTGTAAAGTAGCTGGGCTTGATGGAAATCTCATTGTTGTTATCTCATGTATGAAGTCTAGCAGTATCTCAGATGGTGACTCTCCACCTTCCGCTGTCAGCAAGATGTAATTATTGAATTTTATTATTGTTCTATATTTTCTATTGTACAGGTCTTTGGCTATGCTCCAGATGGCTTTTATTCCTCGAGCTCTTTTGGTTCTTATCCAAGCTTTATTGAAATGTGGGGCTGTTGTATATTCTATTCCCACTTCAAGCTGAAAATTTCTAGTAACATGGCCTACTGTAATCATGTAGAAGGCCTGGTATTCTATGTTATTGGTGTATTCAGGACTTATGGTGTAAAATTTAAGATATATTTGTCTCTTTTTGGCAAACTTAGAGACTTCTTTTATAAGGATTTCATCAAAACTGGCTAGCTCCTTTAAGTTTATGTCAGGATATATCATGTCAAGAAATCCATACCTTGCTATCTTTTCGACAATGACTGGATCTGCATCCTTTATTGCTATCATTCTAGGATAGACATTTTTCCCTGGTGATTTATGGATGGTGTTTTTATATGAACAAATGGAGTATATCCAGGTGGTTACCTGTTTATAATCTTCTTCTTTTGGATTTAAAGGGAGATTATCATCTTTTGAGATAAAGGGATTTATGTTGAGAGTCCTCTTATTGTCTTCACCTGTTGCACAGATGGTTATGGTTTTATTTTTCTGGACTATTGGATCGCTGATTGGATCTGAATTTATTGGATCATTGAGTGGATCCTGTTTTATTGGGCCTCGATAGAGTCCTGGTTTATTGGATTTCTGGGAGAATCCTGATTTATTGGATCACTGATAAGATCCTGTAGAACGGGTCCACTACTGCTTCCAGCATTTATTGGATTTATTTGGAGTCTACTGATCAGATTGTTCCAGGAAGAAATCAATCTATCTACTCCATCATTATGTGTTTCAAATATTTCCCTCAGACAATCTATGGCGTCTAGGGCTTCAGTAGCATTAGCTTTCAATCGATTTATTTCAGCATTTATTTTGGAGATTTCTTCCTCCATTGTTTATGATTCTTCAGCAAATTCTATGTTCCTGGATAAAAAATCTGCAAGATAATTGTCAGATCCTTTAATATAATTAACTTTAAAAGTATATAAAAATAGAAATACTTGCCATCTATGGATTATTCTATATTGAGGTTCATTTGGTAATTTATTAAATATTAATGATTTAACTTGAGTGTTATCAGTTTCTACTGTAAATTCTTTAGCAATTAAAAATAATGAAAATTTTTTAATTCCTTTTAATATTGCTAATAATTCTTTTTCATGTGTTGTATAATTTTGTTCTGCTGAATTTAATGTTCCACTTGTGTATCTACATATTTCATTTAAATCAGTTTTTAGTATCGCTGCCCAATACAAATCACTGGCATCTGTTTGTAAAATTAGATTATCTGTTGATTCTGGTAATCTTAGTTTAGGTAAATTTTTACATTCTTCTTTTAGCTGTTTAACTGCTTGTGTATGTTCTTCTTTCCAACCTTAAAGATTATTTTTCTTTAATAATTTTTTTAAAGGATTTCTTTTCTTAGCTAAATTATCTATAAATCCTTCTACATAGTTTAAACATCCTAAAAATTTTTGTATTTGTTTTTTGTTTTCCAATTTATCAGGAAATTGTTTTATTTTTTCACTTATATGAGATTGTAATTTTATGCCTATATTATTAAGTATCATTCCTAAGAATTCTATTTCATTTTGACATATTTTTGCTTTTTTCTCACTTAATACTATTCCTTTTTTCTTTACATGTTTGTGCAAAGTCTTTTAAATGTTCAATATGTTCTCTATATGTTTTTGAACTTATTAGAATATTATCTACATAAACTATTAAATATGTTTTATTTCTTAATAGATCATCCATTCTTCTTTGATATATTTGTGGTGCATTTTTTAATCCAAATAGCATTACTAACCATTCGTAATGGCCTTGAGGTGTACTAAAGGCTGTATATTTTACACTATCTTCTTCCATTTTTATTTACCAAAATCCTGATTTACAGTCAAATTTAGAGTAATATGTATTTCCTTTTACTAAATTTATTAATACTTCTTTCTTTGGTAAGAAATATCCATCGAATTTAGTGTATTTATTTAATTCTTTATAATTTATAACCATTCTAGCTTTTCCTTTAACTTGTTCACTATATTTCATTACCATAAAGGCTGGACTAGAATGAGGACTAAAACTTTGTCTTATTAAATTTAAATTTAATAATTCTTTTAATTGTATTTTAAATTCTGTTATATCTTCTTGAGTATATACCATTGGTCTTACTCTAATGGTTACTGGTTCTATTAATTCTATTTTTGCTCTTAAATTTCTAGGGTTCCATAAAGATAAAGGGTTCTCATGATATACTTATTGTCATTGTTTCTTAATTGCATCAATAGATATCAAATTATTTTGTAATTGTTGTTTATCAAAAAAGATCTTATAAGTATAATCACCACGCTCAGCTGCAACTCTGTATGGTTTAAAGATACGAGGCAGTCTAAGGATATGGCCACATGGTGTCTTAAGGTTTATATTATATAAAGTCTGTTGATAACTTTGGAATTGACTAAGGAAATCATTTCCTAAAAGTAAATCTTGTTTTAAGGTATCATATTGAATAATATGTTTTAACAGTATTATTTTATTGCCGAGAATAATTGGAACTTGGGATTTATAATATAACAAAGGTGCTTGAGTATTGGTTATTCCTATAAGTTTTATTCTTGATCCTGAGAACTTATTCCATTCTTTTAGTAAAAATGATTTGCCTAATGTAATTTCACTTCCTGTATCTATTATTGCACATGTAGTGATATTAGTTTCAGGGAATGTTAATTCTATATAAGTACCTAAAGGAAATTTTATAGTATTCATTTATCCATTTTGCCACGTTGCTATTTTGGGACAAAATTCTGTTGTTTCGCTATCTATTTTTATATATATTCCTTCAGAAGTAATATTATAATTTATGTGTTTTAAAAAACTCATTCCTAATATTATATCGTATATTTCATTTTGAGCAAATCCTGAGTCTATAAAACATGGTATTCTAAATAATAGTCTTCCTAAATATGTTGGTACAGTTACTTCTTTTGTGCATATTCTTAAATTTCCATTGAAGTCTTTGTATTTATATTCACCTGTTGTGGTATGTTCTGTTAATTCTTTATTTTTTAGGATATTTATATGATTATGACTTGAACCTGTATCTATTAATATTTTTGGACCTTCTATAAATTCTATTCAATTAAAATATTTTCCCATTATTACTAAGCTTCCATTAGATGTATTATCAGGTATTAATATTTCTTTATATGCATTATACTTGGGTTGTTTTTCTTTAATTTTGATTCCTTTAAGAAGTTGTTTATTACTAAATTGAATTGGTATTATTTGATTTTTAATATTTTCTTCTAATTCAGATTTATCATCTTTTATATCTGGATTATAGGTCGTAAGTAAATTAGGGATTTGTAATATTAGTTCTATACTTTGTCTTAAATCTTGAAATTCCTTGCCTATTTCTATATATGGTTTATTACTATATATTTCTCCATAATTACTATTACAGAAAGAATATAAGGCAGAATAATAAAATGTCATAATTTTATTTCCAAGTTTCATTATATCTTTTTTCTTCAATTCAAAATGTAAACTTAGAGTATCATTTATATTTTTATCTTTTATATGAACACAATATCTTGGGTAACATGTAAATAATAATTTTTTATAACATAAGTTTTCTTCTATAGTTCCTAAATGTGCTAATTCAGGGTCTATAAATCTCTGATCATGCAAACTAAGTATTATAGGTAAATTTATTCCTTTTCTAAATAAGGATTTTACTAATATTTGTATTCCAGCTAAATATACATATTGTATTTTATCTCTAATTCTATCACTTTTGATTTTATTTAAAGTGGCTTCTATGCTTCTTGAATTTAATAAACTTAGTTTAATATTTCCTCTACTTTGTGTTATATCTATAGCTTTTTCTTGTTCTTGGTATTTATGAATAATTATATTTTTTCTTTTAAAAAACTATTGTATATTTCTTAAAATAGTATTATCTGGATTTCTTAAATTTAAAGATATTCTTGAAATTTATTTTAATTTTTTCTGGTTTAATTGTACAATTAAATGATATCCATATCTATTTTCTTGTTGTTCTATTTCATTATTTATTTCTATATCTTCTATGTTTTCTATTTCAGAATTCTGATTCTGACTCATCTGATTCTGAATTTTCTAAAGAACTTGTATTCATAGATTCTGTATCGCTATAACTTTCATATATTTTAATATTGAAACAATTTATATTTTCATTATCAGATAATAATTCTAAATCTGGTTTTATTTCTTGATATTCTATTTTTGCTATTTTGACCTTTTTCTATTTACATTCAGGGCTTATATGTCCTTTTTGTCCACAATTCCAGTATTTACATTCTTTATGGTCTTTTTTAATTTTTTCATTATGTTTTCTTTTATAATATCTTCTATAAGGTTTTCTTTTAAATGTTTTATTTTTTCAATATTTTTTGTAGTGTTTTTTATATCTTCTTTTGTTTTTATATTTACCTTTATATCCTTGTTTACGTTTTCTATGTTTTTTATAATATGGTTTACATCCCCATTGATTTGGTGCATCTACTTGATCACAACAAATCATCATGGCATTCTTTGCTTTTTTATATAATTGTCTTTCAATACATATATCTTTTAATTTTCTTATGACAAATTCTACTCTAGATCCTAGCGTATTTGGTATCAATTTTCCTATTTCTGTTGATCTGTATGCATTCCATTCTTTAATAAAGTAAGTATTCCATGGTGATGGTAATTTATTTATATACATATCATAATAAATTGTTTGATCATCATTACTGTAAAATTGTTTATAATAATATTTCTGAAATTCACATGTATAATTTTTAATGTTACATAAATTGCATATTTGAAGGTTCATTAAATGTTGTCTTGCTAGAAGTTTTTCTTTTTGTATTTCTTGTTGTTTAAGGTCTTCCCAATTTTCTCCTAAAAATTCATCTCTTATATAATTTGTAAATTTATCTAATCCTTCACTAATTCCTTTTCTAAATTTTTGTTTAGTTGCTAATCTTATTAAGGTTTTTGTTTCTTCAGTTATTCCATCCCACCAATTTTGTACATTACCAATAAAACTCATTATTAGTAATTCTATCCATAGATCAAATTTTTCTTCTGTATTCTGTGCATCCCAATCATTATTTTGTTTATTAAATATAAACATTATTTTCATATCATTTGACCAACTTGTTAATGTTTTACTTGGATCTTTTCTACAGTCTATATCTAATTTACTTCCTATAGGTTTAATATGTTCATTTTCAGTTTTATATTCAGGTATGTATTCTCCTGGATACATTTTATAATAAGGTTTTTTAGATACTAATGTCTGGTTATGTGCTCTTACCCCTTTATCAGTGACTACTATATTAAGATTTTCGGTTTTTATTCTTGGTTCAGTTGGTGGTGCTCCAACATTCATATTTACATCAAATCCTAGTGTTTCTAGGTCTAAATCTTCTAATGATAATTTATCAAATTGTTCTTCTAAATTATCCATTATTCACTACTTGAACTTGATTCTTTAGGTTCATCAATTTTTATTCCTTTTTGTTTTATATCAGTTTTTTCTTTTGACTTATTTTTTGATCTGCTTTCCTTTGATCTTTTTATTGTCTCTTGTAATTTTTTTTGATATTTTTCTTCTTTTCTTAATATTTCCGGCATAGTAGGAGTTCATATTCTTTCATCAAATGATCCTTTGACTACTTCTCCAAATTGTATTTTGTCTTTATGTTTGATTGATTCTTTTAATTCTTTTTGTGTTTCTAAAATTGTTGATTTCTTTTCTAACTTAGTTTTTATTTCAAAACTTCAATTTTTAGAAGTTTAATTTCTTCTATTATTGTTTTAATATGTATTATCATTTGTTTATTTAATTCGTTAATTTCTGCAATATGTTTATCCATTTTGTATTTTTCTAGTTTTTCTAGACCTTAGTGATATATTCATAGGAAGAGTGTTTTAGTGATTTTAATATGTTTTGGCTAGTTTTGAAAAAAATAAGTTTGAAGGGTTATTTTAGAAAATTACATAAGTTATGTGGTTATTATTGTAGATTTCCCAATATATTTAGTAATCTATACATTTGGTCTTATGTAATAAAGTGACTCTATGCTCTTAAAGCCCAAAATCACCGATCTTCGAAATATTTATTAGTAGCTAGTAGATTCTGGACTAATCTTTTTGTTTTTTGCCACGTTTATAAATAATACCAGCCATCATGATCATTTCAGGTACTCTTTTAAGGCAGCACTTTAATGATAATTGACAGAGAGCTAAGCCTATTGAGGCTAGCATTTTTACTAAGTAAGGTTGCATGGTTAATTGCTTGTTTTTTACCCTGATTAGGTATCCTCAACTCTATAACCTCTGAGATATTGTAATTTTCCCTAATTACCTCAAGGTCATGGTCCTAAAAGATTGACTCAATTCTGTCCATGTTATATTCTATGGCTGTGTTGATGCAATTTTTCCCGCGTGTCTTCAATAGTGCCTCGAACCTTCGGATAGTGCCTTCAAACAGTGTCTCGAGCCTTCTACTCGTGGATAGCTACAGTATCCAGAAACCTCAGCTCGCGGTTAGCTCGAGCTCGAGCAGGTCTGCCTTCTTCTTCATGTTCTACTGTCTTCTTCAGAACGATGATCTCCTAGACCTGTACTTCACAGAAAACAGGGTCAGGGGTCGCCGGGCGTGTTCCGGAGAAAACCCTCCGACGCTCAAGTTAGTAATCGGGTTATTCTTTTTGGTATCTCCTTTAATGAAGGAGACCGGAAAGATAAAAGGGATATTTTTCGCCCTCCCTTTTTTGAATGAATATTGTGTTTTCAAAGAATCCAGATAAGTGGAATTAGAATAGGAAGAACCTGTATGAGTTTACGGATTCTTTTTGAATTAGAAATTCCAACCTCTTTTGTGGATCAAAGTTGCCAACCCCTGTAACGTTCCCCGTCGTTTCATTTTATACTTCATTTTTCCCGCTCTTTCCTTTTCCAGATTGTCCACTCCCGCGTTGGTGGTATCTGGGTCCCTCTGACAGCCGGGATCGGCGTAATATTCCCTGGGGATGCGTGGCTGTCTCCTTTACCCGGTTCACGTGGCCAGATCACCATGTCGGGCATATGTGCTAGGAATGATGATACTGGTAGGGGCATGTGCCGACCATCGACAACGATATCACCACCATTCCATGTGGGACCACAGTCGATCATTAAAAGGTGCCGGGATTACGAGAAGCGGGTCGGGTTGCTCAGGCCGAGTCCGGCATATCCTTCGTCTTGTAACCAGACAACCCAGTTGTGCTCGGGAGCTCACCGTCTGCGAGCAGGAAAGGAGTGCTCGGTCCTCGACCTTGACCGGCTTTGACCGGGGTGGACGACCTCGAGTATACATGAGCTCGGGGCTCGGGCGGCTTTCGGTTCCTCGACCTCGACAGCTCAGACTAGGGCAGATAGCCTCGAGCAGGCAAAGGAGTGCTCGGGGCTCGAGCGGCTCTGGATTCCTCGACCTGACCCAAGAGAGACGTTCTGGTGAGGTCGTCTTTGTGCAAGTAGTCGGGCCTTCTGCTCGAGCTTGGATGCCCTCGGGGTGTTTTACTCGAGCTGGAGGGGCCTCGAGAAGCCCTTGCCCGATATTACCCAAACAGGCTGTATTCTAGCTACGAGGCTGAGGTATGATTTCACCTATCGTTTTCTTTTTCCCCTCTTACTGTGATCACCCAATCCCTCATCGTCTGTAGTTGTGCCCCTGACCTCGTTTATGTTAAATCTATAGGCATCTATTTATTTAAAAATAGGAATATCCTCTATTCTTTTCGAATTTATCTGAGCAGAAACCTCGATTTTGCTCCTTACAAAATTAACTCTAATATCCCTCTTATCTTTATAAACGCTATCCGAGACTTTGTAAATAGATACTGGGAATCTCTACTCATCGAATCTCCCTCACTCAACATCTTTATGAACAAAAACAAGTCATTATTTCCATAGAAAGCCAAACCAACGCACACTTAGTATCTATAACTACTATTAACTTCGGTTTTCATCAACATTACCCACATAAAACCAAATGAATAAAAGAATGAAACGAATTAGAGATATAATTAATTAGGTTTTAATTAAGTGTGGGGTATAGATTTATTATGAATTAGTATAAATAGAGAAAGGGGGGACAAATCTCTACATACCATTTTTCTTTTAATCTCTCGTTGTAATATTTAGTAAATTAATTTCATAAATAAATTTAGTTTTATTTCTAATTTTATTTGTTTTTATTTCTTTAATTATATATAATTTAATATTAATAATTATTTTTATTATACTTAGCTAAATAATAATAGTTAGGGTAAAGTGAAACTCTTAGTAGAAAAATATGATTTAATTAAATTTTATTTTTTAATTATATAAATTAAATTATTTTCTATCTAATCTTATCCATATTTTATATTTTCAGATTTTGATTTGTTATAAACAAACAAGGGACTTTGGCACAATAAAATCTTAATATCTTAGTATAAAGTATGGTAAAATAGTATTTTGACTTATTGTAGATAAGTTAAATTTTTGACACACTAAGTACTTAACTCATAATAAAATTAATGGAAAACAATGAAAATTTATACAATTAATCATTTGGGCAATAAAGAAATATGATAAAAAAAATTATTAAATTATATTTACTACTAAGAGTAGATTCATTGCCCTAAATAATTTAATTGCATATATTTTAATTTTATTTTCATATTTTTAGATAAGTTAAAATAAAAAAAATTAAATTATTTTTCTGTGGATCGATCATAGACTTATCGAATTATATTATGACTAGACACTTTTATATTTGAAAGTATAATATTTTTTAGTCATGTCAATTTTTTAGCACTGTTGTTGAAAATAGGTATTTATTTAGTTTATTTTAGTTTTTTTCTTTCATTTCTTTATTTTTTTTAATTTTTGTATGCCATTCTTCTTTTCTTAAATTTTGTTTTATCCACAAAACTTTTCAAAATCTTCACTCTCATTCCACATAGTTCTACTCTAGACTTTTGAAAATTACAGTGTAGCTATAAAATTATAGAGAATTTGCAAAAGGATTCTTGAACAAAATTTCTCATAATAATCAAACTTGGACTTATTTAGACTCAATTTAGACCGAATGGATATGGATTTGGACTTGGACCTTTAATTTCTGTAATTTTATTTTCGCATTTATTTTATTTTATTTATATGATAGGCTCAACAGCCTGAATTGTTACTTAATTTTTGTTAATTTATTATTATTATGTTTATATATTTAGTTTAATTAATTTGTTTACATGGTAGGTTTAACAGCCTATTCAGTTATTTAATTTTGACTTTATTTATTTTTAATGTACATTAATTTGTGTAATTTTATTCCGTATTTATTTTTTTCCTTTTTCTATTTTATATTTTGTATTGCTGGTTTAATCCCTATTTATTTATTTTAATTTCGGCTATTTAATTTTCAGTTCATTTATTTTTATTGCCCATTTTTTCTTGTACATTTATATTACTAGTTTATTTGATTTTTAATTTATTTTATTTTTTTAATTTGTGTAATTTTCAATTATTTTTCTCATTTGTTTGTGTATCATCTTTGTAACATAATTTTCACACATATAGATCATCAACATTACATGAGACGTTTGTCTTGAACTTCAAGTGGTAAATTAATTTGTAGATCTTAATCACCACCACCAGTCATGGAAAAGATCTACAGAGAAAACATTTTGAACAAACTTAATCCTTAAATTTGTCAAGGAGACAAGCATTCTCTGTAGGACGAAAATGATCAGAAACAACCAAAAAGTTTCAAAGACTACATTAATCTTACCATAATTGGAGCATCTTCATGTACAATATTTCCTCTTGAAGCATCTCAATTCAACTTGAAACCAAATATTATCCAACTTTTACAATATTTTATGGCTTAGGATATGAGAATCCATATTTGCATTTAAAAGATTTTGAAAAAGTTTTTAATACATAGGCAGACCAAAATTGTAGCATGAACATAATTCGATTAAAGCTTTTTTCTTTTTTACTAAAAAATAAAGCTAAAACTTAGTTACAAAATCTTAAATCTAGATTGGTAAGAACTTGGAATAACATGCAAGAACAGGTTTTGAAAAAAAAAAAATCCACCTCACATAATGAATTCTTTCAAAAAACAAATAATAACTTTTACTCAAAAGCTAGAAGAGACTTATTGCCAGTATTAGGACAGATATAAGAGATTAGTTAACATTTGCCCACACATGGTTTTGAAGTATGGAGGTTTGTGTCATATTTATGTGAAGGACTAACATCCTAAAGTAGACAAATTATTAAAATGATGTTAAATAGTGAATTTAGAGATAAAAGTTATGAAGATACATTAGATTATTTTGACCAATAAGCTGAAAATGCACAACACTAAGATACTGTTGGTTTTTATGAGTCATCAATTAAACACTAGCCATCACCATCTAGTGGAGACATGTACAACCTTAGAGAAGACCATGAATTTCAAGCCAAATTTGCATTCTTAGCTAGAAAATTCTAAGATTTAGAGTTGAAAAAAAAATGATCATGTTAAATGTATTCAGGGTGTTTCATGTCGTATTTGTAGTTTCCATTGACCATTTTAGTAGAACTGTTTGACCTTGCTAGATCTAAAAAAAAAAAGTTTACATGAACAAGCAAATGTCATAGATAATTTAAAAAGATTGAATCTCAATCCATATTCATAGACCTACAACTCTAATTGGAGAAATTACTTAAATTTCAGTTGCAGGAATGACAATTACGTATAACTTTAAAAATGACTTCTTTTATGAAAAAATTTTCAAAATCTCTAAAGTTACCCACTTTATGTCCCACTATTAAGAAAAACTCTTGAAGATACAATGTATTAATTTATTGACAAACAAGAGTTAATCAATAACCAAACTATGTAAACCTTGACCAATTTGACAGATACCATCGCAAAACTTACATCAACTCTCACCATTCACTAAAACCTTTTCCAAAAAAGATTAAAGTATAGGTATCTCAAAGATCAATAAACCTATCCAGTGGTAATTTCTTCCCAACTCACAAGCGACCAAGAAAGTAAGTTACTTACTATTCTAAAAAGGCATAAAACTATAATCGGTTGGACTTTAAAAGACATAAAGGGTATTAATCCTTTAATTTGCACACGCATAAGACATTTAGAGGAAAATGCAGAAATGACCCATCAACCACAGAGAAGATTAACTTACATGAAAGAATAGGCAAAGAATGAAGTCCTTAAACTACTAGACGTAGGAACTGTCTATCCTATCTCTGATAGTAAATGGATAAGTTCAACACAAGTAGTACCAAAAAAATATAGAGTAACTGCTGTAAAAAATGAAAAAGGTGAACTAATCCCAACACGTATCCCATCTAGTTGGCGCATGTGTATTGATTATAGAAAATTAAATGATGCTAGAAGAAAAGACCATTTTCCCTTTTCATTCTTAGACAAAATTCACAAAAGAGTAGCAAAATACCTCTACTACTGCTTTCTTGATAGCTACTCAGGCTATTACCAAATTCTTATAGCCTTATAAGACTAAAAAAGACCACATTCACATGTACATATAGAACATTTGCATTTAGGAGAATGTCATTTGTACTTTGCAATGCTTCTACAACATTTCAAGGTTACATGCTAAGCATTTTTAGTGACATAGTTGAAAATTGCTTAGAGATTTTTATGGAAGATTTAACTGTATGTAAAAATTCTTTTGATAATTGTTTTCATAATTTAGAAAGAATTTTGAAAAGGTACAAAGAAAAAAGACTTGTTTTAAACTGAGAAAAATGTTGTTTTATGTCATTTGTAGAATTGCCTTAGACCATGTCATTTCTTCTAAAGGTATTGAAGTTAATAAAGCTAAGCTGAAGTCATCTTAAAATTACTTCACCAAAGACAGTTAAGGAAGTCCGATCATTTTTAGAACATGCAAGATTTTAACAATAATCCCTATAATGCAATCCCCTAATTGGACTTTGCCTTTTGAACTAATGTATGTGCTAGTGATTATGTTGTTGGGGCTGTTTTGGGATAATGAAAAGAATTTAAACCCTTTGTTATTTATTACACAAAGTAGAACTTTAAATAGTGCCCAAATGAATTAGACCACAACCCAAAAAGAACTAGCTATAATATTTGCATTGGAAAAATTTTAATCATATTTAATTGGATCATCTACTATTATTTATTCTGATCATACTGCTGTTAGATATTTATTGTCTAAACATGATGCTCAATCAAGATTAATACAATGGATTTTACTACTTTAAGAATTCAACCTGACAATTAAGGATAAAAAAGGTGTTGAAAATGTAATTGCAAACCACCTGTAAAGACTTACAAATGAGTTATTAATTGATACAACACCAATCAATGATTCTTTCCTTGATGAATTTTTATTTTCTAAACACAATATGCCTTAGTATGCTAACATTGTTTATTATCTTGCAATAGATGAAATGTCATCTGATTAGAACTCCTAGGATAAGAAGAAATTCTTAACAGAGATAAAAGGTTTTTACTAGGATGATCCATACCTATTCAAGTATTGTTATTATCAAATTTTTCGAATATGCATACCAGACAATGAGATAAATAGTGTCATTCAATTTTGCCACTCTAAAGTATGTGGTAACCATTTTTCTTCAAAAAAAATAGCTGCAAAAATGTTACAGTGTAGATTTTATTAACTTACATTATTTAAAGATTAGCAAGCATTTTGTAAAATATGTAAGAATTGTCAAATATTATGGTCCATTTCAAAACAAGTGATGAAAGTAAGCATCTTTGTAATAATTCATTTGAATCTTTAATGAAGAAATATGGAATTACACATAAAATTGCTACCCTTTATCACCATTAAACAAGTGGTCAAGTTGAATTAATATATAGGGAGAAAAAATATATTTTAGAAAAAAATGGTTAACCCAAGTCGCAAAGATTGGTCTCTTCAACTAACTAATGCAATCGGGGTTATCGCACTGCATTTAAAATGTCATTAGGAATGTCACCATATCAACTGGTTTATGGTAAACATTGTTTTTTACCAGTTGAGTTTGAGCATAAATTGCAATTGAATGTACTTGATGAATTGAAAAATGATGCATATGAAAATTCAAGAATTATTAAAGCAAGAACCAAAACTTTTCATGATAAAAGAATTTTTCAAAAAAAAAATTGAAATCAGTTAACAAGTATTACTTTAAAATTCTCGTCTTCATTTATTTTCAGGAAAGTTAAAGTCAAGGTAGAGTGGCTCATTTATTGCAAAATGTATATATCCATATAGGGCTTTAGCAATTGAGAATGTAGAAAAGGTGTCGTATTTAAAGTTAATGGTCAGATATTAAATCCATATCTAGAATACCAACCACGTGAAGAAGACACCAAAATCAATTTAAATTACCCACCAAATCTTGATTAAATCTTCAATAGGTGACTCCATTTTTTGTTGCTTTATTAGTTTACCTTTGATTGTTTCTTTTTATGTTTCAATTAATGAGCACTGTATATTATTTATTTTAGCATTATGATATTTCTTGTTTAAAGAGTGTTTTGTTTAATAATTGTGTTTACTCTCATTATTTTCATTATATGTCATGAGTACCTCAATTAGAAAGATTCTCTTGAAACATCTCAAATCTCTTTTACATGTGAAATTTCACTTAAGAATACAAATACAAGCTTGTAAATCACATCATATCTAGGATCTATGACCATTAACATTAGTACCCTATGTTGAGGATTTGGAAAGACAACTCTAAAAAATAAATTATGGAATTTATGACCTCCAATTGGAACTTGAGATAAATGTAATAAGAGGACAAAAATAAAAATAAGTTTCATTTTTTTCTCTTTTCAATGTGTTTTTTTTTTGGTTATTTTGTTCACTTTTGCTGTGAAAATTTTATTGAACTCGCAAGTGCATAAATCTATTGCAGTATAGATTAATGGTGACGAGTGACAATCCCACGAGGAAGTGGATTTCAATTGTGTACAGTCGTTATTATATATATTTTTTTATGGCATATGGTGAAGGTTTTAATATATTTTATCCTAAAATTTAAATTAAAATGGCATAAATAAATTAGAGATTAAACAATGAAATGAAGTGCTCACGTTTTTGGATTCACACTCAACATTTCATTATGTGCTTAATATTCATTTTTAGTTCTAATTAATTTAGGAGGTGGTATTTCCACTCATCGTAAGCCTAACTTTAATAAATATGGTATTAAGGAAAAATAATATTATGTTAAATTTGGTATTAATAATACATTGTGACAAATCTTAATAATATAATTGTCGACAATGTGGCAAGACTGTCCACTAATTAACCGAGATGAAACACTAAGTCAAGACAAACCAAAGAAATTAGAGGGAGATTTTTCTCTAATAAATCTAGTATAAAGTACACACCGTGCCAAATAGAATAACCTTGCACTAGGGAGTCAATGTACTAGTGCAAAAAAGATTATTACTCTCTGTTAATAATAAGTCAAAATAAAATAAATAAATTAGAGAATGTGAAAATAAGCTTACCAAAATAAGTTCATGGATCATGTTGAGCTTCACCTTTAACCCAAGCTTGAAAATAAATTTGGTACTCATTTTATAACTATGGGCAAAATGAGAATTTTATTAAAATACATAGAAAATACAAGATAAAGAAGGAATTACAAAAATGGGGAGCTCATAAATGGATACATGAGTGTCAAATTAGGGGGAGTAGCCCCATATTTATAGATACAACAAGTAAATCGTGGCCATCGGATGAAAATAATTCAAACGCACAGGATTATGCCACATGGCACTCTCCAATTGAATGGACCATGCCGCCAGAGCTGTTATTCCATGTATGTGCATGTACGGTATGTATATTTTTTAGTCCATTAATATGTTGCCACGTCATCAGTCAACGCCAAGTCAACAAATATAATTTAGTGCATTACATGTATTGTAAACTCATTTTATGGTCCAATAGTATTCTACCACATCAGTGGTCAACAATACTTTAGTTGTCAATGCCATGTCAGTAGGGCCCACCAAAATTTTAAAATTATAATTTTACCCTTTATGTCATTCTTAAGGTTTTCAACTATTCTAAGTTGAAAAATATGTCTGTTTTGCTGTATAATTTCTTGTTTACTGTAAAATGATCAAAATACTCTTAAAGTATATAAAATGCTCAAATTACTACAAAATACACACAAACACATACAATCAAAGTTTAAGGGACTTAAAATATATAAAAGTAGAGATGCTAGTGAGACTTGGAGTATAAAATGACAATTTTACCATTTATAAATATATACTCTGGAGCACTTAACAGCCTTCACGTTTGACTTGATTTTCTTGAGTTGATTTGTTTCTTTGGTGTGTTTTTATTTATTTTCTCATATAAATGGCAGATAACGATGCTTCGTGACGTCTTAATTCGGTATTTTTTTATCTCCCACAATTACTGAAATCCAAAAAACCAAGCATGGAATAAATGTAATAAAAACTACATAAGCATTTTTCTTTTCTTCCTCATAATGCCCTCAGAAAAATTTACAAGGGTCATTGTCAAAAATTACTTTTGTTAATGATTTATAGCGTTCTTTCTGACATTTGTTGGTTAATTGAAGCCAAGGTTTTATTAGCAGGTGAGTTTTCTAATTCATTTGTATCTTATATGCCTGGTTTTAGTAAAATCACTTACGCTAAAAGGAGAAGAGCTAAACAACTTGACTCTAAATGTTGTAACTATGTAAGACTTGATTGCAAGCAACCAGATTTTAAATCTTTAAGAATAGTTCCTGATAATCATGAAGATAAAATTAAATTTATTAAAAATAACCGAAATAAAGAATGGTTAAATGATATCTTTCAGTCTCTTAAGATGTATCAAAGTGTGCAATTCAACGATTATGAATACAATTCCAAAAAGAAAGTACACAGTTTAGTCTTGGGAATTTGACTTAAAAAAACCTTGTTTGCTAGTTTATAAGAAAACTAAATGGGAAGCCTATCCTCGACCCATAAATGGTGTTCAAGTTGTTATTTGTCATAAAAACAGAGGAAGATATGAGGCACAATCACAACTACAAGTAAATATCATTTTCCTTTTAATAATCTTTTATTTATGCATTATTAATTTAATAGTGTAATTTATGTCTAGTTATTGTTTTCTTTTTTTTTTCTGTTTACTTTTGAATTATGAGCTAAAGCTTCACATGTTATTTGACAAATACACGACTACATTTACAGTTGTGTATCATTATGTATGCATTCAAATACGTGTTTCTTTTTCAAACAGTCACAAATTATTTTTGAATATTTTTTCCATAGTAGTAATTACATTTGCATTCTAAGCCCATTTGAACATTCATAAAAAAACCCATCGGTTTGCTACATATTAATAATTTTTATGATGGCTTGCTAACATTTCTTAACCATGTAATTAATAACTATTTGTTTTACCTATAGTTAAAAAACTCTTTATTTGTGCCCTACTATTAATGAGTTATTTGATCTTTTACAAGCCTACAAACTAGAGCTAGATCTCATGACCTTGGCATTGGATTAGTCGACCGATGATAGTAGCATTAATAGTAGTAAGAAGTGCAAATTAGATTTAACTTTCTGTGTATAAATATAACACTACTTTTTTCCTTTAAGACATTAAAGACAATGTCTCATTCATGTTGGAGGGAGGGAATAGTTGAGGATTGTGGAATGTCTCAATCTTGATGATGTTTTTACTAATTTTTATTGTAAATGCTAACTTTAGAAAAATTTGAGTCGAAGATAGTTGAATATAGAGTGTAATGACTCTAAAAATGCATTTTCTTAGTATTAGGTTTTTCTTAACCATGCAATTAAAAATTATTTTATTTAACCTATAGTTAAAAAACTTTTATTTATGCTCATACTACTAATGAGTTACTTGATCTTTTATAGTCTTACAAACCAGGGCCAAATCCCATGATCTTGATATTGGATTTGTTGACTGATGATGGTAGCAGTAATAGTAGTAAGAAGTGCAAATTAGATTTAACTTTCTGTTTGTAAATATTTTCTATTACAGTGTTTATGTGATGTCTTATAAACTCTATTTCTTTCCTGTAAAATATTAAGGACAATGTCTCAGTCTTGATGATGTTTTTACTAAATTTTATTGTAAAGACTAAATTTCAATACATTTGAGTTGAAGATGACTGAATATGGAGTGTAGTGACTCTAGAAATGCAACTTCTTATTCTTAGATTTTTCTTTCGAAAAAAAAAATTAACGTTTTGTTGTTCTTTATCATCTCCTATTAAGCTTCTACAAAAATTTAAGTATGAACTCCCTTAATTCTTTTATATTTATATTTTCTTATCTTTTTTGCATCTTTGCATGCATAACTTTAAATTATGAAACATTACAGATAATGTTTAGGTTATGTTGGAGGGTGGGGATGGTTGACATAAATTGTAAATACTTTTATTTTCTTATTTTTCTTTTAAAAAAAATCCAAAAATAACAAATTTTTTCTATTGTCTAAAATGATTGTGTAAAGAGACTACTTTTAAGATGCATCACAATAGTCAAGTTTATATTATATTCTGATTTTAAAATTTAGAGTAAATGGTTTTTTATTCCATTTTCTCTGAATTACTGAAATTTGTAAATTCTCTATTTGGTAATCACTAATTAAATTTTTTTGTCATTTATTTATTTAAACAAGTATTATTAAAGCATTCTTCACACACACATACACATACACACACAATGACACATGCTAGTGGGTTGTAAGTTAATTTTTTTTTTTTGCGATATTTAGTTCTTTTGATTTATTAAAGACAATATCAAAGGCAGCGGAAATGTATATATTTCAAAAAAAAAAGAAACAAGAAATAAATGTGTTTAATTTCACTATATCTGAAACTCAAGTAATTCAGTCTGTAGAGGTGTTTCAACACTTAGTGCCCTAAGGCAAACTAGTCTAGGAGTCATTGGCCTAAAACTCACACATGTGTTGTAGATATATTGTTTTCTTGTTTATCTGAAATCCGAGTAATTAAGTCCGTAGGGCTGTTTCAACACCCAGTACCCTAATGCCAACTAGTCTGAGAGTTATTAACCCAAAGCTCTCTATATGGATTGAAGATATAATATTTTATATATGTGTGAATAATCTACTGCCTAAAGATAGAGTATGATGAATCACTGGAACAAAACTATTGTTTACGTTTAATTAAGCCTCATAGGCATAGTGTTAATTTCTTGAGCACAAAAGAATTGTTGATGCTATTCTAGATAATGAGTGGATAACAAAAAACAAAAGTAAATAAATTTTAGGAGAACTTATTTATTTTGTAGTTTAGAGTATAAATAAACAATTATTAATTTGCATGTGAATTTTCAAATCTCAATTTAATATTGTGCTTTAATTGGTAGGGGCTAGCAATAAGCTATTTGAAGGGTGTGATTAGTATTAAAAATTGTATGTTCACTAAAGGATAAAATTGTTGTGTTGATATTATGATTTACATTTGTAATTATATAATAGACTGTGCATTTACATTTTTTATTTTGAATATTTGATATTGTACATTTTTGTGTGTTTATTAGGTAAAAAATAATAATTTCACGCAGTTTGTGGCTCTAAACAGATAAATAGATGTCAAATTTAGATTCCAGAGGTTCGAAAAATTAGGTTATCGTCAAAGAGGATTCAAGACTTTTGTTGTGAAATTATAAGTTTTTACTACATTAAGTGTGGTAATTGTGAAATTATAAATTTTTACCATATTAGGTATGATAATTATTAGTAAAATAATTAGGTGTTATTGATTAGATTAAGTTAGGTTTATATTTGATTAGTGGAACAAATGTAAGGTTATGATTAATTAGACTTTAATTAAATATGCGGTATGAATTAATTATGAATTGGTATAAATAAAGAGAGGAGGAACACATCTTGCACACCTTTCTTTATTTCTTTCTCCTCAAATTATTATTTTCAACTCTCTTTGTAATATTTAGTAAATTAATTTCATAAATAAATTTATTTTTATTTCTAATTTTAGTTGTTTTTATTTCCTTAATTATGTATAATTTAATATTAATAATTATTTTTATTTTGTTTATCGAAATAATAATAGTTAAGGTAAGGTGACACTCTTAGTAGAAAATATGATTTAATTAAATTTTATTTTTAATAAGATAAATTAAATTATTTTCTATCTAATCTTATCCATATTGTATGTTTTTAAATTTTGATCTATTGTAGACAAAAAAGAGAATTTGGCACAATAAATTCTTAATATCTTAGTATAAAGTATGGTAAAATTTTATTTTAACATATTGTAAATAAGTTAAATTTTAACACACTAAGTTCTTAATCTATAATAAAATTAATGGAAAAATAATGATAATTTATATAATTATTTATTTGGGCAATAAAGAAATATGATAAAAAAATATTAAATTATATTTACCATTAAGAAAAAATATTTTATTAAGTTACATATATTTTAATTTTATTTTCATAATTTTACATAAATTGGAATAAACAAGTAAATATTTTTTCTGTAGATTGACCCCGGACTCACTGGGTTATATTATACCTAGATACTCTTATACTCGGGAGTATAACATTTTTTAGTCATGTCAAGCCACTATATCCCCCAAAAACTAAAATATATAAGTTAGAGAAAAGGTCATGTAAGACTAAATAAAAAGGCCTATGATGTGCTTAAAAAGCATATAACTTAAAACCTTACATTAAATATTATCTTTATTGAGTATATAGGTAAGCAAAGGTTATTCCCACAGAAGATTGTTGACAATTAATAAGTTATTAACACAAAATAGAAAAAACACACAAGCTGACCAACAACAAAAATTGAATTCAAAACCACCTGTCTTGACTTAATGAATTAATTGAAACTTTCTAGATCAAATAAATACACACTAACATAGTCACACACAAAAATTTAGGGTGATTTGGAATTGATTTTTATCTAAATTAAACTAAAAAAAATTAAGGCAGAAAATCTAAAATTTGTATAGAACAATTTCCAGAGAATTAAAATTTGATAAAAAAAAATGTGGTTAAGGATTCATTCTTCACTACTAAACATTAGACTTAGTCAATTATCAAAATTATCAATCACTTTCTTTTAAAAACAACAACCCTAAAATAATTGCAAACTCAATTATCTTGATCTTTCCTTACTTAGTTATTAAGTAAAACATGTCTTTTACTTAATCTCGATCTATCAAATAACCTAGAACAAACTCTCTAGATTTAATTTAATGAAAGCATTAAAATCAAGAAAGATAAAAGCTAAATCTAGAGACAAACACACAAGTACAATTTTTTTTTTATCTTAAATTATATTCCACAAGTAATCAAACAAAAATATCCTATAATCATTGATCACAGCCTGCCACTTTTGATTATCTCTTTGACAATTACGGATCAAAGCACTAAACTAGCAATCAAACCACTATCAAATTCATCTAGTTGTATACCTAAATAAACAAGATAGTAATTCTTAAGATAT